>OX123189.2:43276209-45676209 GCA_944739405.2 Euclidia mi
TCAGCCACCTACAATGGTTGTTTATCTTCGCCTAATGTAGTCATTAGGCGAAGCGCGCATTTTGGGCCCATAGTAACGCAGTGCTAAGCGCTTGTAAGTTTTAAATATACCGAAATGCCCCGAAGTGGGTTCGGCATGGCTCTCTAATATGTCATTATTTCGATCAGAAGAAGGTAGTACTTCTTTCCATTCGAACTCCTTACGTAGCATACACCTAGATTTGGTCAAACGTACAATTTATTATTTTTAATAGAATAGTCTGGATAGTCATTAGGCGAAGATAAACAACCATTGTAGGTGGCTGAATACCATTGATCAGTGTCAACATTAGGGTCATTCACGTTATTATTATTCGCGTTAATTATATTTACAGGTAGGGATCGTGATAACGCATCGGCTATAATATTATCTGCGCCGCGCCGATGCTTTATTTCGAAGTTAAAGACTGACAGACGAACCGACCACCGAGCTAATCTACCAGTCGGGTTGCTCAAGTTTAGGAATCATTTCAGTGCAGAATGGTCAGTATACACCACGAACTTTAACCCGTTATCTAAATAACAGCGCCAATATTCGAGGGCTGTTAGAACTGCTAATGTCTCCCGTTCTGTTATACTGTAGTTTTGTTCCTGTGCATTTAGTGACCTACTCATGTAAGCGATAGGTAGTTCCACGCCATCTATTTCTTGTGTAAGTAACCCACCGATGCCGCTCGCACTCGCATCTGTGTGAACTTGAAAAGGTTTCTCGTAATCGGGACACGATAATATTGGTGCGGAGCTTAACAATTGTTTTAGTTTACAAAACGAGTCATCAGCTTCCACCGACCACTGGAATGGTGCAGCTTTCTTACCGGTAGAAGTAAGTTTATTCAAAGGACCGGCAATAGTACTAAAATTAGGTATAAACCGCCGATACCATGATGCAATGCCTAAGAACCTTTTGACTTCTTTTTTATTCTTAGGCGTAGCATATTGAAGAATCACAATAGTGCAAAGGCTACCTTTCTTTTTGCAATAACTGTCACCCACGTCGGCGAATACGTGGGCCGAAGCTAGTCTGTAAAATAAAAGTATCGATAAAGTTATAACGTCACGATGTTTATGCGTCACAATCTTTATACGAATAAATCAAAATGTCTATGAACGAAGTATCAAAGTTTCAAATGAAGTTCTATTCAATTTTGACGGGTAATGGGTCCCCACTACGGTGACCTATGTCAGACCTGTGAGTGATGGGATCCCTCCAAAGAGATTGGATAATATACATAGAGGTAGTCCTAGTACTTCCAAATTGAACACAGTCAACTGACGTGTAAGATACAATTTAGACAATTTATGCCATCAAATTATATCCGTACCAGGCGTGAATAACTTAACAAGTCGAAAATGCATATTTTCAGGGCAGCGATTTTAAAGTTTAAGTTTAATCTGTAAATTCTGATTTTATGTTATTAAAAACTTTTTTATCGGAAAGTAATTCATTTGCTTTCAGTTTTCAGCTAACATAAGATTATTTAATGAATTTAATGTATTTATAATAAAAAAAAGACATATCAAGTTGTTCACCAATGAGTTATCAAGTTATTCACCTAAGTACCTTTAAGGGCAGTACGTGTGTAAAAAAATCATAAGTACCTCTCTGCCTCTGCCTACCTCTTATGGTCTTATGGAAATAACGATATTATGTATGTAGGTACCTATCAGGGTCTTCGGAGTCAAAATCAGGATCGATGATGGATACGTCACCATTAGTTTTAATGGCTTTTTAAAATTCGTGATTAAATGGGATCTATCAGTGGCAATAAATCCATCAAATTTTCTTTTTTCTTTACTTATTGGTAAAGTCTCTTTTGAAACAACTTCTAATTCTATAGTGTCTAAATTGAATTTACCTCTTTTCCTGTAATCTATGACTCTAAAACGTCTTTCATTGTCAAGATTTGCCCTAAAACGTACAAATTTATCATCGGAGAAATAAGAAGCCTATCGAGGCTCCTTATATTGCAGCCATTTCACGGGTGGCCAACAACTTTTTTCGCCACTAGCATCCTTTTTTTTAATTGTTAATGGACCTTTCTTCGAACTCAATTCTGCAAAATTGATAAAATTGTCGAATAATTGTCCAATTTCATGCGTGCAATGGCAAATCCGAATCTTACGATTCATAACTTGAGAGATGATAAAGCTACATATTTGTTACATTTGAGACGAAACCATCGGTGCTCGTGGAGTAAATCAAATTGCTTCGTGTTTGTGACATTTTTCTACAAAATTTGCCACCTGAAGTTACAGAGGTCTCATTTTATTCTGACATGTGTGGCGGCCAGAATAAAAATAACGCTGTTGCTTTTTTTTTTGTGTGTGTGGACTAGTTGTTGGCCGCAGATGGCCTTGACAACTTTACGCGGACTATGGGTGAGCCGCAGAAGGCTCCCAACCCGTCAAAGTATACTAGACAGCGTTTTGACTCCCCAAGGGTGGACTACCACGGACCTCGGCTTGGGGCGCTGTCGGCAATGCGGGACTAAGGTGTCCCGCGGTATTAACGTTAACGCGTCGCGTATTCTGTCCTCGTCGGTGATTACGGAACCGCGGTCGAATTTGTATGGCTTCGCGAGCCGTGTGTGCTCTGATTTGAGCGAGTGTAGTGTCGTCGTCAGGTTCGTCTAATACGTGCCTAGGTCTCCTAATCTTAGAAATCCTAGATGGTGTATAGTTTAACGCCGCAACCAATAGAGGGTTGGGGTGTGTCGAAGCAGAGTCAAAGTAGCTACGGGAGCACTGTTTCATGAATTGCCTGATGGTCGGCAGTTGTAAGTCTACATGTAACTCCTCGTTACGTACGAGTGCGTACCACGGTGCGCCCGTAGCTCGCCGCATGAACTTATTCTGAAGTGTTTGTAGCCTATGGATCCTGTGTGGCCTAGTGTGTGCGAATACTACACTAGCGTATGTCATTATAGGCCAAATACACGATGTGTATAACCTAATCTTGTTCCTAAGCGACAGTTTAGATCTAGCGTTGACTAAGCTGTGTAAGCGCCCAAGCACAAAGGAGGCTCTATTGCGAGCCTTCGTAATGTGTGAGCGGAACGATAGTCGATCATCAAGAATCACACCTAGATATTTGGCTTCCCTAGTCCATGGAATAGGGGACCCCAACATCCTTATTTGTGGGGTCGCACCCGGAGGGTACAGGCGAGGAGCTCTCCGGTGGAAAAGCACCGCCTGACTCTTCTCGGGATTGACCTCTATCCGCCATCTCCGGAACCACGCGCCTAGGGCGTTGGCTGCGGATTGGAGCTTCCTAATGACTGCGGCAGGGTCTGCGCCTGAGATATAGATGGCTGTGTCGTCTGCAAAAAGTGCTGTCTGCACTAGCCGATGCATCGGTATCGGTATATCAGCGGTAAACAATGAATACAAGAGAGGCGAGAGCACTGACCCCTGAGGGACACCGGCGCGGATGGCGTGGCTCGAAGAGAGCGGGCCTTCAACGCGGTACCAATGTGAATTTAAACCTAGAGACAATTAATCATAAGTTTTGATTAACGGACATAGGCACATGGAATGTGACTCGGATCATGCCCTAATTGAAAGACCTAAAAAGAAAACAAGCTTAAAATAAATCATCTTAAGGATTGGATGCAATTAATAAGATCTTGCAATATTGATAACGGATTTGCCATTGTACCCATGACATTGGACAATTTTCTCAATTTTGCAGAATTGTGTTCGAAGAAAGGTCTATTTACAATTAAAAATAAGGATGCCAGTGGTGAAATTTTGTTATGGCAACCCGTGAAATGGCTGCAATACAAGAAGCCTATCGGAGAAATACGTTTTATGACAAATCTTGACAATGAAAGCTGTTTTAGAGTCATAAATTACACGAAAATCGATAAATTCAATGTAGACACTAGCTATAGAATTAGAAGTTGTTTCAAAAGAAACTTTACCAATAACTAAAAAAAATAAGGATTTGATGTATGTATTGCCACTGAGACACAAAAAACGACGTGATATATAAGGATAAACCGCCAAAACTGCAGCTATCTCTATTTAACATGTCACTTTGTGTTATCACACGAGTAACGGATAGAAAATGTAATAGATGATAGAATTATTTGTCACAAAATAAAACGCAATTTCGATGCGGTAATAACTGGACAACTTGATTTATGCTATTAAAAGCATTATGGAGGTTGTTTGAATAAATGAACATCTCATGTTGTTCAATATTTTCTTCTTTTATAGTTGGTAGTATTATAATGACATGTTGAGTTGTGTAAATAATTATAATTTGTATGTTTTAAGATCTCAAGACGTCACATTGTACCCTTTAGTAAGCGAGTTGTTTAAAAATTCACATGTTTGTTATGTGCGGTAAAACAGACTTATCGACTTAGTCATTTATTCACCCTATGAATTAAGCAATCCTAATGCCTAATATGCATTAAAAAAATATACATGCAAGTCGACTTATCAACTTATTCACGCCTGGTACGGATATAACCCTAGTGATTTTTCTTTTATAACAGTTCTATCATGATTTTGAATTTAGCCGTACAATATTTATATCGACTTTTCAAGTGTTGTAAAAAATCTTATCGATATGTCTATCCACCGTATATTTTTACCTCGTTATTTAGATTATATGTATAAGTGGATTGCTGCAGTGTGTCGTGGAGAAAAGTGGGTGCCTAGAAAGAACCATAGAATTTGTTCCAAGCATTTTACTGCGGAATGTTTTAATAGTAATGACAGATGGCTCCTCCCTTCTAAACATATCAGTGTGAGTGTTTAAATAATTACTTGCTAATAATTAAACTATCAGCAACAGTAGTGAATTCCGAAGCTTGTTAGAATCCATCATATTACAAAAAAAATTAATGCACCTATAGAAAAAATCTGATCTTTCTTTACAAAGACAGTAATATTTAAATGACAGTAATTTGAAGGTTTGATAAGAACTGTCTGCTTTCATAGTCACGACTACTGCGTGGTTATGCATCAAAATAAGGGAACCTTCAATTGAAAGAAATTAAGTTAAATGTCATCTACCCAGAGACCAAAACTTGGTTGTTCTTGTTCGACTAGTGGGCTAATAATGTGCCGATCCCAAGATAAAATCGAAGGGCTAGTCTAGCCACAATTTTTTTCTCTCTAAATATTATGTGTGTCACATGTATGATCGAAAAGTGTCCGATACCGCACATACATTTTTTACACATAGATTTGTATTACCTACACTATGTAATGAGAAAATGTCAATAAAAAGTGATTATTGTTAATAACAAACTTTTGGGGACTATTGAAGATTTTCACTAAATTATTTATTTTAACTTAAATTTTATGTGTTTTGATACAATAATCCATGTCGACTATGCCTTTTCTTATAATGTGTCGAGTTGGATAATATATGACATTTACAGTTATCATAATGCCTGAGCATGCGTTTTGCCTTATTCTTAATTGTTTACTTTCTCTAGCAATAATGTGTAATTTGGCCAAATTACACATTTTCTAAATATTCTGTGTGTCACATGTATGATCGAAAAGTGTCCGATCCCGCACATACATTTTTTACACATAGATTTGTATTACCTACACTATGTAATGAGAAAATTTCAATAAAGTGATTATTGTTTATAACAAACCTTTTTTCAAGGTTTTGTCTGATTTATCTATTTTAAGTTAATTTTTATGTTTTTTGCTTGATAAAATCCATGTCGACTATGTCCTATCCTTGTAAAGAATTAATTTGGATATGCCATTCTCAGTTATCATAATGCTTAAGCTATGAGTTTTGCTTTTTTCTTAATTATTTGCTTTCTCTAATAAAAATATGTTACTTGGGGGTGATGATTTATTTATTTAATATTTATTAATCCCACTTACAGCTATCATAACAGCTGAAAAACTAACTATAAATAAGTATAAATAAACATTTATGCCGAGGGTGTCGTATGATGCGACTAAGAGAAACACAAGAGAAGGAAATCTCGAAATAAAACCCTATACGAATACGTCTGGCTAGTGTGGTATAATAGTAGGCCAAACCTCCACCACGGAAGGTTTAAGACCAGCTACAGTGGACTGGA
This sequence comes from Euclidia mi, assembly GCA_944739405.2. NCBI lineage: Eukaryota > Metazoa > Arthropoda > Insecta > Lepidoptera > Erebidae > Euclidia > Euclidia mi. Next base: position 43,282,316 of record OX123189.2, read on the forward strand.
AATGGCTGTTGATGCGTAAAGAAAAATACCATGAAAATTAGAAAAGAATGCCTCGAAAGATTATTTGCTACCGAGTACCCATTTGAAACAAAAATATATAAGATCAGTTTAAAATTGCAAGTTTGTTTAATAATTATTTAAAGACTGTCCATCAACTAGCGTTCTGACTGCTGTGGACACAAAGTTACGGAATTTAAAATGTATAACATATAAATAATATACTTTACAAGTCCGTTTGATTTTGAACCTATATTAAAACTTTAATCGATATCGATAGCGGATTTGCTCAGTCACTATTAAATTAAAAAGTTACGATATTTGTGTTCAAATTGTCTTTAGCCCTAACTGACAAACATAGTGCCATCTTCTTCTGGCAACTCTAGTTTATCATATGAGTGAAGAGTGTAGCTATATTCAATTTGTTCTTAAAAATATCGTTCCTTCCATGCTTCAGTTATTCTATGGTTATTCTTCTGTGGATCCCTCCGTCTATAACATAATATATAAAGTCTAAGGAAGTGACTGAGCACTATTGACATAATATGTCACAGAGCTGCAGAGAGGTTGGACTAGGTTAAGGTTATATTTCTTTGCAGAGCTGAGCTGAAGCTTTATTTTACAAACTATAAAAATATCAAGATGTTTTCCAGAAAGTCAGCCTTCAAAGAGAAACCACAGCTACTCCGAACGATCAATAGGTTCTTGTTACTTAAAAAATACTAAGTATAACTATCTGAACTCTTCTTCAACCTTGACATTGGCAAAATCATCGATATACGATGGGGCCTAATAAAAAAAAATACTATAAGTATCGAACACTAAATTAAATTCTCTGTGCTGTGTGATAAATTCTAAATTCTGCTATGTGATATGCAATAATACATATGAAATAATGTGGCTACAATCTTATTTAGGTGAAAAAAGAAACGTAAATTTTACAGAAATTTATTATTTGAGTAAAATATTTTTGGATATAAGCGCTAGCGGCCGATTTTTGCCAGGGTGCTCCTTATCATGATGTAATAGTAGACCTCTTCTAGTCACAAACTTTTCAGGGCAGAATGAACACTGGAACGGTTTCTCACCAGTGTGTTGATACATGTGGTACTAAAATAGAAAAGGAGATAAGTACACTAAAGATGATTTCCGTGACGACACTTTGAAAATATTTATTTCATTTTTTAATTATTATACTTACTGTAAAATTATCTCTCCTTACAAAACTGGCATTACAGACTTGACACTGATATTTGTAAATGCCATTTATAATCTTAAGCATGCCTTTCGGTGCAACAGGTCGAGGAGATGTTTTGGGTGCAATAGGTCGGGGTAGTACCGGTTCTCTAGATGGAGGAGTCCATTTCCTTATTATACCTTCAACACGTCGGCCAGGGTGCATACGGCTTCTATGAGAGTAGCAGTTACCGGAGCTTGCAAAGCACTTTTCACAAAATGGGCATTTATATGGTTTTGCTCCTGTATGTTGATTTATATGAAACTGAAACAATGTAAAAGTTATTACATTCAATTATTCATCTTAATATAAGACCTACACAACAACCAATTTTGGCAACTGTCTCCGTAACTAAAACTCCTTCTGGCCCGACGTCCATGTTAATGGACATCGCATATAAATGTTTCTAATATGAGACTCAGTATTGTTTTAAGGGAAATGTGAACATTTTGCAGTAAGTAATATAATATTCTAATAGGTAGGTGATTCGCAGCCAACCGCATAAATATCATTTTCATCTATATATAAAATGTAAGTATATAAAATTCTCGTGTCACAGTGTTAGTTAAAATACACCGCTTTTTTTTTTGTTGCGCGGTGGAAACTCCTTACGAGCAGTCTCGACTCCGCCACTCGATCGTATCGTACGATGAGTTGGGGGCTGGCGGAGGAGGTGTGTGAGGCTTTCCTCTAGTGCAGTCAGCAGTACTTACTAAAACCACCGCGGTGTCCACTACGATCCCGTGTTGTGGCGGGGTCACGCGGATAGCATACTTTACCGCGACCCCGCCAGGGATTTGGCGCGCCAGAAGGAGTTATTTATTGAATACTACTTGTGGAGGCGCACGTGGACCCTACGCCACCTCCTCAGCCTTTGTGGCAGACGGGGAGCGGCCCCTAGAGCTCACCGTCCTCAGGCTCCAAGTAACGGTGGTAGGAGATCGTCACGTGCTGTGCGACGTCCCGGATGCCCAGACCTACGATTGGGGAGAGGACGGTGAATTTCCGTCTCCAGTTCCACCGTCTCCTTGATCAGTATGACTGCATCACAGAAGAAGAGGGCAGCGTTCCAAGACCTCTCGCTCCGCACCATAGACAGAACCAGGGTCGAGAGCGGTTTAACTGTCGGTACGGGGTGACCATACCGACAGTAAAAATACTCCTCCAAAAGGGCTAGGCTGATTTGTATGAAATTGTATACGTACCTATGTTCGGTAGGCCTGAGAATAGTTTGTAATCTATTTTTCAAACCCCCAAAGTCATAAAACCAACCCAACCGGGTGGTGAACCCAAAAACTCTTTATTTTATTTTTTTGACATTTTTTTATTGTTATTGTTTTATAATACACATGTAGGTAGATCCCATAATTTTCACTATGTTATCGCCAATTCCTTTGTTTTTTATTGTCATATTAGTAATTTAATCATATCGCTAGATCAGTAATCAGCGCGAGACGCATAATCAATTAGTCATACGCACGCATACGGGTGTCGAAAAAATCGTTGCACAGTGTTTGTCACATTACTCCTCCGAAACGGCTATATTCGGTAGGTCTGAGAATTAGTCGTAATGTATTTTACAAACCCCTAAGTCATAAGTGTGGTCCAACCCAAACATTAATTTCATATTTTCTGGACAGTTGTACGCCGGGCGAAATCACGTAACAGTCTTAGTTACAATTCTCGTCCGAACAGCTAGACCAAATTGCATGAAATTTCTATATATTTTATGTTCTGTAGGTCTGAAAATCGGGTTTAATCTATTTTTCAAATCTCTAAGCCATAAGGGTGGGCTAACCCAAATACTTACGTTTGTTTTTATATTTTTTTATGATGTGGCGTTAAAAATATAGGTACACCCAGTTGACCCAGTATTTTAAGTCAGTGTTTTCCCGAAAAGTGTGTACTCAGCCCATGATAAAGAAGCTTCTTCAAGCATTTATTTTTCAAAATATGTTTATTTTATTAATGTTTTCGAATTTTTATTTTCTCTAAAATTAATATTTCATAGCATAACAACGTGAAGGTCGATGCGTAAGGCACTACAATTATTTATAACCTGAAAAGTATCTTACTCTTCGTGTTCACGTCACATTGTAGTTTTGTAAAATGATCATTTTCGAGAAAATGTATAATAGAAAATATTTTTTTCATTATTTAGTATGACATTTTAAATGCTTATTTGGTGGGTTTGAGAATCAGTCGTGATCTATTTTTCAAACACCATAAATAATGATATTTTATAAGGAAAATATTCCATATTTTTTTTTATCATTAGGAATTAAAAATACATATCGTCCTTTATTCTCACCCTACTTTCAGCAACGCCTATTTTATTAATAGTTAAAACCTATTAGTATTTTTTTATATCGCTAGATCAGATATCTGCCTCTATCACGCATCTTGTAAAGCTGAAGAGTTTGTTTGTTTGGTTGAACGCGCTAATGTCAGGAACTACTGGACTGATTTGAAAAATTCTTTTAGTATTAGATAGCCCATTTATCGAGGAAGGCTATAGGCCATATAACCTCAAGCTATGAGCCACAGGAGCGGAGCAGTAGCCTTAAATAACGCAGGTGTAACCGCGGGCTCATCTAGTATTAAATACGGCTTTCTCACACACTTACAATAAGTTAGTTAAGTAAAGACAGTCCTTAGAAATAATTTATAAGGTAAAACAACTTTTGCTGGGTCACCTATCTGCCATGTATAGACTCTGAAATGGTATGTAAGAGATTAAGCACTGATCCTTGGAAAGGCGATATGGAGTTCGCTGGGTCAGCTAGTACCTACTAATATACAAATGCTGAAGAGTTTGTTTGCATGTTTGGTTGAACGCGCTAATCTTACGACCTAGTGGTCCGACTTGAAAAATTATTTCAGTGTTAGATAGCCAGTTTATTGAAGAAGGCTATAGGCTATATAACATCACGCTATGAGCCACGGGAGCGGAGCAGTAGCCTTAAATAACGCGGGTGTATCATCTAGTTTTATATAAAATCACTCTATCAAAAAATATATATTAAGTAGTTTAAGATAAGGGTACCTACCTATATTTATGACTCCACTGGGATGGACACTCGGACACGAAGGTAAATAGGTAACAGTGGACAAAATAAATTTCACTATTTTAGGACTCGTTTTATCTAGAAATAAAGACGTGCATAGACGGACACCTTCTATCAAATGGTATGGTGTTCGAACTCGATGAAAAACGTGATGATGAAATTATAGAGCCAGAATCATCAACATGTATCGGCAGTGATATTAATGATAATAAACACCCGAATGAACAACACAAGTCGAAGAAACCATGGAATCTGAGCAAGATATAATGGTCGAATAATAAAGTTGAGGCACTAGCCTTGTCGTCACTCGTCGAGTGCATCGCACGAGAAGCGCGCGCTAGCGTGTAGTGACACTACAATATGTTTGCATCTCAGATCCACTAAAAGATAATAGGTCACTGATCAGTGATCACATTAATATAACGCCATTGCGCAATGTTGATGATGTGCATGTACTGTTAGAGAGAGATGCAGGAGGCCTAGCCCATAGAGATATTAAGAATAGAGTGGCAGAGTGGGGCCTATTCGTGTCCGCCGGTGGTAGAGAGAACGCAAGATTAAAGGCCCCCTGCATCTCTCTCTAACAATACATGCACAACATCAACATTACGCAGTGGCGTGCTACCTGTAACTATTATTTAAATCAGTTTATTAGTAATCAATAGTTTAAAAGTTGTTTTTATTGATACACGAAGATAGTTTGAAGTGACAAAAATGTTTATATATTTTAAACTATTGATTACTGATAAACTGATATAAATAATAGTTACAGGTAGCACGCCACTGCGTAATGTTGATGTTGTGCATGTATTGTTAGTGAGAGATGCAGGGGGCCTTTAATGTTGCGTTCTCTCTCGCACCGACGGACACGACACAGTATTGAGTTAGGTACTGTTCTGCCACTCTATTCTAATATCTCTATGGCCTAGCCTATGCCTTTAACTGTAGCGTTCTCTCTCGCACCGACGGACACTCATTAGCCCCTTTCTGCCACTCTATCCTTTATATCTCTATGGTTCGCGTTGAGAGCGGTTTTTCGCACGCGAATTTTGATTCGCGTCCGAAAAACCGCTCTCAACGCTAATTTCGTGCCCTTTGGGGCACGAATGGCGAACACGAACTTACTGTTTACATATTCGCCTGCATACTGCATTTGCATTCAGTTGACAGCTAGCGCCCGACCCAACAGGACGTGTTGTCAAAATGGAGTGGAGTGAAGCGCGAATTATAGAATTCCTTGGACTATTACAAACAGAAAAGCTCATTTGGAACCCAAAACATCAGAACCATAAACATAGGCAAAAGATAAACGATGCTTGGAACCGTAACGTACGTATGTCTACTAGTAGGTATGGGGTTGCCAGTGAGCACATTCAATATAAGAAAAATCATACTTTGGCTGAAACAAAATTGATTATCAACAAACATAGTAAAAGATATGAATTATTTATATGAGTAATTCTCGAAGTAATTTAATAATTTACATGCTCAAAAAATAAATCGTATGTGACGATGGCTTTTTTTTACTTTTTTACGCAGGATATCTAAATAATTATTTAAACTCATTAAATGTAGCGCGCACGCTGCGATTATTTTCACGTCCTCCATGTTCGTGTGCGAATTTGAAAATGATTCACTCCGCGAATGTGTGAACAGTCGTTCGCGACAACATTCGTTTACGAATGTTTCGTCGAATGTTCGTCGAGTGTCGAGGCGAATGAAGAACACGAATGTGTAAATGCGGTATTACATTTTATTTTTTCGTATCTTGAACAGTCTATAGTTATTATGTAGTCTTTGAATGTGTAGAACATTTTGTAAAGGGCCCAGTACACAATGGTCCATGATGGGCCACTGCAGGCCATCGCCCGCCATTGTGTGAACATGCATCGCCATTACCGTACGCAATGGCGATGGCCTGCAGTGGCCCATGATGGGCCATTGCAGGCCATCGCCACGATCACTTGGTGTTCACACAACGGCGCATGGCTCATTGCTGCCTGGCGAATCAGTTGCGATGGACGTGGAAGTAATTGCGGCCACGGCTATCTAATCTTGCGATTAATCTCAAAAAAATCTTTCTCTATTAGATAGCCCATTTATCGAGGGAGGCTATCTAATAGACTATATAACATCACGCTATGAGCCACGAGAGCGAACAAAGACTTAAATAACGCGGGTGTAACCGCGGGCTCATCTAGTATATTTATACATATTTTATACTGCCTCCGTGATCCAGTGCATAGCGTATGTGACTACTGGTCGGCGGTCCCGGGTTCGATTCCTGGATGGGGCAAAAGCGTTACTGGGTTTTTTCGAATACTCAGTAGCAGCCCGGAGTCTGGTGATGTGCCCGGTAACGGCAATAGGCTCGCCCTCTATTACGTAGGACCTAAAAATTGATGACGAAATGTGGGTGTAATATGTCGTCTGTGTCCTTCCTCGGGTCTTTGATTGATCGAATAATTAGTTATAAATATTAACTTTCAACAGAAAATCCTTGTCATACTGGACAACTACTGCTAAGCCTTCAAGTCTGTATGGAATAGTGCAGATGGATTTATATAGTTCATCATCAGATGTTTCAGATCTTCGATAAGTCAACAAATAATGCTCATCAGACTGAACAAGTTTTGCTAAAAAGGCAAGCCTGTATGTTATAGTGTAGCTGGGCTCTTTAAGTTCCACATCAGATGTTCGAGATCTTCAAATTTAAATCGCTTATCAAAAAATGCTCATCATGTGAAATGTTTTTTGCCACACCACAATTTTTATGTCTTATTACGCTGGGCTGTTGTGGTTCTGCATCAGATGTTCCACTTTCCAAAATCAATTTTAGCCTATATGTCGCCTGACCCAATAGCAATATAATAAAAAAAGTTTCCTTCAAATCCGTCCAGTAACTTCCGAGATTAGCGTGTACAAACAGACAGAATTATTTTTTTTGATTTTTGCTCCATTACTGATTCATAGCATAACTGTATAATTATTTTGTAAATATATTCAATATACAGTTTTTTTTACTGCCTTCTATTTCTATATACATAAAACAAAAAGTGCACCATCCCGGTCTGCGGTCGGTGACGAACTAAACAATGGGCCATTGTGTGAACACCACAGGCCACGCTACGCCACGATTCCTTTACTTCGCCCAAAAAACCGACAACATCACGATTGCGCGCCACGATTGACAATTGCCCGCCACTGTATACCATTACCCCGTGTACACAATGGTCCATGATGGGCCACTGCAGGCCATCGCCGTACCCCGAGTACACACGGCTACGCATCAAGTTAAACAAAACCAGTTTATCACGGTCTCGCTTTTTGTTATCCTTCCGCACATTAAACGATCAGTTTATACTGGTTTAGCATAGTTTGGTGTGTAGGCGTGTGTATACAACGGCGATGGCCTGCAGTGGCCCATCATGGACCATTGTGTACTGGAGCCTTAATAGTGTTACGAATACGAACGTAGATAATACTTATAGTAGATATTTCAAATTGAATCTGGTAACACTGTTTTTAAAATTAGCGCGCGTTTATTAATTTTAAAAAAGGTTAATGATTTTGAAGACAGTAAACAATTGAATTTATTGAATAAAAGTTCAAATGGATCAACATTAACTGAGTTGTTCTGTTCATTATGTTGTATTATTCATTTTCTCTTGTACTAAATGTTGGTGTGCCTATAGTTCTTGATGCTAGACGCAAGAGAAGTGAGAAGTACCTATATCATAAGTTAGCCAAGGATGTTGGAAAAGAAAAGATAAGTAATATTATCTCATTTTACTTTCATTCAATTTTGTAGATTACATTTCTGTATAAAATAGGCGACAGAGAATGTTAGAGTGCAGTTATGGGGATATTTTATGTGTAAGTTCAATATCATTGAACTTCAATTTGCTTTTGTTTTTTATTTTTAAAACGACTAAACATAAAGATTTTTAGTTTTGAGTAGATTTTTGAGCTTATTTGGCTGTACCTAGCCAGTTATTTTATGTAAACTTTGCAAATAATGTAGGTACTGCTTAATTTATCGGTGCTTATCTGGGTGTAAAGAAAGTTTTGCTTACCTTTAAATCTTGATTTCTCTTAAATGTTTTCTTGCAGAAATGGCACTGATAGGGTCTCTCACTGCTGTGTGCAATACTGTGGGTTTTCAACCCACCCCATGTATTGTATGATCGGCCACATATCTTGCATGTATAGGATTTATTTGAGGGTAAGTGTACTGACATGTGGGCAATGTAATTCCTTTCTGATCTAAACCTGAAATCATAAATGCATTGCCCAAATTATTGTTGGCACAGCAAAGTATTCTTTTCTATGCAACATGGAACATTACACTTGTTTACCTACTTACAGTCTTACACTTAACATAATAATCATAATGATTTTATATACCTACATACTTAACTAAGTAGAGTTCAGCTGTTATAATATTGGGTAATAATCATCAATACTTTAATTAATTTTATATCAAACAGTCGAAGTTTACTATAAATATTAGTGGGTTGCAAAGCACTGATATCTGACACTCATTTGGAAACCTATACCAATATTCATCAAAATCTGCTCTAACTAAAACCTATGCTACCAAAATAAAGATCTAGCTGATATTTTCACCATACTAGCATTACACAGGCAAGTGGCCTGTGTAATGCTAGTATGGTGAAAATATTTTAAATTAAGACCCCTTAACGCCCATTATAACTTATTTTTTTATAATTACAAAAAACAATATAAAAATATTGTTGTACTTGAATTTAATTATTTAAAGAACCATTACATAATTGATTTATTTTCATTTCAGCAGTTACACAGTACGGTGTTTAGATTAGTACAACAAAACAGTTTGGTCTAGCAAAGTTAAGTTTATGTTTCATTACTAAACTACATTTTGTGTTCTGTATAATAATTAATCATTTTAGTGATAAGTAATAGAAATCCACTTTATTCAAATAAAAAATTACCTTACTGCTTGTGTTTATATTTTCTTATAAAAAATTGTGATCTCACATTCACAATTTTGTTACAAGGAATATAACCAGAAGAGGGAGATAATTTAAAATATACCTACTATATTGTATTATAGAATAAAATTTACTTACATTCTTCCGCATAGCTGACATAAGCCATTGGTACGATGTTGCTTTAAATGTATTATCAAATCATTTTTATATTGAAAGCTTTCCAAACATGTGCTACAAGTATATTTCTCACTTCTGTTACTTTCAACAATGTGTTGCCAAGAATGATTTTTAAGGGCCAACTCTGTGAAAAATCCACGTTTACATGTTTTACATGGAAATGGTTTTGGAGAGTCACTTGTGTCTTCATCACCAAGCTCTTGTTGTTCTTTGTTGAATTGCTTCTGTTGTCTATCTATCTTTTTTATCAATTTTATTGTCACATTTTCTCCATCCACTCTATGTAAGTAAGTTACATCTTCTACAGATATAAAATCATCATCGTTGGGTGACAGTGTGCCTTCAGAATTTTGAAGGACCATCATTGGATCCACACTAACTTCCATTTCAGTATATTTACTATCATCATTGTGGTAGTCTGAGTCAGACTTGGCTTCACTTTTAATGGAAGTAATTAAACATTTGTTAGCTATTACTTCATCAAACATTAAGCTACGCTCAAGTAGCAAATCCTGTGCTTTTCGTGCAGTGTCTATAAAATCACACACTGTTTGTAATTTTGTACAACATTGTATACAAATATTTTTTGGCAATTTGTCATCTTCTTCAACCTTAAACGGAAAGGAAAACGATTTTATGACTCAATGTCAACATTTATGATGGATACTGTACAAAACTGGTACTTCAGTAAGTACCTATGTACTTCACAGAGATTTAAACTTAGTAAGCAAGTATACCTTGATGTAGCTATGACCTACCTCAATTAGCAAATATTTGTTGAGTTTATTCAGTAGAAGCATTGCTTGTGCTTCTTGACTGAATATCATGATTGTAACTTCTTGTTGTTCGGCGCACAATCGGCAGCATCTTTCAAAACTCGCGTGTAACGTTTCCGTCATGACGAAGTGACTACGAGCATAGTTGTGTTCGCACTGTCTTCATTTCAAAGCTGCTATACTTTCTGTATTACTGTAATGATTTTTCTAGCTTCCCTTCCAGCCTTTAACCACGCATGCGCGTTGGAAGATAGCGATGTTGAACTCTGTATACTTACTTCATTATTTTATTGATATTTTCCGTGAGGTATACCAGTGCAAGAGTAATGCGCAGACTCGTCGATGTAGATTACTGCAATCATGTTTACCTACATTGTGCCGTAGCGTCGGTATAATGGTTGTTAAATGTTGTCTAGCCGTGTAAGTAGGTACCTAGGTGAGTAGATTGCGGAGTTAGGATCTACTTTAGTAGGTATATTAATCTATGTCAGGATCCCTATTCCCTACTAATATTATAAATTCGAAAGAGTGTATGTATGTATGTTCCGTTTTCACGCTAATACGCCTGAACCGATTTTCAGATTTTCTTCTAATGCGAAAGTGTATATTAAAGACATACTTATATTGGACCATGGCTTTGACATTTTACTACCTTTATGCAAGGTGAAGTTGTTGAGTAGGTACCTTTGGGTGAATAATGTTTATTTCGTAGGTACCTAACTACCTACCCTATAGAGTTTCTGAACTCTTTAGAATTGTCACGAATGCCTTCACACAACTTAAGACTGAAATTTAGTGTTCCAGCCCTGTTAATGCGGAATCTTGATGGACTAAAACTATGTACCTGGACTAAAACTATATATACCTATGGCTACAAATAAAACACCTAGGAGCCTAGGACGAAACATTATTAAATCTTTTATACTTAACGACTGGGACGGCAAAAGGTGAAAATGTGTCAGACTCGCCCATGAAGGGTTCCGTAGTAATTGTACCCACTAGTAGACATACCCATTATCTTCACCTAACTACATACCACTACCACTATTCCGTAGATTTCTTCCATACATATATAGTATATGTACTTATATACTTATATAGTATTTGTATAAACGAAAAGTTATATTAATTTGCGGTTTTTGAAGATGTGCTGTTTCAAAAACTGCTGACATAGAATCGTTCAAACTAATTTTCTTTGGAAGTTTTATAACCACAGATATGAGAAGTATCAGATGTAACGCACGGCACAGTTGCGTGCGGCCACTAAAGCAAATACAAAATTGAAAAGCGAATACAAACTCGTCTCAGTGCGCTACGAAGCATCGTACAGTTCACGCGTCACGATCACGTCAACTTTTAAATTCTCAAAATGCCGTCTTGTGTTCTTTAAACACTGTAAAAGTTGTTCCTAAAAACAAAAACAGGAAAATGGAATATCTTTTCACAGGTAACTATTGATAATTTGACTGTTTCCTAATTTAATTTCGATAAAATTCGTATTTGTGCAAGAAATATGTAAGTGTTGCCAGTTTTTGTCGACGCCGTTCTGCCTGAATTAGGGAAAATGCACTTGTCAATTGATTATGTGATAATGATTGTCATGTTAATGAAAAATACATTACCGTATTATAAAAGTATACTGTAGATATATCTTCTTTCTCATAAATATAGTAATAGAATTTCAATTTCCATTAGTATATACCTTACATAATATTGTTTTGAGTTCGATCCCCAAACGATCCAAATATTCGTGTACGCCCTGCTACTCGTCAAGCTTATAAACTTTGACCTTTGCACCGTTCTTATGGCGTAAAGAATAAGTATCAAAATCGTACAGCAAATGTTTAGCTTGACTTGGCGCCGTGTGTACATACATACTTATGGCGTAGGGAATAAGTATCAAAATCGTACAGCAACTGTTTAGCTTGACTTGGCGCCCTGTGTACATACATACTAATGGCGTAGGGAATAAGTATCAAAATCGTACAGCAGTCAGCAACTGTTTAGCTTGACTTGGTGCCATGTGTACATACATACTTATGGCGTAGGGAATAAGTATCAAAATCGTACAGCAATTGTTTAGCTTGACTTGGCGCCGTGTGTACATACATACTTATGGCGTAGGGAATAAGTATCAAAATCGTACAGCAACTGTTTAGCTTGACTTGGCGCCGTGTATACATACATACTTATGGCGTAGGGAATAAGTATCAAAATCGTGCAGCAACTGTTCAGCTTGACTTGGTGCCGTGTGTACATACATACTATTTATTTCTCAACTAATCGACGCCAGCAGCTTCGCACGCACATATTTTCGTATTTCTCGTTTTGCCTGATCCCGTGGGAATTTCGAGAAATCCCGTCTTAGTACACCCCTACGGTTCTCAAGAAACATACATGCTAAATTTCAGCTTCATGCGCCAGAGTAGTTTCGGCTGTAGCTTGTCTGTCAGTCAGTCAGCAACGCAAGGATTTTATATATATACAGATTTACGAAGTAGTTAAAACTTAACTCGGCACCTACATTTAAGAAATGTATTTACAAAAGCATTAATTAAATCCATGGTAAATTCTTCAAAACGGCAAATGAATATAAGAATATTACATAACTATATGCAAAGTACTGGGAGATTATTCATAATCTGGCAACTTTACACACACATAGACGCGCGTGTCCGTACAGTGCCAGTCGCCAAAGGTCACGCACACATAGCTGTCAACGTGCCACACTTAGTTGGACGAATACGCTATATCTGATACTTCTCATATCTGTGTTTATAACGATCTACAGCATTTTTTATTTGTCACTTTCTTACTACCTACAAAAGTTTTACACACATTTTACCATTTCACTCATTTTACCACTTTGGAAGCGTATATCCTTCAAACGATTGACTTTGAGAAACAATGGTTTTAGGAACCTCAAAGTAATTTTTAAAAGACCTGTAGACATGCATATTCTTCTTTTTTTTTTTTTATAACGTCACTAAGCGGTTCACAGAATACATCTACCAATTTTGAAATGTGTAGACTCAATAGTTTCAGCATAAAGTGGCTGTGACTTACGGACAGACAGACAGCGAATCTATAAGGGTTCCGTCTTTTGCCATTTTTGGCTACGAAACCCTAAAAATGCTGTTTACGGAAAGGTAGGTATTAAAGTAGGTAGTAGGTAATGTAATAAATATTTCTTGCAGTTATTTTTCTTATTGTTGTGTATTAGAGAGCCCGCAGACATACAATTGTAAGTTGGCCGACTATCGAACGACTAAATTGCATACTTGTATAATTTAGTTGACCAACTTTATTTTATGGGTTACAAGCCGCAGATTTAATCGATTTATAGCCGTAACACACGCTCGAACTTGTCCGGCGGACAAAACCCGTTGGTCCGGCGGATCAAATCCGCTCTCGCTACAGACGACCGGATCGGACAGTTGCTTCACGTAAGCCATATCCGATCCGACCGATCTGCAAACTAGCGGACCGAGGCGGACTCAATTAATAATAATTATGTTCGCCGGACTACCCTACAGACGGGCAGATTTGGTTCGGAGGCGGAGCAAATCCGTGGTCTTTTCGGACCAAGTTCGAGCGTGTGTTACGGCCATTAGTCGGTGACAGTATTGCCAGCGCGGTGCGTGTGCGTGAAAATGCGGAAAAAAAAACGTTTTAATTGCTCTATTTATAAAAGAAAGACGAAAACAAAAGAGAACATTTTGGGTGCATCCCATATTAAGTAACAGATTAGAATATGAGAAGCATCATACATTGCATTCTAAACTCAGATATTACCCTGATAAATTTTTCTCATACTACAGAATGAGTATTTTGTCTTTTGATGAGCTCGTACGAGGGGAGTTCAATGTATTCTCGGTATCGAGGTGATATACTAATGATAAGGGTAATTTAATTATCTCATTAGTTAATGACACTCTTTGAGGGTATAAATACAAAATTTCATTTAATTGCCACCATTAGTATTCAAGATATCATTGCGAAAAGACAACTATGATGACTGATTCGACAATGATGAAAAAAATCGAGCATCGTGCAGTGATAAAATTCCTCACAAAACAAGGAAAAACTCAAAAATTTATCCATAAAGAAATGGTGGCTGTTTACCAAGATTCTGCGCCTTCATTATCTACAATTCAGAAGTGGTCAAGTGAATTCAAACGGGGTAGAGAGAGCATTGAAGACGACCCCCGCGTTGGAGGGCCAATTTGTGCCGCTACTGAAGAAAACGTCAAATTAGTCGAAAAACTTGTACTTGAAGATGCCCGTGTAAGAGTGAAAACATAAGCAGAAATGACTAAGCTATCCGTGGGTACCATTCACACAATCCTTCATGAGCGCCTGAATTTGTCAAAGGTCAGTGCAAGATGGGTGCCGCGAATGCTCACCGCGCTACAGTAACAAGTGCGAGTTGACTGTTGTAAGGAGTTTTTGGACCTCTGTGGTGAAAATCCGCAAAGTATTTTCGATCGGATTGTTACTGGTGATGAAACGTGGGTTCATCACTATGACCCTGAGAGCAAGCAAGAGTCTATGCAGTGGCACAAAAAAGGATCAGACCCGCCGAAGAAGTTCAAAGTCACTCCGTCCACAGGAAAGCTCATGGCCACGGTGTTTTGGGATTCTAAGGGAATCTTGCTAATCGAGTACACAAAAAAGGTCAAAGTTTTACTGCTGCATCATACGCAACCACCCTGCGTAATTTAAAGGAGACAATTAAAGAAAAAAGACGTGGAAAATTAACCGCAGGTGTGTTGCTGCTTCACGACAACGCGCCGGTTCACAAGGCGCGCCTTGCCCAGGCTGCTGTGCGGGAGTACGGATTTGAAGAAATCAATCATCCACCCTACAGTCCGGACCTGGCCCCTAGTGATTATTATCTATTCCCTAATCTTAAAAAAGACCTTCGTGGAAAGCATTTTTCGGACGATGAAGAGTTGAAGGGAGCAATAAACGAACATTTTTCGGGCCATGAAGAAAAATATTTTTCAGAGGGAATTGAAAAGTTACTTTCACGAACAAATAAATGTATTGAGATGTTAGGGGAGTATATTGAAAAATAAAAATTCAGAATTTTCCGCCTTTTCCTTCATACCTATACCGAGAATACATTGAACTCCCCTCGTATATCTAATCGGGCCAGCGATAATTAAATAGGACACAACTTTCCGACTCGCTATCGCCGTTGAAGAGAGGATTGGACTAACTCAGGCAGACGTTGTACCCATCGACGAAGATGCGAGCGCGGGGAAATCATGCTCACGCGTGTGGTCGTCTTGCATCTTGCCTTGCGACTGCCCAACAACAAAGTTGGATAGTCCGCGAACTTGCATAGGGTAACCGTGCTAACAAGCAGTTGACCAATAGTTGGACAACTTTTTAATTGTGCGTAATTAGAAGTGAATCTCGGTTCTGATACGATCAGTATCCAATTAATTCGTTGGACGATTTAGTTGGAGAAGATGTGCGGGCTAGCATAAGTAATTACACCTATTAGTATACTCTGCGATTTAGTCGGCCAACTTACAATTGTATGTCTGCGGGCTCTCTTAGGTATTAAAGTATCCGTCCGCGAGCGTTGAGGAGTATGTGCGGAGAAAGGCTGATAGATAAAGTAAAAAACAGTGTGATACGAGAGAAGTGTGGTCTAAAGGAAGATGTAGTTACAAAGATTAAAAAAGAATGTTGCGATGGTTTGGACATTTGGAATGGATGGATGAAATAAGAAATACGAAAAAAGTGTGTCCTGTAATGAATTAATGGAGATGTCGTTAGGGGACGCCCAAGACGGACTTACGCCGACGATGTACTAAAAAGAGCCAAATTAAAAGTAGGTACCTACTCATAACCGACGAGCTTGCATGATGAGGTTAATGAATCTCGAGGAAGCGAAAGAGGTGTGTTTGAACCAGAGTATTTGGCGTTCCATATATTCTAATGGTAGACAGGCGTGACGATAGATAGATAGATATCCGTGCAATAACGGAAATTTGTGTTACCTCGAATTTAACGCAAGCAAAGCCGCGGGCAAAAGCTATTTTATAAACATATGGTACTTATCAATGATAAGAAATACTATTTATCGATTAGGTAAATCTACCTAGGCAGGGGCGTCGCCAGCCGATTGCCTAGGGGGGGGGGGGGGGGAAGTTGATATGGAAAATGAGAAAAGTATGAATTGTAGGGTTTTTGAGTCTCTCTTTGCTGTCCCCCACTGCCCCCCCTTGGCGACGCCCTTGTACCTAGGTGCCTAGCAATCCGCGCTACCAAGTATCCTCTTTACGAATTAGTTTCGGATTTTCACGTGTTACTTAATTAACAGTAACCAGGTACCTACCTAATTTAATTCTGTAATTACCTAACGCATTCAAGCCTTAGAGTATTGCCATTATAGCTTATAAAGGCTTCGAATTTTTTATAGTTTGTGTAAATGCGTAATTATTAGCAGTTTTACCACAATTAGCGAAGATTCTTCACACAAATTTCGACAAATATCCTAGATTTTCACACACAAATACTTAAAACATTTGCCATACTCTTTTACGCCGATAAATAAATATCGATAAGTCGCAAAATGTACAATTCGCGATAATACGCGACGCATTTACTCAGATAGGTACATATTACTCAGATACATACTTTTGACGGCCGTGTCATGAATTTTCATCCAATAATTTTGAGTCAGATGACTTTCTTATAACGAAGAAACAATTCATGTAACAATTTATTTGAATACATTCAATTATTAGTTAAGCTGTAAAAAATATACAAACTTTAGAAGCAACAAAATTAGTTCGTATGTTTGCGGTAAGGGTTAACTTGATTAGAGTTAAAAGTTGTCAATTATGTTTCAAATTATACCCAGCGATTTGATACAATTGCATCAAATATTTACCTAGTTATTAGTAGTACACAATAAAGCATTATCTGCAGTAACTACAGCGTGAAATAAAACAGCTACGTATCGGCCATAAAAACGTTTGATGGGCCCGATACCACGGGGTGTCTTAACTTGAAGCTTCACAAACCGCATTAAAATTTTCAAAAAATCATTGTAGGTATCGCAAACCGCTTTCTTTATTTTTAAGCTCGCATTCCGCATCTGCGAACCAAGTACATTGAACAATAGCAATATTTAGTATGACGCCTATTTAAAATAACACGCAATATGCATTTGTATATTCTCACATTTTTTTGGTTAGGCGGTGACTTGCTTGAGGAAAACTATTAATACACTAATTTACTAGCCACTTCGTTTTTGGGATTAATTTATTTATTTTTCAGTGAGAATATGATAAGATAAGAATTAACTAATTTCTCTTCGTGTTTTAATATTTTGTTTGCAGCCGTATGATATTAAGGTGTGAAGTAAGAATACTTGTTTACTTAGCAGTACTCTATAACATAATATCGGGAAATTATGGGACGTGGCGTGACCCATAGAACATGGTCAAAAGTTCTGTCTGTTGATACTAATTCTATCTATTCTACGAATACCCAAGTTGGCTACGAAGGAGGTTCTAGTTACATACGCACCTCTGTAGACAGGAAGCATTTCTATGTTATGAAGTAAATTGGGATGGTTTTTGACGAAAAAATTAACGAAGTCATATCTTTTAGATTTTTCAGTGATCATTTTTTTTAGGAACGGCTACTCTTTGGCACATAGTAACATACTATCCCTCAACGTATTCGGTCCTTCGCACTACGAATTCTTTATAACTAGATTTCGCCCACTTGGGTGACGGTTATCGCGGTAAAAACGTATGTCACTCTCCAGCTTCCTAACTATCTCGTTGCGACCTGAAAGGAGGAAAAACAAACAAACACACTTTCACATTTAAGTATAATATTAGTATACATTACTGACATCGAAGAGCGAAGTCTATGAACAGTGGATAACACTGGATATTATTTACGTTTTAAAGATGACGAAAAGTAATTACTTACGTAATTCGAAAAAAATACTCTTTGCGAACATGGAAGTTTTTAATTTGCGAGATTGTTATTATTTTTAACATTGTAGTGTTTATTTAAAAATTGCGTGTCGCTATCAAAATGAATTTACCTCGTGAAAAGTTTCGCTCGCTCATTTAGATTTTATGATTTTCGCTGTTTTCTAACTCATCAAGAAAGTTGCCAGAGACTTTTATCGACGTTTAGTGATGCAACTCCTTGTCTCAGCTCTGAGTATTCGTCGTTTGGAGAATTTAGACGTGGATGTGTTCATCTCCATGACTTAGAAAGTGAAGACCATACTTAAACCGTACGAAAACTTAATAGGCATTAGGAAGATGCAGTGACCAAAAAAAAATTGTGTTTATTTGAAGCTTCGAAAGCTTTGTACTTGATAGATACCGCATGATTTGACAGAAGACCAGAAATAACTACGTGTCCAATGGTGCCGTGAAATAATAAATGACAGTCAATATCTGCTTACAATATCGTCACACGTAATGAAAGGCGTATTGCTTTTAACCCAAAAGAAAAAGCCAGTCGACAGAATGAGTCTTTCTTTTTGACGAGTTACCGACGAAAGTTTAAGTCGAAGCAGTGGAGAGAAAATGATTGCTTTATTTTTCGGCAAATCAGGACGTCACATGTGCAGTGTCACTGGACGATCAAAGGACAGTTACCGCAAATTGGTAGGTACAACACTTGCTTGCCCTAAGTTTTAGAAAAAGATTGTAAAAAAACGTCCTTAAAGCAAAGCCATCTTACACCACATAAACGTATCCTCTCATTCCGCTAAGAAAGAGAAAGAATATTTGAAGTCGTGTAATTTTGAGCTGATGACGCATCCACCATACAGGCTGGACCTGGCACCGTGCGACTTCCTTTTTTGTTTTCAGAAACTAAAGACTATAGTTACGTCTTTCACGAGCCCTCAATCAGCGGTGAATGGGTGCCATGAAGCAAGTAGAGGTTCCCAAGGCAGACTGATCTAGCTGCTCTTTGCAATGGTCGAATGCAAATGTCTTAGGTCTGGTATGCGGTCTATATACATAGGGAATCGCATGACATGGCCAGATGGGAAAGATAGATAGATAATTCTTTATTGTGCAAATACACTGTTGGTACAAATCTGGTATAAATAACAAAGTTAAAAAGAAAGTTGCGAAGACCGACAATGTTTTAAGCGGTATGAATCAGTGACTGATAAAAGTCCCGCCTTTCGCCGTCTGAGATTGAAATTTGTCAAACCCGAAAACACTTCTTCATCATCATATCAACTGATAGTCGTCAACTGCTAGACAAAGATCTCCCCCAAGACTCCACATAGACTATAGACCGATCTTGAGTTGCCCTTCGATCTGAAGTGGCAGTGGGTCGTGTACATGGTCAGAAGAATCGGGGACGGTTGCAGCAGAAAGGTTCTGGAGTGGCTGTTACCCACCGGACCTCGCAGCTAGGGCTTGGACTATTTACACGTTTTTACTATTGGTGCATATGTTGATATTGGGTGCACCAAGAAAAATCTCAAAATTCTCACGGGATCGGGCAAAAATGTGCGGGCATCCTCTAGTTAATACCCAAACTACTATTAAAAGTATTCGAATATTTAGAATAATTAGAAAATTATCAGATTTTCATAATAGCAAGAAACGTATGTGGTTATTTATGTTTGTATTTCTGCTTTATGTTATGAGTTTTAAGACTCGTAACGTAAAGCAGTTATTCTATTTGTCATTTAATTATTAATGAAACGTTAGAAAACGCAATTATTAAAATTGGTACTAAACAAAAATTAAATCAACAAAATAACTTTCTCTTTGGTAATGGGAACTCAAAAAGGATATGCAGTCTAAGGTCTCATCATTAGTGCGAGTCATCTCATCAACAGTAGTGCGAGGGGGGCGCAGACACAGAAAACGCTCAGTCGCTACACTCGTCGAGCGTTTTTTTTAGTGCTCGCAACAAGTTGACATCTTTGGGACCTGCAGCGTCATAATCATAAGAGGCCATTTCGACGTTATCTAAAGTAAAAGTCTTGGACAGGTGGTGATGATTTTTGTGTGTCAATGAGCGTGGTATTGATGTGCTATTGTAATTGATGCTGTGTGGTTGTCTTTCTACTAAGCACACTCTCGGTTTTCATGTTTAGCAAGAAACATGGTGCTATCAACTTCAGAGTGGATATTTGTCTGTCTAAAATTATTTTGGTTAATGTGGACATTGTGGACTAATGGATTTAGAAGATTCTTCGACGGGTTCTTAGTAACATTTTAATTATGTAGATATTTTAATGTCACTGTGAGTTCTGCAAGTCTTTGTATTTGCGCCTGTAATGACTCCGGTGGTTCCCGATTTATAGCGTCTTTGCTATCTTCGTCATCATGGCGGTTTCACATGTCAATAAGTTTGGTTTAAGCTCACATATTATTTTCATTTTAGACTTTCTGTCGTAGAAAAAGCAATATCCCTTTTTACGGTTCCGTAGTAAAGTAACCCTTATAGTTTCACCATGTCCGTCCGTTCGTATGGCCGTCCGCGGTTTAAGGCGCTGTTATACCTCAGAAGCCGTGAAACACCTAATTTTTCGTCGCGCATCTAGCCATAACGGTACATATTACAACCTAGCAAAAAATAGAGCTTAAAGGCAAAAGTCTGAACAAAAGACTTTTGAAAGAATTTTTCATGTATGTAAAATAGAATCACGGTAAAAAAATCACAAACTCGAGGCAGAAAATAATCTTTCGTCTCACTGTTTGCAATATTTTGACCATAAGCTGACATATGTATTTTCATAATATTGTAGGAAACCTAATGAACTAAAGAATTACCTAATTTATTTGCATATTATACGTGTATATTTTGTAAAATTAAATAAAATCTGCCAAACGTCTATGATTTTGACGCTCGGTAGATCCCATCAATATCAAACGCTTCAGCAATTTAAACCTTATTAGCATAAGCGGTGTACTGAGTGTCAGTTGCTAGTTTACGCCCGGCCCAGACCTCATCACTCGGCTATGAGCCCTGTGAGAGATAGGTCATGTCGCTTGCGTCTCCGCTGCACGAAATTTTACGTAAACCTGTTTGTTATTATAATACGCCGATTTGAGTTCATAATTTCATGTTTTATGTTATAGACTGAATACTTTGAATCAAATAGGCTTTTCATGAAACTATGGGCACATATAATTAGGACCTAAGTTTATACTCTTGTTGGGTTTAATGTGTTATTGTTTCTGTGCTTATAAATATATAATTAGAAGAATAAAATATGGACAATTAGAGAAATAAAGTTCTACGAAGGATTTGTACAAGAAAGCGTCGTAATAAAATAGAAATTCATCCATGGCCAAGTGATTATGAAATATGTAACATTTTTACACAAATTATTTTCATAAGAGTCTTTTATGACTAACTATGATATAGATATAGATTATCGATTATGCATAGTATAATTAAATAAATTATTCTCACAATACATAGCTGCCACAGTTTTCAATTTTTGAAAGAGTAATAACATAAAATCGAATCATTTTATGTACCTATATCCTTCAAATTCATTAGCTTGTCAGAGCGCCTGGAGCGCTAAGATGCCGCCACGCTACAGCGAACAATAAACAGCGCTAATATGGCGCTCCGCAATCCGCACACAAGCGGTAACGAATGTTGTATTATTGTGTTGTGAACACAAACCTATTTAGGTACATCGGGTAAAACTGTGATTATTCATAAACTATTAGGTATGTCTCAGTACATCTAATATCTTTTTAATTTCTAAAATCAATCATTTATAAGTAAGAAGGTGACTTCTCTGTTTCCTATAACACAAGATATAGTATTTTTTTAATAATAAAGTACGTAACTAATTATCTTTATTGTAATTACAGTGAAGTTAAAGATAACAGTTCTACAACGTCTTACACACATTTGACTGCAGTCATTCCTAACACGATCTGTTCAAGAGGCAGCCAAGAAATGCCAAACAATTTTTTTAACAAATTTGACTCAAATTCCGTAGTGATAATCAAAAATTACAAGAGGGATAGCAGTGACTGGTTCGAATTGCGTAAGAATATGTTGACAGATTGAAATTTTGGTATAGTGGTAAAAAGAAGAGATAACAGCAGTAAAGCCAACTTAGTAAAAAATATTTTGTACAAATAAAATATTTGCAATGTAAAATCAGTTGCGCATGGAATCTAAAATGAACAACTGGCTTTGCAACAACTGGCGAAGCAAGAAAATGTAACAATCGAGCCTTGTGGATTATCCGTTTATTGGTGCCACGCCAGATGGATTAATAGGGCCAAACACGATTGTGAAAATGTAATGTTCTATAATTGCCTATAAGAATGGCCTGGAAAATAGTATAAGAGCAAATAAAATACAAATATGGAAACATGATAAAAAAGTGAACTGACTAGTCCAAACAAATATTGTAATTGTTATTACCAAATTCAGGGGCAACGCCACGTTACACGCAAACAAAAGTGTTTATTTGCTATGTGGAGTGGCGAAAGTATACCACTAAAGATATATAATAATAGAAAGAGATGATGTTTTCTGGGAGAAGAAAAGCTTGTGGCGTTTTATATGAATTGACAGTTGCCTGAAATTGTTGATTCTCGTCAAGCTCAAGGGATGGCATTGCGAGATCACGGAGAGGAAAATGTTTCATCAGTGCTTGAAATTTCTACAATACCAAGCCGTAAAAGGAAAGTAAATGAAACTGTGCCTGTGAACAACAGCAAATAATAAGTATTGAAGCCTTATCACCTCACACACTGCCTTTAACATTCGATGAGAATAAAGAAAACCTGCCGGGTTGTAGCAGACAGCTAACTTTTGATGAGCTGTAAACTCTGTTTTTCGTTAATATATGATAAATGAATATAAATAAATATCTTTTAATATTTATTTTCTTTGAAACAACACATATTTGAAGCGAAAGAAATTTTTTATATTTTTCAATGCAAACATGTATGAGGAGAGCTAACGAAAAAGCAGTAACTCAAATTCTAATACTATAATTTTCTAAGCGACATAGCAGTATCTCATGAATAAGGTATATCCACATTTATTTTTGATGTTTCATCTATTTTGAAAAATAATAATGGGTTGGGTTTCGAAACGAGTCGCCTGAATTTGAGGGTATTGGTAGTGTAGGGGGCTTAAGGGAATTCGTTTTAATACCCTAAAAGTCATTTTGGCTGCCGGAGTTGCGTCTAAATATTTTTAAACAATTTCCAAAATTTCATAAATACTTCGGCAATTATGCAAAACGGAACGTAGTTATTATACTTTAGTACAGTTTTACAAATGTGTTTTTTAGGTTTTATGTGAAAAACGTGAAACGAAATGCAAAACTGGCATCTTGGAATTATCATATTGACAGCTAATGTCAAATTTTTGCGTCATTGCTTTCGAGTGCC
Organism: Euclidia mi; assembly: GCA_944739405.2. Lineage (NCBI taxonomy): Eukaryota > Metazoa > Arthropoda > Insecta > Lepidoptera > Erebidae > Euclidia > Euclidia mi. Next base: position 43,305,953 of record OX123189.2, read on the forward strand.
TAGGGTTAGGTGCGACTGTAATAAGTAACTAAATAGGTTATGTTAGGTTTTCTTTTGACCCATAATCCGAAAATAGGAGCCCTTCGCAGAGCTCCGTCAACCTTAGTTTATTAAAGTAGTGTGATGAATGTGGAAGTTGGCAGTGCCATACACACCGATGTTTGGAGATTTTTTTTTCAGCGGAATCCAAGTATTTCCGGCAAGTGAAAATGGTGAGGGGGGTTTCAAGACCTCCCCTCCTCCCTCTCCAATCACTCACAACCCCTAAAAACGGCGACGTATTTCGAAACCTTCACCGTAATAATTATACCTATAATAACAATAAACATCCATAAATAAATAAAAGAAATCAACTTTTACTAAACTTCAATTATCTCGTACCTCGCTTTAGTTGAGATACGGCTTTTGCGCTTAGTAGAGCAGTATTGTGTTTTTTAGGGTACCGTAGCCAAAAATTGTAAAAACGGAACCCTTAGAGATTCGCAATGTCTGTCTGTCTGTCCGCCCGTATGTCACAGCCAATTTATTGCAAAACAGATTTGAAAACTGGCAGGAATGGAATTAGATGTAGGTATTCTATGAACTGCTTCACTATTTTTATACAAAAACAAAACAAACATAATAATGGCCTCTCCATACATGGAACTGACTTAATTATTTTTATCATCTTACGGCACGTAGGTATTTACCTACTTTCGTCAACTATTAATACCTATAACGTCTAATGTAAACCAATTTTGCTCATGGCTGCACTGAGAACAAAAATTGCGCTATGCCTATATTGTACAAACATATTGATGTATGTAATATAAATTTTAATATCAGTATCTCAATTCAATATGCTAAAACGTTTTGCTTGCGATTTTGAAATATTGGAATACGGATGTCGCCAGAATACGGCCGCACGCGACGAGAATGAAGGGGGGCGCCCCGCAGTAGACGAAGCTAAGCTCCCTTCACCTCCCCTGCTTCACCTCCTCATTTACCAAAACAGTCGCTTAGAACAGCGCCTTAACGCTGAAACTATAAGCACTAGAGGGCTGAAATTTGGCAGGGTTGTATATTGTCACTACGCGCACAAAACCGTACAATCAAATTTTAAAAAGGTTTTGATTTAATTTACGTAAATACTAGTACAAAATATAATGTATTTACTTTTCTATTATGTCTAGTTGGGTATCGTTAGACAGGTCTTTTAAAAATACACTAAAGGGTTTTCTTAAACCGTTTGTTATTTCGGGATCCGTTTGCGAAATATTTTGCAAATAACATCAATTGCAAAATCTAACTAAGGCTTAATAAATTAAAGAGTAATAAATGATAGACAAAATGGACAAAACTTACATTTGCAAGCGATAAATTGAATATTGTGATGTATATATCATAAGGACTACTACGGAATCTTACATTATGCTTCATTCGACATGCTGGCCACTGGACGATTTTGGCCGTTTTTTAGGTCTATAGAGGGTTTCGGGATTTGAAGAGCTTTGGGCCTATGTTCAGCATACGACGTCTATTGGCTGATATGATGATGATGACGGTGATGAAGGCTGTCTTAACGTCAGCTTTATTTCGGGTAAAGAGAGAAGGCTATTAACTTTACTGATTTGGGAAGGGCAATATATTGGCAATATAATAAATACGTGTGTTCATTTGTTATACATATATTCACGATTTATAGGACCGCTGCGCTGTAACACCCAGCTCTAAATGAATTTTTAAGTATTACTTAAAAAAGATAGCATAATATTATGAATTAACATTTAATTTTGTTAATTCTGACGTTAAAATTGATTACTTTATGTAATAAATTTTCTTATTGACGGTACCTTTATATTTAACACTGCGTAGGTTTTGATAATCTGGAATTTACATCTGGTGTACTTAGTATTATACTGATCTAGTGGGCTTGGGCGTTTCTGCCATAATTGAAAACAAATACGGTTCACAAATTAGGTCCCTTTGTTCATGTCCATGGTGCTTATCTCTTCTCATTCTCGTATCTCTTCGTTGTTTGTTTCCTTTATAGTTTACTTTCCAAAGCCTCTGAAATATTTCTGATTAAATCGTTGTGGTTTCCAAGACAATTTAACGATCCCCGAGACTTCACGAGTATCAAAACTCAGTAGTTTCTATGGTACCTACCTGCTGCTAAATCTGGCTATGCAGGTGAAAAAGTCGTAGGAATAAGGTTGTGACTAGTCTCAAAAAACCTAGTTGTTGAGAATTAAGTACATATAAAAAAGTTCCAATTGAGTTTATGTTGGTGTCTGTTATTAAAGTTAGCTGTGTTGCATACCTATATTATATTTTCTCATTTTGCAGATTATCGTTCGCACTGACAATGCGGTCCCTTTGCGGTCTATGTTTAAAAGACTAGGCTAAAGTTTTGTCTGGTATGAAGGTATAATTATATTCTAACTTTACTAACTTAACGAATAAATAGTAAATTGCATTTTAGACAACATTAAGATGCTCTAGGAATGTGTTTAAACATATTATGTACCATTGTAGCAGTTTTATTTAGGTACATCGTGATTATAAAACGGGGATGAAGATGAAGTCTGAAGTAATTACATATTGCAACAGTATTTCTTAAATAAATTCGTAATTCTTACATGACTATAATAACAAATTACTAAACATTATTTTTCGTGTCATATACGTTACTACTTTACTAGTAATCTTCGCGACGTTTAACTTTTACACATAAAATATAGCTAGGATGGATGGTAGATCATTAAATTGTCACTTTAGGATTTAATCATTTTTTTAAGACTTAACAATCGTGCTGGTAGTAATACATTTTTGCATGTTATTTTATTCTGTAATATTCATTAAATGTATGTTAGCAAAGTTCAAAGTCTAAAATATAATATATTATGTATATTTAAAAGACTGAACTATCACCTAACAATTCTTCTTGATGTACACTACATATTATTTACATCCTACAAGAACTATTACGTTTTTTAAGGTATTTACCACCAGCTAATGAAAATAATTCTGCAATATTTCTTAGAAATTGTTAATACTAATTACCGAATATTTTTTGTTGTAGTGTTGGTACGTTTCATAAATTATGCTTTTGTAACTTGGTAATTTTATGTATGTTTCTCATTTTGACCAGAGCAATATGAGATTGCATTAAGGATCCTAAAATTCAACATAATTGCGTTTGTACTGCTTAATAAAATTGCTTTTGTTAAGGATTCATAAATACTTAAAAGGTTTAACTATTATAGGTAGTTGCTAAATTTTAGCAAGAGGCTCTCTACACCATGATTATAGAGTATATTTTATGGTAGGAGTCAAGGAGATAGTGGGTGAGCGGGGTGAGGGGCATTATTCTCGAAGCGAAGACCGGTCCGTGCACCATACATACTATGCGCAGCGCGGGTGGTGCGGCGGGTGCGCGTGGGCAGGGAGACTCAGCGGTGCGGGCGGGGCGCGCGACGCGCGTCAGTCGCGCAGCGAACGCTATATTGCAAGAACGTCGGGTGGCGCCGCGCCAGCCCGTCGCGTGCTAGTGTTGTGTCACAGCGGTGGGCCAGGTCGGTTTCGAGATTTCTTCGTTCCGACGTAAATCATGGCTCTCAACTCGGACGCTGAACAGAAATCGAACCTGGTCCTCCGCGTGGACCAGGATTCAGACTCGGTTCTACAGTCATTGTTCGACACAGTGCTTAAGCCGGACTCGAAACGACCGCTACAGGTGCCTCTCCGAATGCGACAGCTTCCAAAGTCGTTCTTTAACCCGCCGTCAACCGGTTCCAAGTCGCCATCTGTGTCTCACTCGCGAGAAAACTCGGCTGACTCGGCGTTCGGATCGTCGTCCGCAACTGGCGCCTCACCGGTGTCGCACTCTCGTGCACATTCGTCACCCGCAAGCTTGCAACAAACTTATGCTGCTGGTCAACAAAATCAGCAGCCGCCGCTACATCATCAACACACAAAACAAAGATCTTATGATGTCGGAACACATATACCTGACGATCTTGGTCCACTTCCGCCTGGCTGGGAACAAGCTCGTACACCCGAAGGACAAATATATTATCTTAAGTAAGTTTCAATACTCTTTCTTATATATTTTTCTAAGGAATGATAGTATTATTACTTTTTGCAGTCGTGTAGAGATACCTACGTAAGTAGACAAATATCTGTGGCGTCTCTAAAGTGGGACATATTAAGTCAATATATTTTTTGTATATAGTCTAAGATTTTTTGTATGTGTAATATCAAGAAATGAATGAATATGTAATACCGTAATACCTATACAAATGGTAAAGCATTAGTATTTACGACTATTTACCAGGTCTTGCTTATAGCAATCGACTATTATTAATGCTAGAAGGCCGTGATTAGGCATTTACCTACCTATTTTTAGTTCTGTTAACATATGGCAGTTATACACGAATTGGTATACCAATGCATATTCAGTAATGAAGCCGTCACTAGAATATGAGAACATTTTCAAATTTTTAGTTACCGTAAGTGATATTTAACTGAATAGGCGAATACAAAGAAACGTAGATGTAAGAGGTCTGTCTTCTTAGTCTTCTTACGTTACTAAAGCCACAACTTAGAAGCCAAGTTATAAGCAACTACTTGTAGAGTTTCAGTGCGTAGGTAAATGTTCAGGACATGGCACGGTCGTAGTATGCATAACTATTATAAAAGAAAAAGTTAATAAAAGCAATATAATATAGCATCGTAGCTAACAACAGCCTATAATGGTAGCAGAAAACTGTCTGTGGTGTATGTAATATGTATTGAAAGCCTATGAACTTATGAGCATGTTTGTTTATTTTGTGAGGACGCGGCATATACTTAGGCTAATAAGGAGCGAACTGAGTCGTCATTAAATGTAAATACATAGATAGTATCCACAGATAGAATATTATAAACGCGAATATACGTTTAGACGACTAAACCGGTGCATTTTGATATAGATGCACTACCTATAGATATTGCTACAAAAAGACAACAGAATTGTTTTCAAAGAAAAGCTCAAGTCGAATAGAAATACTCTATTGTTAGCCAAAAACTTGGTACACTAAAATAAGCCTACATCGTTTTTAATGTGAACTCTTTTTATTGACAACTCATTGTCGTCATTTGCTATCTTATCGCGATATACCTGCCGTCAGTACATAATGATAAAACATGATAAGACCAAGAATATGATTGTAATTTACACTAGTATAAGTATATTATTTTGTCTTAGACTGCTAAACGTATTTCTGCTATTATGCTTGGTATTTGAGTTAGGTTTTCGAAGTAAAAGATAAATTAGATTATGGTAATAAAATCCTTATCGGTATTATATTAACATTGAATAATATTAAAAAAAAATGTATATATTGGGTATATGTGCCTAAACGTACTTATAATTATTACAAACCATTAACATTTCTGTTCATCAGGCTTTGAGTCTTAAAAAGTAATTACACACAAATCTATCCCTAACCCTTCCCTCCCCAGCCACTTCCGCCCCATATCAATCCTTCCTTTCCTCTCCAAGGTGCTTGAGGCTTGTGTTCACAGACAACTCTCAAAATTCATCAGTCAGAATAACCTACTGGACCGATTTCAATCTGGATTACACATTGGACATAGCACATTGACCGCCCCTTTGAAGGTGACTGGAGATGTTAGGGCGGGAATGGAAGACACTAAAGTTACGGTGCTAGCTTTGGTCGATTTCACGAACGCCTCTAACACGGTCAATCACGAAATCCTATTATCCAACCTCTCCAGTCTTCAGATCTCTCCAGAGGCGCTGGAATGGTTCTCCAAATATTTCATGGAACGTAAGCAGTCGGTTCGCCACGATGAGTCTTCGTCGTCATGGTGTAACCTTGAGTCTGGCGTTCCTCAAGGTGGCATTCTCTCTCCATTATTATTTTCTATTTTTATAAATCTCCTGACCCAGAATCTTCGGTGTTCGTATCACTTGTACGCTGACGACTTGCAATAATATGCACACGCAGGAGTTGACAATGTCGCTTCAGCTATCGATGGGGTAAATCAAGCTTTGACTGTTGTACATGACTGGTCAAAACGATTTGGTGTTGCAGTGAACCCCGCTAAATGCCAGGCCATCATCATAGGTAGTCAACGCAACATAAGCAAAATTGATCTTTCAACGCTTCCATCTGTCATGTACAACCAGATAGCAATACCCTTCAGTCCAGTCCTTAAAAACTTATACATGGATAGCCAACTCAACTGGCGGGCTCAAGTTACATCTATTAGTCAGAGAGTGCAGGATGCTTGCGATCGTTGTACCGTTTGAAGAACTTCCTCCCTCCTAGCACTAAGGTAATGCTCATGCAGACTTTAATTTTCCCTATTATCGACTAAGGTGATGTGTACTATTTTGACCTGAATGCAGACCTTCTCAACAAACTAGACCGGCTTCTCAATAACTGCATTCGATTTGTTTACAACCTTCGAAAATATGATCATGTCTCTGAATACCGTTCCCAACTCAAATGGCTATTACGTCAACGTCGTAGTTTGCGTGCTCTCACTACTCTTTTCTTAACTCTCCCTCTCTTCCTTCTTATCTACTAAAAGGACTTCCTTTTGTACAATATTTAGACTCCAATCACGACAAAAATTTACGATCTTCTAATAATCGTATCCTTTTGTGTCCCTCCCATAGTTCTGGGTTTGTTAACTCTTCTTTCTTCGTTCAAGCTGTCTCATTATGGAATACGCTCCCTCTCGAAATGGCAAACAATCGGCTCACGTTCAAACTAAAGGCTCGAGAGTTTGTACGGAGTAAAATGGCGGAATAATATCATAATGACTGTATTCACTGACTTATATATTATTATGTATATATATTTATAATCTGAAAGTATTTATTCATAAACATAGATATGTATTTATACTTATATATACTATATACTTAATACGTGTATACCTATATAAATATATTTATATATTTTAAATATTTATCTATAATTTAAGTAGTAATTTTCATATATAGTAATTATTATCTAATTCCATATAATTATTTTCTAATAGTCACGCACAGGTTGACTGGTAGAGAATGCCTAAGGCATTAAGTCCGCCTATGTACCACATGTTTTTGTGCTGTGCAAAAAGTTAAATAAATAAATAAATATTGAGATTATTCCTATCCATGTGGTGACGGAGTAAGAATATGGAATGTCACCACCCCATTATCCCATGAGTATCGTAAGAGTAAGAGCCGATAGAGGGGCCATATTATGCAGAGAACAGCACGAAAACTTGAAACAAACCCATACCAACCCGTTTGCCCTGCGTACTTATAGTAGGCCAATTCCACCTTTCTAAGGATAGGCCTAGTCCAGCAGTGGACTGTGAGGGCTAATGATGATTAAGATTATATGCTATTAACGCCCGTTTCCGATATACTATCTATCGATGGTTTTGTCTACTAGAGATAAATATTTGACATAAGCTCTAAACAAAATAGGTAGGTATGTCAAACGTCTATGTACCTCTAGTAGCGAAATCCATCTATAGATAGAATATTGGAAACTGGAGTAAATTGGGTTGGTTCTGTTTGGTTCATAGCTCATAGGCAGTCATATCTCTACTTATAGATTGCTATGGGTATGATGTATGTTTTAGTAATACATATACCTAGTTATATTCCATTCACTGTAATGACTAAATCAACAGAACTAAGTAGTCATTTCTAAATCGTATTAATAATTCCAGCAACCTTTCAGAATGTAGTGCTAGATATTCGTGTTTAGGACTTAATTAATATTGGAAAATATTAAGCTTAATCCTACGCATCTTTGTCTCCTGTCTTTTTATCAATATTTTCTCTGAGTGGAACTTTTAAACTAAAGGCTACCATTGACTACTTAGTCACTGTAGCATCACTAAAATGCTTACACCATATATTGGAGAATGTAAGATTAAATTCGAAACTCATTCTTCATTTAAGCAAAGGTTTGCTTATCACAAGTTCATATTCAAGATTTCTTTTTTACGTTTTTAAGAACGTCATAGTTCGTGTTATGGTTATTTTATCAGAAAATAAATTGTCTACACTATTATAGTATTATAAAGAGAAAAAAATGTATTTTTGTTTGTTTGTAAGTAATGAATAAACTCAAAAACTACTGGACTGATTTAAAAAATTCTTACACCAATAGAACGCTACATTATCTGCGAGTAACATAAGTTATTTTTTATTGTAGAAAAAATTGGGGTCCGTAAGATATTTGGGTTTTTGGTTTTTCTGACCCAAGGTGTAAAAAATCATCCAAAAAAGTTCCATATTTGGCGTACGCCGCCTAAACTATAAAAGATAGAACCATTTAATGTTCTAATTAATTAAAGACATTAAAAATATCTACAAAAAAGTCCGCGAAACACTATACCTATCTATTTCGAGTAAAGCACAAACATTTTTTTATTAAAAATCGGGATTTTTTAGGACTTCATTTAAACGCATTTATTTTACACATGTCTCCTTATCAAAATAAACTATTTTCTCACAAAGTACTGTTTATGTAGACAGTATTTAGTCTTTAATTCATTAAAATTGGACGTTTGGTTTGAAAGTTATGACGAAATCAATCTATATCCATACACATAAATAAAATTGGAGTGTCTGTTTGTAATATAAAAATAACCGCTTTTTACTAAATGCATATGAATGTATACACGGTACATATACCGAAATTACATTTTTTTCAATTTTTGTCCGTCTGTCTGTCGGTCTGTCTGTATGTCTGTTTGTTCTCGCTAAACTCTGGAACGGCTGGACCAATTTTGACGGGACTTTCACTGGCGGATAGCTGATGTACCAAGGAGTAACTTACGCTAAATTAAACGGGTACGCGAAGTAGTCGCGTACCTCAGTACGCGGGTGAAACCGCGGGAAACAGCTAGTATATCTATAAAAATAAATTAAACAGTCGAAATCATACAAGCACCTTTATTCCAATTATTGGAAATGAGCTTTACCAAATTTTATTTCATCTACCAGATGCCAGTACTAAGGCTGGTAGTGCAGTTACGCGTGTAGGATTAGTAGCGTTAGTTAATATATTATAATAGGTAAACAAAAATACCTATGTATCGTGTGTGAGCAACTGAGCAGTATTTTGTGTTTGTGGTAGTGTTCAGTGGTTTTCGTAAGGAATTGAAGCTGAGCTCTATCGTAAAAGTAAATTTAAATTTTGTTTTATTAGTCCATTGTGTCCATATCTATGGTATCCATAAACATACGTATACATCTACTTGAGTCGTTGAGTCGTGTAGTCAGTCATGTTTCAATGATACATTAAAGAAAATTAGTTTTCACGTCCGACATCTGTAGATTGTCATCTAGTGTTTACCTGGTTACCCTATAATTATTGGCAGAATATTATCTTTTCAATCAAGTAACTGTCTCTTGTTCTACATCACCCAAAGGTACAGTCATACTTATTCTATGGTAAAGACCAGTGTCGGGGTATTAAATCGCCAAAACGACTGTTATAGATCTTCTTGACAGCCGGCATCAACTGCTTATAGTGCGCGCCATGGCACAGAGAAGTTTGACTTTTTGTGTCTGGTCATTCATTCTATAAATCAGACTGTGATAAACTTTCTTAACCTCGTGCGTTCTTCTCTTTGCCACTTCGCTACTTCGAAGGACTAATAGATGCTTTCAAATAAACAGAGCAGGCTTCAAAATGTTATATATAACATTTCCATAACAATGGTAGTCTTGCTCTCTGCGTGACTCGACACGCACTTGCTGCGTGTATAGACGGTACACGCGACGTTTATTTCGCACATTTGCAACGTTTACGCTATTCATAATAGTGAGCCGCCATCGCCTACGCTCTCAGCGCTTGTGTGATATGGACTTAACGCTTGAAGTCGGTTGAGTGATTCGATATAATTATATCGATAATCGGTAATGGTTGGTCGGTAGTCTGGCGCCGCGCCGTTGCCATTATTGTCACGTTATGTTTTCAGTTGCGCATGCGGCGTACTATATACATCTTTGATCCAAATAATATTACATATACGTTAGTCATAGCTATTAAATATATAATATTTAGAAGCTCTTGAAATGCTTCATTAAACCTATACATACATTTCGGTACTTGAACTGTGCTGTTTTTTTTCTATATCGGCAGTCGAACCAGCAGATTCTTCTGCGTAAACATGTAACTTGTCAAGATCGATATCAGTCTAAATGTACCTATTTTAGCACTCTAGCACAAACATTAATTCTATATAATCTGTTATACCTAATGTCTGAATTTATGTTTATTATGACCATTGCCACATATTCAGAATCGGGCTTTAATAAAGAAACTAAGCAGTGTGATGGGTATTACTTTGTTTGTTTTTTTTTTATTAAGTATTAAAACAATTTTTGGCTTATTAAAGTTTTTTGTTATAGGTATAAGTATTTGTACCTATATATAAAATTGTGTTGATGTAAAAATACAAGTCCTTTTTGATGTGTACAAGTTAAGGTGCTATTAGTGATAAATGAGGCTGCGATAGGGGAATAAATCGTAGCTAAGGCATCTTGTTACGATGTCAGATGTACATTTATTAGCTATATAAGTAATGCTAGTGAAATTTTCACTATACCATTCTTTGACATGTTGGGGTCGAAAAAAAACGACTTATTTACTCACTGAGCTTCACAACGCTATTCGGCGGTAATCACATAGCGGTGTGGTGGAAGTTAGCCAAGGCGACTTCAAAGCTTTTGCCACCTCATAAATAAACACTACCTGTTGGACTACATGCTCAGATTAAGCTTTATCTTTTATTGTGCTATAGTATTATTAACGATTTAAATATGACAGATTAACCTGTCTTCAGGATTATTTTACTTTATAAGGTCTATTATTTGGCGATAATAACGATATCTTATACTATTTTACCAGCAAATCTAAACAGGTGGTACCATACACTGATGCTTAGAAAATAAATAGTTACCAAGATTTATATGCGTATTCCGTTTAACTCGGTTCGTTAGAGCACGTTAGGACTGCCAACGCGGAAGGCCTGCATGTTACATCTGCAACGACGCACTTCATAAGCTCCCTTAAAATATTGATATTTTGTATATCAAAGGTATTAATTTAGACGGGCGAGCGCTTGGCTCTGCTCTCCGCGACGCCGCCGCCGCGCCGGTTGCAAGAGCATACCGCGATGGACCATTGCAAGCGGTGCGTCTCTTCCGTGTCGGTAAATAGACGTGCGCGTCGTTTCTTAATTGCGAGCTGGGGCCGATGCTTTATAAGCTCCATAACGTCCGTCGACGTGCGTCTCGACTGCGAAATGTTTGCTTTAATTATTATTGGAATGGAGGGTAATTCTCTGTGGTTTTGTTCGGCTAGACTTGGCGATGTTCCGAAACGGGTAGCGATGCAAATTGCCTTGGCTAACGCCCAACGCGGCGCTATCAGGCTCAGTGGCTATAGCGCGTCACACCTTTCTGCTGACTCTTGACCTAAGGATCTTACCTTCTTAGGTCAAGAGTCCCTCCTTATTTGAATAGGCTAGGCTTCAAATTTCTCAAACGCAAGCCAACTCCCGTAATCAAAATTGTCATAATGTTCTACATGGTATTCTTGTCAAACCTGAACATTATTTTAGTAAATGTTTGAACTGTCATTGAAAGATTTTTAATTAATTAATAAACAAAGGATCTAAAAGACATTATTAGTGGAGCGGATTGAGATGAAAACTAAACGCACATGCATAATACAATTATGGCCAAAGGAGAATGGGTAGGTAATCTTGTATTGAGTCCGTACCCAAAGAAAATCTGACTGTAGCGGTCTGAACCATAACTGTTTTAGTTGCCCTTGTAGAGTAATTTAATTAATTTATTTTAACTCTCAAGCTTGTCCTAGAAATGCTCTTTGGTGTTTAAGCCCGGTGAGCGTGCTGGCCTCATCTTAAAAATTATGTCCGCATCTCGAGGGCATTCAACAACTCAGATTAAAATGTTCAGAAAATGTTTGAACACTAAAAAACTACATACGCAATAATTACAAAAATAATAAAGGGTAGAATTTAACTCTTCCCGAATTTATAAAATAATAAATACTAAATAAATACAAAAAATATACCTTTGTTGCACCAAAAATACTAATTGTTGTGCGACAAAATATACGATAAGTTTGATAGAGCCTGCTGCGCAGGGTTCCTATTTTTGTGTGCAGGGTCGCAAGAAAACCTATTAAGTTACAAGCAACCCATTAAGTGCAAGAAAACCTAATAACCTATTCAGTTTTCTATATAAGTTTCCCGAGCGGACGAGACTTTTCATAATAAGTGATATTTTGTAGAACGATCGGCATATTTTGTGGACAATTAGCTAACGCACTTTAGGGTTACTTAAAATTTATGATGCGCTATTAGAAATATCTTAATAACAAATACTTTATTTTTTTAAGTATTTATTTATGTTCGTCGCTAGTACGCATAATCATTGCGTTCTCGCTTTTAAAATTTGTCCAGAAGTATATTTTAATTAAGCCGAATTCCAGTCAAATTTGGTCTTGATTAAAAATGGCTAACAGATTTTGCTTTTATATCTCCCAACTCCTGAACAAATGTGATTGTACGCCAAATAGTTGCTTGACGTAAATGTATTTTGTGTTTTTTAATGTCATGTCAACCTATCTACGTATTACCATCTAATTAATAGGGATTTAAGCACTATAAGTGGTTTAGAATATTGGGATTGATTCTGAACCGTTGTGTATCAAAAGTGTGCGATTTTGGCATGGTCCAAAGATTTCGGCCTTGATGTCAATCCTGCCAAATGTCAAGCCATAATCGTAGGCAGTCAATGCATGATAAGCAGACTAGACTTAACAACCCTGCCTCCGGTTACGTTTAATAGGCTAATAATTCCGTTTAGTCCTGTCGTCAAAGACCTAGGATTGCACATTGAATCCACACTCGACTGGCAAGCCCAGGTTACTAGTGTTATAATCGACTATGGTGATGTGTGCTATTATGACCTGAATGCAGAACATCTCAACAAATATGACCGACTTCTAAATAACTGCATTCGATTCATTTATGATCTTCGTAAGTATGATCACGTATCTGCTTTCCGTTCCGAACTCAAGTGGTTACCCATACGTCAACGCCGGTGTTTGCGTGCTCTTTTCTATTCTTGCTGCCCCTTCTCCTCCTGATTAACTAAAAATATACTTTCAATATCTCTCTTCTACTCATGAAAGGGAACTTCGTTCTTCTCATAATTTACTTCTTGCTTGTCCTACACACACTTCTGGTTTTGTCTATTCTTCTTTCATAGTTCAAGCTGTACTGCTTTGGAATAGGCCCTCTCCTGAAGTCAGAATGTCCACCAACCGTTATGCATTCAAAATGAAAGTCCGAGAGCTCCTATTTAATAGATTGAGGGAATCAGCACATCATTCGCATCAATTATAGTATATTATATGTGTATATATGTTATATAATTATGTATTTTTATATGTATAGTACTTATTTAGATATCTATAATATGTATTTATCATATATATTCATATGCAGTATTTATCTGACTACTATAGGTAAAAATATAGTTATGTATTACCTAATAAATTAGGTATCTGGTTTATATATTATATTTCTTTTTTCAGTTATCGACTATCTGCACTGCTTCCAATGCACCTACCACATTTATTTCTGCACCACCTAAAGGTCGACTGTTAGAGAATGCCTAATGGCATTAAGTCCACCTATGTACACTTTTAGTGCATAAAGTTTTAAATAAATAAAAAATTAAAGTTCCTTAAATTGCCTTTATACTTATTTAAAGGTACATATATACCTATTTACCCTTACGTAGAACGAGCAAACTGCCCAGACTTCGGTCAATATATTTCCTTTTATGTGTCGTCCTTTGAATGCGTAATAAGAGAAACTACTTGTGCTGAATACAAAGAATGAAATACTAGTGACGAAAATACACAGCTAAGGTTCATTCAACTTTTATATAAATTTCAAACTTCTTATCGATAACGTTTGGTTGCCATGGCAACATAAGGAATTCCTTCTTCGTTGACCACGTGCTATATCGAAGGCTTATTTCAGTTCCATACATTTTTGAACTTAGCGATTAGCGATATCGCTAATCGAATGCCATTTGGTTAGGGGGGCTGTTTTACTTCTTTCAGTAGACGATAATGGTAAAAAGTCAAAGACGATACTATATATAACATCCTCCATCGGTCACATTTTGCATCACAATTATTCATGGTTAATGATTATTGCTAATTTGACCATCTGTGCGGGAACACTATGGCTAGTTTACTGCCACTTCTGGATGACATTGTTCTATCACATCCGTTTATAGTAGTTATTTTATTTTTTATCTTGCTTGCTCTTGTCGGTTGAGCCTCTTGCATTAAATCTTATCTTGCCAGTGCTTAATCTCTTGATACAACTTTAACTCGTCCGTTCCTTTCTGCTATTTTCTCTATATAGCGTGTCAAGTTCACTACCATTTTCCTCTTCTATTTTCTATTGATTCTAAAATGTGCCCTATTTCTTTTACTATATTTAAAACCTTATTATTTACCTTAGGTACCTACAACAAGTATCTAAGTACAATTACTTGTCTGTGGTTTTGGTGGTGCATTGGGTTCCCACCAAAAACTTAGGGTCCCAAGCCAACCTCACCTGCAAGTGGTGCACCTGCCGATCAACGGACGAGGCTCTGGCAAACTAAATATCCCGATAAGCTGCAATAGGCTCGCCACCTTATTACGTGGGATCAAAACACTGGCGAAAAGTGGGCGTTTAATATGCCTCTGCCTACCCCTTCGGGGAAACAGGCGTAAGTCTATGTATGTATGGTTTTAGAGTTGAGTAGAGTTCTATGCCAATTTTAAAAGTCAGTTTATAATCGCCCTTTAATAAAACCTGCATAATGTATAAACTAAAAAAAAAAAAGTTTAGCCTTGCAACATGTTCCGCTCAGAGCATGAAGGACTTCCTCATATCCTTTTCCCTGAGTTCCAAGGAAGCACATAATTTTACAGTGATAGCGGTTTATATTAGGTTGGGGGAAAAGATTTTTCGCATTATAGTATGTATGAACTTGTAATAAAATCTCTTTGGCTATACTATTTGTATCTGGCTGGTTTTGGTATCATTGAAAGTTTAAATTTTAAAGAACATAATTCCAAATTCAAATTAGGAAAATGTGTGATTTTTATTTGTTTTTCGTACTGTCAAGATGAGTGAATCTAATAAAGAAATTTTACTACAAAAAAGGTAAAAATGCAACGCAAGCCGCGAAAAAAATTTGCAATGTTTATGGACCTAGTGCAGTGTCTGTGAGAGTAGCACAAATTTGGTTTAAGCGTTTTCAATCCGGAAATTTTGATGTCAAAGATGCACGTCGCTCTGGTCGCCCTATTACGGATAAAATGGATGCCATTTTTGAAAAAGTGGAGCAACATCGGCATATCAGCAGTTACGACGTAGCTGAAGAACTGGGAATTGACCACAAAACAGTTTTGGCACATTTGAAAAAAACTGGGTACACAAAAAAGCTCGATGTTTGGGTACATCACGAGCTCACTGAAAGAAACGTAATGAACCGTGTACTCATTTGTGATTCTTTATTACGACGCAATGAAACCGAACCATTTTTGAAGAAGCTGATAACTGGTGATGAAAAGTGGATCACGTACGACATGAACGTGCGAAAAAGGTCGTGGTCAAAGGCCGGTCAGGCTTCATAGACTGTGGCGAAACCGGGGTAACTCGCAACCAGGTGATGCTGTGTGTGTGGTGGGATTGGAAGGCCATTATTCATTATGAGCTGTTACCGCCAGGCAGGACCATCGATTCTGAACTCTACTGCGAACAACTGATGAGTTTAAAGCAAGAAGTTGAGAGAAAGCGGCCGGAGTTAATCAAAAGAAGGGGTACTGTGGGTTTTCATCCGGCATGGAGGTGACACATCTTTAGCCACTCAGCAAAATTTAAGAGTTTGGCTGGGAGGTGTTAATGCATCCGCCGTATAGTCCTGACCTTGCACCTTCAGATTTCCACCTGTTTCGGTCTCTTCAGAATTTTTTAGGCAGTGTCAGGTTAACATCACGAGAGGACTGCCAAAACCACTTGTCGCGGTATTTTGATCAGAAGTCCCAATATTTCTATAGCAATGAGATCATGTCCCTACCTACAAGATGGCAAAAAGTTATCGAACAAAATGGTACCTACATACTTTAGTTAAATGTAAATAAACTATGTTAAAAATGTTTTGAATTTTCTCAAAAAATGCGAAGAACCTTTTTCCCCAACCTATTATGTATATTTTCTATCCATTATGTTATTCGTTTGTTTGCTTTGGTTGTTAACTTCTTGTAAGAGATATTTTTAAATAACAGTTCTATTTATTATTTGGTAGCATAAGTTTAATTTTTAATAATAAGATTTTTTGGTGTTCCTTTCAATCTTGAGATTTTTGAAAGAAATAAGGCAGTACAATCGTAATGTAAGAGCTGATCAATCAAAAAGTTAATACGGGTAATTACAAAGTTACGTGAAATGTTACTGTGGTCATTTGACAGGACGCTGTTGGCAAACAGCACGGTCGTTTAGGCGCAACTGATAATTTCAGTTAGGAATTGTATTTTTCTATTCATAAAAATATATTTCCTAACTACAAATTTATATATTATTTGTTTTTATTTCTAAAAGCTACGTCTACGTACAGAAACGCGTATAATACGATATTTGTATACCTTATATCTATATTTGTCCGGCTACCAGCAATATATTGGCATAACGTTGATATATTATTGTTCGTTGTATAAATACGTACATATATTATAAGCATGGCGAAAGGAATAACCTTTGAGACGTCTTTGGCAAGGCCGTTCTTGTCTGCGTAAACAAGCCTAGCGGGTTCGGCGTTCGATAGTTTAATTAGGTATTTAAACTTAATATATGTAGGTAGGTATCTTTTAGAGTGAGACCTCTGTTATTTAAATGTGATAATTGAAATAGTCATAGTATATTATTTTCTTATAATAATGTAGGTATAAAAAGTCGCTTTGTGATGTTATCTACCAACTGCTGTCTCATTTTGTATATAAAGTAAGTAGCTACATAACCAACTACGCCGTCTTAATTAATAATAACTATTACGTGTCGGTCAATAGATAATGCTTGAAATGTTTACCTGACGCGTAATAACTAAAATTAACTAACTAGGTAATTAGATAAAGCTTCACGATCATTTCCGAGAAGAACATGGTGGAGTAGTCACATGCGCAACAAGTGGACTTATCGCCGTGCTGTATTCATAGCGATAACATTAAAATACAGCTCACTATCGCCTTCTAAGAAGTCGCCCGTCGCGGTCGGTCGTCGGCTGAGCCGTGCCGCGCGCCACACCGACGACGCGACAGGTAGTTCTTGCCTCTAACGGCACTCGCTTGAGAATACAATTTTAGTTTCAGAACCAAGTATAATATGCCGTTAATATATACCTAATTTCTCTTATCATTAACGCTCACATTATTCAAAGACATTGATTAACACAGTGAATTATTTGCAAATGAATGAGGTATTTTTAACAAAATTATTTAATTTACTCAATTGCGTAATGACAGTTAAATAGCGTAAGTCAAATGTGATTTAATACTTTGATTTCGTCACGCAGATTAAAACAATAGTTCTTTTACTGTTTACAATTTTGCAGGTTTTGTAGTTAGGTAGGTACTTATACTTAAAGAAAATATCTTAAAGATATTTACTGACGTGTTGTATAAGATAGATAGCTGCATTGAAAATCTTGTGTTATTAATTGTACCTACTTAGCTGATGTTTTCAAATAATGTTATTGTTGCGACTAATTTGAAGTTAATCCACATCTTTATCTGTCAGGCTTTCTGGGTGCTCAATGTCACTAAAGTCATATATCTTTTCCCTAGCACGGACTGTACTAATTTGTGGAATTGGATTTTTTATATGTTTACTGATGTCGATGATGTGACAATGTTATTTCCATGTGTGTGCCGAAGACAGTAGCGCTAAGTATCGTGTGGCCATTGGCTCGATTAGCAATTTGGACCCTAAGATTGCGTCATAGAGATCGTTATTCCATGCAGTGTAGTGGCAACAAGATACTCACTCAGTTTCCACGCTCTGATTACTGGATGTTGGCTCGAGACAGCGTCTTTATCGGCACCGATCAGAAACTGAGCTCAACGGGAGTGTTTTGAGAAATCGATTTTATGCTACTACAAAATTCTGACAAAGGCATAATTAGCCAATTAAACTAATTTGGCAGTTGGTACTTGTTTTTGGTTAATTATTTCTTAGCAGTAAATTAAGTAGGTATACAATTATAGACATTGAAATAAAAAATAATTAAAAACAAATGGTTCACTTTCATGAAGACCACATATAATAAAATGATATGAATTACTTACAAGTAGAATCATTACCCACCTAGGTACTTATATAAAAAGTAAATAGTCAACTAAGAATGTATTTAAGTAAACTATGTGTAAAATTTATCTTAAGGTACTACCTACTATTATAATATGCTCAAGAACTACCTCCCTCGGAAGGATACCTACTTAATTCGTAGTATCACCCAAGAAGCTAATCATTCTTTGAGGGTGACGTCATACTTCTCTTGCATTTAAACACTCTTTTTTGGCCTCTTCAAAATTATTTTTAAGTGCATCTAGTTTGAAGGGCTTTACTATTTGTATTATTATAGGTATATAGTTAAGGAGTAGGTACACCACTAGCTGCTTCAAGGGCAGATCTTTGTTCGAGTTGCGTTGCATTATCAAGCCTTGTAGACACAGTTGGCTCTCATCGTCTTGTGTCATCGGTATTAATGTGCTTCCAATAATACTTGCCATGGTCAACAAAGCTGCTTGTTGCGATAAATAGTGAAACAGAGTATTCAGTTAGACCACACCGTGTGGGCCACCGGGAGTATGTGGCAACATTTGTTTTTTCTTATCAGCATTTTTATGTTCCATGTACATACATATAGCATGGGCATGTTACTACTACTGAGTTCCCTAATATTTAAGTAATAATAATAAGTATTTTACTATGTAGAAGTTCTTCCACCTAATAATCAGTGTCCGATTTCTAAATTGTACTACTTTGTACATAAGCACCAAAAATAATATAATTTACTAGCTGACCCGGTAAACGATGTTTTGCAAAATTTTTTTTTTTTTTTGAAAAATAGATGTTGGCCTATTCTCATAGATACCGGATAAGCACAAAAAATTTCATCAAAATCGGTCAAGCCGTTTCGGAGGAGTATGGGAACGAAAACTGTGACGAGAATTTTATATAAGTATTAGATTATAAACCTGCAACTCCCCGCAGTTTCACACTATTTTTCGGTGCTTCAACAGTGTCACCTACAAGTCAATTTACAGCCTACCTTAGTTAGCCTTACTAATTCCAAAGGTTACCCCGGAAGGTACAGACAAAAATTCTAAAAAAGGTTACTTATGACTTACCTAATAATCAACTGTAATTATATGCACTTGAAAATTTTGTTATTTTGAAATTACAGGCTTATTTTATTTAGATGAATAGATTATATCTATGATATAGATTATATGTATAAATGTAAAGATTTCTATGCAGATAATCGTTTTCGAAATTCAAGTACCTAATATAGGTAATTAAATACCTTTTTTTTTGGTGTCGGGTTGGCAAATCCTCATGGAGTCCCTTCCCCCTGGGGGAAGGGCGAAGGTGAATGTCAGTTGCATTTATTTAGTTACATAAAATTACTTAATAACGCTCACTTGGTCATTATTTAACGTTACATATTCCATCGTACTTGTGTAACACAATATTGTACATTGTCAACGTGAAACGAAACATTATTTATACAAAAATAGTAATATTATATCATCACTCATCAGTCATCACATGTTGGCTGTGTTGTGAGAGAGCGTAGCGTATCGCCATGCTTAATTGTAGGATCAAAAGGGGTCAAGTGTGTATATTGACAAGCGCCTTAGGGCCAACGTCATGCCCAAGAAGGCCCAAACTATCACGTCAGCGTTTCATTAGTTCATTACAAAGAACCCACTAATAGCGTTTAATTAATGTATGTATGTATAATAAATTGTCGTCTTTACAAAAATATGTGATACTATTCAACGACATAAACATATTTACTTGTATACGTGATATGTGACAGTAAGGTAAATAAGTATTTTGCTATTTTCTTTGCAACGCAACACATTCGCATCATAGTTTTAACAGATTGTATCACTAACCTGACTAACACGTAATAATTAATCTAAATGCTACTAACATAACACATTTATAACAATAGCACATTATTTGCTACTTCTTAATTTATCTGAATGGTAACGTTTATTCATAAATGGCCTTTTACTGGCCACTTATAATGTTTGAAGCCACCGTACCGTTATTTCTTTATTGTTTGGTTATTTAGAAATATATAGTAGATATAAGCGGTGTCAAGACTGTCTGTATATATAGAATTTTCCCACTGACTGACAGACAACGCACAGCCGAAACTACTGGGCGTAAGAAAGTGAAATTTGGCATGTCAGTTTACCCGAGATTACCGAGTGGCAAAAACCTTGTGCGTAGGCGTAGCTGCATCCTCCAGACTATTATAATAATATTAAAAGTCTATTATAAACTTGTGTTTGCAGATTACAAGAAATGGAACTAATAGTAATAGCTCTAACTGCCTATTATTCGATTAAATTTAACGGGGTTAAGTTTGTGTCATAGCCAGCCAAAGCTGATTTAGCTAACGCTTTTTGAGGTTGATTCGTTTAATTTGTAAATTTAGAAAAGGCTAGTAGGTAAAGATGCTGGCAAATAATATTTGGTCGATTGCCTAAAGTGATAGTTCAAAAACAGTTTAAGCAGTGAAGCTACGGTGATTTCCCTTGGATGCAGAAACATGCAAGCCTTTCACAGAATATAGACGCATAAACAGATGTCGCATTCATATCATCGAAACAGTGTAACCTACTTCTACTTCTTACTATTCCATCCAGAGAATTCCAGTAACCAGGATAACGCTAAGACAATTTGTTGATATAATTTTCATGGAGATAGAATATACCTATTCAACTTTTGACATATTCATGTAGCTTGGTTAGGCAAATAGCGTCACCTGCTATTGGATAGCATTACTCTCAAAATAAATGTTACACACGGTCAAAGCCGCTATTCTACCGATAAAGCTGTGCTTAAGCTATTAAGATAGCGCCGATATAATTCAATAATTAGTGTCAATGTCTTCAATTCCCATTGTAGCAGGATTGTTGTGCTCCTGCTATTACTCATACGATGTCGCAGTGCGGTACGACTCAGTTAGCAGGTCGTTTGCTACTGTATGCGCCTTTATTGAATACTGATAAGTTTACTCATACCACACCGCGAGTTATTGTTCTAACATGGCAATACTTTAACCAAGGCCGAGTTCGTTATACGTAGGTAAATATTGGACAGATTTTCTTACATGCATAAAGTTCTTTCTCGGTTAATGACGATGAGGAGGATATTCGGTGTTAACGCAACCTAGTTTATGTTATCTATTTCATAATTTTATTTAACTTACATATATATATTACTAGCTTTCGCCCGCGGCTTCGCCAGCATGATATTTTAATAAAGAGTGGCCTACGTTCCCCGGGTTTCAGACTATCCATGTCAAATTTCATCACAAACGGCTCTGTAGATTAGCCGTGTAGCATACATATAAACAGATAATAATGAAAATTACTTTTGTTTACATAATCGTTGAACTTCAGGTAAAGATTAGTAAATAAGTATATCATTGAAGTTATGAAGAGCTTGTTTACCTACTGAATATAACAGCAACAAAACATAAAATCTGAAAGCATTAGGTACCACAAAGTACATATCAGACAACCAGACCGACCCTCCACCTCGCTGTGCTTAAGCACACTAACTCGTAGAAAGCGCTTTTAATGACGCTGCGATTAGGTCAGATATCTGACTGTAAAAGACAAAGTTAATCTACTTACATTATATACTGAAGGCTAAATCTATCAATTTTGAAAACAATTTGATAACTTCTCTAGAATGAGCATTGTAAAATACATTTATATATTTTTTATGTTATTCTGTTTTATTACAACAAAAAATGATGTACCTAGTTAGATTATGTACTAAAAGCTAAAAAGTAATACGGTAAGATCCAGCTACCAGACCGCGCCAATCTTCTCATCAATCTGGGGTATTGATCAGACAAATATAAACTCGTTGGGCAAGTGCAATTTCTATCATAATGTTTACTCTGGATACGCCCAAAATTAATTTATTTTTACTTAATTTTATTTTCAAGTTTTTAGTGTTGTTGTTAGTTGATACTTCTCATTCTATTTTCATAGTGAGCCCTTTTCTACCAATCAAACCCTGTCATTCGATACCCATATTGAGAAAATTGTGGAAAATAAGTAATCCGCCATTTTGTGGCGGCGGCCATCTTGGATTTTTCATAGTGAACTCTATTCTACGAATCAAGCCCTTTCATTTGATACCCATATTGAGGTATTTGTACAAAATAGGTAATCGACATTTTGTGGCGACAGCCATCTTGGATTTTTCATAGTGAGCTCTATTCTACGAATAAGGCCCTTTTATTTGATACCCATATTGAGGTATTCGTGGAAAATAAGTAATCCGCCATTTTTTGGCGGCAGCCATCTTGGATTTTTCATAGTGAACTCTATTCTACGAATCAAGCCCTTTTATTTGATACCCATATTGAGGTATTTGTGGAAAATAGGTAATCCGCCATTTTGTGGCGGCGGCCATCTTGGATTTTTCATAGTGAGCTCTATTCTACCAATCAAGCCTTTTCATTTGATAAGTACCCACATTGAGGTATTTGTAGAAAATAGGTAATCTCCACTTTGTGGCGACAGCCATCTTGAATTTTTCATAGTGAGCTCTATTCTACGAATCAAGCTCTTTTAATTGATACCCATATTGAGGTATTTGTGGAAAATAAGTAATCCGCCATTTTGTGGCGGCGGCCATCTTGGATTTTTCATAGTGAGCTCTATTCTACCAATCAAGCCTTTTCATTTGATACCCATATTGAGGTTGTTGTGAAGTAATATAATATGATTCACCATTTTGTATTGGCGGCCATCTTGAAATTACAATCATTTAAATATTATCTTTTAATCTTGATGATAATATGAGTATAATTATACCAAATATCAGATCAATCTGTCATCAGAAAGGGGGTAAAATTCCAATTAATAACTTTAAGATCTCAGGCTTTTTGCCGACTTAGTTGATACTTTTCCTTATATTATGGCAACATTATATAAAATCATTATAAATTGTAGCCTATGTGTTATTCTGATGTATAAACTATATTATTGTAAAGTTTCATCCAAATCCGTTCAGTAGTTTTTGCGTGAAAGAGTAACAAACATCCATCCATCCATCTATACATACATCTTCACAAACTTTCACAATTATAATATTAGTAGGATAGACATGTTTTGTTATCTATAGGGTTTTCTTTGAATATAACTAGACAAGCTCGATCGATAGTTATGATGGTACCTATGCATGATTGCATATTGGAGAGCCAATTAATTCTTGTGCTCATCAAGTAAGCAGGTAGGTACTGAGGTACCTACCTTACAGCTATGATGTTATTAATTATCTGTAATAACAAAACAGTCAACAAACAATTCCGCAAACCAAAAGATTGACATCGGTAGGTACCAACGTAGGTAACTGTGCCAAATCATATTTTGAAGTTTTACTACTTGCTTGGTATTATAGGTGTGAGTGTAGTGCAGAGCTAAGTGAGCGACGCCGGCGGCGGCGCCTCGTGCCCCGCCGTGTTTACGTCTAATTTTGGCGCGAGCGCCGCGACGTCCGCCCCCGCGCCTCCCGCGCGCTGTCCATTGAAAACGCCGCGCCGCCGGTACGCGCGCGGTTATTTCGGCATGTCGAAGGCGGCACGGCGACGCCACGGAATATCCTCTCTCTCTTACTTTCTTGTGGCTTATCGATGTAGGTTACCGAATAATATTGATTAATTCAAGATTTTTCAACGAGATGTTTATCTCTGTTCTGTCTTCCATTGCGAGAATTTACTTACTCAGTTCTAACTATTAATAGTAATAGCTTGTAGATTGTTGAGATATCGTATACTAACCTAATCTACCGGTTTTTCTATAATGATATACCTTAAATCGTCCGTGTGGTGACGGATTAAGAATACGGAATGTCACTACGCCATATCATCCCATGGGTGTCGTAAGAGCCGACAGAGGGAGCATATTATGCAGAGAACAGCACTGTAAGAGAAGGAAAACTTGATACAAACCCTATACCAACCTGGTTGGCCAGCGTGGTATAGTAGGCCAATTCCTCCTTTCAAAGGAGAGGCCTAGTCCAGGCAGTGGACTGTTAGAGGCTGATGATGATGATACCTTAAAGTAACTGTTAGACTTATTTAATGATTATATACCTATCGGCAATAGGCTCGCCCCCTATTACGTGGGACCTAAAAATTCATGGCGAAATGTGGGTGTAATATTTACAACTCCGCCTACCCCTTCGGGGATACAGGCGTGAGACTAAAAAAGAATTGCTTGTCTTCGCCTTTGTGAACTGTGCTCTGTTTACTCGATAATTTTGTTACTGACATAATAGTAGGTAGATTAATTTAATATTAACTTATTTATGAATGACACACATACGCAATTTATTACTAGTTTCGAACTACGAAGGAAATCATTGGGCAACCCACATACTAGTCTAAAGTAGAACATGTAGGTATTTACTCCCTTAAAGTAGACCCCGACAACTTTAATTGTCACGTTGAGTAAGCATTACCTATGTTACGTGGTGTATCGCGTGGTAAAAAAATACGTGGTAAAAGTGAGAGCGGGTTCTACTAAGTCGGTACTTCTAGTAAGTCTAGGAAGAGAGATAACGATACCCTGAATCAGTTTATGTACATATCTAATCATTTCTAAATGATATATTATAATCTACCTACATATTAAGTAAAAGCCTGTACTCACGTACGTACATACAGGAGATATGACAAATCTTATTGTGACGTAAGAGATTTTCAAATAATAATCTTTTCACTACATTCATTGATTTATGTGGCCAGGACACATTACCGATATGAAAAAAAATATGAAAGCAGCTTATGGGCACTTTATCTCTAAATCCAGATTGGATATTATCCTTTCTATTTATTATGTTACTAGCTGACCCGGCAAACGTAGTTTTGCAATTTTTTTTTTTTTTTTGAAAAATAGATGTTGGCCGATTCTCATAGATACCGGATAAGCACAAAAAATTTCATCAAAATCGGTCAAGCCGTTTCGGAGGAGTATGGAAACGAAAACTGTGACACGAGAATTTTATATATTAGATAATTATAATACTACACGATATTATCAAATTGGTATTATTTAGAGGCCATAACGTCTCACTGCAGCAGAAAGGCTTCCCCATTCTTCTTCCTTTCATTTCTGTTTTGAGCCTTCAAGGACCATAAAAACAATCCGTCAAATAATAGTTCCTTTCCATGTTTTCTGAAGAAAATTAATTACTCGTTGTCGTGCCGATGTCGGTGCTAATATTTTACTAGTATTAAGGTGCTTTATTGAACTTCAATAGGTCAGAATACTTATTACTCAGGCCTCCCTCACATTAGGCGTCTTTACTCATACGCCGACAAAATTTGTAGTACGGAAATGATTCTTCAGAATCACCATCACTACCTCCATAGTATAAAACAAAGTCTGTCTTCTGTCTGTCTGTCCCTATGTATGCTTAAATCTTTAAAACTACGCAACGGATTTCTATGCGGTTTTTTTAATAGATAGAATGATTCAAGAGGAAGGTTTATATGTATAATACATGCATAACATTGCACGAGTGCGAAGCCGGGGCGGGTCGATAGTAATTAATAAAGTATATTGAAGCCACTCAATCGATTTTTTTGTTTATAATACCTCTCTCTACCTTTAAATAATTAAATTATCAGTGTTGCGAAAAACTGTTAATACTTAGACCATAAACTAAAATATACCTACATATCTAGTCCAGTAGGCTGACTTTATTCTTCAATAAGATGTTGCATGAGGAGACAGTACCCAAGGAATGGTGCAGGAGTTACCTAGTGCCCATTTTTAAAAATAAGGGAGATGTCCAAGAATGCAACAATTATCGGGGAATAAAGTTAATGCCTCATAGTATGAAAGTATGGGAGAGAGTAATTGAGCGACGTTTGCGAGCAGAGAGTGAGATTTCACGTAACCAATTCGGTTTTATGCCTGGTCGAGGTACGGTGGATGCCATTTTTGCACTTCGCCAAATTTGTGAAAAATACAGGGAGGCGCATAAAAATCTGCATATGGTATTCGTTGACCTCGAAAAGGCATATGACCTGGTACCGCGTGAAGTCTTGTGGTGGGCCCTCAAGAAGAAAGGAGTGCATGAAAAGTACCTGAAGTTGATCCAAGCTATGTATGCTGAATGCCACACGCAAGGCCGGTCCGCAGCTGGAATCACAGCCAGATTCGATGCGGCTGTAGGCTTGCACCAAGGGTCGGCTCTTAGTCCTTACCTCTTCTTGTTGATTATGGATGCCATATCATCGGACATACAGGAAGAGGCACCCTGGTGCATGCTGTTTGCCGACGACATCGTCCTGGTAGCAGAAAGTGGACAGGAGGTGCAGAGCAAGCTGGAGGAGTGGCGGCAGAGACTGGAGAACGTAGGCCTTAGGATAAGCAGAACCAAAACTGAATACATGTTCTGTGACTTTGGCGGCCTCTCTAGTCCAAGCCCGGTTACACTCGGCGGTATACCCCTACCAGTATGCTCCGACTTTCGCTACCTCGGTTCACTCCTGCAACACGACGGCGAAATTGACCGAGATGTTCGGCAAAGGATCAACTCAGGATGGATGAAATGGCGACAGGTCTCGGGCACAATATGCGATCCTAAAATGCCTTTGAAATTCAAGGGACGCCTATATAAGGCGGTTATAAGGCCTGTCGTATTGTATGGAGCTGAGTGTTGGGCTACTAAGAAGATGGATGAAAAACGATTAGGTACATGTGGCAGAGATGAGAATGTTGCGATGGATGTGTGGAGTTACGAGAATGGATAAGATTAGGAATGAATACGTGAGAGGTAGTCTGAAAGTGGCGCCTATAGACGAGAAAGTGAAAGGAAGTCGTTTGGCTTGGTATGGACATATTATGCGAAGAGATATGTATGTAGGTAAGCAAGTGATGAATATGAAGGTAGAGGGATGGAAAGGGAGAGGGAGGCCAAGGAAAAGATGGATGGACTGTGTGAGGATGGATATGAAAGAGAAAGGGGTAAATGATCAGATGACGGGCGACAGAAAAGAATGGAAGCGAAGGACGTACTGCGCCGACCCCAAATAGATTGGGACCAGGGCAAGAAGATGATGATGATCTAGTCCAGTAGGGGACTAGATATGTAGGTATATTATTTATTCGGGCAGGGACTTTCCCGAAAGTCTCAATTGCTCGAAGCCATACAGTTTAATGTTACCAAAATTAGGAAATGTTCCTTTGCGTTGCGTTTATATTTTTGATAAATAAATTATTTTACATGATTTTTAGACAAAAGTTTTTCCGTCAACAAATCTGTTAGCCGTTAAATACATTTGCTCCTGTTATAACTGCCTCTAATTTGTTACATCTGATGGCAAATACGTTAAGTTGGCAACACTGCTTAAGGCGCTGTGTACAGTACACTGAGTTCAGCTGTTGCTGTCACTGTCGGATTGTATACATAAGAAAGAGAAGCGCGATGACGACGGGACGTTCAGAACGAGTTATTTATCATTAAATACATTAATCCTTACAAATATCTTATTCCAATCGATAAATAAAAACAACAGTTCCCTTTATTATTATATATTACATCACTGTTATTAATATTATCAAGATTTGTTTATAAATAATACAGTTACAATTGCTACAATTTCAATTTTAATGGTTATTTTATGTTTTTTTTTATCGAGAAAATTTACCGAAAACGTGTTTTGAACACAATGGTCCCCCCATAAATATGATCAAGATTAACATATATTTTTTTAGCTGCTCTAAAATGTATACATTTGGCTAAAAAACTGTTTTGTGAAGCCTATTTTGACTAGGTACAGCGCCTTAAGAAATAGCATAGGTCCCCCGTATCACATCTTTACTTTGAATTGCCTAGAAAGGATTAGTCTGTCTGACTTAGAAAGAGATTAAACCCTCGTCGTATTAAACATTAAGCGAGGATCCTGCCATGCACGCTGTTTGTGAATAATTTGGTCTTTGCCACGTTCATTTGAAGTGCGACCTCTAGGAGTCGTCATTTTAAGATCATCTAGATGAAGTTGTCGATATCGGTTGTCGATGACGAGAGGACAATTCGTCGACGAAAAGAAAGATTGGACAATCTCTCATTGAGCACCAAAATGTCCTTCTCAATAAAAAAAAAATATATATTCATAAAATCTGCAAAATTTACGTAAATCGTTTTAGGCGACAGCCTGCAGGTCTCTTTGCTCAACTTCTTTCTTAATACGAAAGGATGCTCCTAAGCTGCCAAAGTATCAATACTAATTACGAAATTTGCCATAAAAGCTCAATACAAGTTACTGTTAAAGCCTGTAATTTTGCTAAAACTAAAATATAGGTCTGATAGTTATTATAATCTAATACTAATATATAAAGCTGAAGAGTTTGTTTGTTTTTTTCGTTGAACGCGCTAATCTCAGGCAATAGGTACTGGTCCGATTTGAAAAATTCATTCCATTTATCGAGAAGAGATTTAAATTCATTCTATATAACATCACGCTATGAGTCACGGAAGCAGAGCAGTAATCTTAAATAACGCGGGTGAAACCGCGGGCTCATCTAGTATTATATTTGATGGCTGTGAAGGATATTAAATTGAATCAAGAACTAGAACTTTATGCATAGGGTATCCCGACTGGTTAGTGCGAAAACTCACTTTCCTTGTAATGAATATTCATCTACAGCAGATTATGACAATTTACTGTCAAAAGGATTGGTCAGAAAAATTGGTTCACAACAAAATGACGCGCGCAGCTAGTATAGTATAACTCCGAAGGAAATAAACATCTGCATTCAATACTTTAATATTTAGTAGGTACGTAAAAGTCTCTATAAGTATTATGCATAATCTAAGTCTTGTACTATTTTGATACTTAAGTAATACAACGTTAATTTAAAATAAACAATGAAAGGTAACATGCACAATCGATAGATAAAATTTATTTAATGTTGAATATAATCCGATCACTTGTTTTTCTCCTCACGAAGAGCTAACGAGCCCATGTCCTGTGATGTTACCGCGGCTAGTATTGGAGGCTGCGGTGCGATTCGACTTCTCGGAATCATTCTGAGACCGCCCCACTACCTCTCGTAATCGCCTTTCCTGTCAGGACACGCTTATAGTTGTTTATGGTACCTGTGAGTGATGCAGTTCGTCACAATATCGATACAGGCTACATGTTGGATTTACCAAAGATGTGAGGTTACTTTATAAAAAAAACTAAAATCGCGATGCGATTTGCGATGTTTTAAAGTAGGTATATTTGTCCATATGTATTTTGCGAATATTTTACTTGGGATTACAGATAAACGAGAAGAATTATTTGTGGGAGAAATAATCGTGATTTAAAGGTAATTTAAGACACGTAAAAATTGCAACTCCATTCATAATCCTTTTGATCTTCCTAATACGATTAGCTATAATGTAGCTTCATCATATGTGTATCTGACTGTACTTTTGAATGGATGGCACCAAGTCTCAGGTCACATAATATTGACAAAATTTTGTGTCACAAAGATAGCTAAACCTACTAGGATTGAAGACGTATACAACAAAATGTTGAGATTAAATAGAACTAAACTAATATAATAATTGGGTATTTACACACAACTATATAACATTAAAATTAACATCAAATACTCTGTTTGCGATGTTATCAATAGATATAATAGAATTTATAAACTTTATTTTAACAAGGATATGATTTAACTAATACCACAGAATAAAGAGAGTACTCTAATACCTCAAAGTAACCATCACTTTTTACCAGTAGGTTGTTTTATCTTTTAGAAAAATCATAAGCATTGCATAAGAATATAGGTACTAAATGGTTTTGCATCATAGAGTGAAATTTTGATGCTGATCATTATATTAAAAAAATATCGATAAAATTTACAGCGTCACTAGCCAGTCAGTGCAGGACTTTTTAGTTTCATTTTGTACACCTGAGTTGTTAGTAACAAAGGCATTGATTTTTTCTCTTCGCTTCGCTCCGGCCTTTGAGTGGCTCGCCGCGTTTCTCGGTACCGGCGCCGATCATTCACTAATCTTCGATAGTCGATAACGTTCTTCGGTGCGAGCCCTGTTGCCTCCTAGTATGTACATAAACAAAAATTTATTGTCGGTTTTAATAAGAGCAATTTAATTTTTTTATTTTAGGAAATACTAGTTACACCAATATACCCTTAGTTTTCTATTATATAACTAAACGAATTACGTATGTAATAATAATGTATTGTTTCTTGAAATGAATATAATTATAGTAGGTATTTCAAGACAAGGTTAAATAAATTACAGGAAGTAAAATCGCATCAAGTCTTTAAAATCCATTCGAGTAAGTAATAAATTTAGAGAGGAATTCGAATTTTATTGTCAATCAATAAATTAATCATGGAGTTTAAAATTATTAATTTTATTATGACTTACTATTAACACTTATAGCTAGGCATTGGTGTGATTTCATATTTCGACCTTGATTTATCAAACAATCGTAACTGGGACAAATGTTATGTAAATCAGTAGTGACATTTTACATCTCGGGGGCGAGGTGTCTACGTTCCCTTCTCTCCTTTGCATTTCGTAATAAAAGCATGCGCTTTGTTGCGAATGTTCGATTGTCCTACATTTTGACATAGTATCTAACATAGATATGTTGACTTGATTTGTTTCGTCGTCAAGTGTTTTAGTAAGATAATATTTTAAATAAATCCTTCTTTGATTGCTATTCGGCTATTAAAATTTAAGTGTATTCAAACGTCTTGTAAGCCAATGTTAAAACTGGTCATGTAAATCTAATCGAACAACTTTACGGAAATTATCGTCTTTGGACCGCTAGACGTATATAGGTACTATATAGTTTGACATTTACGAAAATTGTGAGGCGAATCTTGTGGTTTCCAATAAAAGAACTTTGAAATAATAACGAATGCATTATAAAACAGCCTTAATCATCGTCGAATGAATATCTTCTACCTGCTGGTCCGTTTTATCCTGTTGCATCAATGACGTTGTATGTAGCGCAGGAGGGTTCAAGGACCGCTAAGTCATTTAGTAGCCAGGTACAAGCTACTTGCCCCGAGGCGGGCGGCCGATACGCTCGTTTCAACTCTGCTTGCGTGTGGGAAATGGTTTTTCGTCCTGCTGGCGACACTAACACGACACACTGCTATGAATTGCAAATTACTATTTTAGTTTGAATTCACAATATAACTTTATTGTTCGATTTTATATTACCTACTTATTCTCTTTTACCTCAAATCCATAATATCAATGGCAGAACGTTTATTTATACCTACCTAATTATTATCTACTTTGTGGTTGTCAGCAGTAGGATCAGAACATATATTATAAAATATACATGATATTATTATATACAGTATATAATGTTCTGATCCTACTGAAGACAAAAAGAAAAAGGCTTGTTCTATTTAGAAGCACAATGCTACGTCGGAATGCAGTTTTCGATTATGTTAACTTTATGGTTAGGCATGTCAATGTGCTATCGGCAGCAAAAAAGATGAAGGTAGGTGATTCGAATCGCATCTCGGGCGATTGATGAGGTAATGCGACAATTGTATGATGGATAGGAATGATGAATCGTGAGCGAGACGTTGCACTGGTCTTGGAAGCTAAAGGCTCTGAACGGGATGTATGTAAGTATGTACAAACATACACGGTTCCAAAGTCCACAAGCGCCGCGTCGATCGGTGCAGGGCACTTCAGGGCAGTAGTCTCGCTGCTGTAGCTATAAAAACATGCGCTATGACACTTATATTTTTATGACTCTGACGACTGATATTATATTAACATTAAAGTCTGAAAATTAAAACGCAATTACTTAGAAATTTTATCATTAATTTGAGCGTTAGACATGTTTCTTATTTGATTGTATGTAACTATTGCTATGTACTTATTACTATAATTAGGTAATAGGTACGTTCGCTTTACACACTATGAGGTGTTCTAATAGGTGTTCTATCCAGTGCGTTAACTGTTTAGTTCCTGCCTACATGACGTTCCGGTGCAGCAGCAGTGAGCAAATACGACCGCGACCATTAGAACTTCCTGCGCGTCCACCGGTGAATGGGCTCACTATCCCCGACCTGGCTAGCGTTCGCCATATGAATGGGTTGTGCGTACTGCACAATGAATTATTCGTGCCAGACTGGCTTCCGTTGGCGCCGGACACATGCTCGGTGTTCTGCCTTTTTCGCTGATTAACGTCTAATTATAGGGTACAGCTCTCCACCACATGACTCCTAGTGACTCAGTTCGACTTCATAACTGCACAATGCCGCTCGGGACTTATTAGTAGCTGAGCTCGTTTTAGGAGCGTTTTGTATTTAGAACAGTGGGTGTAAGTTCATGACTGCTCTAGTGTTTACGTACCTACGTAATCAATTATAAATGAGTAATTGGCGATAGCGAAGATATTGTCACTGAACGTTATTACGTTAATTAACGTGATACATTAGTATCCATGCTCTTTTAACATTTCATTTAAACAAAAAGAAGTAACTTTAAAGACTATTTAGATTGTAGGTACTGGTACCTACGAATGCATCAATGCATTTCGCTGTAATTTGTTTTAATTTTCAAATTATGTTACATACCTGCTTAGTTTTATACCTATCACCATCACCATCGACCCTGAACATAAACTGTTCCACTGCTGGACACAGGCCTCTTCTCACTATGAGAAACATTTATTCTATGTAGGATAAAATATGTTTTATATAATTTTTATAGACAACAAAACCAGCTATGGTTCCTTCTTTTGAGCAGCTATTTTGAAACTGTACAAGACAAGATTGACGTAATTTGCTACACTGACTCCCTTTACACGTATCTAAAAGAGACTTATGAGTAATTTTGCGAAATATTTTATGACTTTAAGAATAACTTCATTATAGCTTTTACATATATTTTCTCCTCGTTGCTTGATAAATAACGTCTATAATGTTGTCTTTTATGCTGCCAATTTCTTAGTTTTAGTTACCTAGGTATTTATGAACCTTCTCCTTCTGACTACCTACTGACACCAAGAAGGCAAATTTAAAATAGGCACAAAAGTGGGCAACGATCGTGTTTTCATAGTTCGTTTTTTATTATTTCTTCTGCGTGGTTCACAGAAAAAGAAACATTGTCAACATTTGCGTAGCAATTTTAACATTCCCATTATACTTAATAGTTCCCATAATTTGTCTGCCCGATCAATGAAATTTTTCGTTTACGATAACTTCGTTTGTAACTAATATTTTTTTCCTTATGAAACAAAGCGTTCTTGTGGTAATAAAATTTTGTTTCTTATCTGTTAAACATGTGCTTAGTTGCTTGTTTGTTTGCGTTATATTTGATTTAACTTTAACATATTACGGGATTTGGGTGGTTGAAAATTCAGATAAAGTTTAATGCCGTCGACCCGGATGCTGTCTCAATAGCGGCCCCAACCTAGCTGAGTCAACTCGATTCGGAGTCAGGTCACGATGCTGCTATCCTTGTTCCTCGCAATATGACTGTCACTTTTAATTTTAAATGTTTTTGAAGAAAATTTATAGCATATCGATTTAAAGATGTCATGCTAATTTTATTATAAGACAATAATTAATAAAGATAAAACCAATTTAGAAATCTAAATTTTGACAATTACAGATTATTTAAACTGAATACTCGCTGTAAAAGAAATAGGTGCGCAAAGTTAATAATGGATGATTACTTTAAACGTTAAGGCTGTCATAAATTAAAAGGCCAAAGTTTGAAGAAAACTCCGTTGTAGATGTATCTCTATCTAACATGACGGATCATTTTTGTGTTCACAATATTCTCAGATAAGGCGAACGACGCGTATTATCTCTTTACTTTCTAAAGCTAGATGAAAAAACACGTTGTTAACCTCTGGCAGCGAGAGGCAGGCCACCGAGCGGCAAACGGCAAGGCCGACGGGTCCGGTTGCCGCCGCCGCGCCCGCCACGCCCAGTCGCCCGCCTGCACTGTCGTGCGTGCGTGAGTGCGTACGCACCAACACATGTCTATTACTACATCAACGCCTAAACACATGTATGATGCGAATCATATGATACATTTTACAAGGACGCCAAATGTGTGATTGTCGAATTTGACGTTTCCTCTATCCATCTTCGTTTCTGTGCCAATTTTGTTTCAAGTTTAAGGGCCGATTTTATCAATAGTCAGCTTGGTATAAAGAGATCTTGGTGATGTAGAGATCGGCAAACGTCATTTTTATTCTTTAGTGGGTTGCAGGTAATGCTTTGACAATTGTCCTGAGTACTCATAACTTTTAGCAATTTTATATTAATAAAACAATTAAGTTGCCAGTAGTTAATGTAACTCTGTATGAACGTGATAAACTCAAAACTTACCAAACAGATTATTGTACAGTTTTCCCCAATTGTACCTATACTTGGTGGGTTTAGGTGTACAATTCGGACGGGTGAAGCCGCAGCCGAATATTATTCAGTTACATAGGTAAGTGATTACCTAAACTTATTTGAGTTTATGGATATAACCGTCTGTGTCGTTTAAAAACTCATTTTATTTTGTCTTATTGAGGGAGGCTGACGCTTGCCCCGTGCCGTGCCTCGGAGAGCACGGTCAGCTGTCGGTCCCGGATCTTTGACAGTCGTTAGGTATAGGCAGTCAGTAGTTCAGTAGGTACCTATGAATAAATTGACACTAGTCTAAACCTTGGAATATCACTATCCTGATGGGTTGCGGAGGTCAGACAGGCAGTCGCTCTGTGAATAAGCTAATATTCAGTCAAATTTGCTAATACTAGCGGATGTTGGGATACAAATGGGAAAAAGCTAGGAGAGGATGAGAATGATTACCAAAATAAGCTATTATGTTGAATTTGGGCATTCGCGGTACCCGCTTTTTTATAGTCACGCCTTATCCCCGGAGAAGTAGACAGAGGTGTAAAATTACATCCGTTTTTCGACATGTTATGAGTTTTAAGGTGCTTCATAGTAGAGAGCGAGCCTATTGCCGTTAGCGGGCATATTGCCAGACTCTGCGCTGCTACTAAGAATTTGGGAAAACTCAGTACCTAGGTATCCCTTATGGCCCATCCTGGAAATCGAAACTGGGCTTCCCAAACAGCAGAAGCATACTGGAATAGATACCCTGGAAGTCGGAGACAACCAAAACCATTAACTAGTTAGATTATACATACATATGTGTATGTATATACGTTAGGGTATACATATATAATCTAATTGGTGAATGGATATTGAATAAATATTGATAGGTACCTACCCTATTTATAGAATGTTATAATGAGCTTCAAAATTTGCACTGAATTGCGACATATCCAAATTAAAAGCATGGTGAAAGAACGTCAGATTTTTTACTCCTGAAATACGTAGCAGATGTTAGAATATTCTAGTTAGGTAATGTTTTCTCAATTCAAATTTCACTTTTTTAAAACATACTCATATACAATATATTTGGTTTAAATCTATTCATAAAAATAAAAGCTAGTAGAAAAATAGAGCCACAGAATTATATAAAATGAGGTTAAGTGAGCAGTGACGGAGCACCAAAGTTCAAAGCAAGTAAAAGTTCAAAGAAAATTGTAATGAGATTGTGATAATTCATTATTTCGTTGAAGGAAAACACGATATATACGTTGTGGCTGGAACAGTAGATCCCATAATAAAATCATCGGCCGGAAGTCGATGCGTCACTAGTGCGTTTTCGTCCACTTTTGTTAGTGTGAGTATAATGTGCGCTCAATAGAGTAGGTAGTACGGCGTAGACAGTATGACATTATCACCGCTGATTGTCGAGCGTATGCAGCGACGACCGTCTCAGCATACTGGTTAGTCGCTTTGAAATACGGAGTCTCAGAATCGACATAGCCACGTTAACAATGATTTAATTTAGGTGTTGTGTAGTCCTGTTCATTTGTGTGATGTAGTGGTTACACGTTGCTCTAACGCTTGTATAGTGTTACTGATTATTCGTGTGTGCGTTTATTTACGTACGCGAGCGCCGACTCGTCCGAGATTCAAATTTAGAATGCCGTCTCCGCCATGTTGTTCTCAGTGAAAAACCTACGATCCATCGTGTGGAAGTCGTGGATCTGTCGCGTCACACTAATAATGTGGCAAAACTTTTAAAATATAATCTCTATGATGCTTGCTCAATGTAATATAATTCTTCATTTGAATCTTTTGAAATAGGCACAGTGTAGGAACCTATTTGGTTTATTCTACTAAGCATTCTAGTAATGAAGAGCTATTAGGTAGGTACCTATACCTTCAAACTTACATAGGTACCTACTTTTAAAATGCCGATTTGTACTTGACGTTAATTTTTGTTTCAATTGTTTGTTTCAAATTCAATTAAACGTAAATACATTTCGTTGGTTACTAAAGCGTAAGTGTGTTCATGTGAATGAATGAGTCACGTTCAGAATTGGTTTGGTTCAGTTATCCGTCAGATTGTTGCGAAGCAACTAGGTAGGTGCTCTGATTTATTTCAACACGATCTGGCCATTTTCGAAGTTAAAATAATAACAATAAGTAGTAATTTTCTCATTGACAGTCCTTTGCACAATATTTACCTAGTAGGTATGGACAGAATCAATAGATGAACATAGGATAAATAATTCGGTTTGTGTAAATATTTTTGGTTACTATGATAGCTAACAAACAAAATCATAGTTAGGCGTAGTGATAATGAATTGACTTTCTATTGCGTAACGGTTTAAACAAAAACAATATTCACATTAATGCCGCAGTTTTATTTACACAGATAGTGATCAGTGACACTAGAACAATGTTTGCCAACAGACGCTTTGTTGACGAAACGACACACTTCGGTTAACGGTACACATACGTACCTACTGTTTATACTACCATCTATTGCATTACCACTACAAAGAAACCATTTGCATGTCAATATTGTGTCGATATACCACGATTTCCACATGAGGTGCTGATTGTTGCACTTCGCCTGTTTTCTCAATTTGTGTAGAAAAGCATCGTTTATATTTATTTATTTAAATGTTAGTCAATGTGGAATAGTTTACAACATTTTATTCACTCTAATGACTACAACTGCATTAATACAAAAGATAAATGTGCCTTAAGCCTTTACTTTTGTATTTGCGAAGACAACATAACAATATTATTAATTTGGCCAATAACAAGTTAGAGTGGCTTCCTAGTTGGGCTATTAATATCTACTGACTTTTCTCTACACATAATCAGGTAATACCTTATTTGGTTTTTGACCTTAACATTAAAATTTGTAACAGTGAAAGATCCGTTATATTTCTGCTTCAATACTAGGTACATTAAAATGATCTAAAACCTAAGTCTTTATAGTTGTAGTACCAAAATATAGGATGAGTCAAACAGACAAGAAGTTGCTAACAAAATAATTTGAACAAATATATTCACTACATACCTAATGCATTCACGCATAGGTATGGTACATAGCCATAAACACAAGTTGGGTCGGGTTTCGAAACGCGTCGCCCGAATTTAAGGGTATTGGTGGTGTAGGGGGCTTAAGGAAGTTAGTTTTAATCCCCTAAAAGTAATTTTGGCTGCCGGAGTAGCGTCTAAATATTTTCGAACAATTTCCAAAAATTCTTCATTCAAATATGCAAAACGGAACGTCTCCTCAGTTTAACGGAACGGAAGGGCTCCGTCAACCTCAGTTTATTAAACTAGTGGAATCAATAAAAGCGATATTTAGGTTTTATGTGAAAAACGTGAAACGAAACGCAACCGCCATCTTGTATGAATTATATTGACAGCTAATGTCAAATTTGTGCATCATTGCTTTCGAGTATAGACGCCGCGGCA
This sequence comes from Euclidia mi, assembly GCA_944739405.2. Lineage (NCBI taxonomy): Eukaryota > Metazoa > Arthropoda > Insecta > Lepidoptera > Erebidae > Euclidia > Euclidia mi. Next base: position 43,344,208 of record OX123189.2, read on the forward strand.
AACTTCTTGAACACTACCATAGACCAAAAGAGCTGCGCAGTAGCAATTTTACGTACAAAAATGTCTTAGGGTTAGGTGCGACTGTAATAAGTAACTAAATAGGTTATGTTAGGTTCTCTTTTAACCCTTAATCCGAAAGCAGGGCTCCGTCAACCTTAGTTTATTAAACTAGTGTGAAGAATGCGGAAGTTGGCAGTGCCATACACACCGATGTTTGGAGATAATTTTTTTTTCCAGAGGAAACAAAGTATTTCCGGCAAGTGAAAATAGTGAGGGCTGGTTCCGAGACCTCCCCCTCCTCCCCCCCAATCACTCACAACCCCTAGAAACACAAAGTTTTCACAAAGGAAGTGAAACTGCGGTGACATAATTCATTCTTAAAAAAGATTGATGTTTTGACTAAAGATGCCAATGAGGAAGAAAACAGCTAAAATAAAAATAATAGCAATTATTAAGCTTTTGAGTGTAAAGAATTGTTAATATTTTGTAATCTTAATAACTATGTAATCCATTCTATTTTGTTTAGTTACTATTAAAAATTCATGACTAGCAGGTTACTAATAAGTATATACTTATTAGCTACACACAGTTTAAACATTCGTTTTAACGTAGGTACCCACCTTGGTCCTCTAAGTCTGATATTTATAGGATAATTAGTGATAGGGCACTGCTCTAGTCAATTGATGTAGGTACCTTGTTTTCTCTTAACTCATAGAACATACATAAAAAAGAATTGTAATCACTTCAATAGGGGATCGGATTGTATTAAAAGTAAAGTGTAAACCATAAAAAAGTACAGCAATTGAGAAGACCGTATGAAAAATGATGACATCTTGTTAGTACTCAGTCAAGTACATTTGGGATACAAAACAAGCGTTTTGACAGATGATAAAAAGTAACTGATTTTACTAGACAGTCCGATCCCCTATTATCTTTGCCTTCAGCAAAAACAGTACCACTGAATAAAAATTACTGAACGGTAGGTATAAGGGCTTTGTTGTACGCATACATTAATCTAGTTATAAACTAACTTGTTATGTTTCATGGTTGTTCAATTTCTGCCTGGTGTTGTTGTTTAGTGGTTGGTCTATTATGTTGTGTGCAAGTGCAGAAGCGGGAAAATTACGCACCAGACGAGGATGTACGTCCGACATGACGCGTTTCCGGTGCAACCAGACCACCGTCTTGTAGAGATACAAAGTCCGCTTACAATACACACTTCAACTAACAGACACATCTTGTCGAGATTCAGTCTTTGAATCGTAATATTGTCTAGATTTAAGTGGTTTTAATTGTAAATGATGCGGGCAATAATTATACTTTATAACGTCACCGTGCGATTTAATTTTCGTTTAAGTCATGTGTGGTTATATAATGAAACTACACACATAAAAAAAGTCTAAGTAACACATACAAATTTCAATTTTACAATGTGTTTTCGCATTAAATCCTTAGTATTTTCTTATTTATATTTTTTTAAAGCTTTCTTGATATTAAACAAATTTTTTTTTAATAATCTTAATTAACAATAATTACGAGTAAGTACTGTATGTACGTAGTACAAAGTAAGGTGCCTAATCAACTAAACTTAAACTAAAATTAAATGGTTGTACAAAAATTGCATAATTTAATACAAAGTGTGGTCTCCTCTGTTATTGTCTCAATAACAGTGAAAGACCCGTTGATGTTGAACTTGATGGCACCGATTATTCATAGAATCGATGAGATTGTTAATGTTATCCTGCGGCAATCGCTCCTAATGAAATTTTAGTTAGTCCATCAGTTGTTGGGTTGTTGTCACTCCATCTAAGTCCTTTAAAACACGTCTCTGGAGCATGTCACATGCATGCTCGATGGGGTTGAGGTCTGGCGATTGTGCAGGCCAAAGCAATACCAGGCTGTTTTCCCGTGCCAAGTACTCACGTGTGTGCAAAGCTGTATGCGAACGCGCATTGTCATGCATCAACATGAAATCGGAGCCAAGCGTTTGTGCGAATGGACGGACATAAGGCCTTAGAACATCCTCAACGTAATTTACAGCGTTCATGTTACCATTTACAAAAACGAGCTCAGTTCGTCTGTTCTTCATAATACCCGCCCATAGCATAACTGTTGAGCCGTTGTATAGATGCACTTCCTGAACACACCTAAGTCTTTCATTATTTCCAGGACGACTGTACACTCTCGCTCCTTCTTCTAGTATCAGGCTTGAACCCAAATCGAGACTCATCGCAAAATAAAATTTTATCCCATTGTTCCCGGGTCCATGTAATGTGTTCCCTACACCATTCATTTCGACGAGCGCGATTCCCGTGACGTATCGGTGGGCACCTAATTGGCCGTCGCGCTCGTAGGCCAAACTCATGCAGTCGATTTCGCACAGTTTGGCAGCTAACAACTACACCACTTGAATTTTGTAGCCTTAAACCTATCTCTCGGGCGGTTAACAACGGCTGGCGTCTTGCAGTCATTTGTATGTATCGATCTTGCCGTGTGGTTGTTCACCTACCTCGACCTGGTTGCTGCTCAGTAGGATCTCCCGTGTTAGTGTAACGCTGATGAAAACGGCAAATAACTCTTCTGTTGATACCGAAATACCGAGATACCTGAGATTAACTTCTTCCCGCTTGCAACATCCCTACAGCTCTTTGCATTTCATCTGCGTTCAAATGCGACGTCATTTGAACCTCTTCTCCATGACGTAAAAAATGTCTCAAAATCCAAATTTGTTAAAAACTTTTTCAAATTATTGTTTAAATCATAAAATTGATACAGAATACTAAATTTTAATAAGCAAAGAAAACGCTATAAAATTCGAACAAATTGGAACAAATGTATTCGATTTTGAACAAAAATTTGTGAAAAAAAAAAAACAAATATGATACTCGTTTTATTTTTACAACCAGCCAGTATGTCCTCTAGATCAAAAAAGTTTACATAGGTATTACCTACTTGGTAAGAAATGTATAATAATTGATTAATACTTTGAAATAGCATGATTGTGTTGCTTAGACTTTTTTTGATGTGTGTATTTGGCGTAAAACATATTTATTTTATAATCAATGCACCTATTCCAAGAGATCTATACTAATATTATAAAGCTGAAGAGTTTGTTTGTTTGGTTGAACAGCCTGGGGGAGTAGAAGCCCTCTATGACGCGGGCGTAATCGAGGGTTCGGCCTAGCCATTTATATTTATAAATATATAAATTACCTTGGTACTTGGTAGCACGAGCTGTTTCCCCAACTCCACGTCCTGGCGTGTATTTTGCGTGCGGGTGGTAATTGTCTTGTCACTCGAGCCACCCCAGCTCTTCGAGGAAGGCCAGCAGACTCTTGATGTGGCCCACTGCTTCCCTCAGGGTGCTGTATCTGGTCAGGTACTGCTGCCTATACTGTGCGACCTCAGGGCAGTCGAGGAAAGGGCAGGTGGGCTGCTGTCTCGTCTGCTGCCATACAGGCCCTGCACAGCGGGCTGTCGGTGATACCTATAGTAAATAGGTGTTTATTAAAGAATCCGTGTCCTGTGTAGGCGGCCGTGACTGTCCGCAGTTGTTGTTTGGACAGCCGGAGGACTTGTTTGGCTATCTTACCGTCTGCTGCGGGAAGAGCCTCCTTGGCCTGCCTACAGGCTACATGTTTTAATACCAATCCAGGACTGGTTGTACTGGGTCCTGGTTCTATTTCTTACCAGATTGCGATAAAAACCAGAAGGGAGGGGAATAATGGACTCGGGTCGGTAGGTGGCCCCTCTTCTGGCAAGTACGTCGCTTGCGTCATTCCCTCTTGAGCCACTACAGTGTTAATTTGTTTAGTTTACCTACCTGTTAGTTTTTGGTGGCATTCAAGTGTGAGTGCCGAGGTGATAGTATGGCTGTTGAGTGCTGAAAGGACAGCCATACTATCTGAGAGGATCCTAATGGATCGTTCCCTTACCTCACGTGCCATGATTGCTGTGGCAGCTAGGATTATGCCAAAACATTCGGCCGGGTAGACCGTGTTGTAGGCTCCCAGCGGTGCTGCGATGTTGATGTTTAGGTCCTCGGAGAATACTCCTGAACCCGTACCTGTATCCGTCTTAGACCCATCTGTGAAGATCGTGAGCTCGTTGTGGTTAACTGCCCCTACGTGTAGATCCTCGCACAGTCAGGGCCGTCTTAAGCCATGCCGGGGCCCTTGGGCACAGAAGATTTTGGGGGCCCTCGGATACACAAAAATGCCCAATAGCACTGCTATTACGAGAAAATGCGTGATATAAACAGATATTTCTACGAATTTATTTTTACTATATTCGTAGTTTACTCAACTTACGTCTCTCCTTTGCAAGGTAATGAAACGAATAATATATACAACAGTACTTAAGTACCTATGCGGCTCGGCTTCCGTCATTGTCGTTCATCTGCCAGTCTTTTAATATATCTTACGTATTGGTGGGCGACGTAACCAAGGCTTTGAACAGGGTCTGGCACAGGCCACTTCTATTGAAGCTCCCATTCTATGGATTCCCCGAGGGACTAAGCTGAAGAGATGCCACCTACAGACGTACCTAGTAGTAGACTACCCCCTACCCCCAAATGCAATCTTATACTAGCGTTGAACAAAGCTCAGTCTGCTTATCAATGAGTTGTCGATTGAGAACATGCATTGCTATGTAGATTACAGTACGCGTGATGCGCGTTACACTCGCCACCAGCTTTTCACTCAGAGCCAATCACCAGAAAAACGTTTCAACTTGTGTCTTGAGACTGCCTCCGTGGTCCAGTGTATAGCGTATGCGTCTGCTGATTGGAGGTTCCGGGTTCGATTCCCGGGACGGGCTAAAGTGTTACTGGACTTTACCGAATTCTCAGTAGCAGCACGGAGTCTGGTTATGTGCCCGGAAACGGGAATAGGCTCGCCCTCTATTACGTGTACCCTAAAAATTCATAGCGAAATGTGGGTGTAATATTAATTTTATACTACACATCTGCCGACCTATAAAAATACATAAAATTGTGTCTGAAGTGGAAATTTTCTATGGCAAGCCTCCCAATGTGGTGAAAAGAACGTTATTCTTTGTATTTCATGTCAAGTCCGCGACTTCCGCATTTTAAAGCGTAGTTTCGGCTATATATGGAGTATCGCACACACCTCTGGGCGGGGCGCCAAAAAATCAGCTTAATCGGCTTGACTCTCCAGGTACAGAGTCATGCGATTCGATTCGTCGATGTACCAATTTCACGGCTAGATTAGAGTAATTGGTGCAGCGGAGAGACTTTGGTTCTATCTGCATCTCTACCGTCTCTTACATGGGGAGTGCGCCCAGAAACTGTTTGACACATAAAATCTAACCACAATGAAGTCTCCTTTTCTTTCTGTCTGCCTGTATGAATGCAATAAACCCAAAAACTACCGAACAGTAGACGCGGGCGAAGTCTAGTTGTGTATATAATAGATTTGTGTCTTATTTGATCATCATCATCATTATATTAAAGACGTCCACTGCTGGACAAAGGCCTCCCCCAAGGCTCTCCACATAGACCGATCCTGAGCCATCCGAATCCATCCGCTGCCTACGACCCCAACAAGATCGTCAGTCCACCTTGCGGGAGGCCTACCTCTGCTACGATGTCCTGTGCGTGGCCGCCACTCCAGAACCTTTCTGCTCCAATGGCCATCGGTTCTTCTGGCTATGTGCCTTGCCCACTGCCACTTCAGCCTGACTATTCGAAGAGCTATGTCGGTGACTTTGGTTCGCCATTGTGTCTTATTTAGCTACTTAATAAAACTAAAAATGTAAGAAAGTAACATAGACATTATTGCAATTTAATTAGTCAACTGTTACACTTCTGTTTACATTATTCCAATTTAATTAGTCAACTCTTACACTTCTGTTTCTAAAAATGTTACTGTCTCTAAGCAAAATGTTTAGAGAAAATAAATTTGTCGGTCCTCTGGGGGCCCCCTGAGGAAGGGGGCCCTGGGCACGGGCCCCGTGTGCCCTTATGGTAAAGACGGTACTGCGCACAGTTGGATTTTGAATTTCTTGTCAAACACAAATTGTTTCGGTATCTGGTCGCCGATGGCTTGTGTTAGGGGAACTTCTTTGAAGAGTGTATTTAAGTTGCTAGTGTGCGGTGTATTGGTGTCTTTCCAGAGCTTCAGAGCTCTTAACCGAACCGCCGACAGCGTTGCTTCCTATTTCCCTGAGCTGTATGCATGTTGGTTGACATGTAGGGGCAGGTGTTTCAGAGCCCCACTTCTTAGTTCACTCTCGCAAAGCCTTTCTAAGGCTTTGAGCATGAAGGAGGCCAGGCTTATTGGTCTTAAGGACTTTGCATTTGTATAATCTGTTTTGCTTGGTTTTTGTATAAAGATTAGTTTGACTTCCCTCCATCGCTTCGGTACATATCTGAGGGCCAGGCTAGCCCTCATGATTGCCAAGAGTCTTTTAAGGACAGGTTCACCTCCCCATTGTAATTATCCTGGGAAGATGCCGTCCAGTCCGGCTGCTTTGAAGGGGTGGAAGCTATCGATGGCCCATCGGAGTTTTTCTTCTGTGACCACGGTGTTTGCGTGTCTCCATTCGTGTTCGGTCGCCACTGTTGGTGTATCATGCTACGTTTTTATCGGGGTGAGGACACAGCCTGGGAAGTGTGTTTCAAGTAGGACGCGTCTTGTCTCCTCCTCCGATGTGGTGTAGGTGTTGTCCGGTTTACGGAGAGTACCTGGTGCAACTGCCGGTTGCTGAGCCAATACTTCCCTTACCCGGTTTGCTTGTTGGCAAGATTCAATTCTCCCACAGAATTTCCTCCATCCCATGGTGCGTCTGAATCTGAGGCATTTCCTATAGCTTGATTTGGCCGCTTTATAAGCGTCCCAATCTTCGTCCGCGCTTGTGTTCTGCCCTGTTTAAGGCCCTTCTTACCTTCTTGCGCTTGCGATCAAGCTCAGCGCCCCACCAGGGTTGTTTACCCGGGGTTGAAGGCGGGATGGTTTCCAGGCAAGCTGCGTGGCTAGCGTCGACTGTGTCAGTGTACATACCTGCTCGTCGATCTGTTCAGTGTCACCCAGTACCGTCGGCGTAGCAGTAAAGGTGAGTTTATCTTTAAGTAACAGGACATACTTTGATTTGTCAGTGTTGTGTGGTTACCTGCGGGGCTGTGTAGGTTGTATATCGACTTTCATGGAGAAGCTGATCCATCTATGGTCTGAGCACGATGCCTCTTTTGAGACGTGCCATCCCTTAATGCGTTCAGCCGCTCCTTCTGTTGCGAGAGTTAAGTCAATAATTGTCTGACTACGTTTTGTGACGAAGGTGGGCTCCGTACCTGTGTTTAAGAGGGTAAGATTAGTGGTGAATAAGTATTCGACCAGTGGCTTACCTGTGTTGTTGTTGCAGTCCATGCCCCACATTTGGTGGTGGGCATTGGAGTCCGTTCCTATTACGACCTCCGTATTTGTTCTCTCTGGTACCAAACGCGTGAGGTCGAACGGAGGCAGGTCCTCGGCCTCGGGCATGTAGACCGATGCGAAAACGATCGCTATACTTCTTGGCTGCTGTGTTATTTCAATTTGTATCGCTGTGATGTCTCTGGAACAGAACTCCGTTAAAAATTGGGCTCTGATGTTTTTAGTTGTCAGTATGCAGGTTCTTGGATGTGTGTGGTCAGTAGAAGAGTAAATCTTACCTCCCAGACAGGCCTCTGATGAGGCCACCTCGTATCCAAGGTTCCTGGATTAGCACGATGGCTGATTAAAGAAGAGTAAATCTTACCTCCCAGACAGGCCTCTGATGAGGCCACCTCTTATCCAAGGTTCCTGGATTAGCACGATGGCTGATTGTTGGACCTCCACCCATTTGCGCAGTTGCGCAGTGGCCGTTTGGCTGTGGTAGAGGTTTGAAGGCAGCTGACATCATTAAGCGGAGGGTTCATCTGTGGATGATGTCCCCTCCTCCCCGACCGTCAGCTGCGTTAGGCCATAAGGCAATAAAAATAAAGTACCTTAACTACCTAAAAGATTTTAATGAAGGTAAAGCATCACCTACCATTTGCCGATGGCGAAGAAGTTAATTTTCAATGGAGCCTTCCGTATACGTGTACGTAGTAAGTCTATACTAGCACGCATACGTAGGTACGATAATGTATTGGCATCTGAATGAGATTTTGCGAGCTGCTACTCAACCATCATAGTTATTTTAATGTTTATGTTACGTCGGCGGACGCGATGCCAACTTTATTTTCCGTTTAATTAAAACACGAGGCATTTCACCGAATTCGTCATATTGTGGTCGTGAGTCTGTTTACGATTCATAATATGTTTTCAAAACGTGGTTGGAGTTGGTTAGAATGGTTAATAGTTATTTTGCTGTTCGTATTGATATGGTTATTCTCTGCTATGGTAAAGAATTGTCTCGATCACTTGTAAAACTTTACCAAAATCCCGAAATATCTAAATATAAGTTCTTTGCAGAGCTATTAAACATCGAGCGGATATTTCGGCTAATGCTCATATATAAACTTTGATATATTAGGTACCTCCCTGCCTTCCTAACGTCTAAACTCTGCAGGTGTGTATGCTCTCTTCATCATACTTTGGTTCTTTGTATGCCGACAAACGCCTAAAATGTTCCTATAGGTTTACTGGTTACCTACTTTGTCTAATAAGTAATCGGTTTTGTTTAAAATTTTGCTGAGCTACTGTTAGTCCAGACAAGTAGATAGATACTTAATGAAAATTAAAACTGATATTCGCCGAGTAGTAGTAGTACGAGTAGTAGTAAGCTTATTGCGACTACAATGTTTAATGTTAAAATCTTTCTGTCTCTACTTTTAATTTTATATTATTATAATGCATCTGATTATAATTATATTATTTTCTCTAGACTTTGCCATCTCGATAACATTCAAATTGGATTGTAGGCCGACAGGCATCGGTGGCGTGTTATCGTAAGACACCAACACTGGCTGCGTTGTGCAAGAGTAGAAGGCCTTCGCGCGAGAGAAATGGCGTGCTATTTCTTAAGCTTTTTGTCATATGGCGATTGTTTGTTGGCGACTATTATTATGTATTTAAATTCTAGTTTTGCGAAGCTTTGTGCGTGTGTCATTTTAGACCTCTGGCGTTCAGGTTGCGTTGCTCAATTCGGGCCTGTGTCTGTTCTGACGGTGTAACCCTATTTACATACTTTTTAATTCAGACATTATATTAATGCGTTTAATATTATGATGATTAAAATCATTCTAAGGTTATTATGATTGTCGCATTTACCATAAATTCGGTTATTTGATACGACGGTAAAATCTATCAATTACCTACACATAAAGATTCTTATCTTGCCTAGTGCTTGTTCAATATTTGATTAGCAACACATTATATTGTTTCGACGGTACATTTAAAATTATGTTCCTCTCATAGGAAATAAGAAAATCTTAGGAAGTATTATAAATCTTCGTCATCCTAAAATAATATTAGGCATAAGTTTAATATTTATGCCTTATATTATTTTAGCGAAAGAATAACATTTTAGGGATCTGGTACACGGCTGTCTGATGTGAGTGATAAGACTGATAAGTTCCTGTTAAATTAATTTGTTAGATAAGTCATTCAAACATCGTTCCAATTTTGAATTTATTAGGCAGATGAGGAGTAAACAGGAGTGGTAAAACTGTGCCTTGACGTAGAATTGCATGAGGGGTGGATGTTAACTCAAAACGATGATATAACTGTTCAGTACTTTCTCTTGACTGATTCATAAATGGTCTGCGCAGAGTAGTCAAGACACAAAGTTGAATCGTAAAATACTTTCTCAGCGCACTTTTGTTTTTTTAAGTAAGTATATTAAGCATGTATAGTGTACACATTATAATTAAAATAACACACAAATTATAAAAATACCTTCATATTTTCTGTGCGCATAGACGCTGTTGACTTCGTAATAATGTTTTGTAGTAATGACTAAAGTTTTAACTACCTATATATGTATTTTGTACATCCGAATGTGACTAACGATAACAAGATATCCGCGTTGCCAATTTCTGTGATCTGTGTTCCGAGAACTATTGATTACGTGTCTTGCCTTCTCAGATTGTGGGCAAAATAATGTGAATGTGTACAAACAAACACAATGAACGCGGGTGGCGAGTCGCACGTTAGGTGCAACAGTTTGGTTGGTGTTATGCAATCCGAGTCATCCCCGCCCGCTTCACCGCACCTCGCCTAACCCGCCAGCCCCTTCTCCCCGCACAGGCTGCGCTGTAATTACACACTTGCCCGCACCCCGCATCACCCGCTTCTCTGCTCACCTAAAATGGCGTGATACACCTATTACACATTTAAACGACGTAGATACGTATAATAATATAAGATACACATGTAGATTTAGCTAATAAATATCATCATCATCATCAGCCTTTAACAGTGCACTGCTGGACTAGGCCTCTCCTTTGAAAGGAGGAATTGGCCTACTATACCACGCTGGCCAAACGGATTGGTATAGGGTTTGTATCATGTTTTCCTTCTCTTACAGTGTTGTTCTCTGCATAATATGCTCCCTCTGTCGGCTCTTACGACACCCATGGGATGACATGGGGTGGTGACATTCCGTATTCTTAATCCGTCACCACACGGATTATATGTATACTTACTGAATAATAACTTAATTTGATCCCTCTTGGGACAAAGTATTATTAAATATTAAATCATAAATCTCTGTTGAAAATAATTAAAGATACCGGCATGATGCCATGGCTTTAGTGACGTTCCTACATCAGATGACATACTGTCGGTGAATTTATGAACTTTATTTTATAACATCACTTTCCTGTTATACATTTAGCACATTCGTAATATAAATGATAACAATGGCTTTACCTATATCTAACTAACTTGGCATAGTGACTCATATAACATAACCATTGAAGATAGATAAACCATGTCTTACGCAATCGACCACAATGCCAATTAAACTCTGACAACAATTATTGCAGTTTTCTATAACAAACCGTAGGTACTCTATCACCTATGTTGTCTTGTATACTTATGTGCGCTATCTAAGCGTACAGGGTGTTATTTGGGTGGTTGTGTATATTTTTATCATAGTAACCGTATAAACCAGCGGTCGGCAACACGCGGCCCGCGAGGGTCCTACTTGCGGCCCGCGAATGTTTCGTAAAAAATGTCTTATAAATCGAACTAAAGCGCCCTATCCTATGGCTTAGAAAAGCATAATTGATGCGAATTTAATGAGAAACATATTAGACAGCCTTGTAAAACCGTACAAATTCACTCAACCATTCTATAAAAAGATCTGGAACACTCTTTTCGCTGAGAGGCGATTGAGCAAAATCGAGGATCGAAGATACTTGGCTTTGTCTCACATGCCCTGACGCCTCTATCAGACACCTGCGAGCTTAGAGCTTTTAGTTTAAGATAAGTTTTCCAGTCAAAGTAGCAGCGTTTCCACACCTCCGCCTCCGTCAACACGCCGGCCCAGCGTGGTGACTATGGGCCAAAAACCCCCTTGAAACGTAGCCAAGGAAAACGGCCTCTAGTTCCCGCCGCCTTACTATCCCAAGTCATGGCAGTGGCTTTGGTCCACGGCAGCGTAGGCGGTGCTAAGAATTCCCGGACTACGGACAGCTGCCAATACCAATTTACCCTAGCTACGTACAATGGACACAGTTTACAAGGATTTGGAGGCTTTCGTCAAGCCGTAACGGCTTGACGAAAGCCTCCAAATTCTTGAGATAGAATTAGACAAGATACGGTGGCATTTTCTGAGTCTAGCAGAAGTCCGAAGAGAGGGGGAGGACATGATAACCTTTGCATCTATTTTACTTCAGGAAGGGAGGCCAACGATACCAAAGTGGCATAGGGTTTCTCGTTAACAAAGCCCTCCGTGTCAACATGACTAAGGTCTGTAGCGTCTCGACCCGGGTAGCATACCTTGTACTGAAACTGACCGAGAGATACTCTGTTAAGGTGGTACAGGTATATGCGCCAACATCAAGTAGCTCAGATGAAGAGGTGGCGTTCGTATACAACGGTGTACATCGCACCACAAAGACACATGATACTGTAGTCAAGGACTTCAACGCAAAGGCATAATCGGGGCAGTAGGTGAACAAGAAATGCTAAATTTTCGGAATAGGCGACTAGCGAGACTCTGGAACTGTTGCGATTTGACGGCAAGCACCCGGGGGCTTCCTCGAGGGACCCACACTCTCTCCATAAAAAGATCCGGAGCGTAGTAAGGCGTGACCTCCGCAGCTGGAACACTCGCCTCGTACAGAAAGCGATTGAGCAAAATGGAGAGTCAAAAGTCTTCTCCAAAACACTGGGGAGGAGTCATTTGACAAAGCTGACTACCTCGAAGAGTAATACCGTCACATCAGTCCCAGAGATACTCGCTGAACTTAAATACTTCTATGGCACTCTGTATGCCTCGCATGCACTCAAGCCTGCACCAGACACGAGCGATCCTAGAGCCCCACTTACCTGCCACTTTACATTGGATCTCCCTGACGCAGATGTCGATGCAATCGATGCGGCTCTCAGACAGCTTAATTTTAACTAGCTTAGAATGCTATGCCAGGTCATGCTTTGCCGATGACCTGGTAACCATGGCAGATTTGCTGCAAGACTGGTAGAAAATGCTGTCCAGTCTCGATACTGCCTCAAGACGTGTTGGGCTCGGGATAAATCTGGACAAGATCAAGCTCATGATTAATGAACACATCGTCCCGGAACCAATTTATATTGAAGATGAAGCCTTTGAAGTTGTCCAGGAGTATATATATCTGGGGCAAAAGTTGTAGCTAGGTAGATACAACTTTGAGAGTGAAATCATCAGAAGATTGTAGCTGGGCTGGGTAGCATATGGGAAGTTGCTTCATATCTTCCTGTCATCTTAGCCACAATGCCTTAAGACCTAGGTGTTCAACCAATGCGACCTGCCAGTCATGTCGTACGTAACTAAGACGTGAAACATGATAATTATGTCACTCTATGGAACGATCGATACACACACAGCTATGGAACGATCAATGCTGTGGATTTCGCTGAGAAAGTCCGTTACGAGACTATTCGGCAGAAGATCAAAATTACTGAAATAATAATTCAGAGGTGTAGCAAACTAAAGCAGTGCAGGCAGTGGGCTGGACAAATCTATCCCAGAACCGATGGGAGGTGAAATAGACAGTTTTTTGTGAGACGCTCCCGCGCCAGATGGACTACCAACTTGAGGAGGGTAGCTGGTCGATCAGGTCTTGTGGCGCTCACTGCGAGAGGCCTACGTCGAGCAGTGGATTGCTACAGGCTGATGTAATGTGTGTCTGATGCTGATGAGGCAGAGAAGCCGTTTCATCAGGTTTTAATGGATGCAGAAAAAGGCTTTGAATGCATCGAAACTTAGACTGCACTGTAGTGATTGCAGCGCTACCATGTGGATTGTAAAAAGTGGAGCTGTTAAGAGAACCAAATGGCAACGATTTCTGTTCAAACCCTGAACAACTAAACAAGACCCATCCAATAGCTTCGAGAGATAGGACAGGGTGACACTATATTCACGAAACTTTTCACCAACACTAGAGGAGATCTTCAATTCCCTGCAGTGGGATGAAATAGGAATCAATGTCAATGGTCGGCAGTTCACGCGTCTCCGGTTTAGCAGAATTGCTGCAAGACTTGTAAAAATACTGTCTAGTTATTACCAAAAGTGCGGCCGCCGTTAGTTTATTTTGCCTCCTTGAGGCCCGTGCCTACCAAAAGGTTGCCGACCACTGGCATAAACTGTCCGTGTGGTGACGGATTAAGAATACGGAATGTCACCACCCCATATCATCCCATAGGTGTCGTAAGAGCCGACAGAGGGAGCATATTATGCAGAGATCAGCACTGTAAGAGAAGGAAAACTTGACACAAACCCTATACCAACCCGCTTGGCCAGCATGGTATAGTAGGCCAATTCCTCCTTTCAAAGGAGAGGCCTAGTCCAGCAGTGGACTGTTAAGGGCTGATGATGATGATGAACCGTGTAAACCTCCTGTATTTTAGGAGTTTTCATCAAAAATGCCTCAGAGAACATCCTATCAAAGTAGGCAATAATAGCTCTACCACTTTAGCAAAAAATTACCAACATCTTAACTAATTTCTGGATTTTTTTGTAACCAACTTAAACACAAATGTATTAAAACACATTTTTTCAAATTTAAAAACCATATAAATCTTAATTTGTACCTATGTAGGTACAAATTAAGATTTACATGGTGATATTCACATAACTCAAGAAAAATTGACACTTCCTGCTCGTTGGTAAACGGTAACTGTAACGTATGGCATACGAGTAGCTATCATCAGCCTGACGTTTCTAAGTGATTTTGATTATTTTAACAAGACGATGAACGTGTTCTTGTGTTGAATTGCTGAAAGTGCAGTGAACGTTAAAGTTGGGATGAAAGTTGTAGCATTAATAGATTTCAATTATCCCCCTTCATAGCCTTGTCGACTCGACAGTTGTTTCGATTTGTGAACAGCTTTATAATGTCGTGGCCCGGAGAATATTACCACGGCCCTTGTAATACGTGTCTCCAATATTGCCGTCTGAATGGCAATGGATGCTGTCACTAGACAACATATAATTGATACGCAAGAGAAACCCAGTCGGGGACAGCACAGACCCTTACGGGACTGCAGCATTTATAGTCATGAGGTCAGAATAGATCAAGTTTATACTTAATTATGGCCTTAATCCGCTTGAATGCAAGTATACGCAATCTTTAGTAAATACAGTTTGTGACGGCAAATCCTCGATAAATATATTCTTATTTTCTCCATGATGCAGGTTAAATGCGAATGCTTCAAAGCTCACTTGTTTTCATTGATATTGTTATAACTGAACAATATTTAAGATATTCAAGTACATAATTATAACGTTGGTTATTTCGAAGGTCATATTTACTAATTTTTCTTTTTTGAGAAACTTGCACGTAGGTTGCCTCTGAAGAGGGTGTGTATCGAGGGCAGTATTGACATGATACATTAAAAATTGTTCTATCGTCAACTTTAAACAAGAAAATGCTTGTGGATAGATATCCAATATAATTTAGTCAAAGTTTTTAACTTTGACTAAATTATATTGGATACCAAAGTAATATAAATATCATACCTACATAGTTACTATTACTTTCCTTTATTTCTCCACGATCCTATGGAAGAATTCTATAACCACCTGTATGTGTAGACACTCACATCATAAAATTATTTATGCATTACCTAAATACCTACATCATGTTAGAAACCCTTAATAGAAATTTGCTTTATGTATTCTTTTAACATTTTATAAAGGTTAGGTCAAAGAATATAAATATATCACCTAAATAAACATCCGCTAGTTTCACATATCAATACAGCAAGGTTAATCAAATTCGTTTTTGTGTATGTGGTGGTGCTCTGTGATGTGGACCTATGTGGTGAATTACCCCATATGCTTGAAAATAGAAGTTGTAAAGGTACTCGTCTATTAACGAGTAGGCTATGTTTGCTTTTGTAGATTATCAGGAATAAAGTGTAGTTGATAAGTAGCGATGCAGGTGCGGAGCGGGCGTGCCACGTACAGGTGCCTAGCGTGACATCGCCAACAGCTGATAGCGCGGCCAAGTTCATTACCGTTCCGTGCAAATCGATTAGACGTGGTAATGCCCCATCCGCTTTCCAATGCATTTGCTATTTTTTCTTAACCTCCACTGGCAACCTGCAATTTCGAACACTAAAATTTCGCCTAACCGGGCCGTTGCGGATAAATTTAATAAGAGTACCTAATATTAAAAAACGTTGGGCAAAAGTGTTTGCACCCACCAAAATAAGATCGCGAACGCGACTACGAATGTGATGTGATGACTGCCTACTTTCAGCGTAAAGAAAGTAAAAGAGTCATTCATCATGGCGGCTATTCACTGGGTCGCACTCGCAATCCGCGTGTCCGGTTTTGTCTACAAATTGGTCACATCGACCGCTAAGTGGGAAGATTTGGCTCATACGATGCCGATGTTGCTAACGGGTTTATAATGAATACTCTTCACAAGTGATGTCTTTGTTAAAACTATACTTTTCTATTTTAATAAATATGTTAATTTACAATTGACTTTACCTTGTGTTAAAACGCAATGTAATAATATGTGACCTCTCACCTATGCTTTTGTTTTTTACGAAGCTGAAGTTTGATCAGGGGCCCAATTCTGCTAAATAAATATAGTTTCAATATCATGTCAGTGTCATACTGACGTCACAAAAAGCGTATTCTTCTAAATTATCTGATAATTGAACGAAGTTGTAACGAGATCATAAATTGAAACAAGCGTCAAAATATGTGTCAACGACGAACAGTTTATTTCAAATTATACGATAATGACATTAGGTTATCAGAATACCGCTTCTCAATCCATTCAAAATATAAGATCAATGTCATATAAAAATAGGAGAATTGGCCCCCAGGTTGCGAGGACGATGTGCTTATGATCTGTATATTATTTTCAGTCACATAACGAAGACTACCACATGGGACGACCCTCGTAAGACACTAGCGGCACAGTCGGTGGCTAACGCCGTGCAGCATCAAAGTAGCGAAACAATGCTGACACAAGCCGCCTCACCTCAAGCAATTGCCAACACACCACCTACGCCAGGTAGTATTATTGTTCCTAAATAAATGTGATCTATGATCTGTAGCTCTCTTCAATTGAGTTGAATAATAAGGAATGGTCATTCATACTTGCGAAAAATCTGCCTTAGATGTTGTCACCTAGCCAAATTTTTTAACATAGATTTCTATTAAAATTTCCTGATAATAAGATTGCTTGAATAAGAAGGCAGTAGATTCATGTGTTTTCAAAAATAATCAACACAGAAACAAAATAAGTAGTAGGTAGCTCGTAAACATGACGCAAAGTTTTAAGTACGTATTTACTCAATCATCGAGTGTGAAATTAAAGTACATACTTAAATGATACGCCTTGTACTCATTTAACTCTACATACTTGTTGATCACATAAATATTAACTCAGACCCGTGAATCTTAGTGCGTAGAACAATTACAACACTGCTTAAATTGTGTGTACACATTTTGAATATTGTGTTGTGGTTGTTAGCTGCCTGCCAGTGAGTTGGATTTTAAACTGAGCAACAAAAGTAAAATTGTTATTTAGTTTTAAAATCGGTACCAATACATTACATATAAAATAATATTAAAACACGAGCCTTTGATTATTTTATATTACATATAAAATAATCAGAGGCTCGTGTCACATTCCACAGCCTTTCCTTTATTTTACCACAAAAATGGCTCTCAGAAAGTTACATATTCTCTCTGTGCCAAAGAGTGGAGAGAACGGTCATGAAGATCTATGACATTTCTGTCATAGACCTTCATGACTGTTCCTCCATGACCGTCCCTGCTATCAAATATCCTTACTCTTCCTTAAACCAGAATATGACCACTCTTTTGGATTACAGATATCAAACGGCAGGCTAAAATAACTCTCTCAAAATTGGTCCATTGTTGGAGTCATTGCGTCTATTTTTCCATCACCTGTATCTGAAATATTATTTCCTTTATAATTTCTTTATGCTGAAAGAGCTGTTGATTCTACTTAGGATATTTTTCCTGCACGAGTCCAAGCCTACCATATAAGCCCATATAAAGTTAATTGCAAACGCGGTAGTAACGCACTGATTGGCCAGGAAAAATACAGTAATGAAACGACTAATTTCCAATGAATAGCCAGTACATAGCTGACAATTCATTAAATAAACAATACATTATCAAACTAATTACAAGCATCAGCTAGAAATACCTCAACGCTCAGAAGGAAAAGCAGTTTCAGGGAGATCCATGACGTGCGTGGTATTTCCATAATATTACTTTATTATTACATTTCTTACCACAATTAAGGATAATCGCCTTTGTTTTAATCCAATTAGCAGAGCGTATTGTATTGCCATACGTATTGCAATTCTGAAACTGTATGATAATTGCATCTATTTAAGTTCATTCCCCTGATTTATTTATTTGTTTTTCTCATAAGTAGATCATGATAAACAAATATTCAACATCTGATTAAGGTAAATGTCCGAATGAATGACCCGTTTAGGCGGAATTCTTATCATTTTCTCAATAAGATACGCATATCAAATTAATGCAGATTATAAATGAAAGGGTTCTTCTCTGATGATGCGATGATTACAAAAGGTATAATTAAAACACAATTGAATTGAGTACCTATTCCAGGTGTCCATGAACTCTGTAGGTAAATGTACAAGTACAGACCCAATATCTGATTGGGAATTTGCATGAATGTACTAAACATGAAACCAATGCATGATGCTAATTACTACCTAATGAATGACATTTAAAAAACGACCCGTCGTTTATTGAGTTTCTATGGTAAAAAGATTTATTGCACCTATGTTTGACACTCACTACTCAAACGATCGCTATAAACTTGTTACTTGCAGAGTAGGTAGCTACCTAATTCAAACCTATCTTCTTTATTTTCAGTCATAAGACTGAAAATAAAATTAAAGAATAAATGCAATTAATGAAATTATATTGTACAGTCAGTGTCAGGGTTAAGCCGTCCTGATCTTTATATCAGTGTAATTTATATTTAATTTAGACATGAACTTATTATATTGCCGATGCATATTATTCTGTTTTCCTATGCTTGTTTCAATTTCAGATAATATGTATATCTGACGTAACTCTATCATCTTTAAGATTATTGCGTAACCAGTTACGTGACATTTCACGGCTTAAAACCCAGACTTCTGAGCAGAGCATACCTATATCTAACATAAATTATGTAGGTTTTAAATTACTCAAGATTTTTTTTGGTAATTTTAATGAATTATTGACTAGGTATTTAATTGGTAGTTTACTTTGTCAACGAATCAGAAAATATGAAATATCTATGTATCTTCATGTTTATGGTTATCCATAGGAACAATGACAATTAGAGATTAAACTTTTACCTATGTATGTATATATATATGTACTTTTATACACTTATAGGTATGTATATAATAGACTATGAACCTAGCGAATCGACTGGCACGAATTTGGCTCTGGTATTTTTAAATGTTTATGGCATAACATAACCATATAGAAAGAAAAAATCTATCCGATGTCATGGTGCTTATGTACGTACCTACCTAAATTGCGCACTTGTAGGTATGTAGTAGGTACTTAATACATCCTCAAATAAATAATAAACAAATACTGACATTCATGATTTCTGTTGTGTTATTATTGCTAAAGCAATGTCGAATTCAACTTATGCGGAAAAGAAGTTGCAAAGTAAAATATCCGTTTTAATTCTTCTCATAGGATAATATATATTTTCAATATAAACGACCAGTAATATGAAGTATCTATCTGGATAAAGCAAATTTAACAAGGCTATTGTAGATTTCTGTATTGTGTACCTAGGTACTTGGTTTGACAGTAAAGATTTTATGGTTTTCTGTAATGGGTCCAGTTTTCACGTGATCTAATTGGCCACGCCACAGAGGCATGTTTAAAATTATCATGGAACTAAAATAAAAACAAGTAAATAACCCGAATTCTAAAACTGATTTTATGACGGGAATTAACGCGTTGTTTCCGTCGGTCGATGCGAGACGAGCGTTGAAAGGTGTTCGGAAAATACATCGGTGTCGCGGCGCCAGCGATGGCGGCGGCCATGGCGCCCGCGCCTTTCAGCGTCTTGCGACACATCCGCCTTACTCTACACTAACGCACTACTACACAGTACACACCACTACATATTACATA
Organism: Euclidia mi; assembly: GCA_944739405.2. Lineage (NCBI taxonomy): Eukaryota > Metazoa > Arthropoda > Insecta > Lepidoptera > Erebidae > Euclidia > Euclidia mi. The sequence continues at coordinate 43,364,017 of OX123189.2, forward strand.
TTCTACTATATATTTCTTTGTCTTATCACATGAAACAAAACATACGGTGATTTTCCTGTGCACATTTTATTACAGCATTTGCTTTTATGTGTCATCATCATATACCTAATGATGTCGATGTTGCTCGATGCAGTGAGTGCGCGTGCTTACCTTTATGAGTTAATTTTTAAAGTTATGATAGTTTACTTAGTACGTGACCTATTCACGTATCAGATCACGTTCTCGAGCGGTGCGGCACCGCGCTAGCGCGCCTCCGCGGCGCGCGGCGCCATGCCACAGGGGCAAGTGACACTGTTCCATCTCACTTTATCTACATTACACTACAAACACCTAACTATGTAGATCAGGTGACAATACAAATAATTGTGTTTTCACAGCGGGTTCCTCCTACGACGCGATAACAAGCGACCGTACTCGTGCGTCTGATGTAGCTAAAAGAAATTTGTTGCTATGAAATCGTGTGACTACTACGGCCCACAGATTTATGTTCTGTGGCATAAAATGTAAATTGAAACGAGCGACCACATTTATTTAGGTTTGTGTATAAAACAATGAAGTGGTCGAATAACTATAATTACTCACCATGTTTCGCAGTAAGTACGTATAAGTACAAAAGCGGTAGGCAAGTATAACGTAACGTTAGCGTAATATCGTGGTTAGTGCAGTCGCCGCCCCGGCCGCGGCCGCCGCGCGACCCCCTCTCTGTCGACTGTTGAGTAATGATGACTGTGTATAAACTTTAACTTTATTATACCAAACAACAAAGACAACATACATTATTTTTTATTTACTTTTAACAAGGTAATGAAGGGTATTGAATTTGGCAACACATATTTAAGTACCATGCATTCATCACTCCATGCAGGCGAATAATAATAGGCTGTTTCTGGTAATACTTATTAGACGTTTTTAATATCTCGTTAATAGTGGCGAATCCTTAATTTAGTTTTGAGGAGGAACGGAGCATCTTATTGTGGTCTTGGCCCTGATAAAGGAGCATTTTAACCTCGGGAATTAGGAATACAAGAAGACATCTATATTTGGAACAAAACATGAAGACGGTGGTCTTAATCTCTCTTCTCTGGATCCGCCCCTGCTGGTTAAACATTAATTTGTGAATGCAGTATCGCACAATTTTCTCGTCTTGCTTTAAAACCATAATAATTTTTTAGGACACTAATGTAATCTCAATCGAATTAAAACGATATCTATAGGTATAATTTTGTTCAGTTTGTACATAGGAACTAACTTTTAACTTAAGATTTGTATTAGGTACGTCTTCACATGGGGAAAATCTTCAGACCTGTATGTACACGATAATAAACTAACGTTTCATTGAATTTATGAACATTTACATCGCTATTCCACAGATCTAACTTTAAAAGATTTGGGTCACATTTTTATGTTCTGCATTATTCAGATTAACAACGTAAACACATATTTCTGTCTGTTCAATATTTATAAATTAGTGATGTGAGTAGGAAAAATCGTGCGATGGTACTGGCGATTAATTAGGCGCCTAATAGCTGTGAATTGTTTATGAATGATCGGTTGTTTGATGCGTTGTCCGGTAGTACGTAAGGCGGTAAGGCGTACACAGAGTGAGTGAGCGCGAGTGTGCGACAAGTCCGCTGCTCGGCGCGATGTGATTCTGTGATTCATTTTGGATGCGTGTGCCAAAGCGGCGCACTCGTCTGGCGCCGTTGTTTCTTGGAACGAGCTCTGCGACCTTCCCGTTGTCCACCTGATTCTCGATCACGAGCGCGTACGTCCTAGTTCATAATGTGCTGGCTTGCAACTAGTCGCTGTTGAGAGAATCATAAATTATTTTCCCACAAATGACAAGTGTTACATTTCAAAGGTACTGATTACGTACGTTTGATTGATTTCAGCAGCGAAGAGTACAAGTAGTAATACAACCACGGATCCACTAGGGCCCTTGCCGGACGGTTGGGAGCAGGCCGCGACGGCGGAAGGAGAGATCTACTTTATAAACCATGCGGCACGCACCACATCCTGGTTCGATCCAAGGATACGTAAGTATACATACATTTAAGAGAATGTCAGTGATGCACGAATTGGTGATGCGTGTTCGAGACACGTCGGATGAGGGAGATGATCATCCATAAACAAATGAGTTTGTACCACAAAGTAGCTGTCTGACAGTATGTTTGTATCTGTTTCCAGCACAGCACTTGCAGCGTACGCCGGCAGCGGCGGCGGGCGGCGCAGACGGCGTGTGGGCCAACGCGTCGCTTCAGGCGTGCCAGCAAAAGCTCCGGCTGCAGTCGCTGCAGCTTGAGCGAGAGCGCCTCAAGCAACGCCAGCAGGAGATCAGACTCCAGGTTATTACCTATTTCATTATATAGTTTTAAGTCGAAGTTTTTCAGACCGCTCGATGGCCGACACGGCCCCTTCAGATTCTTATCGGTAGGGGCTATGTTGGATACGCAAGAAAGAGAAAAAGGAATGGCTCTACACTCGCGATTACAGCCGCGGCTAGGGTGCCGCACCAGTGGCTCATAGCGTGATGTCATATGTCCTATAGCCTTTCTCGTCTCTTAGGAGATTTTTAGCAAAATAGAAAATTATTCATATCGAACCAGTAGTGAGAGAAACCTGAGATTGGTGCGTCAGATCAAACAAACGATTTCTTTATCTTCATAATTCTCACCTATATAGATTCAAAATCACGTTGGATGAACTCACTCTCTGACACTCAAGTGCAGTAAACATCCGGAAGAAGGTTATTTATATATCCGCATTTTGATTAGGATGCCTGAGATGTAGGTTACGGAGTACAATGAAAAGTTTGCATTGAATTTATCGTTCGGGTCGTGAGCCTTCGATGTTATCTACCTAAGGCAGTTGACTCTACCAAAGATAGAGTTGACTCTATCTTTGGTAGAGTCGCGTGTTACACTTAGTAATATAATTATATACTTTACATAGTAGCGTTGAAAAAGTTGTTTATACCTATATATTATATAGATTATTCTGTTGAGGTTACAGTTATAATTCTAGATAGTTTGCCAACATTTTACGTGTACGTAAACAACTTCGAGAAACGAACGACGATACTGGGAACGTGTCACAAGTCCTGGTTAAATCGTAAGCTATAATTATGCGGTTTAAGTCTCAGTTGAGAAAGTTTTGACATCGTGGGAATCAAATATGAGATTACTACTTTTAGAAGAGATAAGTCAGTATGAATTCAAGTGCTTATTTTGGTAAATTGGTAATTTATTTAAAAGTTATGAGTTATGACAGTTCAGCAGTATTGATAAAATTGACATTGAACGCGGCTCCTTTTGCGCGGTCGTCGGTTATCGCCGCAAACATAGCATATGTCACTCTCCAGCCTCCTATGTTATAAGTTATAACAGTAACCCGTTGGTCAGGCCAAGTAACGGGTATATAGGTAACTAGCTTTTGCCCGCCGCTTCGCGCGCGTTAAATTCGGGGTAACACAAATATACTTTCAGCCTCAAGTTGTGTGAAGTTGTGTGTTGTGTGAAGACACTCCTGATTATTCTAAAGACTTCAGAAACAATATAGGGTTCGAAGTAACTCGGTCACTATCCATGACATTATCTACCGAAAGGTACATAATAAAATCACCTTGCATACAGTCAAATGTCAAAGCCATGTTCTAATACATGTTCAATATATCTCTATAAACATTTTCGCATTTTTAATGTTAGTAGGGAAAATCGTTTCAGCCGTTTAAGCTTATTATATAATTATTAATTTATATATGCGAACAATTTAATCAACGTGCACAATATGACATTACGTATGACGTGACAGTACTGATAGATATGCGACAGCACATGCGCAGCACTCAATTATTAGCGCATGTGTTCTTACTTCCAAGAGGTAAATTTGTGCCGTACAAACTTCTACCCTCCCTACAATCCCTCCCAGCTTAATTTTTGCAACTTATGGTAGACTATGTCCGTCTCAATGGTCCAATATATCTCTATATTAAATATCAACAAAATCGGTTCAGCCGTTTTAGCGTGAAAACGGAACATACATACATTCATACATACATACATACACACTTTCGAATTTATAATATTAGTAGGGAAGTAGGGATATATGTTGGCCACGGTTTCACCCGCGTTATATTTGACATTCCAACAGCCTATCTGTAGCGCTGCAAAGGCCCCCAAATGCCACCGATTTCGAAATCGGTTTAAACATTCCAGAGATTTCCCGGACAAACAGAAAGATTGACAGGGAGACATTATTTTTATATGATGACTAGTCAACGCCAGCGGCTTCGCACGCACATATTTTCGAATTTCCCGTTTTGACCGATCCCGTGGGAATTTCGAGAAATCCCGTCTTATTGCACCCCCACGGTCTCCAAGGAATATAAATGCAAAATTTCAGCTTCTTGCGGCGAGTAGTTTTGGCTATAGCTTGTCTGTCAGTCAGTCAGTAACGCAAGGATGTTATATTATGATGATGATCGAATGTTCAATATATGATTTCCAGCAAGAGCTAATAATGGCGCGGCAGTCGTCGTCGATCGTGTCGTCGCTGGCGAGCAGCGCGGTGGGCGCGGTGGGCGCGGGGGGCGCCTCGAGCACGGAGCTGCCGCTCGACCCCTTCCTCTCGGGCCTGTCCGACCACCAGCGGCAGGAGTCGGCCGACAGCGGGCTCGGCATGGGCCTCCCCCACTCCTACTCCATGCCGCACACGCCCGAGGGCTTCCTCGCCGGCATGGACGACCGCATGGACTGCACCAGCGAGGCCGGCGCCAACCTCGACTCCACCGACATGACCCTCGCCGACAACCTCGACTCTACCGACGATCTAGTGCCTTCTTTACAGGTAAATTTCTCTTGTATTTAAAAGATATGCTTTCAAATCTTGCTGTGGCTAAACTACGCCATCTATTATGGGCACGTGACAAATTCATGGTCTCATTAACCTGCCAGCCTACGAGATGTCAAACGGTGTTGTATTTGGCGATATTCAGCGAGGGAGCACTTTCAAGTTGTCTCCTTAAGCCCTGAGCCTTTGCCTTTTGCAAGTATTGCCTTTAACCCTGTAGTAATGCCATTGGAATCTGGTAAGACCAATAAGCGAACCCCTTCAATACGAAGAGTCTTGAATGCAAGCGGGACAACGCTAGGACAAAATCGTCGGTGATGATAATATATTTTTTTTTACATCTAATGAACATTAATTGGCCTCCTTAAACGAAATAGTATTTAACAATATTTGACTATGCTGTTACTGTTGGAAAGGCGAGCATAAAATCTTTTATAAATGATGATATTGAAAAAATACAATATTTAACGTTTTGATTTTTACTATTTTTACATGCATACATGCTTATACATCACGGTATCGTGAAAATATTCGTTTTATCTTCTTTATTTATCCGGTAACCTTGTCCATGCATGAGAGAACTTTTTGACGCCACACCTGTTTCCTTTCTATTTCAATTCAGGGTAATAAGGGCTGTTACATGCCGCTAGGGCAATATTAGTCATTGTAATAGTAATAGACGTGATAAATAAGGGTAGGTACCTATTGGACTCTACCATCTGCTCAGGTTGATCCAGCAATATAAGTAACAAAACACACACAAAAGATTTGATTTACTCGATTTTCTAATAAAGATGGTAAGACGATGGATATATTTACAGATAACAAGGTAGCCGGTAGCGTAGAAGTTTACAATCATTGATTGATAATTGAAAGATAAATTAGTAGAGTTACGAAAGCATATTCGGCACCTGTGACCTTGCTCATGATGTTGTGCTCATTATTGCAGTCTTGTGTATTTGATGCGCAGATGCGTAGGTGTGATGATTCATTGACTGTGATAGTGGTATAAATTGTAATATTGCAAAGATATTTTTTGTACCGCTTGCGAACAGCTGAATGAAAATTGAAAGTAAATAAAACTGTTTAGAGCTGGTTTATGTTTCTCGTAAACAGTAGGTATAAACTGTTGCGTATGTACTGTTGCAAAACAATTCAGTAGCAAACATTTAGTCGTGTTCACACTATTAATATAAAAATAACAATGATCATCCGTGTGACTCACGAGGTAAAGTGTACAATAAAAACAACGTCGTTTCCAAACGTGATTCTTAGAACTTCGGAATTTGATGGCACGCCTGACGAAGACCGCTGCCTGGCAAAGTCACAAATTCCAATGCCTGGGTTTGAAGCCCACATAGAGCACAAGTGTTTAATTCATTGATGACTGTTTATTCATAAATACGATTGCCAAACCGTGTCAAAAATATTTTTATATCGCTTTCTCGTGTGTTCGTTTTTAATAGGCTTCTGGATAATTGAACTCGTTGCATGCACCTCCATATCAAACCATGCAAACAATATCAAATATGACAGCTTTTACTGCCTGGTTTAAAACCATATTCGGATGGAACATGATTCAGGCAAAATTTCGGGCCAAATATAATCGAGGAGGAATTTAATGTCGGCGTCTGGGTATCCTCGTCTAACAGACACAAAGAAAATCCAATTGTTTAATGTTTTTAAGTCACTCATAAAAATTTGAATGTGTGTTGAACATAAACAATAAGTGACGTATGTCTGTTTGTGTTTCCAGTTGAACGAGTTCACAAACGACATACTCCTGGACGACGTGCAATCACTGATAAACTCGACGCCGAGCAAGCCGGACAACGTGTTGACCTGGCTGTAGGCGCCGGCGCCGCGGCCAAGAGCCGTCACGCGCACTTTCAAATTAGCTATTATATGTTTAGTTTAGCGTACTTACCGCTCTATATGACGTCGACCGCTATAACAGTGTCGGTGATAAAACGGTAACGATGGTGTAAATTTCACTTTGAAAATGACAATTACTAGCATAACGTGTATTGACTGATGTGGGATTTCATGTGTGCTTATGGTTTAGGAATAGTTAGAAACTTTCAGTACCGGTACGATGGCTTCCAGGGGAACGGTGGAACCGATGGGGGCCGCCCTCGTCTCCGTTCGGTCCGAACGTTTCGACTGCCCGCATCGGTTTTACTATTCTTCTCCTATATCTGCTCGCTTATTATGCAGAATTGGTTTTATCTCTGTCTCTGCATTTATTCGAATGAGATAGGAATACATAAATAGTGTGGGTATAATAAGTGTTCTACTTCGTTACGGTAGATGTGTGGTATCTTTGTATGTCTGAGTTTAATAACACTTTTACTCATCGCAATTCCTGAATGAGGCGATATAAGTATAGTAAACTACAATTTTTGACTCGTAGTCAGCAGGTGATCGCCAAGTAAAATAATGTAAAGAAATAGTATTGGCGCGTTTGAGGCGAGCATCGATGGAGTCGGTGGTCGCTCCGTAAGTTATACCTACTTCAAGTGGTTGAGCACAGAGCCGAGCTTCGCAAACCGATGCCAAGTATCACGATACGGCGGCGCCTGAGTGGCCAGCGGCTAGTCATGACGTGAGGTGCTGTGTCGGGGGCCGGCGCCGTGCCGGGGCCTGGGGGCCAGGCCGGGCCGGCGCCGTGCCGGGGCCTGGGGCCCGGGCCGGGCCGGCGCCGTGCCGGGGCCTGGGGGCCGGGCCGGGCCGGAGCCGTGCCGGGGCCTGGGGGCCGGGCCGGGCCGGCGCCGTGCCAGGGCCGGGGCGCCCGGCGTCCGGCGAGGCGCGCGGTGGCTGCAAGCCTTCTTTCTTCGCAGAAAGTAGTTGCGTTGCAACGCAATCATTCGTGAACTAGGTTTCCATATTCTTTTCAATGAGACTATCGGAAATCGTATTCTATATTTCGGTATAAACAAAATATTTTATGATGTATTTTAAAATTAAGATTGTGATAACACCCTGATGTGACAGTGCCTTATTGTGCCTTGATAAAAATTATTTATTGTTGTAATAATTTAGATAATGTTGACATATTTTTACAATTTTCTATTGTCCGACTATTGATATTGTAATAGTGATTTGACAGAAAATAAACTACTTATGTACTTGTAGAACGTGCTTTGTCGATTTACACCGTCCTTGTGAACTTTCGAGATTATGATAGACGTTAAGTTTAATAGTTAATCATGAAGTAGGTAATTATGTTGGCAACTATTATGTTTACTTATTATACGTCGGGTGGTGAGTGAGCGGTGTCACTACCTGAGCGATGTTCTATGTATGGGTGCAGCTAGCTAAATATATTAGGGAGTCATTGGAGCTCGGCATTTTGCCTCTAAGTGCCTCACCGTAAGTGCCTTACTCTAAGTATAATGATTGTCTGTTGACGTAGTGTTCGTCACAACGCACTCGAGATAGCATTGTGACTACGATTCGGTGCCAACTAAGTGTATCTAAAGCTATTTTCAATGCCTACTGTTATATTATTAGTATTACTTCATTATGTTTAGTTATCATTCAATCTTTCTTCATCTTCATCAACAAATCAAAATGTTTCAAAATTTTGCAAGCCCACCTAGTCTTTAGATATTTTTGTATGAGTGTAATGAATTCAGCTAGCTTGATTGATTAATATGATATTGGAATTAGGCCTTTATTATCAAATGCTACATTGAAAACTTTGCCATATTAGTAAAAGTACTATTATTCTTATAAGACTAATGTAATCTTCAGTTATGACGAATAGCAATAGAAAGCATCTGTGTAACTATTGTAATTAGAGGTAACGGTGCTGGGTTGATGATACATTTGATTTTGTATTCTGTAGATCCATTTGTTGTATACTTTATATTTGTATTTGTCGTGTATTAATTCTAAGAGTCCGTAAGTTTGGATGCTTCTAATATTGTTCGGTTCATTATTCGTAAATCACTCCCTTCCCCGTGGTATTCGTAAAGTTGGTCGGAGAGGAACCGAACAGCGACTCGAACATTCACTTCAAGTAGCGTTCCTACTGTCTGTCTTGCTTTAATGACACATCGAGAAACATTCCATGTTGTAACAGTCGGCGCCGGCGCCGCGGCGCGGGACACTGCGTGACGCGACGTCACGTCACGTCACGTCGCGTCACGCACGTCACGCCGTGTCACCCGCGTGTCACGCGCGGTGTCACTCGCGCCCACTCGCTGCTGAATAATATTCTGAACAATATAGCAAGTGTAAACTGTAATCAATTATTTCTTAAGTATAGCCTTTATGAGAAACATATCTTTTCAGTCTGATAACAGATGCAAGTTTTCTATGTAGTGTATGTAACTACGTGTATCAATGTTATAACAATGAAATTACGTGTCAAAGTTATTAATTTACTTTAATTTCATTGTAAATAATTCGATATTCTTATATGAATTAAATAAATATTTGTTTTAATACCTATTATCTATTTCACTTCCTTACGCGTCTGTACATATAAAACAAGCAAAACAGTTTCAAGCACATTAAATACCATTAAAAACATATTTTAGAGTTCGCTTCTAGGCGTTGTAGTCTGTTGAAAAAAGAAAACAAATGTCTTAGTAACTGATGCAATTTATTTATTAATTAATTATAACAAGCAGCCTATGCAAGCTTTATTTAACGTATTATGTACAGAATTTGTTGTTATCTACCATGCTTCCAACACCTTGCTTCACAAGTTTCGCACCTGTCAAAACGTAAGCCGCTATAAGAATTTAATCTAAATATATTTATTTTAGAAAAATATCACCGTTAGAAAGTTATTAGAAATAGTTAAGACAGAAAAGTAGGAAGAAAGAGAGGTTCCAAAAGAGTTCTTAATGAGGTTTATTTTACTTGAAGCCATAAAGAATTTTTGTAATTCTTAAACTAGTTAGGTATTTGGTTAGTTACTATTTATCTGAAAATTTCGTTTTGCAATTTGCATATATTTATAGTGAGGCCAAACGAGCGTATTTTGTTAAGCTGTGAGAAGCGTAAAATGCGTTGCGGAATTCGGTGTTATACTCAAAATTCTGTTGAATATACGCTGATTTAAAACTAATTTGACAAAATTAAATATGCTAGTGTCACCTTCACAAATTCCGGCAATGTGCACATAAAAATATCAATTTTCTGTGAGACGCTGTTAATTGTATTTATTGCTCGCACAAGAGGAGCATACTTCAGAAGAAATTAATGGCACTCTTCACTTGTTAGTGCATTAGGTTGGACCTTTAAAACCCTTTCTCAGTTAACGTCCCCTACATATCTGGCAAATTTTAGCTTCAAAATCAAGTAGTTACTGAGATTCCTTCTTAGTCAAGCAGAGAGTATCGCTTTAATCCAAGTGATAAGAGCCTCAGTATCATGTACTGAATCTCTTACTATTACTCACTCACCTTACACCCAATATGTAGCTACAATGCGCATAAAGCTACTCGTATATAGGTACCCTTAACTAAGCCGATTACATGCAATATTCTGACCATTCATCATTTTACATATAAGCCGCGTACCCACCTAGCGCACAGGCTCGCGCGGCAGCCTCGCGAGCCAAATGCCTCGGCTGGTGTGGACGTGCCTCGGGCTGCCTCGGGCTGCCTCGGGCGCGCGTTTGCTCGGCTGATCACGGCTCGGCCCCGAGCCATCGGTTGTCGGTAAACTTGACGCGCTCAAAGGTGCCTCAGTGAGCGCTGTGTGTTAGGTGGGAACGGTTATATTTTGGCTCGCGCGCGAAGCTACTTCAAGTTTTGTCTATTACCGTGTTTGTCTATTTCCATATTGGTGGCGACGCTCATAAATTTTTCTAATCCAGGAGCGTCTAGGTTTTTTCTTGAAACGTGACTTTTTTCGTTTCTTTAAACAATAAGCAGCTAGGAAAATAGCTGCAGCTGAAAATACACGACTGTCCTTTTCGAATACTCGCGGACTTATGATGGCTTAGCCTGCCTTGCGAGGCGGCCTCGTGTAAATAAACTACTGAGGCTGCCTCGGGAGCCATCGCTCGCGATCTGGACACCGAGGCTGCCGCGCGAGCCTATGCGCTAGGTGGGTACGCGGCTATTAGCCAAGAGCACTGGGAACCTGGTTATGGCAACAAAGAAAAGGCTTTCTTTATAAAGAAAGTTTTAGAGTATTAGCTTTGTTAAAGTACAATACTTGCCTATTTATGGTTTCAGTATTTTAAAAATGGTCATAGTTTGAAATATCTTGTTAAAAAGACGTTTCCCTAGCACCTATTCTAGACGAGACGAGTGCTCTTCAGTACGTGAGTAGGTAATGCAAAATAGCAGGGATCGGCTACGTTAAGAATGAGGTAATATTGAGGTGTAATGTTACTACCTTACATACCAGGTACTTGGCTTATTATTGTATTTACAAGAAAATAGGCCAGTATCAAAACCCTATTAACCAGATAACTTCTAAAAAATAACGATTTATTATTTAATTTTATCTATCTTAAACTTTCGCGATTTGTATACATAGATATACGGAGAGTCTCTCCGCGACCAAGCTTGGTGCAAGACGAGCGAAACGTCGGAAACAAATGGTATTTATACCGTAAATAAGTTAACGCGATTAAGACCCGCTAAATTATTTTGTATGATTTATCTATCTTGTTAAACTTTTCAGAGGGTGGTGAAACTGACCTTAAGTTTAAAAGAAAGAAGTGAGGTAGTTAAATTTAGAGCAGATAGGTAGCAGCAGAGTTTAGCATGGAGTCCTTACAGCGGGGTCCTTGAAGCGGTCGTCCTGCGGCAGCTCGCGCGTGTCGGTGAGTTGTCGGTAGTACTGCGCTGACAGCTTGGCCGTGCGCGGCCGCGCCGGGTCCGTTATATTCACGTAGTAGAACCCGAAGCGCTCCCTGCGCGAGATACACATAGGTATAAGTATAACCGCATGGAGGTATCACATGGGGCGAAACTATGCTCGGACTCCATATTGTTTTATAGAATTTACAAAAAAAATAGGTGTTATTTCCACTTTCGTCTTCAGAGATTTGCCAACCTACAAAATAGAAAGAAGCAGATATGTGGATGTAAAATAAAGTAGTTATATCGGTTGAGCACAGTGGTCAGTGCAGTAGTGGTAAATTTTCCAGTATACGAACGCTCATCATCTGAGAATTGACAAACGTCGGACGATTTAGGAAGGGTCTCTAAATATATACCGAGGGTTCTTGGCAAAAGCAAATCAAATACTAGATGCGCAAGATAACCAGGTTCAAGCCCCTCCAAAACAAAATTAGCTCTACTTAAAATTTAAACCTGGATCCGCCACTGTTGGGCAAGTATTGCAGTTTTGTTATGCAAGTATTCTCAGGAGCCGTGGGCAGGGCCGAACCTTTCCTATGTGCAATGTGTGCGGCGCACAAAGGCGCCAGGGTGACAGGGGCGCGCCGCGCGGCGCGCGGCGATATAACACTTATTTTCGAAAAAGGATGCCAAAAAAGGCGCTTCACAGATTTCGCACACAGGCGCAGTGGCGTAGGAGAGGCAAATATAAAATTTTTAGGCCGGAATTGTTAGGTAACGACTAAAAAAAAAAGGTCATTCGCCCTACGCCACTGCACAGGCGCTTCATAGATTTCGCACACAGGCGCTGCATTGGGTCGGAACGGCCCTGGCGATGGGCAACGACTGAGCCTCTTGAATATTTTTCGAATGCCTCGTGCAGAGGCGAAACACGTGTCGAAGAATAGTCGGCGCATACAGCGGGATACTGCAAGTCAGGTATCTTCCTGGAACCCATACCATTCCTATATCACTTATCCTTTTAGAGGAGTTCGGTATTGTCAACCTTTTTCTATTGCAATAGTTGGGGTGGTCAATCCGAGGATGCGTGGTGGGTTCCTCTTTCCTTCCATTACGTTACAATGGAGTTCCGCCAAGTAACGCCTGATTCAATCAACTTTAATAAATATTGCTCTCTCAGAACAGTGGGACCTAAAAATTCATGGCGAAATGTGGGTGTAATATTACATCTTTGCCTACCCCTTCGGGGGTATACATTTGACGACCGGTTGGCGCAGCGTGAGTGTAAGCGACCGCTACGCCGAAGGTTGCGGGTTTGATTCCGCTCAAGTCAAACATTTGTGTGCATGAACATGGATGTTTGTCTTGGTCTGGGTGTTTCTATGTATAATATGTAGGTATGTATTTAGGAAAAAAAAGTGTATAAGTATGTATGTTTATCCATTATCTAGTACCCATAGTACAAGTTCTGCTTAGTTTGGGACTAGATGGTGATGTGTCTATGTGGTATAATATTATTAAAATAATATATTATACAGGCGTGAGTCTATAAAAAGAATGAAAAAAATAATGTTCTCTCAGCAACAACTATTACTACTAAGACGTCAAATCTGTATTATGCTATAGTGTAGCTGGGCTCTTAGAGTTCCACATCATATTTCCGAGATCTTCAAATTTCAATCTCTCATCAGAAAATGCTCATCAGGCGTAATATTTTTTGCCAAACTGCATTTTTTTACGTCTTATAGTTTAGCTGGGCTGTTGTGGTTCTGCATCAGGTCTTCAATTTTCCAAAATCAATTATAGCCTATATGTTGCCCAGACTCAATAGCAATACAACAAAAAAAGTTTCATTCAAATCCGTCCAGTAGATTCAGAGATTAGCGTGTACAAATAAACAAACTAACAGATAAACAGACAGTTTTTTTTTAGACCCTTGCTCCATTACTGATTCTTAGCCTAACTGTATATTTTATTTTGTAAATATTTTCAATGTTCAGATTTTTTTACTGTCTTATAATATGTTTTGATGTAGCAGATATATCTAAAGGATCCGATGGCTATAATAAAATAGTAGGTACGTAGGTGCCAATTTGGAGGCAAGTGTTTTACCTACTTGCATGGATCACATATACAGAACCATAACAGTCACATAGCGACATCTATTTGGAGTTATGTGATCTGCGTAAGTGGAGCATTTACCTACCTTTATAAAATTCGGCATCTAGGTATTTATTATACCCATAAAGTCGCTAATGGGTAGTTATTTACTTTTTAAGTATTATTAAATATGACAGTTAAGTATTGCTTACGAGAATCCAGCTCTCCATTCGAAGTTGTCCATGAGCGTCCACGCCGTGTAACCGAGGACTTTAACGCCATCATCGTAGATCACGTTCAGGATTTCGCTGAGGTAATCCTACAAATATAACAACAACGTAATAAAAATTTGATCAATTATAGCTATCGATCTGGAAAATAAAATCAATCATTTTATTTTCCCACAGCACCTAAGCTCGCTCTGCAACTCAAATGTAAAAAACTAAACTTACATTATAATACTTGATGCGACCATAATCGTCCAAGGTGCCGCGGTCGGAGCAACCGTTCTCAGTAATGTAAATAGGAGGGTCGTTGTAGGAGCTTTTGCACCAACGCAACAGATTAGCAAAGCCTGTTGGTACTATCTGCAAACAAAAGAAAAGTTGAGATTGGAAATTTACATGTAGGTACCTACAGCATTTACGTGTGGCAGTATTTAAATGTACAGCTCATTAATGGCAATAAGTTACCTACCCTCAACCATTCTGAAGCAGACTCGCCACCGACTTCCATAGAAGTAACTCCTCCGATATCCTTCAACCACGAAGGCGACTTGGCTATAGGGTCCACACCTGGCCCGGTGATCAAATGTGTGGTGTAGTGATTGATGCCCAAGAAATCTGAAGTGCCTCTGATTCTTTGGATCCAGTATGAGTCGAATTGTTCAAGGCGGGGCTTGGGCAAACCTTCGGCTTCGCTTTGGCGAGCGACGTTTTCGACCATCACAGATGGGTAGCCGCCTGCCTCTGTGAAGATGGGGTGAGCGAACCAACCGAACTGCAAAAACCAGAATATTGTTTTGATGGTATAAGTAAGTGGCAATGCAAACAATCTCTGTTAATGGCTGTGAAGTCTTAAGTCTGGCAAGGCAGCTAGAAAAAGTAAGTATGAAAGATCGGACATTCTGGATTACGAGAATGATATAATTATTTAAATGGTCAATGGTCTCGTTGTTAACCGGGACACGTCACGTTGAACATGATTATGAAGTACCTATTCTATCCAATGTAAATCATCGAACAGGGTTTGAACAGTTTTTAGACTAAGTACTTACCTAAGTGAAATATACGTGTGATAATTTAGATGCTTATTTCTTTTGATGTTATTATTTGTATTTTCATATCCTGTAGCTAAGAGAAGTGCGTGGCACGAAAAATAAGCAGAAATTTCGTAAACCTTATCTTCTAGATACCTATTATTATAAAGGTAAAGATGATGAGGTTGCATAGGGTTCCCACCAAGAACTTAGGGTCCCAAGCCAACCTCACCTGCAAGTGATGCACCTGCCGATCAACGGACGGGGCTCTGGCAAACAAAATATCCCGATAAGCGGCAATAGGCTGGCCACCTATTACGTGGGATCAAAACACTGGCGAAAAGTGGGCGTTTAATATGCCTCTGCCTACCCTTTCGGAGAAACAGGCGTGAGTCTATGTATGTAAAGATGATTGAAATAACCTTACTTTGAATTGGTTTGCTACTTCAGCTAAAGCCACTTGCTCGGCATTCTCAGGGTCGCTGGGCTCATACCAAATAGAGTTGATCGAGATCATGATTCTTCCGTTTTGAGTGGGACGGTATGTTTCGTTGTATAAGTGGAAAGATTCGGCGTGAGCCTTCAACAAGGTGTCACTGCATAGGTAGTTGCCAACTCCATGGCTGTCAATAGCCGGTGCCTTCTTTTCATCACCATATGCATCTTCGCAGATTTCATAAGGCTCGTTAAATGTAATCCAAGACTTGACTTTGTCGCCAAATTCTCTGAAGCACACATCAGAGTAATCGCGGAAGTAATCAATCATTTTCGGGTTGGCCCAACCTCCCAGATCTTGAAGACTTTGTGGTAGGTCCCAGTGGAATAAGGTGACCTGCAAAAAAGAATACAGCAGGTAAGCTTGACAGTAGGTACACACATCTATTAGCTATGCTTTCATTTTGTCTTTGTTAATTACTTTTACATAAATTCAAAGGTATAGAATTAGATTATGGGGGCTTGGACTTAGGTAACTACGTAGGTAGGTATGCTTACTTACAGTAAACAACTATAATGGTCACACTAGTCGATATGTAAAAAATATGGTCGTCGAAGTCGACGACCATATTTTTTCTTTTGTGATAAGAACTTGTAAATAGAAAATGATATAATTTTCATTAGGTTCAATACATTTATAATATTGTCATTTTATTGTATTTTGTTTTCACTAAGCAACGTTATTGCAGTTTGGCTAAGATTGACATTTCAATAAGGCAAGATTTTCAAAATGGATTCCCATACAATGATTCGAGTGGGTAGAGTAATTTTAGCAAGTACTTATGATAAAAGGGACATGTCCGTCGTTCGTCACAACTTACGAGTGGCTCTATGTTGTTCGCGGCCAGAAGGTCAAACAAGTCGTGATAGTAACGGATTCCTTCTGGGTTGATGAAGTCCACTCTGCCAGTGGGCAAGATACGGGCCCACGACAAGGACATGCGGTAGAAGTCCACGCCCAGGGCAACCAACTCTTCAACATCTTCAGCATAACGGTGGTAGGAGTCGCAAGCAATGTCACCGTTGGTTAAGTCAGCGACCATCTCAGGTCGAGTATGAGTCAAATGGTCCCATACATTTTCCGACTTGCCTGAAAGCAATTGTAGTAGATATGGGTACTTAAGACATAGATATTTTAAACTCTAAGTATATAAAATAGGTTCTATAAATGATTCTTGGCATTAAATTATTTGATAACAAAAGTAGAGTCACCATGTTGTTTCATTTGCGTCCACTAATTTTTAACAGATTTCGGTGATGGTAAGCAGAAAATAATTAATTGAAGTATTTTGAGCGTAGCTGTTAATTATTAAGGCATTGATTTATGTCGGATGGGATGACAAAATATATAATAAGTTTTAGGTTGCACAACATTGCCATTTAGTAATAGCCATTTCGATAAGTAGGTATATCGGGCAGAAGAGCACATTGTTTCTATTTTTGTATCCAAGATCTGTACTTTTTTGGTATCGGCTGCCTTGTCATATTATCATCTCGTGGGTGCTGATAAAAATGATTGAGTGTTTGTCGATATGAAGACGTTGGTAATACTTTACCACTTGAAACATATTCGATAACAGATGTTGTTCACAACAGTCGATGGCACTATACTACGTATGTTATATAATAATCATTACTCAGCGTTCAAATGATGCAACTTAACTCTACTATCATGTATAAGAATAGTTATTGAATGCGTACGGTGTGATGGACTTACCTCCTTCATTCCATGCTCCTTCGATTTGATGGGAGGCTGTAGCCACACCAAAGGTGAAGCCTTCAGGGAATTTTGTGTAGCCAGCAGTGCTTCTGTGTAATATTGAAACAGAAATAATGACATATTTTAGGGATTTACAGAATAGGTATTCGTCATTTATGCATGTTTAAATTTATTATTTAATTGTACCTTATTTGTTTTTCACCAATGTTAATATAAGAGGAAAAGAAGGTTTCGCTATAAGTTCCTATGTTTTATTTTACAGCAATAGTCGACTGGGAGTCGTATAAAAGAATAGGTAGAGTCGACTCTACCTACGTACAGTCGAGTCTATATTTTTGCAAATATGTACGTGCATAGTGCCTTTTTAAAAACGTTAACTATATCTCACAAATAATCAAGCGCCTACTCAGTTTAAATTTTTCTTGTTCCTAAATCGCCTCTGATGGACAATTACTTGTCTCCAAACTTAATACAATCAACATTGTTTTAAAGCTTTAGCGATGGAATGTTAAACTACATGTACCTACTTGTATTCCTATTTAAGTAATAAGTATTATAATTAGGTACTTATTAGATTCATTAGAACGTTAGGTACATTATTAGTTGTAACAAGGTACAAGACATTTTGTATCGTGTATCATTTGTGAATTAATTTGAATGTGAATAAATTATTTTATGTCTTGGCTGATGTTGCATTGTTTAGCTCGTAAATGGTTTATGCTGGACTATCAGCACTTATATGTTACAGATATTGGTGGTCATCCACATTGAGTAGACATCAAAAGGCACCTTGAATCTATCGGCTATTGTCCTTTAGATCTATACAGTGCTTTATATTCTTTCAATTATTCTTCTAGATCACTTAGATCAGTGAGAATGGAAGGATGCGTCCAAATTATATAAATGCTCACAAACTTTACCTTGGTTTGTTAAGGATGTTTTCTTGTAATTGTGCAACTTAACAGTTACCAGGAAGACTTATTGAAGGATAGGTACTCAATAAGGACAAGGTAAGGAAAATAATGCTGCTGTTGATTTGAATAATTATGGAGTTTAATCGCGGAACCACGATACCTACCATATAGCATAACACCCTAATACTTAAGGTACCAGTATCCGAAATGATCAGCTCTATAGTGCATATTATCGAATACTTAGTCCATTTCTCTTTGAGTCCTTAGTTATGTTATAAGAACGCCATCAAATCCTATATAGACTATAAAAAAATCGTGACAAAAATGTTTAATGTAGATAGAACACGACAAAGTACGTAAATGTATTAGTTAGTAGGTACGTTATTTTACACACGCTTCACTCAAAATGTGATAAAATTAGGTTTTAATATCTGTTTTCTAATATAAAGTGCGAGCAATCAACAATAAAGAGACATGACCTATAGAAAACCTGTTCTGTTTGCCCATGATAATATGCCCAGCCAAAACGGTGTATTGAGAAGTAAGTAGAGCATGTCATTAGTGATACAAATGTAAATCCGATCCAAGATAACCTTACTGAAAAGTGCATCGTGTTTCAATCAATACTCTATTTTATAGGCTGAAAATTAAAAAAATATTTTATTGAAATAAAATAATATAATCAGATGATGTGAAAAGTATATACTTGATAATATTCATTTAGTTTTTTCATGAATAATCTTGTTTATCTCATCAAATGTTTAGTTTTATACAACGGGTTAAGAGGCTCAGTTCTGTTAAGTACACCAAGGCTCTTAAATACATAGAATTATTAAACGTTTTGCAGATCAGTTTTCCATCTCACTTTTCAAAGCGTTGTCATTAGTAAATTATAAATTAATTGCTATAACCGCACTACACTACATTAACCTAAAGACACTAACGCACGAAGCGACCAACGGTACCTAAGCTTCTACTGACGTCCTTGAGGAATGTTATTGAACTTCCGCGCAAAATAAAAAATATTGCCGTTAGTTTAAGACTAGTGTGGCATGTGTGGCGTGTTATGCTTTAGCAGTATAAACAAACTCACGAGTGGCACAGTGCCAGCAGCCCGATAATGATCCAACCAGCCATCGCCATTGCTCCGTGTCGCACCGTCGACCTCCTTCGACGAACTGCACGCGCTTCACCAACACAACTTACTTTTAAAAGTTATGACGATCTTCTACACTGATAACTCAAGTACGAATAGTTTACAGATAATCTTGAGTGTCTTAAAAAAATATTGACAAGGGATTTAACTCGTTACGCGGTATCAAAGTTCCCTCAGCGACAACGCTTGACCTACTAGCAAGATGCTGGCATTAAGTGCGATAAAACGTGTTTAACGGAAGAAAAAGAATTTTGGTGCATTGTTAGATTTTGGAGTACTTTTTGGTGTGAACCGTTCTGTTAGTCGGAGAAACTAACGGAACGGATGTAATGTCAACGTGTAATGATGTGCTTACATACAGATTATTCCTTATAATAATATATATTTAGGATGCGTGGTTAGTCAACCTTCTGGTATGGCTATAGCTGGTGTACCACATTAATATAGACGTTATTTGCCTTTCAATACAGTCAGATAATGGGCCTGTGCTATAGATACAGGTACCTACAGTAACCGATTACAATACACTTCGATTCCAGATAAATTTGACCCGTGGCTCGGAGAGTAGGTACGCTAAGCTGTTTGTGCTAGCTATCAAGAAGATAATAAGTATACGTATGTTATAAGGAGCCAATACGCTTGAATAAATTAGCACTGGTTTAAACCATAGAACATCCTTAGCCCTTTGCGTCGTGTACGTAGGTGGGTGTCGCTGTGCAAAATATTAAATTTCCTGTCATATTTGGTGGGTAAGACTAATGAGCAGATCCCGAGCTTCAAGGTGAGAGTGTTGGATGCAACTGGGATAACGCTAGGAAGATGGCGATCAGCTCTAGATAAATAAACATTAATCTTTCTATGTATAAACTATTATGGCTGCTACACGCAGTGTGCCCGGGCGGCCATGCCGGCGGCTCATTCGTGCAGCCAGGCCGGCGGCTTTGTGTGGCCGCCGGTCATCCCGCCGGCACTGTGTGTAGCAGCCTTTATGAAACTGGATAGTTTTATAAAGAACCCGTTCTTTATAAAACTATCCAGTTTCATAAAGGATTATTTACTATTTATGTTTATTGTTTTCTATAGGTAATATAGAAAACAATAAACCATTAGGTAACGTGCAATATTAATTCATGATTTGATGTTGGTAGGTATATTTGACGAAAATGATTGTACAAAGGTTTTACAATTGACACAAAGACAGGTATGGTAAGGGATCACAACATCAAACAAAGTTACCCTTTCAACAAACGATACATTTCTAGTCTACCCATTTATTTTAACTGAATATAAAGGTTAATTTTTCATGACTGCTCATCATCATCTATGTGTTACTACCCTAAAGTGAACCACGTCCCATTATCTATTTTTAGAGTAAGTAATAAATATCCGTTGACTGAAAATGTTTATTGTTTCTCGATTCTCACAGTAGGTACCTGTCAACTTAGGAATAAAAATATTAATTATTACCATGTAAGAGTCTGTTTGCTGATCATGACAAGCTGTTCCCATTGCCGTAACTCTCATACCTACGCAATTCTCTTTTAGTAAATTAAGTAAGTGAATGATTTTAGGGTTAATCTTAATAACTTAGTTGGTAACTGATGCAATACATGTAACGTAACGTAACGTAAGTAAATACCGCCGCAGAGATAAATCTCAACAGTGTGTAGACGTCATTAGTGTAGTGTGTCGGAGTACTGACATTGCGAACTTAAATAAAGACCAAGTGAGGATAGGTGCCGAAACCCGAACTTCCACAAGGCGGCGCTGAGCTCTCATCAGTCTCTCTGCGACCACGCACGGTGCAAGACAAGCGAAACGTCGGAAACAAATAGATACGCGATTAAGACCCGCTATTTTATTTTGTATGATGTATACAAATCGCGAAGGTTTAAAATCGTCGTATTGTATTTTCAAGTAAAAGGGCCAGTGTCACCTTCTCTGAATAAGCATTATAATATAATTATTAAAATTTATAATCTAGATAAATTTTGCAGTTCGCCAACTTATTTATGATTTAAGAAATATTGGATGTATACAAGGTGATTGACTTACCTCCTTCATTCCATGCTCCTTCAATTTGATGAGAGGCTGAAGCCACACCAAAGATGAACCCTTATGGTAATTTTGTGTCGCCAGTTGTGCTTCTGTGCAAAAATTATAAATTTTTGCCATTGCGGTTTTTGCCACTAGTTCTATCTTCACTTCTACAATGGGCGAATAGGCAAAGTCAAAGTCAATATTTAAGAGAAAGGTTTTACATACCCACATATTGCTTTTATCGAAAGGCGACTGGAGGTAGAGTGGACTCTACCTCTTTTGCTGTTCAGTTCTTGAAACCGGGTTGCTAAATAATATCGAGGCAGACCTGAATCCGCATTGTATTCATCAATAAAGACAATCTAATAAAATAGGAGAATCATATGGTAGGAAATGAATCGACCAAATTGGGGACGTTTTGAAACAGCAACCGCAACCGGCGAGCATTATGTTATCTCAATGCCGGCGAGCATATATGAATATAGTAATTAATGTAGAGGAAGCGCGTGAAGTTTGTATGGGTTAAGCGAAGAGGCGTTCTGTTCTCTGCCTTTAATGACAAGAAAAAAGCATAGTGGCTGTTAGTGTACCTATGTAAATAAAACTATTGGTAAACTTCTACATTCAGAACTGACCGTAGAAACATGATATAAGACTCGTTGCCAGAAATAAGACCGAAGGCGAAGATATATGAAGATGATATCTAGAGTGGACAGCCATAAGCGTCGACTTTTTCATCATGAGATAACCATTGACTTTCAATAGTTCTTCTATAAAATGCCAGAAATCACTTATGGCAATTTAAAAATATCACGTACTTAATTTGGTAACTTGAGGTAACAACAGCCTAGTATTGATACTAACAAACTTATGGTAATCTGCAAAGGATATCGGGGTCAAAATTATGAAAGCTACGGCGCACCTTGAGCTGTCGGGTAAATGTCTGGCCTACAACCCGAATAACGCTAGAAGATGATGATGTAGGCTTAATTTGGTATAATGTACATCAATATTCAATACCATGATCAAGACTTCAATTGTAATTTTATTTTATTTTTAGTAGCCTTAACATAAATGTGATTAAATTCAGTTTAACTAACTGTTTCAAACATAAAGTGCGCGTAATCAAAAATACAGTGGCATGACCTATAGAAAATCTGTTCTTTTCGCCTATGATAATAGCCCCGAACAAAACGGCGTACTGTAAATATCGCAACAGCCAGTAGTATCTGTCGTTTGTTACAGAAATATGTCCGTATCCAAGAAACGTAGTAAGAAGTACTTCAGGTGCAGCAAACGTCTCAATTTTCTATGTACGTCTTTAGTGAAGTTTTTAAACTTTATGACATTCTGCTACTACTTTATTTCTTAAGGCTAATAGTCAGTGAGGTGAAGAATTAAGAATATAAAATGTCCCGACCGAATTTCGATCCGTCAGTGTCGTAAGAGCCAAGGGACGACTGAGGAAAAGCATGAAGCAAATAGTATCTTTGGGAAGGGATGGTAAACTAGACATCAGGCTCTCTGCCAACTTGGCTAGCGTAAAATAGCAGGCCAAATCCTCATATTAACTCACAATGCTATAGTGATTAAATTTAGTAACCTCCGAAGAATGTTAAAACTTACTACCAGGAGTTGCAAAATAAAAAGAGAATAGCCGAAAATCCAAAACATTTAAAATAATCTTACATAATTATGTCTTTAGGATAGATGTCTATGAGGGGTACCAGGGTCCTCGAAAAATTGGGGCATCTATTATTTTTTTATTTGGGTAGATGCCCGTTTATTTATTTCTTAAATAAAGTCAAAGCAACAAGAATATTATTTCCGTCTAGGTTCACATTGTAATTCCAACCAGTGTAATTCCATATCATTAAAATATATATTTAACAACATTTATAAATATTTGTACGTTATACAACGACAAATATCTAATCACGTCTGAAACTCTGCGGCTTTCATCGATTTCGCAGCGGTTCCTACCACACACATTGGTTCCTAAATAACAGTAATAACAGGCTGAGATTGACTGAGGATTGCGGCCCTTTTATCAAGCTAATCGCCACTTGTAACTTTGTAATCCTAGGTTTTGGAAATCGATGCTGCGGCATTACTCCAGGTTTATATAATTAGATATGTTTACATTGCTTCAAACTACACAAAACTGTAAAACGATCCTTGAGGAATGTTATTGAATTGCCGCGATAATTAGAAAAAAAGCTAGATTTTGACTAGTATTGTATGATGACATGTGTTAAGTGATACTTTAGCAGTATAAACCAACTTACGAGTGGCACAGTGCCAGCATCCCGAGAATGATGCAAGCTGCCATCACAATTGCTTCGTGTCACACTGTGCATTAAGATTACGAACCCCCGCTTTTAAATAATATCACAATTCTTATGCATTATCAATTGATAATCCTGAGTGTCAAATCCATCCTGCATTGACCAGGCAGGATGCTGGTATTATGTGCGATAAAAGATTTTTGACGGAAGAAAAATAATCTTTGTGCCTTAATAGTTTTTAGAATAATTTTTTGGCGTGAGACATTTTATAAGCCAAAGAGGGTAACAGAACGGATGTAATGTCTACAAGTCATGATGATCTCTATATTCAAAATATATTTAGGATTCCGTGGAAAATAATGGTTGGTAAAATTCAAAGATCATCATACATTTACAGCTCAATAGATGGCCGAATTTGATTTCACATGGTTTTATGTTACATGATTAGCAAAAGTGTAAGATTTTGCTTTAATATAGGCTCAGACCAGCAATGGCTCCGTCCAAAAGTAACTTGGTAAATGGCTCTTAGCAGTAAGACCGCCTTTTGTACTTGCCTGCCTAGTAGGTAAGTTGTCTTAAATATTAGTGTACAATTAATTTTATTAAAAGTACCTAAATTCCCTTCCCTTGCACGGCCAATTCTGTGCCGACGGCACGGCCAATTCTGTGCCGACGGCTCGGCCAATCTAATCTAATCTTTCTCTCTTACAAAATTCGTCCTCCTAAGGCTAAGCCAAGAATTCTTCTGCAACGCTATTTTAGTGGTATTGATACTGAACGACTTTGTGATAACGCTAAGGCAATCGACTGGCAGCGGCTATTAACAGCAGAAACCTATGGCAGAAACCATTGACGATAAGGTTGAGATATTTGAAAGGCAGATTACTGATCTCTATAATTATCATGCTCCCTTACGGTCAATTAAGTTAAAACATCGTCCTGCGCCCTGGCTTACCAATGAAATAAGGATACTTATTCAAAGGAAAGCAGTGGCAAAATCATAGTACCAGTCTAAACCTACTGATTCAAATAAGGAAAAATATTTAAAAGCGCGGAATCACTGTAATAGGGTGTGTAAGGATGCACAACGCCAGCACATTCATAACTCCGTAAAAAACGGTAATCCAGCTAAAGTATGGATATTCCTCAAATCACTTGGGGTTGGAAAACAAAGACAAACGACTGTTCCTAATAAAATTGATATCAATATGCTTAACCAGCACTTCTCCGCTTCGTCTAATTGTGACAGGACAAAAAAATTAACACTTTAAATTATCTTTCATCGCTTCCAACTCCTGATTATACTCCATTAGTCAATTTACTGAATGTGATGTTAAGAAGAGCATCCTATCAATAGCATCCAACGCAGTTGGAAGTGACGGTATCACCCGTAATATGATCCTTCCCATCCTTGGTGAAATCCTATCGATCATTTGTCACATCCTTAATTATTCCATCTCCAATGGTGTTTTTCCAACTGATTGGAAAAAGCTCAAGTCATCCCTTTACCAAAAAAGCCTA
This sequence comes from Euclidia mi, assembly GCA_944739405.2. Lineage (NCBI taxonomy): Eukaryota > Metazoa > Arthropoda > Insecta > Lepidoptera > Erebidae > Euclidia > Euclidia mi. Next base: position 43,389,133 of record OX123189.2, read on the forward strand.
ATCCTGAATCCTTCTCTGAATTTCGTCCCATATCCATATTACCTTTCCTTTCCGAAGTCCTTGAACGCCTTTTCCATAACCAACTGAAGGCTTTCCTTTCTAGAAATAATATCCTGAATCCCTTTCGATCTGGCTTCCGTCCTGGACATAGTACCTGTACCACCCTTGTCAATATTACGGATGATATCAGGAGAGGCATGGAGGATGGCAATCTCACAGTGCTCTGTTTACTAGACTTTAGAAACGCTTTCAACACTGTAGACTTCGACGTTTTCCTTGCCAGGTTATGCTCTCTTAACATATCCCCATCGGTGACCGACTGGTTTCGAAGTTACCTGTTTGGTCGCCGTCAAAGAGTCCGTCTGGATGACACCTATTCCACCTGGTGTGACATCTCTGCCGGCGTACCACAGGGCGGCGTTTTATCTCCTTTGTTTTTCTCAGTTTTTATTAATACTATCTCCAACTATATTTCTTCTTCCTACCACCTCTATGCTGATGATATGCAAATTTATTAACAGACTAAACCTGAGAACTTTCCACATGGTATTACAATTATTAATAAGGATCTGGATCGAATTAGTGATTGGACAAATAGGTTTGGACTAAGGGTTAAACCTACCAAGACCCAGGTTATTGTGGTTGATAGTTCTGGATTTATTTCTAAGAAGATCGACTGGTCAACGCTTCTCCTCGTATATTTTGATGGTGCGATTCCTTTTAGTGAAAAAGTAAAGAACTTGAGGATCTACATTGACAGAACACTTACTCACACTAACACTTACTCTTGGACATTCCAACTACAAAGTACTAGTCGACAACTTTTTGTTGCTGCCGCATCATTGAGAAGGTTACGCAACTTTCTCCCAATTGCCACTAAAATTGCGCTTGCGCAATCTATCCTTCTTCCCATTCTTGACTATGCCGATGCCAGCTATCTAGATCTTAATGAGGACCAGCTAGACAAACTTGAGCGACTCCAAAACATTTGTATACGGTTCATATTTGGTTTACGTAAATATGACCACATCTTTGAATTTCGAAACAAGCTGTAATGGCTGCCAATCCGCCTTCGCCAGAATACTCACATTCTCTGTCTCCTGTATAATGTACTATTTAATCCGTCATATCCCCTATAATTCAAGGAAAGATTTGTATTCTTGCATGACACACATTCGAAGTGCTTGAGATCGTCAGAAAATCTTAAGTTGAAAAATCCTGTGCACTCTACTGTGTTCTTCGACAAATCCTTTACAGTGCTAGCGGCAAGACTATGGAATTCACTACCAGAAGATATTAGATGATCAAAAACACTGCCAATATTTAAAAAGCTCGTAAAAGAACATTACTTGTCATTGTAACAACAACCAATCCTGTTACATGTATGTAAAATATACATATTTATTTATATACTTGTTATATGTATTATGTATCTATTATTTATGTATGTATGTAATTATATCTAAATATTGTTTACATTAATTTAGTTTAGCTAGGTTAATTTTAGATTTAAGTAGCTAGTTTTAGACTTAGTATTGTGCGCCCGCATACTACCTGTCCATTTAGTAGATACTGTCCGTCCATGGTTGTCTGGTAGAAATCGCATTATCTATGCGATAAGACTGCCCTTGTACTTACCATTAGTATATAAGTGATTTACTGAACTTGGTTCTTTAATTACTGGTGTACAATAAAGAATTAAATAAATAAATAATAAATAAAGAACCCTGCAAAGGAGAAACCTTAGCTCTATCGGCGAATAAATATTAAAAAAAAGATGATTTAACTACCTATACATAAGTATTTTATTCTATAATTATTTAACTAGTTTATTTATTTTAGAACCGGAAACTGAAACAATCTTTTATTTACTTTCACCTGTCCCGGTGGTAGAAAGTATGATGTTTCCTAAGTGTAAAGTGATGCGAGCGAGCGAACGATTCTATTATATGTGACCTGATACCATACATAATAGACAGTCTAAAATAGTATAGCCTATTTTTACTTGTACAAGATTTTGAGTAAAATTTTGATAAAAGCAATGAAATGGCGTACATATTTATTTATTTATTATGGAGTAATTAGTCCACACACATATTTCAAATATATTATATTGCCTTGAGCTACCCTACCACTGTTTATGTTTTAGGTCTCATCCAAGAGCCCTTGCATTACACATAGGTAGTCGATAGATGTAGCCAGTGAGTGTGCCAGTAATATTCCTCTAGTGAGAACTTCTCGAACTTTCCAGATGTCCACTGCGCCGGCTGGGTGAAACGCTGCGGAGAGTGCTCGTCGGGCGATGGGTAAGGGCATAAACCGCCATTGTTGATCCAGCCACCAACTGCAAAGTTAACTTACATTGATGATGGACAATATTGGCGACATTTAGCAATAGATATTAGAACTTGATCAAATATTCACAAGAACACAGTGGTTCTTTCATAAAAATCGTCATGTCTTAGATTGCGACATTCGTATAACCAGAAATTTATTTCCGGAAATGTAGAATTCATTAATGTATGGTATAGTACAAGAAGCATGACAGTAGAATGAATGCTGTAGGAATGAGATGGATTTGAAAAGAATGGGCGGAGTAAGTCTGATAGATAAAGTGCGAAACAGTGTGATACGAGAAAAATGTGGTCTAGAAGAAAATGTATAGTAACAAAGATTTAAAAAGGAGTGTTGCGATGGTTTGGACATTTGGAACGGATAGATGAAAAAAGAAATACGAAATAAGTGCATCATGCGAGGATTATGGGAGATGTCGGTAGAGGACGCCCAATGCGGTCATCCGCGGACCAAATAGGTGCCGTAGGTACTAAAAAGGGCTAAATTAAAAGTACTCATAACCGACGCGCATGCATATTGAGGTTAATGAATTTCAAGGAAGCGAAAGATGTATATATTTGAACCGAAGCATGTGGCGTTCCACAGTCTCCGTCTCCCATTGGGGTGACTATACTATATAGATAGCTAGAATTCAGCATTGTGGGCCTGTTTTCTCACGACAGTTATGTATCTGTGTATATAAAATTCTTGCGTTGCTGACTGACTAACAGACAAAGCGCAGCCGAAATCACTGGGCGCAAAATGCTGAAATTTGGCACGTATGTTCATTCGGTAGTACAGGAGAGCATCAAGACACGTATCTAAGAAGTGCCTTAAATGAGGATTATTTGGTTAGTTGTCACAAATAAAGAGACTTTAGAAACATGTTTCACTAACCTGAGACAGAGGCTTTCGAAGGTGAAGTAGGTAATTACAACTACGAAAACGGGGTAGATAAGTGGCAAGATGACCAGTAGGCACAGGATAAGAGTCCCGATGAGCTTGAGGAACGTAGGGAACGGTGCGCCGTATTTCCACAGGGAACGCACGTCGCCTGCGAACTCTCGGGCCAACACACGTATACGTCCTAGGGCTGATGCTCTGCGTAGCTGCTGAAGGCAAAACATAGTCAATGTTTTTCAAACTGAGTGCTATGATTGGTAAATAACTATGAAAATAAAAGGCATAGGTATTGTCAAATAAGTTTATGACCAACTAGTATAATATGAGAGTATGATCATTAATTCTGTCATTATAATTGTTGAATAGGAAATGCAGAGGAAAGGTCGTCGTAAATACTCTATTGAAGGTTAATAACAACATGACAATGAATAACAATGCATTGTTCAAAGACTTTTCTAAAAATACTTAGCAAATAAACTTTGATCGTACTTCTACCATGAAAACTTTGTTGGATCTGCGATATGGTTTCATAGTATTCTGTGAGATGTTGATTATCCGTGTCGCCTGTGTGTTGGTTTGAGCAACATGGTGCCTCAAATTAACTTCAGCTATATAGTAAACATTGTCCATTTCAATTTTTCCATGCTTTTATTATTTTATTTTCATTGTCCAGTGCCCATTTAGATTACGCGTCATTATGACAAAGACGTCAACGTGTCAACTATCGATCACAGATTATACAATAGGTTTTGACACCCAGAACAATAGGTAACTTATTGTGCAGTCTAACAACCATACTCATAGATAAGATACTTTTTATGGAATGTTCAAGGATCTGTACAATTAGTTTCTGTGTGTTCCACCTTGCGAATTTTGGTGTACATCCTGGCTTTCATTTATAACATAACATAACTTCAAGCCTTATATCCCCGAAGGCGTAGGCAGAGGTGTATTACACACTCACACTTCGCCAGTTATGTTTCGGTCCCAATGTAATAGGGGGCGAGCCTATTGCCATCTACCGGGCACATCTCTATGCGAGCGATAATTAATTGATAATGCACACATAACTTCTAAAAGTCACAGGCGTGTGCCTGGGGTACCTGCGGATCGAACCCGAGACCATCGTCTCGGCATGCGGCAGTCCGTTACGTACACCACTGGGCTATCGCCGCTATCGGCTTTTATTTATATGTCATGTAGGTAAGTATATTATGTTTTAAGATTAAATGTTTCTTATGTGTAATTATTTCTAGAGCAAGTGCAACGGAGATGTTAGCAGCGCGGCATGCGGAACATAGCATTTTGGTGAGAAAGAAGCCGGCAAAGAAAAGTTACCTCGTGTCCTCGCTAACAAAACATTTTTTTTACAAATGGGTTATTGTCGTTTAAATAATGATAAGAGTTTATTGACAGCATAATACTTTACCAGTCTTAATATTCTCTGGAACCCGTATTGCTAATCCATGACTTAGTCACTTGCTTAAATACAGGAAGAAGGGATAAACACATCTGATAGAGTTCACCTAGTGTATGATATTTGATGCGATAATAATAGGTACCCCTTAGAGTATTTTATCTCGTGACAGATGAACTGACGGTTTCCGACAGTTAGATACTCACGATATTACTCTTGATTATATCTATAATACGCACTGATAGGTAGAGGGCAAAGTACATATAGTCAACGATCAACGAAGTTTTTATAATAATTGTAAAACAGTTACAACCTGATGAAAAGCATACACATGAACGTTAATTCAGGTGCGGGTCCAGTGAAGAGGGCGATCCTAAATGTGTTGATAAGCTAATAAAACGTTCCTTTGTGGGCAACTATGGCAAACATAGGCTGATCGGATTTTTATCATGGTGACCGTGTACACAACCTTATCCAAAGTGACAGTGTCCACAGGGCCGGCCCACCATATAGTGTACTAAGCAGCTGCTCCAGATGTCGAGGGTCAGGTGACGATAAAGTCGAGCAACGAGTGCACTACGTGTTTTTTCAGGTGACATAGGGGGCGCCTAACAATAGTTTTACTCTAATCTATATCTGGCCTAAGCCCGGTTGCACTGTGTACCCAGAACCTTTTTACCACTAATAAGAATTAACTCCTTTTTTGGGGCAGTCTGTAATAGGAGAATAAGAACCTACCTACCTTTACGCTAGTCGAAGCTAGTACGGTGGCAACAGTAATAAAAGTTGGATAAAGTACTTACCTATTTAATAATATTTAAGTACTTAAATACCATATTTCGACTACCGTAAAATGGGGATACTTTGATTAATTTTAAAATTCAATTGATCATAACTGTGCCAGTTTATGCTAGAAAAATACAAAATAAATACTGTATTGCCAACTTGGGAGTCTTGGGACCTACTATCATAATAGGACAATAAAAAAAAATTGCGTTGGGGTTATTTTGATAGGTCACGACTTTATGACGGAATATCATAGTATCCCTTAACAGGAGTAAAAAGCAAAAACAAAAGGAAATATTGATTACTTAGATTTCAAATTAGAGCAATTTGAAAATCAGTGGGGTGTCTTTGATTTGATTACAGGGGTCACATTGATAACTGATTTTAAGCAGTTTACAAGGTTGAAAAATATAACAATCGTTTTAGGATAATCAAATATATGACACAAAAAACAATCAACCTGTAACATCATACACAAAATGAAGGTTTAAAATCTTTGAAAACTTAAAATCTTCAAAAAACTCAAAACTTCTAGGAAAACAAAAATCAAAAATGTTTCATTGCTAAATTAGTACTCAGAATAATCAGCCTTTTTAATTTTAATTAGAGAAAATATTAACTTTTCTTATACATTTAGTTACGATATCAGGAACTACACAATCAACAGTCTTTTGGAATAAATATTGAGATCAGTACACGATTATTTTCATCAAAGTAATTTGCTTGCTCATAGCTCTTTTACATCACTTAACTCCATCGGTAACTTTTTGCAATGCTTCTGCAAGTGTTTCTTCCGTATAGTTCCTGTAATTGGGAGACGTACTAGGCGTTTTTATAGTTCCGCACGGTTTTATCTGTAAAAGTGGGTATCTTTGATAAACTGTACTTATTACATTGAGATTTGTTTAAATTAATCTTGGGGTTACTTTGATTATTTATCAATGTTACCCCGTACCACCTATCAAAATACACAGGAACAAATACTCATAATAAAACAAAATATGGCCACGATCTGTCCAAGCCAATCAATTAATTTTACTCGGAAGATACCATTTCATCATTTGAAATAACTAAAAAAACGACAACAATAATACCAACCTTTGTAGCATTGAAGTTATCCCGCACACTATTTCTTGGGTTTGCACTTACACGAAATAATTATTTTTTTAAACGAGTAACGTTATCAACACCAACGCGTCACGCATTGAAGAAAGATAACTGAACAGTCAAAGATGCCAAAAAAAAAAAAAATCAAATGGCTGCGTTCCATAGAAAATGTTATTTTAAAAAAAGCATCCATAAAAAGTAATCATCAAATTTACCCCGCTATTTGAAAGTAACCCCATTTTACGGTAGGTACTCCAGATTCCTGTTTTTACCCGACTATGGCGAAGCCAAGAGGAAGGGTATTTTTGAATTTAGAGCTTCCTAATGGTAAAAAGGTTAACATTGTTGTCAGCCGCCACTGATAATTACTGACTAAATGTAGATTTATATTTGAGTACAAGTAACATAACAAAAACATTAACTAAGTACATGTGTATTGATAAATTATCTTCAATGACACATTACTTGTTTTCGTTTAGTGTAACAGCCTCAAGAGCAGATAGTCAATCGACAATTCACATAAGAGGTTCATGTGGTCAATGTCTTGCGGAGACATTGTTTTGCTTTATTATTTCATTTATAAAAGACTACATTCGCACTGAGAATAACGCTTGTGTCACGGTCACGGTTGACTTTACTAATATTTAGTCAGCGGACACTAAAATACCCTAACTTGAAACAAAAATTTGTGGATTTTACACAAACGCATGTATGAGAGTTCGTCATTAAGTTCTACAAAGACATGTGAAGTCTCCGAACCAGCACTTGCTAGCCAAGTGGACTACCTTTCTCATAGTGAGAAGAGGTCCAGGCGGAGCAGTTGTATAGTGGTTTGTATACAGGATTGATGATGACTCTGTCACAAATTGTTGTATTGTGAGAAAATCGACTTAATGACACCCAGTACGGTGCTAAACGGCGAGGCTATTGCTTAAACGTTTATGTTTATCCATTGTCGGTGTTTGCCATCCCTTATCATTAGATAAGTATTAACGGGCAGACAGCATCGACATACACAACATGTTTTTGCATGAGTGCTGTGTCTCGGTGGTCTTGGCAAGAAGTGTCGCCCTAACCGTGTAAAAAAGGTTTTAAAAAAAAACAATAAATAATAAAAATGAGGCAATCTTAGGTAATACAACAATGGTGTGCTTTGCCTGTACGAATGAAAACGGATAAGAAAGGGCCCTACTCGCCAGACAACATGTTTTTGTTGAATTTCTACTATACTTATTTCTATACCGTAAAATGGGGTGAATAGAAATCGTGGGGTGAATAGAAAAAAGTCCGGAAGTTTGATATTGTTGACTCTAGTTTGTTATTTAGCCCTATAACGAATGTTTTTCTCTGTGATTTTCTACGTGGCAACATGTTTTTTATAGGCTCACCACACACAAATTTACGTTAAGTTGAAATGTCATATAGATTTAAGCGGTTAAAGTGAAGGTGTGAAAACAAGTAATTTTTGGTCTTTATAAATTTTCTATAAACATCAAGTTATTGGTTGTGTTCACCCTGTAGTAGTGTATTATTCGATACATACATTTCCCATCTTTAAGAAAAACAAAGGAAAGTGTCCGTGTTTGATTATTTTACATTATTTTTCTATTAAAATTGAGAAGCTAGCTATTTTGCTCGAATTCGAGGTGAATAGATACGGGAAGGGGGTTAATAGATACGCCGTTAGGGTCAATAGATACGCCATTGTGGGTGAATAGATACGCGTGGGAGGTCAATAGATACGAGTGGGGGGTCAATAGAAATATGTTTTTTAGGGTTGTCAATCGAGGTTAGTTCATCATACGCACCTTTTTGTGAGATAACCATTGAAAATATTGTTTATATTTAGGCAGGTGCCTACCTGAATGATTAAAAGAGGTAAATGTTGATATCTGGTTTATTAAAAAAATACATAGTTGTCTGATTAATAACAATGTTGATATATTGAATAAAAATTTAAGTTGATTTTGACAGCCCTAGCGTTTTTTCTCTATTCACCCCCTTCCCGTATCTTTTGACCCTGTTTCGAGGTAAATAGAAAACGCTTACTTTTTCTTAATTTACTAATTAACACGTTCCCTGACAGTACGTTGTCAGGCGGGAAATTAAAATCATGCATTACTGCAGTACGTCGAGTGACGGGCTATTGTATTTAAGGAATACCGACGCTACGTCGTTCGACGAGAAGTTTTGATATAAGTAATAAAGAGATTAGTACCCACTGTCGTATTGTGAAGAACTCATATTTTATACTGCCGTAACACAAGTATTTTATGTTAAGTTTCTTACTGCCATCTCAGTCGCGCACACACACACACGCAAACCGCTCACACATGAGTACTACGTCAACCGGCGTGAGCGCGCGCGTAGTTTCTAGAACAATTAGTGCGCCCGGTGCTATTCTGTGAACACCACGTATTTACGCCGCTCCAAACGTAAGTAAATTTTACGAAACATAGATTTTGCTTCTTATTTGTTGTATGTTTGTGACGATTAGTGTGCATTTTTACAATTTTGTAATATTTTAATACTTAGTTATTTCTGTACCTATTATAAATAATGTGAATTCATTGAGTGACTGGTTAAAATAATATTATTATTGCAAGGTTATAAACGTGAAATTTACCTCTCAATAACTTTTATGATTGTTGTAGATGTCTGGAAAACAATCCAAGAAACGTCCAAGAATACGTTTGTTTGATGATTTGTCATCTAACTCCGAAACGGAGCCGGATCCCGATCCTTTCGAGGACAATGATGGTGATTTTGGTTCTGACACCAACTATGAACCACAGCAAATAGACGAAGATGGCGGCGCCTCTAGTTCGTCAGAAGAGATATTTTATTTTGATTTTGAACGGGACGATAGATCTACTGAACATACTGAACCTATATCAGAATCAAGGGACCAGTCCCCGTCCCTCCTTACAGCTGAGCCCGATAATAATATAGATTCAGCACGAGAGCAGACTCGCCAAAGATCCCCAGATCCAGAAAAACAGCCGTGGGCACATTATACAATATATGAAATTCCTGATTTTGAATTCGATGCAGATTCACAAGGCATACAATTCGAGATTAGCTCTCAGACTAGCGTTGAGCAAGTTTTCAATAAAGTTTTTCCGAAAGAATTAATTGAGTATGTTGTTCAGTGTACCAATAATTATGGCACAGCTTCGTGCAATTCAAATAAACCATCTACGAGACATCGGGAATGTCTCGTAGATGGTTTATTTAAATCTTAAAATTTTCGCCATACTACCGTTGAAGAAATTAAAAAGTTTCTTGGACTTTCATTATTACATGGACATATTCGCACGCCCAAACAACAGAAGTTACTCATGATGATCCACTATATTACCACCCGGTGTTCTCTTATGTAATGTCTTCGCGACGTTATGAGCAGATTCTTCGGTGTATGTGTTGTTCAGAGCTGGGCGCTTAAGGTGCAGAAAAGATTAATAAATTTACTGACATGTTGACTTTGAACTTTAGACAAATATACAAACCGCATAAAGAGCTTAGTTTAGATGAATCATTGCTTTTGTACCGAGGTAGGCTTCACTTTCAGCAGTATATTAAATCCAAAAAGGCAAGATATGGCATTAAATTCTACGTCTTGGCAACGGCTGACGGCTACGTCTTGAATATAATAATGTACAGCGGAAAAGACGAGAACGTGCAATCATCAGGTGCAATGGGTCAAAAACTAGAGCGGTTGGTAATGCGATTAATGAGACCATTTTTACTGAAGGGGCATGGACAACTATTATAATTCAGTCACTCTTTCCGAGAAATTACTAGATTTAAAGACACATACAAACGGTACCCTCCGTGTAAATAGAAAAGATAATCCAAAGGAAGTGGTAAACAGAAAATTAAAAAAAGGTGAACATGTTTGGGTAAGAAAAAATAAAGTATACGTCAGTAAATGGGTTGATAAGCGACCAGTAATTATGTTGACCACCAGAGAGCACCCCCGTATGATAGAAACAGCAAACAGATTCGGAAAAATGGTTAAGAAACCTATAGAGGTTTCAACATACAATAAGTACATGTCCGGCGTAGAAAGATCTGACCAGATGATAAGTTACTACTCTTCGCCAAGAAAAACAATACGCTGGTATAAAAAAGTATTTTTTCATCTATTGGACACTGCAGTATGGAACTCATATTACTTATACAAAAAATTTGTACTTAAAAATCCTAAATATGAGTTTTGTGCATACCGAGAGCAGTTGATAATTTTTTTTTTATAGATTTATTAATTATTTATTAATAGATTAATATATGTTACGTCGACAGACGTCAACGTCTCTCGACGTAGTGCCGCATTTAAGCTGATTAATATATGTTTAATATTACAGTACGTCGACAGACGTCAACGTCGCTCGACGTAGTGTCGCATTTAGACAGACAAACTGTGTTCAATTTGGCACTACGTCGAGGGACGTTCACGTTGTACGACGTAGTGTCGTATTTAAGCAGACAAACACAGGGGCATCATGTCACTACGTCGTGACACGTTTATCATTTAGTATGGAAAATTCTACTGACATATTGTGGGATTCAAGTAAGTGGTTACTGTCAGTGAATGTGTTAATGTCTTGTTTTTACTAATTTGTAGCACAAATATTGAGTAAATTACAACTTAACTCATGATTTCAAAATGCTTCAATAATGACTCTCATTCAAAATATCTAATAAAATCGATGTTGAAGTTGAAATCTGTGTCTATTCACCCCATTTTACGGTACCTTCCTTGCAGTTAGTACAGTGATTGCGAGGTCCATTGAGCCAAGTTTAGAACAGTATTATTTTTATGTTTTCCGATTGTAATACAACATATTATAACCAAGGGATTGATGGAAGACTTATTGCGATATCTATGAAAATGGTTGAGGTACATTGGATCTTGTTAATGTCAGTTAACCAAAAGAATGAAAGAAGTTAGTGCAAGTGAGTAAGAACAAGTGATGTTTAGGTATTTATAGGTTTGTATACAATTACCAGAAGTTATACTCTGATTCTCAAATACGGTGCCTGCATATTAAACAAATAACAAAATTAATTGCGTGTAAAGTATGGATTTGTCAGGCGCTATGTGGTGAGAGCGCACCTACAGCACCTACATTTGTGAAATGTTATATTAAATAATTAAAGAAATATTTTATAACATGTTAATTCCACCGTATACCTTGCAAGATAGCTTAAGTGTGCAAAGTGTTATATTGTTAAGTATTGATGACTATACATCATACAATATTATTTAGCGGGTCTTAGTCGCGATAATTTATTTATTTCAAGGCATAAATACCTCTGTTATTCTCCTACGTTTCTACCGGCTTGCAACGTTTGTGGTCGCGGAGGGATTCTTAGAGTCCCTCTCACCTAAATTTTCAACTCCGATAATTAGAAATCCGAAAATGTTCTTTCTAACATTTTTCATCCTAACAATCACAATTCCTAACTCTGTCTCTAATGTTCATAATTCCGAAGCATTCAACTTCATAATGTCAGTAGCAAGACCTATTGCTAATATATCTAGTAAATATATCTAGTATATAATATATCTAGTACAAAAGAAGTTTAGGTACCTACCTAAACATTTTTATACTAGATATATTATACTTTATAGGTACTTTTATATTTTATTTTTTTATAGACTCATGCCTATGTCCACGAAGGGGTAGGCAGAGGTGTAATATTACACCCACTTATACTTATACTTTTATTTGGTTTCCTATATTTTCTCAACATGACCATCTTTTACACTTTTATTAAAAGCCATATCTTTTTTGTTTAGATTTCTTTTTATTCATATCTAACAATCAGTATTAGATACATTCATTTTGCGTTACTTTATTTTCACATAACATGTATAACATATAAGAATCGGTCCTATTCATAATTAGCGGTTTAGGTTAGGTTAGAACTGTGACCACGGTTGGAGTGTAGCCTTGGGGGCGCGCCCCCAAGGCTACACTCCAACCGTTGTGCGCTTATTGTCTCACTTGTCCAACCCGTCTTATCTTCACTCCAGCCACTTACTTACTATTTCGTGTCTGCTACTGTCATTAATAATAAGTAAAATCCTTCTGTCATCCTTCTGCATACTGCAATCTTTTAAATAACCTTCAGCTCGTGACGAAGTTTCTACTAATAGTAGCATTACACTCATAATATTTAAATAATTTTTGAACATCTGAGAAAATATAAACGTCTTTGATTGCGCTGAAAAGAAAGTAAAAATATAAAGTAATAAAGTAGGTACTTATCCAAATTACAAGGGGCGAAGTATTCAATGCGCTGCAGGGCGCTACGGCGCGAGGACTTAGAAATGTTTTGCCAAAAGAGTGTTATTTTTGCAAATCGTTTATTTTCTCGATTCTATCGTATAAAACACCTAAATATAATGCTAAACGTATCTTGGTGTTTTGTGTCTTGGATATCCGGAGGTTGCTCTCTACGCGTCCTTTTGATCCATCAAAAGGCGTAGTAGATGAGCATGACGCTTCTCTGGAGAAGAGAAGTTCCAGGCGAGTTCAGTGTGTACTTACTCTGTCTCTGAACAGATAGTGCAGGTGTAAGTAACACCACCCCCCAAAATCTAACTACACGTCCCGAACGACCATTCGATCATGTGGGGGCGGACACGATTGAATATTGCTTGGAATCTTGCGGGGTTCTCTTGGGAGCCTTGCAAGAAAAATTGGGGCGGGCGGGCATATCGCTCTCGACATTTTGGGCGAGTGCAAGGTTCAACACGGACCACCGGCTTGACTCGTAATCCTGAATTAACAGGACCGAGGACCTTTAGAGTTGCGAGGAAGATCTCTATAAAAAATAACCCAAAGCCTAAGTTTCCGTGGCCCGGCGACGGGCTGTATGGCTGGGGGAACCCAATCACTAGGGCCACACAAAACTAAACATGATGTCGCGCAATACTGAGCAATTACCCCAGGAGGGTACCGGGCGCTCTGCGCTGGAAGAATCCCTTGCGGGTCCTTGTGGACCCGTCAGCCCCGCGTATTCTTCACCCAGCATCATTACCGCGAAGTACCGCGCCCTATCGGTACCGATAATTCTGCGACGTCAGACACGGACGCCGCAATGAGCGTCGGCTCGGACGTTTGCCTGCATAAGACGACAAAAGCAAAGCGGAGGCGGGGAAGGACTCGCCAAACTAACTCTGGTTCCGATGGAGACTCCAGCGCAGCGCCATCCAACAAAATACCCAGAAGCCAGAGCTGTGCTGTCACTGAAGGACCTTGTTCTACTAAAACGGGCCCAGCGGCCGCCTTAAGATGTGAGGCCGGAGAAATGAGTGCTAAAGAGGAGGTGGGGCAACTGGCGCTGAAGGTCTGTCCACCCGGGGGTGTTAACACCAACCTACCACTAGCGGACATGAAAGAGAGAGCCCTTGCAGGTTTAGCTTTGGTTTCCATAGTAGCCACAAAATCAAGAAACCTCAAGGATACCTTTGTGCGCCATCTCAAGCAGACTACGGAGGCTTTATCAAGTATAGTTGTGTCCATGGTGAATCTCTCAACGTCCGAGGAGACTAAGCGGTTGCAAGAGGCTAATGACCTTTTAAAAGCCGAAGTCGCTGAGCTCCGAAAAGGATTGGTCCAGTTAAAGGCCAGCTTGGAACGAGCTCAATCTGAAAATGCATGTCCTCCCGCTGACAATCCTTTTCGAGAGGATCAACAAAGGGCTATCATGGCGATGATCGGGAGCTATGTGAACCCCTGCATCGCTGGCCTTCAAGATAGGCTCCTTCCGGAACCTAATAGAATACCTCCGCTAGCAGCGGACTTGCGAAACTCACACACTGGAGCAGTTACTGCTGCCCCTGCGAGCACTGCGAAGACAGGACCAAGCAGAGGGGTTCCAGTAGAGCGTGTAGCTCAAAAGGATTACCCATGCCTTCGAAAGGCTAGGAAACCGCCACCCAATGGCCTTCCGGGACCAAAATCAGCAACTAATGTTGCTGCGCCCGTTGTCACCCAAGCACCGCCTGCGATGAATCAAGGACAAAATCCTTCTTCGTCTGTCCCACAATGCGAATAATGACAGGTTGTTGAGAATAGGGCTAAAGCTAAGCGCAGACGGTGTAAAAAAGCCGCTAATGCCCGAGAGCTTGCCGCTGCAGCTAAAGCAACCGGCTCCACTAAACCAAGCGGGTCCGGTAAGAAAAAGCGCAGACGAAAGAGAAAACTCCAACTACCGAAAACAGCCGCCGTTGTTATCACGGTAATGCCGGAGGCGGCTGAGCGAGGCTTGACTTACCAAGCCGTGCTCACTAAGGCAAGGCAAAGTCTCGGTGATACCTGTCTGGCCGGAGGCGCCCGCGTGCGCCACACTCAAACCGGAGGACGAATCTTGGAGTTCCCGGGTGTCGAAGGTGTTAAAACGGCTGATAGCATTGCGGAGAAACTTCGTGGCTTGTTCCCAGAGTCGGAAGCCGTCAAAATAGCTCGGCCCGTGAAGTGCGCAGAGATGCGTATCACGGGGCTGGATGACTCTGTATCTGTCGAGAACGTCCGATCTGCGATTAGTACACAGACAGGATGCGCTATAGATTCCATCAGACTTGAAACGATCCGCCCCGGCCCTGGGGGTACCTACTGGTGCAGTATGGGCGCAGTGTCCTGTTGCTGCAGCCAAGCAGCTTTCGGAGGCAGGAAGAGTGCGCGTGGGTTGGAGTTCAGCCACGAGTGGCTTGCGATGCTGGAGTACAGGCCACGTCCGCCTTAAGTGCCCAGCTCTGGTCGACTGCAGTGACGCGTGTTACCGCTGCGGTCAGGCAGGACACGTCATGGGGGACTGCAAGAATACTCTACATTGCACAGCATGTTCTGAAGCAGAGCGCCCGGCTGGCCATCTTAAAGGAGGAGGGGGATGTAAAACTCTATCGTCTCAGCCCCGAAAGGGAGGTAATCCTGCGACCCCATCTGCCGTTTCAGATGTTGGGCCGCTGTCACAGCTGGAGAGAATGTCGGATTAAATATGGACCCAGACCATGATTACCGCTTACTCCAGGCAAACATCAATCACTCTGCCGGTGCGCAGGAGGTCTACTCTTGCAAACTATGGCCGAGTGGTCAATTGGTGCAGCCGTAGTCGCGGAGCCATATTATGTTCCTTCCTGCCCCAACTGGGTGGGTGACCGAGATGGTTCCGTAGCAATTGTAGCCTCCACAGACCTTCGTTCTCCTCCCCTCTCGCCCAGAGAGAGGGGACCGGGATATGTAGCAGCTGTATTGGGAGGGATAACAATCTTTGGAATCTACTTTTCTCCCAACCGGAGTTTAGCAGAGTTCGAAGATTTCCTCAATACCTTGGAGGTCTCAATACGGTGGTTAACACCTAACCATATCCTTGTCCTGGGAGATTTCAACTCTAAATCAGTGACATGGGGATCTCCCAGGACGGATGCCCGTGGTGAGGGGGTCCCGGAGTGGGCTGATGCTTTGGGACTCTGCCTGCTTAACAGAGGCTCTACCAATACGTGCGTGCGACAGCAGGGAGGGTCAATAGTGGACCTTTCGTTCGCTACCCTGCTCTCGCCATGCGCGTAAGGAATTGGCGTGTCCTAGAGGAAGTTGAAACTCTATCGGACCATTTGTACATCCGTATGGAAATCACTTCCTCCCAGCACGCTATTAGTGGTCACAACCCACAGAACAGAAATCCTCGTTTTCCGCGGTGGGCCACAAATTGGCTTAACATGGACCTACTTGCGGAGGCAGCTATCGTTCAGGCATGGTTATGCTCTCCGATCCCTTCAGACGATGTTAACGCCGGGGCTGTTCATTTTCGCAATGCCATAACCTCGGTGTGCGATGCGGCTATGCCCCGTATGAGAGGACGACCGTCAAGGACGGGAGTTTACTGGTGGTCCCAGGAGCTGGCGAATCTCCGTGAAACCTGCGTTCGTGCTCGGAGGTCTAACATTCACTATCGTTCTCGTCGCCGCCGTGACGAGGAGAAGGAAAGTAAACTTTTATAACTGGAGAGTCTCGAGCGCGACCCGTGGGGCCGCCCATATCGTGCTGCCCGAAATAAACTCCGCGCTCGGAGCCCCCCTCTCACTGAGACTCTCCAGCCCAACTTCCTTGCGCAAGTTGTTAAAGGACTGTTTCCCGACCGGCCGGACCACATCCCACCAACAATGGCCCCATTAGAAGACCAAAACCGGACAGAAGACTCTACCATTCCGCCGGTTACGGAGGCAGATATGGGTGCAGTTGTTCTACTAACTCGCAATAAGAACACAGCCCCTGGCCCTGAAAGGGTGCCAGCACGAGCTCTGGGACTAGCCCTGAATCACATGAGCGATCACCTCAGGGGTCTATTTGACACCTGCTTAATGTCCGGACGGTTCCCTCAGTGTTGAAAGGACGGGAAGTTACCGAAACCGGGACAACATCCTGAGTCAGTTGCAGCTTACAGGTCCATTGTGTTGATGGACGAGACAGGGAAACTGCTTGAGAGAATTCTCGCTTCCCGCATCGTTCGAAACCTGCGTACGATCGACCCTGATTTGTCGGACGCCCAATTTGGCTTTCGGGGAGGACGTTCAACAATTGATGCTGTGTTGCACCTAAAAGCCGCGGCTCAGAGTGCAGTTGCCGAGGGAGGGGTGCTATTGGCGGTGTCCCTAGACATTGCCAATGCATTCAATACACTGCCATTCAGCTGCATCGAAGAAGCTCTTCGCTATCATGGAGTGCCTGTCTACTTGAAGCGGTTGATAGCAGATTACTTACGAGGCAGAAGTGTCCTGTATGAGATCTCCGAAGGACTGGCTCAAAGACCCATGTCGTGCGGTGTCCCCCAAGGTTCGGTTCTCGGGCCACTCTTGTGGGACATCGGATACGATTGGGTCCTCCGCGGGGAGTTGCGATCCGGACTGAGCGTCATCAGCTACGCTGACGATACTCTAGTCACAGCCCGCGGTGATACTTTCGAGGAGGCCGGTCGCCTGGTCTCGATAGGAGCCGCTCAAGTAGTCGCGCGTATTGAGGCTTTAGGACTACAAGTGGCACTTAACAAGACGGAGGCTCTAGTCTTTTGTGGGCCCCGCCGTTGTCCACCCAGCGGCGCCTCTATAATGGTGGGTTCGGCACTCGTACCGGGACAAAGCCAGATGAAATATCTGGGCTTAGTCTTAGACAGGCGGAGGCGCTTCGACGAGCATTTCAGCCGACTTGCTCCAAAGTTCCTTGGCACTGCATCCGCACTTGGGCGGCTATTACCAAACTTGGGTGGACCCAGCGTCAAATGCCGGTGACTGTATACTGGGATCATTCGGTCGATGGCATTGTATGGCGCACCCATATGGGCGGACTCTTTGAACGCCCAGTGCAGGACTCTCTTGCGACGTCCGCAAAGAGTTATGGCGATCAGAGTAATACGCGGTTACCGTACGGTGTCAGCTGACGCAGCCTGCGCGCTGGCCGGCAGGATCTGATGGGATATGGAAGCTGAGGTGCTTGCCGATGGCTATTTCAAGGTCATGGAAATCCGACAGGCCACGGGAAACTATCTCCCCTCGGACGATATTACGGCTTGGCGAGACCGAGCCAATCAACAGGCGGTTCAAAATGGACGTCACGTTTGGAGGCACCGACAGCCGGCCTTCGAATCGTCAGTGCGCTTAGGCCTTAACTGGCACAGTGGGTTGGGCGGCAGCATGGGACCCTTTCTTTCCGGCTAGTGCAGGTATTGTCGGGGCATGGTTGCTTCGGCAAGTACCTGCACATGGTTGCTAGGAGGGAATTGACTCCCGCCTGTCACCACTGCGATTGCAGCGAGGACACAGCTCAGCACACGCTCGAGCTGTGTCCCACCTGGGCTGTGCAGCGACGTGATCTCATCACTGTTATCGGAAATGACCTCTCGCTGACAGCCGTGGTTCGAGCCATGGTAGAAAGTGAGGGTAAGTGGGCTGCGGTCGCATCCTTCTGTGAGGACGTCATCTCGCAGAAGGAGGCGGCGGAGCGTATTCGTGAGGACAATAGCCTGGCGGATCCGATCCGTTGCCGGCGGACTGGCAGGCGCAGGAGCGCATTTGCGCGCCTGATACCACCGCAGCTAAGGCTGCGGGTGAGAGAACGGGGACTCTCTCACCCGCCAACGGAGCCCATTAGGACGGCGTCGCCCTACAATTAGGGCTTCGTATTAATGAATGTGCTCGGTTCTTACTCCGAGCGAGTATTGCTGGTTGGGTGGCCGAAGAGTGCGAAAGTTTTCCGGGGATCCACCCATAAAGCGATGAGGAGGCACTCCGTGAGGTTTTAGTCATAGTGCCCCCAAGACGACACTCTGACCTGAATTTCATTCATTTAAGACAAAAATCAGTGAAACGACCTTTAATTATTCTAAATAGTTGGTTTTTTAGACATCAGCAGGCTTAGCCAAAACTCAAACGTATCGTTTCCATCGCCTTTCTCTGATTTCAAACGCAAACGCGTTTGCAATCGAAGAAAACGCAAAATTGGTAGCCAACACCACGCGTTAGTGTCACACGCACATTCTGTGACACAACATGTATTAGCATAATATGCCTTGCGTTGTTTAAAGCGTCAAGCGCGTCAAATGTCAAAGTAATGAAAATAATTATGCGAGTGAAACAAAAGTTCGAACCAGAAAATTTGTTTATTTGTTTTAAGTTATATATAATTACTAGAGGACTCCAGCAGCTACACCTGCATTTTTCTTTAATTTACCCGTTTTGGCCGATCCCGTGGGAATTTCGGGCAATCCCTTCTTAGGGCATCCCTACGGTCCCCAAGGAACATACATGCCAAATTTCAGCTTCCTGCGCCCAATAATTTCGGCTGTAGCGTGTCTGTCAGTCAGTCAGTAACGCAAGGATTTTATATATTAAGATATATGATCTTAAACATTTAGAGTTTTTAAAGTTTAAATAATATTTATTACTTAAAAACTTTGACTCTCTAAGCAATTTGAAACAAACAATGACATGAGTCGCGTAAGCAACTTACTTGGAGAACAGTTAGGTGGCCCTTGCTGTATAAATGGGCCCTTTATGAGTCTGAAATAGTTAAAAAATGATTTAGGCATGGTGATTTAGCGAGGCCCTAACAAGGAGCTCAAGGCATAGTACAGGACCAACCTGTAGTACAGGTTGACCGTCTATGGCATTCTTTTTTGCCTTTTCTGCAGGGTTCTATCATTCGATTGTTATTCGTACGCAATCGACGCTAATAGCTTTAGTCTTGGCCGAAAATGGCAACTTGGCTACCATTTTGCGGTTGTCATCGCAGAAACGATGAGTTTATTCTATCGATGCGAATGCTTTTTATGCGTTGTGTATTTGACTACGACTTTTCTATTTGTTTGATTAGATTACGTGACTTTTCGTTCACTCCATACATTTTTTTGTGTTAACGTTTGCAGAAAGACGTCTTGGCTAAGCCTGCAGATCTGTTTCTTTCTGAGTATGAGTGAAAATATTATGGTAATTATGTTTAGGAATAAAAACGTTATGATAAAAAACAGTAGGAGGTTAAATATATTTACATTGATGATATTATAAATTACCATTTTCGGAAACATGAGTGTTATGAACATCGCCGGTTGCACTTCAAATAAGTAGTATGAATGAAAACTTTAGGATGAAAAATTTTAGGAAGAGTGATCATTCGGATTACAAATCATTAGGAAGAACAATTTCGGGTAAAGAACTTTAGGTGAGCCAATATGGATTCACCATCCGTACATGGCGATCCTGCCATCGCATTAGGTAATAGGCGTGAGTCGCGTTTGTTCACATTCCTTTGACCAAATCGGGCCGCTTAGCACCACAAAGCAGTACTTAAAGTATATTCTACATTTGAAGCTGGTAGCGATTATTACATTTTGCATTAAAGAATATATTTTGAAAAATGGGCACCACACCAACACACACCAAGGAGGAAGTTATAGTAACAACGCAGACTTATCTGCGATAATTGGCTGTGCACGCCAGTTCGACGAATATCATTTTATTGGTATTGTCGCTGATTGCATCATTGGCAATTTTATACGGCATTTTCGCACTATATAGAAAATGTCATCGCAAGTGGATGGCTAACGAGATAAGACGAGACAGATTGCGAGTCTCGTTATGGAGAAGAAGGATTGACAACGAAAGACATCTGAGGGAGCAGTCAGACATGAGGAGCTACAAAAAAGGAACTGGAGACATCGCTTGAGCCGAGCGATTTGCGTAACCGGTTTTAAACAAAAGACCAGTGTGCGTAAAATTATCATAAGTGGCGTATCGTAAATATATTATCTACCTATGTGCGTATCTGTGCACGGAAATTTTGTGCGTTGCGTATCTAATCTGCGTAGAGTGCGCGGACATATGCGTTATGAGTCATCTGGCCTGGGTACGCGTAATGGACTGTAAGACATAGTTAAGGCTACTTAATCATAAATATAATAATTATAGTTCGTGTAAGTATGCAGGTAGTAAATTATCTATGCAATAATGTTTATCTTGATAATTATGATTTAAAAAGGATATCTTAATGGCAGAAAGGTTAGGAGGCTTACAGGATAGTCTATTGGAAATAAGGAAATACTTGATTAAGATTGGTCCAGATAGGCGAAAGGGTAATATTATTGCTGTCAAATTAGCACAAGCGTCAAGTGGACAAATTATTATGTGAGAATAATTTATTTTTGGACTATTTTATTTCAGCTCAAAAATCCTTCAGTAAATCTGAATGTTCAGTCATTCAAGAGCTTTGTGCACAGTTCGATAAAAACACCTTGTAAGTCAGAAAATATGGCGAATACTACTAAATTTCATTTGAAGGTTGCTTTAAATTTATGGCCAGTTTGTAAAGATGACGAAGCAAGCATACGACAATTTATTGAAAGTGTAGAGTATTATAAATCCGAGTTAGACGGTTCGCAGGGAAAGCTGTTAAATTTTGTGCTAAAGAGTAGATTTTCACAGGCCACGAAATTGAAATTATCTTCTTCGTATAGGTACTAACTATTGACGATTTTATAGTGGATATGAGAACACAATCATTATCATCAGCCCTTTATACTGTCCCACTGCTGAGCACGGGCCTCTTCTCACTATGAGAAGGGTAAGGCCATAGTCCACCACGCTGGCCAAGTGCGGGTTGGCAGACTTCACATGTCTTTCGAGAACATTATGGAGAACTCTTAGACATGCAGGTTTCCTCACGATGTTTTCCTTCACCGTTTAGCAAGCGATAATTAACAATTTAATACGCACTTATCTTCGAAAAGTCAATAGTGCGTGCCGTGGATTCGAACCCGAGACCCTCTGCGTAGCAGTCTGTCGGTCTCTCCACTCAGCTATCGCTGGAGAACACAATTACTGCCTAAAAATGTGCTACGGTAATTCAAAGTGAGATTCAAAATTTTAGGCAAAATAATTTATCTATCGATGAGTTCGGTAAGCAGATAACAGAAATGTTTGTCGAGTTAACAATTTCGCAATCGGATGGCAATGATGCGAGTTTCAAGGTATTAAAACCCCTTAGCGAAAAACAGGCCATTAAGTGTATTTCAAATGGTTTAAGAAACCGTGGATCTTAAGACCAGCCCAAGTGCATTTTCGCGCATGATGACCATAGCAATGGCCTGGTTATCATACGATAAGTGCCTAGTAAGGCTTTCATCCCGGGAGTCTCGGTCTCAAAAATTTCGAGAGTCTCGACGATTTTGCTGTGTTTTCGAGACTTGAGACTGCTACCTTCAGTTTTCGAGACTATCGAGACTATTGAGACTTAAGTCAAATAATAACTATTATTAAAAAATCTCGTGAATTACCGGTGTTGGCAAAAAAAATCAGTCCAGGCTAAAAAAAGAACTAGCCAACAGCTTTTCCTGACAGGGTTTTCTCAGACAACCCTATATCATCGTGTTCGCTGTGAAGTAGCGCTCATTTTTATACTCTTTTCACTACTCTCCTAACGGTCCGTCATATCTATTACCTTATTTTCAATATCTCTGCTCCAACCATGATAAGAACTTGCGATCCACTAATAACCTTCTTCTTCTCTGTCCATCTCACTCTTCTAGTTTAGTACATTCTTCTTTCAATATCCAATCTATCCTTCTTTTTTTTGTAATAATAATTTATTTTCCAAACAAAATCAACTATATATATTTCATAAAAAGCTTAATTATGTCCTCAAATTAAAATAAGCCTATTTAATATATACAATACGAAAAATAAATTAAAATTAAATTTAGAAGGCGTCATGGAAGTCATCCGCATCGCAGTCAATCGGAAGCGTGCCCAGAAGACTGGCGGCATTGCCTCGTTGTATAGCAATGCTTATCCTTCTTTAGAATGTTCTCCCTCCCGAAGTTAGGACGTCCACTAGTCGTGCCACGTTCAAATTCAGAGTTCGCCAGCTTGTGTAATTGTTCTATTTACAGCAACGCCATCTATTAGAGGATAGATGAAACAGCTTTAAACAACCGATACATCTAATCTCATCTAGTTCTCCCATTCACTGATAGATGGCGTTATTTTCAATTATTGCCATTCGTAGCAGTATTAAAGGAGTATGCCCATTCTTGTATAGACTGCCGTTGCGTATAACGTTTTATTCAATAAACTCGTATATTAAATGAAACGTCAATTTTTGAATACTTTTACCAGTCTGAAAATGTTTAAGCAAAATTTGATATAAAATACTTTTCATCCATTAACCAGCTATCATCAGATCCTTTCCATCTGAAAACACATTAGATGTATTTTGCTTCCTACGTGACTATTACAAAAAATACTTGTATGTATTTGATTAATAATGTAACAGTATCTTGATTAATAAAGTACATTATTTAAACATTGTATTAACTGCCTAAATGCCTAACCTATGAGTATAAAACTTTTTTTCTAAAAAGTCTCGAAAGTTTCATATTTCCCGGGAATTTCGAGACCGGACTGAGTCTCAAAATTTTTCCCGGGACTCGAAAATGTATCGAGACTGAAAGCCTTAGGACCTCGTTTACATGGACGATTTAGTCTGCCTGGGCAGAAGCCTTCAAGGTCATAACAAGAACCTAATAAGCATTTTTGAAAAACTACGCATTGCAAGTCTGAAGCCTTCGAAATGTGATTTTCTCAAAAAGGAGATTTTATATTTAGGCCATGTGGTGTCGGCCAATGGTAGGTATATTGACCATGTAAAATAAAAGTAATCGAGAATTATCCAGTTCCCAAAACTATAGATAAAGTGAAACGTTTTGTGGCCTTCGCGAATTATTATAGGAAGTTCGTAGTAGTTCGTTCGTTTAGTGTAGAAAAAGCGATAAATATGTCTGGCAAAAAAAAATCAAAATTCTTTTGAAACTATTAAACAAAGTATTATGTCACCTCCAATTCTTCAGTATCCAGATTTTTCAGATCAAAATCAATTTATAGTACAAACTGATGCATCTGGGTATGCAATCAGCGCTGTTTTATGTAATTCAGATGGCCAGCCTGTAGTTTACGCTAGTAGGAGTCTCAACAAAGCGGAAAGGAATTATCCCACCATAGAGAAAGAGCTCCTAGCTGTAGTTTGGGCCGTTAAATATTTCA
This sequence comes from Euclidia mi, assembly GCA_944739405.2. Lineage (NCBI taxonomy): Eukaryota > Metazoa > Arthropoda > Insecta > Lepidoptera > Erebidae > Euclidia > Euclidia mi. The sequence goes on from OX123189.2 coordinate 43,413,279, forward strand.
GACCTTACTTGTACGGTCGTACATTCAAAATACGTACGGATCACAAACCTTTAGTATATTTATTATATTTAAAAGATCCCTCGAGCAGATTGTTTAAATTCAGACTTATTCTGGAAGAGTATGATTACGTAATCGAGTATGTGAAAGGAAAGAAGAATGCGACTGCAGACTGCATTATCCAGGATAAAAGTTACTTCTAAAGAACTGAAAGAGATGAACGAATGCTTGTATGTTATGTCGCGAGCTCAAAAGAGACAGTTAGACACTGTTCCTTCGGATGATATGCTACCCACCAGCGATTGTTCTGATCAACCAAAAGTTGTAGACACCCATATCAAACCGAAAAACGCAGTAGAGATAAGATTTGGTGACAACAGTAGTTTAAAGAAATTTAGAGATGATAATTAAATAACTTGTGAAACTAATATATTATTTTATGTTGCGCAACAGAAGACAATATTCATAAAGCAAGTGTCATCACAAATTACGCGAGCCGAATTTGCGAGAGAACTTAGCGAATTTTGTGAAAAAAATAGTATTGTTGAAGTATACTTCATTAAAATAAAAATAACTATGTGTTTGAAATAATAAGTGAAATAAAAAAGCAAACTAACTGGAAATGGCCCAGGTTATGTATAATAAAAGATGTCGAGAGAATAGAGGACAAGGACGATAGGAAGGTAATAGTTAACGACTTTCATCTTTAGCCCACAAGTGGCCAAGCGGGCATGAGAAAAATGTTAACTAATATTAAGAAATATTATTATTAGCCGGGTTTAGAGGCCGATGTCAAAAATTTTGTTAAAAAATGTCCTCAATGCCAGAGGCATAAGTATACAGTTCAGGTTAAAGAGCCAATGACAATTAAGTCGACCGCTCATTCGGCTTTTGATAAAATCTTTCTAGAGTTGGTAGGACCATTGGGCAAAGATAGCAATAATTATTGTTACATACTTACATTACAGTGCGAGTTATCAAAATATGTATGTGCGTACCCCCTTCTCAATAAAGCTTCAACAGAAGTAGCTCGTACCTTTGTGAATAATTTTATACTTCAGAAGCGCGTACCAAGGGAGATAGCTATCGACAGAGGCACGGAGTTTGTATCCGAAACCATGAGATAGGTTTGTGAACTACTTAATATAAAGAAATTAAATTCAACTGCGTATCATCACCAAAGCATCGGATCGCTACAAAGTGGTCACAAAAGTCTAGGCGCGTTTTTGCGAATTCAAACTGAAGAAAAACCGGAATTATCGAGTAGTTGGTTACCGTTCTGGTGCTATGCGTATAATCCGACAGTTCTGACGTCGACACAATTTACACCTTTTGAACTTCTTTATGGTAAAAAGTGTAACTTGCCTAGCAATTTGTTGAAATGTGTAGAGCCCCTTTATAACTACAACAGTTACCCGCTTGAACTTAAATATCGACTTCAGGTTTCTCAAACCGAAGCGCGGAAAATTTAGTTACTGGTAAAATAGAAAGAAAATGTAGCTACGATAGTTATGTTAACCCCGTATGTTATAAGCCTAACGATAAAGTTTTAGTAAAACATGAAACTGGCAATAAACTTAAACATCTGTATTCCGGACCTTATACTGTAATCAGGGATATTTCACCCAATTAAATCAGATATTGTACACAAAAATAGAACGAAATTATCATTCATTCATTGTCGTTCCCTCAATGTTGAGGATCGTGACTGTATGTCAATCTTATCCACTTGGTCCGGTTCTGCGCCATATGTACCGCTCCCTGTATCTGGCCTTCAGTCGAAATTATACTACACTTAAAATTGCAAATGTTCAGCACCTACATTTAACCTGTTAATGATAAGTATGATGTAACCTATAGAGTATAAACAAATTTATTGCATAGTTCATTGGTAAGCGGAGACGAACCGCAAATTTAATGTATCTCTAGACTAAGCTATTTTCTTTGCCTATAATATTGTTCTTCTATGTAGTAATAAAATAAAATGATTATTTTATTTTATTAAAACATTATTACACCGAGGTCAGCCATGGCCATGGCTGACCTCGGTGGCCTATGTTTTAATAACAGCTTTTTGTAATCTGACGAATTTTGAATGCAGCATATACTTGGTTTTATACTTACATGGGATTCGATGTCTTTGCAAATAATTTATAGGCAGGTATTGTAGTCTAGTTCGCAATTACATATTTGGGCAGATAACTTATTAACATTTTTCATCCTACGAGGTTTCCAGAACAAGCGTGAAAGTGTAGTCAGCCATCCAATGCTGTCACCCATTGTTTGAGTGTAGTGGAAGGTAGCTTGCACATAACTGTTCTGTGGTGGCTTGCACAGAACAATTAATAACTGTTCTGTGGTAGCTTTGACCCTGTATTTTTTCACATAAAAAGTCTCTATACTTAAATATTTAATTAATAAAAAAATGCAAAACATAAAAAATTAGAAGGCGTCATTACTAATAACTTTTTTAAATTCGCGAAATCAAAGTGTTAAAAATTCGCTAAAAACATCCTCGTGATTAATGACCTCTTAGTGAACCTAATTACGCATTATCTGTTTGGCTGTAATTTATCTATAATAACAATGTATGTATTTTTCCATAATTAATCAAGTTTATCAGTTGTCTGGGTGCCAAAGTACAATTTTTGTCTCGTTTGTGATTAAGTGATCATGTTTTAGCGTTATCTAAAGATATTTTGGGCACGTAGGTAAACAATCAATATGTTTTTAATAATCCCTAATGCTATTTTATTTTTACGCCACTAATTTGATAAAAACGAGAACGTAGCATAAAAAAACCGGCATCCATTAAATATTATGTCAATATATTTGTATTTATGTACCACGTATAATAATCGATAGCATTATAAACTCAATCCTATTCAAATTGACTATTGTTACTTGTTAATTTTATCATAGCTAAGTACTAGAAATGAATAATGTCTTAGGTATTTTCCAAAAGATAGCAGCGTTGATGTAGTCAGTTTTATTTTTAGTTTTTTATTTGGCATAGTTAAATATTGTAGCTATAAAAATCAATTAGACAATACTCATACTTGGATTTATTGGCAAAAATTAAAGCCCAAGAATAAAATTAATTTCGATGTACTACTGTTTAGCGCGTCACCTGAGATCGATTAGGATGATCTTCATTTTTGTTTACTTGTGAAGGAAAGTCAATATAGTAAGTAATCTCTGTGGAATCGCACGCTAACGTTTTAGAATCTAGTATCTACTACTGGATAAAAAGTAAGTAGGTATGTAGTTTCTAGATACTTCGGTTGTGCTTCAGTTTAAATATCTCTAAAACCAATATCGCGATAGACTCCGTAAACCGTAGTTGGATTTCAATGCAACATTTGTGTAAACCCAAGAACTAAGTAAGTTTGTCAAAAAGTGTCATAAAAAAATTGCTTTCAAGTTTCAAGGCTAGCTCCGGTACATATAATGGTCGACAAAAGCATTGTCTCAGACAGTCAAATACCTATAAAATCAAATTATACTCATTTATATTTCATTATAAGGCATGTAAGTAATTGTTATATATTTAATAAAGATGATATTAAACGATTCTCACAGATATTGTTCTTTTTTGTTTCGTCCTTATACCAAGATTACATTTAAAAATATATTTCAACAATATATTAGTTTTTTTTTGTTCGCCTATAGTGTTTTACTGCTTTGCAAAGGCATCCTGGATTTTAGTTATGATCATTGATAATTTTCTGTTTTTATTCTAATACTAGCTTTTGCCCGCGGTTTGGCTCGCGTTAAATTCGGGATAACATAAATCTCCTTGATTGATTGATGGTATTTTCACCTTTCGCCGTCCCACTCATTATAATATCTTTTATAATGTTTCGTCCCAGGTGTTTTACTTATAGACATTTGCCATTACATAGTTTTGGTGCGTTAAGATTCTACATTAACAGGACTGGAACACCAGTTTTCAGTCTCAAGTTGTGTGAAGGCACTCCTCATAATTCTAAAGAGTTCAGAAACTCTATAGGGTACGAAAAAACTTGGTCAGTATCCATGACATTATCTACCGGAAGGTACCTACTCAACAACCTTGCATACAGTCAAATGTCAAAGCTATGGTTCAATATGACTCTGAACACACTCTCGCCTTTATAAAATTAGTAGAAATGAAATCGGTACATACATACATACTTTCGCATTTACCTATACCTAATATTAGTAGGGATTAGCCAAGCCAGTTACAATAATTATTAGTTTAAATAAGTGAACAATTTGACAGTGCACAATTTGACAATGTGTGACAATGTATGATGAGACAGTACTGACAGATATACCTACGATAGCACATGCGTTGCACTCAACTATACAGCGCATGCGTTTTTACTGTCAATAGGTAGCTTTGTGCCCTACAAAATTCGACCCGCCCTAAAATCCCTCCCAGTTTATTTTTTTACAACTAATAGTACCTATCCTATGTGCTTTTCCTGATTCTAAGCTACCTCCCCAACAATTTTCAGCCAAATCGGTTCAGCCGTTCTTGAGTTTTAAATGGTGTAACTAACACGACTTTCTTTTATATATACAGATTGTTAAAATTACATCACCGTTGTAATACTCGACTAAATTGAACTTCTTTTATAAATAGTACAATTAGATAAAGATGCGTTCATCGATATATACATGTACATGCGATCGAGTTATTCTAAGGTCGGTTAATGACTACAGAACTCGACATTGTGCCCGGACCGACACGCACTTCTGATTCACCGGTTTGTAACTTTTATAATATTTGTTCTCATTAGGCGCACAATTTTAATAAAATATGTACTACAACCATTATAAAATACCATACCTAGGTACTTAGTTTCTTGCATTATTCAAAGTGTGACGTCATAATATGGAAGTAGGTGCCTAAGTAGTAATAAAAATAGCAACGTATTTCTCTAAGCCAGTACTTGAAAAATATGATTATTTTGCCGTCATTTATATTAAAGGTCCAATTCGGCTATTTAATACGTACTTATTTAAGAAAAAAATAAGAATTTATAGTTATTCGTCATCAGCTTTTAACAGTCCACTCCTGGACTAGGCCTCTCCTTTGAAAGGAGGAATTGGCCTACTAGTGTTGTTCTGTGCATAATATGCTCCATCTCTCGGCTCTTACGACACCCATGGCATGATATGGGGTGATGAGATGACATTTCGTATTTTTAATCCGCCACCACACGGACTTATAGCTAATGTAAGTTCCTATTAGGCCGCCCTCACATTGGGCGTCAGCGTCAACGCAGCGCCACCTTTCACCTTAGCGTCGACGCTGCGGTGCCGCCGCGTCTACGCCGCGTTATTAGCGTCGGCGTGTCACAACCACAAAAAACGAACAGAAGTTAAACAACATACAAAGTGCACTCATAGAGCAAAGCACACATAGACGTTGCTTACTGATAGGATATCTCAGAACGGTCAGGAATAGCGCGGAATATAGGTGCCATCCGCTTCAGACACGGGTCTTGTAATGATTTTTGTGCAAACATGGAGCAACAAAGAATAACAAATTATGATTAAGATTAAGCAGTTAATTGTCGCTTTTGAAGACAAGTACCACCTTAATAGATATTTGGTTATATTCTCAGGTAACACAAGAGCAGTTATAGGTAGGTAGAGAAGTGCCGCCAATGCCTCGCCCAATAAGCGAACATGAGTTTGTGACCCTAAAAATATTACAATTTAAATTAATAATCTACGCAAATAATATAAAGTTTGTTTAGTTTATGTTCTTATCAGAATATATGTACCATTATATCTAAGACTATTAGGTGCGTATTTACGTACGTAAGAAAGTACGGTAACATAACATGATTGCCTATACGTTGGGTCTGAATCTTGTAAAAATTGCGATATTATGCGTTCTGTTACCAGTAGATACTATAAATTTGGTTAAAAAGTAGAGTCGGTATGAAAATTGAAATCCGGTATTTCCTTGTTTAATTTCTCAAATAAGTGTCTTGTTAAATCTATATAAATCACAGTGTTATCATCAGTTTTAGTATAAGTAGGTATACGTGCGTTTTATTATCTATTGATAATAAAACGCACGTATACCTACTTATACTTAATAATAATACACTATTGTGTATTTAACATTTTTCATTTCTGTTGATTATACAAAGTTATTTAGCAGGTCCTACTTACTCTTACTTTCCACGGCACTGAAGCAAGATGGCCGAAACGTTAGCTAATACCGAGGTATTTATGCCTTAAATATTTTATATATCGCAAGTAAAACCGCTAAATAACCTTGTATAATGTATACTAATCGCGAAAGTTTAAAATCGTTCATTTCTGTTGACTTATAAAAATCGAAGATCTGAAATATCTGATAAGGTAGAGCCTATCTATACTAAACTATGTATATACTGACTTGATGGCTTAGTAAAGGTTGTTCGGTCCAATAAGCATTTGCTGCTAACTTATAAAAATCGAAGATCTAAAATATCTGATGTAGAACTGCAAGTGCCCATCTAAACTATGACATACATAAGTACCTGCTATGTTTTAGCAATAATTGGTCAGACTGATGAGCATTTTCTGTTGACTCATAAAACTCGAAGATATCTGAACATTAATTGTTGACGAACGTTACATTTAAGGCGCTGTCCTAAGCGACTGTTTTGGTAAATGAGGGGGTGAAGCAGGGGAGGTGAAGGGAGCTCAGCTTCGTCTACTGCGGGGCGCCCCCCTTCATTCTCGTCGCGTGCGGCCATATTCTGGCGACATCCGTATTCCAATATTTCAAAATCGCAAGCAAAACGTTTTAGCATATTGAATTGAGATACTGATATTAAAATTTATATTACATACATCAATCTGTTTTTACAGTATAGGCATAGCACAATTTTTGTTCTCAGTGCAGCCATGAGCAAAACTGGTTTACATTAGACGTTATAGGTATTAATAGTTAACGAAAGTAGGTAAATACCTAGGTGCCGTAAGATGATAAAAATAATTAAGTCAGTTCCATGTATGGAGAGGCAATTATTATTTTTGTTTTTGTATAAAAATAGTGAAGCAGTTCATAGAATACCTACATCTGATTCCATTTCTGCCAGTTTTCAAATCTGTTTTGCAATAAATTGGCTGTGACATACGGGCGGACAGACAGACAGACATGGCGAATCTATAAAGGTTCCGTTTTTTAAATTTTTGGCTACGGTACCCTAAAAACCATAATACTGGCGTACTAAGCGCAAAACCCGTATCTCAACTAAAGCGAGTTACGCGATAATTGAAGTTTAGTAAAAGTTGATTTATTTAATTAATTTATGGATGTTTATTCTTATTATAGGTATAATTATTATGGTAAAAGTTTCGAAATACGTCGCCATTTTGAGGGGTTGTGAGTGATTTGGCGGGAGGAGAGGAGGTCTTGAAACCCCCCTCACCATTTTCACTTGCCGGAAATACTTGGTTTCCTCTGAAAAAAAAAATATCTCCAAACATCGGTGTGTATGGCACTGCCAACTTCCACATTCATCACACTAGTTTAACCCTTTCAGGACCATAAGGATATGGGGCTATATATTATGATAAAAACTGTACGAATCAGTTAATTAGGCATCAAATAAACATAATTTTAACTTAAAATATAATAAAATGTTTTGGATTTTTTGGAATTCTTTGGGACACATATGTCCCTATGGCCGTTGGGGGTAATTTTTGTTCTAGAAAATTATATTATACGTTTTAGAGATTTTATCAGTTTTTGAGGTATCGTATATACAAAACTGCAAATTTGTTACAGAAAAATTGTTTGTTTATCGATAGGTATACAATTTAAAGTAATAAGCTAGTAGTAATTAGGTAGAACCCAGTGAAACATTTCCATTCATTAGTCTAGAAAATGTGTACTTTACAACACAATTACTATGTTTTCGGATTTCTATTAAACATTGAATAAGCTGTCACATCTCTTCCAGAAGTTTGGTCATCAATGGGGTGCGTTGGAAACTGTCTTTGTCTGACAGATCTGGGAACTGAACTTGATTTTGAAGTAGGAACGTCATGCTGCCTGACAGAGAAATCGTTTTTCAAACTTGAACTTGTCTGAACTGCAGGCTAGTTTTGATTTCATCGTGAAGTTTTGCGTAGACAGTATGCGCATTATTCACTAAGATATCTAAGAGATCAAAAAATTATCGAAGATAGTATTTTATTTTCAATCAGCAATATATTTCATAACACTATGAGATCAGCACGTAGGTCCTGTATATAATCTACTCCTCCCATATTTTTGTTATATGTGATACAATTTTAGAGCATTTCTCTTTTTTTCGCTGATCCAGGTTCGCGTCGTCTTCCAGTGTCTATGTCTAAGAGTTTCAGAAAGTTGATCAATAAGTATATTCCTTTATTTTCCATCAACTTTACGCACGATATGCCCCAAAACTTGTTGTGTACATGTCCCTCTCCTTATGTCAATGCTGTTTTCGGAAGATATTTTCGGTTTGTTCGAACGATTCCATATGCCAAAGAGAGTCAATACATATCAGCATCAACTATTTAAAAAATCTGTACTTCGCAGCCATCACAAAAATCTCAATAATTATTTGGCACGTATGTTCCTTAGTTCCACTTGAAAACTAGTTTTTGATTACTTTGTACTCCAGTTATGGGTAAAAGAGTTGTAGACGTCAATGGTACAGGTGCCAGACTTATTGATTCCTGAAATTGAACAGGCACATCTTCAATTTCATCATCAAGAAACACCAGAAACCTCTTGATCCTATATCAAACTTCTTTGACCTTTTTCGTCAAGGTGTAAATCATCTTCTTCATCACTATTATCATCCATCAAAATTTATAAAAGTACCTAAATCATCCTTGAATTCAAATAGCTAAGATAATCTGCCACAATATCAATAAAAATGAACGTAATTTACAAAATCATCAGTTGAATAAGTTAACAATTTATTACAAATAGTGTCCCTTCCGGACCACTGGGACACTGGTGTCCCTTTATGTTTATGATGTCTTATAACTATAAAAAACATAAGTAATGGTTTTATTAATGAATATAATATAAATTTACTTACCAAGCAATGATTATAACACAACAAAAAGTAAAATAAAACATTTTGAAGTTCCTAAAATCTTTTGAGAAATAGGGCAAGTGCTCGCTTAGCGAACAGTCATATTACAATTTTTATAGAAAATATATCGTACTACCTAGGTTGTACCGTCAATGAAAAAAATATTAATAATATGTTTAATAACAAACAAAAAATTCATAATTGGTAATAGGCTTCTTAATTATTAATATATTTTCAAATTATGGGCTGGGGACACATATGTCCCTTGGTCGTCAAAGGGTTAATAAACTAAGGTTGACGGAGCCCTACGAAGGGCTCCTATTTTCGGATTAAGGGTCAAAAGAAAACCTAACATAAACTATTTAGTTACTTATTATAGTCGCACCTAACCTTAGGCACTCGAAAGCAATGACGCACAAATTTGACATTAGCTGTCAATATGATCATTCCAAGATGGCGGTTTTGCGATTCGTTTCACGTTTTTCACATAAAACCTAAAAAATACGTTTGTAAAACTGTACTAAAGTATAAAAACTACGTTCCGTTTTACATAATTGCCGAAGTATTTATGAAATTTTGGAAATTGTTTAAAAATACTTAGACGCAACTCCGGCAGCCAAAATTACTTTTAGGGGATTAAAACGAACTCCCTTAAGCCCCCTACACTACCAATACCCTTAATTTCAGGCGACTCGTTTCGAAACCCAACCCATTATTATTTTTCAAAATAGATGAAATATCAAAAATATATGTGGATATACCTTATTCATGAGATAATGCTATGTTGCTTAGAAAATTATAGAATTAGAATTTGAGTTACTGCTTTTTCGTTAGCTTTCCTCATACATGTTTGTATGGAAAAATATAAAAATTTTCTTTCGCATCAAATATGACATGTGTTGTTTCAAAGAAAATAAATATTAAAAGATATTTATTTATATTCATTTATCATTTATTAATGAAATACAGAGTTTACAGCTCATCAACAGGTAAATGTCTGCTACAACCCCGCAGGTTTTCTTTATTCTCATCGAAAGCTAAAGGCAGTGTGTGAGGTGATAAGGCTTCAATACTTATTATATGCTGTTGTTCACGAGGCACAGTTTCATTTACTTTCCTTTTACGGCTTGGTATTGTAGAAATTTCAAGCATTGATGAAACATTTTCTTCTCCGTGATCTCGCAATGCCATTGAGCTTGGCGAGTATCAACAATTTCATGCAACTGCCAATTCATATAAAACGCTACAAGCTTTTCTTTCATTTTCTTCTCCCAGAAAACATCATCTCTTTCTATAATTTCTACTTTTAGTGGTGTACTTTCGCCACTCCACACAGCAAATAAACACTTTTGTTTGCGTGTAAGGTGGCGTTGCCCGTGAATTTGGTAATAACAATTACAATATTTGTTTAGACTAGTCAGTTCACTTTTTTATCATTTTTCCATATTTGTCTTTTATTTGCTCTTCCACGTAATAGGGGGCGAACCTATTGCCGTACCGGGCACATTACCAGACTCCGTACTGTTACTGGGAATTTCCTAACGGAAAACCCAATAACACTTTGCCCGACCCGGGAATCGAACCCGAGACCTCCCAATCCCACGCGCACATTTATGCCGCGAGACCAACGAGGCAGTCTTATACTATTCTCCAGGCCATTCTTATAGGCAACTATAGAACATTACATTTCCACAATCGTGTTTAGATCTATTAATCCATCTGGGGTGGCACCAATAAACGGATAATCCACAGGGCTCGATTGTTACATTTTTTTGCTTCGCCAGTTGTTGCAAAGCCAGTTGTTCATTTTAGACTCCATGCGCAACTGCTTTTACATTGGTACATTGCAAATATTTTATTTGTACAAAATAATTTTTACTAAGTTGGCTTTACTGCTGTTATCTCTTCTTTTTACCACTATACCAAAAATTTCAATCTGTCAACATATTCTTATGCAATTCGAACCAGTCACTGCTATCCCTCTTGTAATTTTTGCTTATCACTACGGAATTTGAGTCAATTTTTTTAAAAAATGTTTGGCATTTCTTGGCTAGCTGTTGAACAAATCGTGTTAGGAATTACTGCAGTCAAATGTGTGTAAGACGTTGCAGAACTGTTATCTTTAACTTCACTGTAATTACAATAAAGATAATTAGTTAGGTACTTTATTATTTAAAAAAATTCTATATCTTGTGTAATAGCAAACAGAGAAGTCACTTTCTTACTTATAAATGATTGATTTTAGAAATTAAAAATATATTAGATGTACTGATACATACCTAATAAGTTTATGAATAATCAAAGTTTTACCCGATGTACCTAAATAGGTTTATGTTCACAACACAATAATACAACATTCGTTACCGCTTGTGTGCGGATTGTGGAGCGCCATATTAGCGCTGTTTATTGTTCGCCGTGGCAGCATCTTAGCGCTCCAGGCGCTCTGACAAGCTAATGAATTTGCAATATACATGTACATAAAATGATTCGATTTTATGTTATTACTCTTTCAAAAATTGAAAACTGTGGCAGCTATAAATTGTGAGAATAATTTATATAATTATATTATGCATAATCGATAATCTATAACATAGTCAGTCATATAAGACTCTTATGAAAATAATTTGTGTAAAAATGTTACAAATTTCATAATCACTTGGCCATGGATGAATTTCTATTTTATTACGACGCTTTCTTGTACAAATCCTTCGTAGAACTTTATTTCTCTAATTGTCCATATTTTATTCTTCTAATTATATATTTATAAGCACAGAAACAATAACACATTAAACGCAACAAGAGTATAAACTTAGGTCCTAATCATATGTGCCCATAATTACACGAAATAGTTATTTGTGCAACAAGAGAGCAAAGTTGTTTTTTGTTTCGAGTGCTGATTTTGAGTCCCGAGCAAGCGAAGGATTCTATGATTGATTCACGAGCGTAGCGAGTGAATCAAAGTTAGAATCCTGAGCGTGGTGAGGGACTCAACAGCACGAGATACAAAAAAACTTTGCTCTCGTGTAGCACACATAACTTTTCACCACAGCAGTGAGAACACATATTACTTAGGAAACATAGAAATGAACAGGAATATATTGAATTCTTCATAATCACTTGTTGATTTAACTCTTCTGGTGTTAAAGTACAGACATCATCGCTTGTTTCACTCATCTTTTTAGATTATTTTATATATTAATATAATTTAACACGTAACGCTATACTGTATCAGCATCAGCGAAATTTTTATTCCCGCTACTTTTTTAAATCGCGTTTTAATACCGCGTCCCTGATGTTTATTTTTCAAATGTATCATTGTTGTAATTCTAAATAAAAATGTATTGGTTAAATACTAATTTTATACTATTAATTAGACTTATTTTTTTTTATTAAAATCAACATGTAAACAATAACATATAAAAAAAGTAATATCTTTGTTACAAATATCTTTTTTTTTTGCGTTGCCGTAGGTGTTTTCTTTGATGTCGAATTCCAAAATCGAATTTCGAATTCGAAGGGGTTTGTTTTTTCACTCACTTTTTACACGGCTTTTTATATGCATGTGAAAGAGACAGAGCACAGTAAAATTCGAATGTTTCAAATTTGTGGCTGAACAATGTCAATTCGTGGCACTGAAGATTGAAAAATTAAAAAGCTACTTTGCCTCACGCTCGAATCAAAATCGCGTTTTGTTCACTGTTGTCTCGCAGCAAAAGCGACATGTTTGAGCTGCTGTGGTGAAAAGCCTATTTGATTCAAAGTATTCAGTCTATAACATAAAACATGAAATTACGAACTCAAATCGGCGTATTACAATAACAAACAGGTTTACGTAAAATTTCGTGCAGCGGAGACGCAAGCGACATGACCTATCTCTCACAGGGCTCATAGCCGAATGATGAGGTCTGGGCTGGGCGTAAACTAGCAACTGACACTCAGTACACCGCTTATGCTATTAAGGTTTAAATTGCTGAAGCATTTGATATTGATGGGATCTACCGAGCGTCAAAATCATAGACGTTTGGCAGATTTTATTTAATTTTACAAAATATACACGTATAATATGAAAATAAATTAGGTAATTCTTTAGTTCATTAGGTTTCCTACAATATTATTAAAAAACATATGACAGCTTACGATCAAAATATTGCAAACAGTGAGACGAAAGATTATTTTCTGCCTCGATTTTGTGATTTTTTTACCGTGATTTTATTTTACATACATGAAAAATTCTTTCAAAAGTCTTTTGTTCAGACTTTTGACTTTAAGCTCTATTTTTTGCTGGGTTGTAATATGTACCGTTATGGCTAGATGCGCGATGAAAAATTAGGTGTTTCACGGCTTCTGAGGTATAACAGCGCCTTAAGCGCTTGGTTAAATATCGATTGCCGTGCCCCTAGCGCCCGGCTACAAAGCGATTAACTAATACCCATAATAATGTTACGAATGACGATCTTTTAAGAATAACGCCATCTATCGGTAAAAGAGAGAACTAGAAGAGAAGGGATATATTTATGGTTTAAATTGTTCTACCTCTTATCTACTAGATGGCGTTGCTGTTAAATACTGGAACAATCAATGCTGAGTCTGGACGTACGAGAATATTCTAGGGAAGACTAGTATGCACGAGTTATGTTATCCGGTCCGTATAAATAGCGCTTGGATTCGCGCAATAGGACAGTTCAGTTCTAATAACAGAGCGATTAACAGCGAAGGACTTTTGAAGAGTAAAGGAGTTTGAAAGTGTGTTTCTAGTCTGGTAATAAGTTTTGATTAGTGTTGAAAATACAGTGTGTGTAAAATAAAGTACAGTTTAAGTGGCATAGTGATTTTAATTTATCGCCAAACCCCAGCTCGTAACAATAATTAGGGAGGTTTGCATTCGATTTATCGATAAAAAAGACAAAATCTTATGAAATGCTATATATACCAATAACTTATTCTTCGATCAATTAAAGATCCCAGGAAGGACATAGGATAGTTTTTATCGCGATAACCGACATCCACCCGGGCGGAGCCACGGGTGACAGCTAGTAAATAATAAAATGGTTTATTAGAATTTACCACATGTAAAATACAAAATGATTTAATCATTTACTTGTTTATTTACTATGAAGTTAATAGGTACTAATGATATTATGAATGCTAGCACCAGCCAGCGCTCTAGCACCAGCTTAAAGACTACTGCAAACAATCTTGATAAGATCGCCATCTATCGCACTGTTACGCGGGACCGGGAAAGTGTCTTTTAAAAAAATATATTTGAACTAGCTGAAACTATTTATTGGAACACGGTACACACACGTAATATTAGATATAGTATAAACTGATTTAGCACTTTCACTGCCAAGTCATTATACTATAAGTCAATACATATGCCCAGTAATTTGTGGGAGTAATACATAACGACTCGGATCCGAGTCCATCGGCACGACGACGTCGTAACTGAACCGCTATGCCCATGGTCTCGTATTCGAGTTCACAAGCGCGAGCGCAGGGCTGTCCAAAATGACTCGTGTTATTTTTTATTTTTGTTCTAGTGAAATAAACAGCAAATGATTAATGTTTTTATTTATAAAAGTATATTTTAAAATCAAATACTTTCGTCTTCATTTACTCCTAGTTTTTAAGGTAACAAATGTTATAACAAGGCTTGTCGGTATTGATTGAGATCGTTCGCCGAACATCTGTTTCCTCGACAATTATAACGATGTTCTTGATTTCATTGAAAATATCCGAGAAAGACTTACAACGTTTAGATAAAATAGAAATCGTAGAACAAAGCTTGTCGGTATTGATTGAGATCGTTCGCCGACCATCTGTTGCCTCGATAATTTATAACGATGTTCTTGTTTTCATTGAAAATATCGGAGAAGGATTTACAATGTTTAGTTAAAATAGAAATCATAGAACAAAGCTTGTCGGTATTTATTGTCTTCGTTAGCTGACAATTTTTAGACCCAATCTAAACATTTCGTTATCTAGGATTAGGTGCCGCAATAACAAAGGCGCCGAAGTGCTTTGTTTTCATTTAAAAGTCGTGTGAAAAATTTAAAACTTGAAGTTACTTAAAAAATTAAGCGCACGTGTCCTTTTGTTTCTAGTAACTTTGTTATACACAGGTAAAAATGGTTTATGACTTCTGGGTCATACCATGATCATTTTGTCTGCTAATTTGCGTGCAAAATTATTTAGCTCATTCGATATTTGTTATCTACTCCCTTCCGTTTTCTCTGCGTCCTGTGTGATTCGATTGACGACTTATTACTTGCTTTCCTCCTGGACTCTGATTGTCTTACGTTTGGAACCGTGTTGTTGATCGATACTTTGTGACCTGTGCATGCTTTACTTATTCTTGCACTTTCGTCCTTTTTTTCAAATACTTACCTACTTTATTGTCACCGATTCTTGATAAATATACGAAGTTTCAATACAATCCTACATTTCAATCACGCAAAAATATTCAGTAACTAACTGTTACCCGCGGTTTCACCCGCATCTTGAGGGAACTAGTTCGTGTACCCGGTTAATTGAGGGAACTCCTTCGTGTACCCGGTTAATTTATAGCCTAAGTTACTCCTTGGTACATCAGCTATCCGCCACTGAACGTCCCGTCAAAATCGGTCCAGCCGTTTCAGAGATTAGCGAAACCAAGTAGGCAGACAGACAAAAATTTAAAAATTACATTTCGGTATAGTTATGTACCGTATATACATCGATATGCATTTACTAAAAAGCGGTTATTTTAATATTACAAACAGACACTCCAATTTTATTTATATGTATTTATTTTTGGTATTATCGTCTTTTTTATAGTAGCTAGGTACCTAGTAATTTCAAAGATATTCTAAAATCATAAATACAAGTTGCAATTATTTAAATAAGATACGAATTTGTTTTTAGATATAGGTATAGGTAAGTAGGTACCTCATAAAATGCAAATCTAATACGAACACTCAAACAATCATGATATTATTATACTATTTTTCGCTAGTCGTAACTAAGTTTTATGCGTGTAGGTTATGAATCTACATAATTTTATTTTATCGACGCAAAACGTCATCAAATAATTCAAACGTTTAATGATCAACATTCAAGTGAAATATTTGCGCGTACCTATTTACGTGTGTACGATGTGTAGATACGGCACTTGTTCAGTAATTGTTCATCATCATGATTATTATTTCTGAATTAAGTAACACGTATAATCATAAACTTCGCTTATATGTAAATTATTTCGGAAGATTAGGTACGAATAATATAATAACTGGTAAAAATGCTCAGTTGGCCGCATGGTTTGGATTTGACAACCCTAAGTTAACAATGACGCGTATCTCTATTGTTCGACTTGCACTCGGATCCGAGTCCTGGGCATTGTTAGAAGTCGGCCATAACTACTTATAGACACGACTCGGATTCGAGTTCTGGGCATAGGAATATATGAATTGTTGAACTCGGATCCGAGTTCTGGGCACTGAACGTGTTAGAAGTAGAACAAAGATTTAGGTCTTGAGACTGGCACACTAAGGATATGGTAGAACTGTTCGCGTTAGATGAGGGATGCAGACTGAGGTTGAAAGGGACTGAAAGAATAAGGAAGGCAAAAGTGCTGACACGAAGATTTAGCCATTGGTAGGGATTTGTGATGAGTAGTATGGATAGGCAACTGTGTTAGCATTTTAGGGTTCAAGAGGCGTTTGTAAAAGCCCCCCGATTAAGAGTAAACTTCACGGTAAAAATGAAGTTTACGGGAAAGGAAAGAAATAGCAAGGATTACGAGTTGCGAATACGAAGAGTAGGTGATGTTATAGTGGGAAGTTCAACTTCATCATTTTCGGGTTCAGGGATAGGAGTTTCACGAGATTTTAAAATTTTCCTGAGTATGCCAGTTTTACAAATTAAGAAAATAGTACAAATTAAGACTAGAATTAGGATTACATAGATTGTGGAAGTATAGTACTTCTCATAGAGTACAATATGCGGTTTTTCAATAAATTCGTTTAATTCTTTAAGTAGTTTAGGATTTTCAAAAGCAATGGAATCTAAATTTACATTTTTCAAGTTAACAGGAGATAAGTTGGATACAATACTAGTATGTTTAATTTAGCGATTATAGGTTTTAATATAATATTAATATTATTCTTAGAGACTAGCCGTGTGTCTTTACAATAGGCGACACACCCTTGGGGTAAGTACAATAATCCGCTACCACTTATATCTAGGTCTACAATAGAGGTATTACATTCTATACTTAGCTTACTTTTATCGGACATGACAAACAACCATTTGTTGTTTTGTAAATGTTGCCAAATGTTTACATTTCCAGTGAAAAACTTAGTGTTAGGTACATAATTCGGGAATTTCGGTAAATATTTTAGTGATAATTTCTGTTTCACAGGATGGAGTTGCTACAGTAGAGTAGGATATCGGAGTGTTACACAGGTAATGTTCGTTGTTTATCATTTTACAGTCATTCAGATTACTAAGTTTACAAAAGTTTACAATAAGTGGACTTATCTTTATTTATGCTATACTTGGTAGAATATACTTGGTAGAAGGAACAATAGTAGTATAAGATACAGGGTTACGAGGTTCATAGGGTACTTACTGGACAGGGTAAATTATGGTACAAGTGGAAATTAGCAGGGTTGACTAATGGAATATCTAAGACGAAAACTATTTTGTTTTCGTTTTCATAACAAGATATAGAAGACACATTTATAATTGTTTGTATATTATTTAGGCTTAGAAGGACTGGGAGGCGTTTAGAATTTGGTATGAATCTATAATTATTAATCAACTCAGTATAGAGTTCTTTAGGCGTTAGAATAGAAGGGTAAAGTATATTTGATTTACTAAACATTATTGAGCTTATAATATCTTCGACTTTGAAGGATAGTGTTAAGAGACTATTCTCTATCATGGAAATTAATTCTAGGATACGTGATCTTATTCCTAATTCTTTGGCGATAAAAGTTAGATTTTTAACGTCTTGGTTAAGACCGTCGATGGCGACATTTAATTCATGCTCGTTATGATTTATAGTATAAATGGTTTCGTTAAAGGCTTTGAGTGTTGAGGTAGTAATGAGGATATTCTATTCTACTAATGAGGCTAGTTTCTTTTGATCGGACTCAACTTCTTGGATGGCATTATTATACCGGATAGCGTCATCTTCAACCCAGAGACCCGGGTGAGCGTGGGCAAACTCAAAATCTGCTCTATGTGCGTGTCGGCGAGGCCACGCTTGTTATGGTACCTACGGGTAATTAGGTCCCGAGCCGTCTGGTACGCCTCGTCAGACACGGGCAGATACTGGATGAGGCCTTTGGCCTCTCCATCCAGAACCGACATCAAATATGCCAATTTTTGTGCCGGCCGAAGGTCAGCCCTGTCATTGACCAGGCTGTCAAACAAATTAACGAAGCCCAGGTAGTTTCCCAGGCAGCCATCAAAATGGGGGAGGTCTAAGGTAGGAAGCCTACTCACCAGCCCCGGTGCTGACCTGGGAAGCTCCTGCTTCAAGCCGGGTTGCCCTTCCCTATCGGCAACTAGTTGTCTCGCACTATTGGAGACAGCATCATACAGGTCTAAGACCTGGGCATAGTCTTCGCTGACCTTATTTCGCTGGTCAGCGGTGTAGTCACTAACTGACACTTCGAGCCAGCAAGTGCTGAAAGTGCGGAACTGCTGTTCCACACTTGCCAGGCGATCATCGATCCGCTCGTACCTTTGTAGTAAGGCCTGCTGGCGATCAGGCCGGTTCACTAAGGCACTGGCCGAGGCAAACCAGCGCAAATCTGATGCAATAGCACCAGCAGCCGCACGCAAGTCCTTGATAGCTGACATAATCAAATTTCAAAAGAACCCGGACAAGCGCTAAATAATATTAACAATCAAAACTTAATTTTTCTCAATTCTTTGAAACCAACAAAGTATTAGCCTGTTTACTGCTGGTACAAGCAAGTGGCAGGTATTTACTGCCCAACAAATATAATAGTTTCAATATATTGACTCAAAGACAAAGGTTATTAAAGTTATAACATACAACAATTAAAGTTGGAACTTAAAATAGGTAATTAATTAATTACTGCAACAAACAGACCAAATGTGTTATATATTACAACTGTAGGCACCAGTTTGTGTTACCAAACAATATTATCTATATATTATAACAAAACAAAGGTTTATTAAGTTCAATTTTTCAATGTGACCCGCCCAAGATGCAAGGTCAAGTTTGAATGTTATAATGTCCAATATATGCAATAAACTAAATTTACTAAATTTATTGATGCATACAGCTGTTATGTATCCAAACAAACTGAATAATTAATGCTAACAACAACAGGTTATTGCTAGATTCCAACAATACAAGTCAAACAATTACTGATTGAGGTTATGTATGACAATGTGTTTCAAGTTATGTAGGTCAGCTTATACAAATAAATGTTATGTATTTTAGGCAAAAACTGACCTAACAAACACTACAATACTGTCTACAAGGTGATAAGATACAAGCTTATATACCAATCTGAGGTTTGTACTCAGTAATGCAACAGCGGCTAAATTTCAACTACGCTCTGCTACCAAAAATTATGTCTAGAGTTTGAGCTAAGATCGGGTAAGGTTTACAGAGATCAGTGGAAGCGATTAATTCATCCAGTCTCAGCCCAAGGCAAAGGTCTAACATATACTGTGGTAGCACAGCGATGAATTATAATCCTAACTACAACTAATATTAATAAAATGTCTTACCAAATCTTCACTGATGCTCCTGATGATGTTCTTGAGTGGACCTATAAGATTAACTCATAATTTTGGCCAAAATAATAAGAGAATCGTTATAAATACCACAGGATCCAGTTCGGCGTAGTGCTACTCCTCGGGCAGCAATCACGTGCATCGGATTCACTCAAGTTTTACAATGTTCATTAAGATACTATTTTTATCACAATTAAACCGGTGCCAGTTATTGATCAAGGAAGCGGCAATCAAAACGGGTTCCAAATTTTATATCACAAAAGCACGCGTGAGGCAAAGCGTGGATTACAAGATGCGGCGTGGTCAAGACAACTTTTTATACCGGGTTTTTTCACTGACCGCGGGAAACGAACAAACTATTCGCGAAGCTACCAGGATGTGCTTTTCAAAAGGCGATCAATTTATTTCAATTACAAACCCAAAGATACGGCGTCCGCGCAACCATTTTTTCCTCGACAACGGAAGTTGACAGTTCAGTGTGACCATATTCAAAATTTACAATAGACTAAACTAAACGTCACTAAATTGATATAATCGACTTGACTTATCATAAAAACTATTTCTATTTCAAACATTAGTGTAAATATTATACTTGGCGTTTGCGTATTAAATTGATTTAATTTGTTTGAAAAAAAGAGATTCTAAATTTTCATTGTAATAAACTGAAATTTGGTATAGAGCTTGTATATGTCAAGTACTATATGGGGTTTAAATTAAAGTCATAACGTTGTATCAACCTTGTATATGTACATAAATTACAACATATTAAAATTTCAGCCTCGCGGGAGATGGCTAAAAACATTTTGTTTTTATTTTTGCAAATCTTTTTTATGTGATGCACCATCCGTAAGATCGCTGCCAGATCGGTATTTTCATAAAAAATCCAGCTTTATGGGCAGTGATTCAGTCAAATGGTTCAGTAGCTCTAGTCTAATAGACCTAATAGTTAAAATGCATTTTACAGATTTGTCAGAGTGTCAGATTTTTCACAAGTATCAGGCGAATCGCCGAATATTGCTGAACAAACATGGGTAATAAGTTTACAAGTATTGAGGTCTTCCACCATTGCGAGAGGTACCGTTGATTCACCCTTGCTGTTATAGGTCGGTTCATGAAAGATGACCACTGCGCAGAAATCATTTTTTAGGTCCCCGTGGAGGTGCGGGGTGAGGCGCGTTTATACGATTGTTTATTGTGTTTTCTCGCTTTGGCGCCGATACATTGTACAATATTTTGCGATATTAAAATGGAGTGGGGTGATAAAGGGAACCGAATCGCTGTGATTGCATTACACAAAGTAGGTATGGAGCCAAAAGCTATTTTTAAAACTCTCTGGTATTAGTCAAATGTTTGTGTACCGAGCTATTAATAAGACAAAAAACCTTCTCTGTTTGTGACAGAAAAAGACCTGGCCGTCCACGTAGTGTTGTGAAAAGGTGGTCAAAGCAGTAAGAGAAAGAATTCGAAGAAATCTTGTCCGAAAGCAAAAGATTTTATCTCGGGAGATGAAGATAGCACCTAGAACCATGTCGCGTAGGTATTTTAAAAGATGACTTAGGACTTGCAGCATATAAGAGACGTAATTTAAAATGAATTACGTAAGTAACTCAGTAATTTAAAAAAGTATAGGGTGGTAAAGTCGAAACAACTACTGAAGCGGTACGCAAAGGGAGGTCAAAGAAAATTTTTGTTTACGGATGAAAATTCGTATTTATGCTCAAAGCTCTAAGGAAGCTTCCCAATTAGTCGACAGAGTGCAACATGGGCATTATCCGACTTCAGTGATGGTTTAGTGAGTGTTAGCTGTGAAGGAGTGACTGAGCCATATTTTTGTGAAAAAGGTATCAAAACATCGGCACAAGTGTATCAAAATACCATTCTTGAGAAGGTAGTTAAGCCCCTTAACAACACCATGTTCAATACGGCTTGCTCTAAATGCCATGATTATTTGGAGTCCCTAAAACAATCCATACGATTGGCAGTGGAGAATTTTCCCATGGAATGGAAAGAGTGCGTGCTTCTATTGATAACTGGCCTCAACGTTTAAAGGACTGTATTGCAGCCAATGGAGACTACGTCGAATAAGCTTTTTATATTTTAAATTGTTTTATATTTATGTATTAAACTAACACACTATAAAAGGAATAAAGTTTATTTGCAATTTAAAAACATTTTTTTTTCTTTATTGCAATATTTATGGCAAGTCTAGATACTGAGGTATATTCATACTTTCTTATCACAAAAAATATACTTTATCAAAAAAACAAGTAGCTGTGATCGCATAAAAACAATTAGCTGCGATCGCAGTTATTTAGTGGTGCGTAGATAGCGCAGTGACTCAAACGTATACAATGTTGTTCTATTTGATCAGTGTTGTCATATTTTTGTGTATTATACATGTTGCGTTTAATTACAATGAACGAGCTCGGATGATTCGGAAGATACCTGGCCCTAAAATGGACTTCATTGTTGGCAATGGGCTGACATTGATACGATCATCAGGTTATTTTCAAGCCATGTCTTAAAAGTTTTTTGATATAATCCGACAAATGATTTCTGAATTGTATTATCTTTTTCTTGACAGTCGATATTATGAAATTGGTCAGAGAGTTTGCAATGAAATGGGATGGCATACACAGTGTATGGTCATATCCCTACGGAATTGTTATTATATATAATCCTGAGGATATTGAGGTGGGTAATACGTAGAAATAAAATGTTACCTTACAAGTAAGTATGAAGTTATAAATAACCTTTATATTTTATGGGAATTATTGTATCAATGCAAATGCAAAATGTACCTACGTATTTAAAATTTGAATTATGATATGGGTAATCTTTGATAACTTTGGCAATATGGCGTCGTGGTCTCCTAACGCCCTTTGACACTGCCGAGTGTGGTGACGTTAATAGTAGGTATATAATTTCATCATTCATTATCCATATCTGCCTTGATCCTAAACATAGACAGTTTATACAAAATAATTTAGCGGGTCTTAATCGCGTTAACTTAACTTATTTAAGGTATAAATACCTATTTGTTTCCGACGTTTCGCTCGTCTTGCACCAAGCCTGGTCGCGGAGAGACTGACCTCCTGTCCCTCCGTGAAAACGTCGGAAACAAATAGGTATTTATACCTTAAATAAGTTAAGTTAACGCAATTAAGACCCGCTAAATTATTTTGTATGATGTATACAAATCGCGAAAGTTTAAAATCGATTGTAGACAGTTTAGGTAGAGCTAAGCCGTCCCTTGACAAGTAATCTGGCAGTAAAAGCTGGATGTTGCGCTTAGAAGAGAAACTAGAACTACAATGTCCTCTTTTGGCCTACCTTACCGGGACCTACAGCGTTACCAGACCTCCGCAGCTCGGTAGCGCTCTTAATATATTCAATGTTCATAACTTCATTAGGGTTACGAAGTACTTAACTTATGAATGCTAAAAACACATTTTACACCCAATTTCATAGAGCTAGGAGAAGAACATGAACGAAAATTAAAGTGCTGTTTAGCGCGCCAAATTTAATCGTCTTTACACGCATCAGATTCACCTTACCCTTGTCTTGACAACTGAATGTGAATTGGCTTATCTCGTATATAATAATTTATTTATTTTATTTATTTATTTATTCAAGACAACACATTCATAACAGGTTTCACCCAATGCGATTGACATTGTTACAAACATAAGTACATATAAAAATCAAAATTAGAACACTAAATAAATGTTACGGGCAACTTGAGAAGTCTGGTCCTTATGAATAGTGACCGGCCTGCATACATAATGCCCATGACACATGGGCAATTTGATTAAAATTGCATGCCTAATCACTTTTCCCGGTCAGTGTGAATAAGGGCAAATACGTTTTGGGCAAAATAATAAAACAAATGAAATGAAGGTTAGGTGAGACTAACTCAGGTAAGTAGGTTATGTTAAGTTCTCTTGTGACTCTTAATCCAAAAATAAGAACCCTGCTAAGCAGGGCTGCGTCAACTTAGTGTTTTTTTACCAGTTAGATTTACCAGTAAATCCTGAGATTTACAAAAACACTAAGTTGACGTAGCCCTGCGTCGCAGGGCTCCTGTTTTTGGATTAAGGGTCACAAGAGAACCTAACATAACCTACTTACTTGAATTATTGTCTCACCTGACCTTACGGGCTTACGTTGATTTTTTAAATGGACCACGGGCTGTCGGGCATTATAATATGGGCCAGTCTAAGTAATTAAAATACTAAAATTTATCAAATAGCCCGATGCTCATGGGAACTATTCATAATACTCGGCCCTTAGGGTCGGCGCAAACGGTCCACCGACCACAGCCACCGGTGTCTGTCGCGCGCTTCCGCCACTTCAGAAGCGAGCAGCAGCCACCGGTGTTCGGCAGCCGTTACATTTTATAACCCGCAATGAATATGTCAATATCCATTGAGGCGTCATACATCATGGTGGCGCGTGCGATACATAGAAGGTCTAACGGTTAAGTGCGCGGGGGGTGCAGCAATGCGACGGAGTCGGGTGTCGGCGTCTTGCGTGGCCAGTAGCGACCACAAGTGGCGAGTCGCGGACGCTTCTGTAGCGAGTGGCCGCCACCGGCCACACGTGTGCGGCGCCTCTATACAAAATATATGAAAATTTGTGTTAAGTGGCTGTCGCTGGCCACCGGTGGCTGTAGTCGGTGGCTCGTTTCCGCCGACCCTTATTCATACGGCCCAGTTAGGCACGTTGCCCGTAACAAACAACAAGATAATGAAATGAAATATAAAATTTGTCTATTCTAATTTTGTGAGTATCTCAATAGCTATCTTTACGAATTCCGCCAGTGTACAATTAAAGATTCAGTATTTATTTATTTATTTCATTTATTTATTTATAGTCTCACGCCTGTATCCCCGAAGGGGTAGGCTGAGTAGTGTAGTAGTGGGTGAATTACCTACACCCACATTTAGCCATGAATGTTTAGGTCCCACGTAATAGGGGGCAAGCCTATTGCCGTTACCGGACACACATTCAGTTTTACAGCTAATAAATAATAATAATAAACTAAACCCCTCAGGGGCAGTCGTTATCTCACCATGAGACTAACGCAATCTCAGAAGTAATAGCTTTCAAACATCATCATCATCATCAAGAAGATATGAAAGCTGTGTGTAGGACACTGCGGTCCCGAATGCTTCAGTGGTCAGGTCAAGGCCTCGTCTCTGGCTTGCCTTTGTTGACTGGTCGGAGTGGACCTCCAAGAGCGCCCGCAGGACTCTCAACTTGGCTTGCCTTGGTCGGCCGGCCCGAGGAAAGTCGCAAGAGCTATTTGATCGGGGGTGGAAGTGTCATTCTCAAGGGCGTAACTACGGGGAAACCCGCTCCGGGTCTCCGTTGTCACGAGACCCGCGATGGCGAAACCGGTGCCGCACCGCTCGACACTCCTAGCCACTCACGCCCGTTGTTGCCTTCTGGCTGCCATTATGGTAGAGTTTGTTTGCTTTGGGCGGCTGTTTAGAGAGGGCCCATCTAGTGAGTTGCCGAGTCACCACCTGCCATGCAGACGGATACTATTAGAGTATTACTGGCAGGTGCCGTTTTTCATCCATAGTCATCATATTACCAGTCCATTAAACAGCCATTCCCATAACCCAATTAAATTAAATTAGTCTCCACATCACACCAATAGTCCTACACGTGCTGCGGCTAGTCCATAGCTGTAATCATTGGTACAGTTGTGGAGGCTGCGCGGCATATGTCTCGTCCCATTTTAGATTAAAACTCTCTACGGGCCTCTGCACGTTGGATCCATATCAATTGTAAGCCTCCCAAAGGACCGGTTATTCTTCTAACACCACATGTTAGAAGAATAGCCGTGAATAAGAGAAACATAATAATGTATTTATTTCTCACCATATAAATACCTAGTACATAAGTAATTGTGTTACAATGTAGCAAATATGGTGAGTTGAGACCTGAACTAGGATGATTCTTGTGTCTCAGATTATCAACCCTCCACCCCACAAAGTGGTTTTATAACTAGAGGTCGCCCAGTGGTGGAAATTCGACCATAATTTATTAAAATGTTAAATTTCTACATTATTAACATTGTAGGTTCTGTCAAGACTACAATCACAGACTTCCCCACACAATACAAATAAAGAAAAACTTTTATGAAATTACTGGAACGGCTATTAAATACCCACCTACTTTTCTTAGTAATAAAAGTCTGAAATAGATGTTAACTTAAAGACTTTATAAAAATGTAATTCAATTTAAATTCATTTATTTTGCTAAAACATGGTAGTAAGTTGTTACAATTTAGCATATAATAAGAGACAACATGTTTTGCTGGGGAGGCACAAGCCAAAAAAAGATAAATAACACATATCTGATCAAAACTGTATACTAATTAAAAAATAAATCAAATTACACATTCTCTTGCCCTTGCGCAGTATGTCGTTTACTTCCATACTTCTTCTTATCTAATTATTTACTACTTTCTCTTTCGACACACAGTTGATTTTAATGTTTTCCTTGGCCGGATCTTCCTTTTCGTGCCTCTACTTTCATATTCGTGTGGTTGACGGCATAGAATACAAGTGTCACCACCCCCTATCTTCCCGTGGGTGTCGTAAGAGGCGACTAAGGGATAACACGATGCAAATACCATCTTTGCGTAGAGACGGAAAACTCGACATCAAACCCTATACGACTGCCTCGTTGGTCTCGCAGCATAAATGTGCGCGTGGGATCGGGAGGTCCCGGGTTCGATTCCTGGGTCGGGCAGTGTTATTGGATTTTTCTGTTACGAAATTCTCAGTAGCAGCACGGAGTCTGGAAATGTGCCCGGTACGGCAATAGGCTCGCCCCTTATTACGTGGGACTAAAGTATATCTGGCGAAAAGTGGGTGTAGAAATACACCTCTGCCTACTCCTTCGGGGATAAAAGGCGTGACGCTATGTATGTATGTATGTACCCTCTTGCTTTTCGTCCCTCTTCTTTCGAATTGCATGGTTGGCGTAGGCGTTTAAAAGCGGCCGCCTCGTCGCCTAATACTGCGCAATTATTGTGGTTTCTTTACCCACACAAGATAACACTTGTGTCATCCATGAATTATTGTTTCGAGTAGGTACATGTACTTTTTGTCCGTTGATTGTATGTCAAAACCCCTGCGACACAAGATTTATTCTCAGTGCGATAGTTGTCTCATATAGAAATAAAAATATATTCACTTGTTCTTGTCCACACAAATAATCTCTTTGCATAACATGTCCATACCAAGCCAACCGATATTTTCCTTCACTTTCAGTCTATGAGCACCCGTGATGAGCACCACTTTTCAGACTTCCTCCTACATACTCATTCCTTCAAATTTTGTCCATTCTTGTCACTTCACACATCCATCGTAGCATTCTCAACTGCAATCTGCAATGTACCAATAATAATCCTTCATTCCGTGCTTCAGTTACAGTATCATATTGCAATCAATTTTCCGTGTGGTGATGGATTAAGAATACGGAATTTCACCACCCCATATCATCCCATGGGTGTCGTAAGAGCCGACAGAGGGAGTATATTATGCAGAGAACAGCACTGTAAGAGAAGGCAAACTTGATACAAACCCTATACCAACCCGTTTGGCCAGCGTGGTATAGTAGGCCAATTCCTCTTTTCAAAGGACAGGCCTAGTCCAGCAGTGGACTGTTAAAGGCTGATGACGATTGCAATCATGCCAGAACCCTATTTCAGTATGACCATTTGCTATTACTATATAAACAAAGTTTTAAAATATGAGAAACGCTAAAAGTCTGAAAACTTACCAATACCCGCGATCTTATATTGATACATAAAACCAATAGATGGCAAATGTATGTATTATATCAGTAGCTCAATACATGCGCAATAATAGATTTTCAACTAAATTTACACAACCATAGAATGAAAGCAAAATTTCCCGCGCGCGGCTTTCTGAATTCAAACTTGATGACATCTGCAATTTTGTTTTTTACTGCGGATATTTTATATATTTTACACTTTGTCGGAAACTTACTATAATAATTATTAATAAAATACCATACATGTATGTGAATAACTAATAAGTGTATATTTCTCGCGTAAATATTTTATTAATTTATACGCCAAGATAAATACATACATACATACATAGACTCATGCCTGTTTCCCGGAGGGGTAGGCAGAGACTACGGAACGCCATTGGCAACGATCCTGAGTCCTGACATATCTCTCTTGCTTCATTCACTCACACTCAGATAAATAATGTATTGTGAAAAATACTAAATTGATTAGGCACATTAGGACACTTAAACAAATAAGTACATAAATGTAATACATATTTCATCTATTTTCAGTTTGAAACACTTTTTTAAATAATTAAAATTTTATTAATGGATTATTATATTTATGTAGGTACCTATGAGCTTTATCGAGCGTGTAAATAAAATTTTCCAAGATAAATATATTGTAATAAATAAGTACAAAATCTATTAGACAGAATAGAACAAACATTGATAAATAGGATTAGGATTGTTCCTTTTTTATTTCATAGATTTTCTTTTTTATTTGTGCTGCATATTATTATTTTAATTTAATTGTAGTTTTAAGTACTTATAATTGTTTTATTCTAAAATTAATTTAATACTGTAAAATGGTGTCCAAAAAAGTATATGTACAAAATAATGTTATATTTGAATTATTTACAGTTTGAAAGTCTATGGGTCTGTTTAAATATTATTGTGGTAAAAAGGATAACATTTTTTTTGTTTCACGTATTTATACATCGATAAAATTTAAAATGAATGGACTATTCATAATACAGGTACCTATGTATATTTCACTCTAATTATGTTTTCATAACGCGCCTAAAGAACTATAACTTCAAAAAAGTTGACACAGTAAAACCTAATTGGACCTATTATACTATTATGTTAAAGATATTAATTTCATTAAAAATATCCCGTCCGCCATCTTGGATTTCCAAATACATGTCATTTTTGTGTCCAGAGTCCATGAAAACCCCAAAAACGATACCCATATTAATTATATTAAAAATGTCCCGTCCGCCATCTTGGATTCCCAAATAGATGTCATTTTCGTGATCAGAATGCATGCAAACCCCGAAAATGATACCCATATATTTTTTTAAATGTCTCGCCCGCCATCTTGAATTCCTAAATAGATATCATTTTTGTGATAATCGATTTTAAACTTTTGCGATTTGTATACATCATACAATAGTTATTTGTGCAACAAGAGAGCAAAGTTGTTTTTTGTTTCGAGTGCTTATTTTGAGTCCCGAGCAAGCGAAGGATTCTATGATCTGACTTTGATTCACTCGCTACGCTCGTGAATCAAAGTTAGAATCCTGAGCATGGTGAGGGACTCAACAGCACGAGATACAAAAGACTTTGCTCTCGTGTAGCACACATAGCTTTTCACCACAGCAGTGAGAACACATATTACTTAGGAGACATAGAAATGAACAGGAATAGATTGAATTCTGCATAATCACTTGTTGATTTAACTCTTCTGGTGTTAAAGTACAGTCATCATCGCTAGTTTCACCCATCTTTTTAGATTATTTTATATATTATTATAATTTAACACGTTACGCTATAGGTACCTACTGTATCAGCATCAGCGAAATTTTTATTCCCGCTACTTTTTTAAATCGCGTTTTAATACCGCGTCCCTGATGTTTATTTTTCAACTGTATCATTGTTGTAATTCTAAATAAAAATGTATTGGTTAAATACTAATTTTATACTATTAATTAGACTTATTTTTATTAAAATCCAATAATAAATTAAACATGTAAACAATAACATATAAAAAAAAAACAAATATCTTTTTTTTGCGTTGCCGTAGGTGTTTTCTTTGAGGTCGAATTCCAAAATCGAATTTCGAATTCGTAAGGGTTTGTTTTTTCACTCACTTTTTATATGCATGTGAAAGAGACAGAGCACAGTAAAATTCGAATGTTTCAAATTTGTGGCTGAACAATGTCAATTCGTGGCACTGAAGATTGAAAAATTAAAAAGCTACTTTGCCTCACGCTCGAATCAAAATCGCGTTTTGTTCACTGTTGTCTCGCAGCAAAAGCGGCATGTTTGAGCTGCTGTGGTGAAAAGTAAATTAGCGGGTCTTAATCGCGTACAATTAATTTATTTAAGGTATAAATACCTATTTGTTTCCGACGTTGGAAACAAATAGGTCTTTATACCTTAAATAAATATATAAAAAGATCATTTTCGAGATCAGAATCCATGAAAATCCTGAAAATTATACCCATATTGTTTTTATTGAAAATGTCATGTCTGCCATCTTGTGAATGGAGAAACTAAAAGCAATGAATACAAATTTTTACATAATAGAAGCTTATTTCTTAAGGATGTCGTGTGCCGATTAAAGTTGGCGTATTGACGGTTGTCAGTGTAGTACGTAGTTGGCGCAGTTGGTGGCGCTGGCGTCGTTCTCCGTCTTTCTTGCTCTCGTAGTTAAATGACACAGGAGAAACTTTCGTCTCTCTTGCACTCGTAGACTCAGCTGTCACAGCGTGACTGTCACGCCGCCAAGCGGCAATATGGGTCACACTGGTCACAGAAAGTTTGTCTTAAAAGCGCCAATAAGAAATACATCTCTATAAATAAATATCTATGCTCTATGCCAAAAGCTTCTCCCGTGAGAATTTTGTGTCACATGCGCGCGTATATCATAAACTTTCACTGTCATCATTTTTTCATAACGCGCCTAAAGAATATAACTTCAAAATTACAAACTCGCTTAGGCAGAATAGGACAAACCTTGAACAAAAAGTATATATTATATTATATACATATATTATTAACCTCTTTTCAGTTTGAACGTCTGTGGCAAAGAGTAAAGTAAGTCTGTGGGTTCATAATCGTAAATTAAAAAGTAATATTGTATACGTATACGATGTTATGCATGTGTGTGTGCGAAATCTAAGGTAGTAGTGGTATCGTATATTTTCATTAAAATCATATATTTCTAATGCATATTTTATAAAAATATATGTATTCTAAACATCTACAACATGTAAGCAATAAGTGTGCCAAATTTGATAATCCTCCGTTCGCGCATTTCTCGTAAAAAGGGATCACAAAATTTCGCTTCACGTATTAATATATAGATTAACAATATTTAAGATTCGAAGTAGAGTATTAAGAATTAAGAAGGGTAGATGCAAAATTACAATTGTGCCAGCAACCGCGCATCGGACAAGAATCATTCATAACTCCGTTCAAGTTGTTAACAAACAGTGAATCCAGGGTTTGCAATACTGAGCTCCAAATGCTTAGCGCCAAAGAAAAACATCACTAGAAAACCTGCATGTCTGCGGAATTTCCTGAAGCCAGCTAACCTGCATCATGCCAGCATGGTAGAATAAAGCCTTATCCTCTCATACTCGTAGTGAGAAGCGAACCATGCCCGTTAGTGGGACAGATTATACGCATGGCTGATATTAATGTACTTTTAATTTTAGATTATCTAAAATACGTTCCAAAGTGATTCAGTTATGTTTATGCTGTATCTGTGATAACCATAGAGATATAAAGGATAGAGTGGCAGAATAGTACCTAACTCAATACTGTGTCGTGTCCGCCGCCGGTGGGAGAGAGAACGCAGCAGGTTAAAGGCCCCTTGCATCTCTCTTTAACAACGTATGCTCTACATTCTACAATGGGGTTGGCAGCTGTTAAAGTGTGTTGTCGGTGTGTCCCCAAACATTGAATTTGTATTATGATCAAATTTTTACAATATATACACTTTTTTGTCATTTCAAACTATCTTTGTGTATCAATAAAAACTACTTTTAAACTATTGATTACTGATAAACTGATATAAATAATAGTTACAGGTAGCACGCCATTGCGAAATGTTGATGTTGTGCATGTACTGTTAGAGAGAGATGCAGGGGGCCTTTAACTGTAGCGTTCTCTCTCGCACCGACGGACACAAATTGGCCTCTCTCTGCCACTCTATGTCTTATATCTCTATGGTGATAACGATAGCAAAAAACTGTATCTTGGTGATAACTGATACTGCTTCGACTTATTTATACGATTAGACTTTAAATCGGTCAACCTACTTATCCTACTTACAAATTAAAGTGTGTAAGCAAAACAAGATTTATTAAATCGATCAGTAATCAATGTAATATGGCCAAATGCGATAAAGAGACATACGTATATTGGACGTTGTGCTACCATTTTATTAATATCTAGTAAATATGTATTAAAGTCTTAGTAACAGATGTATGTATTTCCTTAATAAATTTCAAATAATAATATAGTTTATATGCACTTAGTATTGATATTTATTTTTCTTTCAGCTCCTCATGTCAAGTATGAAGTATGCAGATAAAAGTATGGTATACTCACTTTTACATCCCTGGCTACGGGAAGGATTACTCGTCAGTAACGGTAATGCTGAGTGTTGCAATATAAGATACATAATAATATAAACAAATATAGTTATGATTTATTTATTTCATGTGATTTTCTAATCAGGTACAAAATGGCAAGAACGCAGAAAAATTCTTACACCCGCATTCCATTTCAACATATTAAAACAATTTTGTGAAATTATTAACGAGAACAGCCAACAGTTAGTTGATAATATCAAGAAGAACGCTGGCAGACCTATGGACGTGCTGCCTGTAATGTCGGAGTTTACTCTTCACTCTATTTGCGGTAAGTACCTACTGGCTTAAGCCAATAGGCATTGAATATGTATTGGTGCGTTTTCATCATGAAGTTATAGATAAACATGTAGACCGCACTCCGAATACCTACTTGAAGCTCAAATGATGCATCGCTATCTCGCTCACTGTGGTCATACCATCTCTTTTCAACCAACCACTGCCATATTGACAAGATTTACTTGACATATGGTGGCCAATGTTGCCAGATTACCAAATCCTTAGGAAATGGGATTATAATTCACTGTCTCGCCAACCATGATTATAAGCGTTCGAGACCTACAATATTGGGAGTTTTAACAAGTGATTGGATTTCAACTCTTGATTTAAATACACATTAATTGACCGTGTAAACTTCTGATTTGCTTAATATGTCGGCTCTTTTTAAGAGCTTACTCGGAGATTTTAATAAGAAGATAGCAATACTAAATCCACGCTAAAATGAGAGGTCAGACCACAGAGAGTGAGATAGAGAAATGTAGGTATTTGACTCAAGGCTTTGTTGCAGCTGTGGCCTCCATGTTTATCTATACCTTCATGGTTTTCATGCTTGCCAAGCCTCGACAAGCATTCACAAGCACAAGCGTGTAAAGAGGGCGTTTGGCTTGGCGTGAGCTTGTGGACGCTTGTAAAGGATCCGTTCTAGTGTAGGTTTTTGTCACAGATCAAAGGGCGCTTGAGACGCGTTCAGGCTGGTTTCAGAGTCATGCGTTTGACCGGCGCCGGCCACGCGCGCGCTTACAATTACACTAAATTAGTAGTAGCGTTTCATAGTCACGCAGTTCAAATGCGCCGCGTGTGAGACACGCGCCGTCGGCCGGCGCTGCCAAAGCTTCATACATTGCAAAGTGAAACGCGACCTCGTTTCACAGTGGTCCGCGCGCCAAACGCGCTGTTTGACCGGTGCTGGCCGACGGCGCGTGCGCGCGGCACTCTGAAACCAGCCTCACACGTTGGCGCGCGCTTAGTAGCCGCTGTGATCTCGCAACGAACGCACGTCTAGTTCTGTCTCAAAATGAGTGGCTGGTCGAACTTCTTTTGCTTGTTTGTAACTTGCTTTTGCTTTACTTTACTCGTGTTTCAAATAAAAATAGGTTAAACCAAACGTGACTGCCTCCGTGGTCCAGTGGATAGCGTGTGCGACTGCTGATCGGAGGTCTTGGGGTCGATTCCCGGGTCGGGCAAAAATGTTACTGGGTTTTTCCGAATTCTCAATAGCAGCACGGAGTCTGGTGATGTGTCCGGTAACGGCAATAGGCTCGCCCCCTATTATGTGGGACCTAGAAATTCATGGCGCAATGTGGGTGTAGTATTACAACTCTGCCTACCCCTTCGGGGATACAGGCATGAGTCTATAAAAAAAAAAACAAACGTAATAGCCGATACAAGTTCGGTGTCCGCCTTGCTTGGATGTACGTAGCACACTGACGCATTCACAAGCGTGTAAACGACTTCCAATTGCCAAGCGAGATTTTTGGACGCTTAGGGCTTGTAGATGCTTGTTGAGCCTTGGCAAGCGTGGAAACGCACCTATAAAAGATCATTTATAGTGTCCGACCGAAGCTTCGGCTTCGGCTTCGGCCACCTTCGGCCAAAAAAAAACATCTTCGGCGAAACCTTCGGCTTCGGCCCAAAACCCGGCCGAAGCCGAAGGTTTCGCCGAAGGTCCGAGCAATCGTCGGAATTGAACGAACTACTACGAAAGACTGAGTGAGAGAGAACGCGACGGACTGGTCGTGTTTACAGGGGCCACCGCGGGGAGTCACTGTCAACTATCACATTGCGTGCGCGTCAAGACAAGTTCGTACGTAGTTTTAAACACCTAGTTTTGGTCTAGTCGAGTAAAACAAAGACTGATTGATTGATCTGATTGTAATTTGTGAATTGCTTTATAAAATAAATGATTATTTTTACAAATAAATCACAAAGCTTTTTACCATCTCTAAATCAACTTCTATATGAGACAGTCAATATTGAAGTTATGAAATAATTTTTAATATTAATTGTAGCTTGTAGACAATATTGTCAATATTGAACAAAATTACTAGTGTCCGACAGAAGGTCGATTTTTGGCCGAAGCCGAAGCCGATTAATCGGCAATCGCCACAACCTTCGGCCGAAGCCGAAGCCGAAGGTTTATAAGTTCTTAGTAGGTTTGTTCAATATTGACAATATTGTCTACAAGCTACAATTAATATCATAAATTATTTCAAAACTTCAATATTGACTGTCTCACACAAATACAAAACACTAAAAAAGAAATTTAAAGAAAAACAAAAATCCCGACTGCGTAAAAAATAATTTAAAGAAATACGTAAAAAATATAACTTAAATAGAAACTAAAAAGAAAGAAACAAGGCCAGTCGTTTAGAATTCTAATGCAGAACAGCGACGCACAGTCGGGACCCATTCAAATTTTACCAATCAAATGTTCCCAAGGGGCCCCGACTGTGAGTCGTTCTGTACTGCATTAGAATTCTAAACGACTGGCCTTGTTTTTTTCTTTTTAGTTTTTATTTAAGTTATTTTCTTCACGAATTTTTTTATTTTATTTTTTACGCAGTCGGGTTTTTTTGTTTTATTTTATTTTTTATTTTATACTTTTTAGTTATTCACTGTATTTTTGTTTGATTATCTTTTCTACTTGAAGTAAAAACTTAAATCAATAAGTAACAACATTAGCGAGAATGATTGTTTTGTTAAACAACTTTAAATCGTTATATATCCTACCACCCCCTATCTTCCCGTGGGTGTCGTAAGAGGCGACTAAGGGATAACACGATGCAAATACCATCTTTGCGTAGAGGCGGAAAACTCGACTTCAAACCCTATACGACTGCCTCGTTGGTCTCGCGGCATAAATGTGCGCGTGGGATCGGGAGATCCCGGGTTCGATTCCTGGGTCGGGCAGTGTTATTGGGTTTTTCTGTCACGAAATTCTCAGTAGCAGCACGAGTCTGGAAATGTGCCCGGTACGGCAATAGGCTCGCCCATAGGGGCGAGCCTATTGCCTACGTGGGACTAAAGTATATCTGGCGAAAAGTGGGTGTAGAAATACTATCTATGTATGTATGTATATCCTAAACTATTATTTAAAATGAAAAATGATAAAATGAACCTAAAGATGATTTTAAAATACCTATTCAACGACACCCCACATGACATAGTTCATCGACATTTTTTTTTTCATTTTGACAATATGGCCTCTGGTTGTCGCTGTCGTGAATTTTGATTACTATCATGTCTTTAGTGACACTCACAAGGTTAAGACGATTCGATTGACGTAAGAATCATCAAAATTGGCCTACGCATTTGGTCTCTAGAACGCCACATAGAAACAAACATACATGCATATATACATACATAGACTGATAAACACATTACCCTCCTTTGCGTCGCGCAGTCGGGTAAAAATTGGCCTACGCATTTGGTCTCTAGAACTCCACATAGAAACAAACATACATGCATCTCGTACATACATACATAGACTGATAAACACATTACCCTCATTTACGTCGCGCAGTCGGGTAAAACAGTAGGTACAGGTGTTTAAAAATACGTACGAACTTGTCTTGACGCGCACGCAATGTGATAAAATTGACAGTGACTAACCGCGGTGGCCCCTGTAAGCACGACCAGTCCGCCGCGCTCTCTCTCTCACTCAGTCTTTCGTAATAGTTCGTTCAATTCCGACGATTGCTCGGATCTTCGGCGAAACCTTCGGCTTCGGCCGGGTTTTGGTCCGAAGCCGAAGGTTTCGCCGAAGATGTTTTTTTTTGGCCGAAGGTGGCCGAAGCCGAAGCCGAAGCTTCGGTCGGACACTAAAAATTACTAAGAGCTTATAAACCTTCGGCTTCGGCTTCGGCCGAAGGTTATGGCGATGGCCGATTGATCGGCTTCGGCTTCGGCTTCGGCCAAAAATCGACCTTCGGTCGGACACTAATCATTTATTTCGCAAATATGGGTATTACATATTATCATTATTATGTCAGATGGTACAAAAGTAATTTTGGTTCAGCCATATTTCCCCAGTAGGCACCCAAAATCTTAATTTAACATTTTACAATCAAATGTTTCAATTATACAGGGTGTAAAAAGACCCTTAACGGAAACTGAAACCCCAAATTGTATCAATTATTACAAACATTTTTTGCTTCGGCATCATACCTGGGAAATTATTGGTTCAGGACATATTGAGGCTCGAAGTTACTATGGAATTTTTGTAATTAGGTAGCCAACCTGTTCTATAGATGTCCTATGCACCTATGAATTAGTAGGTATTTCGAAAATTGAACACGCATTTTTATAGAGGCTTGATAAAAGTGAATACTTAAAAAAATGTCGTTTCCCAGGTTTTATTTTTGCTTAGTATGACTTGGCATGATGTCCAAAACGAATAGACTTCGACTTGGTGATGGGTCTTGTGACACCCTGTATATAATATAATAAATCAAAATGTCGGCTACTTAGAAAATTGTTTAATAGATGTCAAGGTTAGCAAATAGGTATTTTTCCAAGAGTAATTTAAAGATAAAAAATGAATGTCAAAATTTAAAGTATCTTAGTACATATAGAAAATATGTACTAGGATACTTTTAAAGTAAGTAGTAAAGCAAAAACAAGGAACAAACAAGCAAAAGAAGTTCGACCAGCCACTCATTTTGAGACAGTACTAGACGTGCGTTCGTTGCGAGATCACAGCGGCTACTGAGCGCGCGCCAACGTGTGAACGCGTCGCAAGCTCTTGCCGCAAGCGCCCTTTGATCTGTGCCCAAATACCGACTCTAGACCGGATCCTGTACAAGCGTCCACAATCTCACGCAAGCCAAGCCAAACGCCCTCTTTACACGCCTGTCCTTGTGGACGCTTGTCGAGCCTTGGCAAGCATGGAAACGCTCCATAAGACTTTCTGAATCGGATCAATTTAAAAAAAAATCTACTGTGGACTTATTTCGAAATATCTTGGAATCTTTGGAAGCCAACCTAGTTATTTCTAGAGAGAGGAGGAGAATACTTGATACGTTTTTACAGACTTTGTTGTGCTTTCTTCGGAATCTCGTCAGATTTTAATAGGTCTAGCTCTTACAAGGCAATATTATCACAGAACGTGAAATTATAATACTTAGCCTCATTATGTATTTGCGCACCAATATAATATACATGGTGCCAAAAGACGAATCACCAAGCCGAAGTCTACTTGCTTTTCACATCATGCCTACCATGCATTTTTATAAGCCGCAAAGTAAAGCGCGCACGTGAAATGCATATGACATGTATAGGACGAACTGGCGCGAGAAATGCATTGGTTTTGTGATAATAATTAGAAATAGAAATGGTGAATCTGAGCCTCAATATCTCCAGAAGCAGTAATTTTCCAGCTATGGTGCCCAGGTAAAAAAAATGCAATAATAGGTACAACATACGATTTTCATTTTCTTTAGGGGCCTTTACTTCTACAGCGTGTACCTATAATAATCTCTCAAAGAATATTAATACGAATTGTTAAGGATAATTTAAAATTCTTTCACATTTGTCCAATGTAGCAAACGACGTTCACGGCTTGAGGGGATTTTCCAATTTCTGCCAGAGATTTTTAATAACATGTTTTTGTTTTTTTTCTATAAACTTTTTTTGTGTATTTCTGCATTATTCTTGCCTTCACATCAAGGGTCGTCTGAAAACCGGCGCCAGACCTTAGTGGCCTGGCATAGGTCGAGGTGAGCACCTGGTTGTTGCTTCGTGAGACACAATATCAGCTGTATACTTATTCTGTACACATGATATTTCACACTATTGTTTGTTGTTATTTGTTTCCTTTTGTCTAGTATACGTAGAACTCTTAGTGTTTTCTTGATTGTATCTAATGTATTTGTTGTGATTTGTGTTTCATTAGCAGCAATAAATTTATCTTTATCTTTTTTTATCTTTTTTATTTATTCTCTACTGTGTGATGGATCTATCAAATAAAGATAACAATATGGATCTAAAAAAAACATATCTAAACCCAAATGGTGCTCATACACCGGAGCATTGAATTGTAACAGAACAGCGATCATTCACCGTTTTTTGTTTTGTCGAACTGAACAACGAACAGAACCGATCATTGCTACGAACATTTTCACAATATTTCTAGCGAACGCTCTAATCAGCAAACCTTAAGCAAAGGGGAATGGGCAAAAATACAGGGTAATTTTTTATGCAGTTCAGATATTTTTTCTGTGGTTCTATATCAATAATAGAACGCATTTCCATAAATAACTTTTTACTTTTTTATCCCACCAAATCCGAGTAAAAATATCCGAGAAACAAGGAAATCATAGACACAACTTTAATCGTTCCAATAATACTACCAAACACGCGCGCGATGCGACAGGGGTACGGGACGCGGGATGCAGGACGCGGGGTGCGGGGCGTGGTAAAGGATCCATCCACGAGCCGGCCTCGCGCCAGTCAACTCGGGCGCATCGAGAAAGTGGCACGTTGCGCAATTTCGCGCAAGCGCCGACGCACTCGCCGGTCGTAATTCGTTGACGTCCGGCCCAACGATTTTCAAATCACGAGTGCTACGAAATGATACTAGTTTATTTACTCAGTGCTGAAAGCCTTCGTGCAGCTAGAACAATACGAACAAGAAAGACCTCGTATGCGAGCTCAAGGAATAAACAACCCAGTAGTTCCAAGTGAACGGACTATTTTAGCGGCCAACCAAAGGCTTTTGGATCATGGCCAGTGCACAACCCCTAGCCATGCACTAGGGTATGGCAGACCTCGCCTGGCTACTGACCTCGAAGACTTGATCTTCGAATTCTTCGAAAGGGATCCACGAGCCAGCACATACGATGCAACACGTCCCTTTGGTGTGGGCCAGCCCGCAGTGTGGAGACTGTTAAACGCAGCCGGTCTCCATCCGTACCACTACCAGCCGGTACACCATCTTCAGGAAGTAGCCCAAGTACCACGACGAGTCTTGTGTGAATGGCTTATTAATCATCCCGAGGCGAACATCCTATGGACTGATGAAGCACGGTAATCAATAGCAAAGCAAGCAATAATTTTGAAGCTAGAACACAGTATCTGATCGGTGTAGGTACAAGTCTTTCAACCTTTAGGTAGCGCGCCCGCGCGCTTTATTGTGTCGCGTCGAGCTCACAGTTGATAAACCATCGGGTGACCATGAACATCTGTTTCAAGTAGATATTCTTTAATAAGCGATAACTTTGTTACTTTTTGGTAAAACAAAAAAATAAAAAATACGTGTTTATTAATTTTCGTAATTGTATAACATACTTAAATATCCGAAATACTTAAAAAATTACCCTGTATATGGAGCTTGGTTCAAATTGCCGCTACCAATAAGAACTATAGCATATGATGGAACACTGCGTACTGAATCACTATCTGGTTGATATAAGCTATATGACATTAAAATAAAAACAAAGTGGCGGCCGCGGTAGGTACTCGTACCTCGCTACGTAAAAAAAATAAAACCCTATCATGTGGGGTATCAAATGAAAGGAATTATACCTATCTTTACAATGCTTATATTTATTTTAAAATATTTGTAATACTGAGAAGAATGTAATCACACAAATATTTCACAATAGTTTTATTTATTCCTGTCTCACAGTGTGGGGTCTATGGCAATGAATAATTGCAACATATGCAGTTTCTTCTTTCCGCTTTCATTGTCACAGATACACAAAGCAATAACAAAAAGTCCGATGAGATATCGCCGTGGTCGAAAGTAGAGAATCAGAAGAAATCAAGTACACAAAAGTCGCAGGGAAAATATAACCAGAAAAGGCACAGTACGCACCGAACGCAAGCAAACGAATGACTGCGTGGGCACATGTGTTGATTGGGTCAGATAGGTAAAAACAAGTTTTCTTTCAACGTCGTCGGCGCAGCGTATATCGTATTGCTTCCTAATTGCGAAAGGGACAAAACTAATGCTGTCTCCATCTACGAGTCGACGCTAGCAATCCCCGGGTTCCGAAATGCAAAAATATTAAAAAATACTTTTAGCTTGTAGCACGATTGCGAACCGTTCCGTACTCAGATTATAGATAATCTGAGGTTCCGTATTACATTTTTACATGGGTAGGTGCGCTAACGTTATCATTGTATACTTTGCAGACGATTTGAGCGCATTACAGAACAGGGGGAATAAGTCATCATTGCTACCATGCTTTTACTGCTTGAAATGTGGCTATGTGCGAAAAAAATTGACGGTTAAATAATTAAAAATAAGTATTTTTAAAACAGTCATAACTTTTTTACATACATACATACATATCGTCACGCCTATTATCCCCGAAGGGGTAAGCAGAGGTGTATTTCTACACCCACTTTTCGCCAGAAATACTTTAGTCCCACGTAATAAGGGGCGAGCTTATTGCCATACCGGGCACATTTCCAGACTCCGTGCTGCTACTGAGAATTTCGTGACAGAAAAACCCAGTAACACTGCCCGACCCAGGAATCGAACCCGGGACCTCCCGATCCCACGCGCACATTTATGCCGCGAGACCAACGAGGCAGTCGTATAGGGTTTGATGTCGAGTTTTCCGTCTCTACGCAAAGATGGTATTTGCATCGTGTTATCCCTTAGTCGGCTCTTACGACACCCACGGGAAGATAAGGGGTGGTGACACTTGTATTCTATGCCGTCAACCACACGGCGTAATAACTTTTTTCTGAGTGAATATATTTTTTTCGCCTAGTAATCACAATTGTATGGTATTTAGTCGACTCTAAGCTTACATAGACCCAATAGTGGTGGAAATTTGGACCACTTCTGCTCATTGTCTTTTACTGCCAATTCGCTAGAATGCTCGTTCTGACGAGCATTTGCTGATTAAAGCATTCGTAAGAATGCTCGCTAAAACACACTCGTTTGTTTTTCTGTTTTATAACATTCGCAAGAATGCTCATGTCACGTGAATGCTCAAATGTATCAGCACCATTAGGGTTTAGAAGATATGCAAAAATACCTCGGGCCAATTTACAACGATTAATAGAATTTAATATGGTTGGCTGGCTTATTGGAAATCGTGAAAAATTGATAGCTTTATTATATAGTGCATTTTTACCGACCTCAAAAATAGCTACTCAATTCGACTGTATTTACATACATACATACATATCATCACGCCTCTTATCCCCGAAGGGGTAGGCAGAGGTGTATTTCTACACCCACTTTTCGCCAGATATACTTTAGTCTCACGTAATAAGGGGCGATCCTATTGCCGTACCGGGCACATTTCCTGACTCCGTGCTGCTACTGAAAATTTCGTGACAGAAAAACCCAATAACACTGCCCGACCCAGGAATCGAACCCGGGACCTCCCGGTCCCACGCGCACATTTATGCCGCGAGACCAACGAGGCAGTCTGTATTTTGTTGTGTTATAATACTCGCCGATCTTTCCGCTTCAGTTCAGATTTCGTCTATAGCATCTATAAAATTTTCATAAATTTCTTAACGTCATCTCATCAGCCGCAGTCCACTGCTGGACGTAGGCCTCTTCCAGCGTACGTCACAAGACCCGTTTTCGCCATCCAGCCAGCCACTAGCAACCGCCCACCGCCAGTCATCGATATATCAACTCGAACGGCGTTCAACATTATGCTGACCTGGTTATCCACCAATCATCGGTCTTGCGACAGATATGGCCAAACTACTGCCAATAATTTTTGCTATACTCAGCACTTCAAGAACTGCGCCTAAAGAATTTCTCCGATGTCCGCAGATATTTTTTTAATTTATTCGTTTCTGCCCAACTCTTGGCAATTTCGGGAAATCCCTTTTGAGTGCACCCCATCGCCTTTAAAGGGACATACTTGCCAAATTTTAGCTTTTTGCGCCCAGTAGTTTCGGCTGGGTGTTTTTTGTCATTCAGTCAATAACGCAAGAATGTTATACGTATTGATGATTATAATAAGGCCATTTTACCCAGTTCAGAATCTGCGCCTCGTGCCTGGGCACCGCAAACACAGCCCTAGTTTATGGCATCGCCTACACATCTGAACAATATCAGTTAATTTGGTCTTGTGACAAATAATCTCGTTCCAGGACAAAGATCTTTGAGCCGAGATTACTGTTTATACAGTCCATATTTCTCTGTGTGAAATATAGTTCAAGGGGTAGTTCCACCGCCATGTACTACGACTCAATACGTGTACGTGATAACTTTGTGTCAAACATATGACGCAACTTCCCAAATGCCGCCCAACCAAGCTGCATTCCTCTCGTGATTTCACCCAAAACGGTGTCTCTATATAACTGCAGCTTTTGCGACAGCTATACGTATACGTACACCTGGATAACTTCGAGGGTTACACCGTTGATGGAAATTGGTTCGTGAATGATGTGTTAATTGAACATGCACTTGGTCTTATCCAAATTAGTCCCAACTCAACACGTCGTTTCTCAACTATTTTCTGTATTTACAAGTATAAAATCGCCTGGATAATTTGTTTTATGGAGATATTTCTAAAGTGCAGTCAATCATGATTGGGTAATAATGTCATCTTTGAATTTTTTATGATTTTTAATGATGATAAAAGTTCGTACCGTTTTTGCATGTTATCCGTCATATTATAATTTTTGATTTCCATTTGTATTGTTTTTGTTAACGGGCAGTTTCATAAAATACTGATAGCGTCCACAACCGCATAGAAAACATGTCTCATTTTTTTTGTAACTAGCAAATATTTTTCCCTGTATCGTGATGCGC
Source organism: Euclidia mi (assembly GCA_944739405.2). Lineage (NCBI taxonomy): Eukaryota > Metazoa > Arthropoda > Insecta > Lepidoptera > Erebidae > Euclidia > Euclidia mi. The sequence continues at coordinate 43,456,574 of OX123189.2, forward strand.
TACCACCCGGGGCGAGTGCCCCGGTTTAGTTCCGCCATTGCTTCACATCTTATTAAGTAACATTAAAACATTGTTATATATTTTACATTATGAATAATAACATTAACCTAATCTTAGGTCTGTCTGGCAGGTCGCAGGATTTACGATAATTTTAATCTTACAGAAACTGCAATGGGGACACAACTGAACAAAGATACTACAGGTGCAGCCAAATCTTATAAGGACGCCTTGTATCAATTATCATTCTTGTTAGTTCAAAGATTTGTTAGATTTTATCTGTATCCTGAATTCATATTTAATTTAACTCCGTGGGGAAGAAAACATAGGCAACATTTAAAAACGATTCACAGTTTCACAGCATCTGTTATAGAACAAAGAAAGGAATATATAAAAAATAATGACATTACCTTAGACACACTAGAAGACGCTGACGACGATACTTACATATACAAGAAAAAGAAGAAAACCGCAATGTTAGACTTACTCATATCCGCTGAGAAAGACGGACTCATTGATAGAATTGGTATTCAAGAAGAAGTTGACACATTTATGTTTGAGGTAAGTTCTAACTAAATAAAAGTTATTAAAAATATCAAAATTCTGTTCGAGAATTAGAAAAAAATATCATTCTCACTTTATAATTTCTTACAGGGACATGACACAACGGCATCTGGATTGACATTTTGTCTTATGTTACTTGCAAATCACAGAAATGTCCAAGTAAGTATGATCTGTTATAGGGCGTAACTGTTACCATAAATTAAATGGGAAAAACAGTCAAAAACATATCGATATAATATTATAACTTAAGGCGTGGGAAGTAATGTGGTCCATTGTATTTTTAAATCACCCATACCGTAATAAAATTGGTCCTGCATCTAGGTTCTATGTTGAGCCATTATACGTGGGTACCGATACGGTGGACGTCGACCACTCAAATGTAACACAAAGCAGCAGAAGGAGGCCTAAGGCTGCGTTTCCACAAGAGATGCGAGTATGCGTAGCGGGGGATGTGTTTGTAAAGAACCAATAGATTCGCTTCATTTACGTCGCCTCGGTCAGCACAGCTCTGGTGGAAACGGCTCAGCGGAGCTAGATTTTTGCGCATACAAAACAAGCGAGGGATGTGTGCGAGGTATATGTTCGTCACGCCGCTCCCACTACACCGCACCCCCGTCGACACATTCCACAGCTTCGCAACGCATCCTCGCACCACACATTATTCACAGCTCCGCTACATATCCTCGAACGACACATTTCCCTCGCACATCTCTGGTGGAAACGCAGCCTTATGAAGGACATGAGTTGGTCAATGAAAGTACCACTCACGGTTCTGTGGTCACACGTTGATAGTTTAACATTTTTACGGCTTTTGGAAGCTTTATTGATCCTATCCATTAATAGTGAAGCATTATATGCGGGAGCTGATTGGGTAGGTTAGAGCGTGCATTCGATGTGCCTGCATTCCTTTAATTTTGGATCTTTTTATTGTCATTATTTCCGCTGCTCTATCTAAGCCTGGTTTTGTATTCCAAATGATTCTCCAACTGGATATTTCGACGCCGAAGCCCAATCGGCAATCTGCAGTTTTCTTCTTAAAACTAAGGCTCTACAACGAAGTGGTACTTCATTGTAGTAAATGCGCATTCCTTGTGGTGAGACTTTGAGGGATGGAATTGAATTAATTTCTTTCACCAAATTTATGAGACACAAATTGTACCCGTTTTTTTTGTACTTGACTCCGAGAGACATTCTGGAGCCTGCTGCATATGAGCGGAATAGGCCGAATGGTTATACCTGCCTGTTTGAAACCAGAGTTACAAGATCAGCAACTGTTTCCACCTATAACTGGAGAGGTAGGGTGGGAGTAGGACAACAATACCGGGTGAGCAAGGAGTAGTCATGTACCCGAAGTTAGCTATAATACAACCGGATAGGGTACAATTGTTAGGTAGGCCTTAAAAATGGCCACGAATTCTCCTGATGTAGCTTTTTGTGACCATTCAGGCTAAACATTGACTGCACTGTTACTCCTAGACTGTGCTTGTAGTTGTGTGAAAAGTAGCGTTATATTAAGCATCGTATATAAGCATGGATCGTACTTAGCATATTTTTATTATAAACTTGTAGCATATTAGATAGCTTTGGCGAGCCATAATGTAAATCACTTGGATTATTTTTGTATGTACAATATGTTGATCAGCATTTGCTAAATATTTTATAACACAAGATATATACTTATTCACTTACAAAATTATTCAATCTTTGATAAATTATTTCAAACAGTGAATTGGGCAGTTGAATGGGGCAGAATAAGACTGCACGGTGGGTATGCATGTATGCTTGTGTGTGTTATGTACCTGCAACGTGAGCTCACGGCGATCAGCTGAGCGGCGGCGGCAGTAAATACATCGAGCTAATTTTTCAAATGTACGTTTACGAAATAAAAATGTACGTTTCAGTGAGTAATTTTTTTATGTTTTTGTATTCAGTTATAGTAGTATATTCATCCCTGAAAATATTTTGCAAATGCATATCAACACACTAGATAGGCTTATTCCAGTTGATCTTTTAATCCAGAGTTATTTCCAAGTACTAGAATGTATAGAATCAACTGTGTGCTATAATAATAATAGATTTTCTGTAACCTGTTCTTAGCAGAAGTCTTCTATCATTTTTCAACTTTTGAGATGAGATGGTTGTTAAGATTTACCGTTTAGTCAGTAAGTGAGTTAGTGTCGTTTATGACCTTACTCTTTTATACGTACTTAATATAAGTTTATAGAATGAAGATGTCGTCGACCGCCACTGAAACGAGATAATATATTTTTTATATTTCAGGACAAAATTCGAGAGGAATTGCTTGAGATATTCGGTGATTCCACGCGACCTATCACGATGGACGACCTCAACAAAATGAAGTACTTGGAATGTTGTATAAAGGAATCCTTACGAATGTACCCTCCAGTGCATTTCATTAGTCGTAACTTGAACGAAACAACAGTGTTAAGTACGTAGTTCTCAGTATATTTCTTAAATACATAAATATTGACACAAGAATATTGTGGGTTCGATTCCCCAACGCGAGACAACACTTTGTGTGATCCATAAATTGTTGTTTCGAGTCTGGGTGTTCATTGTGTCCGTTGGTTGTAAGTATGTTTGTAAAGTCCCCCGCGACACAGGATTTATTCCTAGTGCGGGAGTTGTCTTTTAAAAAAATAAAGATAATTTGTGTATTTCGAGTCTGTATCTAATTTTATTTGTGTCCATTATTGAATGTTAAGCTAATTTTAAGTTCCCCCTGATACAAATATTGCTAGTATGGGAGTAACCCGCAAATGAACAATATAGCTTTGAAATAAACAATTTACAAAAAAAAAAAAATTAAACATATAAAAAAGCCTGTTGATCACCAGCAACGGGCAAGGCCAGCCTGCCAGTGGTTAGGGCTTCAGAGACAGGAACTTGCTTGCAATACGTGGCGTGGAGAGAAGTAGTATTATTTTTATAATTAGGCAGGTCAACTACCTGCCTATGATAAAAACTGACTTGTAAATATTCGCAAAATTTTACCAAGTAGGTTATATTAAAAATAATTATTATTCTATTTCCAAATGCTTTTTTCAGGTAACTATGCGGTTCCAGCGGGGACAATGTGTCACATCCTAATATTAGATCTTCATTATCGAGAAGACATTTATAAGAATCCGAAACAGTTCGACCCTGAGAGGTTTCGACCAGAGAACAGTTTGGGTCGCCACCCTTACGCGTACATACCCTTCAGCGCCGGCGCCAGGAACTGCATAGGTAAATGACCAGCATGTTTTTACTTTCTTTGTAGTTCAGACTGAATGTCCGCGTTGACTTTCTACCAAACGTTCACTTGATCAAATATGAAAATTGATCAAAGACTTGATCAAAGACTAAATCTATTTTGGGTAAAATCTTTTTCGGTCTTGTGTTAAACGTTCAAGTGAATTTTGGCTTCCAGTGGTAGGTAGGTAAATCCAGTCCAGACATACACTATCAATTTAAAGAACACACAGTGAAAGTTTCCAAATAATAAATATTATAGATATACATGGAGGCGGCGATAGTCCAGTGGTGTACATAACGGACTGCCGAGACGATGGTCTAAAAATATTAATTATCGCTCGCTTAAAAATGTCCCCGGTAGATGGCAATAGGCTCGCCCCCTATTACATTGGGACCGAAACATATCTGGCGAAGTGTGGGTGTGTAATACACCTCTGCCTACCCCTTCGGGGATAAAAGGCGTGAAGATATGTTATGTTATGTAATGTTATGTTATGTTATAGATATACATATTACCAAACTTATTGTGTTATTCACCGATAATAAGTACATTGTCGACCTTATCACTGTTGATATAAATCATAATTATTAGATATTGTATTTCGTATGATAAATATTGTCACGTATACCTAAGTTTTTTAATCCTTGTTATCAGGTCAAAAGTTTGCCATGATGGAGATGAAGATAGCCATCACGAAGGTGATACAAGAGTTCGACCTTGTGCCGGTCACTCGTCCTGAAGATATCAACTTTACAGCAGATCTAGTGTTAAGAAATAATGGACCGGTGCTTGTAAACTTTATTAAAAGACAAAAGTAATGTAAATATTATTAGAGTAAGGTTATGTATTTTATAATAAAATAAAGAAGCTATTTTAATAATACTGTTTTGTAATCATTGCTATATACCTACAGGTGATACATAATAATAATAATAATAATCATCTTTATTGCACCAAAGAAATTTACAATAATGAAAACTTAACAAAAATAACAGATAGTACAATTGGCGGCCTTATCACTATTTAATATAATTAATCTCTTACAGGCAACCTTTGGATGGATAATAACTATACGGATTCAGAAAGAGGGTAGTTTGGCAATCTTTATTGATGAATATTAATAAAACAAGTATATACGTAGATAATGAACCGTATACATACTTAAATTACGATATACTTACATAAATAACTATATACATACATAAATATATAATAAATAATTATAAAATACATAGATATTAATATTAATGATACATAAATTAGTGCTAAATAAGCTAAAGGAAATAGCAAAAATTATAATTACAAGAGAAATAAGGTTAAAGAGACATGTAATGTTCTTTGAGTAGTTTCTTGAATGATGTTAGTGATTGAGCTTGTTTAATTGACATCGGCAATGCATTCCACAAGCGTGCAGCTTGAACAGTAAATGATTTATCGTAAAAACGACTGGAATGCATTGGTATTGCCAGTCTCAAATTCGCCGATGACCTCAGAGATCTAGAATGCGTATCAGAAAGGAACTCGAAGCGTTTTTTTAAGTAATGGGGAGTAGAAGGGTTGAAGAGAATGTTATACAGTAAAGAAAGTATGTGAGTATTCCGTCGAAGGTGAATTGGGAGCTACTTGAGTAAATTGCGGAATTGAGAAAGTTGATCATATTTGCGCAATCCAAATATGAATCTAATGCATAAATTTTGAAGTCGCTCAAGCTTATCAAGTTGCTCCTCCGTGAGATCTAGATAGCTGACATCGGCATAGTCAAGGATAGGAAGAAGAAGAGAATTTGCAAGTGCAACCTTAGTGGCAGTCGGCAAAAAGTTTCGTAATCTTCGTAACGTCCCAGCCGCAGCAAACAATTTTCTACTTACTTCCCTAATTTGAGAGCCCCAAGATAAAATTTATCAATTTAAACTCCTAAATCTGGTTAACTTGGGGTTAACAAGTCCAGTCAATACGCGCAACCAATCTGGGGCCACCAACAACAATAATTTGCGTTTTCGTAGGGTTGATTTGGAGACCAAATCTGAGGTTCCACGCAGCTATGCGATCTAAATCTGAATTTATTATACGAATTGCTTTAGACAACTCTTGGACAGGAGCTTGAGTGTAAATTTGGAGATCATCTGCATAAAGGTGGTAGGATGACTGAAGTTGATAAGAGATAGAATTTATAAAAATTGAGAAAAGCAAGGGAGATAGAACGCCACCCTGTGGAACGCCGACTGTAGATGTACACCAAGAAGACAAAGAGTCTTCAATCCATATACGTTGTCCACGTCCAAACAGGTAACTGTGAAACCAATCAATCACTGGTGGAGATATGTTAATAGAGCGCAATACGCCAAGCAGAATATGGAAATCAATAGTATTGAAGGCATTACTAAAATCAAGTAAGCAAAGGACAGTCACGTTGCCATTTTCCATACCGAGCCTGATGTCGTCGGTAACGTTGATCAGTGCCGTAACCGTGCTGTGACCTGGACGGAAACCGCATTGGAGTGGATTGAACAGAAGATTTTTATTGAGGAATGTGCTAAGTTGAGCATGGACAAGGCGCTCGAGCACTTTAGAAAGGAATGGTAGGATGGAGATTGGGCGGTACTCATAAAAGGAAGACGGATTAGGTTTTTTAGGTAGAGGAATAATTTGGGCGTCTTTCCATACGGTGGGAAAAACGCCGCTAGACAAGGAATAATTAAAAATTTTACAGAGGTTGGGAAGGATTTGTTCTAATATGGGAAGGATCATTTTGCGACTGATACAATCATTACCGACTGCGTTAGAGGCAATGGATAAAACGCTCTTTGTAACATCACACTCAGATAGCTGATTAAAAATGAAAGATGGATAATTTGGGGTTGGAAGCAATGAAAGATCATGCAAAGTGATAGCTTTGGTTGTCTGATCAAATTTAGACGAAGTAGTGAAATGACGATTTAGTGAATTAATATCTATTTTATCAGAAACAAGATCATGTGATGATTTTCCAACTCCCAAAGTTTTATAGAAATTTCCAGACCTTAGCTGGATCTTCGTTCTCAACAGAGCTATGGATGTATTGGCGTTGTGCTTTCCTACACACCTTTTTACAGTGATTTCTTATAGCAATGTATTTGTCCCAGTTGCGAGAAGTAGGTCGACATTTATATTTTGTTTTAGCTATAGCTTTCTTGGACAACAGATCTTTAATTTCCGTGGTTAGCCAGTGTGATGGTAACTGTCTAACTCTAATCGCACGGACTGCTGCATGGACATCGTACAGACGAATAATAGAACTAGTGAAAAGCTCAACTTTCTCGTCAATGGTCTCTGCGTTCTGTAAAGGACTCCAGTCGATCCTACTAGCATCTGTACGAAGATTTTCTAGATTCATGCCACCAAAATTACATTGCAGAAGAATTTTTGTTTTTGTCTTAGGAAGGCGAAGTTTATAGGAGAGAAAGATAAGGTCATGGTATGAAAAAGCATCAGCTGGAAGCTGGCCATGCTTGACGACAAGAGAAGGTGAGGAGACAAACATGAGATGAAGAAGAGAAGGAGTAGAATTTGGAAAATTATGTTTAGCATTTAAAGGGAGGATGGACAGATTACAAGATTCGACAATACTACACAAGGAAGTACTACATACATCATATCTATTACACATCTAATAATGTAATGTTAATAGACTTTTTTAGACGTAGACTGACAGTTCTGTACTGATATTTGCGATTATTATCTTCTATATTAAGTCACTTTGAACTACCTACCTAAGTGATTATCGTAACTAGAATGAGGGATTATTCGTTGCTTTCTGACTCAAGAAGATTACGTATTGGTAGCCAAATCGAATTTTCAGAGATGGAACTACGATTATGAACAGGTAAACCCTTTTAAGAAACCTTTTGATGAAAGCCATCTATTATAAATTTTTAATACAGTCTCTGAAAGCTCAACATAATATAAAATTTTCGGCAAATGTTGTGTTCTTGGAATGTTATTTCAATCCCTATGTGGCAAATTAGACCAAAAGACAATCGTATAAGGAACTTCAATTAATTTCTTAAAGATCTATCTATAGACGCCGCGCATTTAAGAGGATTAATTTCGTATTTTTTTATTTATTTTTTTATAATAATCGTGAAGCGGTTGACAGAATGCAACTACATACCTACCAATTTTCAAATGTGTAGTCTCAATAGTTTCTGAATAAAGCCGCTGTGGCAAAAGGACGTACAGATACAGATAGATAGAAAGACAAACAGACATGGCGAAAATATTAGAGTTCTTTTCTTACTATTTTTGGTTGAGGAACCCTAAAAACGCGTAAGGTACATTACTTTACCTGAAATTTGGCGTGGAAACGTGTGCATTATTATGACGATCAGAACTCGGTGTTTCAGGTGTCGGATCAGTGAGGACTTTTTTTAGATTTTATTTATAGTGTTTTGAACAATCCTACAAATTTTCACCTGGGTGCGAATATTACTAACGAAACCTTCAAAACTTTCAGATTATTATGTCAAGTATAAAGTATTCGGATAAAAGTTTAATATACGGCCTTTTAAAGCCCTGGCTACGAGAAGGATTGCTTTTGAGTAACGGTAATGCTGCACGTTCAAGTATATGCATGCTAGTGATGCATAATATAATTATAAATATTAGTATTTACTGATAAATTTTCAAATCAGGTACAAAATGGCAAGAACGCAGGAAAATTCTTACTCCCGCTTTCCATTTTAACATATTAAAACAAATTTGTGAAATTATTAACGAGAACAGTAAACAGTTAGTTGATAATATCAAGAAGAACGCTGGCAGACCTATAGACGTGCTGCCTGTAATGTCGGAGTTTACTCTCAACTCTATTTGCGGTAAGTACCTATCCGTTATTGACTTTGCATATAGGAATTTAACCTTTCATTCAAATTAGTATGAGATTGCCTTTTAGGCTAAATGCCACGTACCTTTGTTTCGAGTACCTGATATCATACAGTATAGTCCTGAACGCGGCGAGGCGCTTGCAACAGTGCCGAAATATCGACTAATGAGATGGTGTGGCAACTTATGCGTCTACGCCTAAACGTTTATAAGATTTTGTTTTTTTTACCTGTATCCCCGAATGGTGAACCACTGTTTGCACATTAATGCGAACGGTGGATTTGAACTGGAGATCCTCTGCGCAGCAGTTTGTTGGTCTCATCACGAGGCTATCGCTGTTTTTTTCATATCTCTTAAGCTCGTACTGTTAGATTTCTTTCAATAAAGAAATCTGATGGTATTTTTGTCAAATATGTCATGATCATTTTAACTTCGTCTGTCCCGACCCAATGTTTCAAACTCGTATCGTATTTTGCATCATCCGAGGATGCGAGGATGATGTTAAATAGTAATAGACCTTTATCATTGAATAATTACGCGATTGAGACCCGTTACCTAAATAGATTTTCTTTACTAATTAAAGTACAAATGGCGAAAATATCACCTGATCATGTGAAGTATTATACAGTTAAGCAAAATATTAGTCCCAGTCACTGATCTATGTGCATTGTTGACCTTATCACGGGAGACATAAATCTTAAGTACGTACTTTATTTTGTGAGATATAATCATATAAGTTACAGTGCATTGAGTGTTATGTAATCCTTGTTGTCAGGTCAAAAGTTTGCCATCACAAAGGTGATACAAGAGTTCGAACTTGTGCCGATCACTCGTCCTGAAGATATCAACTTTGATGCAGATCTAGTGTTGAGAAATAATGGACCGGTGCTTGTAAATTTTATTAAAAGGCAAAAATAATGTATATACAATAAGAGTTAACTAATCTGTTAAATTTATAATAAAAGCGATTAAAAAACCACACTTTGATGAAACTGAATAAAAGATGAAACATAGGCATTTCATTTATTACATATACTATAAATTACTTCAAACATTTAAAGGTAATTACTGAAGATAATGTACGATCTTGTTCATACACAGCTAAAATATTGGTCAGGTGACAGGTGAATTAGTGTGATGAGCTTTTTGTTCTTACAACAATGACATCAAATATACATATACTCAAGTTACTGAAGACGCTCAGTCGTTAAAAATATATTGCTTCACGGGGTATTGAAGTGGCCATTAAGAGGCCATGGTGGAGTCAGTGGACAGTCCCCTGTTTCCTCCCTGGATCATGCCAATAGTGCAATCACTGTTTCCGGAAAAAATATGGCCTCTATTGGCATATCCCTATGTGCTCTTTTTTTGAGTCGGAAGCTTTTGCTTGTATTCTACATGATACACTAGCGAAAACTTAAATCATAGCTGTATTAGACATGCCGATCTGGGTGTAGTTGCGGCCTACCTTAGTGGTAGAGTTATAGAGTACAGTATATATAACCAAAGTAACATCCACGTAGTAAGTATGGAAGTAGATCTAGGTTTGCCTGTGGGAATAGGCGTTCCACAAGGCTCCATTCTTGGTAAATATCTTTTTTAATAAATATATTTTCCTTTCCTTACACAAGATTGTTTATATTATAAACATTTGAGGTGAATTACTGAACATATATGGTATTAAATCGGTAGGTATTGAGGTCTTCCACCTCTCACTTCCCTTAAGATATGATGGTATAAATACTACCTCTGTATACCGTACAACAATTAGTCCATTGAAATATTAAATTTTTTGGGCTTAGCGTGCATTTGTCAGAGGGCGCAATTTTATTTTATATATGTCAGAGGAGGTTAGTGTGGAGTTAAATCCAAGTTTGTGGGGCGCAGCCCTTGTCCTGCGGTCGCCATTTTGAAAAGAGTGGTACAAATGGGTTTCTCGTTTGTAACGGATGCCAGGAATCGAACCTTTGCTAGTCCGCTACAGTGCGCTGGTGGTGTGTTGCTGACGTATGCCTACGACGATGCGTGTTCTTCTATATGTGTGGACTGTATGGCTTCGATGTATTGGGGCTTCAGAAATGAAACATCTTCATACGTTGAGAGCGATGCTGTTCAGGTGTTCGGTGCTTGATGGTTACATAGGTCACAAGATGGTGGTTGGGACGCCAATGAACTGGCCAAATACATGGTCGCTTAGGTACCTCGGAACTTTACCTTAACGACGACCATCGCACCGAACACGTGCACAGAGAATCTTGGTTTATTTTTAATTTCATATACAGTACAAATGTCTATTTATATTAGGTACTACGATACATACATATATGTGCTATACATCGTTAGATAGGTCTCATTAAGTTCTGTCTATCGGTATACAATACCTGAACCTAACTACTAGCGTCACTGAGTTATTCAATAAAAACTCCCAAAAAATGCCGTCACACAAGGGCCAGCCCACTATATTTTCTATTGAAAAACTATTATATACTAAATTTATATATGTAATTTTGGTAGGCCGTTGTGTACAACTATATGGGGCATCTATTAAAACAAACACCATGAAAATATCTTTATTCAATTCGAATTCATTACATGAAAACCTATGATGCATAAGATAAATTACAGAATTTCTTAAGTAAACACTATCGTACATAAACAAAGTTTATGATAAACATGCAAATGTTTATTATTATGTTTATTTTAACTATATAAGGTAATAACTAGCAATAAGAAAGTATCTAGACATGATTTCAAGTCTATACGAAGCTAAAAAACACTTATAAAACTATAAAACTACTATGTAAACAAACAGCTATATTATCAAGTATTAGTTCTTATCTGTTACAACTGATAACACTATTTATGATCGATATCTAGGTCCCTACAGTTAGCACAAGTTTTAGACTAATGTTCATGTACTATATAGTACTTTATATAAATGATTTAACTATTTACACTATTCTAGCTGTATTTTAACACTTTGACGCGTTGGGGAACCGAACCCGGTGTACCGCACGATTAGATAACACTGATTTTACACGATTTTCACTCGCGGTTTCGAATACACTATTCACCGTCATAGTTATTAATGTCTATCGCGAACATCTCTCCCGCCGTGCAGCAACGCGCGTGACCCGTCGTGTGGCGGTGCTGCAGAGCACCCGGTGAGCGACGCCTCGTCACTTGGGCAGGGGGACCAGCTTCTTAGCTGGCCGTTTGAGGACGCCTGCTCCTGTGCGTACCTCGACAGTGCGTATGGCGCCGTCGGCGCCCGGGTAGACGGCCACAACTCGACCGCGCGGCCAGGTATTGCGCGGGAGTTGGCCATCGGCGATCAGGACGGGGTCGCCGACCTCGAGGTTGAGCCCAGACCCATGGGGCTCCCGCCGGTGTTGCAGCTCGGGTAGGTACTCGCGCACTTAACGGTGCCAGAATATGTCGGCGAGGATTTGGGCGCGCCGCCAGTGCTTGCTGCTGTTGAGGTCAGCCTCGCTGAACTCGCCCAGTGGAGGGAGGCGAGCAGAACCACCGAATCGGATGTGGTTCGGGGTGATGGCCTCGCTGTCTGCTGCGTTGACGGAGACGTGTGTGAGGGGTCGACTGTTTGCTGTGTACTCGACCTCACACAGTAGTGTAGCTAGGACTTCTTCGTGCGGATGGCGCTCGTGAAGGACCGTATAGAGGGCGTCTTCACGCACCTGACGAGGCGCTCCCATGCGCCTCCCATGAATGGCGCTGAGGGGGTGATGAAGCGCCATACGATGCCACGGCGACTCGCTTCTTCGGCGACGGCGTCTCGCATCTCTCGGTCAGCACCGTGCATGTTGGTGCCGTTGTCCGAGTAGATCTCTGCGGGGCAACCTCGGCGTGCTGCGAACCTGCGCAGCGCCAAGATTGCGGAGTCGGCGCTCAGGCTGGCGGCGACCTCCAGATGTACTGCCCTGGAAATGAGACATGTAAACAGTGCCACATAACGTTGTGACGCTGTCTACCGACGGTTACAGAGAGCGGCCCGAAATAATCAAGGCCCGTGTAGGTGAAGGGCCTCTGATGGTGAGCAAGGCGCGTCTTCGGATGGTCCCCGGTGGCTGGCTCAGGTGGCTGCGTTTTTCTAATGCGGCATGGTAGACATCTATGTACTATTTTCTTTGTAGTCGGCCGCAGACGAAGAATCCAATAGTGTTGGCGTATTTCATTGATTACCAACTCTGTACCGCTGTGTAATTTTCTATGTGTCCAATCTATATATAGCTGTGTAATGCTATGATCGCCGTCTAAGATTGGCGGTCTCTTTGTCTGTTCGGAGATTTCTTCTGTAGCTATTATACGACTGCGTAGAGTGATCATTCCGTTGTTCATCTCCACGGGTAACGAATACAGGCGGCTGTCTCTGGTGACACCTCCTCCGCGCCGCAGCTCCCGAAGGTCGGCGCCGAAGCAGTCCTCTTGTACCGCCTTCACAAGAAGGTCCTCGGCGCCGCGGGAGTGTTCTGCTGAGAGAAGCACGAAGTTTCGGGAGTCGGCGGCTGGAAGAGGTGCCGCTCTGCCCGACTTGTTGACGTCACGTGACGCCAATCTGGATCCTTCTGTCTATTTTTCTGCGTTCTTTTATATAGAACCTTCTCTGTATTTTTCTTACACAATGCTATAAATTGTAGAACTCTCGCTGTTGCTCGTAAGAGCCTTTCCCATTTGGAAAATCTATACGGATCCAGTACGGCTTCTATAATTCTATGTGTTTGACGTTTCTCTACAGCTGTCATTGTGCGCTCTTCGCCTGTCGCGTCAGGATCGATGTGCTTCTCTACGGGCCATAGTGACGGGTCTTCGTACAGGAACGACGGTCCGGTGTACCACTCGTGTTCGGAGTTAAAGCTGATGGCACGTCGCGTGAAGCCGCATCCGCCGCGTTCATCTTCGTAGGTACCCAGCGCCAATTTTCAACTTTACTATGCTCTTCTATGGCGGCTAGGCGGTGTGCGACGAATGGTTTGTACGCCCGTGCTCCTTTTCTGATCCACGTCAGTACGGTCTTGCTGTCCGTCCAGTACACGACGGCCTCGGGTTTGACGCGATGTTCTTCTATTACCGCTTGAGCGACTCGCGTACCCATGACGGTGGCTTGCAGTTCGAGTCTCGGGATTGACAGCACCTTAAGCGGTGCCACTCTCGCCTTCGCCATAACGAGCGTCACGTGTACACGCCCATCTGGTGTAGTCGCTCGCCAGTACACCGCTGTTGCGTAGGCCGCTTCACTGGCGTCCGTAAAGACATGTACTTGGAGTGTACAGGCGTCACTGTACCCGGGGTAACACCGCGGGATGCGTATCGGCTTCAACTGTTCTAAGTGCTATATCCACGATGCCTATTGCACTCTGAGACTTTCGTCAAACTTCTCGTCCCAATTTGTACCGAGTCGCCAGCCTTCCTGTAGTATCCGTTTGGCTCGAACAATCACGGGCGATGCGAGGCCGAGTGGGTCGTATAGCGACATAACTATTTTCAACGCTTCTCGTTTGGTAGGCGCTTCGGTGCCGATGAGGCCGTCTGGAAGCCATGCGAGTGTAAGGTTGAAGCTCAGCTCGTCCGCGCTCGTTTTCCACATCAAGCCGATAATTTTCTCTTCTTGCCCCTTGCTGGCGAGGCCGACTGTATCCTGGCGATGTTGACTTGGTTCTATCGCTTCGATGACGTTTCTGGAGTTCGACACCCATTTCGTGAGGCGAAAGTGCGCTTGTCTGTGTATGTCTCGCACCCGTGACGCTATGCTCGTCGCTTCCTGTTCGTCCCTGAAGCTGTCCAGATAGTCATCCATGTAATGGTTATCTATGATGGCTTCTGCTGCTTCTGGGTACTCTTCTGCGTGCTTGCGAGCGTTCCAATTCTTCGCGAATATTGCTGTACACGGTGAGCTTGCCGCGCCGAATATAATGGACTTCATACGGTATTCCTGGGGCGGTCCCTCCCGCCGGTCACCTCTCCACAGGTAGCGCAGCGCGTCTCGGTCTTCTGGGCGTACTCTCACCTGCATAAACATCTCCGTTATATCAGCTGAGACGGCAACGCGGTGTCGACGGAACCTCATCAACACCCCCGGCAACGATTGTAGCAAGTCCGGTCCCGTGAGCAGGAAATCGTTGAGTGACACACCTCTGGTTTTCGCGGCGGCGTCGTGAACTATACGAATCTTCTCAGGCTTCATGGGGTTGTGTACATCGAAGTGAGGCAAGTACCAAGTCTTCCCTGGCGTACTATTCATGGGAGCTTCTTCTGCGTATCCCTTATCTATCAGCGAGTTCATCTGTTCTGTATATCTTGTTTTCAACTCTATGTTTCTATCAAATTTTTTCTCTATGTGTGCGAGCCTCCTTGCCGCGTTCTCGTAACTATCTGGCATGACGATGTCTTCTTGTTTCCACAGAAGAGCTGTCTCTATATGTCTATCTTCTAACTGTTTCGTATGTTTTTCTAACATATCTGTAGCCCGCTTCTCGGGGTCCGAGTTCGGTCGACGTGGGTTCACTATGAGCGATTCCAGAGCGAAATATTCTTTCAGTTGCGCTTCTATGTTTTCATCTGTAGCGGAGAGACCGTTGACGAAGTGTACGGTGTTTCCCAGGTGCGTGAGCGCGCGCCGTGCAGCACCCATCCCAGCGATGTAAGCGACGCCACCGGTTGATCGTAGGGTCCTCTTCGTACTGCGTTCGCTATGAGTAGGTGCCAGTTGTCTTGTCCTATTAGCACCTTCGGCACGCCTATGTCATACACCAGCTGCCTCTTGATGCCTTCGAGGTGTTTGCAGTCCATCAGGTCCTCTTCGGCGATCTTCTGGGGCGATAGGTGTAGGCTGGCTACTAGGCATGGGCGTTTTCAGATTTTTCCGCAAACCGATACAAATTCGATTTCAGATACTGAAATCGATTTCAAAAACCGATTTTAGAAATCGATTTCTGTAGCGGATGTCGGAGCGACGAGCCGGACGAGCGTAGTTACTAGTTGCGTAGTTAAACGCAAACAATCGAATTCTTATTGTATTGTCATGTCATGCGTCCATATTTCGCTTGGTTTGCGTGACATATTGAAAAAGAAAACCTACTAACTACCTAAAACTAATTGTTAAAAAACTCAGTCGCCAAACAAACTAAAATTACACAACACGAATTGTTTCTATTTATTTACACTTTACAATCCTAACCTACTAACTACCTAAAACTAATTGTTAAAAAACTCAGTCGCCAAACAAACTAAAAATACACAACACGAATTGTTTCTATTTATTTACACTTTACAATCCTAACCTACTAACTACCTAAAACTAATTGTTAAAAAACTCAGTCGCCAAACAAACTAAAATTACGCAACATCAATTGTTTCTATTTATTTACACTTTACAATCCTAACAACGTAACAATAAAACTTTTTAAATCCTAATAGTATAACTTTCACGAAAACCAAATATAGGTACTTAATTTTATTATTATTACGCGCGCACCGCACTGCACGTGTCACCTAGGTCAAGTGAACAAATAATCATTGATCAAGTCAAACTCAAAACTCTCCAAACATAAATCCCTAATAACTATTAAAACTATTTGCATTTTTCAAAACAAACATTAAATAGTTGCAATCTGAATTAGATCTTATCGCCTCGATGTTTAGTTTTATTTTTTCTATTCAATCTGCAATTCATAAAACCGCCAAATCCATAACGCACTAGGTACTACGACTGGCTTGCTTGGCAACGATCGATATTCGCTTCATCTCTTTTGCTCTTTAAACGGATCACTAAGTAAGAAAGAAAAGGATATGAAATTCGCTCTCTCTCATTCTAACTAAGTAGTCGTTGGGTAGAGTGAAAGAGAACGCATGAATATGCAAACTATCGAAATCGTAAGCTTTAGATTTACTTTGTAGTTTGGTTGCGCTTGCACAGTTTCCGTTTGGTTTGGATTAGATTGTTTGCGTTATCGTGGTATTGTTTTACGTTTTCTAAAATCGGTTTTCTCATATTGGAATATCGATACGATACGATTTCTGACTGCAATCGGATTTCAGTTTCGTTTTGATATATCGGTCTCATGCCTACTGGCTACGGTGCGCGCACACAAAGGCACTTGTTTGCTGTCGGCGCCGGCTCCTCGTATGTGTATGTCTACGCGTCGCGACGTTGGCATGTCGATCGACGTATCGCCTATGGCACAGATCCTAAACGGGTCCAGGTTCCCTTCCGCGCCGACTTCCTTGGCTATGTCTTCGTCTATGAGCGATACGGTGCTTCCGTCGTCGAGTAGGGCGAACATAGACGCCTCTCCCGCCGGTCCGACTATCTGCACGGGCACTATCTTTAAGTATGCTTGAGCCTTTGCACGTATGCACGAACTGGCGACCGTTTCTTGCTTTTCTATGTTCACGTCTTCGGTCCTATGGGCTCCTCTATCGTAGTGAAGCAACTGGTTGTGTGTAGCGCGGCATCCCTCTACACCGCACTTCTTGGGCTTGCACGAGTGTTCTATTCGGCGTATGCGTAAGCAGTGAAAACACAATCCATGCTGCTTAACTAGCTGCCATCTCTTCACTGCGTTGGCGTTACGAAACGTGCTGCAGGCCGACGAGTAGTGTCCTTCGCGTTCACATATCCTGCACTTCGCTTTAGACGTGTCCGTATGGGTTCGCTTCTCCGTCGCCGCCGCCGTGTATGTCCTCTGCACGGCACGTCTGCTTGGCGGCCCATCGGTGATGTTCTCAGGCGGTGCGAACGCGCTACAGTAACGCGCGTACTCCGTCACGAAGTCACTAAATCGGCTGAGATCTGGCTTCGAATGGCACTTCTCGGTGTACGTCTTGTACCACTGCACACGTAGCGAGTTCGGTAGCTTCTCGGTCAACACACGCACTAACTCCGCATTGATGAGGTAGTGTTCTTTTTTCAACGCACGAAGTGTGACGACGCCGCTTCTAATCTTGCTCGCGAACGCGCATATGTCCTTAGATGCTTCGCTACAGCGTGGCAGGGTCCTCAGCTTGTCCGTCTCTGCCTGTGCGATCGAGTCTGGTCGTCCGAACTGCAGCTCCAACTCCTTCATGATTTCATCTGGTCGCGCATGCCCAATCAGTTCCGAGCTAACTGTTTCTAACGCTCTTCCCTTGAGACTTCTTCTCAGTCTCGCTGTATTCTCCACGTCGTTGAAGAAATTCTTGGTGGTGTCGTATATTGCCTTGGACGACAGCCACTCGGTGTGCGCGCCGCCGAACGTCGGTAGCGTCATGATGACTTTCGTAACCGCCGGGTGTGGTGCAACTATCGATGGGTGTGGTGCAACTATCGATGTGTCCGGTGGCTTCCTGTCGGCGAGCGCGTTGATCGCGGAGGTGAGATCCGTGATGAACGGCTTCAGCGAATCACCTCCCTGTTGATGAACGTCCATCTTCTGTGAGGGCGGTCCATCTTCGGTCATCTATCTTCTGTGCCCCGTCGACGTCCCTCTTCTTAGTGGACGCCGATATCACTATATCTATATCTTCAGGGCCGGGCTGGGGTTCCGGAGCCTCTTCCAACCACGAACGTACGTAGTCTTGTTTCGACTGTCCATCCTCGTCGTAGTCATCGGAGTCCGCCTCCTCTTCAGCCTTCTGTAGTGCTAACTGTAGTTTTATCTTCAAAACTTCTTCGCGGGCCAACAACACATTTCTATTGGAGCGTCCCGTAGCTGCTGAGCGTTGGTCGCGTTCCCTCGTTGGCTTCTTTCTATCTCTATTTTCTATCATACTATGTTGCGCTGTACAAACGCTCGATCTATCGGATGGTTGCAACGTCCTTTCCTTGCCGTCTTCATTTTTCGACTGCACCTCTGCTCGCTCCCTTGCGTCTTGAAACGTGATGTTTCGTTCGTCCCTCCCCGCGGGGTCGGGGAGGGCCGGTGGTGGCGCGTCGCTCCCGACTGTTGTCGACGGCGATCGCGGTGGCCCGTCGTGACGGACGACCGTGGCGGCTGGATTGCGGGCAGCGGCGGCGCGGGCGGGGGTACTGGAACTAGGCCTGGCGCCGGCCGCTCCCCCGGCGACCTCGGGAGCACGACCTCTTGAACGCGTCGTAGGCATTCTTCTACCCGGCTCGATGCGACCAACAAATGTAACGGATGCCAGGAATCGAACCTTTGCTAGTCCGCTATAGTGCGCTGGTGGTGTGTTGCTGACGTGTGCCTACGACGATGCGTGTTCTTCTATATGTGTGGACTGTATGGCTTCGATGTATTGGGGCTTCAGAAATGAAACATCTTCATACGTTGAGAGCGATGCTGTTCAGGTGTTCGGTGCTTGATGGTTACATAGGTCACAAGATGGTGGTTGGGACGCCAACGAACTGGCCGAATACATGGTCGCTTAGGTACCTCGGAACTTTACCTTATAGCCGTAACACACGCTCGAACTTGTCCGGCGGACAAAATCAGTTGGTCCGGCGGACCAAATCCGCTCTCGCTACAGACGAACGGATCGGACAGTTGCTTCACGTAAGCCATATCCGATCCGACCGATCTGCAAACTAGCGGACCGAGGCGGACTCAATTAATAATAATTATGTTCGCCGGACTACTCTACAGACGGGCAGATTTGGTCCGGAGGCGGAGCAAATCCGTGGTCTGTTCGGACCAAGTTCGAGCGTGTGTTACGGCCCTTAACGACGACCATCGCACCGAACACGTGCACAGAGAATCTTGGTTTATTTTTAATTTCATATACAGTACAAATGTCTATTTATATTAGGTACTACGATACATACATCGTTAGATAGGTCTCATTAAGTTCTATCTATCGGTATACAATACCTAAACTTAACTACTAGCGTCACTGAGTTATTCCATAAAAACTCCCAAAATATGCCGACACACAAGGGCCCGCCCACTATATTTTCTATTGAAAAACTATTATATACTAAATTTATATATGTAGGCCGTTGTGTGCAACTATATGGGGCATCTATTAAAACAAACACCATGAAAATATATTTATTCAATTCGAATTCATTACATGAAAACCTATGATGCATAAGAAAAATTACAGAATTTCTTAAGTAAACACTATCGTACATAAACAAAGTTTATGATAAACATGCAAATGTTTATTATTATGTTTATTTTAACTATATAAGGTAATAACTAGCAATAAGAAAGTATCTAGACATGATTTCAAGTCTATACGAAGCTAAAAAACACTTATAAAACTATAAAACTACTATGTAAACAAACAGCTGTTTTATCAAGTATTAGTTCTTATCTGTTACAACTGATAACACTATTTATGATCGATATCTAGGTCCCTACAGTTAGCACAAGTTTTAGACTAATGTTCATGTACTATATAGTACTTTATATTAATGATTTAACTATTTACACTATTCTAGCTGTATTTTAACACTTTGACGCGTTGGGGAACCGAACCCGGTGTACCGCACGTAGATAACACTGATTTTACACGATTTTCACTCGCGGTTTCGAATACACTATTCACCGTCATAGTTTTTAATGTCTGTCGCGAACATCGTTTATCTGGCAAACTATAAGCGGTACAGAATAATTTAAAATATGTTTGGTTGCAAATTAAATTTTCAACAACTTGGGTTCCGTAGTATTTAGTCGTAAAATGAAAAATAACAAAGTTACAAATTAGTAACAATTATCGATAAAAATCTCACTTTTTTCTAAAGTTCTTTATCAAAAATGTAGTACTTGGTCAAACCCAGTGTCAAAGCAGGGCTGATCTCAAACACTGTGGACACAGTTACAATGAAAAACGTTAAAATTGCCAAAATACAAAAGTAATAAAGATACAACTTTTTATTTTTAAATTTACGACAAAAGTTTCAGGACCAAAGTTGTAATGAATTTCATTTTCAACAAACACCTCTTTTACATATTCTTTGTGCATTCAATAGTTTACCAGATAATCAAGAAAACTGTCTGCACCTGCACTCTTTTCAAGGTGGCGACCGAGCGACAAGAAGTACGACTCCACAAGTTTGGATCAAGCTTTACAATAGCTCTTCCTAGATTCATCGTCAGTCCTGTATATAAACTGTCCCACTGCTGGGCACGGAGCTCTTCTCACTATGAGAAGGGTAAAGCCATAGTCCACCACGCTGGCCTAGTGCGGGTTGATTTCACATGTTTTTCGAGAACATAATCTACAACTCTCAGATATGCAGGTTTCCTCACGATGTTTCCCTTCACCGTTTCATCATCATCAACAGCCCAACTGTGTCCACTGCTGAACATAGGCCTCTCTTTGTTCTTGCCATTTCCCTCGATCTTGTGGTAATCTAGTCCAGGTTCGGCCCGCGATTGCAACGATATGTTCGGCCCATCATGCTAAGGGACGGCCGACACTTCATTTCCCCATCCGTGGCCGCCATTCTGTTACGGCTGGATTGTACTCCACCTGTTATCACCCCGTCTAGCCAGATGTCCTGCGCAATTACATTTTGACGTTATTATTTGAGTTCCCATATCGCGCACCATTGTGCGTTTCCGAATTTCAATATTGGGAATTCGGTCAACTTGACGGATACCAAGCATGGAGCGTACCGTTTAGCAAGCGATAATTAACAATTTAATAGCAGCATCTGCGTAGCAGTCTGTCGGTGTCTCCACTAGACCATCGCTGCTGCATCATGCTGTTGATCAGGCTATCGCTGCCCTTCCTACACATCTGTAAAATAAAAGTGCGTCCTCTGATAAAGGCAACAAGGCATTACGTTACAAACCCCAAATTTTTCTATGGAATAAATTAACATATTATCTATCACCTTCACTGCGGAACAGGCCCATATCGGCCTGCCGCGTTACTACTTACCGCTGTTAGTTGGTGCGGACGAAGAAAGCTATGTCCCTCTCGCTGGTGCGCAATGATTATTTCAGGTGTTTGTAAGATTTTGACAGAGACAAATATATATTTCAGCTTGTAGTCAAAATGGGAAGTATTCCCCATAAAAACATTTTGAGAGGCTTTTTAGGCCTAACACGCACTAACGGTGAAATACACCCGCTCAGTGCGGCAGTGGGTTTATTTCAGCCGGCGCGGCGACCCGATACCGCACAGAGCGCACGCGCCGCCAGTTAGTCTTGTGCTGTCTGGCTGATCTGACGTAGCGTTGGTTCCATATACTTAATGATGGTAAGCAAATAATGAAAAAACAAATTTTGGAAAATAGAGTTACTTGCCCCGCAGTTACTGATATTGATAGTGATAGTAGTGAAGAAATATTTCCCATTACGAAAAATAAAAAGAATTTATAAACAAGTCGTGCAGGTAGTAAGTTTTGCTTACTACCTGCACGTACAAAAGTGCAAAAATGCAGTCATATGCACTTTTAGTACCCAGGAAAAAAAAGACTTAAAACAATTAAAAAATATTGCAGGGAATGCAACCAAAACCTTTGCGTGACATGTTTTAAAGACAGGCACAAGTAAATAAAATCTTTTTTCATTTCTTTTACGATAATTCTGTTTATTTTCGATATTTCCTTATTTTGGTCCGTCCCATTACTGCTAAAAATACTTTCTACAGCGGTTCAGGTCGATAGATCAGGTTGGCCAGCCAATTTTCCTGGTTTATTTCTCATTTCGGGTTTGGGTAGATTCCGGAGGGAATCAAACCTAAGGAAGCTGGGTTCAAGGTTATTCAAACAGAACAAAAAAAAAGTAAGTATAAATCATGTTTTCGCAAAGTTATTTAAAGCATTTCGTCGTCTGAGGCGCATTTTGACCTGCCGCCGCACCAGATGAAGGTTCATGATTTTACTCGCTGCAGCCAAAGTGTTAAGATAACCTATGTATACCGTGTCACAATTAGCTGTGATCGCAGTCGTTTAGTGGTGCGTAGATAGTGCAGTGACACAAACGGTAATACAATGTTGTTCTACTTGATTGGTGTTATCATATTTTTGTGTATTATACATGTTGCATTTAATTACAATAAACGAGCTCGGATGATCCGGAAGGTACCTGGGCCTAAAATAGACTTCATTTTTGGCCATGCATTGACTGTTATACAATCAACAGGTGACTTTCAAGCTATTTAGAATTTTATACATGTTTTGAAGTGCCTCTGACTAATTAATCTCGACTATGTCTTTTCTTTCGCCAGTCGGTATTATGAAAATGGGCAGAGAGTTTGCCAAAAGATGGGATGGTATTTACAGTCTATGGATGTATCCTTACGGAATGGTCCTGATATATAATCCTGAGGATGTTGAGGTGGGTATTATAAATCCATAAAATTATACTATGCAAATTAAAAAGTATAAAAGGCTTAATTGAAGGTTCGTCTATCTATAGAAACGGTTCGTGGCAGTGTCTGAGTAATCAATTTTTTTGTACCTGAACTTCGAGGATAACGCGTTATATAGTTTTTAATCATAACTCCTTATAAATGTTCATGTTGCATTATACTAGTTAAATTACTTTTAAACCAGTATAAAATCACAAAGTATTATAATTTAAGTGCATTAAACGAATATTCCATTCATGATGCAATATAAGTTAGCATATCGTAAATGACAACGCTTACTCGACTAGGATTGACGTGTAAACTGTCTAAGTTATAAGGTGGCAGTAGAAGCATGCAGGTCCATTTCTTCAGAGGGAGGTGAAACAATACTGAACTTTTCATGATCTATAGGTACGTAACAACAATCCGGTAGTATTGATGCGTAGCGAAACCTAAGATTTGTTTATTTTTCGTTACCAAGTCAAAATGAATAAATCGGATGTATATTACTTTATTAAATACAAATTGCAAAGTAATACTTATGAATATCAGAACCAATCTTACAGTCATGTTTGTACAGTTACCTAGTAGAGATAAGAAAATAGCCTGAAAGAAACTAAAAACGCCGTTCAAATATTCTTTTTATTTTAGATTATTCAACTTACGTAACATGTACTAAACAACGTAATTAAATAATATGATTACTGAATGCGAAGATGAAAGTTTGATTGAGTGTAATATTACGATTGAAGATGTAAAAGTAGAGCAAGTAAAAGAATTTCTATATTTGGGTAGCGTGTTTACAAGAGACGGAAGATGTGAAGAATATATTGAAAGGAGAGTGATTGCGGGCAATCGTGTAAATGGAGCACTGTATGCCTTTATGAACGGCCAGACTGTGCCGAAAGAGGTGAGATTGGCGGTTTATAATGGAGTGCTTGTCCCCACGTTGATGTATGGAAGTGAGAGTTGAGTATGGCAGAAAAGGCATGAAAGTAGAATTAACGCAGTTGATATGCGATTACTGCGTAGTATGTGTGGAGTGAGACTGATCGATAGAATTCCGAATGTAACTATACGAGAGAGCAGTGGTCTGAAAGAAGATATCGTGACTAGGATTGAGAAAGGAATGCTAAAGTGGTTTGGACACGTGGAGCGAATGAGTGAAGAAAGAATGACGAATAAGATTTATAAGGCAAATGTGTGTGGGCAAGTCGGTCGCGGCAGACCTCGTCGGACATTCCTCGATCAAATTGGGGACGTCCTAAAAAACGGCAAGGTCCGAAGTGCCCGAAACCGGCGAGCATGTATGAAAAGAGTAATGAGTGTAGAGGAAGCGCGTGAGGTTTGTAAGGATAGAAGCAAGTGGCGTTCTGTTGTCTCTGCCTACCCCGACGGGAAAAAGGCGTGAGTATATATATGTATGTATGTATGATTACTGAATGCGATAGCGATACACTGCATCCTGGTGATCATTTGTTTTGATTCAGTTTGTCTGAATTATTCAACTTATATTGTTCCAATCTGATTTTGTTTAAGCTTACAAGTATCTTAACTACTCTTCGAAATATCCGATAATATTCCTACCAAACATAAACGCCATTTAAGCTAATTCTTAACAATAAATTTACTTTCAAAGCACATGCCTACTGATTATTAGAAAATATTGTATCATTTAGATAAGTAAGAATGCTTTGCGACACGTAGTAGTACCTACAGCTTTCAAATATATGTATTAGGGTTGTTTATAGAGAGATATAGAAGTTCAGTTCGCAAGAAACATTTTTAGAATTTCCAACTATTTATTACTCTTTATCATAATACTATTCAGAAAAAAAACTGAAGAAGAATCAATACTAGTTTATAATGTTCCAATCCATAGATAAGCTTTTAACACAAAAAACTATTTGATTGAATTTTATTGAATATAGCTGTTTCCCGCGGTTTCACCCGCGTCCTGAGAGAACTGCTTCGCGTACCCGGTTAATTTATAGCCTAAGTTACTCCTTGGTACATCAGCTATCCGCCAGTGAAAGTCCCGTCAAAATCGATCTTGCCGTCCCAGAGATTAGCGAGAACAAATAGGCAGACAGACAGACAAAAAAAAAATTGACATTTCGGTATATGTACCGTGTATACAGCCATATTTATTTAGCAAAAAGCGGTTATTTTAATATTACAAACAGACACTTCAATTTTATTTATTGTATAGATTGGTTTTGATGTCAGTGGGAGCAAACTCAACGCAAGGTATACTCATTTCCGTACACACAATTTTAGACACTCTGGTCAATTAGATTTGAAGCGTTATGAATAAAAGGAAATCGATTTCTGTCTTCACAAAAGTACATATAGTTTTCTAAATTCGCTGTAATAGCGCTGATACACCTGAGCATTCCATTGTTACAGAACAGCGAGCATTCGCCGTTTTTTGTTTCGAACAGAGCCG
Source organism: Euclidia mi (assembly GCA_944739405.2). Lineage (NCBI taxonomy): Eukaryota > Metazoa > Arthropoda > Insecta > Lepidoptera > Erebidae > Euclidia > Euclidia mi. The sequence continues at coordinate 43,481,965 of OX123189.2, forward strand.
AACATTGCTACGAACATTTTCACTATCTTTCTAGCGGACACTGTAATCCTTAGAATATAGAAAAATATAGAAACCGCACTACAACAGCAGTTTTACCCAATAGGCTTTACATTGGCTTATGAATTCTTTTTAGAGTAAGAGAAAGATACATAAACAAAAGAAGTTTCTAAATAATCAAATGCAGATCTTAATTGGAACAGGTTTAATAAATCCCACAAGTGTCTGTTCCTACGTTCAAATTTATTTATCGATATTGAGGATTTATCAACCTTCTATTGTAATTAATTCTGAGTAAACCAAATCTAAGGATTTATTAAAAACATAATCGATATTTTATCGATATTCATTCTGAGAAAGCCCATTACTAGTCAACCTAAAACTAGTGACAAACTACGAATATTCGAAACTCTCGTCTTACATAAGACCAAAATCATAAGATAAAGTGAAGTAAATACATATATTGGAGTTTAACCGCCGTTGTAGGGCGGTTTCATGTATTTTTTCTATATTCTAAGGCTCGCCAGAATGTTCATGAGAATGCTCGCTAAAACAAACTCGTTAATTTTTCTGTTTTGTAACCATTGATCTATTACTTACAACGTAATATTCACACGAATGCTCATAACAGGTGAATGCTCAAGTGTATCAGCGCCAGAGAAGGCGAAGGTTCTGGATGGTAATCGGAACAAAGCTTAGATGATGAATAAGCGCCTTGTCTGCTTACTACTACACAGAAACACTAACTTATATAGCTGTGCTGGGTGTAGGAAATTTTGAGAATGAGTAATTTAATAAGTATATCATATCTTAATATATTATCTTAGTTCATATGTTCGTAATATTTATAATTAACTTTCAGGTTATCATGTCAAATGTAAAGTATGCAGATAAAAGTTTAATTTATTCACTTTTAAAACCCTGGCTACGGGAAGGATTACTCATCAGTAATGGTAATAAGTATTGCATGTTCTTGTTGTGTTTTATATTTCATCATGGTTTTCTTAGCGTTACCTCGGTTAGATCTAACATTTAGTGCTCATCTAGTAGAACGAGACTTGGACGGAATATTTGCTTTTTTCACAGAGCAACTACCGTTTGACCTCCACAACCGCAAAGGGATAGCGATATGAATGATGCATACCTAATTATGTTTTAATTATTGCATATTATTTTAATTTGTAATCAGGTACAAAATGGCAAGAACGCAGGAAAATTCTTACTCCCGCTTTCCATTTCAACATATTAAAACAATTTTGTGAAATTATTAACGAGAACAGCAACCAGTTAGTTGATAATATCAAGAAGAACGCTAGCAGACCTATGGACGTGCTGCCTGTAATGTCGGAGTTTACTCTTCACTCTATTTGCGGTAAGTACCTACTACTACCTATTGGTTATTGACCTTGAAAATCTTCTTCTACCTGGTGATTAATTAATCCGGGTCTTTACCAGAGTTTGTCTTCCTGTTAAACCTTCTGCATATAACCTGGTCTTATACATGAACGTACACTGCATTAAACTACACTGCTAAACAAATAACGTTGCCTACAGTACAACGCAGGCGCTTAAGGGGAAGTGAGAGAGGTAGCGGGTAGAGGGACGCATTCCAAGCGGGTCTCAACTCAAACTCTAAACTGAAGAATACATGGATACTGAATAATTTAAATTTAGATCAACCTAGCCCTATTCGTAATAGTATGGCCCCTATAGGCCCAGGCAATAGGCCCCTTTGAACATAAACAAGTGCGTATGATGTAAATTTTGTATTACGTATCTAATTTCAGATGTTTTCATTTTACAGAAACTGCAATGGGAACACAGCTGAATAACGACCCTACAAGTGCTGCCAAATCTTATAAGGAGGCTTTGTATCATTTATCATTCTTAATCTTTCAAAGATTTGTCAGACTTTATCTGTATCCAGATTTCATATTTAATTTAACACCTTGGGGCAGAAAACAAAGAGAATACTTAAAAACTATTCATGGGTTTACGACGTCCGTTATAAAACAAAGAAAAGAATATATAAAAAATAACGACATTGACTTAGATAGACTAATAGGCGATGACGACGATACTTACGTATACAAGAAAAAGAAGAAATTCGCGATGTTAGACTTACTCATATCAGCTGAAAAAGACGGACTCATTGATAAAACTGGCATTCAAGAAGAAGTTGACACATTTATGTTTGAGGCAAGTTTGTACTAAATAAACAAGCTCATAATTCTGTTTGTCTCTCTGAATACAACGAGGTGACTAACAATTTCGTTCCTGTTCTATTTTTTCTACAGGGACATGATACGACGGCTTCTGGATTGACTTTTTGCTTAATGATAATTGCAAATCATAGAAATGTCCAAGTAAGTATGATCTGTTAAATAACCAACATAAATGCTTCTAGGCCAGGTGTCAGCAACCAGCGGCTCGCGAGCCGCATGCGGCTCTTTGGATATGAAGCTGCGGCTCTTGAGTTTCATACACAAATATTATTTACCTACAAGCCTTCGTCCGCGTGATATAAGCACCTAAACCTTCCCTTACGTGTTTCATGTAAACGTTTATTTTTTTTCAATTGTTTACTCTAGTAATGGGTGATTATTGAATAATACATAATTAAATATATTATTTTATGTTATAATATCTAATTTGTTGTGAAAATAACACAATTTATCAATCATCTTCGATCAATATAATTATATTAAATTCTTCCTTCTTCCGTTACTGACTGTCTGCTAGGTTAAGAATACATTATGTTTTATCAAAATACTTTATTAATGCAAGTATTATTTATAGTTGGCAAGAAAAAGGGATGCATGGGATCATAACTCTATCATAGAGCTTCCAGCCAACCTGACCTGCTCGTGGTGCATCCTGCCAACCAGCGAACGAGGCTCTGGCGACTGACTAACGATGGACTAACGTTCATGGTTGGAAATAGGCTAAATAGAATATATCGGTGACGATCAGTGGTGCGAAAAGCTACGCCCTACGATCACCTGCCTGCCTAGCGTGGTGAATACGGCCAAAACCTTAATGGCACACACACCTACGCAACGGCTCACAGTTCCCGGTCGCCCCGCTATTCCTGGCGAAGGCGGTGGACCTGGTAACTACGGAACAGGGAGTGCGAAGAATACCCGGGCTGTCACCGCTTCCAAATCAACTGATCATGGCTACGTGTAATGGACGCACGCTACGACTCGACGAACATCTGGCACAACTGGAAAAGGAACTAAAGTGCATAAGATAGCATGTTTTGGAATTATGCGAAGCCCGTAGAAAGTGGCAGGATACCGTTTTGGCCATCTCATGTCATTCAGGATGGGAGACTATTCATCCCAAGGCGGGGTCGGGTCCTTGATCCATGAGGTCCTCTCTGACAAGGTTTAAGAAATCTCCAATGTAAGGACAAAGGTGGCAAATCTTGTGATTAAACTCACCAAGGGCTACCCTCAAGGTTAGGCAAGTGTATGCACCGACTTCGACATACTCGGATGGTGAAATGAGAGGAAATGTATGAAGACATTTCGAGGAGTGTGAAACGATTTACCAACATTCGATTGGCCTATGAACCATTGATCAAGATAATCTTTAAGCAATGAACTTTTCATCCAACGAACTTTTCAACCATGAACGTTTCGCCAACAGAACTGTACGCCAGTTTATGTTTAACCAACAGTATGTTTCGACCAATAACTGAGAAGAAACACTCGCAGTATTTGCTAAGCAACGCGGCTGATTTTATATTAAGAACTTTTGTGGCTCTTTAAAAACTTAGAAATGTTGTAAATTGTAGTTTTAGGCTCTTCCGACTCAAATGGCTGCCGACCCCTGCTATATATCTAGGCATTATTTTTATAGACATGTGACGTTGTTTTGTGAATAGGAAAACGTCAAAAATATCGTAATTTAGGACTGCATAACTTAAATATAATTTACTTTAATTTTGATTTAAGTTAGTTCTGAACTTCGTTTTCAAGTTAAAGTATCTTGCATAATACAAAGTAGACGTCAATTACTCATACATAACACAGCAGCCAGCAGCACTCTTATTCTGGAGTTGTAGGCGTCAGTTTAGAAATATGCTTAATGTCTAAATTGACCCTTGAGTACTGGATTACAATGCAGCATCTTGTGCAAGAGCTGTTTGACATAGACCCTCTTACTTATAAACGTTAGTCAACATTTTAAACGACTGTTGAGAGGCTGATTAGCAAAAACCTTACCTATAAACCCTGCTTAGCGTTTAGCAGCCACTAAGTGACGCTTAAATAGCTGTCAAATTTAAACAACACCGGGACCTTGTTTAAATGTTGCTGAGAGGCACAATGGCGGCTTTTACTTGAAACAGCTGTTCGATCAATGACATATTATACATTGTTAAAATTATTTATTTGCATTTCTTTCAATTTTAATATTGTTTACTTATAATTAAACATAGATTTTGACGATCTAGCAGATTTCCAAAATTATATAGAAGATTTAACTTGTCTAGTTATAAATTATTTCTTGCCGATATTTTTAGAACAACATAATAGTAGGAGAGCTGGTAAACAATTTTTGGTAACATACCCAACATTGAGGCATTACAGGAAATTCTGTGATTGTCCTTAAATGAACCTAAATTAGGTAGTCGAGGTCTAGTTGAAGTGTAGCGGCTCCCTACAAGTACTTAAATCTTTCATCATCATCATCAGCCTTTAACAGTCCACTGCTGGACTAGGCCTCTCCTTTGAAAGGAGGAATTGGCCTACTATACCACCTTAAATCTTTGTACAGGCAAAAAAATAATTGAGTCATTCTAGATGACCTACTTTTTTTATATAGAGAACTTATATTGGCTGTATCTCTTGCTCATGTTCCTGCGAATTGCGATGCGGTTGGCTCTCGTGAAAGCACGACAAACGGCACTCATGTGGTCTTTCAATAATATATTCGGAGTAAATATATAATTCCATCCTAAATAATAACAATATTTGAAAAATAATATTTATTAGATCTTTTTATGAAAAACAAAAATACATCCGTAATTAGTATAATACACTGAAGCTATATTGAATCTCAAATAAAGTGCAATAATAGAAAAAAAACATTCGTAAATTTCAAAATTTATTAATATTTCTCATGTTTCAAAAAAATATCCAAGATTGTTCACCAGTTCTACTAGTCGACCAAGCCAACTAGACGAATGTCAACGTGACAAAATTCAACATAATTCAATAATTATAATCCAGAAATTCCTAGTACCGACTGCAGGCGCATTGTACGTTCACACGCCGCGTTCGCACGTTACGATAAATAATTTCTGGATTATAATTGTTGAATTATGTTGAATTTTGTCACGTTGACATTCGTCTAGTTGGCTTGGTCGACTAGTAGGACTTTTTGCTATTTGTCAGAATATCGTTGCCATGGAGATATCATATCGTTGTTATGTATCTATGATTCATAGATTCAAAATAGCCAAGCGTGTTCGTTCAATTGCGTTATTTAGTCGACTATTTTGGCTTTAATCTGTGGTCCTCGTATGTGTATCGTTCTTTATCAGTTACTCAGCTAAACAACAGCTAATCAACGTTTATAAGTAAAGAAAATTTAAGCGTTGTTTAAATGCTTGACAGCTATTCAGCTGGGAGGTGGCTAAGTCACACTTAACGAGATTTTTATAAGTAAGACGGAGAGTGTTTAACTAATTTTATAAAGTCCTGTCTTAGCTGAACTCTGGTACTACCCGTTTTTTACTTTAAGAGGTCAAGTAGGTAGTTATAAAGGTTTTGTGTTTAGGCACCGAGCTAAGTGAACTTACGCTTATATGTGAATAATAATAATGGTGTCGATAACGTCGACCGCCTATGCAACAACATTATATTTTTGTTGAAATAATAGTTCTTATCAAGCTGGTTATCTTTATGTATTACAATACAATTAAAGAATTGAAAAAATAATGCTTATCTCTTGCAGTGATAAAATGCTTTTATTATGACGATATTCTTCATATTTCAGGACAAAATTCGAGAGGAATTGTTTGAGATATTCGGTGATTCCACGCGACCTATCACGATGGACGACCTCAACAAAATGAAGTACTTAGAATGTTGTATAAAGGAATCCTTACGAATGTACCCTCCAGTGCATTTTATTAGTCGTAACTTGAACGAAACCACAGTCTTAGGTACGCATTCATTCTGCGTATATAGTATATAAGTATATTACATAAAACGTATAATACTAATACCTTGGTGACTGTTAGGCTCAGTTAATCTACAAAATCTAATCAATTATTCCATCGATATTCCTTCCTATTGATTCATGCCATTTGTCTCCGATATATTGTTGAATAATAAATATCAAAGTTAAAATAAAAGCAAAGCTAACCAAGTAACAACATAAATAGAGACCTTGTTATCTATCATGAAACTACCAACAGTTGCTGCTAATTGTGTTACCATAGAACAGACTCGAGTTGTTTTGGGATTAGATAATAATAAAATTAGTTCTGAATAATCTGTCGCACTGGTGGGCACAGGTCTCTAATCATTAAAAGACAGGTTAGGCCATAGTACACCACTGTAGCCCAGCGTAGGTTGGTGTACGTGACTTGTTTTCAAAGAAAATGATGGAGTACTCTTAGACATTCAGTGTTCCTAGCGATGTTTTCCTTTACTGTTTAGTAAGTGATAATTTTATCCACATAACTTCAAAAGTCTTAATGGAGAGCATCTCCATGGGTGTAGTATTTAAGGTAGCGATAGCTCTCGCTGCCTTAAATACTCCCAATAAATATGCTATTACTCATTTTCAGGTAATTATACGCTTCCAGCTGGCACATTGTGTCACATTCCGATATTTGATCTTCATTACCGAGAAGACATATATAAGAACCCAAAACAGTTCGACCCTGAGAGGTTTCGACCAGAGAACAGTTTGGGTCGCCACCCCTACGCGTACATACCCTTCAGCGCCGGAACCAGGAACTGCATAGGTAAATGACCAGCATGTTTTACTTTTCCTTTCATAGTTCAGGCTAAAGAACTATGGCTAAAGTTCCTTTATATTTCAAAGACTGCCATAGACCAGTGCCGATAATTTTTAAACCAAAAAAACATAGGTATAGTAGGGTGAAACCTATTGGAAAAGGAAGAGGATATAACAGAAATGAAAGGAAAAATAAATCATGGGCGATCCGAGGATGGGAAGTGGATGGGAGTGCGATTTTAATCTGATTTCTTTTCAATATAGAAATCTGATGGTCTGCTTGCCAAATATGTCATGATAATTTTAACTTCCGTTTGTACCGACCCAATGTTTCAAACTCGTATCGTATTTTACTCATCCAGGGAGGATGACGTAAAATAGAAATAGAATATATTTTACCTTAATCATTGAATAATGATGAGGATGATGATCATTGAGTAATTACGCGATTGAGTCGATTGAGGCCTGTTGAGTAAATTGATTTGTACTTTACTAATTAAAGTACAAATTGCAAAAATATCACTTGACTATACGAAATATTACAGATAAGCATATTATGAGACCCAGTCACTGATCTATGTGCATTGTTGACCTTATCACGGGAGACATAAATCTTAAGTACGTACTTATATGAACTTTATTTTGTGAGATATAAGTTAGAGCGCATTGAGTGTTATGTAATCCTTATTATCAGGTCAAAAGTTTGCCATGATGGAGATGAAGATAGCCATCACGAAGGTGATACAAGAGTTGGAACTTGTGCCGATCACTCGTCCTGAAGATATCAACTTTGATGCAGATCTAGTGTTAAGAAATAATGGACCAGTGCTTGTAAATTTTATTAAAAGGCAAAAGTAATGTAAATGTAATAAGAATTAATTTATCTGTTAAATTTATAATAGTGATTAAAACATGAAAAATAAATCATACTTTGATGAAACTGAATAAAGGATGAAACATACGCATGCAACATACAATGTTCAATATTTTAACTTTAAATCTGCAGCAAAACAAAATATACGTAATAAATATAAGTATAATATAACCCTACCTATAATAAACAATATGATGCATTATAAGAGTACATACATTACAGCCATTAGAGTATTTTATAGGCTGCCAAGCGACCTCAAATAATAAAATGCAAATTTATTAAAAATAAAATAAAAAAAATGGAATTGAAAATGTATTTTACAACTTAAACGAATTTTTTGGTAAACAGTAATGCATGTAGTCCATAAAAATGATGTACATATTTGTTGCTCTATTTATCTTAATTACTTCAATTTTTTATTAATTTCCTATTTTTTGTTTTTACATATTGCATGTCTGATATGGATAAACTGTTGTGTCTATTGCTGTGTGCTTAATAATAAGAACTACTGTACACAGTTATGCAATAAATAAATCTTTATCTTTATTAATAGAGGCCATCATATATATTTTCTTACCTTATAACCAAAATATACCCAAAATTATTTATATTATAAACATTGGAGGTGAATCACATACTACATGGTACCTATTAAATTGGTAGGTATTGAGGTCTGCCACCTCTGGGATGCCGTTGATTCACCTTCTCTGTTTCACCTTTTATATAAAAGGATATGATTGATATATATACATTGGCGTACCTAGGTTCTGGGTCAGGTTGGGGCAAAACCGATTTTTGCAAGCTAGGTCCCACGCGCTTCTGTTGCCTACCTAAAAGAAGATAACATATTGAGAATCAAGGTAACACCATCAATAAACGAAAATGGGTTTCCTTTTTTTTTAATACTTCCTTTTTTACGGTGACGAGGACTCTTTTTGAGTCGTCTTGGCTCTCCCTCTCAACGGTATGAGTGTAATTGGCTGAGATGGGGACAGGCGGAGGATATAAATGTGACTTTTCAATTATGCTTGTCAGAGACTGCAGATTAAGGGATGATTCACGCTACACCGTGCCGGAGCCGGGCTGGGTCTCGGTCTAACAATCATAGCATTAATTTGGATGGAGTAATTCATATTAGGCCGTGCCCAGGCGCCCCGGCCGCAGCACGGCCTAACATGAATAGCTTGGCTTGACCGTGTCCTGGCCGTGCCCCGGACGTTACCCGGACCGGCTTCGGCACGGTGTAGCGTGAATTAGCCTTAAAACCACCTCCGTGTGTCACGGCACTCGATAGCGAGGCCACACGAATCGCGGTGAGCTTACTTTACCGCAAACCCGCCAGGGATCGGCCAGCCGTTGGATGCTGGTAGAATAGGCTATATTTACTCATTCATCATTTAAGCTGCACGAGGACATGGCGCCGTCAACTTGGACTACTAGTGGACAGCGAACGGCCCCTAGGGCTTAATTCATAAAATGCAGATACTTCCTCCAAACATTTCTATTTTTTGGAGCTTTCATGTTAATTATCTGAAAAGGCTGCAGCAATAAAATAGCAAACTTTGGTGATTAGTCGTTGCGGAATCTCGCCTCAAATGAAGATGTTATCGACATCGTATTCAAATAGAGCACGTGCAGAGCACCTAGCGAATAGAACGGTCGCGCCGCGCAGTGTTTTTCACTGCTGAACGTAGGTCTCTTCCAAGATTTTCCATACGGACTGATTAAAGCCAATCGCATCCGCTGAGATCTTATGGGATATCGAACGTGGAGACATGCTTTTGCCCCTGGCTCAATTTACTTGTTGACTTTTTCAAGTGTAGAGTTCCCGCCTTGAATAAAGGCAGGTGTGATTTGAGTCCTGTCCCTGTTGGGAGATTATAAGTGCCATCGATTACCGTAGGTATATTACGATGCTTAGAAAAATAAGAACTATTGTCGACAACATGACAGTAGAATGCTGGGAGGTATACAAAGTCCATTCTGGGGCAGTTGCCCTCCCCTGCCCGCCCTGGGTAAGACCATGTATATAAAAAAAGTAGAAGATCCTATATATATACGACCTATGTATACATGCTAGGCAATTTTTTGAATAACAAAAACAAAAATTGTAACATACTTATATCATCTTCCCAGATATACCTGCAAAGCCACTGTTTGCAAATGGCTTCATACTCAAAATTATGAAGAAACAGAAGAATTATTAAAGATCTCAATTTTATGATTTGCCTACCAATTTAAAAATACGCAGAAAATTTTCTAACTCTACACACATTCGCACACACCCATGCACACACATCACACACACATACACAAAATATGCTATGTCTGTAAAAAGTAACCATAGAATATCATACTAAATTTATTTTATATTTTTTAGTTACCTCACTTTCAACTAACTACATAGAAATGTTAAATTTTATTCTTATTCTGTGTTCTAATTAGAAGCAATGTAACTGCTTGTAAATAATTATGTGAAAACTGATACCCACAACACAAGTTAAATCTTACCGTGGGTACCAGAGCCGCAAATACTGCTTACTTTGTTATATTGTCTTATTTTAATAATATAATATTGTGTTGTTCTACCTATAAGTGGTTAATGTACAATTTTTCTTGGAATTAAATAAAATTATTATTATTATTCTACTTGATTGGTGTTGTCATATTTTTGTGTATTATACTTGTTGTGTTTAGTTACAATGAACGAGCTCGGATGATTCGGAAAATACCTGGGCGTAAAATGGATTTCATTTTTGGCTATGCATTGACTATTATACAAACAAAAGGTGACTTTCAAGCTACTACGTGTTTTGAAGTTAATCTGGCTAATTAATCTTGAACTATGTCTTTTCTTTCGCCAGTCGGTATTTAGTATTTGTATACTCTTTGGTCGGTAATATGAAAATGGGCAGAGAGTTTGCAAAAAGATAGGATGGTATTTACAGTCTATGGATATATCATTTTGGAATAGTTCTGATATATAATCCTGGCGATGTTGAGGTGGGTATTATGGTAAACCATACTAATGTTGGCACCCCCTCAATGATTGGCACTTCACAGCTTTTTTCTGGTTATCAGAATGTTTTGTGTGACAGAGTTACACAATCATAAGGAAAATACTCAATCTCTTATACTGCCAACACCTATTTTATGTGTCCAAAGCCAAAAATCTTTCCGTAAAAGCTGTTATAAAATTGCGCGTGAACAAATCTATAAAATGTTAACGAAAAGTATAGGTAAGTTTCGTTTAGTTTTTTTTGTCTATTTTAACATTTTAAACTAAATATAACCAATTTTTCGTCGGTGCCAATAACTATAATTTATATTGTTTGATATTGTAATCATTATATTTTCCAGCTTTTATCCAAAATCGATTCCTGGCACTGCCAATAACTATATCCTGTGGGTAATGTTAATAACTATACCTTGCCTAGTAACAATTCATATCATAGCGTAATGACGCCAGGTCGCTTTGTAGCCTGAGGTTCGCTTACCAGTCTTATCACATTTGACAGATTATTAGCTTTTCCACCAAGTGATTGTCGTCTGACCATTGCAACCCAAGGAGATAACGATATTCCATGGCTTAGAATAGCGTCAGTTTATTCAAAGGTTCTGACTCTCATTGTTATAGATTTTTATGACAGTCGGGATCGACGGCTTAACGTGCAAGGTCAAGCCATAATAAACATTTAATACGCACATAACTAGTTTAACATTCTAAATTGGACTTTGCTTTCAAAATTAATATTACTGCGGAACAGAAAGCCTAGTTGTTCGACGTACGTACTTTAATAGAGCTTAATCACGGAGCCGAAACCTCTGTGCCCACAAATGAGAAAATTAACAAAATTAAAGTCATCCAAAGGATAGCAGAAAGAAAGATCGTGGATATCATGCTGAGAGGCCGTAGACCAACACCTGGCCCTAAAATAAATAGCAAGTATAAAGTGGCAATGAGTGGTTCTCATGGCTCGCAAACATATGTAGTTCGAGGGGTATGGAGTTTTTGTATAGAGACCTTAGAGGGAAAGAGACCTAGATGAAGCTTACAAATGCGGTAGACGGAGGATATTAAGGCTGAGACTTCTCAAAGAACGTGTGAGGGTGAACCTAAGAAAACTGCAGGAACAGGATAGTGTTTAAAAGTGCAATTTGAAGGAGGTCTACATTCGGCCGTCAAGAAGAAAAGGATGAAATATTATGCCCATTTACTTAGTGGATTACACGTTGTGTACAGAAAATTTGTGGTTAAATAGATAAGCAAGAAAATTAGGTGAAATAGGTCGAAAAAAAAGAAAGATTTTCTTCCACCGAAGATCAAAAAAGCAAGAAAAGAGAAAAATATACTGGTGGACAAACTAAACCTCTGTTGAATGAAGATCATCTACTTTTGACGAGGATTCTCTAAATCATTTTATATGTGCAGCCTTTCGTATACCCTTTGCTGAACATGGGCGTTTCCTAATTTCCGTCAGAATAACATTTTAAGTCAATAGGAGAATATGCCACGCTGACGGGTTAGCATAGGATTTAATGTCTTCGCAACGATTCTGTATGATTTGGCCAACACCGTTTTTCGTAACACCGAAACACTATAATGCACTAATGTGTATAAAAATAATACGTAAATAGTATTTAATTTTAGCCACAATGTTCGTTAACTTAAAGTAAAGTGGATGAAATGACGTAGATACTTAAAAATATTATTGATGTCAATAACTCATCACTGTTATCAAGTGACTTAATTCAGTTAGCTGAAGAGTTACCACGCCGTAAAATAAACTTAACTTAAGTGGTTTAACGTTATATTGTTCGGCCGACTATTGCGACTGAATAGAGCGATGGAGAGTTATGTGTTTCTTTCAGTCGACAGATAATGCAAAAATACGGCTGCTGTGACATTTTGCTATTTTGACCAAACATTGACTTGTGCTTTTGGCTTCTGTGTCTAGAATTATCGCTTGACCCGTGCCTCGGAGGGCACGTTAAGCTGTTGGTCCCGATGTCATGAAAATCTTTGAGAGTCGTTATAGGGCGTCAGTACCTTCTAAATAAACTGACACTAGTCTAAACCATGGAATATCGCTATCCCTTTGGGTTGGGGAGGTTAGACAGGCAGTCGCTCTGTGGAAAAGCTAATATTCAGCCAAATCCGGTTAGACTAGTAAACGGACCCCGGGTTGAGATAACGCTAGGAGGATAATGAAATAACATCTTATAATAGGTATAACCAGCAAAAGACAGTCTTGCGTCATATCGTCTTGCTGGTAACGATTTCACAGAAGTAGAGTCTAGCTGATTTCAGCATGAATGAGCCGGCTCGACTGGAAAGTCCCTCTGACGGAATTTCGACGTAAAGTAATAGTACCTGTTGCGGTTCGTTCGGTGAGTGAGAGTGTCGGAGGCTCCACCCCTTTTTCGTTTTATCTCATCCCACTCCTCCTCCTATTCCTTTTCCCAACCCAAGAGGCGGCGACCCCCTTGTGATTTCTCTGGTCTTTTTTGTGTCGATGGACGAGCTATTTTGTAGGTAACAAAAAGAGTAGGGGTGAGCCGGGCTGGTTTTAACGGAGGTAAGTATTAACAAGCTGATGCCCGCCAAACGTGACATGTTAAACATATGATACTCGGTTTAGGAACTCTTTATACCTACACAGCTGAACATGTCCTTTTTTTTTTTTTTTTTTTTTGGTATCGGGTTGGAAAATCCTCATGGAGTCCCTCCGCCCCGGGGGGGAAGGACGAAGGGGACTGTCAGACTCTTACTGACTAAAAACCAACCCGTGCTCCTCATGTACCCATGTGTCGGAGGGTAGGGTTTCACCAAAGCATTCCTCGCTACCCCCCGACGGGTATTGGCCCGCCAGATGGTCAGGCGGGCCCCGAACGAAACCCCCTTGGCGGCGGATGAAGATGTTGGGCTCCGCCGCCAAAACATCCAGCGGCCGCAGAGGATAGGGAGGACGGCAACGCAACACCGCATCTCCTCTTCCTCTGCGGCCCCACCGCGACGCAACGATGGTGCGCCCCCATTTGGTCGCGGGAGATAGGGCGCGGGGCAACGCAACACCCACACGCCTCTCCTCCCGCGACCGCACCCGACTGCGAGGGACAGACAGAACTGTCCCCCGCACCCGCACCATGGGACGCATCCTACGCAGGCCTCTACCAAGCCCACGTGGAGCGTCCCCTCCCGGGATCCCGCTTAGCTTCACCGTGGGTGGCTTCTAACCCACGGTTACTGAGCCCCCCCACCACGACAAGGTGGAGATCCCACGGGGGGGAGCTGAACATGTCCTGACTTATAAGTTACCAACCAGACGTCGCTTGTAATGTCGACCTCGGATTGATAGGTAAACGAAGATTTTGTGTTTTACAATTTATTGATTTAAGATTTATTTATTGGCTGAAACAATTTTAGTTTATCCTGAATCAAACTATATTTTATTGACATTGACGGTATATTATTTGTTTGAAATTATTCTAATTAGTTTATTTTCTTTAAATGATGAAGTAAAAAAAGATACCTTGGGGAAAAAATTAACAAATTGAATGGGGTAAGTATTAACATGTATATAAAATTGTATGGGGTAAGTATTAACCTACGCCGTAAACACACCTACCCTAGTTACACAATAGACAGCACCTATGCTTGTATGCAGAATGAGAATTTACAAAAGGAATACTACAAACGAGTCCACGTCTCAAGAAGTATTTGAGCTGAGCTAAGGAATAATAATAATAATTGTTTATTTGCAGAAAATGTAGTAATTACAGTACAGGTACACAGGACACATTTTGCCATATTTAGATAGCATGCAAATATTAAGATGTTACAAATGTTAAATAAGAATTATGCTAACGTATTTACGTAAAAACATGTATTTAAGAATAATTGACTATAAGATAAATAATAATATACTATAAGAGGAAGACAATTGTAAAAAAAAGAAAGATCTTAGTTACTTAATATGAACATTCCTTACACTAATGCGTTTCTGAAGTGATATGACTGCGAGGAATACTTTTTTAGAAGTTTACAGAGTAAAAGCCTGCCTGACTGCCTCGTTGGTCTCGCGGCATAAATGTGCGCGTGGGATCGGGAGGTCCCGGGTTCGATTCCTGGGTCGGGCAGTGTTATTGGATTTTTCTGTTACGAAATTCTCAGTAGCAGCACGGAGTCTGGAAATGTGCCCGGTACGGCAATAGGCTCGCCCCTTATTACGTGGGACTAAAGTATATCTGGCGAAAAGTGGGTGTAGAAATACACCTCTGCCTACCCCTTCGGGGATAAAAGGCGTGACGATATGTATGTGTGTATGTATGTACAGAGTGAAAGCATTCTACAACTAGCCATTTCTTCATTGTAGTACAAAATTTATGATATGGAAGAGTTGTAATATGCGCCGGTAAGGCGTTATTATATAAGTGGCACCATATAAACACAACTAACCCTGAAAATTCTCTAGGCGAGGTACTGGCAATTTAAAATACGAGTGATTGATTTTGCGTCTGTTAGTATTGTCCTTGAGTTCAAATAGCTCTTTATTGCACTTCACAAATTTTGCCACCTCATAAATAAATATACTAGGGACGGTTAATAAGTCTTGAGATGCAAAAATGGGCTTGCAAGAATCTGTCCATTTTAGGTCAAATATTGCCCGAAGACACTTCTTCTGTGCTATAAACACCCGCATGATTTCAGATGAATAGCCCCTAATCACGATGCCGGAACGTATTGTGGAGCAAACATATGCATGGTAAACCATCAAGGCAGTCTCTCTTGAAGCAACATCCCTAACCTTTTTCAATGCAAAAAGAAACCTATTGACTTTTTTGCAAAGATTTTCTATGTGACACTTCCACGTCAAATGTTCGTCGACTGTAACACCCAGAAATTTTGTGCTGTGTATTTGCTATACGGAAATATTGAAAAAATCCAGAAAATATAGACATATTGCTATTGAATACTACATTTGTCATGCGAAACTGAAATACCAAAAAAAAAAGAAAAAAAGGTCAAGTGCGAGTCGAACTCGCGCACCGAGGGTTCCGTACAAACCTGTGGGTATACATAATTATATAAAAAATATGTGATGTAACTAAAAATTTAAGATTTTCGAAATTTTTCCTATGTGCTATAAAACGTTGCTTTATGCCAAATTTCAAGATTCTAGGTCAACTGTACCCTTTAGTTTTAACTTGAACATTTTATATGAATTTCAATTTTATATCTCTACGGGTTCGTGAGGAACGGGGTAGTATCTTTAAAAATATTAAAAATATTTTAATTATAATATGATGTAACAAAAATTTACGGTTTTTGCAATTTTTCCTTTATCTGTGCTATAAGACGATGCTTCGTGCCAAATTTCAAGATTCTAAGTTCAAGGGAAGTACCCTGAAGGTTTTGATTCCCTTGCGAGTAGTTGCGACTTTGAAAATATGCTTAAACTGCTGTTTCTTTTGATTGCGTTAAGATAGAAGTTTGATTTGGTTACAGCTTAAAGGTATTATAGATTTGATATGAATTTCAATTTATTAACTTTACGCGTTCATGAGAAACGGGTTAGTAACTTTAAAATTATTAAGTACAAATATTTTTTTATATGATTTAATAAAACATTTACGGTTTTGGCGATTTTCCATTTATTTGTGCTATAAGACATTTGTTCAGAGATTGCCTTAGGCAATTGGGAAGTGTTGCAGAGTGCAGTGGAAACTAGTTTACATACTCCAATTGACCAGGGCAACACGAGGAGCAGTCTGAACATACATGAGGTCGAGTTTCTCGGCGCTGACAATCAAAATACAATGTACAGTACACCTGAGATCTTCTGGTGTCGGTCCTGCAACTAAGCTAGAGTATACATAAGACTAAATTGGCCAATATTAGCAAGTGATACCTTTACCTAGTGCCGGTTTCATACGCGACGTCTTCAAGGCCCGCTGCACAAGGTGCGGATTTACACAACTTTTGCAAATATCAATGTTCATTCAATATCACAATTTACAATACGGCGGACTGATCGGTGCCGGACAAATCACTTAGCGGCAATTTATAAGATTTTACAATACAATTAGCGAAGCTGGTTTAACCATATGCTTTCAAAAGGGGAATGTTTTTACGAGACCACAAAACGTGTTAATTTTTTAAGGCAAGAACAAGAATGATTTATCAACTCATAGTGTGACCAGAGTCAAAAAATTACAATAGACTAAAAAAAATATACCAACTAATATTCTCGATTTAACTATCATAGACAATATTTCTATTTCAAACATCCACCCGCCCCGTACCGGCTTACCGATCCGCTAATTGGTTGGCAGACGTGACAGCGTTGCAACCGCTCTCCTCAGCATCGAACCGTCCACCAAGACCTCAGCAAATCGGGGAACTCCATCAACCCCACTTACCAAACGAAGGAATGCGCCCCCTGCGCCATCTGAGTGGCGGAAGGTTAGCCTCCTTGATCAAAACGAGGTCTCCAATCTTGGGTGGATCGGTCTTGTCGGTCCACTTAACGCGTTGCTGGAGTATGTTCCAAATTCCAGCGTTTCCAAAAGCTCTGAGTAATCTGGCGTACCAATTCAAAACGCGAGAGACGATCAGGTCTCGTATCAATATAGGGGTACTCAGGCAAGGCGACAAGTGGGTGACCAATCAAAAAATGGCTCGGCGTAAGGGCTTCCAAATCATTAGGATCTGATGAGGTCGGGCACAATGGCCTGGAGTTCAAAACGTCCTCAATCCTTCAAAACACAGTTGCGAGTTCCTCAAATGTAAGGACTGATTCACCAATCGTCCTGCGCAAGTATGTCTTGGCTGATTTTACAGCGGCCTCAAATATACCGCCCTAGTGTGGACAATTTAGTGGGGAAAATAACAAATTTATCCCACGTCGGGCAAGCCTATTGCCTATATCAGCCTTGTTGGTTTCAAGGAAATTAATTACGTCGTTCAAATAATTATAAGTGCCCTTGAAATTAGTGCCGTAATCAGAACGAATCAAGGAGGCCAGCCCTCTGCGGGATACAAATCTGTCAAATGTGGCTACAAACGCCTCGGTCGTAAGCGAGGAGACCAGTTCTAAGTGTACGGCCTTTGTGGAGAGACAAACGAAGACGCACCCTACTTGTGCGTCTTGTCCTTGTCCTTAACAGTCTTACTGTTTCGAAGTGTCGACGTTTTCACCAAAAAGGGACCAGCGAAGTCCGTGCCAACACCGTCAAACGTCCTGCTCTCAGTTACGCGATCTGCCGGTATGTCTCCCATCAAGGGCTGCATGGTAGAAGCCTTGAGCTTATAGCAAGGGATGCAGCGAAAGACTACACTCCGAATTATTCTTCGGGCAGGCAAAATCCAAAACTCGCGTTGCAAAACGGCTAACAAAGCATTACAACCAGAATGCGAATTTTTAAGGTGACGGTCACAGACGAATCTGCTATGGCATACGTGTGCAAGAGAACGTCCCACAACCTAGGCGCAGCCCTCGCAGAACAAACATCGCGAAATACAAGACGCTTCTCGCATCACAGGTTGACAAGTCCTATTTCAAGGACATGTCAACCAGCACTGACAACATAGAGCATAACACCAACTTACTAACAGAATGTATACAAACAAGTTACCAGCAAGCCTGTGCACCCACACTCCCAAAGTCGCCTAGCAAAACACAATGGTGGGGAAGAGAACTAGAGGGACTCAGGCAAAACCTGAGGAAACTCTTTAACAAGGTTAAAAACATGAGAATGGAAGCAGACTGGCTCAAATATAAAGAAGCCCAGTCACACTACAAGAAACGCATAAGATTCCGCAGAGGCGAGTCCTGGCGGCGTTTCTGCAGCAGTATAAACACCACGAATGAAGCAGCCAGGGTGAAAAATAATCTTGTTTCAGGACAGCAACAAAACCCATGGCGCCAATAAAAAACAAGATGGAACCTACGCAACTACGGACGCTGAAATTAGCCAAGTGCTAATTGAAAATCACTTCCCGGGTTATGAGGTAACCAATGACCGTCTGTGGGACGAGTCAATCTACAGACCAACGCCCTAAACAGACTGGCTGGTAGCCGAAAACGTGGTCACCACAGACCGGCTTAAATGGGCAATAGACAGCTTCCAGGCATTCAAATCCGCAGGCCTGGATGAAATCATACCAGCATTCCTACAATGGGGATGCACAACGATTGTGCCGCACCTGCTCGACATCTACAGGGCCTCACTAGCACATAGACATATACCTTGCAGGTGGAGGGAAATTAAAGTCATATTCCTCCCAAAACCTGGCAAAACTGACTACTCACAAGCGAAAGCATATAGACCTATCAGCTTGACCTCCTTTTTACTGAAAACGCTGGAGAGACTTGCGGACCGATACCTCCGTGAGGGCGCATTATTGTGCAAGCCACTACACCCACATCAACACGCCTACCGAAGTGGCAGGTCAACTGAATCGGCGCTGCATTCCATTGTGGGAACAATTGAAACAGCGCTTACCAACAAGTTAATGACACTGGGGGCCTTCATCGACATAGAAGGTGCCTTCGACAAAACTAAGTTCAACAGTATCAGCAGGGCCCTCGAAAAGTTCGGAGTTGAGCAAACCCTTAGTGGCTGGATTGATCAATTCCTGGAACAGAAGGCAATACAATTCACGGTAAACTCCACCACGAGGGGCATAGTAGCAAAAGGTTGCCCTCAGGGAGGCGTACTCTCACCCCTGTTGTGGAACATTGTGGTGGACGATCTGTTACGGAACTTAAACGACAGACGATTCTACACGGTCGGCTATGCAGACGACATTACCATCCCGATCATAGGTGACTTAGAAGACACGATCCGCAATCGGATGCAAGCAGCCATCAGGATCATGGAGGAATTGTGTAACCAACATGAACTGACGGTTAACCCCAACAAAACAGAGCTAGTACTTTTCACTAACAAAAGGAAAACCCATATGTGCAAAACACCAAAACTCTTTGGAACGGAGCTTACCTTATCGAGTGAAGTCAGGTATTTGGGCGTAATACTTACTACTACTAAAACTACAAAAGCATACATAATCTTCTGGCAATGCCGGAGAATCATAGGCAAGAAATGGGCTCTCAAACCAACTATCACCCTGTGGATCTACACTGCCATTATACGCCCATGCTTACATACGGTGCAGTAGTGTGGTGGTCACGCACGCAACTAAGCACAATCGTAAAATACCTACAGATTCTTCAACGCCTAGCCTGCTTGGCCACAACAGGCTGCATGAAGACCACCCCAATAGCCGCATTGGAGATACTATTGGACCTAAGACCGCTGCACCTAATGATCCAGCAGGAAGCTGGCGCTGCAGCAATCCGTCTAGACAAGCTCGGGCTGTGAAGAAAGGATGATCGGATTACCCACGCACGCCTAAAAGGGACCTTAACCAAAGAGATCCCGATGCTAGAGACCGCTTGTGATCTTATCCCTAAAACTTTTGTCTTTGACAAAAAATATCGCATCCAATTACAGGAGGAACACAAAGATAGCTCTGGTATACACGAAGTCAGAGTATACACAGACGGCTCAAAAACGAAGCATGGGACAGGTGCGGGCGTATTCTCCCATGACTTAAATAGCAATATCTCAACATCCCTTGGTACTCTTAACACCATATTCCAAGCCGAGTGTGTTGGGATTACAAGAGCTGCAACAGCAATCACGTCTAGGAACGTAAGTGACCTGTCTATACGCATCATCACAGACAGTGCTTCAGTACTACAAGCTCTCGGCAGCAACTGCTTTAGCAGCGGCCTCATCATGGAATGCCACCTAGAGCTGCAAAAGATTGCAGAGAAGAATCGGGTTACGCTGCAGTGGATTGAAGGCCACAGCAACACCGCAGGCAATGACGCCGCAGACCAACTGGCACGGCAAAGATCGGACACAATGATAATGGGACCCGAGCCGATTGTACCGATACCGGCAAGCCAACTCAAAACGTGGCTCCGCGAGGGAACCGCACAAGAACACGGAAAACAGTGGGCAGACCTAAAAGAATGCAGACAAACAAAAGATGTTATCCCCTGCTTGAACAACCGACTCTCGCACAAGCGAGAGCGTTTCAAATAGAAAAACATCTTAGCCTGTCAGATGACAGGCATAATAACCGGCCACTGTCCACTCTACAAGCACCTATTCAACATATGCGTTACGGACAGCCCACTGTGCAGGGGCTGTATGGAAACTGAAGAAAAACCCGCTCACGTCATTCTGCACTGCACAAGTGTGAGCGATAAACGGGAAAAGCTGCTGAACAACCCCAGAACCATGTGTGAGGCTTTGAACGACACCAGCCAACTAATGGCTTTCTGGAAGGAGCTAAGGTGGTATGAGTAGTCGGCGTCAATCAAGTCGCAACTTACGCACAATGGCCCAAATAAGTGGCTAAGTGCGGAAAACCCACGACCAACTAACCAACTAAGGTGACAGTCAGTTACCAACAAACGTACCAAATTACCGTCCCTGGGCAACAAAAGGGGGTGACGTGCCCCGTAAGGGAGGTTGGCGTTCTTGAGACGCCCTCCAACGCGCAAGAGACCCGTATTGTCCAAAAAGGGGTTCAATTTAGATACAGCTCCCGACAATTTTGATTTCCCTGACTTAAGGATAGCAATCTCCTTCTCAAAGTGCGCCAATTGCACAGAACGAATCCAAAAGTTGAGGGACTCCTGTCGTTCCTATGGTGAGAGAAACGGAGTCAGTCGTTTCTGTTGTGAGTGCCTAAAATTAAAAACAAAACGCTTTATCCAAGCAGTAACACCTAACAACTTGTCAAGGGAGCTGTAGCAATTTAACAAGAAATCCGGGTCGAAGGCGCATTCCACCTTCTCAAGAGCGAGTGTTCGTAGACCCGGCAAATTGGAAGTATTCAAAACTGACGTTCGAGGCCAATCAATTTCTGGTCGACTCAACCATTCCGGACCCCACCACAGCGAATGGCCTATCAAACTAGGCGTCAAGCATCCACGCGAGGCACAATCAGCGGGGTTGAGCTCACCTGGTACGTGTCTCCAAACAAGCGTAACTTCGGATTTTTGGATTTGGGAAACGCGATTAGCGACGAATACTTCCAAAGTGTGGACAGACGCCTTCAACCAACAAAGAACAATTTGGCTGTCTGTCCAGGCGTAGGTCCCATTAATACAAATTGTTTTACCCAAAGTATTAGACACGTGGTTCAATAATCGTACAAGTAGGGCTGCTCCCGAGAGCTCCAATTTCGAAATGGTCAGAGATGTCCGAAGGGGTGCAACCTTGCTCTTCGCCATGATCAGGGAAACCCTCACCTGACCTGAGGCACTGACTGTGCGCAAGTACACCACGGCCGCGTGACCACGTTCCGAAGCATCACAAAACCCGTGAAGGGTTGCCTTGTACTTCCCAGGAGGAAGAATTAGACGAGGCACGGAGATCTCATTGACGGCAGGAAATGAGGATACAAAAGAGGTCCATTCCTCAACAAGAGTTCCGCGTAGAAGTTCGTCCCAAGTCAATCCTGCTGTCCAAAGCTTCTGCAAGAAGCATTTTGTCCAAAATATGACAGGAAAAATGCAACCGTTCGGATCAAAAGTTCTGGCGACAGTAGACAACACGAGACGTTTAGTCCAAGAACAAGGCAATTTCAAGTCTATGTTATACGTAAAGAGGTCTTGGACTGGTCTGTACTGAACGCCGAGAACAGCTATCATGGCAGGGTTGTCAACAATCTCAAACAAATGTGGATCCTGCTGATGATCCTCTGGCAAGCCTTCCAAAAGCGCTGGTGAGTTGGAAATCCATTTGCGCAACTCATAACCAGCGGAGGCCAAGATACCTATCAATTCGTCCCGCAAGAGGATCGCCTCGTCCGCTGTGGAGGCGCCCGAACAAATGTCATCCATGTATATATCGTCCTTCAGGATGGCCGAGGTTCGTGGGAGACGTAAGCATTCGCGGTCTGCGAGCTCCCAAAGAGAACGTATTGCCAAGTAGGGACTCGACCTTAGCCTGTACGTATTGGAATTGAGCTCGTAGACGACCATGGGATCCCGAGGGTCCTCTCTCCAAAGGATCAGTTGGAAACGACGATCATCTGGGTGGATAATCGTCTGCCTAAACATCATTTTGATATCGGCCACAAAGACAACCTGATGTCGTCGAAAGCTGGTGATGAGGTCACAAAGGTCCTTGACCAACTTGGGACCAGAATGCAAGCACTGGTTCAAGGATACGCCTGTAGAAGTCTGCGCAGAACCACCAGAACCACCGCGCGCAGCTTGCCAGATGATGGCTTCAATACCGCATGATGCGGGAGAAAGTAAGGCTCCACCGAACGCCAATCCAAATTGGATACGGACATGTGTCCCAATTGTTCATATTCTCTCATGAACTCAATATAATTCTGTCTGAGCTCCGGATCACGACCCATGCGACGCTCCATAGCCAACAATCTCTTTTCGGCTAAAGGTCGTGACTCACTAAGCGGAGGCCGAACAGACATAAAAGGGTAGCTTCGTAATGATCCGACCAGAACGGAGTCGACCAGTATTGTCCTGGAAGAACAACTCGCACTCCTCATGTTCTGGATTCAAACGAGCAGCTTGAGGGGGCTCCTCTACCTCCCAAAACCTCTGAACCGCATCAGAGAGAGCGGAGCCTACCGCCAACAAATTATCAAGTTCAGGTGGAGGGGGTTCCTTAGGTACAGGTCCCATCAAAGCAAATCCAAATATGGTCGGGATGGCAGTCAAACCATTTGGCACCAAGACCCGTTTCCCACTAATCAAAATTCCACCGAGGACATCAGAGCCAATCAACAGATCGATTTATCCCGGTGTGTCAAATTTGGGGTCTGCCAGTTCCAGACCCGATGTCAAGTTCACCACAGCAGCGGGTAGCTGTTTCTGTGGATGCATACCCAAAATATTCTTCAGCACAATAGCCGAGGTTTAAATCCTCAGGTGTGAAGATTCAACAGGGGCAAACAAAACTTTAACTTGCCCTTCAACAGTAGATGCTACGTCACTCTATCCCCCGAATACAATCTGGAAAAGAACCCATATTTAATTTAAGCTGCCCTACCAAATAAGTGGAAACAATGCAACCTTGTGAACCTGTGTCCAATATAGCGCGGACAACAACAGAGGCCCCCGTGGGTCCCCAGACCCTAACAGCAACCGTTGGTAGAATAACGGTCTCAATGGGGGAGGTTGAAGTTATAGGGCAGGAATCAATCACCTATTGTTGCCTGGGCGGCGACCGTTGGCCAGGACCAGGCAAATCAAAACGAGGGTGCGGTCTAAAGTCCTCAAAGGCGCGGTGATTCGTGCCGCGCGCCATCTGTGGGGGTCATAATGACCCACCCGCCAAAAACGAGGTGGGCGCGACTCAAGGCGGGGACGCTCCGCCAATGGAGGGGAATACCTGGGACACCAGTCATGATGCTGGTGACGCTGAACAGTCGCACATTCTGGTGCGCAAGAGAGAGGAGGCGTGCACACGCTACGGTTCTCCAACTGGGGTGAGTGGCGATCAAGTGAGCGAGGCGAATCTCGGCTACGCGCCGGTGAGCCTCGGCTGCCACCTTCAAAACACCCGCCCGTGCGTGGCGTCGGCTGGTAGGACAAGCGGCTTACCTCTCTGGCATTCATGCAGAGAATGTCCAAATGCTGTCCTCCACAGTGAGGACAGGGGCATGAGTTCGGGCAGTCTCGCTGGTAGTGGGATCCCAAACAAGAGAAGCAAAAGCGGCGGGCATTCGCGATGCGCCTACGAGAGGCGACATGAAGGGCCAAGAATGCCCTACAACTGGCCGTTCTGTGCCCCTTGACCTTACAGTAAGAGCACTCCGCTGGGCTCTGCGTGACTGTAAATCGAAGAGGGCGCCGATCAACATTTCCTCGGGAGTGAACGCGAGCCTGCTCCTTGACATTGGGCGGCTGCGACTTAGCCGGCGTATCACCACCAGGGTTGTCCAAGACCCGGCACTCGTCCTCCAAAAACTTCTCTAGATCCGCAAAAGGGGGCAGATGTGTCGCACTATCCCCGCCAAAGCGCTGCTCAAACCGCGACCTTAGGTCGGCAGACAGCTTCTTGAGCACTATATGCACCAACAGGTAGGACCATTCGTCCACGGGCAGATCCAAGCACTTAAGGGGGTTTAAGGCCACCATCAGCAGGTTCAATAGTTGGGTGCGCAAACCAAATAATAATATTTTTTTTAATAATTACAACATTTATTGGTTGACACACTTTACAAAATAGTTACACCCACCAATTTAAGGTATAAATACCTATTTGTTTCCGACGTTTCGCTCGTCTTGCACCGAGCGTGGTCGCGGAGAGACTGACATCCTGTCCCTCCGTGAAAACGTCGGAAACAAATAGGTATTTATGAATGCTAAAACACATTTTACACCCAATTTCCTAGAGCTAGGAGAAGAACATGAACGAAAATTAAAGTGCTGTTTAACGCGCCAAATTTAATCGTCTTTACACGCATCTGATTCACCTTACCCTTGTCTGGATAACTGAATGTGAATTGGCTTATCTCGTATATAATAATTTATTTATTTTATTTATTTATTTATTCAAGACAACACAATCATAACAGGTTTCACCAAATGCGATTGACATTGTTACAAACATAAGTAGGTACATGTAAAAAGCAAAATTAGAACACTAAATAAGTATTACGGGCAACTTGAGAAGTCTGTTCCTTATAAATAGTGACCGGCCTGTATACACAATGTCCATGTCACATGGGCAATTTGATTAAAATTGCATGCCCAATCACTTTTCCCGGTCAGTGTGATTATGGGCAAATACGTATTGGGCAAAATAATAAAACTAATGAAATGAAGGTTAGGTGAGACTGTAACTCAAGTAGGTTATGTTAAGTTCTCTAGTGACCCTTAATCCAAAAATAGGAGCCCTGCTGAGCAGGGCTCGGTGAACTTAGTGTTTTTTCACCAGTTAGATTTACGAGTAAATCCTAAGATTTACAAAAACACTAAGTTGACGGAGCCCTGCGTCGCAGGGCTCCTGTTTTTGGATTAAAGGTTACAAGAGAACCTAACATATTAACCTACTTACATGAATTACAGTCTCACCTGACCTTACGGGCTTACGTTAATTTTTTAAATGGACCACGGGCTGTCGGGCATTATAATATGGACCGGTCTAAGTAATTAAAATACAAACATTTATCAAATAGCCCGATGCTCATGGGAACTATTCATAATACTCGGCCCTTATTCATACGGCCCAGTTAGTCACGTTGCCCGTAACAAACAACAAGATAATGAAATGAAATATAAAATTTGTCTATTCCAATTTTGTGAGTATCTCAATAGCTATCTTTACGAATTCCACCAGTGTACAATTAAAGATTCAGTTTTTTTTATTTGTTTATTTTATTTATTTATTTATAGTCTCACGCCTGTATCCCCGAAGGGGTAGGCAGAGGTGTAAATATTACCTACACCCACATTTCGCCATGAATTTAAGGTCCCGCATAATAGGGGGCGAGCCTATTGCCGTTACCGGGCACACATTCAGTTTTACAGCTAATAAATAATAATAATAAACTATACCCCTCTGGGGCAGTCGTTATCTCACCATGAGACTAACGCAATCTCAGAAGGCCGAGTAATAGCTTTCAAACATCATCATCATCCTGTAATATAAGCAAAAAATATATTACAAGAAGATATGAAAGCTGTGTGTAGGACACTGCGGTCCCGAATGCTTCAGTGGTCAGGTCAGGGCCTCGTCTCTGGCTTGCCTTTGTTGACTGGTCGGAGTGGACCTCCAAGAGCGCCCGGAGGACTCTCAACTTGGCTTGCCTTGGTCGGCCGGCCCGAGGAAAGTCGCAAGAGCTATTTGCTCGGGGGTGGAAGTGTCATTCTCAAGGGCGTAACTACGCGGAAACCCGCTCCGGGTCTCCGTTGTCACGAGTCCCGCGATGTCGAAACCGGTGCCGCACCGCTCGGCACTCCTAGCTACTCACACCCGTGTTGCCCTCTGGCTGCCTTTATGGCAAAGTTTGTTTGCTTTGGGTGGCTGTTTAGAGAGGGCCAATCTAGTGAGTTGGCGAGTCACCACCTGCCATGCAGACGAATACTATTAGAGTATTACTGGCAGGTGCCGTTTTTCATCCATAGTCATCATATTACAAGTCCATTAAACAGCCATTCCCAATTAAAATAAATTAAATTAATCTCCACATCACACCAATTGGCGCGAGAAATGCATTGGTTTTGTGATAATAATTAGAAATAGAAATGGTGAATCTGATCCTCAATATGTCCTGAAGTAGTAATTTAAAAAAAAATGCAATAATAGGTACAACATGGGATTTTAATTTTCGTTAGGGCCGTTACTTATACAACGTGTACCTATAATAATCTCTCAAAGAATATTAATACGAATTGTTAAGTTCAGGATAATTTAAAATTATTTTACATTTGTCCAATGTAGCAAACGACGTTCACGGCTTGAGGGGATTTTCCAATTTCTGCCAGAGATTTTTAATAACATGTTTTTGTTTTTTTCTATTAACGTCTTTTTTGTGTATTTCTGCATTATTCTTGCCTTCACATCAGGGCTCGTCTGAAAACCAGCGCCAGACCTTAGTGGCCTGGCATATGTCGAGATGAGCACCTGATTGTTGCTTCGTGAGACACAATATCAGCTGTATACTTATTCTGTACTCATAACATTTCACACTATTGTTTGTTTTTATTTGTTTCCTTTTGTCTAGTATACGTAGAACTCTTAGTGTTTTCTTGATTGTATTTAATGTATTTGTGGTGACTTGTGTTTCACAGCAGCAATAAATTTATCTTTATCTTTCTTTTTATCTTTTTTATTTTATTCTCTACTGTGTGATGGATCTATCAAATAAACATAACAATATGGATTTAAAAAAAACATATCTAAACCCAAATGGTGCTCATACACCTGGAGCATTGAATTGTAACAGAACAGCGATCATTCGCCGTTTTTTGTTTTGTCGAACTGAACAACGAACAGAGCCGATCATAGCTACGAACATTTTCACAATATTTCTAGCGAACGCTCTAATCAGCTAAAACGTTAAGCAAATTTACTACCAATTCGCTAGAATGCTAGTTCTGACGAGCATTTGCTGATTAAAGCATTCGTAAGAATGCTCGCTAAAACACACTCGCTTGTTTTTCTGTTTTATAACATTCGCAAGAATGCTCATGTTACGTGAATGCTCAAATGTATCAGCACCATTAGGGTTTTGAAGATATGCAAAAATATTGCGGGCCAATGTACAACGATTAAAAGAATTTAATATGGTTGGCTGGCTTATTTGAAATCGTGCAAAAATGGCTATCTTAATTAGGTATATAGAGAATTTTAACCGACTTCAAAATAAGCTTCTCAATTCGACTGTTTTTTGTTGTATTATAATACTCGCCGGTCTTTCCGTCTCAGTTCAGATTTCGTCTATAGCATCTATAAAATTTTCATAAATTTCTTAAAGTCATCTCATCAGCCGCAGTCCATTGCTGGACGTGGCCTCTTCCAGCGTACGTCACAAGACCCGTTTTCGGCATCCAGCCAGCCACTAGCAACCGCCCACCGCCAGTCATCGATACATCAACTCGAACGGCGTTCAACACTATGCTGGCCTGGTTATCCACCAATCATCGGTTCTGCGACAGATATGGCCAAACTACTGCCAATTATTTTTGCTATACCTACTCAGCACTTCAAGAACTGCGCCCGAAGAATTTCTCCGATGTCCGCAGATATTTTTCTAATTTATCCGTTTCTTCCCAACTCTTGGCAATTTCGGGAAATCCGTTTTGAGTACACCCC
Organism: Euclidia mi; assembly: GCA_944739405.2. NCBI lineage: Eukaryota > Metazoa > Arthropoda > Insecta > Lepidoptera > Erebidae > Euclidia > Euclidia mi. The sequence goes on from OX123189.2 coordinate 43,510,700, forward strand.
ATCGCCTTCAAAGGGACATACTTGCCAAATTTTAGCTTTTTGCGCCCTGTAGTTTCGGCTGGGTGTTTTTTGTCATTCAGTCAATAACGCAAGAATGTTATACGTATTGATGATTATAATAAGGCCACTTTACCCAGTTCAGAATCTGCGCCCCGTGCCTGGGCACCGCAAACACAGCCCTAGTTTATGGCATCGCCTACACATCTGAACAATATCAGTTAATTTGGTCTTGTGACAGATAATCTCGTTCCAGGACAAAGATCTTTGAGCCGAGATTACTGCTTATACAGTCCATATTTCTCTGTGTGAAATATAGTTCAAGGGGTAGTTCCACCGCCATGTACTACGACTCAATACGTGTACGTGATAACTGTGTGTCAAACATAATATGACGCAACTTCCCAAATGCCGCCCAACCAAGCTGCACTCCTCTCGTGATTTCACCCAAAACGGTGTCTCTATATAACTGCAGCTTTTGCGACAACTATACGTATACGTACACCTGGATAACTGCGATGGTTACACCGTTGATAGAAATTGGTTCGTGAATTATGTGTTAATTGAACATGCACTTGGTCTTATCCAAATTAGTCCCAACTCAACACGTCGTTTCTCAACTATTTTCTGTATTTACAAGTATGAAATCACCTGGATAATTTGTTTTATGGAGATATTTCTAAAGTGCAGTCAATCATGATTGGGTAATAATGTCATCTTTGAATTTTTTATGATTTTTAATGATGATAAAAGTTCGTACCGTTTTTGCATGGTATCCGTCATATTATTATTTTTGATTTCCATTTGTATTGTTTTTGTTAACGGGCAGTTTCATAAAATACTGATAGCGTCCACAACCGCATAGAAAACATGTCTCTATTTTTTTGTAACTAGCAAATATTTTTCCCTGTATCGTGATGCGCTACCACCCGGGGCGAGTGCCCCGGTTTAGTTCCGCCATTGCTTCACATCTTATTAAGTAACATTAAAACATTGTTATATTTTATACATTATTAATAATAACATTAACCTAATCTTAGGTCTGTCTGACAGGTCGCAGGATTTACGATAATTTTAATCTTACAGAAACTGCAATGGGGACACAACTGAACAAAGATACTACAGGTGCAGCCAAATCTTATAAGGACGCCTTGTATCAATTATCATTCTTGTTAGTTCAAAGATTTATTAGATTTTATCTGTATCCTGAATTCATATTTAATTTAACTCCGTGGGGAAGAAAACATAGGCAACATTTAAAAACGATTCATAGTTTCACAGCATCTGTTATAGAACAAAGAAAGGAATACACACATCAACAAAGTCTAGGGATATTTTATATTTCATCAAATATCTAAAAATCTATGAAGAATTTTCTGATACAGTAAATAGAAGAATCATAGATTATTTTAAGGTCTTTAATAAAAATAAAAAACATTTCGTGTTTTTTTTTGTTTTAAATAAAAAAAATCATTTTTTTAATCATCATGGAAAATTAGTATGATAACAACAAACATTTCTTCTTAAAAAACTATTAATTTTAATAAAAATGGAAAAAATCTTGTAAAATCTAATCATTAATAATCAGTGTTGCCACCTCTTACATTGATTACACATCGACATCGATTGTTAATACTTAAAATTAAATTGTCAATGTCTTGCTGCGGTATGAGGTCCCATGTCCTTTGCAAGTGTTCGTAAAGTTGTTGTTCAGTCGTCAAATTTGGTGGAAAATCTCTCAAAGCTTTTCGTTGTAACATGTCCCAGGCATGCTCGATAGGATTTAAGTCGGGCGACTGTGCAGGCCAATCCAAAACTTGAATATCGTGCTCTCGGAGAGCAGTCGATACCAGCCGCGCCGTATGGCAAGGAGCATTATCGTGCATGAGTAGAAATTCATGGCCTATTTGAGTTCTGTGTGGGACAATAACGGGCTCTACTACCTCCTCGTGGTATTTTTGTGCAGTCATGCTGCCTTGGATCCAAACGAGTTGGGTTCGTCCGCCAAGACGAATTCCTGCCCACACCACGATTGTCCCGCCTTGGTATGGGTGGACCTCCTGAGGGTGCCGTAGACGGCTAACTCTCCCTGGAGCTCTCCAAACGCGTGTTCTTCGTGAATCCGGGTGAAACCCAAACCGGGACTCATCGGTGAACAGCACCAAAGACCATTGTTCGTCACTCCATGGTAAATGCTCCCGAGCCCACGAAAGCCGCCGACCGCGATTGCCACGTCGCAATGCTGGAACACGCAATGGTCTTCGAGCATGAAGATCAACTTCATGTAACCTTCTTCGCACGGTTTGGTCGCTTACCAGCAGCTGGTGGTCCTCCTGGAGCCTTTGCACTAGTTGCAGCGCTGTGATATTGGGTTGTCTTCTGGCGGTCATTTGGAGAAATCGATCCTGTCTCTGCGTAGTAACACGATATCTACCTGTGTGCTGTTCGGCCACATCTCCAGTACTGCGATAACGTGACCACAACCTTGATATCACATTTTGACTGGTATGTAGGGCCTCAGCAACGACGCGTTGAATTGCACCATTTTCTAACATGCCTACGGCTCGTAACATTTCATCTCGACTCAAATGACGACGTGACATGACTTTTAAAGTTCGTACGTCACGTTAAATTAAAAAAGAAAAACAATTAAAAACCCTTTTCATTAATAATTATAATAAAACAGTTTTAACTTTCTTTAATGTAACGAATTACTAGCAAATTTGCCGCCATATTTTGTTTATTATTTTGTTTTTTTTCTTTCCATGTTCAAATTTTGAAAATAGAATAAAAGAGGTTTTAATCTGTACATAAACTTTTTGTGGAAACTAACAAGGTTCTAAACTATAAACTCGTAAATAATTTAGGATTAAGATATCCCTAGACTTTGTTGATGTGTGTATATAAAAAATAATGACATTACCTTAGACACACTGGATGACACTGACGACGATACTTACATATACAAGAAAAAGAAGAAAACCGCAATGTTAGACTTACTCATATCCGCTGAGAAAGACGGACTCATTGATAGAATTGGTATTCAAGAAGAAGTTGACACATTTATGTTTGAGGTAAGTTCTTACTAAATAAAAGTTATTAAAAATATATTCTTACAGGGACATGACACAACGGCATCTGGATTGACATTTTGCCTTATGTTACTTGCAAATCACAGAAATGTCCAAGTAAGTATGATCTGTTATAGGGCGTAACTGTTACCATAAATTAAATGGGAATAACAGTCAAAAACATATCTATATAATATTATATAGTGTGGGTGTGTAATACACCTCTGCCTACCCCTTCGGGGATAAAAGGCGTGAAGATATGTTATGTTATATAATATTATAACTTAAGGTGTAGGAAGTAATGTGGTTAATTGCATTTTTAAATCACCCATACCGTAATAAAATTGGGCCTGCATCTAGGTTCCATGTTGAGCCATTATACGTAAGTACCGATATGGTGGACGTCGACCACTCAAATGTAACAAAGCAGCAGAAGGAGGCCTGAAGCTGCGTTGCCACAAGGGATGTGCGAGGATGCGTAGCGAGGGACGTATTTGAAAAGAACCAATAGAATCGCTTCACTTACCTCGCCTCGGTCAGCAAAGCTCTGGTGGAAACGGCTCAGCGGAGCTAGATTTTTGCGCATACAATACAAGCGAGGGATGTGTGCGAGGTATATGTTCGTCACGCCGCTCCCACTACACCGCGCCCCCGTCGACACATTCCACAGCTTCGCAACGCATCCTCGCACCACACATTATTCACAGCTCCGCTACACATCCTCGTACGACACATTTTCCTCGCACAGCTTTGGTGGAAACCCCCACACATTTTCACAGCACAGCTAGACATCCTCGCACGACACATTTCCCTCGCACATCTCTGGTGGAAACGCAGCCTTATGAAGGACATGAGTTGGTCAATGAAAGTACCACTCACGGTTCTGTGGTCACACGTTGATAGTTTAACATTTTTACGGCTTTTGGAAGCTTTATTGATCCTATCTATTAATAGTGAAGCATTATATGCGGGTGCATTCGAAGTGCCTGCATTCCTTTTATTTTGGATCTTTTTATTGTCATTATTTCCGCCGCTCTATCTAAGCCTGGTTTTGTATTCCAAATGATTCTCCAACTGGATATTTCGACGCCGAAGACCATAATACCTTCGGCAATTTGCAGTGTTCTTCTTAAAACTAAGGCTCTACAACGAAATGGTACTTCATTGTAGTAAATGCGCATTCCTTGTGGTGAGACTTTGAGGGTTTGAATTAATTAATTTCTTTCACCAAATTTGTGAGGCACAAATTGTACCCGTTTTTCTTGTACTTGACTGTGAGAGACATTCTGGAGCCAGCTGCATATGAGCGGAATAGGCCGAATGGTTATACCTGCCTGTTTGAAACCCGAGTTACGAGACCAGCAACTATTTCCACCTGTAACTGGAGAGGTAGGGTAGGAGTAGTCGGGTACCCGAAGTTAGCTATAATACAACCGGATAGGGTATAATTGTTAGGTAGGCCTTAAAAATGGCCACGAATTCTCCTGATGTAGCTTGTTGTGGCCATTCAGGCTAAACATTGACTGCACTCAAGAACTCACGGAGCGGTTTTTACCCGAGACCGCCGCGGTTGCGGGCCCGCAGCTTCTGTAGAATGCAGATATATATGTAAAAAATTAAAGCACAACTCACGACGCGTTTTACGCCCGCGGTGTGCGCGGTTGTTTGCGGTTCCCGCTGCACCGGCGGGCAACTAGTGGAATCGTGCGGGCCGTGGTCAACCGCAGCCTCGGCGGGCGACGCCCGCGCGCTCTGCGGTCGGTTGGCGGGCCGCGATAGCGGGCGAGGGGCGGTGTGTACAGAAATCCAACGTCATTTTGCACTAGCCAGTGACTTGTGGCATCGTGTCAAATGTTTGTGCATGTTTAAAATTAAACAAACATTATAAAATGGATATTGAAATCGATTTACTGATTACTTACATCTTGCACCCGTCTTGCGATCGCATGATCGCAGCCGCGACGGCTGCGAAACCGCGCAAATAACCGGACTAGGGAATGCAAATCTCGCGAGATTTGGGCTCAAGCGAGATCTCGCGAGATTATGAAGTCAATCTCGCGAGATCTCGCCAATTTCGAGATCTCGCGATATTGACAGTTTTGTATGTTTTTTTATAAATATTCCCAATATTTGAATAAATTAAGACATAAATAATAACCATTTTAAGTATTATAAGATAAACATTACTTTTCACGAACTTTTCAATTGACTTTTATGCTTCAAAAATTGTTTGACGTAGGTACCTATCTGTCTATATTTTTTTAATAAACTTTTATGAAGTAAACTTTTACGGACGGATCTGTCAAATAAGAAATGAAAGAAACAACAAGTCTTCGCTTCTAATATCAAACAAAAATCTTTTAGCAATAAATAATTTCTTTTCTACTTAATAAACAAAACAACGAGAGGTCAAAAAAAATTTACTTATCATCACACTTATCATCTATGTTGCTAAACTGAGGTATTATTATCAATTAGGTAAATAAAACGATATCTACTCTGTAGACTTTTTAGATATTACAGATTAATTAACAAAATACTTATACCAATAAGGCAGACTATTAGAAATTACAGAACCTAATTAACAAAATATACCAATCAAAGGGACGATTGGTTCAGTTCAAATCACAAGCCATTATTACGAATTATTTACAAAGGAGCTCCTTAAGAAGCACAAAATGTCTAAAGAATCGTCTGCTAACAGCTTCCTTTTCTGTTGGCCAAAAAACCAACCGCTGAGAAGGCCCTTTCGGATTCAACGCGAATTGAAACCGCAGTTCTCAGGCAGACATCCACGAACTGCAAAATTTTGCCTTTTGACCCCCCGGACTCGAATTTATTTCATTTTTTATTAATGCCGATACCGACAGATTGCGATCCGTCCGTGTCAGATCACGCTTCGAATGAGACGTTTTTAGGCTTGAGTGCAATCTCGTAAATCTCGCGAGATCTCGCCCATTTTTCGACCGAGATTAATCTCGCTAAAAAAGAAGAGATTATGAAGTCAATCTCGCGAGATCTCGCCAATTTCGAGATCTCGCGAGATCGAGATTGCATTCCCTAAACCGGACTCGTGAGTTTAGAAATAAAACCGCAATTCCACCACCGCGGCGGTCGCGGGTGAAAACCGCTCCGTGAGTTCTTAGCCTTACTCCTAGACTGTGCTTGTAGTTGTGTGAAAAGTAGCGTTATATTAAGCATCGTATATAAGCATGGATCGTACTTAGCATACTTTGTTTTTATAAACTTGTAGCATATCAGATAGCTTTGGCGAGCCATAAAGTAAATCACTTGGATTATTTTTGTATGTACAATATGTTGATCTGCATTTGCAAAATATTTTATAACACATCATAGACACTGCCTCGTTGGTCTCGCGGCATAAATGTGCGCGTTGGTCTCGCGGCATAATTGGGAGGTCTCGGGTTTGATTCCCGGTTCGTGCAAAGTGTTATTGGGTTTTTCCGTTAGGAAATTCTCAGTAGCAGCACGGAGTCTGGTAATGTGCCCGGTACGGCAATAGGCTCGCCCCCTATTACGTGGGACCTAAAATTCATGGTGAAATGTGGGCGTAATATTACACCTATGCCTACCCCTTCGGGGATACAGGCGTGAGTCTATAAAAAAAACATCATAGACAATTAGACAGTATACTCATTCACTTACAAAATTATTCAATCTCTGATAAATTATTTCAAACAGTGAATTGGGCAGTTGAATGGGGTAGAATAAGACAGCACGGTGAGTATGTATGCTTGTGTGTGTTATGTACCTGCAACGCGAGCTCACGGCGATCAGCTGAGCGACGGCGGCAGTAAATACATCGAGCTAATTTTTAAAATGTACGTTTACGAAATAAAAATTTACGTTTCAGTGAGTAATTTTTTCATGTTTTTGTATTCAGTTATAGTAGTATATTCATCCCTGAAAATATTTTGCAAATGCATATCAACACACTATATAGGCTTATTCCAGTTGATCTTTTAATCCAGAGTTATTTCCAAGTCCTAGAATCTATAGAATCAACTGTGTGCAATAATAATAATAGATTTTCTGTAACCTGTTCTTAGCAGAAGTCTTCTATCATTTTTCTACTTTTGAGATAAGAGAGTTGTTAAGATTTACCGTTTATTCAGTAAGTGAGTTAGTGTCGTTTATGACCTTACTCTTTTATACGTAATATAAGTTTATAGAATGAAGATATCGTCGATTGCCACTGAAACGAGATAGTATATTTTTTATATTTCAGGACAAAATTCGAGAGGAATTGTTTGAGATATTCGGTGATTCCACGCGACCTATCACGATGGACGACCTCAACAAAATGAGGTACTTAGAATATTGTATAAAGGAATCCTTACGAATGTACCCTCCAGTGCATTTTATTAGTCGTAACTTGAACGAAACAAAAGCACAGAATAATTAATAGTACTTACGTACAGAAGCTTCACTTTTCAAACCAATTTATTGAAATTGCGACTCTTGGTAATAAGCAATAAAGTTCAGTTCAGCTCGCATAAGCACTCAGTGCCTAATGCGATATTAACCTAACAGTTCCCGTTCTTTTCTAACACATAACGCTGTCGCTCTCTGGCGCGGAGTGGCGCGCTAGGGTTGTCGAGTTGGCGTTGCTACTATATTTATTTATTCATCGTCTATCTATCTACTTGACCACGTACCTAATAATAAATAATTATCCTATAAGTATCCTATCCCACTATTTGAGCTAGTAGAACAAAAGCACAACAATTCTGGTCGCTTACATTTTTACTATACAAATTTTTAGTTATTTCCTAAACGCGTGGACCGATTTACATGATTCAAACAGATAAAATGGTTTTTAACCTAGATCTTTAATTTGACACCATAATCGTTGAGATATCTCAACAAACAAAAAATCAAATTTTCAAGTTGCTCTCGTAATTAGGGTTGCCAACTTTTTTTAGAAGAAATAGAGTATATCTGATTTCAAAGGAGGTAAATAAAGAGTATGGACTTAAAAAAAGAGTATCATTTATTTTATATTTTTAAAAAGGTAATTTTTGTACTTTTTGCACCACATAACAATGTTTCATTGTTTTTAAAATAATTGTATGAGTCCAAAACTCCAAACATTCTAACTCTAAATTTATGTAGATCAAGAGCTCATTCTTAATTAATTTCAATGAAGCTCTGTTTCTCTCTCTTCTCGCCACTTTACATTCATGACCGAAAAGACTAACCTAACCGAAGCTAACCTCAAAGACTTCTCAAAACAACTTGTAATATGAGTACATTTCATTGACACCTTTGACATAATGAAATGACATTAGTGGCTGCATTCACGAATGTCCGAATGTTGTTTGAGGAATTGGGGATACCAACATATTAACAGTGAATAGTCGACGATTTCTGGTTTTGATTATGGGTTTTTGCATAATATTATATGACTGGCACTAGTTTAGTAAAATTTATGTAAAATAGAGTATTTTAGCGTACTCTATTAGTGTTATAGATTATAGAGTACGGTTACATGATATAGAGTACAATACTCTATTTTAGAGTATGGTTGGCAACGCTACTCGTAATATAAATAAAATCAAATTTTCAAGTCGCTTTCGACACACAGTTAATTAAGCAATACTTTGCATTAGACTTGTGATGATACATTTTTGTTGTTAAAGGCGTTTAAGTATATAATTTGAACAGTGTATGAACACGGCGCGTGAGAATACGGAGCGGTCGCACTCGTTGCGTGACGTCTAATGTGAGCGGCGCGCGGCAACCCACTAATCCAACCATAGATTATACAGATATACTGGTAACCCAAACATGTCGACATGGTCAGCCGAGGTACTTGTAAGTTTGTACCTAAAATGCGAAGTGCGCCCGGCCTGACAACAGTGTTAAGTACGTAGTACTCAGTATATTTCTTAAATAGGTACATAAACATGAATGCACGTATATCGCTGGTTTCCGCAAGCAGCCGCCTCGCCCTTTATAGCACTGCGCTGAGTCGTGTTAGCACATAATCCCTAATAGAACTGTTGTGAGTTTGATTGGTATGGGAAAACAATTTGTGTATTTGCGAGTCTGGATCTAATTTTATTTGTGTCCATTGTTGAATGTTAAGCTAATGGTAAATTTGAAAACCCCGCTTGATACAAATATTGCTAGTATGGGAGTAACCCGCAAATGGAAAATATAGCTTTGAAATAAACATTTTCAAAAAAATATATTTAAAAATATAAAAAAGCCGTGGGCCTGTTGCTGGTGAGATCACTAGCAACGGGCACAAGATTCCAGCCTGCCAGTGGTTACGGCTTCAGAGACAGGAACTTACTCACAATACGTGCCGTGGACAGAAGTAGTATTATTTTTATAATTAGGCAGGTTAACGTATGATAAATGCTGACTTGTATCTATTCGCTAAATTTTACCAGGTTACTATACGGTTCCAGCGGGGACAACGTGTCACATCATAATATATGATCTTCATCATCGAGAAGACATATACAAGAATCCGAAACAGTTCGACCCTGAGAGGTTTCGACCAGAGAACAGTTTGGGTCGCCACCCCTACGCGTACATACCCTTCAGCGCCGGCGCTAGGAACTGCATAGGTAAATTACCAGCATGTTTTCACTTCCCTTGTAATTCAGACTGAATTTCCACGTTGACTTTCTACCAAACGTTCACTTGATCAAATTGTCTAAATATCAATGCTTCGATGGACCAAATCTCTTTTAGTTAAAATCTTTTTCGGTCTTGTGTTAAACGGTCAAGTGAATTTTGGCTTCCAGTGGTAGGTAAATCCAGTCCAGACATACGCTATCAATTTAAAGAACACACAGCGAATGTTTACCAAATATTTAAAAAGATATACTTAGATATTACCAAAATTACTGTGTTATTCACCGATAATAAGTACATTTCCGACCTTATCACTGTTGACATAAATCATAATTATTATATATTGTATTTTGTTATGATAAATTTAATATTGGCACGTATACCTAAGTATTTTAATCCTTGTTATCAGGTCAAAAGTTTGCCATGATGGAGATGAAGATAGCCATCACGAAGGTGATACGAGAGTTCGACCTTGTGCCGGTCACTCGTTCTGAAGATATCAACTTTACTGCAGATCTAGTGTTAAGAAATAATGGACCGGTGCTTGTAAACTTTATTAAAAGACAAAAGTAATGTAAATATTATTAGAGCAGGTTATCTATTTTATAATAAAATAAAGTAGCTATTTTAATAATACTGTTTTGTAATCATTGCTGTATACAGCATGATATGCTGTATATAGCTATCATATCTATTACACTTCTATTAATATAATGTTAATAGACTTTTATAATCGTAGACTGACAGTTCTGTACTGATATTTGCGATTATCTTCTATATTAAGTCACTTTGAACTACCTACCTAAGTGATTATCGTAACTAGAATGAGGGATTATTCTTTGCTTTCTGACTCAAGAAGATTACGTATTGGTAGCCAAATCGATTTTTCAGAGATGGAACTACGATTATGAACAGGTAAATCCTTTTAAGAAACCTTTTGATGAAAGCCATCTGTTATAAATTTTTGATACAGTCTCTGAAAGCTCAACATAATATAAAATTTTCGACAAATGTTGTGTTCTTGGAATGTTATTTCAATCTTAGACCAAATGACAATCGTATAAGGAACTTCAATTAATTTTTTAAAGATCTATCTATAGACGCCGCGCATTTAAGAGGATTAATTTCGTATTTTTTTAATTTATTTTTTTATAATAATCGTGAAGCGGTTGACAGAATGCAACTACATACCTACCAATTTTCAAATGTGTAGTCTCAATAGTTTCTGAATAAAGCCGCTGTGGCAAAAGGACGTACAGATACAGATAGATAGACAGACAAACAGGCATGGCAAAAATGTTAAAGTTCTTTTCTTGCTATTTTTGGTCGAGGAACCCTCAAAACGCGTTAGGTACATTTCTTTATTTATTATGACGATTAGAACTCGGTGTTTCAGGTGTCGGATCAATGAGGACTTGTTTTAGATTTCATTTATAGTGTTTGAACAATTAGTACCTACACTTATGTATGGTAGTGAAAGTTGGGTATGGCAGAACAGAATAGACATGAAAGTAGAATAAATGCTGTAGATATGAGGGCACTGAGAAGTATGTGTGGAGTGTCTTTGAACGACAAAGTAAAGAATTGTGTGATAAGAGAGTGTTGTGGGGTAAAAGAAGATGTGGTGACAACCATTGAGAAAGGTATGCTAAGATGGTTTGGACACATGGAGAGGATGGATGATGAAAGACTGACCAATAAGTTATATAAATCGAGTGTGAATGGGACAGGAGGAAGGGGAAGACCTAGACGGACGTTCTTTGACCAGATTGGAGACATCCTAAAAAAAGGACAGGTTAGAAGTACCCTTAACCGAAGAGCATGTATGAGAAATTTGATGGGAGTGAATGAAGCAAGAGAGATATGTCAGGATCATTGCAAATGGCGTTCCGTAGTCTCTGCCTACCCCTCCGGGAAACAGGCGTGAGTCTATGTATGCATGTACATACATATGTATGTTGTATGAACAATCCTACAAAAAATCACCTGGGTGCGAATTATTGTAACCTCGGATGTCTTAATTGACCGGACTACGCTGAATATTCCCTACCTGAAAAACATGAGTTTTAAATTGTTGGATATTAAGGTCTTCCACTTTTGGGATTCTATTTATCCATCCTCTTTGTACATCCTGTAGGTATATTCAAACGTAATCTCAGCAGTAATTATATTTGGAACCTTATCAACGTAAGTATTAGTTGTCATCGTTCAGTGGCTAGTAGATAGCGCAGTGACACGAACGTTAATACAATGTTGTTCTACTTGATCGGTGTTGTCATATTTTTGTGTATTATACATGTTGTATTAAATTACAATGAACGAGCTCGGATGATCCGGATGGTACCTGGACCTAAAATAGACTTCATTGTTGGCAATGGACTTACAGTCATACGATCATCAGGTGACTTCCAAGCTGTATCTTACACGTGTTATAAACTTAAACCGGCAAATTAATCTTGAACATTATAATCTTTTCTCGGCAGTCGATATTATGAGAATGGGCAGAGAGTTTGCAAAAAAGTGGGACGGCATATACAGTCTGTGGATGTATCCTTTGGGGATCGTTCTTATATATAATCCACACGATGTTGAGGTGGGTATTTCACATTATTATAACGTAACCTTACATTACAAAGTTACAAATTTCAATGCATAGACGAACCTACGTCGTCTATATATAACGTTTCTTTGAATATATAGATATCATATAAAATTAATAAAATATAAATTGTAATTCGCATTTTTTAAAATATCCCTAGACCGTGTTGATGTGTTTAGTTTATATGTACTTAGTATTGATATTTATTTTACTTTCAGCTCCTCATGTCAAATATGAAGTATGCAGATAAAAGTATGGTATACTCATTTTTACATCCCTGGCTACGGGAAGGATTGCTCGTCAGTAACGGTAATGCTGAGTGTTGCAATATAAGATACATATAAATATATAAAGTTATGATTTATTTATATCATGTGATTTTCTAATCAGGTACAAAATGGCAAGAACGCAGAAAAATTCTTACACCCGCATTCCATTTCAACATATTAAAACAATTTTGTGAAATTATTAACGAGAACAGCAAACAGTTAGTTGATAATATCAAGAAGAACGCTGGTAGACCTATGGACGTGCTGCCTGTAATGTCGGAGTTTACTCTTCACTCTATTTGCGGTAAGTACCTATTGGCTTAAGCCAATAGGCCTTGAATATGTTATAGTTTCACATCAGTAGCGGCTGTAAGTAAACTTTCTGACTTTACTGAACTTAACTGTAACTTTCTGAACCGGGTCCATTTTTTAAATCTGTGAACATATTTTGAAATATCTTGGAATCTTTGGAAACCAACATAGTTATTTCTAGGAGAGAGAGAGAGAGAGAGAGAGAGAGAGAGAGAGAGAGAGAGAGAGAGAGAGAGAGAGAGAGAGAATACTTGATACGTTTTTACACATTTTGTTGTGATTTCTTCGGAATCTCGTCAGATTTTAATAGGTCTAGCTCTTACAAGGCATTATTATCACAGAACGTGAAATTATAAAACTTAGCCTCATTTTGTATTTTATCACAAATATATGTAATATACACGGTGTCAAAAGACCAATCACCAAGCCGAAGTCTACTCGTTTTTCACATCATGCCAAATGAAAAATTTTTTTAGGCTTAATCATTTTATAAGCCGCAATGTAAAGCGCGCACGTGAAATGCTCGAGATACCTACGTATACATGGATGTAAATGACATGTATAGGACGAATTGGCGCGAGACATGCATTGGTTTTGTGATAATTAAAAAAAAAATGGTGAATCTGAGCCTCAATATCTCCTGAAGCAGTAATTTTCCAGCTATGGTGCCCAGGTAAAAAAAATTGCAATGATAGGTACAACATGGGATTTTAATTTTCGTTAAGGGTCTTTTACTTCTACAACGTATACCTATACTAATCTCTCAAAGAATATTAATACGAATTGTTAAGTTCAGGATAATTTAAAATTCTTTCACATTTGTCCAATGTAGCAAAGGACGTTCACGGCTTGAGAGGATTTTCCAATTTCTGCCAGAGATTTTTAATAACATGTATTTTTTTATATTAACGTTGTTTTTGTGTATTTCTGCATTATTCTCTACCGTGTAATGGATGTATCAAATAAAGATAACAATATGGATTTAACAAAAACATATCTAAACCCAAATGGTGCTCATAGACTTGGAGCATTGAATGGTTACAGAACAGCGATCATTCGCCGTTTTTTGTTTTGTCGAACTGAACAACGAACAGAACCGATCATTGCTACGAACATTTTCACAATATTTCTAGCGAACGCTCTAATCAGCAAAAACGTTAAGCAAATTTACTGCCAATTCGCTAGAATGCTCGTTCTGACGAGCATTTGCTGATTAAAGCATTCGTAATAATGCTCGCTAAAACACACTCGTTTGTTTTTCTGTTTTATAACATTCGCAAGAATGCTCATGTCACGTGAATGCTCAAATGTATCAGCACCATTAGGGTTTAGAACATATGCAGAAATACCTCGGGTAAATTTACAACGATTAAAAGAATTTAATATGGTTGGAAATCGTGCAAAAATTGCTATCTTTATTATATAGTGAATTTTAACCGATCTCAAAAATAACTCCTCAATTCGACTGTATTTTGTTGTGTTATAATACTCGCCGGTCTTTCCGTCTCAGTTCAGATTTCGTCTATAGCATCTATAAAATTTTCATAAATTTCTTAAAGTCATCTCATCAGCCGCAGTCCACTGCTGGACGAAGGCCTCTTCCACCGTACGTCACAAGACCCGTTTTCGGCATCTAGCCAGCCACTAGCAACCGCCCACCGCCAGTCATCGATACATCAACTCAGACATGGCCAAACTACTGCCAATTATTTTTGCTATAGGTACTCAGCACTTCAAGAACTACGCCCTAAGAATTTCTCCGATGTCCGCAGATATTTTTTTAATTTACCCGTTTCTTCCCAACTCTTGGCAATTTCGGGAAATCCCTTTTGAGTGCACCCCATCGCCTTCAAAAGGACATACTTGCCAAATTTTAGCTTTTTGCGCCCAGTAGTTTCGGCTGGGTGTTTTTTGTCATTCAGTCAATAACGCAAGAATTTTATACGTATTGATGATAAGGCCACTTTTACCCAGTTCAGAATCTGCGCCCCGTGCCTGGGCACGGCAAACACAACCCTAGTTTATGGCATCGCCTACCCATCTAAACAATATTAGTTAATTTGGTCTTGTGACAGATAATCTCGTTCCAGGACAAAGATCTTTGAGCCGAGATTACTGTTTATACAGTCCATATTTCTCTGTGTGAAATATAGTTCAAGGGGTAGTTTTACCGCCATGTACTACGACTCAATACGTGTACGCGATAACTTTGTGTCAAACATATGACGCAACTTCCCAAATGCCGCCCAACCAAGCTGCACTCCTCTCGTGATTTCACCCAAAACGGTGTCTCTATATAACTGCAGCTTTTGCGACAACTATACGTATACGTACACCTGGATAACTTCGAGGGTTACACCGTTGATAGAAATTGGTTCGTGAATTGTGTGTTAATTGAACATGCACTTGGTCTTATCCAAATTAGGCCCAACTCAACACGTCGTTTCTCAACTATTTTCTGTATTTACAAGTATGAAATCGCCTGGATAATTTGTTTTATGGAGATATTTCTAAAGTGCAGTCAATCATGATTGGGTAATAATGTCATCTTTGAATTTTTCATGATTTTTAGGGTTCCGTACCTCACAAGGTAAAAAAAGAAACCCTTATAAGGTCACTTTCTTGTCCGTCTGTCTGTCTGTCTATCCGTGTGTCACCACCGATTTTCTCAGGAACGGGTGAACCTAGCAAATTGAAATTTATACTAGATACTGAGGTCTATGGTTCCTATAAGCTGTAATCAGGGTCCTGGGTCAACCCGATAAAAAGATATGGTCAAAATTAGATTTTTGCGAGAACTTGTAAGTACCAAAATTAACCTTAATTTTGAACTATTTTTAATTTTCGGAATTTTTCCTTTACGTGTGCTGTAAGACCTTGGTTTTAACCAAAATTGACAATTCTAGGTCAACCGTAAGTACCCTAAAGGTTTTGGGTCGAAAACCTATATGGTAGTTCCCGTTGAACTAGAATTCCGAAATTTAGCCAAAAGCAGGACCCTGCTTTTTTTACAGCACAAATAAAGGAAAAATTACAAAAATTTAAAAAGTGGAAAATTTAAGGGTGTCCCCATACATACATAGTAGACTCCATTTAAGATAGTCCTTTAAGTTGTATGGGCGCTCATACAGATTTAGAGGACAAGCGTAATTACCACCAATGTGGACTTAGAGTACCTACTGTAATTTTGCAAGAAGCGAGGTCTTACAGTATGAAGACAAGAATAACTCAAAGAACGGTTTTGTAGATAGAAATGTACTTAAATATTTTCGCGATTACTGCTAAAGTTAAGGAGGTCATTTATGTTAACAGTAGAAAAACTTTGCTTATCCTTATTTTAGCAATATTCTATAACGGCACTCGAAATAAAAAACGGGCAAAATTCGTCTTGATACACGATGCAATGCGTACGGAACCCTCGGTGCGCGGGTCAGACTCGCACTTGCCCGAATTTTTAATGATAATAAAAGTTCATACCGTTTTTGCATGTTATCCGTCATATTATATTTTTTTATTTCCATTTGTATTGTTTTTGTTAACGGGCAGTTTCATAAAATACTGATAGCGTCCACAACCGCATAGAAAACATGTCTCTATTTTTTTGTAACTAGCAAATATTTTTCCTTGTATCGTGATGTACTGCCACCCGGGGCGAGTGCCCCGGTTTAGTTCCGCCATTGCTCCACATCTTATTAAGTAACATTGAAACATTGTTATATTTTTTACATTATTAATAATAACATTAACCTAATCTTAGGTCTGTCTGGCAGGTCGCAGGATTTACGATAATTTTAATCTTACAGAAACTGCAATGGGGACACAACTGAACAAAGATACTACAGGTGCAGCCAAATCTTATAAGGACGCCTTGTATCAATTATCATTCTTGTTAGTTCAAAGATTTATTAGAATTTATCTGTATCCAGAATTCATATTTAATTTAACTCCGTGGGGAAGAAAACATAGGCAACATTTAAAAACGATTCACAGTTTCACAGCATCTGTTATAGAACAAAGAAAGGAATATATAAAAAATAATGACATTACCTTAGACACACTAGATGACGCTGACGAAGATACTTACATATACAAGAAAAAGAAGAAAACCGCAATGTTAGACTTACTCATATCCGCTGAGAAAGACGGACTCATTGATAGAATTGGTATTCAAGAAGAAGTTGACACATTTATGTTTGAGGTAAGTTTTTACTCAATAAAAGTTATTAAAAATATCAAAATTCTGTTCGAGATTTAGAAAAAAATATCATTTTCACTTTATAATTTCTTACAGGGACATGACACAACGGCATCTGGATTGACATTTTGCTTTATGTTACTTGCAAATCACAGAAATGTCCAAGTAAGTATGATCTGTTATAAGGCGTAACTGTAACCTTCAATTAAATGGGAATAAGAGTCAAAAACATATCTATATAATACTAGCTTTTGCCCGCGACTTCGCGCGCATTATATTCGGGGTAACACATATCTACTATCAGTCTCAAGTTGTGTGAAGACACTCCTGATTATTCAAAAGAGTCAGAAGCTCTATAGGCATAGAGCATTCATTGCTATAGGGTACAAAGTAACTCGGATAGTATCCATGACAAATGTCAAAGCCATGTTTCAATACATGTCCAATATATATCTATAAATACTTTCGCATTTATAATTTTAGTAATCGTTTCAGCCGTTTGAGCGTAGTATATAATTATTCGTTTAGATATGCAAACAATGTAATCACCGTGCACAATATGACAATATGTATGATGTGACAGTACTGACAGATAGCACATACGCAGCACTCAATTATTCACGCATGCGTTCTTACTTCTAAGAGGAAAATTTCTGCCGTACAAAACTTCTATACTCCCTACAATCCCTCCCAGTTTAATTTTTGCAACTTATGGTAGCCTGTGTCCGTCTCCATGGTCCAGTATATCTCTATATTAAATTTCAACAAAATCGGTTCAGCCGTTTTCGCGTGAAAATGGAACATACATACAAACATACGTACACACTTTCGAATTTATAATATTAAGTAGGGATAGTAGGGATCATAACTTAAGGCGTGGGAAGTAATGTGGTTAATTGTCTTTTTAAATCACCCATACCGTAATAAAATTGGTTCTGCATCTAGGTTCCATGTTGAGCTATTATACGTAAGTAGCGATATGGTGGACGTCGACCACTCAAATACACATAACACAAAGCAGCAGAAGGAGGCCTAAGGCTGCGTTTCCACAAGAGGAGCGAGAGTGTGCGAGGATGCGTATCGAGGGATGTGTTTGTAAAGAACCAATAGAATCGCTTCATTTACCTCGCCTCGGTCAGCACAGCTCTGGTGGAAACGGCTCAGCGGAGCTAGATTTTTGCGCATACAAAACAAACGAGGGATGTGTGCGAGGAATGTATGCGAGGGATATGTGCGTCACGCCGCTCCCACTACACCACACCTTCATCGACACATTCCACAGCTTCGCAACGCATCCTCGCACCATACATTATTCACAGCTCACACATCCTCGTACGGCACATTTTCCTCGCACATCTTTGGTGGAAACCTGCACACATTTTTACAGCACAGCTAGACATCCTCGCACGATACATTTCCCTCGCACATCTCTGGTGGAAACGCAGCCTTATGAAGGACATGAGTTGGTCAATGAAAGTACCACTCACGGTTCTGTGGTCACACGTTGATAGTTTAACATTTTTACGGCTTTTGGAAGCTTTATTGATCCTATCTATTAATAGTGAAGCATTATATGCGGGAGCTGTTTGGGTAGGTTAGAGCGTGCATTCGATGTGCCAGCATTCCTTTAATTTTGGATCTTTTTATTGTCATTATTTCCGCTGCTCTATCTAAGCCTGATTTTGTATTCCAAATGATTCTCCAACTGCACTTTGCTGGATATTTCGACGCCGAAGACCATAATACCCTCGGAAATCTGCAGTTTTCTTCTTAAAACTAGGTCTCTACAACGAAATGGTACTGCATTGTAGTAAATACGCATTCCTTGTGGTGAAACTTTGAGGGATTTAATTGAATTAATTTCTTTCACCAAATTTGTGAGGCACAAATTGTAGCCGTTTTACTTGTACTTGACTCCGAGAGACATTCTGGAGCCTGCTGCATACGAGCGGAATAGGCTGAATGCAATGAATACCTGCCTGTTCGAAACCAGAGTTACAAGACCAGCAACTGTTTCCACCTGTAACACAGAATATATACAAGTACTAAAGTACAGAAGGATCACTTCGCAAACCAATTTATTGAAATTGAGACTGCTGCTACTAAGCAACAAAGTGCAATTCAGCTCGCATAAGCACTCAGTGCCTAACGCGATATTCACCTAACCGTTCCCGCTCTTTTCTAACACATAACGCTGTCGCTGTCTGGCGCGGAGTGGCGCGCTAGGGTTGTCGACTTGCCACCGCTACTATAATATTTATTCATCGTCTATCTACCTACTTGACCACGCACCTACGTAATAATACATAATTATCCTATAAGAATCCTATCCCACTATTTGAGCTCGTAGAACAAAAACCACAAAAATTCCGGTCGTTTACATTGTCACTATACCAATTCTTAGTTATTTCCTAAACGCGTGGACCGATTTACATGATTCAAACAGATTAAATGGTTTTTGAACTAGATCTAATTTGACACCTTAGTTGTTGAGAAAATCTCAACAGACAAAAAATCAAATTTTCAAGTTGCTCTCGTAAAATAAATAAAATCAAATTTTCAAGTTGCTTTCGACACACATCCGTTAAATGAGCAATACTTTGCATTAGACTTGTGATGATACATTTTTGTTATTAAAGGCGTTTATATAATTTCAATGTTCGAACACGGCGCGTGAGAATACGGAGCGGTCGCACTCATGCGTGACATCTAATGTGAGCGGCGCGCGGCAACCCACTAATCCAACCTTGTAGACATGGTCGGCCAAGGTACTTGTAAGTTTGTACCTAAAATGTGAAGTGCGCCAGGCCTGCCTGTAACTGGAGAGGTAGGGTGGGAGTAGGACAACAATACCGGGTGAGCAAGGAGTAGTCGGGTACCCGAAGTTAGCTATAATACAACCGGATAGGGTATTATTGTTAGGTAGGCCTTAAAAATGGCCACGAATTCTCCTGATGTAGCTTGTTGTGGCTATTCAGGCTCAACATTGATTGCACTGTTACTCCTAGACTATGCTTGTAGTTGTGTGAAAAGTAGCGTTATATTAAGCATCGTTTATAAGCATGGATCGTACTTATCATATTTTGATTATAAACTTGTAGCATATTAGATAGCTTTGGCGAGCCATAAAGTAAATCACTTGGATTATATTGGTATGTACAATATGTTGATCTACATTTGCAAAATATTTTATAACACATACAAAATTATTCAATCTCTGATAAATTATTTCAAACAGTGAATTGGGCAGTTGAATGGGGCAGAATAAGACTGCACGGTGAGTATGTATGCTGGTGTGTGTTATGTACCTGCAACGCGAGCTCACGGCGATCAGCTGAGCAGCGGCGGCATTAAATACATCGAGCTAATTTTTTAAATATACGTTTACGAAATAAAAATTTACGTTTCAGTGAGTAATTTTTTCATGTTTTTGTATTCAGCTGTAGTAGTATATTCATCTCTGAAAATATTTTGCAAATGCATATCAACACACTATACAGGCGCGGTCCGAAGGGGGGGGTCACAGGGGACATGACCCCCCCCAAAATCTAAGATCAAATTGAAACGTCTCAAAAATTTGCCAAATAATAAAAGGAAATTTCTAGCTATCCCCTAACAGCGATAAATTTATAGTTCGCTGACATCCAGTGGTGTTTTTATGAACTACGCACGATGCCCAAAATAACTTGGAAATTACATCTAGTTTAGAAACAAGGAACCGAACTACGTAGTTTTGGTAATCCTAGCAAAATCGATATGCGTCGTTATGATAAAGATTGTTTGATAATATTCTAATAATGTAATTAATTGTCGGTTTATTGTAAAGATTCAAGATAAAGCTGTCTACTTACCTAGTTGTGAATATAAATTATACCTCAGACTTACAAATTTTTTTTTATTGCAAAGTGTAATATACCATGCAAAGGAGAAGTTGCAACTTCCATTTAAAATTACCCCACGTCCGACAGCTGAGAAATATATCTCAATTAATAGATAAAAATGAGTATTAATAAATGACATACCTCCGATTGTCATCCTTACTGGCTATATCATACTTAGAAATTGCTCCAAATATTGTTTCAGGCGCAGTATTAAGTACTTTTCTTAAAAGTATTTTACTTTCAATCATGCAATAACTACTACCTACTCTAACGACCATAAAAAAGTGGAATAAACATTAAACAAATGAACATCTGTGACATTTTAAATTCATTTTCTTTCATGTTACAAGGAAGGTGTAAAGAAAAAATAAAATAAATAAAACTTATTTATTCCTGTTCTACATCCACCAAAATAGTATCTAAAAATGGGCTGGGTGGCTAAAAACATCTTCATATCTCGCCCAACCAAGATAATACAAAATAGTCCTTACATGGGCGCAGACTCCCAGTATCCTGCGCCCATGTACAGGTACATGTACAACAATATTCTTTTATCGCTTATCTCCCTTCAACTCTGCAATTATATAATATACTAGAGGCCGCCAGCAGCTACGCCTGCATTTTTTTTAAATTTACCCGTTTTGGCCGATCCCGTGGGAATTTCGGGAAATCCCTTCTTAGTGCACCCCTACGGTCCCCAAGGAACATACATGCCAAATTTCAGCTTCCTGCGCCCAAAAGTTTCGGCTGTAGCGTGTCTGTCAGTCAGTCAGTAACGCAAGGATTTTATATATTAAGATAGTGCCTCGTTGGTCTCGCGGCATAAAGGTGCGCGCGGGATTGGGAGGTCTCGGGTTCGATTCCCAGGTCGGGCAAAGTGTTATTGGGTTTTTCCGTTAGGACATTCTCAGCAGCAGCACGTTGTCTGGTAATGTGCCCGGTACGGCAATAGGCTCGCCCCCTATTACGTGGGACCTAAAAATTCATGGCGAAATGTGGGTGTAATATTACACCTCTGCCTATCCCTTCGGGGATACAGGCGTGAGTCTATATCTTACATCTAATGAGGTCATTATTTTCTTCGTTGTTAATATTCATTTCTTCTGGATGTGTGTAAAATTCAATTTCGAACACACCAGTTTTATTAATATGTTCAGAACAGTATGACCGTGCTATTTTCGGATAATAGGAACCAACTGATATCATAATTAAATCCTCATAATTATGTCAGTCTCGGAAAATCATTAACTTCGTCGCTAGTTGCTTCCAACCTCACAAAGGAAACTCTTTGCTGGTTTAGATTATGTTCTTCGACATAATCTGCTAACAAGATTGGTTTATATGCATATTTAGTCTTATTATTTGACTAAACTCTTCAGTATATGTCCTTTATTACTAACCTAGTATAATATCTAACTATTATCAAACAATCGCAAATGAGTTAATACAGTGTTTAATTGATTTTTAATCCTATTCTAAAACTAAAATCAGAAGCTCTAAATATTAATTCAGGATCAGAAAACCTGTAATATACTATTACAGGTTTTCTGATCCTGAATTAATATTTAGAGCAATTTTTTTATGTGCTAGCCAGTAAAGATGATTACCGGAAGTATATAATTTTATTATACTGGTTTTTAGCGATTTTTTGAGATATTTATCTTTGCAGTCGGAAGTGGGGCATTTTTGCTACTTCTTCTGCATTGTAAGCCTGAGATACAATGTCACATTATAATCTTTACCCCATGTAATATGATGGTAACTCACAAAACTAATAAACTACGTAAGTTACTAACACACTAATCATATGTAAATGTAAAGTATCCCCTCAAGTTTTTAGTTTCAAGGCACTAGGACTTAACAGAATTGATTGAGAATTTTTTGAATCTTTGGCGCGCTCTCCTGTAAAGTTACAAAATATGAGTTACGATCTTTTTCATTGTGGGTGTCGATTTGTCGGTTTATTGTAAAGATTCAAGATAAAGGCTGTCTACTTAGCTGTGAATTGTGATTCTTGTTGTTAAGTTTTGTGATTGAGGAAAAATTAAAATATAACTTAATTGTCGAATACTTACCTAGTACTTACTTACATATAATTTAATTTGAAGAACAGTGCTTCATTTAATGATAATTTTATAATAAGTAATGGTAAGTCATTGTAAGTAATATCGAGCCTTTCCCGCCATTTTAGCGCAACAGACAAAAACTAAATTTTACAGAAGGTATTTTTAAAATATTTTTATAAGTACAGAAATGTGCTAATAAAGTAAAATTTGATGTACATTAATGATTTTTAGACATTTACATGTATAATAAAAAAAAAAAACTACAAATATAATAAGTATTTACGCTATAAATGGCGATCCAGATAGGTACGTATTTTTTATTACTGTAGTGAGTGACCCCCTCCAAAATTTCAGGCTGCGACCGCGCCTGACACTATATGGGCTTATTCCAGTTGATCTTTTAATCCAGAGTTATTTCCAAGTACTAGAATGTATAGAATCAACTGTGTGTTATAATAATAGATTTTCTGTAACCTGATCTTAGAAAAAGTCTTCTGTCATTTTTCAACTTTTGAGATAAGAGAGTTGATAAGATTTACCGTTTAGTCAGTGAGTTAGTGTCGTTTATGACCTTACTCTTTTATACGTAATATAAGTTTATAGAATGAAGATATCGTCGACCGCCACTGAAACGAGATAATATTTTTTTTATATTTCAGGACAAAATTAGAGAGGAATTGGTTGAGATATTCGGTGATTCCACGCGACCTATCACGATGGACGACCTCAACAAAATGAAGTACTTAGAATGTTGTATAAAGGAATCCTTACGAATGTACCCTCCAGTGCATTTTATTAGTCGTAACTTGAACGAAACAACAGTGTTAAGTACGTAGTATTCAGTATATTTCTTAAATACATACATAGACTCACGCCTGTTTCTCCGAAGGGGTAGGCAGAGGCATATTAAACGCCCACTTTTCGCCAGTGTTTTGATCCCACGTAATAGGTGGCGAGCCTATTGCCGCTTATCGGGATATTTTGTTTGTCAGAGCCTCGTCCGTTGATCGGCAGGTGTACCACTTGCAGGTGAGGTTGGCTTGGGACCCTAAGTTCTTGGTGGGAACCCTATGCACCCATTTCTTAAATACATAAACATGAATGCACGTATATCGCAAACCTGGTTTACGCAAGCAGCCGCCACGCCCTTTATAGCACTGCGCTGAGTGGTGTTAGCACATAATCCCTAATAGAACTGTTGTGAGTTTTATTGGTATGGGAAAACAATTTCGACTTTCGACTGCACGGTTGGCGTAGTGGTTTAAGCGGCCGCCTCGCCGCTTGACACTGCGCCGAGTGTAGTGGGTTCGATTCCCCAACGCGAGACAACAATTTGTGTGATCCATAAATTGTTGTTTCGAGTCTGGGTGTTCATTGTGTCCGTTTATTGTAAGTATGTTTGTAAAGTCCCCCGCGACACAGGATTTATTCCGCGGATTTAGAGCGGGATATGTCTTTAAAAAAAAAGAGATAATTTGTGTATTTCGAGTCTGTATCTAATTTTATTTGTGTCCATTATTGAATGTTAAGCTAATGTTAAGTTCCCCCTGATACAAATATTGCTAGTATGGGAGTAACCCGCAAATGGAAAATGTTGGTGGTTAGGGCTTCAGAGACAGGAACTTGCTCACAATACGTGCCGTGGAGAGAAGTAGTATTATTTTTATAATTAGGCAGGTCAACTACCTGCCTATGATAAAAGCTGACTTGTAAGTATTCGCAAAATTTTACCAGGTAGGTTACATTAAAAATAATAATTATACTATTGCCAAATGCTGTTTTCAGGTAACTATGCGGTTCCAGCGGGAACAATGTGTCACATCCTAATATTAGATCTTCATTATAGAGAAGACATTTATAAGAATCCGAAACAGTTCGACCCTGAGAGGTTTCGACCAGAGAACAGTTTGGGTCGCCACCCTTACGCGTACATACCCTTCAGCGCCGGCGCCAGGAACTGCATAGGTAAATGACCACCATGTTTTTACATTCTTTGTAGTTCAGACTGAATGTCCGCGTTGACTTTCTACCAAACGTTCACTTGATCAAATTGTCTAAATATCAATGCTTCGATGGATGAAATCTCTTTTGGGTAAAATCTTTTTCGGTCTTGTGTTAAACGGTCAAGTGAATTTTGGCTTCCAGTGGTAGGTAAATCCAGTCCAGACATACACTATCAATTTAAAGAAGACACAGCGAAAGTTTACAAAATAATAAATATTATAGATATACATATAACCAAAATTACTGTGTTATTCACCGATAATAAGTACATTTCCGACCTTATCACTGTTGACATAAATCATAATTATTAGATATTGTATTTGTTATGATAAATATTGGCACGTATACCTAAGTATTTTAATCCTTGTTATCAGGTCAAAAGTTTGCCATGATGGAGATGAAGATAGCCATCACGAAGGTGATACAAGAGTTCGACCTTGTGCCGGTCACTCGTCCTGAAGATATCAACTTTACTGCAGATCTAGTATTAAGAAATAATGGACCGGTGCTTGTAAACTTTATTAAAAGACAAAAGTAATGTAAATATGGCGAAATGTGGGTGTAATATTACACCTCCGCCTACCCCTTCGGAGATACAGGCGTGAGTCTATAAATAAAAAAAATAAATAAAAAAGTAATGTAAATATTATTAGAGTAAGGTTATCTATTTTATAATAAAATAAAGTAGCTATTTTAATAATACTGTTTTAGTATGGTACATACATTATATCTATTACACATCTAATAATATAATGTTAATAGACTTTTTATTTTTATTTACAAATACAAATACGATTATTTTGCGAATATTGGTACATAATAAAGTTGGTACAATTTTGGTAGCTCCTAACATATTCAGCCTTACGGCGTGAAAAACCATATTAATGATATAAAATAATAGGAACAACAGTTAGTTATGAAGTAATGAATTTAATATAAAATAAGGACATATAATAATCAGTTCTTAAAAGCACACACAATAATCAGTTATTTACACATAAATTATTATTGTTCTTTTTTCAGCAACAATGAAATAATAATAATAAAAATAGAATTTTATTTCAGGCAAATCACCCATAGAAATTTACATAACACAATAAAAATTTACATAGCAAAATTAAAGAAAAACACACATTATAGCCATAACAAGTTTAAATCAAATAAAGAGTTAATTACGTACATAGAATTATGAAATAAATGTCAAATATTAAAAATTATATAAATTGCATAGAATTTTGTATATGTGGGTTGGTGGTACAGTCAACATAAATTAGGCTTTGCTCTAAGTATATGAACAGTGCGAAAAGTGGCGATTACAATGTTATATTAAGGAATTTATAGAGTTGCAATTAACATAAGGAATTTATAGAGTTGCAATTAACATTCTAAACAAATAAATGATTAGCATTGATTAACACTAAGTATATTATTAAATAGCAACATCGAGATCTAATATAAAATATATATAAATAATGTCAAAGCTTATCATTTTAATATTCTTTGATGTCATAGTAGCATTTATTGATCAGGAATTCCTATAATTTGGTTTTACATTATATATATTTTTAATATAAATAGGAAGTTGGTTATATAACCTTGGAGCCATACAGAAAACGCTTTTAGTTAAGAGGGCAGTTTTACTTGGCTCCACTTGAAGTTTATGCATAACTCTATTACTTCGTAGCGTTTTATAGGAACCTAAATTACTTTTTACAAATACAATGATTTCAAAAATATATAAACATGGCAATGTCAGAATTTTCAGTGATTGGAAGTGAGGCTTACAACTTTCATATTTTCCTAATTGACACATAGCCCGAATGCATTTCTGTTGAGGTATAAAAGCTTTATGTCTGTCTTTTGAGTTTCCCCAGTACATCAAACCATATCTAAGTGTTGACACAACATATGCGTGATAAGCTGTTAATAGAGTAGACATATTAACAGTTTTTGTTAGTATGTATAGTGCATATGAAAATGAATTGAGCTTCGCACATACTTGGTCCACCTGTTTTTAGGGTTCCGTACCTAAAAGGTAAAAAACGGAACCCTATTACTAAGCCTCCGCTGTCTGTCTGTCTGTCTGTCTGTCTATCTGTCTGTCACCAGGCTGTATCTCATAAACCATGATAGCTAGAAAGCTGAAACACAAATTATGTATTTCGGTTGCCGCTATAACAACAAATACTAAAAATAAAAAAAATAAAAATATTAAGGGGGGGTCCCATACAAAAAACGTGTTATTTTTCGTATTTTTTGCTCAAAATTACTAACTGTAAGAGGTAGACGCTTTAAATTTTCACAGAATATGTAGTTGTATATTACAAACGTAATTTTTAAGCAATTTGTTACTCGATCTTAATAAACAGGTAGAAACTTATAAAGTATTTAAGTATACATACAACGAACGTGATTTTCTTTAAAAGATGATGGTACGGAAACCTTCGTGCGCGATTCCGACTCGCACTTGCCCAATTTTTTTTTCCAGTTAAGGTTGCAATCTATGTGAATTCGCAGAAATTTTGCCACAGTAACCTCTCTAATAGTCTGACCACAATAATTTATATTCATACTAGAGGACGCCAGCAGCTACGCCTGCATTTCTTTTAAATTTACCCATTTTGGCCGATTCCGTGGGAATTTCGGGAAATCCGTTCTTAGTGCACCCCTACGGTCCCCAAGAAACATACATGCCAAATTTCAGCTTCCTGCGCCCAATAGTTTCAGCTGTAGCGTGTCTGTCAGTCAGTCAGTAACGCAAGAATTTTATATATTAAGATTAGGCTTAAAATAAGTATTCTTGTGCCGAAAACACATGACATTGGTTTTATCTAAATTTATAGCAAGATTGTTCGATATCAACTAAGCAATGATTTCTCTAAAGCAATATTTATCTCGGCTTCGAGTAATTCTGAATTTTTATTTGTGAATATAGCGGTGCTGTCGTCAGCAAAAAGGACCATTGGGGAACTGATAACCTGTGGGAGATCATTAATATATATCAGAAACAGTAATGGTCCGAGAACACTTTCTTAGGGCACGCCATATTTAATTTTTTGGATAGTAGATTCATATTTGAATTCTTGTTTTCGTTTTTGACATATTTTAGATACTACAGGTATTTGCTGCCTGTCACTAAGGTAAGACATAATTAAGTCCAGAACATTGCCCCTGATGCCATAGGTATTTAGTTTGTTTTTAAGAATACGATGATCCACGTAATCAAAAGCCTTGGTGAGGTCCATAAACAAGGCGCAGACAGAAAACTTGGCATCCAATTTTTTTGTTATTAGGTCCAGAAAATTATAAACCGCTCTGTCGATTGATTTATCCTTCCGAAAACCCATTTGTTCGTCAGCTAGAAATTTGTTTTGTCCTAAAATAATTGTTAATATTTTGATATAATATATTATGTTTTTCAAAAATTTTAGAAAACACTGGTATGAGCGCTATTGGGCGATAGGAAGCCATGTTTTTAGACGTAGACTGACAGTTCTGTACTGATATTTGCGATTATTATCTTCTATATTAGGTCACTTTGAACTATCTACCTAAGTGATTATCCTAACTAGAATGAGAGATTATTCGTTGCTTTCTGACTCAAGAAGATTACGTATTGGTAGCCAAATCGAATTTTCAGAGATGGAACTACATTTATGAACAGGTAAACCCTTTCAAGAAACCTTTTGATGAAAGCTATCTGTTATAATTTTTTTGATACAGTCTCTGAAAGCTCAACATAATATAAAATTTTCGACAAATGTTGTGTTCTTGGAATGTTATTTCAATCGTCGAGTCGTCTAGTGTGAATGGGACAGGAGAAAGGGGAAGACCTAGACGGACGTTCTCTGACCAGATTGGAGATATCCTAAAAAAAGGTCAGGTTAGAAGTACCCTTAACCGAAGAGCATGTATGAGAAATTTGATGGGAGTGAATGAAGCAAGAGAGATATGTCAGGGTCTCTCTGCCTACCCCTCCGGGAAACAGGCGTGAGTCTATGTATGTATGAACAATCCTACAAAATTTCCCCTGGGTGCGAATTATTGTAACCTCGGATGTCTTAATTGACCGGACTACGTTGAATATTCCCTACCTGAAAAACATGAGTTTTAAATTGTTGGATATTAAGGTCTTCCACTTTTGGGATTCTATTTATCCATCCTCTTTGTACATCCTGTAGCTATATTCAAACGTAATCTCAGCAGTAATTATATTTGGAACCTTATCAACGTAAGTATTAGTTGTCATCGTTCAGTGGCGCGTAGATAGCGCAGTGACACGAACGTTAATACAATGTTGTTCTACTTGATCGGTGTTGTCATATTTTTGTGTATTATACATGTTGTATTCAATTACAATGAACGAGCTCGGATGATCCGGATGGTACCAGGACCTAAAATAGACTTCATTGTTGGCAATGGACTTACAATCATACAATCATCAGGTGACTTTCAAGCTGTATCTTACAAGTATTATGAACTTAAACCGGCAAATTAATCTTGAACATTATAATATTTTCTCGGCAGTCGATATTATGAAAATGGGCAGAGAGTTTGCAAAAAAGTGGGACGGCATATACAGTCTGTGGACATATCCTTTGGGGACCGTTCTTATATATAATCCACACGATGTTGAGGTGGGTATTACACATTATTATAAGGTAACCTTACATTACAAAGTTACAAAAATAGCTAAATGAACATCTACTTTCAATGCATAGACGAACCTTAGTCGTCTATGCATTGAACATAGATGTTCATCTATTGCATATATTGTTTAAAAACTATAACGTTTTAAAAGTTAAGTTTATATTCATAACTCAGTACTACTTAATACAAATAGTAGGTAACCACATTGTATTAATAGGAATACAAATAGTTTATCATCCAGTTATGGTTTATTAGTCGGCCTGCTCCGGCTCCTAAACGTAGATGGCTTACTTTGTGAAGCCTTCCGATGAGAAAGAAGAGGGCAGTAAAAGCTGGAAATGAGCCCTGTCCCTTATCTTGTTCCTTTTTTATTTAGGATCGGCGCAGAATGTCTTTTTCTTCCGTACTTCTCTGTCACCGTTATCCGATTATTTACCCCTTTCTTATCCATCTTTTTTTTGGCCTCCTCCTCCCTTTCCGTATCATTCCACTTCACATTCATCACTTGCCTAAATATTTACATATCATGTCTTCGCAAAACATATACAAATATCTATTCGAGCCAAACGGTATCCTTTCACCTTTTCGTCTATGAGCGTCACCGTCAATGTAGTATACTAAGTTTTGTACTAAGTAATATTATTTGCTAGTAAGATCAAAGTTCAACAGTGATTTCATGACATAAAAATATATATATAGATATAATTGTCCCAATTTTGTGACCCCGAGTCACCACTTATCATAAATGCGCACTTAGGGTCAAGACTCGACGTGTTTTATCGAAATTCTTTATATGAAAGTAATTAGGTTGATACGTATTGTAATTTTCTTGTTTTATATTAGAATGTAGGTAAAAATAATATTCGGCAGTCTTTGTGCATACACAAATGATGGAAAATCTTTACTTAATATATATAGTCTAAGGGAAAATCCTTCGTTTGACGCCTAATGTGACATTTCCAAAAGATGTCATGACATTAGGCACCTTGGTGAGATACACAAGAATGCTTTAGAAATTATGGAATGATAATAGAAACGTCTTGTAAAACTTTGATTAAAATGTATAAAATAACGATAATGTATCGTTTTTGTAAAGTATAAAATACAACTAACAAGTTATTTTCTTTCACATAGAAGTTGTTCTACTAGTAGCTGTTCGTTGTTAACAAGGTGACCCACTCGAGCTAGTTACATCGTTGCAGAGTGCACCCGTTAGTTAACTGTCGGAGAGTGAGACATTTTTTAAAAAATAATCAGGACAAGATTTTAGATAGCAACCGCAACCATGCTACGACCACGAATAGCGCCATGCATTCTAGTTACTGCGTTTGCTCATATATGTATATGCCCACAGATAGGCCCAGATAAATAAAAGAGTGGACTGTATGAAAAGTTAGTATAATCCAGGTTCGACAATAGGTTTGTAAAATAATATAAATAATGTGTGATCGATATGATGTCGTCGTCGTACTGGCCAAAGAGTAGTATAATATACCGGTACTGGCGGCGCGCGAGTCGTTAAGCCCGTCGTTGTGCCTCGCGCCTATGTGTGTGTGATGTTGTTAGAAGTGTTAACGCTGTGTGCGTTAACAACGTGTAATATGCTTATCATAATTGCAAAATTAGTTTTACATACGACAATGTTAGGCATAAAGAATGTACGATATTCATTAAGTATAAAATTTCATATGAATTGAGTTCGTTAGTAATATTCATTATACTTACTTACCTTCTAAACTTTCAGATTATTATGTCAAGTATAAAGCATTCGGATAAAAGTTTAATATACGGCCTTTTAAAGCCCTGGCTACGAGAAGGATTGCTTTTGAGTAACGGTAATGCTGCACGTTTAAGTATATGCATGCTAGTGATGCATAATATAATTATAAATATGAGTATTTAATGATAAATTTTCTAATCAGGTACAAAATGGCAAGAACGCAGGAAAATTCTTACTCCCGCTTTCCATTTTAACATATTAAAACAATTTTGTGAAATTATTAACGAGAACAGTAAACAGTTAGTTGATAATATCAAGAAGAACGCTGGCAGACCTATGGACGTGCTGCCTGTAATGTCGGAGTTTACTCTCAACTCTATTTGCGGTAAGTACCAATCCGTTATTGACTTTGCATATAGGAATTTAACCTTTCATTCAAATTAGTATGAGATTGCCTTACGTTTGTTTCGAGTACCCGATACCATACAGTATAGTCCTGAACGCGGCGAGGCGCTTGCAACAGTGCCGAAATGTCGACTAATGAGATGGTGTGGCAACTTATTTTAATTTTTTTTATAGACTTACGCCAATATCCTCGAAGAGGTAGGCAGAGGTGTAATATTAAACCCAAATTTCGCCATGAATTTTTAAGTCCCACGTAATAGGGGGCGAGCCTATTGCCGTCACCGGGCACATCCTCAGACTCCGAGCTGCTACTGAGAATTAGGAAAAACCAAGTAACACTTTTGCCCGACCCGGGAATCGAACCCGGGACCTCCGATCAGCAGTCGCATACGCTATCCACTGGACCACGGAGGCAGTCTTTATATTATCTTATAAAATAAATAAAAGATTTATTTTGTTATTAATGTTACAGAAACTGCAATGGGGACACAGATGAGCAACGAGACTACAGGTGCAGCCAAATCTTACAAGGACGCCTTGTATCGATTATCATTCTTGTTAGTTCAAAGACTTCTTAGAATTTATCTGTATCCCGATTTCATATTTAATTTAACCCCGTGGGGCAGAAAACAAAGGCAACATTTAAAAACGGTTAAAAGTTTCACAGCGTCTGTTATAGAACAACGAAAGGAATATATAAAAAATAATGGCATTGCCTTAGACACACCTGTAGACGCTGACGACGATACCTATGTCTACAAGAAAAAGAAGAAAACCGCAATGTTAGACTTACTCATATCCGCTGAGAAAGACGGACTCATTGATAGAAATGGTATTCAAGAAGAAGTAGACACATTTATGTTTGAGGTAAGTTTATGCCAAAAAATAATCAAACATTACCTACTCCGCAACACAGTTTATAAACTAGAAAAAGACTGGATCTCACTTCTATAATTATTTACAGGGCCATGATACAACAGCTTCTGGATTGACATTTTGCTTAATGTTAATAGCAAATCATAAAATTGTCCAAGTAAGTGAAAAATATTTTTCAACAACTCCATTTTCGCACATCTTTTTATATATTTTCTTTTGTGCATGCACCGATCTCAAAAAGTGTTAAGCACTGTCAATGAAAAAGTACTAAAATATGCAATAACGCTATAATATATTTTTATAGACTCAAGACTGTTTCCCCGAAGGGGTAGGCAGAGGTGTAATATTACACCCACATTTCGCCATGCATTTTTAAGTCCCACGTAATAGGGGGCGAGCCTATTGCCGTAACGGGCACATTACCAGACTTTGTGCTGCTACTGAGAATTCGGAAAAACCCACTAACACTTTTGCGCGACCGGGAATCGAACCCGGGACCTCCGATCAGCAGACGCATACGCTATCCACTGGACCAAAACAAAACCTGAAAAAAAACCTTATGCATTTACATGAGCAAATGCGTATTATACAATAAGAGTCAAACACATCTCCTTGATATGAACAATGGCAGGTTTTAATAAGCGATGTTACTTTTTCATTGAATGGAATGGATTACTTATCGTATTCTCGTTTACAGCCATGTGGTTTGGTAACCATTTTAAAATGCCTTGGTACCTAGATGGTATTTATTTGGTCCTTATATGAAAGGCTCAACTTGCAGTGTGTGTAGTGACGATTGTGATTGATTGTTCTATTTAATCACCCATATTATAATCGGTCCTGAATCCAAGTCCAAGTCCAAAGTCCAAGTTGGCTGATTCTTCCTTTAAGTGCAGCCAGCATTTTATCCGAGAGCAATTTGAGTAGTTGAGAGAATGCATTTGGATTTTGATATTGTTATATTTAGCCTTTTTTCTTAACAACTTTTTAGTTGACTGAACGGTATCTATAGTGACAAAATTGCGCGATTTGTTCACATACGTGTATAAGATTTATGTAACGAGAATTTTGAAACAAAAAGTAATTAGTTGATTATTTATCTCTTGCGGCGATAATATACTGATATCCTTGATATTTCATCCTTCATTAGTACTAGTGTACTGGTAAATCATATTCTGAGATTATTTTAAATTGTATTTTTATTGATTGTAACAAATTGTATTTTTTGTTGAAAATAAATTATTATAATTTTAGGACAAAATTCGAGAGGAATTGTTTGAGATATTCGGTGATTCCACGCGACCTATCACGATGGACGACCTCAACAAAATGAAGTACTTGGAATGTTGTATAAAGGAATCCTTACGAATGTACCCGCCAGTGCATTTCATCAGTCGTAACTTAAACGAAACAACAGTATTAAGTTTGTATATTATATTTTAACATATTACCGCGTATTCTTCACCGAAAAAATACTAAACCAATGGAAGCTGAGTAAGAGTATTAACCCAGTCTTCCATGGAAAGTGATTGTGCAAGAATGTAGCAGGATTAAAATGATGTACTAGTCTCTAAAGCTCCTCGAGCGAATATTACTTCCAGATCCGGCAGGAGACCACTACCTCGGAACGTCAATATGGGTTTCGCCCTTGCCTTGGAAACATGGACCTGTTTTTGCCCTCAAGATCATCATCTCGTTTTACTGAACATGCAGATAGCCTTTGACTATATGCCCTGACTGGTGATCAGCTGGAATCTTAGAAAAAACGCAGTGCCAGATGTCAATGAACGCTGTATTGACATTATCCGAGATATGTACTCAAATTCCGATCCCGATTAGTTTATACCGCAATCAAAAACTTTTTCCCTTCACTGTTGGTATTACGAGGGGTTTTGTCCTCCGTCTGTGTATGTACAGCGTGGTATTAAGCGTATTATCGACCCTCATAGATGCTTACTTTTGCATCATCAATCATCATTTATTTATTTGCTTGAAATATGGTACACAAACAGTTGTTACAGTGTTTTCAAAGAGCTATACATATTTCACCTATTGTACAGGCATGCAAATGTAGTAATAAAAAAAAAGCTAAATTAGTACGAACAATTATGTTGCTGACCATATCACACTAGCAGATGCGCACAAAGGGTGGTTGGCGCGCCGCGCCGTATGAAAGCGAGGAAGAGGTAGCATAAGAACGGTGGTCTTAGCATGCCGCCTCCATCGGGCCCCAACAAACAAGGTTACACCTGATATGAAATGCTTACTGGATGTTGTAAGAGATGATATGCATGCAAATCGACTCACTAAGTCTATGGCTGCTGGAGATCGGGTAAAATGGAAGAGTTTCGTCAGAAAGTGAATCTCAGGCTCCAAGGCGAAAGTCTTGGTTCTCAAACAGAATATCGCAGAAATGATGTTGATGATGACCACTGGATCATCATCATCATTTCTGCGATATTTTAAACCACTACGTGGTTCATTCGTTTTCATGATAATGCATTTAAATTATAGGTACTTATCAGTATAACTATAATTTTAATACATTAACAAAAAAACGAATGAACCACGTAGAGCGGTTTAAACAGATGAGACGTCTCGACCTTAAGATACACACGGATAAAACCTAGTGTAACCCACAAATTGCTGTTACGAGTTCTTGTGTCCGACCTCGAGTGAAATTATATTCAAAATAATCACTTATACCATCATTATTTTTTCAGGTAATTATACGGTTCCAGCTGGGACACTATGTCATATTCTCATATTTGATCTTCATTATCGAGAAGACATATACAAGAATCCGAAACAGTTCGACCCTGAGAGGTTTCGACCAGAGAACAGTTTGGGTCGCCACCCTTACGCGTACATACCCTTCAGCGCCGGCGCCAGGAACTGTATAGGTAAACAAGCATTTCTTGCAGTTTATTTCATA
The DNA here is from genome assembly GCA_944739405.2 of Euclidia mi. NCBI lineage: Eukaryota > Metazoa > Arthropoda > Insecta > Lepidoptera > Erebidae > Euclidia > Euclidia mi. The sequence continues at coordinate 43,546,292 of OX123189.2, forward strand.
GGTCCGTTGTCTGTCAAACAGACAGACTTCTTTATCAATTCAATTGTATAACATGCTTTTATTAATGTAATGGTTTCTCAATCGCGTTAGTATAATCATCATCATCATCAGGCTTCTTTATTATCTGTCCCACTACTGGGCACAAGCCTCTTCTCATCATGATAAAGGTTGGGCCATATGCCACCACGCTGGCCAAGTGCTTGTTGGCAGACTTCTGTTGTTTTTTCGAAAAATGGTGAACCACTGTTTGCACATTAATGCGAACGGTGGATTTGAACTGTAGATCCTCTGCGCAGCAGTTTGTTGGTCTCATCACGAGGCTATCGCTGTTTTTTCGTATCTCTTAAGCTCGTACTGTTAGATTTCTTTCAATAAAGAAATCTGATGGTATTTTTGTAAAATATGTCATGATCATTTTAATTTCGTCTGTCCCGACCCAATGTTTCAAACTCGTATTGTATTTTGCGTTATCCGAGGATGCGAGGATGATGTAAAATAGTAATAGACCTTTATCATTGAATAATTACGCGATTGAGACTCGTTACCTAAATAGATTTTCTTTACTAATTAAAGTACAAATGGCGAAAATATCACGTGACCATGTGAAATATTATACAGTTAAGCATAATATTAGTGTCAGTCACTGATCTATTTACATTTTTGACCGTATCACCCTAGACATAAATCTTAACTACGTATACATATGCACTTTATTTTGTGAGATATAAGTTACAGCGCATTGAGTGTTATGTAATCCTTGTTATCAGGTCAAAAGTTTGCCATGATGGAGATGAAGATAGCTATCACGAAGGTGATACAAGAGTTCGAACTTGTGCCGATCACTCGTCCTGAGGACATCAACTTTGATGCAGATCTAGTGTTGAGAAATAATGGACCTGTGCTTGTAAATTTTATTAAAAGGCAAAAATAATGTATATACGATAAGAGTTAACTAATCTGTTAATAATAAAGTGATTAAAAATTCACACTTTGATGAAACTGAATAAAGGATGAAACATAGGCATTTCATTTATTACATATACTATAAATTACTTCAAACATTTAAAGGTACTTACTGAAGATAATGTACGATCTTGTTCATACACAGCTAAAATATTGGTCAGATGACAGGTGAATTAGTGTGATGAGTTGTTTTATTCTTACAACAATGACATCAAATATATACTCAAGTTACTGAAGACGCTCAGTCGTTAAAAATATATTCACTGGGTATTCTTCACGGGGTATTGAAGTGGCCATTGAGAGGCCATGGTGGAGTCAGTGGACAGTCCCCTGTTACCTCCCTGGATCATGCCAATAGTGCAATCACTGTTTCCGGAAAAAATATGGCCACTATTGGCATATCCCTATGTGCTCTATTTTTGAGTCGGAAGCTTTTGCTTGTATTGTACATGACACACTAGCGAAAACTTAAATCATAGCTGTATTAGACATGCCGACCTCGGTGTAGGTGCGGCCTACCTTAGTGGTAGAGTTATAGAGTACAGTTTATATAACCAAAGTAATATCCACGTAGTAACTACGGCAGTAGATCTAGGTTTGCCTGTGGCGTTTCACAAGGCTCCATTCTTGGCAAATATCTTTTTTAATATATATATGTTCCTTTCCTTACACAAAATTGTTTATATTATAAACATTTGAGATGAATCACTGAACATATATGGTATTAAATCGGTAGGTATTGAGGTCTTCCACCTCTCACTTCCCTTAAGATCATCATCATCATGCGTGGGGCGGTGGGGGGGTGCGTGGCGTGGGTTTTGGAGCGCAACCGGGACAGCGCTAGGCTGACCCGGTTGCGCTCCAAAACCCACGCCTTGGAGCCCGGGGTCCGCTTTCCGGCTATGACTCCTCCACTTCGCACGGTCTTCAGCATCCCTGGTGGTTAGTTGTTTGACACGCATATCATCCCTTACGACGTCAAGCCAGCATTTCTTTGGCCTTCCCCGTTTACCGGGGCCGGTGGAGGTAGCATGGCAAGACATTTGTTACCCACGTAAGATGCCGGTTGACGTAAGACGTGGCCATACCAGCGTAGACGACACTCTTGCAGTTTGTCAGCAATGTCACGGACATGAAGGCTACCCCGGATGCGGGAGTTCCTAACGCGGTCCTTCCGCGTGACACCACACATCCAGCGCAGCATGTTCATCTCCGTGACATGCAGACTCTGCTTATGTCGCTCAAGCACAGGCCACGTCTCACTGCCATATAACAGGACATGTCTAATGATGGATTTATAGACCTGTCCTTTGAGCTTAACCGGCATTTTGGGGACACTAATGACAACGCTAACCTCACGCCATTTGGCCCAGGCTGCCGAAATGCGTGCCTTGACGTCGCAATCGATGTCACCAGACGCATGCAGTACTGATCCCAGGTACTTGACCAGGTCCTTTCGCTGGGCAATGTCTCCGCCTATACGAATTGACGCGGGATCAGTACTGTTGCAGGCCAAGTACTCGGTCTTCGCCACGTTTTTTTCAGACCGCCGTTTTCAAGCGACTCCTTCCACGCATTTACACGCCGCACCAAGCGTCCCCTGTCCGCATCCGCCAGCGCGATATCATCAGCATACATGAGCAGCCACGGGGGCTGCTCATGTGAGTCTCTGATGCTGTCTGACAGTACGTCTAATATGACACTGAATAGGTACGGACTAAGGACGGAACCCTGGTGGACCCCGACAGTGATGGGAAAGGTTCTTGTGTCGCCAACAGCAGTCCGAACTACAGAATCGGAATTGGAGTACATGTCTCGGATGATGTCAATATATGATGATATAAATACTACCTCTGTATACCGTACAACAATTAGTCCATTGAAATATAAAATTTTTTGGGCTTAGCGTGCATTTGTCAGAGGGCGCAATTTTATTTCATCTCGGGACATAGTTATAATGTAAAACGTTAAAATTGCCAAAATACAAAAGTAATAAAGATATCACTTTTTATTTTTGAATTTACGACAAAAGTTTCAGGACCAAAGTTGTAATGAATTTCATTTTCAACAAAAACCTCTTTTTCATATTCTTTGTGCATCCAATAGTTTACCAAAAAATCAAGAAAACTATCTGCACCTGCACTCTTTCCAAGATGGCGACCGAGCGACAAGAAGTACGACTCCACAAGTTTGGATCAAGCTTTACAATAGCTCTTCCTAGATTCATCGTCAGTCCTGTATATAAACTGTCCCACTGCTGGGGACGGATCGCAGCTCTTCTCACTATGAGAAGGGTAAAGCCATAGTCCAACACGCTGGTCTAGTGCGGGTTGACTTCACATGTTTTTCGAGAACATAATCTACAACTCTCAGATATGCAGGTTTCCTCACGATGTTTACCTTCACCGTTTCATCATCATCATCATCCACAGCCCAACTATGTCCACTGCTGAACATAGGCCTCTCTTTGTTCTTGCCATTTACCTCGATCTTGTGGTAATCTAGTCCGGGTTCGGCCCGATTGCAACGATATCGTTGGCCCATCATGCTAAGAGACGGCCGACACTTCTTTTCCCCATTCGTGGCCTCTATTCTGTTACGGCCGTACTCCACCAGTTATCACCCCGTCTAGCCAGATGTCCTGCGCAATTCCATTTTGACGTTATTTTTTGAGTTCCCATATCGCGCACCTTTGTGCGTTTCCGAATTTCAATGTTGGGAACTCGGTCAATCTGACGGATACCAAGCATGGAGCGCACCGTTTAGCAAGCGATAATTAACAATTTAATACGCACATAACTCCGAAAAGTCATTGGCGCGCGACGTGGATTCCAAGCCGGACCCTCTGCGTAGCAGTCTGTCGGTGTCTCCACTAGACCATCGCTGCTGCATCATGCTGTTCATCAGGCTATCGCTGCCCTTCCTACACGTCTGTAAAATAAAATTGCGTCCTCTGATAAAGGCAACAAGGCATTACGTTACAAACCCCAAATTTTTCAATGGACTAAATTAACATATTAACACCTTCACTGCGGAACAGGCCCATATCGGCCTGCCGCGTTACTTCAGTTGGTGCGGACGAAGAAAGCTATGTCCCTCTCGCTGGTGCGCAATGATTATTTCAGGTGTTTGTAAGATTTTGACAGAGACAAATACATATATATTTCAGCTTGTAGTCAAAATGGGAAGTATTCGCCATAAAAACATTTTGAGAGGCTTTTTAGGAGGCCTAACACGCACTAACGGTGAAATATACCTGATCAGTGCGGCAGTGGGTTTATTTCAGCCCGCCAACCCATCAGGTAGCCGGCGACCCGATACCGCACAGAGCGCACGCGCCGCCAGTTAGTCTTGTGCTGTCTAGCTGATCTGACGTAGCGTTGGTTCCATATACTTAATGATGGTAAGCAAATAATTAAAAAACAAATTTTGGAAAATAGAGTTATCCGCCCTGCAGTTACTGATATTGATAGTGAAGACATATTTCCCATTAAGAAAAATAAAAAGAATTTAGAAACAAGTCGGCATGGAAAACTAAGCAAACGCGGTAAGTTTTGCTTACTACCTGCACATATCAACATATTTGGAAATATACGGTCACCTGCAAAAGTGCAGTCATATGCGCTTTTTAATAGTACCCAAGCAAAAAAAGAGTTAAAACAATTAAAAAATATTGCAGGAAATGCAACCAAAACCATTGCGTGACATGTTTTAAAGACAGGCACAAGTAAGTAAAAATCTTTTTCATTTCTTTTACGATAATTCTATTTATTTTCAATATTCCCTTATTTTGGTCCGTCCCATTACCTACTGCTAAAAATACTTTTTACTGCGGATCACGTCGATATTGGCCAGCCGGTTTTCCTGGTTTATTTCTCATTTCCTGTTTGGTAGATTCCGGAGCGAATCAAACCTAAGGAAGCTGGGTTCAAGGTTATTCAAACAACAAAAAAAAAATGTATAAACCATGTTTTCGCAAAGTTATAGCATTTCAATCTACCCTAGTGCTGGTGGGTCGAGAAATACCTGCCCTGCACTGGCAGAAAAATCGTTGGAGGCGCATTTTGGCCTGCCGCCGCACCACCGCACAAGGTTCATGATTTTACTTGCCGCAGCCAAAGTGTTAAGATATGATTATATAATATATAATACTACGTATGTATACCGTGTAACAATTAGCTGTGATCGCAGTCGTTTAGTGGCGTGTAGATAGCGCAGTGACACAAACGTTAATACAATGTTGTTCTACTTGATCGGTGTTATCATATTTTTGTGTGTCATACATGTTGCATTTAATTACTATAAACGAGCTCGGATGATCCGGAAGGTACCTGGGCCTAAAATAGACTTCATTGTTGGCCATGCATTGACTGCCATACAATCATCAGGTGACTTTCAAGCTATTTAGCATTTTATACATGTTTTGAAGTTCCTATGACTAATTAATCTCGAACTATGTCTTTTCTTTCGCCAGTTGGTATTATGAAAATGGGAAGAGAGTTTGCAAAAAGATTTAATGGTATTTACAGTATATGGATGTATCCTTTCGGAATAGTTCTGATATATAATCCTGAGGATGTTGAGGTAGGTATTATAAATCCATAAAATAATACCATGCAAATAAAAAAATATAAATGGCTTAATTGAAGGTTCGTCTATCTATAGAAACGGTTCGTGGCAGTGTCTGAGTACTCAATTTTTTTGTACCTGGACTACGAAGATAACATCTTAAGGTGTTATATAGTTTGTAATCATAATTCCTTATTAATGTCCATGTTTCATTATACTAGTTAAATTACTTTTGAGTCAGTATAAAATCACTTAATATTACACGAATATTCCATTCATGAATTATAAGTTAGCATTAATCGTAAATGACAACGCTTACTCGACTAGGATTGACATGTAAACTGTCGAAGTTATAAGGTGGCAGTAGAAGCTGTAAGGTCGATTTCTTCCGAGAGATGTGAAACAATAGTGAACTTTTCATGATCTATAGGTACGTAATAACAATCCGATGGTATTGATGCGTAGCTGTGCAAATAATCGAATCCTAAGATTTGTTTACTTTTCGGGTTTGTTCTTCGTTTGGACCACTGAGTTTCGGACCACATAAAAAAATCCTGGTTCGGCTCGAACAATATGCTTCTTTCGTCTCAAAATATAACTTTAATAAATTTGGTCTCTCTTCGTTCTATTTTATATTCCTCGTAAGGCCCATTTTGACGTGACAACGTCTTATAAATTGGTTTGCCGGGTGACACTTCAAGAAACTGCGTTACGCTCCGCTCACGTTATGCGCTCACAATGAGAGCGAGTGAGAGGCACGCGTCCCGCCTAAGAGCGAGAGAGACAGACATAAAAAGTGAAAGGCACGCGTCTTTCATCCTTCTTCCTACTATACGAATGAATATTCACATTAAAATTATTTTACCACTCAAAGTCGTTGTCACGTAAAACTTTCGCCCGTATACCGACTTTACAGGCAACCAATTTTTTTATATATATTTTACTTGTTTTTTTGTACTATCAGCAAATAAGACCTATGGTGATGTCAATAATAATATTTAATCTAAATAGATATTTTTTTTCTATTTGGCGATGTACCTACATATAATAAGCGTGGAAGACTTCTTATAAAATACACTTAAGATAGCTACAATGAACATATTTTCAAGCTGAAGGAAGTTTATATAATGACTTTAAACATTTTAACCAGCTTGTTTAGTTACAGGTGACTAACTTCTGTACCTTTATGCTACCCTGGTTCTTTTTAATTTCAATTCAAATTACTTGATTATTGAACAATAATATTATTATTGTAAAATCAAAAAGTGCACTTGATATTTTAGCTACAAAGAATATATTTTGAAGCTGAAGGAAGTTTATTTTTCATTAAAAAAAATCAGCTTGTTTATAAGCGACTAACTTCTGCACCTTGATGCTACCCTAGGACATTATTGAAACACTATTGAAAAATCTCAAAGCGTGCTTGTATTTTTAAAGTACTTGGTGTTGGGGGCCAAATAAGTAATTCTATACTGCTTTGGGACAAACTAGGATTTTTTTGGAATGCGGTCTGAAACTTCGGTCCGAACGAGGAGCAAACCATTTTTCGTAACCAAGTCAAAATAAAAGGGTTAAATCGAATGTATATTACTTTATTTATTAATGTTGCAGAGCAATACTTATTATGAATATCAGAACAAATGTTTCGGTTTATACAGTTAGTAGAGATAAAAAATAGCCCGAAAGAAACTAAAACATGTTAAGTAAGTTGAATAATCTAAAATAAAAAGAATATTTGAACGGCGTGTTCAAATATTCTTTTTATTTTAGATTATTCAACTTACGTAACATGTACAAACAACGTAATTAAGTAGGTAATATGATTTCTGAATGAGATAGCGATACACTGCATCCTGGTGATAATTTATTTTGATTCAGTTTGTCTAAATGATTCAACTTATGCTTGCTAACTTGCGCTTAGCAACACATTCAGCGATTTATTTTTTAGAATATTGATTTTGGTGTTAATGGGAGGCAAACTTTTACTCAGAGCCAGGTAAACTCATTTCCGTATAATTCGTTATACACAATTTTAGATACTCTGGTCAATTAGATTTGAAGCGGTATGAATAAAAGGGAATCGATCACTGTCTTCACAAAATTACACATGGTTTTCTAAGTTTGACCAGATTCGCTGTAAGGTTGAAGGTATTGTATGGTTACCGCTACAAAGCTTAGATGATAAATAAGCGCCTTGTCTGCTTGTTACTACACAGATTAGCTGCTCTGGGTGTAGGAAATTTTGAGAAAGAATCATTTAATAAATATATCATATCTTAATATATTATCTTAGTTCATAATAATATTTACTTAATATTTGTAAACAACTTTCAGGTTATCATGTCAAATGTAAAGTATGCAGATAAAAGTTTAATTTATTCACTTTTAAAACCCTGGCTACGAGAAGGATTACTCATCAGTAATGGTAATAAGTATTGCATGTATATATTCTTGTTATTTCTTATAATTCATCATGGTTTTTTTAGCGTTATCTCGGTTAGATCTAAGATTTAGTGCTCTTCTAGTAAACAAGATTTGACGGAATATTAGCTTTTTTCACATAGAGACTACCGTTTGACCTCGACAACCGTAAAAGAATAGCTATATGAATGATGCATGTAAATTTAAAACATAATTATGTTTTAATTATTGCATATTATTTTAATTTGTAATCAGGTACAAAATGGCAGGAACGCAGAAAAATACTTACTCCTGCTTTCCATTTCAACATATTAAAACAATTTTGTGAAATTATTAACGAGAACAGTAAACAGTTAGTTGATAATATCAAGAAGAACGCTGGCAGACCTATCGACGTGCTGCCTGTAATGTCGGAGTTTACTCTCAACTCTATTTGCGGTAAGTACCTATCCGTTATTGACCTTGAAAATCTTCTTCTACCTGGTGATTAATATCAAATCCTAATCCCGGTCTTTACCAGGGTTTGTCTTCCTGTTAAACCTTCTGCATATAACCTTCGTTGACACTCATGTCGCTCTGCACGAAGTCGACACAGTGCTTCTCTCATAAAAAATGGAGTTAATGATGTTACACAATAGTCATTAATTGGTTCCCCAGTGGTCGAAATCGCACGCGATAAGTTGAGACCTAAACGAGGTGACGTAACAGACGCAGAGTCGTACAGTGCATTAAAAAAGAAAAACGAGACTAAGATGTTGCTACACAAATAGCGTTGCCTACAGTACAACGCAGGCGCTTAAGGGGAAGTGAGAGAGGTAGCGGGTAGAGGGACGCATTCCAAGTGTCCATCTCAAACTCTAAACTGAAGAATACATGGATACCGAATAATTTTAATTTAAATCAACCTAGCAAGCTTTGAACATAAACAAGTGCGTATGATGTAAAATTAGTATAACGTACATATATCTAATTTAAGATGTTTTCATTTTACAGAAACTGCAATGGGAACACAGCTGAGTAACGACCCTGCAAGTGCTGCCAAATCTTATAAGGAGGCTTTGTATAATTTATCATTCTTAATCTTTCAAAGATTCGTCAGAGTTTATCTGTATCCAGATTTCATATTTAATTTAACACCTTGGGGCAGAAAACAAAGAGAACATTTAAAAACTATTCATGGGTTTACAACATCCGTTATAAAACAAAGAAAAGAATATATAAAAAATAATTATATTGACTTAGACACACTAATAGGCGATGACGATGATACTTACGTATACAAGAAAAAGAAGAAATTCGCGATGTTAGACTTACTCATATCCGCTGAAAAAGACGGACTCATTGATAAAACTGGCATTCAAGAAGAAGTTGACACATTTATGTTTGAGGTAAGTTTGTACTAAATAAACAAGCGGCTCAGGCGCAAAATGTCTCTTTCACAAAATGTCCCCTGGTCGTAAAACGTCTCTTTCGCAGAATGTCTCTTTCGCAGAATGTCTCTTTCGCAGAATGTCGCGCCAGGGACTTAGAGTAAAATTAAGTGTGTCTCATTCATTATTTTCGAGCTGTGTGGTTAGGTGCGACGAACTAAATAAATAGGTTATGGTAGGTTCTCTTTTGACCCTTAACCCAAAAATAGGAGCCCTGCGAAGCAGGACTCCGTCAACTTAGGCCACATTCTTCACACTAGTTTAATAAACTGAAGTTGACGGAGCCCTGCTTCGCAGGGCTCCTATTTTCATATTAAGGGTCAAAAGAGAACCTAACATAACCTATTTAGTTACTGGAATTACAGTCGGACCCATGGGCGTCACCAAGACGTCTTTTTGTTTTGAAAATAGAAATTTTACTCTAAGTCCCTGGCGCGACATTCTGCGAAAGAGACATTCTGCGAAAGCGACATTCAGCGAAAGAGACATGCTCGAAAGAGACATTCTCGAAAGAGACGATTGACGACCAGGGGACATTTTGCGAAAGAGACATTTTGCGCCTGAGCCTAAAGCTCATAATACAGTTTGTCTCTCTGAATACAACGAGGCGACTAACAATTTCGTTCCATTTCAATTTTTTTTACAGGGACATGATACGACGGCTTCTGGATTGACTTTTTGCTTAATGATAATGGCAAATCATAGAAATGTCCAAGTAAGTATGATCTGTTAAATAACCAACAGAAATGCTTATAGGCCAGGTGTCAGCAACCTGCGGCTCGCGAGCCGCATGCGGCTCTTTGGATATGAAGCTGCGGCTCTTGAGTTTCATACACAAATATTATTTACCTACAAGCCTTCGTCCGCGTGATATAAGCACCTAAACCTTCCCTTACGTGTTTCATGTAAACGTTTATTTTTTTTCAATTGTTTACTCTAGTAATGGGTGATTATTGAATAATACATAATTCCTACTAATATTATAAATTTGAAAGTGTGTATGTATGTATGTATGTTCCGTTTTCACGCTATAACGGCTGAACCGATTTTGTAGAAATTTAATATAGATATATATTGGACCATGGAGACGGACATAGGCTACCATTAGTTGCAAAAATTAAACTGGGAGGGATTGTAGGGAGGGTCAAAGTTTGTAGGGCACAAATCTAACTGTTGGAAGTAAGAACGCATGCGCTGTAAAATTACGTGCTGCGCATATGCTACCGTATATCTGTCAGTACTGTCGCGTCATACATATTGTCATATTAAAGTAAATATGAAAGTATCCGTACAATATAGGAGATTTGTGTAACCCTGAATATACTAACGCGCGCGAAGCCGCGGGCAAAAGCTAGTTAAATATATTATATTATTAGCTTTGCAGCATGAAATTTTAAGAAATAGTAGCCTATGTACTTCCCCGGGTTACAGACTATCCATGTCAAATTTCATTACAAACGGCTCTGCAGATTAGCCGTGTAGCATACATATTAACAGGTAATACTAAAAAATTACTTTTGTTTTCATAATCGGCAAACTTCAGGTAAAGACTAGTATGTAGGTATATTATTGAAGTGAAGAATGAAGAGCTTATATACCTACTGAATATAACAGCAGCAAAAATAAAAACTGAAAGCATTACCACAAAGTAAATATCAGACCGTTATATCGTGATTACTTTTAAACTATTCGTCCAAACTACTTACTGTAAAAGACAAAGTTCATCAACAAATACTGAAGGCAGTAAATCTATAACAATTTTGAAAACAATTTGATAACTAGAGAATGAGCATTGTAAAAAACATAAATATATATTTCTTATGTTATGTATACTGTTTTATTACAATAAAAATGATGTAGTTAGGATATGTACTAAAAGCTAAAAAGTAATTCAGTAAGTCCTAGCTACCAGATCGCACCAATCTTCTCATCAATTATTAAATGGTATTGATAAGACAAATATTAAATCGTTGGGCAAGTGAAATTTCTATCATAATGATTACTCTGGATACGCTACGCCCAAAATATTTTTTTTTACTTAATTTTATTTTCAAGTTGTTAATTTTGTTGTTAGAGTTGATACTTCTCATCGTCTATTTTCATAGTGAGCTCTTTTCTACCAATCAAGCCCTGTCATTCGAAACCCATATTGAGGTATTAGTGGAATATACGTAATCCGCCATTTTGTGGCGGCAGCCATCTTGGTTTTTTCATAGTCAGCCCTATTCTACCAATCAAGCCCTTTCATTCGATACCCATATTGAGGTATTTGTGGAAAATATGTAATCCGCAATTTTGCGGCGACAGCCATCTTGGATTTTTCATAGTGAGCTCTATTCTACGAATCAATCCCTTTAATTTGATACCCATATTCAGGTATTTGTGGAAAATAAGTAATCCGCCATTTTGTGGCGGCGGCCATCTTGGATTTTTCTAAGTGAGCCTTATTCTACCAATCAAGCCCTTTCATTTGATACCCATATTGAGGTTGTTGTGAAGTAATATGTGATCCGCCATTTTGTATAGGCGGCCATCTTGGGTTTACAATCATGTAAATATTATCATAAATCGTCATCAAGATTAAGAGTGTATACCAAATATCAGATCCGTCTGTCACCAGGAAGGGGGTTAAACTCCAATTACTAAATTTGACCCAAACAAACAAATAAATAAATAAATGCTGCCGTGGACTTTTGTTTAGAATTATTTAAGAAAACCAATATTACCATGCATTATCTTCAAGTAACTTTAACGATTTAGGCAACGCACGCGAAGATTTTTCAGGATTTTTGCTGACTTAGTTGATACTTTTTTCTTATATTATGGTAACATTATACAAAATCTTTATTAATTGTAGCCTATGTGTTATTCTGATGTATAAACTATATTACTGTAAAGTTTCATTCAAATCCGTTCAGTAGTTTTTGCGTGAAAGAGTAACAAACATCCATCCATCCATCTACACATACATCTTCACAAACTTTCACATTTATAATATTAGTATGATAGGATAGGATATAATCATCTAATTTGTTGTGAAAAGAACACAATTTATCAATCATCTTCGATCAATATAATTATATAAAATTCTTCCGTTACTGACTGTCTGCTAGTTTAAGAATATATTGATATTATTATTATGTATAAATTTATGTAACACTAGCTTTTGCCCGCGGCTTCGCCAGCATAATATTTTAATAAAGAGTGACCTATGTAATCCCCCGAGTTTCAGACTATCCTTGTCAAATTTCATCACAAACGGCTCTGTAGATTAGCCGTGTAGCATACATATAAACAGATAATACTGAAAAATTACTTTTGTTTTCATAATCGTTGAACTTCAGGTAAAGATTAGAATGAAAGTGTATTATTGAAGTTATGAAGAGCTTATATAAATACTGAATATAACAGCAGCAAAAATAAAATCTGAAAGCAGGTATTAGGTACCACAAAGTACATATCAGATAAACAGACCGTCCCTCCGCCTCGCTTTGCTTATGCGCACTAACTCATAGAAAGCACTTTAAATGACGCTGCGCTCAGGTCAGATATATCGTGATAACTTTTAACTATTCGTCCAAACTACTTACTGTAAAATACATAGTTAATCTAAATTAAATAGGTACCTACCTACTGAAGGCAATAAATCCATCATTTTTGAAAACAATTTGATAACTACTCTAGAATGAGCATTGTTAAAAAACATAAATATTTCTTTTGTTGTTATACTGTTTTATTACAATAAATAATGATGTAGTTAGATAATTTACTAAAAGCTAAAAAGTAATTCGGTAAGTTCTAGCTACCAGATCACACCAGTCTTCTCATCAATCTGGGGTATTGATCAGACAAATATAAAATCGTTGGACAAGTAAAATTTCTATCACAATGTTTACTCTTGTTACGCTACGCCCAAAATTATTTGTTTAGTTAATTTTATTTTTAAGTTTTTAGTTTTGTTGTTAGTTGATACTTCTCATTTTATTTTCAAAGTGAGCCCTTTTCTACAAATCAAGCCCTGTCATTCGATACCCATATTGAGGTATTTGTGGAAAATATTTAATCCGCCATTTTGTGGCGGCAGCCATCTTGGATTTTTCATAGTAGGCTCTATTCTACCAATCAAGCCCTTTCATTCGATACCCATATTGAGGTATTTGTGAAAAATATGTAATCCGCCATATTGTGGTGGCAGCCATCTTAGGTTTTTCATAGTGAGCTCTATTCTATGCATCAAGCACTTTCATTTAATGCCCATATTGAGATATTTGTGGAAAATATGTAATCCGCCATTTTGTGGCGGCAGCCATCTTGGATTTTTCATAGTGAGCTCTATTCTACGAATCAAGCACTTTCATTCGATACCTATATTGAGGTATTTGTGGAAAATATGTAATCCGCCATTTTGTGGCGGCAGCAATCTTGGATTTTTCATAGTGAGCTCTATTCTACGAATCAAGCACTTTCATTTGATATCCATATTGAGGTATTTGTGGAAAATATGTAATCCGCCATTTTGTGGCGGCAGCCATCTTGGATTTTTCATTCGATACCCATATTGAGGTATTTGTGAAAAATATGTAATCCGCCATTTTGTGGCGGCAGCCATCTTGGATTTTTCATAGTGAGCTCTATTCTACGAATCAAGCACTTTCATTCGATACCCATATTGAGGTATTTGTGGAAAATATGTAATCCGCCATTTTGTGGCGGCAGCCATCTTGGATTTTTCATAGTGAGCTCTATTCAACCAATCAAGCCCTTTCATTCGATACCCATATTGAGGTATTTCTGAAAAATATCTAATCGGCCATTTTGTGGCGGCAGCCATCTTGGATTTTTCATAGTGAGCTCTATTCTACGAATCACTTTCATTTGATACCCATATTGAGGTATTTGTGAAAAATATGTAATCCGCCATATTGTGGTGGCAACCATCTTAGCTTTTTCATAGTGAGCTCTATTTTATGAATCAAGCACTTTCATTTGATACCCATATTGAGATATTTGTGGAAAATATGTAATCAGCCATTTTGTGGCGGCAGCCATCTTGGATTTTTCATAGTGAGCTCTATTCTACGAATCAAGCACTTTCATTCGATACCCATATTGAGGTATTTGTGGAAAATATGTAATCCGCCATTTTGTGGCGGCAGCCATCTTGGATTTTTCATAGTGAGCTCTATTCTACCAATCAAGCCCTTTCATTCGATACCCATATTGAGGTATTTCTGAAAAATATGTAATTGGCCATTTTGTGGCGGCAGCCATCTTGGATTTTTCATAGTGAGCTCTATTCTACGAATCACTTTCATTTGATACCCATATTGAAGTATTTGTTGAAAATATGTAATCCGCCATTTTGTGGCGGCAGCCATTTTGAAATCACAATCATTTAAATAATATTATCTTTTAATCTTGATGACAGTATGAGTGTATACCAAATATCATATCAATCTGTCATCAGGAAGGGGGTAAAATTCCAATTAATAGCTTTCAGAGCTCAGGAGTTTTGCCGACTTAGTTGATACTTTTCCTTATATTATGGCAACATGATACAAAATCTTTATAAATTGTAGCCTATGTGTTATTCTGATGTATAAACTATATAATTGCAAAGTTTCATCCAAATAAATTCAGTAGTTTTTGCGTGAAAGAGTAACAAACATCCATCCATCCATCCATCCATCCATCTATACATACATCTTCACAAACATTCACATTTATAATATTAGTAGGAAGTAGGATTATGTTTTATCAAGATACTTTATTAATGCAAGTATTATTTATTGTTGGCAAGAAAAAGGGATGCATGGGATCATAACTCTATCATAGAGCTTCCAGCCAACCTGACCTGCTCGTGGTGCATCCTGCCAACCAGCGAACAAGGCTCTGGCGACTGACTAACGATGGACTCACGTTCACGGTTGGAAATAGGCTAAATAGAATATATCGGTGACGATCAGTGGTGCGAAAAGCTACGCCCTACGATTACCTGCTTGCCTAGCGTGGTGATTACGGGCAAAACCTTAATGGCACACACACCTACGCAACGGCTCACAGTTCCCGGTCGCCCCGCTATTCCTGGCGAAGGCGGCGGACCTGGTAACTGCGGGGCAGAGAGTACGAAGAATACCCGGGCTATCACCGCTTCCAAATCAACTGATCATGGCTACGTGTAATGGACGCACGCTACGACTCGACGAACATCTGGCACAACTGGAAGAGGAACTGAAGTGCATAAGATGGCATGTTTTGGAATTAGAAAGTGAGTGAGTCCGTAGAAAGTGGCAGGATACCGTTTTGGCCATCTCATGTACTTCAGGATGGGAGACTAGTCATCCCAAGGCGGTGTCAGGTCCTTGATTCATAAGGTCCTCTCTGACAAGGTTTAAGAAATCTCCAATGTAAGGACAAGGCTAGCAAACCTTGTGAAGTCAAACATTTGTGTGCATGAACATGGATGTTTGTCTTAGTCTGGGTGTTTCTATGTATAATATGTATGTATTTACAAAAAAAAGTATATATGTATGTTTATCCATTGTCTAGTATCTATAGTACAAGCTCTGCTTAGTTTGGGACTAGATAGTGTTGTGTGAATGTGGTAGAATATTATTATTATTATTAAACTCACCAAGGGCTACCCTAACAGTTAGGCAAGTGTATGCACCAACTTCGACATACTCGGATGGTGAATTGGAAGAAATGTATGAAGACATTTCCAGGAGTGTGTAACGATTTACCAACATTCGATTGGCCCATGAACCATTGATCAAACTTTTCATCCAACGAACGTTGTAATTTAAGACTGCCTAACTTAAATATAATTATGTCTAAGTTGAGCCTTGAGTACTGGATTACAATGCAGAATTTTGTGCAAGAGCTGTTCGTATATAATATACATAACGTTCGTATATAACATAGAAATTTAACAAATTTTATAAAATCCTGTCTTAGCTGAGATCTGGTACTAATTAACTCCTTGTTACCCGTTTTTTACTGTTAGAGGTCAATTAGTTATAAAGTTTTTGTGTTAAGCCACTGAGTAGGTAGCTGAGTAAACTTTCGCTTTTATGTGAATAGTAATAATTGTACCGATAGCATCGACCGCCTATGCAGCAACATTTTTTTTTTAAATAATAAGTCTTATCAAGCTGGTTATCTTTTATGTATTACAATACAATTAAAGAATTGAAAAAAAAATGCTTAGGTATCTCTTGCAGTAATAAAAATCTTTTATTATGATGATATTCTTTATATTTCAGGGCAGAATTCGAGAGGAATTGTTTGAGATATTCGGTGATTCCACGCGACCTATCACGATGGACGACCTCAACAAAATGAAGTACTTGGAATGTTGTATAAAGGAATCCTTACGAATGTATCCTCCAGTGCATTTCATAAGTCGTAACTTGAACGAAACCACAGTCTTAAGTACGTATTCATTCTGCGTACATATAGTTTAGGCCATAGTACACCGCTGTAGCCAAGCGTAGAAGTTGATAAATTATAGTAGATGGAGAACTCTTAGACATTCAGTGTTCCTAGTGATGCTTTGCTTGATTCTTTACTTACTGTTTAGTAAGTGATAATTTTATCCACATAACTTCAAAAGTCTTAATGGGGAGCATCTCCATGGGTGTAGTTTTAAGGGTAGCGATAGCTCTCGCTGCCTTAAATACTCCCAATAAATATGCTATTACTCATTTTCAGGTAATTATACGCTTCCAGCTGGCACTTTGTGTCACATTTCGATATTTGATCTTCATTACCGAGAAGACATATATAAGAATCCAAAGCAGTTCGACCCTGACAGGTTTCGACCAGAGAACAGTTTGGGTCGCCACCCTTACGCGTACATACCCTTCAGCGCCGGCGCCAGAAACTGTATAGGTAAATGACCAGCATGTTTTACTTTTCCTTTCATAGTTCAGGCTAAAGAACTATGGCTAAAGTTCCTTTATATTTCAAACACTGTCATAGACCAGTGGCGATAATTTTAAACCAAAAAAAATATAGTAGGATGAAACCCATTTTAAAAGGAAGAGAATATAACAGAAATGAAAGAAAAATAAAACACGGGTGATCTGGGGATTGGAAGTGGATGGGAGTACGATTTTAATCAGATTTCTTTTCAATATAGAAGTCTGATGGTGTGCTTGCCAAATATGTTATGATCAATTTTACTTCCGTTTGTACCAACCCAATGTTTCAAACTCATATCGTATTTTATTCATCCAGGGAGGATGAAGTAAAATAGAATATATTTTAGCTTTATGTTTGAATAATTACGCGATTGAGTCGATTGAGACCTGCAGGCTTAGCAAAAACTCAAACGTATCGTTTCCATCGCCTTTCTCCGATTTCAAACGCAAACGCTTTTGCAATCGAAGAAAACGCAAAATTGGTAGCCAACACCACGCGTTAGTGTCACAGGCACATTCTGCGACACAACATGGTTATAAGTATACGCCTTGCGTTGTTTGAAGCGTCAAGCGCGTCAAATATCAAAGTAATGTAAATATTTATGCGAGTGAAACAAAAGTTCGAACCAGAAGATTTGTTTATTTGTTTTAAGTTATATATAATTATATACAAGCTTAAACATTTAGAGTTTTTTAAAGTTTAAATAATATTTATTACTTAAAAACTTTGTCTCTCTAAGGAATTTGAAACATAAACAATGACGTGAGTCGCGATAAGCAACTTACTTGGCGAACATTTAAATCGCCCCTTGCTGAATAAATGGGCCCTTTTTGAGTCTGAAATAGTTAAACAATGTTTTAGGCATGGTGAAGTAGCGAGGCCCTAACAAGGAGCTCAAGGCCGAGTACAGGCTGACCATCTGTGGCATTCTTTTTTGCGTTTTCTGCAGGGTTCTATCATTCGATTGTTATTCGTACGCAATCGACGCTGATAGCGTTAGTTTTGGCCGAAATTGGCAACTTGGCTACCATTTTGCTGTTGACATCGCAGAAACGATGAGTTTATTCTATCGATGCGAATGCTTTTTATGCGTTGTGTATTTGACTACGGCTTTTCTATTTGTTTGATTAGATCACGTGACTTTTCGTTCACTCGATACATTTTTTTTGCGTTAACGTTTGCAGAAAGACCTCTTGGCTAAGCCTGCTGTTACGTAAATTGATTTGTCCTTTACTAATTAAAGTACAAATTGCGAAAATATCACCTGAATAAAGGTACAAAATATTACATTTAAGCATATTATAAGACCCAGTCACTGATCTATGTGCATTTTTGATCTTATCACCGGAGAGATAAATCTTAAGTACGTATATTAACTTTATTTTGTGAGATAAAAGTTACAGCGCATTGAGTGATATGTAATCCTTGTTATCAGGTCAAAAGTTTGCCATGATGGAGATGAAGATAGCCATCACGAAGGTGATACAAGAGTTCGACCTTGAGCCGGTCACTCGTCCTGAAGATATCATCTTTGACGCAGATCTAGTGTTAAGAAATAATGGACCAGTGCTTGTTAATTTTATTAAAAGGCAAAAGTAATGTAAATATAATAAGAGTTACTTTATCTGTTAAATTAATAATAAAGTGATTGAAACATAAAATATAAATCATACTTTGATGAAACTGAATTAAGGATGAAACATACGCATTTATATCAATAGAGGCCATCATATATATTTTCTTACCTTAAAACTAGTGATCGGATAATCGGATGCATATTTACCTAAAGTTGAGGTGTTGGCTATTATGAAATGCACTTTTGAATCGAAAAATCACGGGATTACGGAAGTAACAAACGTTTTCTTTTTACTATAGAATCAAATCGGGTGTGGGTATATTATTGTAAGGTATTGGCTAATATGGAATATACTTTTATATCGAAAAAATCCCGGGATTTCGGAATCGACAAATTTTGTGTTTTTAATATAGAATCAAATCAGATGTAGGTATATTTACTTATTTTAACTTTTGTATCAAAACAAAAGCTCTAAAAATAATAAAAGCCTGTTACATACATGCCTATCCCCGAAACCGCTGATACATGATGCCCCAAATTACTTTCGCAATAGCAGCCTAGTGACGGCAACGGACACGAGGCGCCGACGCAGCACAACGTGAGGCATCGAACTCCGGACATCGCGGCCCCTTGAAGACGCGTCACTTTGGATCTAACATCGATCGATTGTCGACATACATCTAATTATAATTAATTGTAATTTCTTAGTAATAAATTTGTATTAAGTAAATTTTGCATTTTTTTGCATCCTCCGGCTACAGCCGTCGTAATTGGCGCAGTCGGTAGGATAGTCGAGTAAATTCGGTCAGTAGAGTCAGTGAATCAAGACGACCTTCGGCTATCCAGAACCTACACGTGCTGCAGCCCCGAGGAGTATCCAGAAATCGATACAGCAAAGAGGTACAAAATCGTCGGACGTATGTAAGTACTTTAGAATCATTCTAGAGTCGCTTCCTTTTTATCCTTAAGTGTTTCCTATAAGCTACCAAGATTTTCCATCCAAGGCAATCTCAGTCACCTAGGCTTAGTGAAAATAGATATAATTTATTAGACGCTAATAGAAATTTAGAATTAAATAGTAGTTTAGAACACGCCGCGAACATGACGTCTAGTAACTCTATAGATCAGATTTACAAGGCCTTACGACTGGTCCCTGAATTCGACGGTAACTCGAACGTATTAACTCGATTTATAAAGTTATGCGATCAGTTAGTGGAACAGTTTATGAAAAATGAACCCAGTAGTGAATTAACTAATTTAGCATTAATAAATGGTATTTTAAATAAATGTGTTGGACCAGCGGCACGTACTATTAACACTAACGGTATCCCGGAGAGCTGGAGTGCTATTCGATGCACGTTGATTAATAACTTCGCGGATCAACGGGATGAAACGTCCTTGTATAACGATTTAGCGCTTTTAAAGCAGGGCTCATTAACTCCACAGGAATTTTATGAAAAATGTCAGAACATTTTTAGTACTATCATGACTTACATTAGTCTTCATGAATCGATAGCGAGTACCATAGAATCAAAACGCACTTTATATAAAAAGTTAACACTTCAATCGTATTTGCGCGGTTTACGCGACCCATTGGGTTCTCGCATTCGATGCATGCGGCCTGATACAATTGAACAAGCTTTAGAGTTCGTGCATGAGGAGATGAACACCTTGTATTTGCAGCAGCGAAACGAACATGTGCCTGACAGGAAGTCGCAGTCTCAACATCAGGTTAGTCCCAAATTTTCTTATGGCCTTATGCCAACCTCTACACCATTTCAACGACCGTTTAACATGCCTCCTAAACCATTTAATATGCCTGGACCGTCGCGCGCGTTCACACCCCATATGCAACAACCTTCATCGCAATGGAGACCACAAAACCCTCAGTTTCGCGGACCCACTAGAACTCAACAAATGTTTAGTGCACCCCCACCTAATTTTAGGCCTCAAAGCCAAGTTTTTAAAATGCCCGGACCCAAACCTGGCACGAGTAACGCCCCGCAACCTATGAGCGGTGTGAGCCACTACGTAGCTAAGCCATTACCGCAACGTACATATCATGATTGGTCGAAATCCGGCAATCCACCGCCTTCAAATTATCTTAAACCTAGAGAACTCAACTTTAATGATTTTTCTGATGAATCTTATTACGAATATAGCCCATATAACGATTACTTTGATAATGATTGCTATCCCCCAGAATATTATGAGTGCTCTACGTACGACTATCCATATGGAATATATAATAGTTCATACGAGCCACCTCAGTGTACAGAAGGTTACTCTGTAGAGGAGGTCGCAGACATTGCGCCCACTGAAGATAAGGATTTTCAGAAAGTTTCAAAATCAGACAAGTTAAAATAGAAATTAACTTACAAACACAAAGACAATTGCCGTATATAAAAATAGCTAATCCCCCTATGAAATTATTAGTAGACACAGGTTCTAATTCGTCATTTATAAGTCCAGAGATTGTTGACCGATACTTATCACACATACCATGTAATTACGACCCTTTCGAAGTAACTAACATTCACGCTACTACTCGCAACGATTATACTATTACATAACCATGCTTCGAGGAGTTTAATGAGACGAATGATATAACACTTTGTATTTTAAAATTTCACGATTACTTTGATGGTATAATTGGCTATGATTTATTAGAAAAATTGGAATCAAATCTTGATTTAAAGAATAGGTTATTAAATACGCGTAATTCAAGCAATCCATTGTTCATGTATGACTCTCGCAATTGTAATTTATATGAAGAAATAATACCGGCTAATTCAACTAAATTAATTAAAGTCCCTATTAATTCTCGCGATGGTGACGTATTGATTGAGAAGCAATGTATATCAAACTGTATAATAGATAATTGCGTCACTACTGTAAAAAATAACCGTGGTATATTAGAGGTCACAAACCCAACGTGTCATGACGTAGTTTTCTCAATGGATCAACCTGTAAAAGCCGAGTTGTGTAATATTCAGTGCACGCGTACCGAACAACTGTCCGATCGCGTTAAGCAAGTGTTATCGCAACTACGTACGGATCATTTGAACGCCGAGGAAAAAGCTAATTTAGAGTCATTATGCGCACGGTACGCTGACGTATTTTATATAGATGGCGAACCTTTAACTTTTACAAATAAAATTAAACATTCCATCCGTACAACTGACGAGGTCCCAATTTATACTGAAAGCTATAGGTATCCCTTTATACATAAGCAGGAAGTTCAGAAACAAATTAGCAAGATGTTAGAGCAAAATATTATCCGACCTTCAGATTCGGCTTGGAGCTCCCCCATATGGGTTGTCCCCAAGAAAGTAGATGCTAGTGGAAAGACTAAATGGCGTCTAGTAATAGACTTTAGAAAGTTAAACGAAAAAACTTTAGATGACCGTTACCCCATACCTAACATATCAGATGTCCTTGACAAGTTGGGCAACTGCCAATATTTCAGCACGTTAGACCTTGCAAGTGGTTTTTACCAAGTCGAGATGAACCCTGACGATATTTCTAAGACCGCGTTCACAGTAGAGCATGGACACTTCGAATTTTTACGTATGCCGATGGGACTTAAGAATTCGCCATCCACTTTTCAGCGGGTGATGGATAATGTCCTCAGAGGCTTACAGAACACCATCTGCCTGGTTTATTTAGATGATATCGTTATTTTTAGTACCAGCCTCCAAGAGCATATGGTTAACCTTGAAAAAGTATTCCAGAGACTCCGTGAATCAAATTTCAAAATTCAAAAGGACAAATCTGAATTTCTTAAGTTAGAAACAGCATATCTCGGTCATATTATTAGTAAAGATGGTATTAAACCTAACCCGGATAAAATTGACGCCATTCAAAAGTTCCCTATGCCCAAAACTCCCACAGAAATTAAAAGATTTTTAGGCTTATTAGGCTATTATAGAAAATTTATTCCCGACTTTGCTCGCATAACAAAACCAATGACTCAGTGTCTCAAAAAAGGTTCCAAGATTAATATTAACGATCCAAATTATATTAACTGTTTCGAGAAATGTAAAACCCTATTAATGAATGACCCGATCCTACAATACCCCGATTTTAGCAAAGATTTTATTCTCACAACTGACGCTTCAAACCTTGCCATTGGTGCCGTTCTTTCACAAGGACAGATAGGTAGCGATAGACCCATGCGTCCCGCACATTAAACACTAGTGAAATCAATTACAGCACAATAGAAAAAGAGCTTTTAGCTATTGTATGGGCAACTAAATATTTCCGCCCGTACTTATTTGGTAGAAAATTCAAAATTGTTACAGATCATAAACCACTCCAGTGGGTTATGAACTTAAAAGAACCGAATTCTCGTTTAACTCGTTGGCGATTAAAGTTAAGCGAATATGATTTCACTACTGTCTATAAGCAGGGTAAGCTGAATACCAACGCTGATGCCTTGTCCCGTGTAGAAATTAATCACGAAGATACTAGCTCCGTATTTGTTAACACATCTGAAAAACCACCATCAGTTTCTGGTTCCTCGACTGAAACAGTTCATACTAGTGCTGAGAATCCCATATTAGAAATTCCGATTTCGGATGAACCCCTTAATAAATTCCATCGCCAAATATGTTTCGTTGTTGTAGGAGATATTAAAAAACGACCTACCGTTTCTAAGCCATTCGAGACCCACACAAAAACAGTTATTCAGTTATCAGAATCTAACCTCGAAGACGACGTTATTAACGCCGTAAAAGAATACGTTAATCCTAAGGTAAAAACCGGTTTGATTATTCATCCTCCATTGGCTATGTACCAAATAATCCCTATCATCCAAGATAAATTTAAAAGTTCTGCCTTGAATATGGTTTTAACGAAGAAAGAAGTAGAGAACGTAAAGGACTATCTTAGACAACAAGAAATTATTAAAAATTATCACGAGGGTAAAACTAACCATCGTGGTATCAATGAATGCTTTTTATCTTTGTCATATAGATATTATTGGCCTCATATGAAAGACGATATAACCAAATATATAAACGAATGCACTATTTGCGGTCAAGCAAAGTACAACCGTAACCCTATTAAACAGAAATTCGCTATAGTCCCACCTGCCACTAAACCTATTGAAATTGTACATCTCGATCTTTTTACAGCTCAAACTGAAAAGTTCCTTACCTTGGTTGATGCCTTCTCTAAATATGCGCAGGCATATCATCTCCGAGATGGTACAGCTTTAAGTGTCGTTCAAGCTCTTTTAACGTTTTGCACCCATCATGGCGTTCCCTATACTATAATTACTGACCAAGGCCCCGAATTCACTAATGCACTATTTTCAGAATTTATAAGACTTCATAAAATTCAACATCATAAGATACTCGCACATTCACCTAACGATAACGGAATAGTAGAACGTTTTCACTTAACCATTTTAGAACATTTAAGAGTTTTGAAACTAGAAAGGCGTAACGAATCTGTCATTAATCTAATGCCATATGCAATATTAGGATATAACAATAGTATTCACAGTTTCACCAAATGCAGACCTATTGATTTAATCACTGGTCATTTTGACCCTCGCGACTCGTTAGACATTAGTTTATCAGAACAACTGTTACAGCAGTATTTAGTAGATCATAAGAAGAGACTAACTCAGGTTTATGAATTAATAAACGAAACTTCCTTACATAACCGCACTCAATTAACTGAAAATAGGAACAAAGATCGCGAACCAGAGAAAGAATACTCCCCAGATCAACAGATCTTTGTACGTAATCCCCTAGCCAATAGACAAAAACTTGCTCCTCGCTACACACAGGATACTGTACTCGCCGATCTCCCTATTCATATCTACACCAAAAAGAAACGTGGTCCAGTTGCAAAGTCTCGTTTAAAACGTAGCCCTAAGAACCCCGTGTTGTTACAGGATTCTGCTGTTGCTACTACTTCAAACGACTCAAGGACAAGAAGTAATGATTGACCCCTTAGAAAACGGTCCTGGCTTACTCCCTTTTAACTTAGGAACAACGCGAATTGTTTCCCATCATCATTCCTTTCTTAATTATATAGATCTTGATGTTATACAATCTTATGTTGAGACAGCTAACGTTAAATTATCTGAAATAAGACCTAGATTAAATAATAACACTTCTTATATATTTGAACCGCATATAAATTATCTTAAGTCAAAGTTAACTAAAGTATCTTTACAGTTACAAACGTTGAGCATAGTCGTTCTAAAAGAGGACTTATTGATGGATTAGGCTCAGTTATCAAAGGTATCACAGGCAACTTAGACCAAAGCGATGCCATTAAATATAATAACGCAATTAAAATATTACAGGAGAATGAACATAAATTAGAATCGCAAATCAACCAACATGTAAGCCTAACTAAAACCAGGGCTTCCCAGAACGATCATTTATTGAATAATATAACGCATAACCAAGAAAGAATTAGTAAAGTTCTTAATAAGATCATTGAGACAAAAGGTCGTGATCTTATACAGCATGCCCATATGGCCCAGTACTTAGTAATTTTAAGCGATAGTATAGAAAGCTTATTTGAAGAGCTTCGTAAGTTAGAATATACTTTAGCCTTTATACGTGCATCGAGCACACCGCATTCAGTTATAAGTATGCCAGAATTAAGAAAATTACTAGATAAGCTAAGAACTTTGTACCCGCAAAATGAAGTTCTTGATTTAGAAATTAGGGATTATTACGACGTAATTAAATTAGGATATTTCTATAGAGATAATCAAATAGTTATAGTCTTCAAGATGCCTATTGCCCTTCCTACAATTTATAATCTTTATAAATTATCCATTGTCCCTAACAAACTTGATAAAGTCCTCATACCAACCTTACCTTTCATTGCGATTTCTGGGAAGGATTCTATGTACATAGAGGCTGAATGCCCGAAGGTAAACTCACTGTACCTATGTGAAGCAAAACCCAAGTACCGCGTACGAGATGAATCAGACTGCATCCGAAATCTTATCATCGAGCAAGAAATACAACCATCCTGTAAGCCGCGGTCTGTCATCTTAAGCACAGCAGCCGTAGAA
Organism: Euclidia mi; assembly: GCA_944739405.2. NCBI lineage: Eukaryota > Metazoa > Arthropoda > Insecta > Lepidoptera > Erebidae > Euclidia > Euclidia mi. Next base: position 43,572,228 of record OX123189.2, read on the forward strand.
CAACTCGACGAAAAGCATTACACCATGAGCTTTCCCAACCCTACGAAAGTGAAGATATCGTGCGGACAGGAAACCCATAGAATACTGACTGGCAGCTACCTCGCTATCGTTCCATACAACTGTCACATAGAAACTCCGGACTTCACTATAGCAAACTCAAACGATCACATCAAAGGATATGCCATAGAGATAATGGCATTGCCGCAATTCGTAGAACCTGTAACCAAAAGCTCGACGCCTATCCTGTTGAACTCCATTGATCTGGAAAACCTTCATGAAATTAACACGAAGTTAGCGCTACAAACAACAGTTCAACTCAGCGAAAGCAACATTGAATCCAGTATCTATCATACTACTATCCCGATGTACCTAATACTATCCGGTGCAAGTGTACTCGCCATTGTATTAATGTACCGCAAGCGACGAGAACAATCCTCACGAGAAGTTGAACCGAACGACGTTACAACTACTGGTGTCTACGCTGAAGTCCAGGAAGTGGCGCCAACGCACCCAAGAGATATAAAAGTTGGCCACAGCAATATTTCATCATCTCACTCAATCAAGATTTCGAAATAGTTGCTGATCTACGGCGGGAGGTGTTACATACATGCCTATCCCCGAAACCGCTGATACATGATGCCCCAAATTACTTTCGCAATAGCAGCCTAGTGACGGCAACGGACACGAGGCGCCGACGCAGCACAACGTGCGGCATCGAACTCCGGACATCGCGGCCCCTTGAAGACGCGTCACTTTGGATCTAACATCGATCGATTGTCGACATACATCTAATTATAATTAATTGTAATTTCTTAGTAATAAATTTGTATTAAGTAAATTTTGCATTTTTTTGCGTTCTACGTTAGAATAGAATTCTTCGCTTCGCTCGTGGTTCTAAGTAGCGCCCTCGCCGTAAAAATACCATTTTGCTCCCTTGTCAACAATCTACTATTATTATAAAGATGTTCTCTTGATAATGAAATGTTCAGATGTCTAGCTTTATCCAGAACGAAGTTACAGAGATTTGAAAATAGCCTGAATGGCTTCGGTAAAAGTAAAACTAACGACTGAGCGTTTTTGCTCGACTTGTTTGGGTTCAATGCCGTGCACCCTGATTAAATACGAGCGTTATCCAGGATAAAAAAAGCTTATTACAGTCATAATTGAGTCGGAATTCTTGTTCTTACTATATCGATGTACTACGTACTGCCTGATGTTAAGCAAATATGCTGTCGAGGTTGTAGCACACTAACGCAGAAGATACATCCCTACCTATTTACTCGAGATTGGATAACCTTCTTCTCGCGTCGGTTTCCTCAATGCTGAGGGTCGTGACCACCTCGTGGAAACAGTCTATTGCGGACCACTTCCTGCCATCTATTCCTTTCTGCTGCTGAATGGAGAGCGATCCACATGACTTTTAACACCACGGTACACGATACCGTGGTGTTAAGAGTCGTGCGGATCTGGTCGATCCAACGTATCGGGCTTCTGCCTCTCGGAGTCTGCTGGCCTTCCTCGAAGAGCTGGGGTGGCTCGAATGAAGACACCATTCCCACCTGCACGCAAAATACACGCCAAGACGTGGAGTTGCGGAAACAGCCCGTGCCATCAAGTATCAAGTATCAAGTTCTGCCTCTCGGTCTTTTTACTTCCAATTTGCCAGTGATTATTAACTTTTCCAAGTTATCACTGTCTTTCCTCGCAATGTGCCTGACATACTTTAGAACTTTGCGCTGGCAGATGGTGGAAAGCTTCGTCTGGATCTTGAGCTCCTGTATGATCGATACGTTGGTGCGGTGTGCTGTCCAGGGGATGTCCAGCATCTTTCTCCAGCACCACATCTCGAAAGCATCAATGCAATTACGGTCAGCTTTCTTCAAGGTCCATGTCTCTGCGCCATACAAGAATATGGAGAACACCAGAATGCATACAAGATTGATCTTGGTTTTCAGAGAGATGTTCTTGACATATCTTTGACAGCAGTGCCATGGCTCCTTTTGCTATCCGATCCTTCTTCGCACCTCAGATTCACAAGAACCATTATTACTAATGCTTGAACCCAGGTATAAAAAGCTGTTAACCGTCTCTAAATTGAGTGACCCAGTGGGCTCAAGCTTGCCTGTGCGATCTATGACCATGATCTTCGTTTTGGACCTGTTAATAGAGAGACCTAGTTCACTGCTGATGCGCTCCATCCTATCCAGTAAGGTAATCATCTCGGCGTCATCTGACGCTAGCAAGGCGGTGTCGTCTGCATAGCGCAAATTACAGATTTTGGGTCCACCAACGGTGATGCCTCCCTCCCAGCTATCGCAAGTACGCCTCACTATATATTTACCGTTTATATTGAATAGGATGGGTGAAAGGATGCAGCCATGTCAAACGCCTTTTTCAAAACTGAATGGTTTAGATTTTGTACCGTCAATCCTCACCACACTTTGGTTCTTGAGATATTAAGATTGCAGAAGTGCAATCAAGTGATGAGGTACACCCAGTTCTGATAAGACCCTCCATAGAAAAATTATGTATGTACGGATTTGGTGGACCAATCTACAAGTGGATAAAATCAGACTTAAGCTATCGTGACTCCAAGGTTGTATTGAATGGCTTCAAATCATCCACACGCTCCATAACTTCAGGTGTGCCTCAAGGATCACACTTAAGGCCATTATTATTTAATATGTTTATCAATGACCTGCCGGACTGCTTTCACCTCTGCCCTGCTATTCGCAGATGACCTTAAAATCTTTAAGACTGTAGAGTCACTTAATGAAGCCCTACTTCTTCAGAAAGATCTGGATTCATTGTCTATATGGTGTCATAACAATGGTATGCAATTGAATCCAAATAAATGTCAGTTTATGAAGTTTACTCGTGAGATTGACGAAATAATATCAAAATACTCGATCAACGGGGTAGAATTAAATGAATGTGATTGTGTTAGAGATTTAGGCGTTTTGTTAGACAAAAGTTAACCTTTGTTACCTCATTTGGAAATTATCATTACGAAAGCATCTGGATCTCTGAAGAAGTCATTTAGAATATTGTAGTGTAGTTTGGCGTCCGCATTATGCCGTTCATATTTAAGGCTAAAAAGAATTCAAAAAATATTTCTATGGCTCTTGTCGCCCCCGCGTTTCCCAAGAATGGTTTCTTATCAGGATAAACTTAAAGAATACAGAATGGAAACACTTGAAAAGAGAAGAAAATATTTAGACCTGGTTTTCTTATATAAACTTGTCTGCAACAAAATTGACTGTACACAACTCCTTCATAGAATCAATTTTAGAGGGCCATACAAATATCCTAGAGTATACATCAGTCTCCTTTATCCGCCACTCAGAAAAACTGTTCACAGGCTCTACCTCTCCTGTCCCTCGGATGTGCAAGCTACTTAACCTCTGCAATCACGATGTTGATATATTTGCTGATTCTCTTACTAAATATGCTATGTAAAAAAAACTGAACTGCAATCCGTACTTTTTTTAACTTGTTATTAGTAATACTTACTTATGTTTGTTATTGTAAGTGTGATGTAACTGTTACTCTAGATCGTAAGATGTTTATAATATTTGCTTGTATTACTGTTACAATTGTTAGGAAACCTAAATAAATAAAAATAGACAGTCCCAGTTGACACAATCAAATGCCTTTTTTTTTTTTTTTTTTTTGGTATCGGGTTGGAAAATCCTCATGGAGTCCCTCCGCCCCGGGGGGAAGGACGAAGGGGACTGTCAGACTCTTACTGACTAAAAACCAACCCGTGCTCCTCATGTACCCATGTGTCGGAGGGTAGGGTTTCACCAAAGCATTCCTCGCTACCCCCCGACGGGTATTGGCCCACCAGATGGTCAGGCGGGCCCCGAACGAAACCCCCTTGGCGGCGGATGAAGGTGTTGGGCTCCGCCGCCAAAACACCCAGCGGCCGCAGAGGATAGGGAGGACGGCAACGCAACACCGCATCTCCTCTTCCTCTGCGGCCCCACCGCGACGCAACGATGGTGCGCCCCCATTTGGTCGCGGGAGATAGGGCGCGGGGCAACGCAACACCCACACGCCTCTCCTCCCGCGACCGCACCCGACTGCGAGGGACAGACAGAACTGTCCCCCGCACCCACACCATGGGACGCATCCTACGCAGGCCTCTACCAAGCCCACGTGGAGCGTCCCCTCCCGGGATCCCGCTTAGCTTCACCGTGGGTGGCTTCTAACCCACGGTTACTGAGCCCCCCACCACGACAAGGTGGAGATCCCACGGGGGGGACAATCAAATGCCTTACTATAGTCGACGAAGCACACTATGACAGGTGTGTCGAACTCAGAGCATTTTTCCACAATTTGCCTGACGTTTAATATTTGTTCACGCGTGCCTTTTCCCTTGACAAAACCGGCCTGTTCTTGCGGGATCTGCCAGTCAAGATAATACCGGACCCGGTTGTTTATGATGTCTAACAGGAATTTGCTTGCGTGACAAATTAAAGCGAGTGTGCGACTATTATCACATTTTTTGGTCGAACCTTTTTTATGGGCCTTGGGCCACTTGCCGTTCCGCCATACGTGATTGCAGATGTTGTGCAGTGTCTCAACACCTTTTTCACCCAGAGCCTTCAACACTTTAGCTGTAATTTGGTCCAGACCTGGCGCTTTGTTAGTTTTTAACGATCCAATGGCCGTTACTATCTCCGATCTTAGGATGTCGGGTTCCAGGTGCAATTTAGCCCATATGAATAACCTAGACGTCTGAATGTTTAATACCTAATTAAGAGAATATCGTATGACGAGGTACATTCCAAATTTTATTTAAATCGTACTAGTAGTTTAAGAATTATATTGCAAGTCAAAGTTATTTGATTTGTAATCGACTTGAAGAAGGAGGTTATCAATTCAACTGTATGTTTTTTTGTATATTTATTTCGCGGATTACTCCGCCAGAAAGGAACCGTTTTCAATGGTTCTTTTTTTCATAGGTCATACTTCAATGTTGGTCCCTTTCAAATTTTATCGAAATCAGCTGAGCTGTTTTTGAAAAATTAAGAATAATTTAAAAAATATATACAACATGTAACAAGTTTAAATGCACATCCTGAAAGTACTTTGTTCAGAATCGGCAACTGAATCCATTTCCGTCATTTTTAATATTGTTTATTTTTAGTCTTAAAATAATTAAAATAACGTAAATTGTAGTCACTCATTTAAAAAAAAATTGAGTTATTCGAAAATAAACCGAACGGCTTATTTTTAAATGCATTTGTTAAATGGTTCCACGTTTACTTACACAAACGCACACATTAATACAACACAATAGACGGCAAAAGACAATAGCACACAATTGACCACCAAAATGTCTATCATCTATCTTTCACTAACGTAGGTAATAAACAACGGGAAAGAGCTGCGGGAGAGCGCTGGCGCATGACAAGCGCAGCGGGCGATGCGCTTAGACATGTTATGACAAGTACAGCCGGGAATATCTATCTGATTCTATCAGTGAGTGCTGTGAAAACCTTTTTAAAAGTTCACTTGTTTACAAAATGTGTAATGGTGTATAATTTAATAATTATCAACAAGACGTTGCCGGTGTGGAATGTTCAACATCATCTTGATGTTGACTTGACACCCCTGGACTTTATCATTGTGGAGAAATAGTAAATCACCAGTTTATTGTGACGAGAGAAAAAGTGCCGAGTAGTTAATTAATTAAGATACTAGCTGCTTTTGAAACAGTGAAAAGATGTGATTTGTGAGGAAATAGTCAAATGCTACGTGGACTAAAGAAATGTGATTTAAGCCTGTAAGTTATTTTATTATTCTATTATTGTAAGTATTTAGATTCACAAGACAACTTTAAACACGCCGTTCCTGTTTATTTCTCTCGTTGATATTTTTTTACTTTATCGATCAATAATGCTAACTAGGTATGATTAAGTTAAGATAGTCACAATAGTCACTTACGAATAGATCGTGCATATTAATAACAAACAATAAATAATTCGGCTGTCCACTCCATAGCCTAAAAGTGTGATGGAAAGAAATACTCATAATATCTTTGGTAATATCAACAGTGGCCGACAAATTGTTCAAACATCATATTTTTTGTACTTAAACCCCACTCTATCAGAGTGTGATTTACAGACTGAATTTCATAAATTTTGTTATATCGTATCGTGTTTCGTTCCTATCAGATCGCTGTTGTTTGTTTACCATAGCAACCGTTTCATTTGTGTGCGTGCGCAGATTTAGAGTGACCACGATTTTCACTTTTAATTGAGTTAATACTTTCTTTAAAAAAACATTATTTACGCAAATAAAAAAAATATTTCAATGCATGCATTATAATTGTAACAAGGTTTTCTAATTGGGGTGTCTGAGGATGTGCGTTATTTCCATTACACGTTGTATATGTACTACTCAAAACAAAATAAGGGCCACTAAGATTTTTTGCTGTACCATGAAAACAATAAAGACATTGAATTCAAAAGTGACCTTTGAAATTTCATTCAGTTGTGCAATTCAAGTAATGTGCGTAGGCGGGCCACGTAGTACAGTAGTAGTATAGCACAATACCGTTTACAGAACAGAAATATCTCTCATAGTTTAGGAGTAAACAAAGAAAACCGGTTAGGTTACATTAGGTCGACTTTCATATAAAATAGTTCTTAGGTTAGGTTAGGTTCGGTTAGGTTGGGTTTGGTTAGGTTAGACTAGGTTAGGCTAACCACTTCTTTGGTTATACATGTTATAACACGTTAAAACATGTATTAAAAATTTAAAGTTTAAAATACAAGACGAAAAACCGACAATCCGCCAAGCATAATGGATAGTTTTACTAGAGATAGAAACCAACCATTATTATCTACAACACTTAAATATTGAAACAAAGAACAAAGGACACATGTTCAAACGGTTACAATTTTGCATTGCACACGGCACCAACGCACGGGGGGGATCGAAATTCAGTATAAAAGGGCGTACAAGCGAAGGGTTCAATACAGTATTTCTCTGTGCCTCATGGAGTTTACTAGCTACGTTTACTGCTACCATATCTCGACTAAACTTGATATCTCCGCATTCTTGACTCACGATGACTTCGTCGCCAACGCAAATGATGTCGTCGAACGACGATCTGGAATTGAGCCAAATTCCAATGCCTCAACATTCACCGGAACATCAAGAGGAGGATCAAGAGGAATCGACGAGGTCGATTCTGAAAGATCAACGACAAGCAACCTATGGAACGGAGACGCCGAAGACCAGCCGACCTCTGGTACGAGTGAGCCCGGTGAGGAAGAGGCGTCGCGGAGACAAGGAGAATCAACAACCACCTTCAACGAACATCCCATCGACCAGTTCGAACGAAGCGACTCCGAACCCATTGATGACGTCGGTTGCAGTTTACTTAAGAGAAGAAAAACTAGAGCCCACGGTGTTCGCAGAACTCCTTGGAAAATCATCTCTTTCCATACAGGGACGCGATACGACCACTACCATCTCGTGTACCTTTCAACAAGCAAGGCCTGGGGGTCCAATAGCAAGCTCGGGCAAGCTATTAAAGCATCCCAACCTTTGTGTCGGAAAGTTACATGTCTTGATCATTTGCTTGAGTACCTGGCTCCCAGCCCTTTACGTAAAACACTTCGAAATGTTCTTACGGAGCAAGACAAAAGACTTGTTCAATGCGCCCCTTGTAAACTAGGAATTCCGCCCCGCCAGGGGGGAGCAATCGAAATTTACAATTTTGATGCCGAAAGGCGAACTCCTGTACTTCCCGAACAAGGCTCAACACAAAATCAAGTTTACAGAGGAATGGACGAAAGCACTTATGAAACCGATGAAGATATATCTGACACAGGAGAATGGGGATCAATGGTCGGTCAACAAGGAAAATCTACAACTACAGTACAATCGCTTGACTCTAGAAACGGACGAAACACTATCACGCGAAGAAGCAGAGTCTTTGCTGCAGAAAATGGTAAACTGGTCATGCTCCTATGTGACAACCGAGCTTTTAACGAAGGAGACGCACAAAAATATTTATGCCAAACACCTGAAGGGATTGCCCTCCAGTTTGCAAAAAACTTCAACGAGCGACTCAAGACAGCAATTTCAATATCCCGAATTTCGGTATTTTCAGAAACGATCGACAAAAGAATCGACCGAGCAAAAACATTATACCTAAGGAGGAACCCCAATGCGAATTCCCTTGATGAATCCAAGAAAAGCATGGAAAAATTAGTTTGGTTATTAAGAATGAATAACAATATCAACATACGGGAATTCGCTAAAATAACAAAAGACCACTTATATAGAAGATGCAGTAAAAAAAACAATTTATTCTTCTTGGGACCACCAAGTTCTGGAAAAACTATGATAATGGAATCACTTGTGAGTTTACATTACAATTTCGAAAGATTAACGGGATTATCACCGGGATCTTCGTTTAATTTTTCATCACTAATACACGCCAACGCGTGTTTCATGGATGAATGTAAACTTACAGAAAATCAGTTCGAACAGTGGAAATTGCTAGCAGCCGGGCAACCAATGTGTACAGATATAAAATATGAAAACAGACACAATGTAACTGATTGTGTTCTATATACTGCTAGCAATTATCCCATCAATGCTTATGTTCAAGTACCGGACGCAGATGAAGCGATACGTACGAGAACACACGAAATTCGTTTCAATTTTACTCCGGCGGACTATTTCGAAATATCTCCATGGACATGGGAAACACTATGGAAAAAATATTACGAAGATGAAGATGAAGACGACAACTAATTATAAGTACTAGTATATAAGATAGATTTTAATTAAGGAATTTGTACATATAGAAAACACAAACGGAGCCAACCTGTCGTATTTTAAAATGTATATATAGAATTAGTCGCTTGTTGTAAATACAGCTCTTTAGATTGTAATGTGTACACTGTATACTGTGTGGGATATAAACGCTTACTGTAAATAGAACTCTACTAACATAGCCTTAAGACAAAAATTGAAAAAGCAAATAAAAAAATTACTAACCGCAACCGGTCTATAAATATTTCCCCCTAAAGGTCAACAAACTAGTTTAGCTACAGCCATGGCGCAGTAAACAAGTAATATAACCAGTTTCAATATGGATATAGTTACTCCTCCAGTGCCAAGTAGTAATAATATTATCGCGACAACAGTCGAAAATGGTGAAAATATCAATTCGTATAAATTTACGAAACGATTTCTATGGAACGTGGAATCGAAAAAATTACAATTTTGAGTCCAGAACAGTCATAACAATGTTCATGTACGAAGATGTGCTATAAAAACATACATTCACAGTATACCATGGCAATATATATATTTTTATTTAAATTCAAAGGAATTTGAGGACATCAAAGCCACAAATCACACAGCAAAGGTACTAAGTGTAAACGTGAAATTATACAACCTGGGCAATAGAACACCATTCATCACATCAGCAAAGAATATTCAGTATGCGAATTCAAATTCACAAACAACCATTGGAGTATGGGAAAAATTGGAAAGTTTTGGATGTATCCAGACTGGAAGAAATATTACCCCAGCATTTTTATACGGTGAACCACTAAAGGATTGGGTAGTATCAGGTAGAGACTTCATAGATATACCAGTAAGCAGACCGGGATGTGGAGCTCAAGGAAGAACAGTTGACAATAGAATAGATATAATTTACGAAACAGTTGAGAAAGTGGATACCTACGATGTACCATTGAACGATGGAAACTTTTTCACACCGCCATTGGTAACACAAGCAAAACTTTTATTAAATGCCACAAACAGCTTGGGACTCATATATGAAAAATCATATACACCAACGGACGGGACATTCCACCAGTTAAACAACGCGTGGCACTTAGAAGGATTAGCACCGAGAAACAGCGGACCACCACATCAAATTGAACAAGTCAGCGGAATTATTAGCGCAATTAACGTAAATCGTCCAACTGTAATAAGTAACATTTCTTATGAAGAAGCTACTATAGATAATATTACATACATGTCAATGGAAGACTCACCAACTGCTAATATGGCACACAGTCTTGGAGTAGGCGTAATACCACTATTAAATCTTGACGACAGTCTCGAAAAATCTGTATTCGGAATTATGTGTGAAGTTGAAATTAAAATTGAAGGAATATCACACGGAACTAATATAATTATGTCTAGGAATAGATATCCACAACCAAACACGTATCGCGTTGGACTGCAAGCTATTAAACGAACTTGGAAAGGAGCATTTGGTGTAGGAGGGTCACGGTCAAGCAAATGATCAAGACATGTAACTTTCCGACACAAAGGTTGGGATGCTTTAATAGCTTGCCCAAGCTTGCTATTGGACCCCCAGGCCTTGCTTGTTGAAAGGTACACGAGATGGTAGTGGTCGTATCGCGTCCCTGTATGGAAAGAGATGATTTTCCAAGGAGTTCTGCGAACACCGTGGGCTCTAGTTTTTCTTCTCTTAAGTAAACTGCAACCGACGTCATCAATGGGTTCGGAGTCGCTTCGTTCGAACTGGTCGATGGGATGTTCGTTGAAGGTGGTTGTTGATTCTCCTTGTCTCCGCGACGCCTCTTCCTCACTGGGCTCACTCGTACCAGAGGTCGGCTGGTCTTCGGCGTCTCCGTTCCATAGGTTGCTTGTCGTTGATCTTTCAGAATCGACCTCGTCGATTCCTCTTGATCCTCCTATTGATGTTCCGGTGAATGTTGAGGCATTGGAATTTGGCTCAATTCCAGATCGTCGTCCGACGACATCATTTGCGTTGGCGACGAAGTCATCGTGAGTTAAGAATGCGGAGATATCAAGTTTAGTCGAGATATGGTAGCAGTAAACGTAGCTAGTAAACTCCATGAGGCACAGAGAAATACTGTATTGAACCCTTCGCTTGTACGCCCTTTTATACTGAATTTCGATCCCCCCCCGTGCGTTGGTGCCGTGTGCAATGCAACATTGTTACCGTTTGAACATGTGTCCTTTGTTCTTTGTTTCAATATTTAAGTTTTTGGAGTAAATCTAATAATAAAACCACAGCAAATTCCGGGTCAACGACGTATCGTAAGGCGAATGCCTTTACCAGAAAGGGTACAAGTATATATGGCAAATAAACAACAACGAATACGATGGTTAGAAGAACAAAGAGAATTGGGAACATCGGTTCAAATACGCGAAGGAAGAAATTTCCAATATGCAATTCCTGAAAAACATTTAGAAACACCAGATGACAATTCCAACTTCTGGCTCGAAATTGCTAAAGTCGGTTTGCCTTCCGCCGAGCAAACAACAATAACACACAATTGGAGAACATTATGGAAAGGAGATGGACAACCACATTCCACAGATCCTGTCTACGAATAAAATTCTAGTATAGCACAAATATAGTTTAAGTCATAAAATAGTATAGCACCTATGTAGTTTAAATATTGTAGTAGTATAACACCTACATAGTTTAAGTCATCATATGATAGTATAGCACCTACATAGTTTTAGTCATGACTGTGTAAAGAATGTTAAAAATAAAATATTTAAAAAGTATTAAATGGTTTTATTAACCTCAATGCCAGGAGTTACAAAAGGCGGTCCACCAATCATGCCGCGCCCCATCACAGCCGGTCCGCGCCAAGTCGATCTGCGGCCGGTAAAGCGAACGATACCGGTTACTGGCGCCGGCGTGGCGCGCGCAGATCCGGGTTCGTCGACTTGATACGGCGGCGGTAAATCCATATTGATGACCTAGACACCGTGTACACTTTCATTACTAGACATCCTTGAGCCGCCTATTGTAACCAGAATAATGTTAGGTTAGGTTGAGGTTTGTTTGTAGTACTGTTTGTAGTTTTGAGTCGCCGCTAGGCGACGGGGGCACGCCGGCACGGCCTAGCGGCCGCCCAGCCAATTAACGAAACACACTAGCAAAAGTATTAGGCCAGCAGCACCTATCTAGTTAAAGTCACGTGACTTAAACTATATAGGTGCTATACTAGTATGTGAACACTAAGTTTTAAGTCGATTCGACTTTAAGTAGTGGTGTTCACATGTGTATGTAGGGATGAGTCATCCCTAGGGGTCGTGAGGACCAGGATAGCGTACATTAATAGGAGATTTTGTTTTTATTTTTTTTTTAAGTCGCTGACCTTTTAAATATAAACGTTATTTTTGATATTGTGGGAAAAGATAGACATTAACTAGAGTGTCGCGTGCCACTAACTACCTCATTAACATATTCATTAAAAAAAAGTGACCTTTGACATTTCATTCAGTTGTGCAATTCAAGTAATGTGCGTGGGCGGGCCACGTAGTACAGTAGTAGTATAGCACAATACCGTTTACAGAACAGAAATATCTCTCATAGTTTAGGAGTAAACAAAGAAAACTGGTTAGGTTACATTAGGTCGACTTTCATATAAAATAGTTCTTAGGTTAGGTTAGGTTCGGTTAGGTTGGGTTTGGTTAGGTTAGGCTAGGTTGGGGTGCGCGCAGAAGACCTCCACGTGTGCTCAGCGGCCGCTGGTCCCCTGCTTGCGGATACGTCCGGGGGGAAGAGCAGTCGCTGGGCTGGGATCGCTCCTGCCCCGTCGATGTAGTCGATTAACGCGAGGACGCGACCACGCCCGCTTAGGTGCAGGCACATCTAAGCGGGGTTATTTTGTCTTCTCATTTATTGAGGAGCAAACCTTTCGGCGGGTCAGCTGGATCGGGTTGGCCGAACAGCGGACGGAGGCATATTTCAATGCCACCGTCGGGGGGCTTGGCTTAACCGCCCGGCCCCAGAGGAAGGACACCTCTAAGATAAAAAACCACCCAATCCCAAGTTTCGGAAGCGCGGCGAGGGGATGAATGGCCGTTGGGGGTGCGGTCGTTAGCGCTTCCACCTGCTGGTACCTGCCGCCCCCAGCAGTATGTAGGCTTACCCGGGTACTTAAGCCTCTGCCCGGGGTTGACCTGTTTTGCTTTATACTCGTGGGACCAAAATGGAAAACACTTTAAATAAAAACTAAAAATGACACAGTGGGTGAAAAAGTACCTCTGGTACTAATTGAGCGAATGGGCGTGCTGTCGGATACCGACAGCGCATCCAGTCTTATGAGCGTGGCGAGCGCGGAAAAACGGTTACGCAAACGCCCGAGGGAAGGTGGAGACTCAGGGTCGGACTCGGTCCTGAGCGACACAGCGGTGCCAGCACCCAAGATCGGTGCCAAAAAAGGAAGGAGAGGTAGGCCCGCTACTACCGGCAAATATGCCGGTAGCGGCCTATCCAGACGTGAGGCTGCGGCTGCAATGAAGGCCGCAGCAGTCGCCGAAAAGCTGGAGGAGGACGAGCGGCAGATTGCGGCTCTGACGAAAAGAGTGACGGAAGGGAGAGTCACTCGGCTGTCAAAGTCGTCGTCTGCCGTCTCTGATATAGAAGTCGAGGCAGAAGAGCTACCTGCCTCCGACCTAAACCAAAGAATGGCCGACGCGGTTGCAGCTATAAAAAGGGTTAGTAAGGTCTCGAAGGGCCTTAGCGGCTGCAGTCAGAAAGCGCTTAAAGAGGCCACGGCCTCCATTCTAGAAAGTGCACAGGTGCTTTTGACCCGCACCACAACAGAAGAGACGGCGCTGCTGCGGGCCCAGAACGCAAAACTCGCAGCGCAAATGGCGGAGCTCCGCAAGGAGCACGAGGAGCTCAAGGCGGAGATGGTCAACTTCCGCCGCGAGCAACTCAGACGAGAGGTGGGCCTGCCGCCCGCAACGACGCAACCGCAACCGCAGTTGCCGTCACAGCTGTCGAAGCAGCAATCGTCACAGGAGACGGAGTTGATTCGCCTGATTCGTCAGGAGATGGCGAGTTTAAACGCCCGATTTTCGGTGCTTGAGGGGAGGATTCTACGCCCCCCCCCCTAGCTGCAGACCAACGCAGCACAGCGGCGCCGACATATGCGGCCCAAGCTGCAGCACCCCGTACTGCCCAACCGGCAGAAGCGGCTGCTGTCGCACAAGAGAGGACTGCTCGAACTGCCGCCTCGCAAAAGAAAACTGCGGGGCCTAAATCAAATAGGCAGTTAAAAAAAGAGGCTAAACTGGCCAAAAAGGCAGGTACTACGGCTGCTCCGCTCACACAAACTGCTAGGCTAGAAACGCGCGAACCGACCACTAGACCTGAGGCGGAGTGGGCGGTTGCGGGCGTCGCCAAAAAATCTAAAAAGGTGCGCCAGCGGGCCAAAAAGCAGGCCCAGAAGGAACAAGCGGCGGCCAAGCGCCAGACGGCGAGGCTCAGTACCCCCCGCTCAACAGCAGTGGTTCTCACCCTGCAGCCAGGGGCAGAGGAGCGGGGCCTCACATATGCCAGGATCCTGGCAAAAGCGAAAGCCGAGATTTCGCTGAGTGATCTCGGCATAACGGGCCTCCGGTGCAAAACAACTGCTACCGGCGGTCGCCTACTTGAGATATCGGGAACTACTAGTGGTCCCAAAGCAGACGCCCTCGCCGATAGACTCAGGGCATCTCTAGGTCCGGATAATGTAAGAGTGTCTAGGCCAACCAAGTGCGCAGGTCTGCGCATTTCGGGCCTGGACGATTCCGTCACACAGGAAGAGGTCGCCGCTGCCATCTCCAAGGCCGGAGGATGCCCGCCGGATCAAGTCAAGGCGGGCACGATACGTCGGGGTGTCTCCGGTCTCGGGACAACTCTTGTCAGCTGTCCCGTAGCGGCAGCCAAAAAGATAAAAGACGAGAAACGGCTTCTAGTTGGATGGGTCTCGGCGCAGGTCGCGCTCCTAGCGCCCAAGCCCTATCGGTGTTATCGCTGTTTAGAAGGAGGACATGCGGGCGCATGGTGCACCGCTGAAGTAGACCGCAGCCAAATGTGCTTCCGCTGCGGTCAGCCCGGTCACAAGGCTGGCACTTGCACTGCCACGCCGCACTGCGTCATCTGTGAGGCATCTGGCAAACCAGCCGACCATAAAATTGGGTCAAAGGCCTGCGCCAGGCCCAAGAAGAACAATGCCAGGAGACAGCCGGCTCATCCACCGACTAGTATCACGGATACAACAAAGAAGGCAACCAGCGCCTCGCAGCCGGTACACCCGCCGGTTGCGGCAGAACATCCGCCGAGGGCTGGGGAGGAGACAACGGCCATGGATACACAATAATGGCCCTAAGTCGTCTCCTCCAAGCCAACATAAACCATTGCGCCAGGGCTCAGGATCTCTTGCTCCAGAGCATGGCGCAGTGGTCGATCGATTTGGCAGCTGTCGCCGAGCCGTATTTTGTGCCACCCAGGGATGACTGGGTGTGCGACATGAACCGCTCGGTGGCACTGATTATAAGGTCTGGCGCCGATACCCTTCCCTTCGAGGCAGTCACCCGAGGACGGGGCTATGTCGCGGCAATTTGGGGAAATGTTATGGTCGTGGGGGTGTATTTCGCCCCCAGTCTTTCTCTCGCCGACATGGAGGATGTCATCTTAGAGTTAGGCACGGTCGTCAGTCGTAGCCATCCTCGTCCCGTGGTCGTCCTGGGGGACTTCAATGCCAAATCTACGGCTTGGGGTTCCCCAGCTACGGATGCGCGGGGCGAGTTGGTGGAGGAATGGGCGGTCGAGCAGGGCCTGCTTCTCTTGAACCGGGGTGCCGTGCAGACGTGCGTGCGGCAGCGGGGTGGGTCTATAGTGGACCTGTCGTTCGCTAGCCCTGCCCTCGCGCACACTGTCCAGGACTGGCACGTCCTGGAGGACGTGGAGACGCTGTCCGATCATCGATATATTCGACTTAGCGTCTCCACCCAGACCTCAGTTGGACCGGTCCAAGCGGCCCCTGTGGGCATTGGAGAGGGACCGCGCTGGGCGCTGAAGCGGCTGGACAGGGAGGCCTTCCTGGAGGCTTCTATCGTCAAGGCCTGGCTGGACTCCCCAGACAGGCCAACCAACATCGACGAGGAAGCGGAGTGGTTCCGGGAGAGCATGTCGCACATCTGCGACGCTGGCATGCCCCGAGTCCGGCCGTTACCATCCAGGCGTCAAGTGTACTGGTGGTCGCAGACGATTGCGCAGTTGCGCGTTGCTTGTGTGCACGTGCGACGCCGGTACGGAAGGTACCGAAGAAGACGCCGTCGCCCCTTTACAGCGGCGGCCGAGCAGGAAGAGGCGGAACTATATAACCGCTATAGAGAGGCGAAGAGTGCCCTCCAGTTGGCCATTGTCCGGGCAAAGGCCCAGGCCAACGAGGAGCTGCTGGAGACTTTGGACCGAGAGCCGTGGGGACGCCCCTACCTTATGGTACGGGGCAAGTTGCGCCAATGGGCTCCCCCATTGTCCCGGAGTCTCCAGCCACAGCTGCTGGAGGAGGTGGTGTGTGCGTTGTTTCCGTCAAGACCGGAGCACACACCACGGGCTATGGTTCCGCCTCGCAATGTGCCCGACGCGGAAGATGACATTGACGACGACGTGCCCGAAGTGACCCGGGTAGAGTTAAGAGTGGCGGCGGCTCGCATCAGGAACACCGCCCCAGGGCCCGACGGCATTCCAGGCCGTGCATGGGTCCTGGCCATGAGGGCTCTCGGGCCCCGACTAGCGGGACTCTTAAGCGCATGTTTGGAGCGGGGCCAGTTTCCAAGCCGGTGGAAGACCGGAAAGCTGGTCCTGCTTAAGAAGGAGGGGCGCCCAGCAGACTCACCATCTGCGTACAGGCCAATCGTGTTGCTGGACGAGGTTTGTAAGATCTTTGAGCGAATCATCGCCAGTCGCCTCATCCAGCACATGACCAGGGTGGTTCCGGATTTGGCGGACAACCAATTTGGTTTCCGCCAGGGACGCTCTACGGTTGATGCGATCATGCGCGTGAAGGTCCTTGCGGAGGAGGCAGTCGCCCGGGGTGAGGTGGTCTTGGCGGTGTCGCTCGACATCGCCAACGCTTTCAACACCTTGCCCTGGAGTACCATCCGAGAGGCACTCCGGTACCACGGGGTGCCGCGCTACCTCCAACGCATTGTCGGGGCCTATTTGTCGGAAAGATCAGTGGTGTACCCGGGTCGAGAAGGATGGGGTCGGCGAGAGACGTCGTGTGGCGTTCCGCAGGGTTCGGTGTTGGGGCCGCTCCTGTGGAACGTAGGGTACGACTGGGCTCTGCGCGGTGCGCTTCTCCACGGCGTCGGCGGCATTTGTTACGCCGACGATACGCTAGTCACAGCGCGTGGGAAGTCGTACCGGCAGGCGGCCATACGCGCGACTGCTGGTGTCGCGCACGTCGTGGGTAGGATCCGGCGGCTGGGCTTAGAGGTGGCATTGCACAAGTCTGAGGCCCTGTGTTTTCATGGGCCGAGGATGAAGCCGCCTCCGGGGTCCTGCATCATAGTAGGAGGGGTCTCCATCGCTGTTGGGTCGACGATGAGGTACCTTGGACTCGTTCTCGACAGTCGGTGGAACTTTGGGTCGCACTTTACGCGGCTGGCCCCCCGGTTGTTGGGCGCCGCTTCTGCGCTCTCGCGCTTGCTGCCCAACCTGGGAGGGGCCAACTCCCCCTGCCGGAGGCTCTACATGGGGGTCGTACGGTCGATGGCGCTATATGCCGCGCCAGTGTGGGCGGACACCCTGACGGCCCGCAATGTCGCCGCGCTGCGAAGGCCCCAGCGCGCGATGGCGGTCAGGATTATAAGGGGATACCGTACGATCTCCTTTGAGGCAGCGAGCCTACTAGCCGGATCCCCGCCCTGGGACCTCGACGCAAAGCTCCTCGCGTCGCTTTACTGGTGGCGCGCGGAGGCGGTCGAGCGGGGCGAGCGCCTGGTGCCACGACAGGTTGAGGCACGTAGGGCAGAGCTCCGCCAGGTCCTAGTGGCGGAGTGGCAGACGCGCTTAGCGCAACCCACGGCGGGGCATGCCGCTGTAGCGGCGGTAAGGCCCGTTCTAGAGGAGTGGCTCAATAGGAGCCACGGCGCCCTCAGCTTCCGGCTGACGCAGGTGCTTACCGGACACGGGTGTTTCGGGAAGTACCTGTGTCGTATAGGCCGGGAGCCGACGTCCCAGTGCCACCATTGTGATGATTGCCGCGACGATACGGCACTGCATACGCTGGCGGAGTGCCTAGCTTGGGCCGAGCAGCGCCGTGACTTAGTCGCGGCCGTAGGTGCTGCGGGAAATCTCTCGCTTCCGGCTGTTGTATCTACCATGGTCGGGAGCGAGTCAGGGTGGAGTACCGTCGCCACCTTTTGCGAGGCCGTGATGCTTGCAAAGGAGACGGCGGAAAGGGAGAGAGAGGCTGCCTCCTCTCTCCCCTCCCGCAGAAGACGCACTGGGCGTCGTAGAGTGGCCGACTTCCGGCCACCGTAGGGCGCGGCCTGCGGACGGCAGACTCGGGGCGTCTTGTCGTCCGATCAGCAGCAGCAGGCCTCGAGGTGGCGGCGTCGTGTTCCGCGCGCGCCTCATAGTGGAGTCCTGCGGCCGGGGTGGTGGCCGCAGTGGGTGACGGGGCTCGCCTGACTATCTGGCGGGCCAATACCCGTCGGGGGGTAGCGACGAATGCTTAGGCGATACCCGCCCCTCCGACACACGGGTACATGAGGAACACGGGTTGGTTTTTAGTCAGTAAGAGTCTGACAGTCCCCTTCGCCCTTCCCCAAGGGCGGAGGGACTCCATGAGGATTTTCCAACCCGATACCAAAAAAAAAAAAAAAAAGGTTAGGCTAGGTTAGGCTTCAAATCCTTACCGGCCATGGTTGTTTTGGCCGGTATTTGTGGAGGATAGGCCGGGAGGAAACGCCCGGATGCCACCATTGTGGCAGCAGCCGCGACCCTGTCGAAGACACGGCGTTGCATACTTTGGCGGAGTGCCCAGCCCGGGCATCGCAGCGCCGTGATCTGGTCGCGGCTCTGAATACGGTTGTCCTCTCGCTCCCGACCGTAGTTCTGTCTATGGTCCGGAGTGAGAGGTCCTGGAACGCCGTCGCCTCCTTCTGCGAAGCAGTCATGCTGAGCAAGGAGGCGGCGGAGCGGGAGAGGGAAATACATCGCCCTCTCCCCAACCGTAGGTCCGGGCGTCGGGGACGTCGCACAAGAGACGACCTCCGACCACCCTAAATTCAGTGCCTGCGGACGGTGAGCGCTGGGGCTGCTCCCTGTCCGCCAAAAGGCGGGAGCCGGCGCGTGTCCTCGCCGCCTCCCAAGTAGCTTTGTGAGGTGATGGATGCGAGAAGTTTGATGGATGCAAGAAGTTTGATGGATGATTGCGAGATCATAACGAGACGGGGTCCGCCAACACAAACGGCGGGCCAATCCCGGGCGGGGTCGCGAGAAAGTATGCTAATCGTGAATCGCGTGACCCCGCCAACACACGGGACCCGTAGGGACACCGCGGTGGTTTTTAGTGGGTATGCCCCGAACGCCTGTAGGGGAGAGCCTCCACATTCCTCCTCCGCCAGTCCCAAGCCCAGCCGTTTTAATGGCTGGGTTGGCGGAGTTGAGAAGACTCATAAGGAGAGTTTACCACCGTAGTGAACAAAAAAAAAAAAAAAAGGCTAGGTTAGGCTAACCACTTCATTGGTTATACATGTTATAACACGTTAAAACATGTATTAAAAATTTAAAGTTTCAAATACAAGACGAAAAACCGACAATCCGCCAAGCATAATGGATAGTTTTACTAGAGATAGAAACCAACCATTATTATCTACAAAACTTAAATATTGAAACAAAGAACAAAGGACACATGTTCAAACGGTTACAATGTTGCATTGCACACGGCACCAACGCACGGGGGGGATCGAAATTCAGTATAAAAGGGCGTACAAGCGAAGGGTTCAATACAGTATTTCTCTGTGCCTCATGGAGTTTACTAGCTACGTTTACTGCTACCATATCTCGACTAAACTTGATATCTCCGCATTCTTGACTCACGATGACTTCGTCGCCAACGCAAATGATGTCGTCGGACGACGATCTAGAATTGAGCCAAATTCCAATGCCTCAACATTCACCGGAACATCAAGAGGAGGATCAAGAGGAATCGACGAGGTCGATTCTGAAAGATCAACGACAAGCAACCTATGGAACGGAGACGCCGAAGACCAGCCGACCTCTGGTATGAGTGAGCCCGGTGAGGAAGAGGCGTCGCGGAGACAAGGAGAATCAACAACCACCTTCAACGAACATCCCATCGACCAGATCGAACGAAGCGACTCCGAACCCATTGATGACGTCGGTTTCAGTTTACTTAAGAGAAGAAAAGCTAGAGCCCACGGTGTTCGCAGAACTCCTTGGAAAATCATCTCTTTCCATACAGGGACGCGATACGACCACTACCATCTCGTGTACCTTTCAACAAGCAAAGCCTGGGGGTCCAATAGCAAGCTTGGGCAAGCTATTAAAGCATCCCAACCTATGTGTCGGAAAGTTACATGTCTTGATCATTTGCTTGAGTACCTGGCTCCCAGCCCTTTACGTAAAACACTTCGAAATGTTCTTACGGAGCAAGACAAAAGACTTGTTCAATGCGCCCCTCGTAAACTCTCTCCTACACCAAATGCTCCTTTCCAAGTTCGTTTAATAGCTTGCAGTCCAACGCGATACGTGTTTGGTTGTGGATATCTATTCTTAGACATAATTATATTAGTTCCGTGTGATATTCCTGCAATTTTAATTTCAGCTTCACACATAATTCCGAATACAGATTTTTCGAGACTGTCGTCAAGATTTAGTAGTGGTATTACGCCTACTCCAAGACTGTGTGCCATATTAGCGGTTGGTGAGTCTTCCATTGACATGTATGTAATATTATCTATAGTAGCTTCTTCGTAAGAAATGTTACTTATTACAGTTGGACGATTTACGTTAATTGCGCTAATAATTCCGCTGACTTGTTCAATTTGATGTGGTGGTCCGCTGTTTCTCGGTGCTAATCCTTCTAAGTGCCACGCGTTGTTTAACTGGTGGAATGTCCCGTCCGTTGGTGTATATGATTTTTCATATATGAGTCCCAAGCTGTTTGTGGCATTTAATAAAAGTTTTGCTTGTGTTACCAATGGCGGTGTGAAAAAGTTTCCATCGTTCAATGGTACATCGTAGGTATCCACTTTCTCAACTGTTTCGTAAATTATATCTACTCTATTGTCAACTGTTCTTCCTTGAGCTCCACATCCCGGTCTGCTTACTGGTATATCTATGAAGTCTCTACCTGATACTACCCAATCCTTTAGTGGTTCACCGTATAAAAATGCTGGGGTAATATTTCTTCCAGTCTGGATACATCCAAAACTTTCCAATTTTTCCCATACTCCAATGGTTGTTTTTGAATTTGAATTCGCATACTGAATATTCTTTGCTGATGTGATGAATGGTGTTCTATTGCCCAGGTTGTATAATTTCACGTTTACACTTAGTACCTTTGCCGTGTGATTTGTGGCTTTGATGTCCTCAAATTCCTTTGAAGTTAAATAAAAATATATAATATGTTGCCATGGTATACTGTGAATGTATGTTTTTATAGCACATCTTCGTACATGAACATTGTTATGACTGTTCTGGACTCTGGAGATATTTCGAAGTAGCCCGCCGGAGTAAAATTGAAACGAATTTCGTGTGTTCTCGTACGTATCGCTTCATCTGCGTCCGGTACTTGAACATAAGCATTGATGGGATAATTGCTAGCAGTATATAGAACACAATCAGTTACGTTATGTCTGTTTTTATATTTTATATCTGTACACATTGGTTGCCCGGCTGCTAGCAATTTCCACTGTTCGAACTGATTTTCTGTAAGTTTACATTCATCCATGAAACACGCGTTGGCGTGTATTAGTGATGAAAAATTAAACGAAGATCCCGGTGATAATCCCGTTAATCTTTCGAAATTGTAATGTAAACTCACAAGTGATTCCATTATCATAGTTTTTCCAGAACTTGGTGGTCCCAAGAAGAATAAATTGTTTTTTTTACTGCATCTTCTATATAAGTGGTCTTTTGTTATTTTAGCGAATTCCCGTATGTTGATATTGTTCTTCATTCTTAATAACCAAACTAATTTTTCCATGCTTTTCTTGGATTCATCAAGGGAATTCGCATTGGGGTTCCTCCTTAGGTATAATGTTTTTGCTCGGTCGATTCTTTTGTCGATCGTTTCTGAAAATACCAAAATTCGGGATATTGAAATTGCTGTCTTGAGTCGCTCGTTGAAGTTTTTTGCAAACTGGAGGGCAATCCCTTCAGGTGTTTGGCATAAATATTTTTGTGCGTCTCCTTCGTTAAAAGCTCGGTTGTCACATAGGAGCATGACCAGTTTACCATTTTCTGCAGCAAAGACTCTGCTTCTTCGCGTGATAGTGTTTCGTCCGTTTCTAGAGTCAAGCGATTGTACTGTAGTTGTAGATTTTCCTTGTTGACCGACCATTGATCCCCATTCTCTTGTGTCAGATATATCTTCATCGGTTTCATAAGTGCTTTCGTCCATTCCTCTGTAAACTTGATTTTGTGTTGAGCCTTGTTCGGGAAGTACAGGAGTTCGCCTTTCGGCATCAAAATTGTAAATTTCGATTGCTCCCCCCCCCCCCCCATTAACAATAACAATTGAGTATTGTTTAACTTATGTAACTACAAAATAATCTTATTGGTTATAATATAGGCTAACAATTGTTTAACCCTTAACCAGGCTATGGATTGAGGTCCTCCCACATCGATTTTATGAAGTTTTTACCTACCAGGTTTTGGTAAAAAATCTACCACAAACTGTCAAAAACGCCCAAATAGAAATATTACCTATGGTCACAAAAAAACTTGCTTGAATCGAAACGCAAATGTCACTTTTACGGCCATTTCTTCTATGGTCGTCCATTCCTTCTATGGTCGTGGTGTATTTTATTCATAATGGCAAATCAGCGAAAGATAAGTCGTACCATTTTTTTATATGTTGTAGAATTTGAGTTTTTCTAGTGATATGTACATACATTATACGTAAATATTTGAAAAATATCATGATATAACAAAATAAATCATGTGGGGAATCATATAACCTTAGCCTGTGAAGACCAGCTATTATGGGAGTAATATGTCCATTGCCTGGTGAATTAAAATCTTTATTTTGTAGTAACTTTTTCCGCGGGTTTTCTTTTTGGTTTACTCACTGTCATAAAGATTACAAGTTAAGAAGAAATTACGTATTGTTTTATCGAAATATAATTTGTGGGTAATGGTAAACTTATGTCATTATTGATTTGTCGTCAGCATTTACCTACTTTAGTGTATTTTTTGTTATACAGGTATTACAAATTCATGAGATCGAAAATGAGAATGATGAAGATGAAGATTTTTATTCAGATTATGTCCCAAAATCATTCAAAGCAAGATTGAACGAAATTAAAATGCTAACAAAATTACAAACATACTTGTTTAATTTATATATATATATATATATATATATATATATATATATATATATATATATATATAAATTAAATACAATACACATACAATTTAGATATATTTAACATGAAAGTGGAAACGGTGAAACGGATGCTTAGCCTTGATTTTTTCTCTCAATATTGTTAATTCTTGTTTATTGTAACTTAATTTTAGTATTTTTTTTTTAATGATGTTCACGTCTTTACTCTGTTATCAGTTATTTTATAAAATGCTCAGTAGTTCATGTCCACGCACCTTATGAAATCTAACACATAAACGTGAAAACCTTTAATTGGCTGTCTGTTGTATAAACTCACTGCAAATTTAAGTGTTAAATGCTGTTGGTTTTCCAAATAATGAAATTGGCCATATTGAATGAAAAACATGAACAAAAGAAATCACCGAAAAAAGACAAAATACTGTTCTTGTTACTTTCGTTTCTTCTTTTTAGTAACGAGTATGTCCTCCTCTCTTAGCAATTGACTCCAGAAGCCTTGTTTGCATACTCTGGATCAAATTCCTCACTTTTTCATCTGGAATCTCCTCCCAGGCACTTTTTAAAGCGTCAATCAGCTGCTGTTGGTTGTAGACTCCTTGCTCATTCACTCTAACCCTTCGTTTCAATTGGTCCCACAATTGCTCGATTGGATTTTAATCCGGACTGTTAGCTGGCCATGGTAATACCTCAATATGAGACCCTTCTAGGACAGTCTGGGTCGATCGAGCTGTGTGTGCACGGGTATTGTCTTGCTTCAGGATGAATCCAGGCCCCACTCGCTGTGCAAATGGGATCACTTGAGGCCTGATGACATCCTCGATGTAACGTTCTGCAGTTACGGTACCCGCATTTAAAATGGTAAAATGGAGCTCGGTTTTACCGTGTAAACTAATCCCACCCCAAACCATTACGTTGGGACCACCAAAACGGTCAACATCGTGGATGCAGGACTCCGTAAACCGCTCGCCGCGTGGTTTCCACACCCTAACACGCCGATCATCATTGAAAAATTTTACTTTGCACTCGTCTGTAAAAAGCACCTTGCCCCACTGATTAATCCCCCAGTTCAAATACTGACGGGAGAATCTTAAACGGTTTGCACGTTGAACCCTGGTCAGAGGAATTCGAACAAATCGTCGTCTTGACATTTGCTGGTCTTCGTGCAATCGATTACGTATAGTTTGATCACTGACACGGGTACCCGTTGTCAGCTGTAGGCGGTGTTGTAACTTACGAGCCGTAACTGTACGATCACGACGAGCACTTAGTTGGATGTACCGATCCTCGTGCGCCGTTGTTACACGAACTTTACCTGAACCGGGTCTCCTAGCAGCACTACCGGTCTCTTGGAAGCGATTCTATACATTTTGGACAGCTCTTCAAGAAAATCCCAACTGCAAACCCACGTAACGATGAGAGCGTCCTTCTTGAATCATAGTTATGGCTCTGGTTGCCGTAATTGTATCCATGTGCCTTCGTACTGGTGGCATGATTAACGCGAGATGATAAATGAATCTATTAAAATTGAAAAGTAAATTTTATTCCTAAAATAACCGAGACAAGTTAAGAAGACAATCGAAGAAAAACTTAAGAATAACATCTATTTTTTTTTTTCTTGGAATGATGGCCATTACTTTTTAAATTAGGAACACCAGCATAAAAGAGACCAAACACCAAAGAGTTCGTAATATCAATATAATGCTACTTATCAGTCACTTTCAGTTTACTAAAGTGCACTTAAATGTAAATAAACTAGTGGCCCTTATTTTGTTTTGAGTAGTATATATCAACTCGAGTGAACTATTCGAATTTTGTACACCATTAAAATCGGTTGTGTGCGATCTTTGGTGAAAAATAATTAGTCACCGACAACTGACTCACTCACTCCACGATCATCATAACAGGTTAGACGAGTAAAAAACCAGTGGATATCGGGAGAGGCATCAAGGGAAGCAACCAGAAAATAATAAGGGACGTATAGGCCGCGCCACACAAGATGGTGGATGTGAAGTTAGCTACAAGCTGCGCAATATCCAATCCTGACTGAACCTCACATAAAGTTGCGCGTTGATTGAATATTGCGCAGCTTGTAGCTTATTTAACATCCGCTAACTTGTGTGGCGCGATCTATAACCAAGGTGGCATCAAGGGAAGTAACCAAGGGCCGTCAAGGGGCCCAACTAAGGAAGCATCAAGAAGAAAGGAATTGTATCGGTAATACCATCAAGCTTTATTTTTGCCGAGTTATTAAGTACAATATTAAGACCATAATCATAAAATTAAAATTTTTTTCACGATTCAATCAAGTCAATCAACAACACTAGACATATTGTTGTTGTAAATTTGAACCAAACAAACAAATAAACTGGTCAAGTTAAATAAAACCGAAAAATATGCGTAAAAAAATTGAGGTAAAAAAGTAGGTTTTCTTACAAATGCACCCTTTCACTTAAAGAAGGAATGTTGTTACATCGTTTGATGGTTATGTTTATTATTGTCAATAATATGTAAAGCTTTTGTTGATAGCTTTACCTTATTCAGCAAAAAAAATGTTTTATTGAAGGAAGTACGAGTTAGGTAAACAAAACATACTCTACATTTCTTAGTATATTTTCAATAAATATAATATTTACTCTCAGCTTAAAATTTGATTACAAGTTATTTACTTAATAAGTTATTTACTTAAAAATACTCATTTACCTATTACCTTTTAATCATTTTAATTGAACTTAATGATACTAGTTACTTGCAAATGAAAGTAGCCTGGCACTTCTTTTCATGTTGCTGGTTATTTTACTTCCATTTCACACCACAAGTGTTTTTGCATCTGCCCCGGCTGGCTAGTCAAAACGGTGTAAACAAAATTACGCTGCGGGCCTCTAACAGGTTGCAACCCGCGTGCTAACTGCGCCCCCTCACACTAACCATCTCCGTATTTGCGCAACAAAACGTTGTTGGACGCAATTAAATCGCTAATTAGAATCGATAAAAACTTTTTATAATACTGAATAAGAATTACGGAAGCAATATTATCGGCATGATGTATGTAGCCAAAATAATGAACATACGCCATTAATATACATCTCTCAATAGCGGCCTCTAAAATTCGCGCGGCTCAGTGGGGAACTAAAAAATACGCCGAAATTCACTCTCGTGACAAAACTACGTCCATGCCAATATTTCACCCATGCATTGTACTGATCTTTTGATGGCTCCTGGCTGAATTTGAGAGACGGTCGATCTTGCGTCCGTATACAGGACGCAACAAGTCAGTCGGACGCAAAATCATCGGTAAAAACCGCCATGTAGGACGCAACATCAACATGGGGATGTATGTATATATATATATATATATATATATATATATACATTGGCGTACCTAGGTTCTGGGTCAGGTTGGGGCAAAACCGATTTTTGCAAGCTAGGTCCCGCGCGCTTCTGTTGCCTACCTAAAAGAAGATAACATATTGAGAATCAGGGTAATACCATCAATAAACGAAAATGGGTTTCCCTTTTTTTTAAATACTTCCTTTTTTACGATGACGAGGAGGAGACTCTTTTTGAGTCTTCTTGGCTCTCCCTCTCAACGGTATGAGTGTAATTGGCTGAGATGGAGACAGGCGGAGGATGTATATGAGACCCTTCAATTATGCTTTTAACTAAGTGTTGATTCACGCTACAGCGTGCCGGGCTGGGACTCGGTCTAACAATCATAGCATTAATTTGGATGGACTAATTCATGTTAGGCCGTGCCCAGGCGCCCCGGCCGCGGCACGGCCTAACATGAATAGCTTCATACACCTAGCACAATGAATGTTTGACCGTGTCCCGGCCGTGTCACGGACAGTACCCGGTCCGGCTCCGGCACGGTGTAGCGTGAATTAGCCTTAAAACCAGTTCCATCAAAAACCACACGAATCGCGGTGAGCTTACTTTACCGCAAACCCACCAGGGATTGGGCAGCCACAGTAAAAAACACTGCGCGACGCACGCGCCACGTTGTCGCGGCGTCTGCGCTGCGCATACGTTCATCGAACGCCTACGCTGGACAAACGCTAGTGTGAAGGCAGCCTTAATCTTGAACGACGCCGATGACGCTGCTGACGGCGCGTAGACGCCGCGTCTACGTCGCGTCAGCCGAGCGTTCTTCAACAGACGAAAACGTTCTCAAAGAACGCTCGGCAGACGCGACGTAGAAGCGACGTCTACGTGTCGTCGATGCTGCGTCAACGCCGCGTCGACGCTGAGGTGACGCTGCGTTGACGCTGACCCCAATGTGAGGGTGGCCTAAGAAAACTGCAGGAACGGTATGGTTAACGGTGGTTCGCGTCGGTAGGACAGTGTTTAAAGGTGCAATTTGAAGGAGGCCTACATTCGGCCGGCAAGAAGAAAAGGATGAAATATTATGCCCATTTACTTTACGTTGTGTACAGAAAATGTGTAGTTAAATAAATAAGCAAGAAAATAAGGTGAAACAGGACAAAAAGAAAGAAAGATTTTTTTTCACCGAAGATCAAAAAAGCAAGAAAAGAGAAAAATATACTGGTGGATAAACTAAACCTCTGTTGAACGATGATCTACTTTCTCTACTTTAGACGAGGATTAGTTTACAATCTAACAAAAATAACAAATAAGAAATCATCATTATGTGCAGCCTTTTCGTATACCATTTGCTGAACATTTTCTTTCCCTTATTTCCGTCACAATAACATTTTAAGTCAATAGGAGAATTTGACTATGCCACGCTGATTGGACGGGTTGGCACAGGATTTAATGTCGAGTTGTCCGTGTCTTCGCAACGATTCTGAATGATTTGGCTAACACCGTGTTACCGCACCGAAAAACTATAATGCACTAATGCAGGGCCGCCTTAAGCCGTGACGGGGCCCTGGGGCACAGAAGGTTTAGGGGCCCTAGTGCTCACAAAAATGCCGAGTAAAAAAAGAGTAAATGAGTGATATAAACAGATTTTTACTACGCAATACGCATTTACTTTTACAATATTCGTGGTTTTAGTATTTGATTTGTATATATACTATATATATACTTACTAGATGAGCCCGCAGTTACACCCACGTTATTTAAGGCTTCTGCTCTGCTCCCTTAACTTATAGCGTGATGTTATATATAGCCTATAGCCTTCCCCGATAAATAGGCTAACAACACAAATAATTTTTCAAATCGGACCAGTAGTTCCTGAGATCAGCGCGTTCAAGCAAACAAATAAGCTCTTCAGCTTTACATATTAGTACCTATTAGATTAGATGTATGCCCTAGGCCATTAGCACGTGCCCCGATTGCCCGTGTGGTAAAGTCAGTGTTGATGATGATCCTAGGATCGAGGAGGACACGTGAAAGTTCAACGATACTTCCAGATTCAGCAAAAAGTCTATTAGATTAGCCAAGGCAGAACACAGCGCTAAAATTGGTGTGGGAGTTGGAACTACTTGGAAGATATATCGCTGGCAGCAATCGTCTTGCTTTGTGGTCGTTTTTCAAATCTGGCTAAAGAAATTCTTGCCAGATCTATCAGCCACTGCGTAAACCCTATGACAGTCTGGTCCATAGTGCACAGAGAAGGCTGGTCTTGGTTTAACTATTTACCTCGAACTCAACTTTGGATAATAATGGAGCCACCCCACACACCATCCTATGGTGTGGGAGCTCCCTGCATATTATTATCACGCAACTCTTGATTAAGCGGAAGCTCCAACATCCACAAGTGGGCTAGACAGAGTCCCTCGGGGACTCCATAGTATGGTGGCTTCAATAGAAGTGGCCTGTCAAAAGCCTTGGCCAAGGCTTTTTAATAGAAGAGATATCCGTTACAGAAGGGTTGCAGATTCGTAGTAGACGTCGAAGTCTTGGATGCAATTGGGATACCGCTAGGACGATGATATGATCATGAGTAGTCGGGAGCTGCTCTCAAATGAAATCTATTAATACTGGCGTGGAACAAAGCTCAGTGCTCTCCCTAACGCTGTTCATCCATCATATCACTGACTTGTCGATGAGAACATGCATTGCTATGTGGATGACAGTACGAGTGATGCGCGGTACACTCGCCACCAGCATGTTACTCAGAGCCAATTACAAAAAAAGGTTCAACTTGTGTCTGAAGTAGAGAATTATCTACAGCAAACCTGCGAATGTGGTGAAAAGAACATTATTCTTTGTATTTCATGCCAAGTCAACGTCTTACGCTTTATAAAGCGTAGGTTCGGCCACATGTGGAGTATTGCACACATCTCTGGGATGGAGCGACAAAAAATCAGCTTGATCCGCTTGACTCCCCAGATACAGAGGCATGCGATTCGAAAGTCGATGATCTCAATTTCACGGCTAGATTATAGTAATTAGTGCAGCGGAGAGACTTTGTTCTCTCTGCATCTCTGCTCCCTCCTTCATGGTGA
Source organism: Euclidia mi (assembly GCA_944739405.2). Taxonomy (NCBI): domain Eukaryota; kingdom Metazoa; phylum Arthropoda; class Insecta; order Lepidoptera; family Erebidae; genus Euclidia; species Euclidia mi. The sequence continues at coordinate 43,602,022 of OX123189.2, forward strand.
ATGCGCTCAAGAACTGTTTGACACTTAAAATCTTAACATAGTATAAAATGAAGTCCCCTTTCCACTTTTTTAACTCAAAAACTACCGAACAGAAAACGCGGCCGAAATCTAGATGTAAATAGACCAGCTAACAAGGAAAGGACTTGTAACCTCACCAGTTTTAACATGTCATCCCAGAAGATCTCTTTTTCATTATTTGAGCAGTTCGTTTGTGGAGAAATATTGCAGCATATGCAGAAATATTGTTAAAGCATGGCTGCTTGTCTAATGCAATTTTAGCGGAAATCAATCTATCACTATTCCTCTGAATATCTACCAATCTGTTACTCAAATCTTCCGATAATATGACGCCTACACCATTTTTCTTGGTTTCGATTCCATGGTAGAGCAGTTTATACCCATTTCCGATTATTTTAGATTTTGATCCACGCCACCTAGTCTCTTGAACACAACATGCATTAATGCAACGTCGAGAAAGGACTTCGCTTATTTCGGTACTCCTACCTGTCATTGAGCCCACATTCCAAGTTGCTAATCGTAATACGCTTGTGTTACTTTTGTCGTCGCTTCGGGGGGACGTCCTAGCATTATCTCCGTCGCTTCGGGGGAACGCCCTAACATTATTCGCATCTCCGTCGCTTCGGGGGGACGCCCTAGTATTAAACCCATTATCTTTCTAATTCGTGCTCATGTTCAGACAAGGATAAAAAGTGGCTATAAGTTTTATGGTCGCCTGACACCAAGACGGTAACCTCCTTGGGAAGCTTGTGTGCCGCCGATGGATCTTATAACCAGATCCTCGCCGCCAACCCAACTGAAACATCCCGCCTGATGGTGCAGACCTAAAGCAGCCTGATACCCCAATACGTGATGAGAGCCTAACTTTACTAATAACATTAAAATTATTGTAATTTAAAATTATAAGACAATTGATTAACCTACACTGCTGTTTCCTGTCTCTGACAAAAATGTTTTGAGAAAATGAATTAGGAAGAAATTTGTCGGTCCTTCGGGGGCCCCGGGGAAGGGGTCCCTGGGCACGGGCACCGTGTGCCCTTACGGTAAAGACAGTACTGCACTAACGCGTATAAAAATAATATGTAAATAGTATTTAATTTTAGCCACAATATTCGTTAACTTAAAGTGGGTAAAGTTACTTAAAAATATTATTGACGACAATAACGCATCACTGTTATCAAGTGACTTACCTAAGTCAGTTAGCTGAAGAATTACCACGCCGTAAAAAAAAACTTAACTTAAGTGTTTTTAAATGTCACCGCTTGATTTGTTAATATGACTTACGTTATATTTTACGGCCGACTATTGCGACCGAATAGAGCGATGGAGAGTTACGTGTTTCTTTCAGTCGACGGATAATGCAAAAATACGGCTGCTGTGACATTTTGCTATTTTGACCAAACATTGACTTGTGCTTTTGGCTTCCGTGTCTAGAATTATCGCTTGCCCCGTGGGGGCAAAGGGGCCCGAAGGGCACGTTAAGCCGTCGGTCCCGGTTGTCATGAAAATCTTTGGCAGTCGTTATAGAACGTCAGTACCTTCTAAATAAACTGACACTAGTCTAAACCATGGAATATCGCTATCTCTTCGGGTTGCGGAGGTCAGACAGGCAGTCGCTCTGTGGAAAAGCTAATATTCAGCTTAATCCGGTTAGACTAGTAAGCGGACCCCGGGTTGAGACTGGGATAACGCTAGGAGGATGATGAAATAACATTTTAAAATAGTTATAACCAGTGAAAGACAATCTTGCGTCGTATCGTCTTGCTGGTAACGATTTCACAGAAATAGAGTCTTGCTGATTTCAGCATGAATGAGACGGCTCGACTGGAAAGTCCCTCTCACGGAATTTTGACGTAAAGTAACAGTACCTGTTGTGGTTCGTTCGGTGAGTGAGAGTGCCGGAGGCTCCATCCCTTATTCGTTCTATCTCATCCCACTCCTCCTCCTATTTCTTGTCCTAACCCAAAGAGCGGCGACGCACTTGTGATTTCTCTGGTCTTTTTTGTGTCGATGGACGAGCTATTTTGTAGGTTAAAGCTCTTTTTAATTAGGGATCAGGTGACCGTTTGGGATGTCTCCTATGGTATTATTAGTACATATTCCTGATTATTACGATTATCTATTCTTCTAACTTGACTTTAGGACATTATCCTTTGGGATGGTTAAACTGACGCAGGTCTCAAGTCTTATAATGGGTAATCCAAATTGTGATGATACATCGCGGGATATCTATAACCGCTTCCATCTATAGACAGCCGCCTAATGGCGCTGATACCTACACCTGAGCATTCACTTGTAACAGAACAGCGAGCATTCGCCGTTTTTTTGTTTTGTCGAACCGAACAACGAATAGAGCCAAACATTGCTACGAACATTTTCACGATCTTTCTAGCGAACATTCACACCTTAGAATATAGAAAAAATATAGAAACCGCACTACAACAGCAGTTTTAGCCAATATATTTATTTCAGTTTGACTTATGAATTCTTTCTAGTCTAGAGTAAGTGCTTGGCCACAGTGGTAGCGCGTCTTGCGGGGCGGCCCGCGCGCGACGCTGCGCGCGTCTTCACATGTCCACAGTGAAGCGCGCGGCGCGTTCGCGGGTGCGGTGTACAATGTTTGCCAAATATAATACGGATGAAGAAGAATTATTGTTACTAGAAATAGATGTTGAAAATAATGTTTAATCATACATTGTTAAAGTTCCCACGTATCTTTAAATATAAAAATAGCTCTATGCCTATAAAATTGTAATTTAACTTTATTTCACAGTCTTGAGATAACATTTTTGTTTTTATATTGCTCATGTTTTGAAACCATAGTGTACGGCGTGATGGATTGCGCTTATAAATTCTTCAATATTCAAGTCAGAATACGTCATATTGCCAACTGAGACTTCGTTCGTAGACATTTTAAGTCATTCGTATAAAGATTGTATTTATATTTGTAGTGACGTTATAATTTTATCGATACTTTTATTTTACAAACTAGCTTTGGCCCACGGCTTCACCGATATGGGTGGCAGTTATCGAAAAAGAAGGTAGCCTATGCGCATAATGCAATATTTAATGAAAAGTAAATTTTATGAGAATAGTGGTAAATACATCCTCAAAAGCTTTCGCCTTCATAACAATTTATTTATGAAATCAAATGAAATTAAATGAAATGAAATAAAATGAAATGACATGAAATATATTTATTTGCTGAAACATGGTATACAGGTTCTTACAGTAGATGTTATCAAGAGTTTCACATGTTTCGTCGGCAAATAATCCGACATGCAAACTATTGTCTAAATAATATCTAACATTTTAACATTCATAATTTTATAACCATGTCAATTATTTAATTATATATCAATTTTTAATTACTCAATTGTTTTTAAAGTAACACTCAATTTTATGTCTACTCTTTACATAAGTTTTACTACTATATCTATGAGGTATTACAACCAAATTAAAATCAAGATCGACAATTTTATTTTCATATAACATACATAATAAAATAAATTTGTAAGTACGGCACTTTATTAATTTATATGAATTATTTAAACAATTGCAGTCATATACCAAATGTCAACCTTAAAAATAAAACATTAAACAATTTACAATGTCAATGTGTTTTAAATAGGTCACTAGTACTATAAAAACATTTATCTACGAGCCACCTGTGAAGTTTAGTCTTAAACTGTTTAGTTGGTAATTCCCTTATTGATTTTGGTAATGCGTTAAAGACTTTAATAGCCATTCTATGACAGTTTTTCTTACATAATGACGTCCTACAATATAGTATGACAAAGCAAGCAATTTGAAAAATGTATAAACCTGCCAATGTCAACAATTTAAGATTCTTGAAGAGTGTTCTACAAGAAGTCAACGGGCCAACTCCACAAACAGCCCTTATACATTTTTTCTGCACTATAAATGCTTTACCAAAATAACTGGAGTTACCCCAGATAATAAGACCATATCTGAGCACTGAAATTACGTAACCAAAATACGCAGTAAGGGCAATTTTTTGACCGGATGTTCGTCGTAATCTTTTTAGAGCAAACACAAACCGATTAAGTTTTCTACAAAGTAAATCTATATGGGCTTTCAAGTTCAAATTCTTGTCCAAAGTTATGCCAAGAAATTTTATTTGCTCTACTTTCTCAATTAATTCATTACGATATGTCAAGCCTTCGTTAAAATAATTGTCAATATTATTATAATTTTTAAAATAAATGAATTTTGTTTTCGACATGTTAGCTTTTAAGTTGTTGCATTCCAACCAATTAAGTTTTGAGTCAATTTGAAATTGTAGGAGCCGTTCAAAATCTTCGTCTTTATCTTTATTGTCTATCACAAACGAGACATCATCCGCAAACAAAACACATTGATATTTAGTTGCAGCTGGTAAATCGTTGATGTACAACAAAAACAGTAAAGGCCCCAGTACGCTGCCCTGAGGTACACCAACGTTATTATATTGCTCTCGAGATTTATATGTAGTAGAATACAAAGTGTCATCAATTCTTTGAACCTCCACATATTGCTTGCGTCCCGTTAGATAGCTACTAATCCAATCCTAAGCTGGGCCCCTAATGCCATATGTTTCACATTTTTTGATCAGAGTTTCGTGATCAACAAAATCGAAGGCCTTGCTCATGTCAAAAAATATGACAGACACAGGTATGCGTTTATCAATAAATTCGGCCACATTAGATACAAGCATATAAGCAGCTAAAGTCGTTGACTTACTTTTCTGGAACCCATTTTGCTCGGGTTTAATAATTTGAAATTTGTCTAAAAATGCAATAAGACGATTGTGCATTGCCTTTTCAAACACTTTACCGAATATTGAAATAAGTGTTATAGGTCTATAATTGTTCAATGACTTTTTGCTGTCTTTTTTATGCATTGGTTTAACTAAAGATAATTTGAGTACTTCCGGAAAAGCTCCTTCTGAGAAGGAAAGATTTATTAGGTATTGCAAAACTGGTGAAATTTTATTAATACAGCGTTTCAAAATATGAGTGGATATTCCATCAAAGCCTACTGCCTTGGTATTAATGAGAGAAAGCACAATTTTTGTTACCTTTGCATTTGATAAAGGCCGTAAAAATATGCTAGAACAGACTGATTGCAGTTTTGACATACTTAATTTCTTAGTTGGTATATCAGAATTTCTGTTTGTTAAGTTAATAAAGAATTAATTAAAAGTTTCCGCTATTTGTGATGCATCCGTAATATTATTGCCATTATTTTCGATTTCGGGAATATCACAGTAGGTATTATCAACATCTATTTTGTCCTTGATTATTGAACATGTGGCCTTACCTTTGTTTTTTGATTTTTGCATAAATTTGTTATTCATAAGAATCTTAGATTTATTTATACACTTTCGCAAGATTGCAGAATATTTCCTATAATCTGATTTACTTGTCTGTTCTTTGTCCCTGTAACATTTATGCCTTAGTTCTCTTTTATGTTTACTTGATGTCCTAATACCCTTTGTAAGCCATTTCACTGAATTTTGGCGACCGGATTTTTTAAGTCTCTGTACAGGGAAGCACAAATTATAAAAAAGACAAAAAGTATCATGAAAGTTTTGAAAGGATTTGTTCAGATCATTTTCATTTAATACATCGTTCCATGTGAGAGACGATAGATATTCATTAAATTTAGTAATGTTCTCCTGACTGTAGTTTCTTGTTGTCACATACCAATAATCGAGACGCTTTATTTTGTTAATGACAGGAAGTGTTAGCGACTGGCAAGTGTTGTGATCCGAAAGGAACGTATTGTGTGTACAACCTTTGGCCTCATATACGTTACTTATAATTTGGTCGATACAGCTGTTTTGTCTTGTTGGTTCTGATATATGTAGTTTGAGGCTATAATTTAAAGCAAAATCCCGTAATCTCGTAGCGTTAGTGTTTTGTTTTAGAATGTCAATATTAAAGTCACCTATTATTATTACTTTCTTAGATTGTTTAACTATAAGTTTTGTCACTAGAATGTCAAGTTTTTTCAAAAAATATATTTATGTCACTATTTGGTACCCTATACACACATAAAACAACACAATTTATAGATGGAACCATTACACCACATATTTCAAAAGATTTTTCAGTGGCAATGTTACTAAAGTCAATAAATTTAAATGCATGTGTTTGTTTTATCAATATACACACACCTCCCCTTTTTTCCAACCGTCTTAAGAATAACCCAGCAAGTTCAAATCCCTTTATCGCTATATTAGACTCGCTACCCGATTTTACAAACGTTTCCGTTATACATATCATGTTTATCCCAAGTAACAAAATGTAGTCTTGTAGTGGTTCCGGGGCCAGGGCTATAACAGGCTAGTAGAAGTTTACAACCACGGAAAAGGGCCCATTTTATACGCGTACTTTTGCTAATAAAACACTCATAGTAGACTTGGCGAGCACCACTAAGACCAATAATATACTTATGGTTGGACTACGCAGAACCATTTGCTCCTGCGAAGCTCACTATGAGCATTTAATAGAACTAGGCAGGCGTGTAACATACTCCGCGCTTCTATTACTAGCTACTTCAAACATTTGTGAATTTCTGTTGTATTGTGTTCAACGGTTAGGGAAAAATTAGAAAAGTAAAAGATAAGTTCATCTATTTTATATAAAATGTATTAACAAGTATTTCGCACATAATACTATACGTGTATACTTAAATGTTTGCACGGCAAACGCGTAAGTATTTTCGGTGAAGTATATTGTGTTTTACATCTCAATTTTTGTTCGCCCTTTGAACAGGGCGTATTTACTAAGCTGTGTTTAAAAATAATATTAGTCCTAACAGCATTATCACGCCATATTGTGACGCCATATTGTGTGTCAATAGACACCAAAATGGCCGTGAAGATGCGATGAATATTATAAGCAATTGTCTTCCTATATGGACTTCAAGTAGATATCTTTGGACTTTAATGGTTTTACAAGAAACCTTTATACAGAAATAAAGACTATAACAGCATTCGAGAACCCACAATATTACCAAGTACACTTACTCTTACAAGAAACCACTGTAGAACTAATTCACTCATAATTGGCACATAAAGTTGACTTATACACCCTATAAGGTCAAGTAACAAATGCAAATGGTTCTAAGTGCATTCAGTTCTACAAATTACTATTACTAGCGTATGACACTCATAGCGGATTTATAATTACTTCTTGTAGGCGATTATAAGTGTAACTTACTGGATCAAGATTTCTCAAGTGTCTTTACACCTATGCAACACTTTTATAGGCCATCTTAGCCTTTACTGCGCCTATAATTTCGTTCTATACACGACTATAAGTCAACTTATAAGAACAGGTATACTACAAACCCAAACGAACTCCGTGGAACCAGTTATAAGCTTGGTAGTAAAACCTGGAACCACTAAGAGAGAGTTACTAGTGCTGTGAGCCTATAAACTGTGCACTACAGGAGAACTTTGTTACTTGGGATGTTCATGCCAGTTTGCTGAAACTCATCTAAGCATATTGTTAGCGAGTCCAGTTTATTGAGCAGTCCAGCAATATTTTGGTGGAAAATTACGAAATCTTCAAGTATATCATTATGCTCGAAAAAACTGAGTTGTATTTACTTTATTGGGGGAAGCTACAGTATCCGATTGTACTTTTGGGAAATAAAAAGGTATAGTACCTTTTCTTGGTGAGATATTAGGCTTTCTGACACTTGTAATAGTTCGAGATTCATTTTTATATTTACTATTAAAATAAAATGGAATCGTTCCCTTTTTTGGTACATTAGTTACTTTTATATTAATATTATTATGTTTCAATGCTATATACTTTTTTTCATAATATTGTGAGTCCAACACATAGTTTAAGCGCCTACATAAATGAGCTAAGTACTGTTGTCTATTTAGATAGCTCGAATTATCTATAGTAATAAAAGTACATTTAGGTATTTGAATGCAAATAATTTGTATGCACCTATTTAACATATTCTCGTTTAAATATTTATTTGAAATAACACTTAATAAGATTACATTACATTTGAGAATTTTAATTGCTGCCGATAATTCAAAAATTAATTGAGTGGTATTTGTGTCATTTTCACCAATACACATAACAACCTGATCATTCTCATTAAAATCGGACAAAGTGTGACAGGTATTTACAATATCTATGGTTCGGGCAAAGGGTTTTATTATGGACGAAATATTGTAGTTTTCATAGCCGTTGATTGATTTTCGACTTTCTATCAATTTTGCTGACAATCCAGATACTTGTTGGGTGGCCAAAATAAGTAGTCGAGGCTTACCATCTGGATTCATCTTCTCAAAACTTTCAACTATCTCGTAGTGCTTTTTTGTGACAACTGTGGGCTCTATAGGTTGACATCGTTTGGATTCTTGAGCCGAAGTAAAGTTTTCCTGGGTAACAAATCGAGGCTTATCGCATCCGGTTCCATTTTTGGTATTGGTGATCCCTGCTTTAGTGGTTGCCGATGATATAGTGTAAACTAGTGGTTCTCCGTCTTCAAAGAGGCCTAGATCCACTGTACTAGTATTCAGACATTCTTGCTGATAACCTACGCGGCGAGAAGATTTTTAGTGCTATTGGTTCGTATTTTACCAGAACAAATGGTTTTTAATTGCACTATAATCCTATTTTTATCATTTAATTGTTTCTCTAAATTAGATATTTTTAGTGACAATTCCTCCACCTCTTTATTTGCACTATCTAAATCAGATTTTAACTTGTTATTCTCCTCTATTAATTCGCGAGTTTCGTTATATTCTTTGGATAAATCTGGTAAACTTAAGGCTCTAGCATCCGATTGTGTTGAAATAAATGATTTATCCATCGATTCATCAGATAATCTTCTATTGCATCTTCTCAAAGTTACATTTTCGTAGTCCATTATTTAATACGTCAATATAAAATTTATTAGCAAGTCTGGCTGTCCAACCAATCAGTGAGTTCGAAACTGATGGTAAATATTTATTTATTTTTGTTCATAGAATAAATCCTTATTGTACCAACTTTTGTTTTTTTTATAATAGCAACACAGTATTATTCAAATGATGACCGTAGTTACTTGTTATCTGTGAGCCATCGGAGAATGTCAGAGTTTAGACCAAATTTTTGCCTTGTCTGTGGTAAAAGGTGGTCAATTTATAATCTATTCTATGCTATAATCTGTTATGATATCATTTATCAAACGTCAAACTCAGTTGTAAAATTTTTGAATTGTCTGTGTGTGTCTTGTTGTAATTACGAAAACAGCTGATAAAATGCGCAGTTACCAATGTGTGTGTGCCTTTTTGAAAATCAAATAACGTTTATTCTAAATGTGGTATTGCTGTATCACTCACATATTTCTCCAGATATCGACGAAATGTCTTGGAATACAATTGCAGGTTATGTTTATGAAACTTTTATCACTGTTTAGGTGGATATTGTGCACTATTTCACTTATTATGTTTTTTTTTTACAATAGTACTACTCCGACTTGTCCGTGTGGTGACGGATTAAGAATACGAAATGTCATCACCCCATATCATCCCATGGGTGTCGTAAGAGCCGACAGAGGGACCATACTATGATAGAAAACAGCACTGTAAGAGAAGGAAAACTTGAAATAAACCCTATACCAACCCGTTTGGCCAGCGTGGTATAGTAGGCCAATTCCTCCTTTCAAAGGAGAGGCTTAGTCCAGCAGTGGACTGTAAAGGGCTGATGATGATGATGACTACTCCGACTTGTTTACTTGGCTAGGGTTGCCAGCCTGCCTCTATAAAACCATTAGCGTTTTTTTAATCAAGTATGCAATAACTGTAATGATTTTATCTAACATTTTAACACGAATAAAGCTATTTATTACAACACCAGTAGGCACTCTAAGCAGTGATAGAGTCTGTATGATGAACCCTTGATGAGCGAGTTCCACTCGCACTTGATTTAATTATTACGCATAATATCATTGCTCATAATAGTTTGAGATCCGCACGCTCCGCATTGTTTCCCGCTTGCCGCCCGCGTATTAAATGCGGACACTTGTATGAAAGTCCTATGGTTTGAATTGCCCGCGTGCTCCCCGCGCTACACAGCCCGCGCCGCTCGCCGCGCCCGCTCGCCCACTGCGGACACTCCAATAGAGTTTCATATGTTACAGTTACCCGCGCCGCACCCGCACCCGCGCCCGCGTTTCACTCTGGCCAAGCACTAAGTGTGCGTCCACATTGCGAGCCTGGCGCGGTTGCGACAACGGGCGCGAAATATCAAACATATGAAACCGCCGCTTGCGTCCATAGTGTAGTGACTAAGGCGGGCGCCTAGTGCGACAGACCCGAGCGAGATAGCGCGCGTAGTTTTCAAACGTTCAGATCCGCGCGTTATGGCCACCCTACGAGCCTAGTCAGCGAGCGACCCAATGCGCGAGTGGCGGGGGTAACAAACCAGTTCGGTCTTACCGCTCGGCGTATGCGCGTCTGTATTTGTTAATTGTCGTAAAATGGCGGTAAATACTGAATCGTTTATAAGTGCAATTCAATCTAAACCACCTATATGGCAAAGCAAACATTCACACCAGAGTAATCGCACAATAACAAGAAAGTTATGGAGGGCATTCGAGTATACTCAAAGAATTTTGTAGGATATAATCTCAATTCTTCATATAAGTTAAAAATTTCACCAGTTATTTCTCTGTTTTTATTTATTTCGTGCACACCATCTCTAGTGTTCAACACCTCCCATCTCAGGATCGGACTGTCTAAAAATAACAAATCGTCGTCCATAGTTTGCAACACCTGATATACGACGAACCGCTACAAGAGCTCGCGCCACACTGTGGCCACCGTACACTCCCGCTCGCCGCGCCCGCCTCAGGCTCAAGTCACCGCGCATTCACTGTGGACGCACACTAAGAGTAAGTGTGCGTCCACATTGCGAGCCTAGCGCGGTTGCGACAACGGGCGCGAAATATCAAACATATGAAACCGCCGCTTGCGTCCATAGTGTAGTGACTAAGGCGGGCGCCTAGTGCGACAGACCCGAGCGAGATAGCGCGCGTAGTTTTCAAACGTTCAGATCCGCGCGTTATGGCCACACTACGAGCCTAGTCAGCGAGCGACCCAATGCGCGAGTGGCGGGGGTAACAAACTAGTTCGGTCTTACCGCTCGGCGTATGCGCGTCTGTATTTGTTAATTGTCGTAAAATGGCGGTAAATACTGAATCGTTTATAAGTGCAATTTAATCTAAACCACCTATATGGCAAAGCAAACATCCACACCACAGTAATCGCACAATAACAAGAAAGTTATGGAGGGCATTCGAGTATACTCAAAGAATTTTGTAGGATATAATCTCAATTCTTCATATAAGTTAAAAATTTCACCAGTTATTCCTCTGTTTTTATTTATTTCGTGCACACCATCTCTAGTGTTCAACACCTCCCATCTCATCTCCCATCTCATAAATAAAAACAGAGGAAAAACTGGTGAATTTTTAACTTATATGAAGAATTGAGATTATATCCTACGAAATTCTTTGAGTATACTCAAATTCCCTCCATAACTTTCTTGTTATTGTGCGATTACTGTGGTGTGGATGTTTGCTTTGCCATATAGGTGGTTTAGATTAAATTGCACTTATAAACGATTCAGTATTTACCGCCATTTTACGACAATTAACAAATACAGACGCGCATACTTATTATATTTATTTCGTGCACACCATCTCTAGTGTTCAACACCTCCCATCTCATCTCCCATCTCATAAAAAAAACAGAGGAAAAACTGGTGAATTTTTAACTTATATGAAGAATTGAGATTATATCCTACGAAATTCTTTGAGTATACTCGAATTCCCTCCATAACTTTCTTGTTATTGTGCGATTACTGTGGTGTGGATGTTTGCTTTGCCATATAGGTGGTTTAGATTAAATTGCACTTATAAACGATTCAGTATTTACCGCCATTTTACGACAATTAACAAATACAGACGCGCATACGCCGAGCGGTAAGACCGAACTAGTTTGTTACCCCCGCCACTCGCGCATTGGGTCGCTCGCTGACTAGGCTCGTAGTGTGGCCATAACGCGCGGATCTGAACGTTTGAAAACTACGCGCGCTATCTCGCTCGGGTCTGTCGCACTAGGCGCCCGCCTTAGTCACTACACTATGGACGCAAGCGGCGGTTTCATATGTTTGATACTTCGCGCCCGTTGTCGCAACCGCGCTAGGCTCGCAATGTGGACGCACACTAAGATACATAAACAAATAACAAAATGCAGATCTTAATTTGAACAGTTTTAATAAATTACACAAGTGTCTGTTCCTACATCCAAATTTATTTATCGATATCGAGGATTTGAAACCAAATCTAAGGATTTATTGTAAACTTAATCGATATTTTATCGATATTCTTTTTGAGTAAGCCCATCACTAGTTAAGTTAAAATTAGTGACAATCTAGGAAGATTCGAAACGTCATTTGTATATTTATTTTGCTCTTACATTAGATAAAAATCATAAGTCAAAGTGAAGTACCTAAATATATTGGATTTAACCGCCGTTGTAGCACGGTTTCTATGTATTTTCTATATTCTAAGGCTCGCCAGAATGTTCGTAAGAATGCTCGCTAAAACACACTCTTTTGTTTTTCTGTTTTGTAACATTCGCACGAATGCTCATTACAGGTGAAAGCTCAACTGTATCAGCGCCATAAGGTAAACAAAGTCAACCGTAAAGGCAACAAGAAGACGACATCGTTCTGAGTCGTTAGGGGTGTCGTGTTGTGCATCATCGATTTCGCCACTGGTCTCACGACAATGGAGACCTGGAGCGGGTTTCCTCGTAATTAAGCTCTTGAAATGACACTTCTAACCACAAGCAATTTAGCTCTTGCAACTAACCTCGGGCCGGCCAAGCAAGACAAGCTAGAGACATAGATAAATATAATAGCTAGAGATAAGATAGTGTTCATAAACAATAATTATTACCATTCATAACATTTGAATGTACGTACTACAAAGGTGGGTACATACCTATTTATTATCTATATATTATGTAATTACTAGGTACTACTCATTATGCTAAATAAGTAATTTTGACATGATGAGTGACGACTTTTTTTTTTAGTTGACTGCGGTGGAAACGCTCCATATGAGCCATCTCATCTCGACGCCAACCCGGCCAGAGTGTGATCGACCGGGCTTGGGACTGGCGGAGGAGGTGTGTGGAGGCTCTCCCCTAAAGGCGTCCGGGGCATACCCACTAAAACCACCGCGGTGTGCCTACCGGTACCGTGTAGTGGCGGGGTCACGCGATTCGCGGATAGCATATTTTTCCGTGACCGTTTAGAGTGAATATGCAAACTGAAATGGCTTAGCTTTTGTTTGACAAAAACTTGACTAAACCCTAGTCTATTCTAGTACAGAAATTAACCGAAATCGCGTAGACTTTGTAAGATAAATTCATTCTAACAGTGCAGGAACAAATGCTATTCAATTTGGGTCTAGCCTTAGGACCACAATGTGCCTAGTGCCCAGTTTTTGGTTGGTTAGGTGCGACTGTAATTTAAGTAACTAAATAGGTTATGTTAGGTTCTCTTTTGACCCTTAACCCAAAAATAGGAGCCCTGCTTCGCAGGGCTCCGTCAACTTAGTTTTTATTATATTATATCAGTATGTAGACTTTATGTCCAATTAAATAGTTTTTAATAAACTAAGTTAACGGAGCCCTACTTCGCAGGGCTCCTATTTTTGGGTTAAGGGTCAAAAGAGAACCTAACATAACCTATTTAGTTACTTGAATTACATACAGTCGCACCTAACAAACCAAAACCATGTTTGAAAATATCTCGACAAAGGCTTTCTATTTGAGTGAATATGATTATACAGTACTAGGTTTTGTACGTGTATTTTCTTTGAAAATATCAAGGCCAAAAGCTAATCCATTTGAATCAATTTTTTTACTGAGATAGATTAGGTATTGTCGAGTAATATGCATAAACAAAAGCTCTTCTGAGTCTGACTTGTGAATACGTCGTCGCCTTTGTAAATACGCACCCCGCCCGGGATTGGCCCGCCGTTGGTGTTGGCGGGCCCCGTCTTGTTATGCTACTTGGCAGACGGCGCTGCGGGTCTCACTGCAATGGAGACCTGGAGCGGGTTTGCCCGTAATTAGGCTCTTTAAAATTACACTTCTACCCACGAGCAATTTAGCTCTAGCGGCTAAATAAGTAGTTTTGACATGATGAGTGACGACTGATGGAAATAACGGCAAAACCAACAAGTTTTCCAAATGAATCTGAAACATGTTTTGTTAAAAGCTATCACGCAATCATTTTTTATCACTTTTATTTCTCAGCCCAACAGTAACGTACCTAGATACACGCATACCTACCTAGTTAGGTATGTTTTTATTACATAGATTACTATGTAATTACTGGTTAATACAAGTTGTGCGTATATTAGTCTTTGTAGGCAAGTAACAAAGTTGTATGGTAATATTATAATAACAGGATAAATACATGTATGTATTTGTCATGGTTATAAAATATGTTAATCATCGATTGCGTCGCGATTATTTAATGATTAAGGTACAGTATACTTTGATCTCCATGGCCCAGTGGATAGCGTATGCGTCTGCTGATCAGGAGGAGGTCCCGGGTTCGATTCCCGGGTCGCGCAAAAGTGTTTGGTTTTTTTATCTGAATTCTCAGTAGCACCACGGAGTCTGGCAAAGTCCTGGTAACAGCAATAGGCTCGGCATCTATTAGGTGGTACCTACAAATTCAGATATGGTGGAACGTGGATGTAATATTACACCTCTGCCTACTCCTTCGGTTTTTGTCGACCTTATATAATGTAAGAGACAGACAAACACATTTAAGAAAAATAAATCGTGTATGAATTAGTGTAACTAAACTTTATGCACTTGTAAAGCAGTTATTTTGATAGCACAGACAGAGACTTCAATTTTATTTATTTGTATATTATTGCAAAAAACAAAAGAAATAAACAATCACGATATGCCAAAGAGTCAACCTCTGAGCAAAGACAAATGAAGATAAGTGCACAAAACCTGACTATCTGAAATAAATTGCCACTTAGTAAAAATGCATTAGGTGTGGGGCGATTATATTTAGTTCGGCGTGTATTGTCTGACAACCCGCACTTCACAAGCGTGGGGGACTACAGCCTTACCCTTCTCATAGTGAGAAGAGGCCCGTACCCAGCAGCGGGACAGTTTATAGGGATGATGATGATGTATTGTTTCACATAGCATCCAAGGCCATAATGCAAAAGTAACGACAGTATATGACACAGTATTTTTTAACGTGTATCTAGTCGCATGGTATCTAAACGAGACTATTATAAAATTAGTAGTCTTGGCCTGCATCTAACTTTCACCTCCTATTTTTACCCTTAGGGTTGGAACATGGAAAAATCTTTCCTCAGTGGCTGTCTATGTCATAAAATTAACCTACCTGCTGTCCACTGTCTGTGTCATCATCATCATCATCATCATATCAGCCAAACGACATCCACTGCTGGACATAGGCCTCCCCCAAGGTTCTCCACACAGACCGGTCTTGAGCCGCCCGCATCCAACCGCCTCCCACGATCTTGACTAGATCGTCGGTCCACCTTGCGGGAGGCCTACCTCTGCTGCGTCGTCCGGTACGTGGCCGCCACTGTCTATGTAGCTGCTGTTATTTTGGATGTGCGATGTTATGTTAGTTCTGACTAGTAATTATATATATGTATGTGGGTCGTCCGTGTGGTGACGGATTAAGAATACGGATTGTCACCACCCCATATCATCCCATGAGTGTCGTAAGAGCCGACAGAGGGAGCATAGAACAGCACGTTAATCGAAGGAAAACTTGATACAAACCCTATACCAACCCGTTTGGCCAGCGTGGTCTAGTAGGTCAATTCCTCCTTTCAAAGGAGAGGCCTAGTCCAGCAGTGGACTGTTAAAGTCTAATGAATGATATTTAGTGGG
This sequence comes from Euclidia mi, assembly GCA_944739405.2. Classification (NCBI taxonomy): domain Eukaryota; kingdom Metazoa; phylum Arthropoda; class Insecta; order Lepidoptera; family Erebidae; genus Euclidia; species Euclidia mi. Next base: position 43,618,040 of record OX123189.2, read on the forward strand.
TGGCGTTAATATATTGTAGAAAGTAACAGATTGTCATAAAGAGGGCATATCGGGTTTGAGTCTACGGCGCGCACCACTGACTTTTCGGAGTTACGTGCGCATTCAATAGCTAATTATCGCTATAAATCTAATATAACAATCGTAGCTCTCAAACAAAGTATTCAAAAATACCCCATTTTGCGTTTCTTCAGGCATCATCGCGATGCAGACGAGACGCACGTACTACTTACAGTTTTATCATTGTCCATGCCTCACTGCCCACTATCTTACTTATCCACGATAAAACGAATAATGATAAATATAATGACTTTTTTTTTTTTTTTTTTTAATGTGATATAATATTATTTATTAATTAGCGAGTGTGTGAATATTCTGCGTCGCCTTTAAATTTGACACTTAGAGTGTGACGTAAGGGAATTGCAGTCACAAAGTTTCAAATTCGAACGTATCCTTGACATTCAGAGGAGGGTGAATTGAGGAAATATTCTCTCGTACCGTCCCAACACCGGTATGCGACATCACAAAAAATACCGGCCAAATGCGAGGCAGACTCGCGTACGGAGTGTTCCGGGTATCACATTTATTGTATGGGAGCCTCTCTTAAATATTTGTTTATTTTTTTATTCAACTGGAAATTACCATGTAAGGTACAGGAAATACTCGCGTGGTTGTAATATTACACCCACATTTCGCTTTGTCATGAATTTGTAGCGCCTATGTAATAAGGGGCAAGTTTGTGTTTATTGTCGTTAGCGGGCATATTGCCAGACTAAGCACTTACTAAGAATTCGGAATAACTCAATTACACTTTTGCCCGTCCCGGGAATCGAACCCAAAACCCGATCTACACACGCATACGCTATCGATTAGAACACGGAGGCAGTCAAAATGACAAAAAAAATGCGATTTCACAAAGTTTTTACCTTGTGTACATCAATTTCCTCAGTAAACACACAATTTCAGTAATTTTTAATACGAATAATGCGAAGTGACTGATATGAATTGTCCTTATTTGTTATTAGGTATTATTTACTATCAGTTGTCTACGATACACTGTCCGGTTAACACGTATAAACAATGTTTTTATATCTAATAGTAATTGTGATAGTTCTATGTATTGTTCATATTTTATTTAATTACAATGAAAGAGCAAGAATACTTCAGAAGATTCCTGGGCCGGAGCTTAACTTCATTGTAGGCAATGGTCTAGAAATCATACGTTCCTCAGGTAAAGTACAATGTGATAACTGCTTTGTTTATTTGTATAAGCCGATTATAGTTAGCATTGTTGTGCATTTTTTGTTGTGAGTCATAAGAACGTAACAGATAAGGATTATTTTTGCTAAACAATAACGATTCCATTAGTTTCCTTTATTATTGGCGACGGATTGTTTAGTCATTTAAGTATCTGGTTAAAAATATAACTTTGTAATTAATAAATATACTACTAGAGTTTCTCTTCGAGAATTCTGGAGGCGAGAATTCCCGAAAAAATTGTCTGTTGTCGAGACGGGAAAAAATGCTCGAGAAATAAAGAAGTCGAGAAAATTCAGCACAGTACATAAATTATGCCACGGATGAGCACGGGCCTCTCTAAGCAGAGTCAGGCCATATTCCACCGCGGCCATTCCGTAGTAGAGGAACACTTAACATAGGTACCCCCTATTTTCACCAGATACTACTATTAGTTTTTCGCCATCAAAAATAACTTTACTTGTATTTGTATTTAAACGACAAAGTTATTCTATCATATCTCGTGAGATTAGTGCGCGGTCCCCAGGCTTCAAGGCGATAGTCTTGGATGTAACCAGGATAACACCAGGACAATGTTGATAATTGTTGTAATTAGGTCAATTTGGGAACTGATAGTGGCTTACTCTTAACTTTTTATATTACAGACTGGCCATGTACCGTCCCTAACCTATAGTTGGTTTAATTAAATATTTGTCGTTGAATTTTTAAATAATTATTGGAATTATATTATTATTCCCATTTGATTTAGTTGATCTCATCCATCAGTGACATTGATAATAAGCCAAAAATGTTGAATGAACATCGAGTTTTATCGAAACATTTAATTCTTGATATATACATGTAACTCGCCATTTTTCGCGCAGACAATTTAAATGTACTTCTGCTTTAAATGCCAGGAACTTCCTCATTTTGAATTTCGACAACACATATATGATCTCTAGTAAGGTATATAATAGGCTGTTTTGTATTTATAGATATTTAGTGTGTTACATAAGTGATCAGAAGAATTTCAGGATGATAATCAGTATTCGATTCTCCTTACAAAGTTAAAAGCTTTAAATTTTTTAAGAGAAATTTATTTTCTTTGAAGAAAATTGCAATTATCTTTCTATTAATATACCTATGTAACTCATGAGCCCGCAAGAAACAGTTCAATTTCAAATCACGAGTCGTGCTAAACAACGCCCGTAAACGCAAACCCTTTCGAATTGCTAGAGTAACCACGCGTTGTAACTTTTCATGAAACGTTCATTACGTTTTGTTCATCTAATTTATGGGTATTTTTTTGTCATTTTGAAATGAGTTCGATAACCAATAATCCTGTATACTTACCGATAACTGATGATGTGCCATTATCCGACATAATATTTTAAGTTGAATTATCTATGTTCGGAGAGAGTAATTGAGCGACGTTTGCGAGCAGAGAGTGAGATTTCACGTAACCAATTCGGTTTTATGCCAAAAATGGCATCTACCGTACCTCGTACGGTAGATGCCATTTTTGCACTTCGCCAAATTTGTGAAAAATATAGGAAGGCGCATAAAAATGCGTATGGTATGGTATTAGTTGATCTCGAAAATGCATATGACGGGGTACCGAGTGAAGTCTTGTAGTAGGCCCTCAAGATGAAAGGAGTGCCTGAAAAGTACCTGAAGTTGATCCAAGCTATGTATGCCGAATGCCACACGCAAGTTCGGTCCGCAGCTGGAATCACAGCCAGATTCGATGTGGCTATAGGCTTGCACCAAGGGTCGGCTCTCAGTCCTTACCTCTTCTTGTTGATTATGGATGCCCTATCATCGCACATACAGGAATAGGCACCCTGGTGCATGTTATTTGCCAACGACATCGTCCTGGTAGCAGAAACTGGACAGGAGGTGCAGAGCAAGCTGGAGGAGTGGCGGAAGAGACTGGAGAAAGTAGGCCTTAGGATAAGCAGAACCAAAACTGAATACATTTTCTGTGACTTTGGCGGCCTCTCTAGTCCAATCCCGTTTACACTCGGCGGTATACCCCTACTAGTAGGCTCCGACTTCCGCTACCTCGGTTCACTTATGCAACACGACGGCCAAATTGAGCGGGGTGTTCGGCAAAGGATCAACTCAGGATGGATGAAATGGCGACAGGTCTCGTGCACAATATGCGATCCTAAATGCCTTTGAAATTCAAGGGACGTATATATAAGGCGGTTATAAGGCCTGTCGTATTGTATGGAGCGGAGTGTTGGGCTACTAAGAAGATGGATGAAAAACGATTACATGTGGCAGAGATAAGAATGTTGCGATGGATGTGTGGAGTTACGAGAATGGATAAGATTAGGAATAAATACGTGAGAGGTAGTCTGAAAGTGGCGCCTATAGACGAGAAAGTAAAAGGAAGTCGTTTGGCTTGGTATGAACATATTATGCGAAGAGATGATATGTATGTAGGTAAGCAAGTGATGAATATGAAGATAGAGGGATGGAAAGGGAGAGGGAGGCCAAGGAAAATATGGATGGACTGTGTGGACAGGATGGATATGAAAGAGAAAGGGGTAACTGATCAGATGACGGGCGACAGAAAAGAATGGAAGCGAAGGACGTACTGCGCCGACCATAAATAAATTGGTACCAGGGCAAGATGATGATTCTGTATGTTCGACCTGAATGACCTGCTCAGTGAACGATACAGTCTCTCTTTTATTTACCTTGCAAAATGAGACAGAACTTAAGCTTGACGAGACTTACATGTACGCAAAATAGAGAGACGCTTCATCACGTTTACAAAGGATAAATAATAATCTTACGGAACGTATATTAAAACAGAAGAATTATATATTGCCTGGATCAGATAAAAGATGTAATTAAGTATTGAATTGTTTAATTTGCAGTTGGATTAATGAAATTAGGAAGAGAATACGCCAGCAAGTGGAATGGAATATATAGAATTTGGGTGTACCCCTTCGGCGCAGTCTGCATTTATAATCCTGATGACATTGAGGTAATTATAAATGATATAATCTACCTCTATAATCACCGTTCTATTGGTATAATCACCGTTGGATTGATATCGAGATAATGATACCTCGATAGCAATCCAAGCCGGTTTCAGAACCATAGAATAAATATTTTTTCGATTTCGTCCATATTGGAACATACGTGTCAGTCCCTGCATGCCTGAGAGGTCTCCATAATGTTCTCGAAAGACATGTGTAGTCTGCAAACCCGCACTTGGCAAGCGTTGTGGACTTTGTGGCCTTACCGTTCTCATAGTGAGAAGAGGCAAAGCAGTCAGACAGTGTATATACAGGGCTGGTGATTGGAACATAATCTGAAACTCAAAGGAATTCTAGAACTGCAATCTGTTGGACTAGCATTCCTCTATAGCGGCATATATCATAATTTCAAAAAAGTTAAACCTGATTTTAAATATCAAATGTAATAAGCACCCTAACAGCATTGCAACATACATTTAAAAGTGTTGCATATAAAATGTAAATGAGCTAATTTATATTGCTTATAATTAGATTTCTAATAAGATACTTACCTACTTTTTTACATAATGAGAGATCGTGGGTTACATGATGAAGTAATTATAATAATCGTTTTTCTGTGCAACCTTGAATATTCCACTGTCATGGGAAATCATTATAGGTATACATACTATCTGAATCAAGTATATAACTAATCTTACAATAATAATATGTTGCTAACAGGTATCTTGAATGTTGTACCTGACATAAATACTTCATGTAATAATAGTGACAACAATGTTTTTAACTCAACTTATACATTTGTTTCAGACAATTATTTCGAACGTAAGATACAACGATAAAAGCGTGATCTATGACATTCTTCAGCCCTGGTTACAAGACGGATTACTCATTAGCAATGGTAGGTAAGTCTTTGCTTATGGATTTCGCCCATTGCTGATGCAGGTCATAGTAATGTCCTCACATTGGCCATTTCCTTTGATTCGTAGAGATCTAAAAAGATGCCTGTAGTACGAATTACTGGCAAAAAAGTACTAACGAAAGTAAGGCCTTAAAATATATGTATTTTATTCTCATAGTTAACGCATTTGAAATCATCATCTTCTTGCCCTGGTCCCAATCTATTTGGGGTCGGCACAGTACGTCCTTCGCTTCCATTCTTTTCTGTCACCCGTCATCTGATCATTTACCCCTTTCTCTTTCATATCCATCCTCACACAGTCCATCCATCTTTTCCTTGGCCTCCCTCTCCCTTTCCATCCCTCTACCTTCATATTCATCACTTGCTTACCTACATACATATCATCTCTTCGCATAATATGTCCATACCAAGCTAAACGACTTCCTTTCACTTTCTCGTCTATAGGCGCCACTTTCAGACTACCTCTCACGTATTCACTCCTAATCTTATCCATTCTCGTAACTCCACACATCCATCGCAACATTCTCATCTCTGCCACATGTAATCGTTTTTCATCCATCTTCTTAGTAGCCCAACACTCAGCTCCATACAATACGACAGGCCTTATAACCGCCTTATATATGCGTCCCTTGATTTTCAAAGTCATTTTAGGATCGCATATTGTGCCCGAGACCTGTCGCCATTTCATCCATCCTGAATTGATCCTTTGCCGAACATCTCGGTCAATTTCGCCGTCAACACGACGGCGAAATTAGTAGCAGTAGTGAACCGAGGTAGCGAAAGTCGGAGCATACTGGTAGGGGTATACCGCCGATTGTAACCGGGCTTGGACTAGAGAGGCCGCCAAAGTCACAGAACATGTATTTAGTTTTGGTTCTGCTTATCCTAAGGCCTACGTTCTCCAGTCTCTGCCGCCACTCCTCCAGCTTGCTCTGCACCTCCTGTCCACTTTCTGCTACCAGGACGATGTCGTCGGCAAACAGCATGCACCAGGGTGCCTCTGCCTGTATGTCCGATGATATGGCATCCATAATCAACAAGAAGAGGTAAGGACTAAGAGCCGACCCTTGGTGCAAGCCTACAGCCACATCGAATCTGGCTGTGATTCCAGCTGCGGACCGGAATTGCGTGTGGCATTCAGCATACATAGCTTGGATCAACTCCAGGTACTTTTCAGGCACTCCTTTCTTCTTGAGGGCCCACCACAAGACTTTACGCGGTACCGGGTAATATGCCTTTTCGAGGTCTGCGAATACCATATGCAGATTTTTATGCGCCTCCCTGTATTTTTCACAAATTTGGCGAAGTGCAAAAATGGCATCCACCGTACCTAGACCAGGCATAAAACCGAATTGGTAGCGTGAAATCACACTCTCTGCTCGCAAACGTCGCTCAATTACTCTCTCCCATACTTTCATACTATGGGGCATTAACTTTATTCCCCGATAATTGTTGCATTCTTGGACATCTCCCTTATTTTAAAAAATGGGCACTAGGTAACTGCTGCACCATTCCTTGGGTACTGTCTGCTCATGCAACATCTTATGGAAGAATAAAGTCAGCCACACCCATCCATCCTCCCCTAACACCTTCCATGCTTCTACTGGTATGCCATCTGGTCCTAATGCTTTCCAATTCTTCATTCCACTCACAGCCCGTTTTACCTCATCCTTACTTATTACATTCACTAGTCCAATATTCTTCGCCTTGTTCTCAAGCTTTTTGCTCCAATCATTCTTTTCATTCATTAACTTTTCAAAATATGTCCTCCATCTTTCTTTAATCCTATCATCCTCCGTAAGAACCACTCCTGTTTCGTCTTTCATACACTTGATATGGGATACATCCCTCGCCTTTCTCTCTCTTGCCTTAGCCAGTCGGTATAAATACTTTTGGCCCTCGGGTTTCTCAAGTAAACCGTATAGGTCGTTAAGGGCTTTTGCTCTAGCTAAGGCAACAGCTTTTTTAGCTCTTTTCTTACATTCATCATACTTATTTTTCTTACTCTCTTTCAACGAGTCATTACCTTCTTTCATATTATTTAGTTAATTTTAATCACGCTTAACATCCTTTGGCACATAATAATATGTAGTACACAGTTAGTAGTGCTTTATCCTTCAGCTACTATTGCAATAAGTTCAGTTACTGATAGTACCGAGGTAGAGGAGAGGAGAGGAGTAGGAGAGAGGACGATTAAAGGATTTAGAAAAGTATAGCGGTAATAGCTTCATAATATCCTTCCTTTCTCTAGGATTGGCTACGCGTGAATTATGCTTATTTGACATCACCAGCGTCTGTGGACGGTTAGTAGCTTACCAACGAGAAGGTCTTAGATCATATACGGCCTTTCCTTTGGCACATAATAATATGTAGTACACAGTTAGCAGTGCTTTATCCTTCAGCTACTATTGCAATAAAATCAGTTACTGATAGTACCGAGGTAAAGGAGAGGAGAGGAGTAGGAGAGAGGACGATTAAAGGATTTAGAAAAGTATAGCGGTAATAGCTTCATAATATCCTTCCTTTCTCTAGGATTGGCTACGCGTGAATTATGCTTATTTGACATCACCAGCGTCTGTGGACGGTTAGTAGCTTACCAACGAGAAGGTCTTAGTTCATATACGGCCTTAAGAAAAGTCACAAGTTGTACAGAAGCACCTTTGTATGAAGTAGATTGTGAAATGGGTATCACACTACCGCATTGGTGATCTAAAAGTTATTATGTACGTTGAATTTTTCCTATTACAATATTTGTAATAAACGAGACTTCAGTAAAATTCCTCGAGCTACCTAAGAAACACACCAATTCTAAAGTTAACTTGCCAAAGTTTGGGTGCAAATATATTACGGTAAATATATTTTACAAAGTAGCCACTTAAATTTAAAGAATTACAATAAAAATAATGAATGGTAATACTAGTGAGGACACTTAACCTTGATAGCCAACGTTGTGACTTAATAGCTTTAATAGTTAATAATTTATAGCTGTCAATCGCTATTACAATGTATACTCGTTTTCAGGGTTCCTCAAATTCCAATGTATTACGCTATCTTATTATATTTTCTTTAGTTCAAAGGCTGATATTTTTATGTAGGGTTCTGTAATGGAAGAGAAGATACAGTCTCTATAGAGCAATGTTGTCGGATTTGTAGAAATCTGACTGCAATATCTTGGCTAACTGCTCTTTGTCCAGTCAAATCAATCTCACATTTGCTTCTCCGACGAGTTTGTTAGAATCTGATAAAAATGCTTAGTGTCAAATTACTATTTTTAAGTCACTTTTATGTAATCATCCATCCTACATTTAAAACACAATTCTAATAATATTTTCTGGCCGCTTTCGGAAGGTGTATCGATTTCATTTAATTTTTATCTAAATATTTCAATAGTACTTTCTTCTTTAATACAGGTCCGAAATGGCAAGAACGAAGGAAGATACTCACACCCGCATTTCACTTCAACATATTGCGCCAGTTCTGTGAAATCTTTCGGGAAAACAGTCAAAGACTATTGGAGGCCCTTAACCAAACAGCTGGCAAGCCCATCGATATAGTATCAATTATTTCGGAATTCACTCTTAACTCTATTTGTGGTACGAATAGTCAGTTTTAATTTAGATGTTACTACACATATTATACTGTGAATGTATTTCCCAGAACTACCTAAGTGATTTCTGAATACTCATTAAGCGGAATTTTAGAGACAGCAAAGTATATAAACATCATGTCTTTTTGCAGAAACGGCTATGGGCACCGAACAGAACAACGAAACATCACAAGCTAGCAAGTCATACAAAGAAGCCATATACTCTTTAGGGTCTGTCTTCATACAAAGATTCATGAAAGTGTATTTGGCCCCCGATTGGATATATTACTCAACGTCCATGGGTAGGCAACAAACACACCATTTAAAAACAGTGCACAATTTTACAGCGAATGTAATTAAAAAAAGAAAAGCCTATGTAAAAGAACATGGTATGAGTGTACGTAAAAATGAAACAGCGGATGATGACGGTTTCACATATAAGAAAAAACAGAAAACGGCCATGTTGGATCTACTTATATCTGCTGAAAAGGAAGGACATATAGACAAAAAGGGAATTCAAGAAGAAGTCGACACATTTATGTTTGAAGTGAGTACATGTCCAATAAACAAAACGATATATAAATTAATATTTTTTGAAGAAGGGCCCTAAAATTGTATAACCTTTTTCGGGTTAAGAATAAAATATGTACCTCAGTGATTTACTTAACATTATCCCCTAGGAGGCGTTCAAAACATTACCCCTAGACTCTAGTGTTTAGGGAACAGTTTCGGGTATGTTTTTATACGCGTGACTAAAGTATTTCAACGATCAGACCAACTGTATTTAAAATTTTACTAACAGTTTTATCTTATTAATATGTGCATTACAAATACGTAGTTCTGTATCTGAATACAAAAATAAACCCTAATGTCCTCTAGCTTCCTGTAAGTCGTATGGGATGTAGATACACAAATAATTATGTCGGCTCTCTTCTGTTCATTAACACTCAGCGATAAGAAATAATTAACTGTTGTTTATAATAACAACAAACAATATTAACAGATGTGATCTTTTATTTTAAAATAACAAAAAATATATGATTAATTTATTTTCAAAACACTCAATAACAAATACAGGGAGGCAGAAGACTCAAGTCCATCTCCAAAAGAAATCTGGTTTGGATCAGCTGGATTAAACCTTTCTTTACCAGTTTCAGATCCCCTAAGACCAAAATAAAATAAAGACAAAGTACTGGATCCGCCACTCCATTAATATAATCATTTACTCAAACCTTGATGAGTTTGTGTGTGTTAACACGTTTATTCGTACATACCTTTTCAGTTGGAAACAGAAACTACTTTATATATTTTCTGTAAATATATACATTATGTAAAGTAGGTGGAGTATGGATTAATATACCTATTTTTTAACTTTGTTTACAGGGACACGACACTACTGCATCTGGTCTAACCTTTTGCTTTATGTTGCTTGCGAATCACAAAGATATACAAGTAAGTGACCTTTTACTATAATTTTCATGAAACCCTGTAGATTAACTATACCTACTAGACTTCACGCAAAAAGTAACACTATTGTCCTTTGTTCACAGTTGTAAAGTTCACATAATTATATCTAAGAAACTTACTAATGTCAAATGTCTTGCTATCTAAATCCTGACAAGAAGGTACTTCACGATTCCTTAAGACATATTATTAATCCTTCTATTATACTGCGCTTATATGGAACTAATAAAATTGTATGACATTAAATATTGCCTCAACTGCACTTTATATATACCATAAAGTTCAATGAGGAAAACCTACTGAGTTAAATTTAATTGTTCCAAGAAATTAGCGAGCAATTCTTGCTTCAATTAAACGTGATCATACCACGGCTCCCATGCTGAACTCAGGACGACGCGCGACGTCACATTGTTCATACCTTTAAAGTTAATTACATGTCTCATCTCATCATCAATTTTTAACAGTCCACTGCTCTAGACCAGCAGAGTCTCTCCTTTGAAAGGAGGAATTGGTCTACTATACCACGCTGGCCAAACGGGTTGGTATAGGGTTTGTATCAAGTTTTCCTTCTCTTACAATGCTGTTCTATTGATAATATGCTCCTTCTGTCTTACGACACCCATGGGATGATATGGGGTGGTGACAATCCGTATTCTTAATCCGTCACCACACGGACATATGTATAGATGTGCATAAATCATCATCATGATACCGCCTTTGGCAGTTCACTGCTAGTCATAGGTCTCCCCTAATTTGCGTGACAATAGCATTATAAGTCAGTATAGGAGGATCTGGACTACAATACCACGCTGGCCAGACGCGTTTGATGTATAGTTTTCCGTCTTTTCTGCAAGAAACTATTTGCTTCGTGTATTCTACTTAGTAACCTCTTAAGACACTTACGGAATAAAATGGTAATGACTCTTAATTATTTTATTCTTTCCAGAATAAAGTCGTGTCTGAATTAAAAGAAATATTTGGCGACTCAAAGCGGCCTACCACAGTGGATGATTTGCCAAAGATGAAGTACTTGGAATGTTGTATTAAGGAGAGTTTGCGCCTGTATCCACCAGTACATTTTATCAGTCGTACTATAAACGAAACTACAGTTTTAAGTTAGTAAATTCAACAATATATAAAATACTAGAGGACGCCAGCAGCTACGCATGCATTTTTTTTTAATTTACCCGTTTTGGCCGATCTCGTGGGAATTTCGGGAAATCCCTTCTTAGTGCACCTCTACGGTCCCCAAGGAACATACATGCCAAATTTCAGCTTCCTGCGCCCAATAGTTTCGGCTGTAGCGTGTCTGTCAGTCAGTCAGTAACGCAAGGATTTTATATATTAAGATAATAGATGCTTTAACTTGAGACTAACCTTCTTAGAAAGTTGAGGTAGAATGTCCGGCAGAAGAGGTTGCTATTTATAGACAGACAGACCAAAATATGATAATTTTTTATCGATTACTATTTATGAAGTCCTACGTTTACTCCAGACGTGTCAGCACAATTACTCTTCCATAAGTAGTTGCTAATTTTACTTATCAAATGCCTACAAATATTGTACCATTTCCTAAACCGATGCTGTCCAACTATTGAGTAGTTCACCATCACACTAAACATTTCCGACCATGCCTGACGAACGCAAACCAACGCTCCATTAACAGGATAACGTAATCGATTTATGATAGTCGGTTACCAAGGCTGACATTATTAACGAGAACAATAGAAACAGTTTTTAGACGAGGAATGACAATTAATTTTCAAGCGACTAATTACAGTTATAGAGTTAACACAGTAACTTATCTTTAACTTAACTGAGTGACGATATCATAATCATCATCAGCCCTGTATATATACTACCCCACTGCTGGGCACGGGCCTCTTCTCACTATGAGAAAGATAAGGCTACAGTCCACCACGTCGGCCAAATCATCATCATCAATTATGACATCACATGATAATTATAATGGATTAATTCAAAGAGGGTTGGGACTTTGTAATGGATTCTGACGCATATACCTAGACGTTTCAATGGTAGGAAATTGTTGTTAAAGCAAAGTAATTCGGGCGGGCTTGAGCCACCTGAGGTAACTTGACATGTAAGTAGCTCGTGCAATGCCGTTGAATATTGGCATTCATGGATTGTAAAATATTCCGCATGGAAACATATATACATATAAAAAGAGCTAAAGCTGCTAATATTTTGAAAATACTACAAACTCCTTTACTAAATCCGGCTTGGTATCGACAGATAAATAACGCCTAGATTAAACTAAATAGCTTGAACTGACAGTTGTGGGAAAAATAAGTATACCCAATAAGAACATGTATCACATTCGATAAGAAAACGAAAAGAGATAGTCATAAAAGTGCAAATATTATACAGGTATAACCAACCACTTTCAGGTATTTTAAATGCTATGAAAAAAAGTCCTTACAAACTTAATGTGACAATCTTGTGTCTATGTTTTAGGTAACTACACCGTTCCAGCAGGCATTTTGTGTCACATTTCTATCTTGGATCTCCACCATCGTGCGGACCTATTTAAGGACCCGGAGAGGTTTGATCCCGACAGGTTTCTTCCGGAGAACAGTGTGGGTCGCCACCCCTACTCATATATACCTTTTAGTGCCGGGCCCAGAAATTGTATAGGTATACTTTTATCTTTTACTAAATTTATTGTTGCAGAGGTCCTCCTACCTAGCCTAATGAAGCCAATATTTATTGATAGTAATTACTGTCTTACTCTTACGCGAGTTTAGTGACTTAACCCTTATCTGATTGTACATACGAACCCAGAGACGGGGTACGACCGAATGATGTGGTCAAGGTTATTTTAGCGAGGTCCTCAGACTCCTCAGTTGCTTGTTTTCTCACAATTTATACTTTCATTAAAAAAAGAAATCGAAATTGCAATGAAATTCCTTTTCACGACTTACTGGCCACTTATCTATTATAATTGCTTTAGACTATAAGTATAACTAATTATGTACAGGGTGTTGATATGCATTAGCAAAATATTTTCAGGGATGGATATACTACTATAACTGAATTCAAATACATGAAAAAATAACTCAGTAAAACTTAATGTATTTTTTTCGTAATGATACATTTAAAAAACAGCTCGGTGTTTTGACCGTCGCCACCGCTCAGCTGATCGCCGCGAGCTCACATTACAGTAACCTAACATATACGTGCACATGTACCTACCGTGCAGTATTATTCTGCACCAGGAAACAGTTTATTCTGATGTACTAACTAAGTGACATTTAATGTAAATAGGGTCTTATAAGATCGCACACCGTTTTAAATAATTTTAGGTGAATAAGTATACTGTCTATTTTAAAGTATATAAATATTTTGCAAATGCATATCAACACTCTGTATAATAGATATTGATCTAATAAAAAAACGACAACTATAATTATATTTAGTAATATATATTCTTGTAGGTTAAATTCGTCCTTCAATACGAATTATAACTACTATAATATATTTTCAAGAAATTATTTCGAAAGGCAATTTTTATTGTAATTGATGTATCTATAGACTTATTAGAAGTACCTAAAGCAAATAATATAATTGAATAAATCAGAATAGCTATAAATTGCCCGAATTTTAAAGCAGATATTAATTTTCAGGTCAAAAATTCGCCATGATGGAGATGAAGATTGCAGTAGCAGAAGTACTGCGCCAGTTTAAACTGGAGCCCGTCACGAGGCCCTCAGACATTGTTTTTATAGCGGATCTAGTGCTTCGAAACGATGGACCAGTTACCGTAAATTTTGTAAAAAGGCAGTAATGGAAGGAGCTTGTTAAGAAAAACATTAAAATAAAGAAACTTGTACGGTCAGACAACAAGCCTAGGAGTCTCAGAAAAAATTCAGAGTCATCAAAATAAAGCTAAGGTGAAGATAGGAACTTTTAGAATATTGTTCCCGGTAGAAGAATCAACCTTCATTAGATTAGACCGTGGGGTGATAGGGCATATTTTTAGCTAATTGTATCTAATTCACGTAGACGGAATACTCTGTCTTCAGTATAGTATACTTTTGTTTAACTTATTCCAGGCTGTAACCTCAATGTCCATTTCTACAATTTATGATCATTGTAATAAAAATACAAATTTAATTAATATATAATTGACGTTTCGTAACTAGGCTTACCTTTACGTCTCTATTTCCCTTCTGTGATACGGTTAGTCCATGTGGTGACGGATTAAGAATACGAAATGTCACCAGCCCATATCTTCCCATGGGTGTCGTAAGAGCCGACAGAGGGAGCATATTGTGCAGAGAACAGCACTGTAAAAGAAGGAAAACTTGATACAAACCCTATACCAACCCGTTTGGCCAGCGTGGTAAAGTAGGCCAAGTCCTCCTTTCAAAGGAGAGGCCTAGTCCAGCAGTGGACTGTTAAAGGCTGATGATGATGATATGTGTTTTATGGATACCTCTATTAGATCTGTGGGCTCGAGACTTAAAAGTTCATCGTGTTTTTCTTTTTAGCAAAGATTTGGATTTAATTTAAATAAATTAGTGTGATGAGCTTAGGGAGGCTTATGTCCAACAGTGGACGACTTTCGGCTTATATGATGAAATTAGTATGTCATCAAACTAAAATTGAAGTTGAGATCACACCTTTGATAGTACTAGTATAAGGTACATACAACGGTATACGGTTTGAAGGCCTTGCCACACGATACAATTTTACCACCGATCAAATTTTCAATCGAATTGGCTTTGCCCGTCTACACGACACAATCAAATCACTGATTTGCATTCCGTCCACCCGATTGGTTAAAATCTGGTGGTACCGCCCACACGATGAACTTGAGTTGGACGACTGGCGTCTACACGTCACGATTTCATCAAGTGATTTAGTGAAGTTGGACGAAAAATTGTGTCGTGTGGCAAGGCCTTTATAGTACGCCTGAATGAATAGTGTGGGCAATTTCAATAAAATTTATAATCAGTACTTGAGCGTTAGGTAACACCACACGTAGCACTATGCGTTGGTCAAAAGTAGGTACTGTTTTTTGAGGGTGTATTGAAGAAGCTTAACTGCTAGTTTAAGAGGCTACCTCGAAAGTCTAAAATCTTTCAGTGGCCATCGCTTTTAAACGTAAGCTATAAAGTTGAAAAGCGCGTGATTTCTGTCATTGCGTGCCCGAAAATGTCTGAAATCTTATTTCGTTCATAGCTCAAGTAATAATCGTTATAGAAACAATTCTTCTATGCTTTTAGTATTAAACTAGTTAGCAAATTCAAGGCGCAAAATTAAGTATTATTTAAATGTAAATAATGATATTTATAATATAATATACAATATAATATTCTACCACATTCACACAACACCATCTAGTACCAAACTAAGCAGAAGCTTGTACTATGGGTACTAGATAATGGATAAACATACATATATACTTTTTTTTTTGTAAATACATACTTACATATTATACTTACATAGAAACACCCAGACCAAGACAAACATCCATGTTCATGCACACAAATGTTTGACTTGAGCGGGAATCGAACCCGCGACCTTCGGCGTAGCAGTCGCTTACACTCCCGCGGCGCCAACCGGTCGTCATTTATAGAAAGCATGTTTTCCAAATTAAAATTCTATCAAACAAAAATCTTTCAACCATGTATGGTTTTACTAGACAAAGACGTAATTAATAATATACTAATGATTCACTTTGCTAGTGTGTCTCACTGCTTCCAAATCGATAAACAAATATGGCATAGTAATACGTTTTCGAGGTAGCGCCTTAAAAACAGTTGAGAGATTGACAGACTGCCATGCAGAGGGTATCGGGTTCGAATCCACGGCCCGTACGATTGACTAGTCGAAGTCATGTGCGAATTTAATTGTAAATTATCGCTAGATAGCTAGAGCTGCATAGGACGTTAGCAGGTGCAATCTGCATCCTAACCGCGGAGACTGCCGTACAAATAATAATCATTTTGTGAAAAATAATTGACAGAGATAGCAAGAGCTGCATGTGACGTTAGCAGATACAGTCTGCATACTAATCGGAGACTGCCGTACAAATAATTATTTAGTGACAAATAATTGACAGAGATAGCAAGAGCTGCATGTGACGTTAGCAGATACAGTCTGCATACTAATCGGAGACTGCCGTACAAATAATTATTTAGTGACAAATAATTGACAGAGATAGCAAGAGCTGCATGTGACGTTAGCAGATACAGTCTGCATACTAATCGGAGACTGCCGTACAAATAATTATTTAGTGACAAATAATTGACAGAGATAGCAAGAGCTGCTTGTGACGTTAGCAGATACAGTCTGCATACTAATCGGAGACTGCCGTACAAATAATTATTTAGTGACAAATAATTGACAGAGATAGCAAGTGCTGCATGTGACGTTAGCAGGTACAGTCTGCATACTAATCGGAGACTGTCGTACAAATAATTATTTAGTGACAAATAATTGACAGAGATAGCAAGAGCTGCATGTGACGTTAGCAGATACAGTCTGCATACTAATCGGAGACTGCCGTACAAATAATTATTTAGTGACAAATAATTGACAGAGATAGCAAGAGCTGCATGTGACGTTAGCAGGTACAGTCTGCATACTAATCGGAGACTGTCGTACAAATAATTATTTAGTGACAAATAATTGACAGAGATAGCAAGAGCTGCATGTGACGTTAGCAGGTACAGTCTGCATACTAATCGGAGACTGCCGTACAAATAATTATTTAGTGACAAATAATTGACAGAGATAGCAAGAGCTGCATGTGACGTTAGCAGGTACAGTCTGCATACTAATCGGACACTGCCGTACAAATAATTATTTAGTGACAAATAATTGACAGAGATAGCAAGAGCTGCATGTGACGTTAGCAGGTATAGTCTGCATACTAATCGGAGACTGCCGTACAAATAATTATTTAGTGACAAATAATTGACAGAGATAGCAAGAGCTGCATGTGACGTTAGCAGGTACAGTCTGCATACTAATCGGAGACTGCCGTACAAATAATTATTTAGTGACAAATAATTGACAGAGATAGCAAGAGCTGCATGTGACGTTAGCAGGTACAGTCTGCATACTAATCGGAGACTGCCGTACAAATAATTATTTAGTGACAAATAATTGACAGAGATAGCAAGAGCTGCATGTGACGTTAGCAGGTACAGTCTGCATACTAATCGGAGACTGCCGTACAAATAATTATTTAGTGACAAATAATTGACAGAGATAGCAAGAGCTGCATGTGACGTTAGCAGGTACAGTCTGCATACTAATCGGAGACTGCCGTACAAATAATTATTTAGTGACAAATAATTGACAGAGATAGCAAGAGCTGCTTGTGACGTTAGCAGATACAGTCTGCATACTAATCGGAGACTGCCGTACAAATAATTATTTAGTGACAAATAATTGACAGAGATAGCAAGTGCTGCATGTGACGTTAGCAGGTACAGTCTGCATACTAATCGGAGACTGTCGTACAAATAATAATCATTTTGTGAAAAATAATTGACAGACATAGCAAGAGCTGCATGTGATGTTAGCAGATACAGTCTGCATACTAATCGGAAACTGACGTACAAATAATTATTTTTAGTGACAAATAATTGACAGAGATAGCTAGAGCTGCATGTGACGTTAGCAGGTACAGTCTGCATACTAATCGGAGACTGTCGTACAAATAATTATTTTGTGATAAATAATTGACAGAGAAAGCAAAAGCTGCATGTGACGTTAGCAGGTACATTCTACGTACGTACTAATCGGAAACGGCCGTACAAAACATCATTTTTTGAGAAATGATTGTCAGGGATTGCTAGAGCTGCATGTGACGTTAGCAGGGACAGTCTGCATACTAATCCGAGACTGTGCCGTACAAATAATAATTTGGTAAGAAATTAGGTACATGCGCTTGAAATAAAATACTCAGATTATTTCAAGTAACCCTTTGATAAGCCACATTGTCCAAATTGAGATCTAGTCGATTATGCTTAGCGTACATTTGTTAAGGCTAGTGTCAATCTTAATCCAGGGGGGTCCTAGGTAACTTTTGTCCCTCGGCCGCCATCTTGGAATGAGAGCAGGTGAATGTGGTTTTTCTTGATTATCTGGTAAACTATTGGACGCACAATTCTCTACAGATTTGGTCATAAAACTTTTGTTGTTATGCCAAATATAAAAAATAAATTTATAGCGACCCCAAATGTAAATTTTTAATGGACTAATCTGCTATAGGCGTTGCTAAGGACTTTATTTATCCTATCCTATAATACGGTGTGTGATCCTATTGGACGACCAAATGTCAGCTCAGTCAGCTGTCCAAACTTCAAAGGAACAAATTGTTTTTTATTGCTCCTTGTTTTTACAGCATGAGTTGCGTGTCTGACCCATAGTAAAAACAACATATATATTTTTTTTCGGTTCTTCGCACGTTTTGGCACATTTATTTTAAATGTTGAGGGTTTTTGTTGTCGACATGATATGTCGACAACAAAAACCCTCAACATCGTGAACCGTCAGTTCCATACCGACACTTTGGGCGTTTTAGCACTAGGTACCTACAAGGAATATTACTGTCATGCAATATGATTTTTTACGGTGCAGTATGAAACGTCAAATGTTTAACCAAATTAGCACGTGTGCATAATATACGTAATGTTGGCGTCCGACATTTTACTTTTCTCCATTCTGAGCCGTTTTAACTGGTCAGATATGAGAGCAATGAAAAACGTATCTCTGCTAGTGCAGTGCACTAGCGATTAGTAGGTACTATTCCTTAATTTTGTATCTTGCCTCTTAGGGCTTAGGGCGTCAGCGTCAACGCAGCGGCACCTCGGCGTCGACGCGGCGACTACGCCGCGTAGACGCCGACGTGCCGCTTGGCGGCTTTAATCCACGCGCTAACATTTTTTTATATCGCCACGCCTGCCACGGTAGACAGAGGTGTAATATTACACTCAAATTTGGCCTTATGCAGGTCCCATGTAAAAGGAGGCGAGCTTATTACGGTTACCGGGCACATTGTCGGACTCCACGCTGCTTTTTTTTTGTAGGAAAAGGCGGCAAACGAGCAGACGGATCGTCTAATGGTAAGCAATTACCTCCGCCCATGAACACAAGCAACACCACTGGAGTCACAAGTGCGTTGCCGCCCCTTGGGATTGGGAAAAGGGATAGGATGAGGAGTGGGATGAGGGAGAAGGAATAGGGGATAGGGCCTCCGGCACTTTCACTCACCGAACGAAACGCAACAGTTTAGGTTTTGTTACTTTACGTCGATTTTTTGTGAGAGGGTAGTACTTCCCCGTTCGAGCCGGCCTATTCATGCTGAAATCAGCAAGGCTCTTCTACCGTAAAACTAACTGCTACTGAGAATTCGGAAAAACTAAGTAACACTTTTCCCCGACACTGGACCACGTAGGCAGTCACACGCTAACATCCGGTAGAAGTAAATAAATAATCCAGTCGTATTGCCTTATTATTTTTCGATGTTCACAAATTAATTCGAGGGAAGACGGACAATTGCACAAGCCAATTATCAATTTTTTTTCATGCCATATCGGACAATGCAATATCTATCGAACAGCCGGACAGTAAAATTTCTTGTTGTGTCCAAAACTTAAAATTTATTTTAGGTTATTGATTTTTGAGAAAAAGTTTCATTCACTTGTTTTTAAAATAAAATATCGTCTACATCACAGGAATGTTAATTTAAAGATTCTGAAAAATCACGGTTGCCCATCATATAATATATACATCAAAATCATACCTGTTTATACCTGGCTGCGAAGCGGTGCGGCCAAGTGACAAACGGCAACCGTGATTTTTCAGAATCATTATATATATTGCCGTGACGTAGACGATATTAACACGCTTTTATTAGGTCGTCGTGTATGTAACTATGTAATGGAATCTAAGGTAACTAATTTAACCATCTTCCAAGGCTCGTAGCGTAGTGAAAATTGGCAGCTGTACCTATGTAGTTCGGATGACAATACAATAATATGGTACTGTCAAACTGATCTGATGATGGAGCTGGAAGACATGAACTGGAACTTCAGAATCGAAAATCGATTATTGCTGTTTTGGATTTCTTAAAAAAGTCTTGTGATGAACTTTGGGAAATTAGGTTTCAAGGTCTGATGATGAAGCCGGAAGATGGAATATCGTATCATTGTCGTGTTTGCACTTGTGAGGAAGGCCATGTAATGAACACGATCATCATCATCACTTTGAACACGATCAGGTTTCAAGGTTATAACAAACCAATTATATATTGTGAGATGAGAGGATGCGGGCTCATTCGCCTACTAAAAATAAATGTATAAATTTAAAAAATATTTCGTTATCAAAGACCAAAAAGTATAAAATATATGAATAGTTTAAAAAACACTAGAAAAACACGCTTATAAATAAATGCACTTTTACAGCCGGTTGCAGAAACGATATTTAAAATTTTAAAACGAGATTAAACCCTAATCTAGTATTAAGTCGTTGCACAACGCCAAATTCTTGTAAAATTTAATCCTATATTAAATTTAATTAAAGAAGAGTCAAAGCCTACATTAAAGCGCGTTTTACGTTGCACAAACGGCCATTAGCGTGAATTGACACATGAGAATTTTAAATATGACAGTTGTGAATTTTAAAATTTAATTTGAGCTCAGTGGCGTATTAAAGCTCTATTGTTGTTGAATTTATCTCTGTTCCATAATATCTTATTGTACATTGAAGTGTTTTTTGCCAAATATAGCTCTATTAAATAATATATTTCAATGCATTGTAGTGTTTTACGGTATTGAAGTGGTTTACAATGAATACCTAAGTTATGTCTTTACTAGTCTTTCATCTTTCAGCCGGTTGCAGAAACGATATTTAAAATTTTAAAACGAGATTAAACCCTAATCTATTATTAAGTCGTTGCACAAAGCCAAATTCTTGTAAAATTTAATCCTTTATTAAATTTAATTTAAGAAGAGTCAAAGCCTACATTAAAGCGCGTTTTACGTTGCACAAACAGCCATTAGCGTAAATTGACACGTGAGAATTTTAAATATGACAGATGTGAATTTTAAAATCTAATGTGAGCTCAGTGAGGTATTAAAGCTCTATTGTTGTTGAATTTATCTCTGTTCCATAATATCTTATTGTTCATTGAAGTGTTTGTTGCCAAATATAGCTCTATTAAATAATATATTTTAATGCATTGTAGTGTTTTACGGCATTGAAGTGGTTTACAATGAATACCTAAGTTATGTCTTAACTAGTCTTTCATCTTTGTCTGATCCCGAAGAAGATTTTCCTCGCGGTCAAATTCCGGCAAGGCGAATATATTTTTAAAGGCATGACGGTGGAGAATTACGTATTACATACAGGGTACCCATAGAAGCAGATGACCAAATACGAAACATTGTAGATAAGGAACCCATGTCTCAAAGAAATAAATAATTATGTTGATGGTCTAACACAGTTTTTAATTTCTTTGAGGGTTTTTGCCACAGGAGCTTATCAACTGAACAGGTCTTGGGTGATTATCAAATAAACACAAATCCAGTGTGTAGATTAGTGCAAAGAGTTCTCAAGCCCTTGCAAATTAAGCTCAAAATGTATTAAATTGCCAAACAGGAAAGTTCTACGTCTACATTTAAGATCTACGTCGAGTTGCAGCTAGCTTCTATGAAATTGATGGATTTCCACGTGTCGTAGGCGCTTTGGATTGTACTCATGTTAAAATTATTATTAGCAGAGGAGATCATCATCCAAGCTATACCAGTGCAAGAAGAGATACTTCTCCATAAGTGTAAAAATAATTGTCTTTATTGTATCTTATTGAATTATGACAACAAAACACATTACAAACGAAAGATATAAAAATATTTCCTTATCGTATGCAATTTAACCAATATGTCTTGAATAGTGTAACAGCTTATTTCCTTCTCTTTTCTCTCATTTTGTTCCTTCCACATAAATAAAATAACTGGGCATTTTCATATTTTGATTTTATATTATTACAAATACAATAGTAGCGATGGCGTATGTACTCAAGTTAGGTATAGAAAATCATCATTCATGAATGGTATTAACTGCATTATATATGGTCAATCATTATAATTAGCGCCAGGCTTCCTCTTTGTATAAATTGTCTCGACTTTTCAGCCCAAAACGTAACAATTTTAATTAAAATCGTAATAATGGTTCAATACAACAAAAACATAAACATGTCAATTTTTGACAAACGTTTTGATAGTCTTGACCACAGATTTACTAAATATGTATATTTAGAATTATACCTCCTTGATGTATGTAATCATTACGTTTTATTTACGTTTATAAACGGAAATTTTCACTCTTTTCGTTCACTTGTAGGCATTAGTTCTTCATTAGTTAAATGATGTTTAGCCAAGCGTAAAATTTGTTTGTGCAACGTCATTAAATTATGACACACATTAGCCATAATCTGCCTTTAAGTAATAAAGAATTAATTTGAAGCTTTCTGCAACTGACTGTCTACAGTCAAATATATATGGATCGTTCAAGTTATCTATTTCTGGGCTGAAGTGTAAACTATGTGCTTTTAATTATAATATTTGATTGTAAAAGCGTGGGGCGCTGGAACAGGAAAGACTTTATTGTTAACAAATACTAATACTACCTTCCTGGCGGAAGCTGCATGAGGTCGCATAAGAGCAAAGCATTTATGCTGCTAAAGGGTTACTAAAGGGAACCAAACATATCTCGTCCACGAACAAGAACTCTACATTTTGCCACTTTTGACGCTTTACCCTTATGTACTTAATTTCCTGAACGAAGAGGTGTTAAAAATGTCAGTTGTCTTCCCTTCTGATGGCACATGTTTTGTCTGAGTTCGACAAACTGGAAATTTGAACAGACTGTTTAAGGGGACTACAAGAGCTAAACGCGAGTTTTATAATGCTTTATAGTATATGATTCAATGTAGTTAACACAATCAGAAAAATATATGATATTCTTCAGGATATAATCTAGTTAATTAGTGTGTTAAAACATAATACAACTAACTTTAATCGATAGAAAAAAAAACACAAAAATACCTCTAAAATGTTTCTTAACTATTAAAAACCATATTAAAATACATACAATCATTCATTTCATTTTCATCATTAATTTATTTTATTTAAAAATAAGTGAACGAAACTTTTCCCCAAAAATCAATTACTTACCAAAAATTTGTTTAAAATTACTTGCGGCCACATTTTTATAGGCAACCTAGTAAATATACATATATTCTCCTAATTATAAATTTAAATAACAATTGTGTTTTTTGGAAAAACTCGATAAGTGCACTAATTTGTCGCGGGATCTAAGACTATAATTTAATGAACACAATATATAAGATCTGTAGAAGAACCGACCTTCATTCATTTGTGTCATGGATGAACGAATTTGGCTATTCTGTCAGTTAGTCACTAACGCAACAATCCCTACTTAATGTTATAAATCCAAAAGGGTGTCTGTATGTTCCGTTTTCACGCTAAAATTGCTGAACTGATTTTGTCGAAATTAAATATAGAGATATATTGGACCATGGAGACGGACATAGGCTACCATAAGTTGCAAAAATTAAACTGGGAGGGATTGTAGGGAGGGTAGAAGTTTGTACCTACGGCACAAATTTACCTCTTGGTAATAAGAACGCATGCGCTGTAAGTTAATGCTGCGCATGTGCTATCGTATATCTGTCAGTACTGTCACATCATACATATTGTTACGATTGGCGATATTTGAAAATAACGCCATCTATCAGTGAATAAGAGAACTAGAAGGGAATGGATATATCAGTGTTTCATCTATTCTCTAATAGATGGCGTTGCTGTTAATAATAGAACAATACTAGGACGCTCGTTTCTGTACGTTACGAGAACATTCCAGAAGCGGCTAGAATGAACTAGTTTGTTATCCAGCCGGTATAAATACCGCGCGGACAAGTGAATCGGGGCAGTACAATTGAATAAGCGGAGCGATCAAGATCAGTGAAGGATCTGAAGAGTCGGAAGTGTTTAGTGGTGTGAAATAGAGTTTTTATTAGCGTGTAATTATTATAGTGTTTTTGTTTGTAAAATACAGTACAGTTGAATAATCGGAGCGATCAAGAAGCGAAGGAGTGCGAAGATTAAGGAAGTCGGAAGTGTTTTAATTGGTGTTTTTATTAGTGTCGGAAATTAAGTGTGAATAAAATTGTGTTAGTGAATAAAGAACAGTTTAGTGTCACAGTGCATTTAATTTATCACCGAACCCCAGCTCGTAACAATATTGTCATATTGTGCACGGTGATTACATTATTTGCATATAAACTAATAAAGACTACGCAAACAGTTGAAACGATTTTCTCTACTAATATTATAAATGCGAAAGTGTTTATAGATATAAATTGGACATGTATGCAAGGTGATGTTATTACCTATCTACCTTTTTTGACCGAATTACTTTGTACCCTATAGAGTTTCTGAGCTCTTTAGACTAGGTACTCAGAACTGCCTTCACACAACTTGAGACTGAAAGTAAATTTGTGTTGCCCCGACTTCAACGCGCGCGAAGCCGCGGGCAAAAGCTAGTTTTATATAAACAGATATACTTATTTATACAGGTTATAAGAAATGGCATTCCAAAAACTGATACCAGTGATTCAGTAGATGATAATGAGGCACTTGGTGGTTGAATTTTCCGGAAACATTCTTCTAATAAACAATTTTCAAAAAACAGCTAAGCAAATATGAACACGCAAACTCGCACTATCAGCTGTAACAGCTAAAAATTGTTACTATGTCACTACATTCATCATGCTCCTAGCGTTATCCCAGTCTGAACCCGGAGTCCGCTTTCTAGTTTAACCGGATTTGACTCAATATTAGCTTTTCCACAAAGGGACTGGCTGTCTAACCTCCCCAACCCAAAGGGATAGTTATATTCCATGGTTTAAACTAGGGTCAGTTTAGTCATAGTTACTGACTCCCTATAACAGCTGTCAAAGATCTTCATGACAGCTGGGGCCGACGGCTTAAAGTGCTTTGCAAGCGATGATTTACAATTCAATACGCACATAACTCCGAAAAGTCATTAGGCGGGTCCACACCGAACGATCCGTTTTGGATCGGCATTCCGCGATCCAGGATCGCAGAGCGTGGTGCGTGGATCGTGTTATACTGATCCAGTTTTGAAAACTTGCGATCCTAAAAATACGCTCCAAGCGATCCTAAGGTGATCCGACAGTCTAGCTCTTGCATGATATGGAGTGACACGTACAGCGGCTGCGTCGAATTGCCGCTGCAGCAGTCACCTTTTTTTAAATTTTGCCCAAAAAATTACAGAAACAAATTAGATGGTTCTGGGTGAGAACGATATACAAAATTCGCCTGGAATACGGGGCTTAAAGCCGAGCCCTAACAGAGTTAATTGGCAATGAAGCTTTTCTTACGTAGGTATATATTTTCTTTTTACTATTGGTTTATTCTCCATTTCGAGAGAAATTTGTGTGGTGGCAACCGTCCACACCGCGCGCGCCCCGCAATTGAGGCACCCTTGAGGCTGGCAAAAAAACCGACAACGTACGGATCGTGGGCATCAGGGAGCGCGCACTCCAATATAGCGCGATCGCGCGCGGCACGTCCACACCACCTGCACTTTTGGGATCGCCCTCCTGCCGCGCGCGATCGGAGCGCGCTGGATCGTCCTGTATCGATGGAAACAGCTATTGGTGCACGCCGTGGATTCGAACCCGATACCCTCTGCATGGCAGTCTGTTGGTATCTCCACTGGGCTATCACTGCCTGTTTTGTGATACTATGTTACACATTATGTGAAAAAAAAACGGAAAATTCCACCACCAAGAGCCCCAGTATCGTCTGCTGAATCACTGGTATCAGTTTTCGGTAGGTAAGCCGTTCCTTACACCCAGCACAGTCAAATAATCCATACAGTCGTTCGACGAACGCGTCTAGACGGGTCAATCGTGCGGGGGGCAAGAGGCAGAGACGCGGGAAGAGCGGTACCTACTTACATATGTCGCCTTAGTTCCTAACTAGGTACATGTTCTTGGGGGCCAGCCCCCAAAAACATACCTGCGTGCTTGTTTTTTGTTCGTTACTTATTTATTTGCTTATGAATATTAATTAAGATGGTGCATACGACTTGTGCTGTGAGACATTGCAATTCTTTATGCTGCTTATAGATTTAAAAATAAGCATTTAAAAAATCTGCGATTTCATCAATTTACTTACACGAAAAATGAAAATTTCATTAATTATAATTATTTATATTATTTTGAAACGTATGTACCTATAGCCACTTAAAATAATGTGCACGTACCTACTAATCTACTAACTTTTTACAATATCTCATGTCTGGCCAAATCACAGAATAAAGTAGTACTTACTGTACGTAAACAACATGGCAGACGTAAGAAGATAAGCGTTGTAAGGTAATATTCGATTCAAGCGTGATTTTAATTTCATGCAATAAGCACCTAACCTAGTACCTTCGTATTATGTAAGTGTACCTATCAAATATTAATATGTAGGTATCTTGGTAACGGCGCGTCCTAGCTAAAAAATAACCATATTTTTGGCCCCCTTTTATAAACCCCACACATATTCTCAGTAATCTCATATCCCGGTTTCCCATCCATAAAATGACCTTGATGTCTATTGCTTTACCTTAACGTAGTTTGCTCGAAAATAGATCTGGAAAATACTTAATATCGATAACATAGGCTCTGCAAGCTGATCCCATGGTTGCCCATCCATTAAACGACCGCTATGTCAATCGCTTTATTTTAACTTGATTTGTACGATAACCACCTAGTATATCTGGAAAAATGCTTGATATCCTTAACCGCCTCCTACGACACATGAGGTATGAAATAGGTGCTGACTGACACTTTGTATGCAAAGCTGTCACCGCACGAAAAAATGCAAACTGTTTTTTAATAATTAATTATTTATCGTTAATTATTGTAATATAATAAATAAGTGATTTGCACTATAATATTCATGTAGCGTAGCAATTGTAATATTTCTCTAAAATAAATAGACGGTGTTTGAATAAGTAGGTATTGTTCAAATGTGGCTGCCCTAGCCTCCTTACCCTTGTCTAGACGTTGTCGGCTTTTTCTACGAGAT
This sequence comes from Euclidia mi, assembly GCA_944739405.2. Lineage (NCBI taxonomy): Eukaryota > Metazoa > Arthropoda > Insecta > Lepidoptera > Erebidae > Euclidia > Euclidia mi. The sequence goes on from OX123189.2 coordinate 43,645,406, forward strand.
CAAAGGCGTCAAACTACTGTATGTCTTTATACTGGGTTTACTAATGTTTGCCATAATTTAAAATGCCATAATTTCATATGCCATACCGGTATTTGCCATAATTTCATTAGAAATAACGCTTCAGTTGCCATAATCGTGAAATGACATAAAATTACTTTCACTAATTCCATTGGTCATAATCGATCAAGTGTCATAATAATTTAAATCCATAAATGTATTTGCTATAATTTTCGTTTTCAATAATGCCATTTTCCATAACTTTTATTCACCATATAGTTAACCTATAGTTAATCTATAGTTACCTATAGTTAACCTAGTTAACCTATTTTCGGGTTAAGGGTCAAAAGAGAACCTAACGCAACCTATTTAGTTACTTTCACATAAAACCTAAAATAACGTTACGTTTTGGTTCCGTGAGGTTGACGGAGCCCTGCTTCCGGGCACGCCACGATAGTGGCGGTAAGTCCCGTGGTAGAAGAGTGGTTGGAGAGACGTCACGGCGTCCTCACCTTCCGGTTGACTCAAATCCTTACCGGCCATGGTTGTTTTGGCCGGTATTTGTGGAGGATAGGCCGGGAGGAAACGCCCGGATGCCACCATTGTGGCAGCAGCCGCGACCCTGTCGAAGACACGGCGTTGCATACTTTGGAGGAATGCCCAGCCTGGGCATCGCAGCGCCGTGATCTGGTCGCGGCTCTCAATACGGTTGTCCTCTCGCTCCCGGCCGTAGTTCTGTCTATGGTCCGGAGTGAGAGGTCTTGGAACGCCGTCGCCTCTTTCTGCGAAGCAGTCATGCTGAGCAAGGAGGCGGCGGAGCGGGAGAGGGAAATACATCGCCCTCTCCCCAACCGTAGGTCCGGGCGTCGGGGACGTCGAACAAGAGACGACCTCCGACCACCGTAAATTTATTGCCTGCGGACGGTGAGCGCTGGGGCTGCTCCCTGTCCGCCAAAAGGCGGGAGGCGGCGCGTGTCCTCGCCGCCTCCAAAGTAGCTTTGTGAGGTGATGGATGCCAGAAGTTTGATGGATGCAAGAAGTTTGATGGATGATTGCGAGATCATAACGAGACGGGGCCCGCCAACACAAACGGCGGGCCAATCCCGGGCGGGGTCGCGAGAAAGTATGCAAATCGCGAATCGCGTGACCCCGCCAACACACGGGACCCGTAGGGACACCGCGGTGGTTTTTAGTGGGTATGCCCCGAACGCCTGTAGGGGAGAGCCTCCACATACCTCCTCCGCCAGTCCCAAGCCCAGCCGTTTTAATGGCTGGGTTGGCGGAGTTGAGATGACTCATAAGGAGAGTTTCCCACCGTAGTGAACAAAAAAAAATGGGCTCCTATTTTCGGGTTAAGGGTCAAAAGAGAACCTAACACAACCTATTTAGTTACTTTCACATAAAACCTAAAATTAAGTTCCGTTTTGCATATTTGAATGAATAATTTTTGGAAACTGTTTTGTCGCTTGGCTTCTACTTCTGGGTGGTTTAAAAAAAAAACCACGAAGACTAAGTCTTCTAACCTAACCTATCCGAGTCGGATTACACTGAGTCGGGGTGTTACCTTACGATAATTAATTTCGACCTAACAATATTATGTATTATTTTCATAATTATATAAAATTTTGATTATGTCAAGAGTCGATTATGAGATGTGTTACTTATGGAAACTAATTATTATGATATATGTTGTTATAGAAAGTTATTTTATGGCAAATAAAAGTTATCACTGTTGAGTTGTTAAGGCAAACGTTATTAGTATAAATGATAATAGTGCAAGTAAATATTATGATCAGGGATGATTATGGCAAACAATATTAGTGCAAATGAATTTATGGAAAACGAGAGAATACCCTTTATACTGTGCACCCAGAATGTAACCTCGTAAGCGCAAAGATAACATAAAATTTATCTTTATTTAATAAATAGATATATAGATAATTCTTTATTGTGCAAAATTTGGTATAAATTTGGTGTAAATGACTGAAATGTACATAAATATCAAATGCACAACTTATAGGATGGACAGACTGAAAAATACAAAAAGCTTTGATGTGTAGTGATTAAAAGTATCTGATTACTAGAAATTGTTTTTATTAATTATACATACATACGCATTGATTGATTGATAAAGGGGGTAGGACAAAAGTAACTGTTTGGAGATAGAAATTATAAAAATTGCGAAAAGTAAATTAAAAATCAAATTCATTTATTGCGAAAACAGGCTAGGTTTAAGATGTTACAGAAAATGTACATACATATCGTCACGCCTTTTATCCCCGAAGGGGTAGGTAGAGATGTATTTCTACACCCACTTTTCGCCAGATATACTGTAGTCCCACGTAATAAGGGCCGAGCCTATTGCCGTACCGGGCACATTTCCAGACTCCGTGCTGCTACCGAGAATTTCGTGACAGAAAAACCCAATAACACGGCCCGACCCAGGAATCGAACCCGGGACCTCCCGATCCCACGCGCACATTTATGCCGCGAGACCAACGAGGCAGTCGTATAGGGTTTGATGTCGAGTTTTCCGTCTCTACGCAAAGATTTATATTATATATTTGCATCGTGTTATCCCTTAGTCGCCTCTTACGACACCCACGGGAAGATAGGGGGTGGTGACACTTGTATTCTATGCCGTCAACCACACGGCTAAACAGAAAATGTGTCCCTCTTTTATCCGCCATAAGGCGTGCAATATTATACAGAATAATTAAATAAATAAAAAAAAACAATATAATGAATTATTGATACATACTAATTAAAATTAACAGTCATCAGATAGTCAGCAGAAATATAACATTACTAGAGGATGCCAGCAGCTACGCCTGCATTTTTATTTAAATTTACCCGTTTTGGCTGATCCCGTGGGAATTTCGGGAAATCCCTTCTTAGTGCACCCCTACGGTCCCCAAGGAACATGCATGCCAAATTTCAGCTTCCTGCGCCCAATAGTTTCGGCTGTAGCGTGTCTGTCAGTCAGTCAGTAACGCGAGGATTTTATATATTAAGATTATATAATCATTTTACTTTTTACTTCATGTCATAAATATATTCATTCACGCTATAATAAGCCTTTTTCAGTAAGAGCTGTTTAACATGTTGCTTAAATTTACTTACAGTAGTGGTCTCCAGAATATATTTCGGCAAATGGTTTTAGACACATGGTGCCGTACAGAAAACACTGTTGTTCATCATTGAGCTTTGGTTTTGGGGACAACAAATTTTATTTTTGTGGCGTTTACTTTTGTAGTTTTGGTACAGCGTTGGGTTATTTTTAACAAATAATACTAATTCTAAGATGTACAAACATGGAACAGTTAGTATACCAAGCTTTCAAAGAAGGGTCTACAGCTATCTGTTTGCTGGCATTTGCATATTGCCCTTATACACATTTTTTGTCCTCTAAACACTTGATCTTTTTCTGTACAGTTACCCCAGAATATGATCCCGTATCTTAATATTGAACCTACATATCCGTGATAAGCCGGCAGTACTGCCGTTTGGTTTAGTTTCTTCGCGAGCATATACAACGCATATAACTGTGAGTTTAATTTTGTACAGAGAGCCTCTACATGTACCTGCCAGTTAAGATGGTTATCAATATTTAGTCCCAAAAATTTCGTGGTTTCTACCTCCTTAATAATTTCACCTTTATAGTTGTCAATGTCAATGTTAGGTACTTGTGGAATTACATACATACATATCGTCACGCCTTTTATCCCCGAAGGGGTAGGCAGAGGTGTATATCTACACCCACTTTTCGCCAGATATACTTTAGTCCCACGTAATAAGGGGCGAGCCTATTGCCGTACCGGGCACATTTCCAGACTCCGTGCTGCTACTGAGAATTTCGTGACAGAAAGACCCAATAACACGGCCCGACCCAGGAATCGAACCCGGGACCTCCCGATCCCACGCGCACATTTATGCCGCGAGACCAACGAGGCAGTCGTATAGGGTTTGATGTCGAGTTTTCCGTCTCTATGCAAAGATGGTATTTGCATCGTGTTATCCCTTAGTCGCCTCTTACGACACCCACGGGAAAGATAGGGGGAATGCGGGAAAGATAGGGAAGATAGGGGGTGGTGACACTTGTATTCTATGCCGTCAACCACACGGCGAAAATTCTATTTCTAAATATCATTAAATGTGTCTTGCTTAAATTAATTTTCAAGTTATTACATGTCAGCCATTGTATTATGTTGTCTAAAGTGTTATATATGTCAGCTTCAAGACTAGCTTTATCCTTACCAGTAAAAACGATTGTGCTATCGTCAGCGAATAGTATGGTCGGGTGTTTGGTTATTTTTGGCAGGTCGTTTATATATATACACCGCTATTTTTTAATTAGTACAAAAACTTTAAGGACAGATTAGCGAAGATATTATTATCATATATGTGATGTAAGAATTTCATAATATCAATAAAGAGCAAAGTTATTATCATTTGTTTATTGTAGAAAATCTCACTTAAATCATAGTCATATTTTACAATCCATTCACTTATTCATTGATAATATTCCATCCTGCTCATTCGCATTCTCTCTGTCGCACTTATGATGTAGGTAGCCATAGAAAATAAAATGAAGGAAAATAATAAATGTGGGTAGTTATTTTTTAATTTTGTTAATTCTACCCTCTCTTTCATACTTCATTCGGGCTTAGGACCGGTAAAATTTATCGTTTAACAAGTAATTAAATACGGAGGTATGTAATTAGAAAGCAAACAAATATCAAAATAAAAGATGGTGTTCTGGACTAAAAGAAAAGAGTAATTTTGGCGTATTTATGAAGTTAGAATCATCTGCTATTTACAAATTATTTTATCGTCATCATGTCAGCCTAGAGACGTCCACTGTTGGGCATAGGCCTTCCTCAAGGTGTGTGGAGAACACAGACCGATTTTGAGGCGCCTGCATCAAATTATTATTTACTTAAGTACGTATTATTTACTAAACTTACAAGTATTTCCATTGTCCTTCGAAATGTCCACCACCGTTGTCAAAAGCATCCAATATGCACTGTTTTAATTGTTTGACACTGACCCGGTCACTTTTGTACACTCACAATACGATGTCCATGGGTACACAGCTGCACTCGCGATTTTTCCACTCAAAAAGTACGCACGAAGCATAGCTACATACTCCCGTGATATGAACTGATATGATAGGCCATCGCGTCGGGCAAACGTAGACAAACAATTAAGTTTTGCAACGAAATTAGATACGCTGACTTTCGCTAGTAATTTAGTACTGTTCGTCACATCGTCGGGGCGTGGCGCAGGCGCAGAGGGGCGGGGGGGGGGGGTTTAATTTATCAATGGTATGATAGTACACGGGTCGGTCATAGTATTAGTATTGCATTTACCAATTATCACGTATTTTTGTGGACAGTTTTGAGACAGTTTTGGGACTTAGTGTTTTTATTTTTCAACTACATAATTATGATCAGATAAAGATACTTAGTGCCCTGTTAAATTTTTTGTACTAATTAAAAAATAGCGGTGTATATTAAAGAGAAGTGGCCCAAGCACACTTCCTTGCGGTAAACCTAGGCTAACTTCCTTAAATGCCGACAAATAATTTTTTTCTATTTTATTTTTTGGGCATAGGTGCATAGGGTTCCCACCAAGAACTTAGGGTCCCAAGCCAACCTCACCTGCAAGTGGTGCACCTGCCGATCAACGGACGAGGCTCTGGCAATAAAAATATCCCGATAAGCGGCAATAGGTTCGCCACCTATTACGTGGGATCAAAACACTGGCGAAAAGGGGGCGTTTAATATGCCTCTGCCTTCCCCTTCGGGGAAACAGGCGTGAGTCTATGTATGTATGTATTTTTTGGGCAAAGACGCCTTATCAGGGTACATTGCTTTCTCTTGGAGAGATATGATGTAATTAATTTTAATATATTACCCCGTATGCCATATGCATCTAATTTTTTTTAAAGTATTTCATGATTTACACAATCAAAGGCCTTTGTTAGGTCCATGTACAGTGCAAAGACAGGTACCTTATGATCCACATTATTCACTACTATTTTTAAAAAATTATAAATGGCCATGTTGATACACTTGTTTTTCCTAAACCCAACTAGTTCCTTTGCAAACAGATCATGTTTTTCAAGAAATGTGTAAATCCTGTCATGTATTACCTTCTCAAATATTTTAGAGATGATTGGTTTATGTGCAATAGGTCAATCGCTACTCATGGTGTATAGGTAATTTTTCTTAAACAATGGCTTGATTACTGAAAATTTCAAGTTTGTAGGGAATGTGTTGTGCCATGATAGATGCATAGGTTAATGACATGACTAAGTACATCACAAATGACTGAGGACACATGTTTTAATATTAACGATGATATGTCATCATACCTGTGCTGTAGGTGTTTTTAAGGTTAGATGTGATTATGTGTATTTCATTTGGTGATGTTGGTTTGAAAAATATAGAATTATATATAGAAACAACAGCGTCCTCCAAAGTCTTGTTATTTAAACAGTTCGCCCATAATATCTCATTTAAACTCGCCTTTAATGCATCATAACCACCGTGTTCATAAAAATATTTTATTCGGGGATTACTATTACATGATTTTACATTTGCCGTGTGGTTGACGGCATAGAATACAAGTGTCACCACCCCCTGTCTTCCCGTGGGTGTCGTAAGAGGCGACTAAGGGATAACACGATGCAAATACCATCTTTGTGTAGAGACGGAAAACTCGACATCAAACCCTAGACGACTGCCTCGTTGGTCTCGCGGCATAAATGTGCGCGTGGGATCGGGAGGTCCCGGGTTCGATTCCTGGGTCGGGCAGTGTTATTGGGTTTTTCTGTCACGAAATTCTCAGTAGCAGCACGGAGTCTGGAAATGTGCCCGGTACGGCAATAGGCTCGCCCCTTATTACGTGGGACTAAAGTATATCTGGCGAAAAGTGGGTGTAGAAATACACCTCTGCCTACCCCTTCGGGGATAAAAGGCGTGACGTTATGTATGTATGTATGTATGTATGTATTACATGATTTGAGTTTGATACATGTTAAAGTTATACTAAGGGCTTTATGGTGAACATCTTCGGGCACTAGTGGACTATGGCCAACATATACATTTAATTCGGTGTTACATAGTACAAATTGTTTCTAATTGCACTCAAAGAGTCACTGAGTATCAAAAAAACCGGTCAAGTCCGAGTCGGACTCGCGCACCGAGGGTTCCGTACAAACCTATAGGTATATAAGTAAAAGTTCACCAGTCATAGTTATGGTATTTTTATTGCCAAATAAAATCCATAACATTACAGTATGGAAAGCTGGAGGAGCATAAATTAAAGAAAAAGGGGTATTTGTCGTTTGTAATCAGACATCCTTTACTTTCTATTAACATATATCGCTTATTTTATAATATAACTTAAATACAGTACTCGCCAAACTTTATGGCCGCTCCGAACCTAGCCGCATTGCGCTGCGCAGAACACAAAATCAAGTATCAGCGGGACGTACGCGGGGCGTGGAGGCAGGGCACGCCCGCGCGCGCTGTCTTCCACCCGCTAGCGTCCTCGCCTCCCGCGCGTTAGTGTGAGTGTGCTACGTTCGTACACGACTCACATAATCGCTGAGCTATGACAGTATCGTCGCGTTTAAAATAGTTTCGTAGTGTTACTTCTTTATTGTTTCTCGTTGCTATCGTTGTTTCTTGTTGTTATTTGTACTGATATAGTTACCATTGTCATTGATCATGCCTTGCGGTCGTTTTAATGTTTTATGTCGCCAAACACGGAAAATAGTGTATGACGTAGTAACGTTTATGACGAAGGAAAGAAGTCTAGGCTTAAAAGTCCCTTCACCTAACTGAATTAACTTTACTCGAATTTGATTGAATATGTAATTAAACAATATAATATAGCTAATCTAACAACGTAACTGAAGATTTTAATTTTCAATAATTACAAATATATTTTCTTTGTTATGACATGTCCACCCGACTGTACCATGCGCAAGTTCATAACGATGGCTACATTCAGAGCGGCCATAAAGATTGGCGAGTACTGTACCTATACCAGCCTTGCAGCAGCCTTGCAAAAGTCTGCTGATGAATGATGGTAAGATTTTTTCTCAAAGTTATTGATTTACAAAGCTTTTAGTGACTATTAGAAATCTGTTACAAAAATACTTATAAAGTACAGAATAATTAGCAAAAAGGTTTGAAAACTATGTAATTATCTGAGATCTCAATCAGCCTATCGCAGTCCACTGCTGGACATAGGCCTCTCCCAACACGCACCACAGCACACGGTCCTCAGCCTTCCGCATCCTTTATCTGGGCTATAAGACGTTGCTGCATACCAAATTTCAAGATTTTGAGTTCACGGGAAGTACCATGTAGGTTTTGATTCCCTTGCGAGTAGGCGCGATTTAAAAAATATGATTATATTGCTCTTTCTACTGATTGCGTAGACATAGAAGTTTGATTTTGTTACAGCCTAACGGTGTAAAATACCTGAGTATGTGATATGAATTTCAATTTAATACCTCTACGCGTTCAAGAGAAAGGGGTAGTAACTTTAAATTTATTTAAAAATATTTTTTTTTATGCTGTTACAAAAAAATTACGGTTTTCGCAATGTTTCCTTCATATGTGATATAAAACGATACTTCGTACCAAATTTCAAGATTCTGAGTTCACTGGAAGTACCCTGTAGGTTTTGATTCACTTGCGAGTAGACGCGAGTTTGAAAATATGCTTATATGGCTCTTTCTTTTGATTGCGTTGACATAGAAGCTTGATTTTGTTGCAGCCTTACGGTGTTATATACCTGAGTATTTGATATGAATTTCAATTGAATACCTCCACGCGTTCAAGAGAAAGGGGTAGTAACTTTAAATTTATTAAAAATATTTTTTATATACTGTAACTAAAAATTTACGGTTTTCGCAATTTTTCCTTTATAAGTGATATAAGACGTTGCTTCGCACCAAATTTCAAGATTCTGAGTTCACGGGAAATACCCTGTAGGTTTTGATTCCAATGCGAGTTTGAAAATATGCTGGAATTTGCAGCATATACGCCTGTATCTTTTGATTGCGTTGGATTAGAAGTTTGATTTTTTTACAGCTCTATGGAACCGTAGATTTGAGTATTAAGTATAAATTTCAGTTTGATACCTCCTCCCATTCCTGAGAAAAGGGTCTTGACAGACGGACGGACAACAAAGTGATCCTATAAGGGTTCCGCTTTTTCCTTTCGAGGTACGGAACCCTAAAAAGTACACCTGAGCTGCACCTGAAACTCCCGTAGGCGCTGGGTAATGTCGACTGGATTCATAGAGGTGGCCTCTATGAAGCCAGTCGACATTACCCTTTAGTTCTTTTGATTAATTTCAAACTAGTTCTAGATTTATTTTCAGAATTTTTAATCTTGTAGTCATTTTGTGATTTTTGTGTCAAGTTTACTATTTTTTTTTACAAATTCGAATATTTTTTTAAAGATTTTTGTTGGATTCATTTGGATTCAGCCTATACTGCCATAACAATTTTCTTTTATTTTTACTACAGCGTTTTATACCACGCGACACCCAATTTATTTTCTTAATAGTATGGATTGTAATGGTTTTCTGGGGAAAACACAGGTTATAAAATAATAAAAGTATGTTAATAAAGGAATTATAGGCAACATTTTTTTTTAAATCGGTCCTGTAGTTTTTGAGTTTATCCATTACAAACAAAAATACAAATTTTTCGTCTTTATAATATTAGTGTAGTTATTTATATTGAATTCACCACATATGACTATTTTATATTTCTTGAAACTAAACTTTGTGAGTAGAGAGTTAAATTTTTTGAAAAATATATTTATATCTTCAGTATAAGGTTTGGGTGGTCTATATACTTATACAAAACACTAACAATTTATGTTCTACAAGTTCTATACCTGAAATCTCAATTAAATTTTCCACGCAAAGCTCGGTTTGTACAGGTAATGATTCCTTATAATAATACAAGAAACACCTCGAGGTGTTTTCCGGTAAAAACATGACCCAAGTGTGAAATTAGGTATATCGATGAACTTGTGGTCTGATTTAAGGCCTTGCCAAACGGCACAATTTTACCACTGATCAAATTTTCAATCGAATTGGTTTTGCCCGTCTACAAGACACAATCTAATCACTGACTTTCATTTCGCCCACCCAATTGGTTAAAATCTGGTGGTACCGCCCACCCGATGAACTTGAGTTGGACGACTGGCGTCTACTCGTCACGATTTCATTAAGTGATTTAGTCAAGTTGGACGTAAAATTGTGCCGTGTGGCAAGGCCTTAAATCATATTATGCTCTGTTATGCATAAAATATCCACAGGCTTACTTTCGTTTATTAATTGTTCAAGGGACACATTCAAAAGATCCAATTTATTAGGAAGTCCATTTATATTTTGATGAAGGATATTTAATTGTTTATGCACGAAAAAAGTCATTAGATCCTATCTGAAAGTTATAGTCACTTGAAATATTATTAGGTACTAGCTGACCCAGCGAACTTCGTATCGCCTTTTTAAGAGTTTTTATTTAATACCCTTTTTTCCAAACCCCTTTTCCAAAGTAACCATTGACTTAGCGCTTAATCTCTTATCATTTCAGAGTCTATAAATGATGAACAAACAAACATAGATTTTTATATAATATTGAACTCCCCATTCCTTAAAATATCGGAGACGATACCCATATCGATTTTAAATAAAATCCCGTTAGCCATCTTTGATTTCCTATCCGCCATCTTTGATCACGACATAGATGTTGTATTTGGATTCACTATCCCTTAAATCATCAGAGACGATACACATATTGATTTTTTTAATTTTTCCCATCCGCCATCTTTGATTTCCCATCCGCCATCTTGAAGCACGAAATAGATGTTGTACTTATTTGGATTTGCCATCCCTTTAAACACCGGAGACGATAAAAACCCATATTAATTAAAAAAAAATCGAATCCGCCATCTTTGATCACGAAATAGATGGTGTTTTTGAATTCCCCATTCCTAAAAATATCGGAGACGATACCCATATCGACTTTAAAAAAATCCCGTCCGCCAACTTTGATTTCCTATCCGACATCTTTGATCACGATATAGATGTTGTATTTGGATTCTCCATCCCTTAAATCATCAGAGACGATAACCATCTTGATTTGTAAAATTTTCCCATCCGCCATCTTTGATTTCCCATCCACCATCTTGAATCACGAAACAGATGTTGTATTTGGATTCCCCATCCCTTTTAACATCGCAGACGATACCAATATTGTTTCTGTAAAATTTTCCCATTTGCCATCTTTGATTTCCCACCCGGCATCTTTGATCACGAAATAAATTTCATATTATTAATCAGCGTCCCGAAAATCTCGAAAACGATACCAATATAGATTGTATCCTGTTCGTTTAGCCTGTTTTTGCCTTTGAACCAACCCCCCCCCCCCCTTCTCGTTTGACCATTTTATTATTTTTGTCTGGCCCCTAAAAGTTGTGGCGTAATTTTATATAGCCTATAGCCTTTCGGAATAATTGGGCTATGATAGACAATAACAATTTTTAAAATCCGACTGCTAGTTCCTGAGATTAGCCGACATTATCTTTTAGCCTTTTTAGCCTTTTGCCCGGCCCCAAACGGTCGAAGCGTTATGTTATAATTATAGCCTATAGCTTTCGGGAATAACTGAGCTATCGTATACAAAATAATTTTCCAGGTCCGACCGATAGTTCCTGAGATTAGCGCGTTCAAACAAACAAACTCTTCCGCTTTATTATATTAGTAAAAATATGCGAACAATTTAATCAACGTGCACAATATGACATTATATAGGTATGACGTGACAGTACTGACAGATATACGATAGCACATGCGCAGCAATCAATTATCAGCGCGTGCGTTCTTACTCTCAAGAGGTAAATTTGTGCCGTACAAACTTCTACCCACCCTACAATCCCTCCCAGTTTAATTTTTACAACTTATGGTAACCTATATCCGTCTCCATGGTCAAATATATGTATCTCTATATTAAAATTCAACAAAATTGGTTCAGCCGTTTTAGCGTGAATACGGAAAATACATACAAACACAATTTCGATTTTATAATATTAAGTAGGGATTATTAATGGGTTTCTTCTGACATGAAGCCCGCTGGGCGGCAGCACTGAGACTGTAGATCCGGAAACCTGTCAAAACTGCCATCAAACAAAGAAGTATATCAACACGCACTCGTATTTGAACTTTATGCACCGGTAATAAATAATAAATTGACTCTACGTTTTAGTTAGAAAACGTTTGTATGGGAAAAAGTAAAGGGCTGTTTTTAGGGTTTTTCCGGCAATTATTAGAATTTTTCTCGCCGTAAAAACCATCTTTGAACTTCAACGAACACTTAAAAAAAAGAATTGACCAAATTGGTCCAGGCGTTGTTGAGTTATGCGCTTACCAACACATTTTGCGATTCATTTTTATATTATAGACTACATTCACACCGCATCATGTCAGTTTGGGTTGATATGTCACGAAAACGTTTAACCTAACCAGTTTTTCACCATTTCTACTAGCCATAAACATGTCATATTTTGTTTTATAATCTATGTGCAAGATCTCTTTAAGGGCCAATTGTGATATGTGCAAAGAACGAAAACCATATCGAGGCAAATGTACAGAATAGTGCATGTCTAAGAAGATAGCTTGTGTATGTTGTGAGCAAATGAATTTCAATTCATAGTTTAACTTTTTTTCATTTAAAAAGCAGTTGTACGGTACTTCAGACACAATTATGTTTGTATTTGTAGTAGAATTTAAAAAGTCACTTAAAGCAAATTGAAGTTCATTTGGTCTAGAGTCATTTATACCACCGAATATAATTACAAAGTCGCGTTTATCCAATTTACAAATCTCAGATCTTTCTGAGCGTAGAACTTCCTTCTGTGGTGCCCCATATTTCCAAAAACTATGAACTGTGAAGTCATCACCGACCAGATGTTGCAGAGCCTTTTGTATATGTCGTCCTTGTTCGTCTGCTAAGATAAATATTTTCTTTTTTGACTTACTCAAATCTTTATTTTCACAATCAAACCTTTCTTGTGCCACTGCAGATTTTAAAACCTCAGATATTTGCGTTTTGTTTTGAGTAGATAACGTGTTTGGTGGCAATGAGTACTTACGTACGTACCATATTATCCGCAATTTTTGCCATATCTACCTGGTTTGTATTTTCAGTATCATTTATGTGTATATTCTTTACTGCAGGTGAGTTCGGTAATGAATCATAAGTAAGGTGTATTGGCTTAGATGGTTGCCTATTAGTATGTGGTGTTTGATGATCCAAGGCATTTGTAGTAAATTCTCTTGAAGAGGTCCTAGGCATTCCTACTTTCATTTTGGTACAAGTAAAACGCTTTCGGTACAGAGGCGAGTATAACTTAACAGGTGTTATATTTTCTGACGTACTTACTGTTGCGCCAACCGACTTAAAATGCTTAATTTTGGCCTTATAAACATCTAACTCCTTCTTTAAACTCATATTTTCTAAACAAAGATTCTCTATTTCAGAATTTGCAGTTTGTAACTCAGTTGTTAATGCCGGGTACACACTTACGAAATGTAACATGAAATGTAACACGCAATGAAAAAAATTGCCGTCCACACTGTCGCAACGTATCATGCAATGTAACAGAATTCCCATAGTGTGGACGCCTTGCGCGCACGAACCGCGCACACTACGCGCGCGAACAGAGCATTACAACTCGTGCGCGCCGCGATCCGCCATCTGTCGGTTTTTTCGCCGAACACAAAAGGGCGCGCATTGTGCACGGAGCGTCAGTGTGGACGGGCTGTGTGTGTTTGTACTGCGGAACGCGCGCCAACCATGGAAGAAAACACCCCTAACCGACTAATTGGAGTAGATTTTCGAATGTCGTTGGAGTCATCCTTGTGAAATTTTGATATTGTCCAGTTAATCTCATGTCGGCCATAAATTGTGCACCAGCTCTCTGACTGTACAACTCTGTGCGCCATCAACGTCGAGGTCTTCGGTGTCTTTTTATCACGTGATTGATGACAATCAATGAAGCACCAAATATCAATGTAGCCAACTGATCACCAGTCATCACAATCCATTATCTTGGCGTGTTCTCGACAAACTGAGCTGTGTTCGCCGCGCGTATGTTGAAAACAGATGCGAGCACGTCATGCTCGGTTCGTGCACGCCACGTGCGCACCCTGCATCCACACTTATGAAATGCTCCCTTTCATGTTACATTGCATGTTACGTTTCGCAAATCTGTACGCGGCATTAATGTGCTTATTTTCTCTGTATCTTCATTGTTATTACAACATCTACTACATGGCTGACTTAAGTATGTCTCATCTATATTAAACGAGCTATCGTTTAAATCTAAACTTTGTGTTCTTTTTATCCGTTGAGTGATATTTTCACAGTCGATTGCTTCCATTTCTTTCGTCACAATATCCATAGCCGGAATCAATCACAGAAAGCGATACACTAAATTGAGGCTCGATCTTGCGGCACTCACTTCGGACGTACCTGTTCCGACACCTTAGGCACTCGGCTACTCGAACAATAGGGCAAAATTGGTGACTGCTAGCTGGGAATATTTGCCTTTGTCTATCGTGTTATAATTTTTAATCGTTCTCAGTAGATGTCACTACTAGAATTTATTTTTTACCAGTTATTATTGCTGCAGTCCTTTATTTGTCCTGGTTTCAATATAGGTGAAACCAAATTTGCTAGATAGCGCTTATATCGCTTCGATTGTTGTGGTTCAAACTTCTATGAGTTTGAATAAAAAACGGTCACAGTAAAATGATTCACTTCGTTTTTTTTACTGTTTATTCTTAATGCCACATTTTTCACTTGTAATTATCTGTTGTAGGCCACATATATACACTCGTTCAGGTTTTTTTACTGCGTATATGTTGAAACAAAGTGTAATTGTAATTTTTTTATATCACAATCCATAGTTGAAAATTTTATTTACAGTTTTGAAGTTTTTTGCTTTGCTCGAGTATATTATTGTGAGATAACACTGTCACTGATCACTTTTTATGCTTAAGTTTATTTTTACGTATTTTTACAGATATTATCTACGTATACTATTTATTTTATTATTTTAGCACAGTGTTTAATGTTTACGTACGTAACAGAGATAGCACGCCACCTTGCGGTGCACCGACAGTTGTACCTGGTGTAATAGGTAGAGGAGTACGACTCATCAACACGTATACGCTGTCGGCGTCCAAACAGATAACTATGAAACCAATTATTTGTTTTGAATTAAACATGATTCGCCAGGATTATTTTACAATTAATTTCATCCCAATATATTTTTAACACGCTTTTATTAGGTCGACATGTATGTAACTAACTATGTAATGGAATCTAAGCTAACTAATTTAAACATCTTCCAAGGGTTGTAGCGTAATGAAAATAGGCAGTTGTATGTAGTTCTGATGACAATACAATAATATGGTACTGTCGAACTGATCTGATGATGGAGCCGGAAGATATGAACTAGAACTTCATGATGGAAAATCGTATCATACCTCACAACGGACACAATGAACACCCAGACTCGAAACAACAATCTATGGATCACACAAAGTGTTGTCTCGTGTGGGGATCGAACCCATAACATTCGGCGCATCATTGTGTCCGTTGGTTGTATGTTTGTAAAGTCCCCCGCGACACAGCATTTAGTCCTAGTGCGGGAGTTGTCTTTTTTTAACAAAAAAGAAAACACGCTTTTATTACGTCGACATGTATGTAACTATGTAATGGAATCTAAGCTAACTAATTTAAACATCTTCCAAGGGTCGTAGCGTAATGAAAATAGGCAGTTGTATGTAGTTTTGATGACAATACAATAATATGGTACTGTCGAACTGATCTGATGATGGAGCTAGAAGATATGATAATGATAGAACAACAATCTAAACGTACATTTAATGCTTGTCACAGTAATGCTCAAAGTGTGCCAAGCCACTATAGCGACCTTTTGGAGGCTTTCAGTCAATCAAATGTCCATGCAGTCCTGATCTCCGAGAGTTGGCTCAAGCCTCAACTTCCTTATACCAGTTATTCCCTTCCAGGTTATGTCTTGGTCCGTCACGACCGCCCCGACAGGAGGGGTGGCGGTGTCGCTTCCCGTTTCTTCGTATAATTCTTTCCCTTCAGCAGAGTTTCTTTTCTTAGAGGTTTGGGTCAAGGGAGCCATAACTGTTCTTGGTGTTATTTACTGTCCCCCGTCCGTCGATTACTTCACCAATTTGGACTCAGTATTAGAATCTTTAGGGTCTGAGTATCAACATTATATCATCATGGGAGATTTCAATACTGATCTCCTTGCCCATAGATCCCCTCGCACCCTTAAACTCCTTCAAAGCGTTGAGTCTGCCAGTCTCAGCATTTTACCCCTCCAAGCCACGAATCATAACCTTAATGGGAGTGATACCTGGCTAGACTTAATGATTACCTCCGATCCTTCTCTTGTCCCTATCCATGGCCAATATCCCGCCCTTGGTTTCTCCCATCACGATTTAATATTCCTGTCCTATATCCTCAATCCCCCCAAAATCCGACCTAAAGTGTTGCGCATGCGTTGCTTTGGGCGGATGGACGTGGTTAAGCTACAAACCGATGCTGCTTCTATCAATCGGGAGCCTCTAATGACTGCAGCTACCATCGATGAAAAGGTTGAAATATTCAACGATATTGTTTTGAAATTGTTTGACGTACATGCTACAATTAAGGCGGTGAAGCTGAAGCGTCCACCCGCACCTTGGATATCGAGGGGAATTCGGATGGCAATGAGGCGCAGGGACCGTGCGTTTCGACGGTATAAGAGAGATCGTACTGAAGAAAATTGGACTTCATACAAGACTGCGAGGAATCGCTGCAATCAGATGATACGTAATGCCAAAAGTCACCACGTACTCAATACTATCACTTCGTCGTCACCAGCTGATATCTGGAAGTTTCTTAGAACTTTTGGGGTTGGTAAATTAAAGCAGACTGGTCTTCCTAAGATGCTTAGTTTGGATGATATCAATCGTCATTTTATTTCTGCACACCTATTGGATCGACAAACTATGCGCCAAACGGTTGACTATGTTGGCGGTTTGCCTTGTCCAGATATCGACGAGTTCAAATTTTCTCCAGTCACCGCAGGTGAGATCAAAAAATGTATGGATGTGATGACAACGTCAGTCGACGTATGATCACCAGTGCCTTGGATCATTTACTACCAGCCATATGCCACATCATAAATGCTTCCCTTCTGTCTGGTACGTTTCCTGGTTTGTGGCGGAGAGCCTTTGTCCGTCCTTTACCTAAGATTGCCAATCCATCCCTTCCTGAGCACTTCCGTCCCATTTCCATACTCCCATTCCAATCCAAAATCCTAGAAGCATACGTACATAAGCAGTTGTCCGTGTTCGTACATCAAAACAATATCATTAGTCCACTCCAATCCGGATTCAGATCTGGACATAGTACTGTATCTGCCTTGCTTCAAGTGACTGACGATATTGGGGCAGGAGTGGAGAATTCCAAAGTCACAGTGCTAACTTTGAATAGTTCTCATCATATCTTCGTGGTCGCCAGCAGTCGGTTCGAGGTGAGGAATCATCTTCCAACTGGTGTGAAACTGATTCTGGCGTTCCACAAGGCGGCATCTTATCTCCACTTCTTTTTTCACTATTTATCAATCTCATTACTCAAGAACTTCGGTGTGCGTATCATCTGTATGCTGACGATTTACAGATTTATTCCCAGGCGAAAGTTGACAACCTATCCATCGCAATTGATGATGTGAATCGAGATCTAGTTTCGATCGACGAATGGTCAGCGAGATTCGAGCTTCGGGTTAATCCCACCAAGTGTCAAGCTATTGTAGTGGGAAGTCCACGTATGTTGGCACGTGTAGACTTTACTTCACTGCTCCCAATCATCTTTAATGGCTCTGTGATACCATTTAGCCCCTCTATTAAGGATCTTGGTTTGCACATCGATGCAACTCTAGACTGGAAAGCTCAAGTGTCGAAAGTCAGCAAGAAAGTGGTCAATACTTTACGTTTTCTCTATCGGCTGAAGAATTTCCTCCCGATCAAGACAAAGATAATGCTTGTTCAAACTTTGGCATTCCCTGTTATTGACTATGGTGAGATGTTATCTCGACCTGAATGCAGATCTGCTCAATAAACTTGACCGACTTCTCAATAATTGCATTCGGTTCATTTTCAATCTTCGTAAATTTGATCACGTATCAAATTACCGATCCCAACTGAATTGGTTACCAATTCGTCAGCGCCGGAATTTAAGAGCATTGACTACCCTTTTTTCTCTTCTCCACTCTCCTAACGCACCTTCTTACTTGATGCCTAATTTTAAATATCTATGCTCCACTCACACTAAGCAGTTAAGGTCCTCTAATAATCTTCTTCTTCTTTGTCCTTCCCATCGATCTAGTCTCTTACATTCATCTATCACTGTCAAGTCCATACATCTTTGGAACGCGCTCCCACTGGAGGTCAGGACGAGCCCGAGCCGTGCTATCTTTAAATCTAGAGTCCGGAGATTGTTTCTCGAATCATTGTCTGGAGCTCTCACTATTCAGTAATTGTATATTATGTATTCTGTGTATATTATAGATAAGTATTAATCAACATCTAAGTAAGTTTTACTCTTAATTCTACACCTGCTACATCATCTCTGAACCACCTGAAGGTTGACTGGCAGAAAATGCCTCAGGCATTAAGTCCGCCTTATGCAAATTGTTTGCAGGAAAGTTTAAATAAATAAATTAATAAAATATGAACTGGAATTCAACATGTATGTAACTATGTAATGGAATCTAAGGTAACTAATTTAACCATCTTCCAAGGGCCGTAGCGTAATGTCAATTGACAGCTGTATGTAGTTCTGATGACAGTACAATAATAATATATGGTACTGTCGAACTGATCTGATGATGGCCGGCAGATATGAACTAGAACTTCATGATGGAAAATCGTAGCATAGTCGTATTTGCACTTGTGAGAAAGGCTACGTAATGGACTTTGAACACGATCAGGTTTCAAGGTAATAATAAACCAATTATATATTGTAGACCACGCAATGGTGTACTTAGGGTCCCGTACTTTTGCGGCTGGATAGGCGTATGTGGCCCTAGATAGAGTAAAATCACTTAGTGGTCTCCAGATTTAAGAGCTAGATTGTTCTTAGCTGACAGATAAAACAACGCCGACACCGTTTACGTATTGAAAATTCACTTTCGTCTTGGTGTAACACTACTGTTGGTATGCCCCAGGGTGGCGTGTTATCTCCTTTACTCTTCGCAATTTTTATAAATTCTATATCTAACAATCTTCGCTCTTCCTATCACCTTTATACAGATGATCTCCAAATCTATACGCAGTCGCCATTCGCACGGTTATCACATTCTATAGATACCATCAACAAAGGTCTTGCACAGATTAGCAGCTGGAGTAAATCCTATGGACTTAAAGTGAATCCCTCAAAAAGCCAGGTTATTGTTGTTGGTAGTTCGAGAATGATAGCGAAGATCGACTGGTCACAACTTCCTGACATTATTTTGAATGGGGCTGTTATTCTACAGAAAAAAGTAAAGAATCTGGGCCTAACTATCAATTCTACCTTTTCTTGGCGCTCGCAGGTCCAAGAAGTGAGCCGTAAGGTGTTTGCTACGGCATGTACACTAAGAAGACTTAGGAATTTTCTTCCTACTGCCACCAAAATTGCACTTGCAAACTCTCTTCTATTACCCATTATTGATTACGCAGATGTCAGCTATCCAGATCTTGCCGAAAACCAGCTTGAAAAACTTGAACGCCTTCGAAATCTCTGTATACGATTCATATTTGGATTACGCAAATACGATCATGTCTCACAATTTCGAACACAACTCAAGTGGTTACCCATACGATATCGCCGGAATGCTCACATTCTCTCTTTGCTGTACCTACAATATACCTAGGTACTGTTTATCCCTTCAACTCCCTCCTATCTTAAAGGACGATTCGAATTCCTTCATGATACGCATAACTGTTATATAAGGTCATCGGAAAATTTGAACCTGAAGATGCCAGTACATTCAACTGCTTTTTATGATAAATCGTTTTCTGTCATTGCTGTTCGGCTTTGAAATGCATTACCGTTTCATATAAGGCAGGCTCAGACGGTAACAAGGTTCAAATCTCTAGTCAAGGATCACTAACTATCATTATAACATTCCTTACCTAAAATTATAAGTATGTATTAAATATTGTTTATGTATGTGTTTAAGTATAGTTATTTATGTATGAGTAGGTATATTATTGTACTATTTATTATATATATTTACTTATATATTTAAAGTATAATCATAATTTACTGGTACACTGACAACTACCATTTCTTTCCTACCAATAATATCCATCGAAAGGTTACCGGCCTTATCGCTGTTAGCGATAAGGCCGCCCATTGTACTATGTTTAAAAAATGATCCATTTTTAATGTCCAACTTAGTGTACAATAAAGTGTTAAATAAATAAATAAAACATCATGCAAGACAGACGCACTGACGGAGATGGAGAGGATGCGGGCTCATTCGCTTACTTAAAATAAATGTAGGTATAAATTTTAAAAATATTTCGTTATAAAAGACCAAAAAGTATGAAAAAAATAAATTAATAGTTTAAAAAACACTAGAAAAACACGCTTTTATAAAGGCACGTAAAAACAAAAAGAAATATTATGGATCGTTCAAGTTGTCTCTATTTCTGGGCTGAAGTGTGGCTGAAGGTGCGCTAGAACAGGAAAGACGTTCAAAAATAAAGTGAACAGATGTTATGGGAAACAGGTTACACAGAATGGCGCTCTAACTAGAGTTGTAGCTCGACTAGTAGGCATTAAACAGTAGCTCTACATTAAACAGTCTGTTCAAAGTAGCAGTTTGTCGAACTCAGACAAAACATGCACCAGCAGCGACGAGAGACGACATTCCGACATTTTAAATGCCTCTTCTTTCAGGAAATTATTTAATGCGTCAACAGTGGCAAAATGTAGAGTTCTTGTTCGTGGACGAGAAATCTTTGGATCCCTTTGGTAACCCTTTGGCGGCATAAACGTTGTGCTCTTGTGCGACCTCATGTAGGAAGTATCAGTATTTGTTAACAAGAAAGCCTTTCTTGTTCCAGCGCCCACGCTTTTACAATCAAATATTATACTTAATTAAAAGCACATAGTTTACACTTCAGCCCAGAAATAGAGACAACTTTAACGATCCATAATTTATCTTTTGTTTTAACGTGCATTTATAAAAGCGTGTTTTTCTAGTGTTTTTAAACTTTTTATTTATTAACATGTGATCACAGATATGAGAATTAGTCAGATGGAACGCGCGGCACAGTTGCGTGCGGCCACTAAAGCAAATACAAAATTGAAAAGCGAATACAAACTCGTCTCAGTGCGCTACGAAGCATCGTACAGTTCACGCGTCACGATCACTTCAACTTTTAAATTCTCAAAATGCCGACTTGTGTTCTTAAACACTGTAAAAGTTGTTCCTAAAAACAAAAACAGGAAAATGGAATATCTTTTCACAGGTAACTATTGATAATTTGACTGTTTCCTAATTTAATTTCGATAAAATTCGTATTTGTGCTAGAAATATGTAAGTGTTGCCAGTTTTTGTCGACGCCGTTCTGCCTGAATTAGGGAAAATGCACTTGTCAATTGATTATGTGATAATGATTGTCATGTTAATGAAAAATACATTACCGTATTATAAAAGTATATTGTAGTTATATCTTCTTTCTCATAAATATAGTAATAGAATTTCGATTTCCATTAGTATATACCTTACATTATATTGTTTTGAGTTCGATCTCCAAACGATATCCTAATATTCGTGTACACCCTGCTACTCGTCAAGCTTATACACTTTGTCCTTTGCACCGTTCTTATGGCGTAAAGAATAAGTATCAAAATCGTACAGCAACTGTTTAGCTTGACTTGGCGCCGTGTGTACATACATACTTATGGCGTAGGGAATAAGTATCAAAATCGTACAGCAACTGTTTAGCTTAACTTGGCGCCGTGTGTACATACATACTTATGGCGTAAGGAATAAGTATCAAAATCGTACAGCAACTGTTTAGCTTGACTTGGTGCCGTGTGTACATACATACTTATGGCGTAGGGAATAAGTATCAAAATCGTACAGCAACTGTTTAGCTTGACTTGGCGCCGTGTGTACATACATACTTATGGCGTAGGGAATAAGTATCAAAATCGTACAGCAACTGTTTAGCTTGACTTGGTGCCGTGTGTACATACATACTTATGGCGTAGGGAATAAGTATCAAAATCGTACAGCAACTGTTTAGCTTGACTTGGCGCCGTGTGTACATACATACTTATGGCGTAGGGAATAAGTA
Source organism: Euclidia mi (assembly GCA_944739405.2). Classification (NCBI taxonomy): domain Eukaryota; kingdom Metazoa; phylum Arthropoda; class Insecta; order Lepidoptera; family Erebidae; genus Euclidia; species Euclidia mi. The sequence continues at coordinate 43,667,891 of OX123189.2, forward strand.
TCAAAATCGTACAGCAACTGTTTAGCTTGACTTGGTGCCGTGTGTACATACATACTATTTATTTCTCAACTAATCGACGCCAGCGGCTTCGCACGCACATATTTTCTTATTTCTCGTTTTGCCCGATCCCGTGGGAATTTCGAGAAATCCCGTCTTGGTGCACCCCTACGGTTCCCAAGAAACATACATGCTAAATTTCAGCTTCATGCGCCGAGTAGTTTCGGCTGTAGCTTGTCTGTCAGTCAGTCAGTAACGCAAGGATTTTATATATACAGATTTACGAAGTAGTTAAAACTTAACTCGGTACCTACATTTAAGAAATGTATTTATAAAAGCATTAATTAAATCCATGGTAAATTCTTCAAAACCGGAAATGAATATAAGAATATTACATAACTATATGCAAAATACTGGGAGATTATTCATAATCTGGCAACTTTTCACACACATAGACGCGCGTGTCCGTACAGTGCCAGTCGCCAAAGGTCACGCACACATAGCTGTCAACGTACCACGCTTAGTTGGACGAATGCGCTCTATCTGACTAATTCTCATATCTGTGCATGTGATATAAAATACGTTTTATCCATCAAACAAATAGGTGAAGACCGTTCTTTTAAGAATCTTCTGATGATGAACGCATAATTTTGTCTAACACTCAAGCATTGTTTACCTATGCATTGAAATTGCCTACCTTGTGTGTTTGGTGTATCTTTTGTGGGATCTGATGGGATATGGGATAAAAACGACGCACGTTCTAAATTCAAACGCATTTTATTTTTAAAAGGTGCCAGTGCTCACCAGCTTCGTAGTATCATAACAGGATCCTACAGAGATTTTTGTGAATAAAGGTATATAATAATTATGTGAATTAGATCAGTGCTTTACCGCCAATGTTACGCCCTTACAACCTAAACTTAGTCGGAAGTACTCCGCAAGCGACACATTAATGATACAACTCAAGTAGAGACCGGCCGATAAACCAGTACGCATTTGTTATATATTGAAATCATAGAGTTCCAGAGATATACAAGTAAAACTGACTCATTATAACAACAAAAAGTTAAGGACGGTACAAAATAAATAAGAACAATTATCTAATAGCTTAACTTATCACTTCATTGTTTAGCGTAGGGAGACGCGGACGTTTCTAAAATGTTCTATTATCTATCGTGTATAGCGATATCTTTGTGGCTGCTACATATTGTATGTAACTACAATCCAAAAGCTCGACTTCTAAGAAAATTACCTGGACCAAAGGAATGGTTTATTTTTGGAGACACAATCGAAGTTATATCACGTTCCTCAGGTACTGTACCAAAATTAACGTTATATTTAACGCATTTTAATTGTCTAGAGAAATTATACATAACGTTTTTTAATTATAACTGGTTTTATCATGTTTTTGAAATAAATGAATCTGAAAAAGTGGAGAGCCCTTCGTGAATTTCCGATAACTTTCTTGTCAAGCCCTGTAGTAAACACTAAAGGGCTTTATTATTTTGTTGAGGGTTATTCTGAAAGCAATAGGCTATAGCAGCCTGAAATCACCAACAGACTACCATGCAACCCTCTGTATGGAAATTTTTGGTAACTTCCCTAGTCAGTGGTGGCTGCCGATGGTTTGAAGCCACCAGTACCCTTCCTGAGTTCAAGACCACGGAATGAACTACCATGGAAAAGTAAATATTCTACCATATCTCGCTAGTCTAGAGAGTGCAGACGTCCCGAGCTCCAAGGCCGAACATTCGGACGCAACCGGGATGACGCTAGGACGACCATGATGAATAAATGTGTAGAAGCATTACGTGGATAGTACATGGGGTCATGATCTACTACTAATTCGTTTTAATGGTCATTATAATAATGTTATCTTATTCATAGCATTTAGGCATTGAAATAAATGTAAAATAAAAAACCGGACAAGTGCGTGTCGCGCCACACACAATGCAGGGTTCCGTAGTAAGTACCCCTTACCCAGTGACCTGGGAATAAAAGGACTCGAACACAATATTAATTTTATCGCTCGCTATTTGATTATCATAGTTTAAGTGAATTACCTATTACTCGTTAATTAGTAAAGTCTAAACAGCTGTTATAATTTTGATTTAAACTTCATTATATGTGCCATAATTTAGCATAGTAGGTACATTCCTAAATACCTACGTGTAAATAATTCCAATATTTTAACCTTGTCAGTTTGACACAGCTAATGCTGGAGTTCAACTTTGATCTATTCGTGATGTGGTGTTACAAAAAATATGTATTTAGAAATAGAGATTTTTTGGCATCACTAACAATATGTAAGAATAATTATATATGACAACTTGGGTTACATAAATGATTGTTAAGAAAAAAACCGTGTTGATTCCACACGCACCAGCAATTATCCCACTGCGCGAAAATGAAATTAAATTGTCTGTCTGTGATTTCAAAATTAGTATGTTTTTCTTGTACTTAGTTATTTACCTACATAATACCAATCCATAAGCAACAGTTTTTTTGTCTGTCTGTCTGAAAAATAAACGTCCTGCTGTTTGGTCGGGTAATCTTTGAGACTGTTAAAGCGATTTTATATGATTTGCACTGGTAGATAGAAGAGTTCGTAAAGCAACATATGGGCTATAATTTGGCCCAGAAATATTTCGGGTTCCAGTACATATCATCATCATCATTAGCCCTATATACTGTCCCACTGCTGGGCACGGGCCTCTTCTCACTATGAGAAGGGTAAGGCCATTGTTCTCCACGCTGGCCAAGTGCGGGTTGGCAGACTTCACATGTATTTCGAGAACATAATGGAGAACTCTCAGACATGCAGGTTTCCTCACGATGGTTTCCTTCACCGTTTAGCAAGCGCTAATTAACAATTTAATACGCACTTAACTTCGAAAAGTCATTGGTGCGAGCCGAGGATTCGAACCTGACACCCTCTGCGTAGCAGTCTGTCGGTCTCTCCACTCGGCTATCGCTGCTTCTCCAGTACATACATGAACAAAAATGCCTGAAAAACGTACAAAATACTGGGGCGGAGGGTAGATTTCTATCAGGAAGATTCATATATCTTGAAACAACCTCGAGATAAAGTACATAACGCGGTTTAATCGCGGGAACAGCAAGTAAATAATAAAGGCAAATCTCTGCGTGGGTGGATAGATAATTGCTACTTGTTTAGACAAAACCTACTCAGCACCTTTTCAGTAAAAAGCTTTTTTCGCGATAGCCAATACGACGTGGGCAGAGGCACGTCACGGATGGAATGTATTATATAAAAAGCTCAAACAATTGTTACGCTTCTACTATCTATGTAGTATGCAGGTAGGTAGGTATAATAAAATAGGATTTAGCAGCGTTACTTAGTTTCAAACCAATTAATATCTCCCTTTACATTTAACAAGTATGCTAGAAACACATGGTTCACGTATAAACAATCATAAATATTTTATGATCTTTTGTCATAGCTTTGAAATTGACTTTACATAAATACATGAAGTTAATGACTTCATTGTTTTTACTGGCGCGTGGAATATAGATATTAATTTATATTATACCTACCTTTTCTATATTATACATATCTGCGGGCTAATAATTTTATTGACAACTTGTTGTTGCCCGCGGTTTCACCCGTTATTTTTGGTATTTCTACAACAGCGCGGGCTACCCGGACAAATTACAGCCTGGGTAGCCCTACAAAGAAAAATTTCCATTAAAACTGATCGTCCAGAGATTATCCCAGACAAAGACAGGCAGACATATTTTTTAAAGTTTGTTTAATTTGGATCTTGTTCAACTAAGGGTAGGTCTTCGAAATTCCATTCTTCGACTGATTCATCTGGCCAAAATTTAATTTCACTTTCAGCTCTGTAATACACGTTTTATAAAGTAGTTTTCAAGGTATCGACGTTCAAATATTTTTTGCCCAGATGAATCAAAAACAGAAATAAAAATTAAAACTATATTAAGAAAACAATCCTATTTTAAAAACTACAATTATCTTTTTTGTGTGTGTGTTATTTTTCACTGATCATATCACGAAAAAAAACACTTCAAAACTCTAAAGCAGGATATAATAATTCTTGTATTTTATGGCCAAGCGAGAATATTGTAATATAACAAAAAAATAACTTTTGCTAATATTTGTAATACAGTCAATTCTTTTAGGTTTATGAAAATATTATACTGAATTGTTCAATATATTATTGATACATAAGGTGTTTTGACCATACGAATCAGGCACAGTTGAATCAGGATTTTGCCTACAATGCATAACTCATCATACATACAGACTATAGTATTGACACTTTTCTATACGAATCTATAACTTAAGAGTATCTCTCGAAACACAGACTGAAGTTGTAAAATCTATATCTATCTATATACATGTATGTAATAAGACAGTAAAAAAAGTATACCTGTACATTGAATATATTTCCAAAAAAGAAACTTAGGGAGGCTAAGAAACAGTTATAAAGCAAGAATCCAAAAAAAAATTGGTTTGTTTCTTTTTGTACATGCTAATCTCCGAAGTTACTGGACGGATTTGAATGAAACTTTTTTTGTTATATTGTTATTGGGTCTGGGCAACATATAAGCTATTGATTTTGGAAAGTGGAACACCTGATGCAGAACCACTACAGCCCAACAGAACTATAAGGCATAAAAATTGCGGTTTAGCAAAAAATATTACGCCTGATAGGCATTTTATGATGAGAGTTTAATATTTGAAGATCTCGAACATCTGATCTGGAACTCCAAGAGCCCAGCTTCACTAAAGCATATAGGTACAGACTTGACGTCTTTGCAAAAGTTGTTCAGTCTGATGAGCATTTTCTGTTGACTTATAAAAATCGAAGATTGGACACTTCTGATGAAGCACTATAAGAACCCATCTGCACTAGGTATAACATATACAGACTTGACGGCTGAGCAGTAGTTGTCCAGTATAATGAGGGTTTATGGTTGAGAGATCAATATTTATAATTCTTCGACCAATTAAAGACCCGAGAGATGACATAGAATAGTTTTTATCGCGATAACCGACATCCACACGGGCGGAGCCGCGGGCGACTGCTAGTAATAAAATAAATTTTATAAAATAGGCATTGTAACCGGAATACCACCTTCAGGTGGTTGTTTCAACAAGCACAGGCGAATCAGATATTTACCTTCGTAACACCAGGATCTAAGCCAACCAGTCGCAGGTACATCTTCTAGCTAGTCCCTTGCAGGACTGCCTGCCCCCCCGCACGGGAAGTCAGACTCTTATTATTATTATTATCTGACCAAGTACGGTCAAGCATAGCTTATGCTTTATTAATTAATATTATACGCCGGACACTTCTTATTCACTTATTTATAAACACAAGGTATTTATAACTAATATATATTTTTTTACATTTCCTCTCGATAAAATAACAAATAATATTAATTTATCAAAGGGAAACTGTGACATCGATTTTATACCGGCAAATGGCAGACGGACACGTCATATGAATCAGAAGAACGACGTTCTAATATTTTTATTTTGTACCTAGACTGAAATTATTTCAAATATATCATTTGGCCAAGATACGGATAAGGCTAAACTGTACAAAAAGAGATATTACAGATTGTTTTGTTTGTTGATTACAGAAATATTATCTCTGAAGAACAACTCCTAACTAAAATATTTAACAAAGATAGTTATTTTGAAATATATGATATACATACACTTCTTTTTTTATTTATATGCGTGTAAAGATATATGTATAGATATGTTACAATAGCTAAATAAAGTAAAATACAAAAGTTATCGTACAAACATCTAAACAGTTAGTGATAACAATTATAAGTATAATTTTCTAATGATTTGTTGATGTTTGTCTATAGTCGGTCTTATGGACCTAGCTCGGTCGTTAGCACGGGCGAACAAAGGAATATACAGACTTTGGACCTTCCCGTTCGGTGCCGTCAATCTCTATAATCCTGAGGATATTGAGGTATGTACATTATCTGAATAGGTATAATATATGTATTATTGATAATATGATATAATATGCTACCACGTACACACACTCAACACTATCTATTCCCAAATCAAGCTGAGTTTGTACTATGGCTACGGGTACTAGACAATGGACAAACATACCTACATACCTACTTAAATACTTTTATTTTGTAAATACATACAAATAATACATAGAAACACCCAGACCAAGATAAACATCCATATTCATGTACACGGATGTTAGACTTAAAACGGAAATCGAACCCGAGACCTTCAGCGTGGCAGTCGGTTACACTCCTGCTACGCCACCGAGTGGTCAATTAATAATATCATTGCCTTCAATATTATCAAAAATACCAAATTTAAGAAATAATAAACTTATTTTACATTTCAGAAAGTGCTGTCACATTCGAAATTTAATGAGAAAAGTGAAATTTATAAAATTGTAGTCCCATTTCTTGGTGATGGTTTACTTGTGAGCAAAGGTAAATATAACTACTACAAGACGTATCAAGATTTAGGTTCAGTTTCACCACTTCTGGATAGGTATATTCTTAAAGATTAATTCAAAATGATTAGATAATTTCTATGTGTTATCTGACAAATTTATTTGATAGGAACTTATCAGACTGCCTCCGTGGTCCAGTGGATAGCATATGCGACTGCTGATCAGAGGTCTGGTCCCGGGTTCAATTCCCGGGTCGGGCAAAAGTGTTACTGGGTTTTTCCGAATACTCAGTAGCAGCCCGGAGTCTGGTGATGTGTCCGGTAACGGCAATAGGCTCGCCCCCTATTACGTGGGACCTAAAAATTCATGGCGAAATGTGGGTGTAATATTTACACCTGTGCCTACCCCTTCGGGGATACAGGCGTGAGACTATAAATAAATAAATATTATCAGACAGTGATGAAACTGGTCATTTTAACCCATCTATTTCAGTATTTTTCTTATTTATTCACTGATGGTAAAACTTGTATTTTCAGGATCTAAATGGCAACAAAGGAGGAAAGTTCTAACACCTGCGTTTCATTTCAATATTTTGCGCGAGTTTGCCGTAGTTTTTGAGGAGAACGGCCAGCGCTTAGTAGAGACACTGAATAAACTTACTGGACGACCCATAGATGTTAGGCCCATTCTCTCGCAGTTCACTCTAAACTCCATTTGTGGTGAGTATTACATAAAATTAAAAAAAAAATTCAACCATGAAAACAATTAAAAAAATATTCCGTCTTGGAAAAAATAATAGGTACCACCCACGACAATTTTTTTGCTCACATTTTAATTTCTTTGTTACCAAGATATACCTAATACCGTTAATGTTAAAACTCTAGATTAAGTGTAACTGGTTGTTTTCGCTAAAAAAATAAACAGACAATCGTGGAAGATTTCGTTATTTTAACTAGGACCGTTTCCTTTGAGAACCAATGTTGATAATATTTTAGACATGCTTAGTTGCTTACAAAACTTTCTATACTATCTGAGCGCACTACACACGCGTAATCGTGTTATTTATTTTTATCATATCAATTTCCCTTAAATAATATAACAGACTGCCATTGACTTTGTACTGAAATAAATCAATCCGATTAGATTTATCAAACTCTACAGACTTATATAATTGATTCTAAATTACGTGACATGATAATCTTTGTAAGTACGAAACAAATTGTGCAAGTATGTGAAAATGGGTGAATTTATAGATGTGCTACCCTTTCACGCAAAAACTACTCAACAGATTGAAACTTTTCCCAAACCGACACTAACACAGCCGAAGCCTGGGGCAGAAACTACTATATTACATAATATGTTTTAATAGATATGGCACTAAAAACTATGTTTGTTTCGTTTCTTTAGTCATCTGCATCTACCGACCTGCAATGGATTCAACCAGGAATTACATATCTTTTGTAATCCTTCCGAATGTCGAATGTCATTGGTGTTGATATTTTAGACATTCGGCGCGTGGAATGTGCGTACGCTTCTTGATCGCGAGTCAAATGCCTGTTCTGAGCGAAAGACTGCCATCGTAGCTCGAGAACTTCATTGCTACAATATAGATGTAGCTGCACTCAGTGAAACACATCTACCCGATGAAGGAGAGTTGGTAGAACACGGTGGCGGATATACTTTCTTTTGGAAAGGACTCGCTGCCTCAGAGCCGCGTAGGTCAGGTATAGGCTTTGCTATCAAGAATAACCTTGTTAAAAAACTACAAGAGTACCCTGTACACATCTCCGACCGCATTATCACATTACGCCTTCACATGGAATATGACAATTACCTTAATATCATCAGTGTCTATGCCCCTACGCTAGACAAGTCTGATGAGATTAAGGACAAATTCTATGAAGAATTAACGCAGTGCCTAGATAATATCCACCCGAGAGAACAGATTCTACTCTTGGGTGACTTTAACGCCAGGTTCGGACGAGATTACGAGGCCTGGCCTAAAGTTCTGGGCAGACACGGTCTTGGAAATATGAACAGCAACGGGCAGTTGTTGCTTAGCCTTTGCGCTCAGTTAGATCTTGCAATTACGAACATCATGTTCAGATTGCCCGCCAAGTACAAGACAACGTGGATGCACCCCAGATCGAAGCACTGGCACCTAATTGATTACGCTATCGTGCGTCAACGAGACCTTTCTCAAGTTCAAGTTACCCGTGTCATGCGTGGTGCTCACTGTTGGACTGATCACCGGCTCATTGTCACTAAGTTACGTCTTCGTCTCCGGCGTCCTTGTAGATCGGAAAGATCAAAACAGGAGCGCCTGAAGCTTGAGCAACTCCAAAATAATAACACGAGGGCAAAGTATGCCGAAACCTTAAGCACTGCTTTGCTACCCCTCGATCCAAATTCCGGTGCGATCAATACTGTCTGGAGGGCCCTATGTTCTCATATTCTCGTAACCGCTACATTTACTTTGGGTCTGAAGGTCCGAAAACATGAGGACTGGTTTGATGAGAATGATGGGGTACTAATGGACGCTATTGGTAAACACCGTCGGCTCCTGAGGCAACACAGCAGAACACAACGAGGTGGAAGTGTTATGGAGATACGTCGTAGTGATATAGAGCTGCGTAAACTCGCACGGAAAGCGAAAGAGAGATGGTGGCAGGAAAAGGCTCGTCGGATACAGTGGCTCGCTGATACCAACCAGCTCGGTGAGTTTTACTCTGAGGTACGAAACTTGCTCGGTATATCCTCCACAGCAAAAGTCCCACTCAAGCCGTCCAGTGGTGAAGGGCTTCTTAAAGGCAGGGAGGAAATACTCGAGCGATGGGCGGAGCATTCTAACAACTTACTTAACGTGGATCATTCTGTCGATCTAGACCACGTTCGCTCCTTACCTCAACAATCTCATGCCCTCGAGCTTGACGAGCCAGTGTCACTTGACGAGGTAACTGTTGCTATTAAACAACAACAAAATAACCGCGCGGTTGGTGTTGACTGCATGCCAGGAGAGCTATTAAAGTACGGCGGTGAGGATTTGTACTCGGCGATGTGGAAACTTTTTGTCGTTATGTGGGAACAAGAACAAGTCCCTTATACTTTTAAAGTATCTCTAATTCGGGCCCTATATAAGGGCAAAGGTGACCGAGCTGATTGCAGTTCCTACCGCGGTATTTCTCTAATCTCAGTGCCTGGGAAAGTCTTCGCCAGAGTTCTCCTAAACCGCCTCAGGAATTTATCTGAACAGATTCTGCCAGAATCCCAGTTTGGCTACCGACCTGACCGTGGCACTTGTGAGGCGATTTTCTCATTGCGACAATTACAAGAAAAAAGCAGGGAACAGGAGCGCAATATGTATCTCTATTTTGTTGACCTTGAGAAAGCTTTTGATAGTGTACCGCGAGAAGCCCTCTGGATAGTACTGCGGTAACTTGGATGCACGGAGAAGTTTGTAAGACTACTCAGACTCCTGCACGACGACATGCAGAGCTGCGTCATTGTAAATGCAGATCAGTCAGCGTTCTTCCCCGTTACCTGTGGGGTAAAACAAGGATGTGTACTTGCACCAACACTGTTTGCGTTATACTTTGCAGTCGTAGTTCGGGAAGTGTTACAGACAACCCCTGAAGGAATTCGCATCCGTTTCCGCAATGATGGCAGTCTTTTTAACTTAGCCAGACTCAAGGCTCACACTAAAGTGTCTTACGCACTGATCACAGAGATTATTTATGCAGATGATCTATGCTTTGTGACCGATTCCCCAGATGGTCTGCAGCAACTTATGACCACCTTACACGAGTCCTGCCGTAGTTTTGGTCTGAAGATTAGTGTCAAAAAGACGGAAGTGATGTCTTTAGATATTTATGGTCAAGAGACACTGACCATCAAACTCGGTGATGATGTACTTAAGCAGGTCAATACATTTCGTTACCTGGGGAGCACCATAACATCAAAGTGCGACCTTGACGCTGAGATCAACAGTCGGATCGGTGCCGCAGCTGCGGTATTCGGTAAACTGGATCGCAAGGTTTTTAGCTCACATGAACTTAAGCTGGCTACCAAAATTGACATATATAAGGCGGTGGTGTTACCAAGCATACTGTACTCTTCTGAGTCATGGACAGTTTACCGCCGCAGTTTACAGTAATACAGAAGTGCTGCGGAGAGCCAATATTATGGGGATTGAGGCTTACCTGATACGCAGGCAGCTGCGTTGGTGCGGACACGTGTCGCGAATGACCGATCAACGTACAGCAAAGTGCATCTTTTTTTCTGAACTTGAGGAGGGCCAGCGTATGCATGGCGGGCAACTCCTTAGGTATAAAGATGTACTTAAGCGCCACATGAAAAAGTGCGACATTGAGCCTTCCGAGTGGGAACAAGCAGCAGATTGTCGGCCGGAATGGAGAACTTTGGTGAGAACCAGAGTCAAAGACTTTGAAAGTAATCGCTGCTCTGAACTAGATGCCCGACGCGATGAACTGAAAGCACGCCCACCTTGTGCTATAAATTATAATTACTGCAATGGTGTGCTCACCTGCCCGCATTGTGCGCGAACTTTTACCAATAAGATCGGCTATGTTAGCCATACACGAGCACACCAACGACAGTTATAACGGAGTTGAAGAGGTCGCCGTGGCCGAAATCGGTCGAGGAGGTATTAATCCTTCCACATGAATAAACAATAGCTATGTTCATTCATCAAAATATATACTACTATTGGACATATAAATAATAATTGGCAAAATGTTTCAACAAAATGAAAAAAAAGTAAATTAACTGTAAAAGTATGTTAACTGCACTGCATAACGGAACGGACACGACTCGATTGGGATATAGATATAGGACACAAGCCAGTCACGTCTCAAATAAAATATAATATAGACGTTCACACAAGATCCCAGCTCGTACAAACCCAACATATCTGTAGACTACGGAATGGGTCACAAATAAGGCATGCGCACTTATACTGCACCAAAAAAAAACCTGCGCGCTTAGTTTTTATCTATATCTTAGAACAGTAAAAAAGACGGTACAGACCTTCCTATAAGGTAATTGAAACCAAAAAAGTAGGTAGACACACTACGCATACCTTAGATTAAGTGAACTCCGGTAGATAATTCACAGTAAATGAAAAGTCTAGCTTACTAAGCATGTTTTTATATAAATTTACCAAATGTGCAGCCTGAAGAACACGGCAATAAAAACAAGATGGGAGTAAGGTACAGGACTACAGGCATGATAAAATTATTATATGTCCTGACTATACGCCGACCTGGCAAACGATGATATGCTAAATAAGCTGAGCCCGTGGTTATACTGGCGTTATTTACGGCTACTGCGTCGTACCCGTGGCTCATGGTGTATATAACCTTTCTCGATAAATAGGCTATTCAACACAAAAATAATTATTCAAACCGAACCAGTAGTTGCTAAGATTAGCGCTTTCAATCAAACAAACAAACAAACTCCTCACCTTTATTGTATTAAAATTGTAGAGATTTCTAGGGTTATAAGTATTTTTGATAGCATATCATAACAAAATACAAATAAAAGAAGTGTGTCACACCATTTACGATTAAAATTCTGCAGTGGATAACCCTTATCACTGGGAGTATATAAAATAGCCTAAAACCTATTCTCACTCCTAATAAATAAACATAAAGAAATCATAAACATTTGGTCAAGCTGTTCCGGAGAACATTGAAAACAAACACTGTGATGCAAGACTTTTTTATATTAGAATAGCAGTCGCCCGTGGCTAACTGTCCTAAATTTTCAATCTTTATTTATCTCCCTTAGGGGAAGACTTTTAAAAATACATGTTAAGTGGATGCCTACATCATAAATGGATCCCGCTATCCAAATACATGTTTCTAACTTCAGCAGTTTGGGCTCGGCGATACCTGGAACTACATATTATATAATTATCCACCTATCATAAATATATATATATATAAATAAATGCTGATTCTGATTCTATCTCAAACCTAACATCAAACATTGCTAATAATGAAAGCACTAAATAACCATAAATCTTTATTTACCAAAGTTTGTATTTAAAATATTAGATATAAAATAAAAATGTAAGCTTGATCACATCAACATTAATTATACTAATGATTAGTTATGACATTATTATGTTGTCTTTCTTTTAATAAATCTAATAATAAAATTTTATCAGTAGGACGATAACTTTACTTCGTGTAATGATAATGAAATTAATTGTAAATCATTTATTTGCTGAAGGTCTTCCTTTTAATAGCTACCAATAGACAAATTAGCGAACCACGTGATGGTAAATGGTAGCCCTGGCGCACACAAATGTATCCGAAAACGCGAGGATGGAAAACTAATAGGAGACGCAGTGCGATAAGAGAGAAGGATATAGGGCCTGCGGCATTATAACTTACCGTGATTAGCATCAGCAAGAGCCTAGTGGAGAAATCAACAGAATGCCATGGAGAGGATATCGGGTTCGAATCCACGACGCACCACTGACTTTTGGAGGCTTATGTGCCTATTAAATTGTTAATTATCTCTTGCCCTGTGCCGCGGAGAGCACGTTAAGCCATCGGTCTCGGCTGTCATGAATATCTTTGGAAGCCGTTATGAGGGGTCAGATGGCAGTCGCTCTGTGGAAAAGCTAGTATTCAGTCAAATTCGGTTAGACTAGAAAGCGGACCCCGAGTTGCAACCGGAACAACCCTAGGATTACTGTTACTTTACGTCGACCTTCTGTGAGAAGGTAGTACTTCTCCGGTCCATTCAGCCCATTTAATTCTGAAATCAGCAAGGCTCTAACTACCTACAAAATCTTTTTGGCTTCACTTACAATACAGGGTGTGCTATTTGTATCTTTTTCATCGAAGTTAATGCAATGACGTCAGTGCCTTGCCGTTATTAGTTTTCAGTTTCATGCAATATTAGAACCAAACCGTTATTTGTACTTTGCCCGTAAGGAAATAACATGATCCTCCGTTTTTTGGGATAAAATTGATGGGTTATATCGAGATAATTATAAACCAATATGAAAAATATAGACATGTTTTACTGTACGCATAAAAACCTTAAATTAAGTGGTTTAAAGAGATGTTTATTTATGTCCTAAATACATATACAATATATATATATATATAGTCCTCCTTATCGGTTTCGATAACGGCGCCGACAGCATTTTTTTTTATTTTGTGCATAGTGCTCCAATACGGCACGCAAGCCCAAACTTCGTCTTAAAAGCCCGTTTGCAGGTGTGGCAGAATAACTGGCCAGCGGCATAGTAGGTATCGATTTTAGGTATATCCTTATTTTAGGGTCCTAAATAAAGCTATTTAAATTTGCAGAAACTGCAATGGGCACCCAAATAAAAGAAGACGTCGCCGGCAACTCATATAAAGATGCGATACACGACATGGGATTTATATTTTATCAAAGATTTGCCAAATTCTATTACTTGTTTGATTTCATATTTAATCTTTCGCCATTGGGCAGAAAGCAGAAGACTTATTTAGAAAAAATACATAGTTTCACAAGTAACGTCATAAAGCAAAGAAAGGAAAACACCTATACAAATGGTATTAAAATTAATAATGTTATTGATGACAATCACGACTCTTTTGTATATAAGAAGAAGAAAATGGCGATGTTGGATTTACTCATAACTGCTGAGAAAGAAGGACAGATAGATGAACCCGGCGTACAAGAAGAAGTCGACACGTTTATGTTTGAGGTACGTATCTCTACCTTATCAGTGAATACTCTTTGCACCCAAACTGGGTTGAACTTTGGTTGAACTGCACATAGCTCTGGTTATATTTGTACACCTCCTGCTCAGATAGTAGGGGAGCCCATGAAGGGATTTCAGAATTTACTCGAGCGCGTCAAATATTGATAGCATCCATGTCCTACATATTTTTAATAAAGAAGGAATGTTAATCTGATCGTTTGCATAGTGGAGGTGGTCGTACGAAAGATTTTAAAATGCAAAAGAAAAGAAAATTAATCGAGCTTGTCAGATTCTCTAAGGGGATGTTAAGTGAACCTAAAAAAAGGGTCTCATTGAATAATCTGACGATTTGGGTGTGACGCAAACTCGTGGTCACTATTAGAACGAGAAAAGAATTCGCCATTATGAGATAGTCAAGCGGGTCAGATTCAGATGTATATGCTTCATCCTAACGTCCTAGACGTGCTTTCTGTTAACTGACGATTATCTGGCGGGATTAGTGCAACAGTGCTTTTTTTAAGTTTTGAAAATCAATAGCTGATTCTCTCCACCGATGAAAAGGTACACATTATTTACATTTTTATCATCTTAGATTTGCAACCCAAGAGGTCACAATGAGGCTCGACTAAATCCCAATTTAGTATCGCGGGCTCCCCTACTATGATTGTATTAGTACCTAGCTGTCATACTGCCGCTATTTTATGGTAGGTATTCTATATAGCAAAATAAGAATATTTCGAAATTTATAAGATTTTAAATTTTTGCGCGTACCTTGAATATTTTTGAGAAAATTATTGAAATTAGAATACCATTTTATGTGATCGACAATTTGTGTTCGTGAGCTCCTTATTACTGCCCAGTGATACAGAAAATTCTTATTATGTGAACGGTGCTCTTTAAAAATTGCTAAGAATTTGTTTTCATTTCCAGGGACATGACACCACAGCGTCCGGATTGATATTTTGTTTCATGTTACTTGCGAACAATAAACATATACAGGTAGGTTTTGGTTTAGATCTTTCATTTACTAAACTTATATCATCATCATATTTCAGCCTAAAGATATGCATCGCTGGACATAGGTCAAGGCCAATCATTAAAGTAAAATTAAATATATTTTGTTTTTTTGTATGCAAAACATATTTTTAATAATTAGCTAGGTAGCTAATTATATTTCATTAATTAATAACATTAGACACACATAATTTAATCTCGGTATTTTTATCTGTAATTATTTAAATTTATATTACAATATTTATACAAATGTATAGGTAATTTACCCAAGTGTAGAGATAATGGTCATTATTAGCGTACACACGTAATAGAGTTTGTTAGCTAATCCTACAACTTACCGGCGCGGCATTCTATTCAGTTCCTCGAGAATTAAAAATTAAGTAGCATAATTCTTTTCCCTATTAAACCTAATCAGAATTGGTTCAGTTATGAAATTGTAACTCAGAAATCACAGTAAAACATTTTCCTTAATAACTTGGTCATGCCTTATCGTTTTTTAACCTGACAAGTTCATCGATGTGTAGGTATAATATTCAAAACTTGTGTTACCGATATCATAGTTCTATTTTTACATGATTATTAGTATTACTATGTCCCTGTTTCACACCACATTATCTCTAATTTAATTTAACCTAAAATGTTATTATCAGCCTTGGGTCAATGTCAACTCCACGTTATGTGTCTGAATCATCCATCAACAATTAGAGTCAGACTTATTATTATTGTAACTCGTATATCAAAATCAAAATCATTTATTCATTTAGGCCACAAAGTGACGCTTATGAACGTCAAAAATTTTAGTTAATTACTAGATGATTCTACATTTACATTCACTGCCACGTTCACAATGCAATAGGTAGAACCACGAGAAAGACTGGGTAATAAAACTCTTGGCCACTCTTTTTAACTGCCAGTATAATGTTTTGACATGTTATCTTTGTAAGGAGCTGCAACTGTTTCACATTGTGAGTTATCTACAAATGCAAAATTTTAATAGTTATTGATAGCGTACTCAAGCAATAAATGATGTTCATTTGGTCAGACTCCCAAAGTAAATGTGGTGAAACAGGAGCATCAACTTACGTCTTTTGATGTTGGCAACTCGTGAACATGACTACTCAGAGCTATGGTGGAACAGTATGTCCCGAAAAGTAATAACGGTGTATAAACCTGCAGCAATTTACAATCCATTTGTTAGCAGTTCATGACCACGGGTTACCCTCACCTTACAAATCCGATAAATTATACTAAAAAGAGTAGGACAAGAATGCAAATGTAGTAAAAAAATAAAATACGGTAATTAACTAAACTGCTTACCAGCTAGCAACTGACCTAATAAACAAAAATTTGGCCTAATAAAAAATAATATTTATTTCCAAGCGTACTTGTCGTCAAGATACTCGTTTACACTATAGTATGCCTTTAGTATAAGATTATTTTTAACCATTGTCTGAAACGACCTTTACGGCAATTCTAAAATATTAGAT
The DNA here is from genome assembly GCA_944739405.2 of Euclidia mi. Lineage (NCBI taxonomy): Eukaryota > Metazoa > Arthropoda > Insecta > Lepidoptera > Erebidae > Euclidia > Euclidia mi. The sequence continues at coordinate 43,684,558 of OX123189.2, forward strand.
GGTATTTTATTATACATTCTTATACTAAGCCCAATAAAAGAGCTATGTGATTTGTGTAAACGGAAATACGGTACACATAATTTGTGCCTGTTCCTAGTATTAATATTGTGTATGTCACTATTCATTTTGTAAGAATTTATATGTTGTCGTACATGCATAACACTGGCATAAATATATTGTGATGCTATAGTAAGACTACCAATATTTTTTAATTTGTCTTTGAGTGAGACTCTTGTCTTTAACTGGTAAATGGCTCTAACTGTCCGTTTTTGCAATATAAAAATATTTTCGATGTCAGCAGCCCTACCCCATAATAGTATGCCATATGACATAACACTATGAAAATGGCTAAAGTAAACCAATCTAGCCGTATCGACATCAGTCAACCTACGAACCTTCTTAATGGCATAAGCAGCTGAGCTAAGTTTCCCTGAGAGATATGTAACGTGCGCACCCCACTGCAATTTCGAATCAAGTGTTATTCCTAGAAATAATGTAGATTCAGATGTTTCGAGTAGATAGATAGATAGATAGAAAATTCTTTATTGTACACCACACAAATGCTACATATAATGTTATACAATTTTACAAATGTACAATAGGCGGCCTTATCGCTATAAGCAATTTCTTCCAGGCAACCTTGGGATGGACTAGAAGAGATCAGATAAATAAAAACAGTGGTGTAGTCATAAAATGAAGTAAGGATCCATATATACATACATAAGTACATCAAAATAGTACATCATCATTTAGAACTATACTAGGACCAAGGTTTCTGACATTAGGCAGGGCAAACCTAATACATTTTGTTTTTTTGGCGTTCAGTACGAGATTGTTTACATTAAACCACTTAGTTACTTGAATGAGCGCACTGTTTATTTCGTTAAAATGTTCCTTATTTCTATCTACTTTGAATATCAAAGAAGTATCATCAGCAAACAGTACAACGTCACAAATGCTTTTCAAGTAAAAAGGTAAATCGTTAATGTAAACAAGAAACAAAAAGGCCCTAGGATGCTGCCTTGCGGCACTCCTAAATTAACAGGTAAACCACTGTATTTTGAGCCGCTTATTTCGACACATTGGATTCTGTCACTTAAGTATGACTTAATGACATCCAATGCTTTAGTCTGTACGCCGTAATGTCTAAGTTTGCATAAGAGCGTTTCATGGCAGACACAATCGAATGCTTTCGAAAGGTCGCAAAACACACCAATAGCATTTTGGGCAGTCTCCCATGCACTGAATATGTGTTTAAGTAACGCTACTCCTGCATCTGTTGTCGAGTCACCCTTGGTAAAACCATATTGCTCACTATGAAAGAGGCTGTTTAGATAAAAATGTCTAAGTAGTTGCTTGAGTATGATCTTTTCAAAAATCTTGCTAAAGGCAGGTACTATCGATATTGGTCTATAATTACTAGGATCAGTCTTACTGCCGGATTTGAAAAGAGGTATTATCCTACTATGTTCAATAAGATCGGGAAAAACATCTGATTCAATACACTTATTAAATAAGTTGCTTAAGTAAGGAGCTACTACATCAATTATACTTTTCAGAACCTTAACAGAAATGCCCCAGAGATCACCTGTTTTGATTGAAAAGTACTTATAATGTCGGTAGAATTGATACAATTGAACTTAAATAATACATCACATTTTCCTACACTAGATTCTAATAGGTTGTCTGCAATTATAGCTGATGATTTTAATTCTCTAGTAGTAGTACGTGGTATGCTAGCAAAGAATTTATTAAATGTGTGTGCGACTTCTTTGTCATTATGAATTAATTTGTTACTATCAATTAAACTAAAACCATTTCTTCTTAGTGTTGTCTTACCTGTTGCTTCATTAATAGCTCGCCAGGTTGCCTTAATTTTATTCAAGGATTGTTTAATTTTGTCCCTAACGAATAATGCCTTAGCTGTGTTGCACACTCTTTTAAATATCTTGGAATAATTCCTATCATACTCTGTGAAGTTCGGATCAGCATTGTATTTCTTCATACCGTACAACTCGAACATTTTTGATCTGCTTTTGTAAACACCTGCAGTAGCCCACTCACTAAAAGCTCGAGATTCCTTAACTACTTTCTCCTTAGTCCTAAAATTATTTTGAAATTCGTTGTTAACTATATTAAATAAATTTTTAAAGCTCTTATTTGGCGAATCTATTTCTATTAAGTCAGGATTCATAGTATTCATTCCAATCAATATTTTATTCCGAAATTCATTAAATTTATGCCTAGGTAATGGCCTAACTAACACTCTCTGTAGGTATGTATACATTTTAAATACAGATTTGAATCATTTAATTTTCAAAACTGTCTTGATTCTGTCATCTTTGCAGCATGTTAGCACAGTTATGTTGAACACAGTTAAGTTTTATAGGAAACCACAATCTTGGATTTGAAACCACGACGCACGTACAGCGTCAGTGCTGCGAATTTTATTCAAAGTTATGTGAGGAATTATCTGTTACTAAGTAGCTATGGAGATGACGTTAACCCGTCTTTCTAGATGTTAAGAAGTTCTTTCACAATCGTTATGGAAAGTCAGCCCTCAAATACCCTGACACTTAAATTATCTGAACCATAGAATATAGCCACTGTAAAATACTGATTTTCTGTAGGAATATAATAGGTACTTTTAATGTCTAAAAGTGCTAAGATGTGAAAGTAATTAACTAAATGTCACTATACAAGGTATCACAAGACCCATCACCAAGCCGAAGGTATATATCCCGAAAGACAATTTAAATAAGTTTAAATGACCACGAAAGTATAAAATTCCTAGATTTTGTATTTTTTTTATTGTTACTTTGAGCCTCAATTTCTCCTGAACCAGTTAATTCCCAGGTATAGTGCCGATGCCCCCGTTGGATCTCCACCTTGTCATGGTGGGGGGCTTAGTAACTGTGGCTTAGACACCCACGGTGAAGCTAAGAGAGATCCCGGGAGTGGACGCTCCGTGTGGGCTTGGAGGGGCCTGCGCAGGACGCGTCCAAAGGTGCGGGTGCGGGGGACAGTTCTGTCTGTCCCTCGCAGTCGGGCGCGGTCGCGGAAAGAGAGGGGTATCGGTGTTGCGTTACCGCGCGCCCTATCTCCCGCGACCAAATGGAGGCGCACCATTGTTGCGTCGCGGTGGGGCCGCAGAGGAAGAGGAGATGCGGTGTTGCCAGTTTACCGTCTTTCCTATCCTCTGCGGCCGCTGGGTGTTTTGGCGGCGGAGCCCAACAACTTCAGCCGCATTCAAGGGGGCTTAGTTTGGGCCCGCCTGACCATCTGGCGGGCCAATACCCGTCGGGGGGTAGCGACGAATGCTTCAGCGATACCCGAGCCTCCAACACACGGATGCATGAGGAACCCGGTTTGGTTTTAGTCAGTAAGAGTCTGACAGTCCCCTTCGCCCTTCCCCCAGGGCGGAGGGACTCCATGAGGATTTTCCAACCCGACAGCACAAAAAAAAAGGTATAGTCCCGAAGTAAAAAATGTTTCTAATTATTAGTACAATACAGGATTTCAGTTTTCGTTAAGTTCAGGTTTTTTAAACCCCGTATATATATGTTGCAGCTAGGTATTTAAAAAAGCCTTGATATTATAATTTGACTAGAGATATTATAATTACACAGATTATAGTCAATTATTTGTACTACCTTTAACGGGCTAATTTCAGTGCCATTATAATTTTTCTAGACCGATACAGTAAAATTGATTTATAACACTGATTTATGAAAGCTGTTAGATTATCAGGGCGATCGCTGATTGGTCCGTTTTCGTTACCAGCTCCATTAAACATAGAGTTAGGAAATAAGAGACAGGTTTTTGAAAAACAATTTAAAAATTTTGTCATTAGGTTCTAACTAAATATAGCGATGTCAAGTAAGCTAAGTTGACGGAGCCCTGCTTCGCAGGGCTCCTGTTTTTGGATAAAGGGTCACAAGGAAACCTAATATAACCTATTAAGTTTCCCGAGTGAACGAAACTTTTTGATTAATAAATAGATCGTGATTTTCGAAATGAAGGTTTATCAACTTAATAGGTTATGTTTGGTATTCTTGTGGCCCTAACATAAATATAGGAGTCCTGCGGAGCAGGGCTCTGTCAACTTAGCCTTATAAATATCGCTAAAGTGCCGCTTTTTCGTTTTATCAGATTGATTATTGAGGTACATTCGTAAGTCTGTGAGACTGATTAAATCAATTGACCAATCAAAATACGCAGGGCACCCACCACAAATTCTACTCATAATAAACCTAGATTTATTTATCACTATTGCAGACCTTGATTTATTATTATATCACTATTGCGACCCAGTTAAATTAGAATATAACTGAAAAAAAACCGTGAAATTATACGAACCAGTCGTTATTGACTATAATCTCGGTAATTATAATTTCACTAGTCAAATTATAATATCACGTTTTTGACTAAATCCCTGCGACATATATATAAATTAAAACTTTCGTGATACGTTACTTTTATGGTGTTGTTATACTTAAGCACCTGTACTGTAATGAGCATTCTTGTGTCTATGGGCGGCGGTTATTGCTTATAATCAGTCAGAGTTTTTCGTCCCGAAAGACAGTTTAAAACTTAACGTAACTAATAGCTAAATAATTAGGTAATTTAGAAAATTAGACTAACATCTACGCATAACACGTTTCAGGACAAGATATACGAAGAGTTGCGGGAAATATTCGGCGAGACAAACCGCCCTATCACGATGGAAGATTTATCAAACATGAGATACTTGGAGCGATGCATCAAAGAGTCTTTGCGGCTTTACCCATCCGTGCACTTCATCAGTCGACATATCTCAGAAAAGGTTACTTTAAGTAAGTATTGCTGGCTAAGCACAGGTTATTTTGGCTTGTGCCATCCCTTTCTGCCGAGTGCAGTCTAATCTGTTTGCAACGGGTGCATGGTACGACCAAATGGTTCAATAAATTTAAGCTTATCGGACACTGAGCAAGTTTCTACAGTGTCAAGTTATCAAACTCAAACTCAAATATGTTTATTTCCATAAAAATGTTCAAATTTTTTATGACACGTCAGAAGGTCATACAAATTAAAAAATAAAAAGTAACTTAAATGCATATTAACATAGTTAAGCATTGAAAAAAAATGCCTATTCAGAAAGTAGAGCCTCGTGAGAAGAATCAGGCAAGAAACTCTGGGCCACTCTTTTCTTCGTCTTGATTCTATACAATTTAGAAACTTAGTAACTACATTGAATTTTTCATGGGTATATGAGCTGGTGTGTCTATAATGTTTTTGTCAATTAATAAGGTTTTTTTAATAATAATATAAAAGTACTAAACTAGCATAATATAGACACAATAACTCACACTCACATGAAACTTACACTAATCAAACATAAGTAGCCTGTGGGACCGAGAAAATTAATCCCAAGCATTTTTGTCTTCAATATAATCTAGCACTGAATAGTACCCTTTTTGAAAAAGTTTACGTTTTATCGTTTATCGTTTACACATTTTCCTTTAAATTGCAGGCAACTACGAGATACCTACAGGCACTTTCTGTCACATACACATCATCGATTTACATCGACGCGCAGATTTGTACGAGAATCCAGATGTCTTTGACCCTGACCGGTTTCTACCGGAAAACAGTGTGGGACGACATCCATTCGCGTACATTCCGTTCAGCGCTGGTCCAAGAAACTGTATAGGTAAGTGCTATCTGATGCCATGTATGAAAGTGGTATATTATATAGGTACAGCAGATACATCATATCTGCAGAAGGACTGATGGCCGATGGAGCAAGCGTGTCCTAGAGTAGAGACCACGAATAGGTAAGCGTAAGATAGGCCCCTAGCTAGGTGACCGACGACCTGAAAAAGGTGGCTGGGACGGACTGGATGCGGAAGGCTGAGGACCGTGTACTGTGGCGCGTATTGAGAGAAGCCTATGACCAGCAATGGAATACGATAGGCATATTTTATTAATTGATAGGTACAGCTACATCTTGCCAAATGTATGTTTAATTCCGCGGAAGAAGGAGCGTGCAACGTTATTCCTAAGCTAATCTATATGGTCCTCGCGTATGGGTTTGTTTGTGTAAATTCCAAATTATAAAAAAAAAATTGCTGAATAAGAGATAAGTAACGAAATCTTAGAATCGGCTCGTCATGATACGTCGGTGGGTTTTTCGTTTTATACATAAGGTATACAAACACTGTCGATAATATACTTGAGCAATATGACAAATATGCGGTTCGACTCAACGTAACACAATTGGAAGATCCGCTTGCCTAGTGGCATATGTTTGTTCGGGACATATTTAACCCTACAGCGATATACGAAAATACTACTTATAAAATGTGCACCGATTACAATTTTCAGGTCAAAAATTCGCCATGATGGAGCTGAAGGTGGCTGTAGCGAGCGTGGTGCGTGAGTTCGAACTGCTGCCAGTGACGCGCCCGTCCGATATACGGCTTATAACAGATTTAGTGCTACGGAACGACGGTCCCGTCGAAGTCACTTTCATGAAGAGGCAGCGAACATAAGCATATTGGTCATATTCAATTCTATACTCTGTGGTATACAGTTTTGGCCACGTTTCGTCAGATTACAGATGATGATGAAAATTGACAGCTGCGCAATCTTTTCGTTTTATATACATGCGTATTATATTAGTAACACTATGGTATTATGGAGAATATATTTACACTTTTAAGATAACAAGTAGTTTGAATTTCTCGGTCTTCAATATTTATTCTATTCATGATTTATTCACAACACCCTTTATCAAAACATCGAAAACTGCCGAGAAAGATTTGTAAGAAAAAAAAGTACTATAAATAAGTGAGGTTTGCGAAGTCTCGACAATTTCAAAGCCCCGGGACACGACATAGCTCTCACTCAAAGTCCCGGGACTTCCTGGGACTTCGAGACTTTTAAGAAAATAAATTGTGTAATATTTCATTTCTTTTTATTGGCCACGCCTTTATCCCCGAAGGGGTAGGCAGATAGCTATATATAGATATTACACCCACACTTCGCCATGAATTTTTAGGTGCCTCCGTGGTCCAGTGGATAGCGTATGCAACTCCTGATCGGTGGTCCCGGGATTGATTCCTGGGTCGGTCAAAAGTGTTACTGGGTTTTGCCGAATTCTCAGTAGCAGCACGGAGTCAAAGTCAAAGTCAAAATCATTTATTCATTTAGGCCACAAAGTGACGCTTATCAACGTCAAAAATTTAAGTTATTTACTAGATGATTCTACATTTACATTTACTGCCACGTTCGCAATGCAATAGGTAGAACCACGAGAAAGAACGGGCAATAAAACTCGTGGCCACTCATTTTAACTGCCAGTATAATGGTTTTACATGTTATCTTTGTAAGGAGCTGCAACTGTTTCACATTGTGAGTTATCTACTAATGCAAAGGAGATGTACCATTTGGCCATACATTAGGGGCTTGGCAAGGACAAACACGAAACCATGTGTGTTTTGAAGTTAAATGACTACTCTATTACCCTGTGTATTTTTTTTAAACTAACGCTTGGTAGAAATAAGATACGAGATATTTGAAATGGAAATAATTCCACAACTAAAAAATACCTCAAAACTGAATTTTAATATAAATATAATACCTAGATGCATTCCTAGATGTAAATAAAGTACCTAATGTATTTGTGTCATATAGAATAAAATCTACATAAAGAGAGGCCAATAATAATGAATAATCACCTGTGTACTAGGGAACCTCGTACTATACTTGTCCAAAACCAACAAACACCGCTGCATATTCTTAGCATGGGTAGAAGGTAGTTATCATTATTATTGAATTTGTATTCAATTCCATTACAATTAAAACCGCACGAAAACACCAATAAATCAGAGCAAAACATTCACGATGCGAAGTAGCAACACGAATGACATAACAAATAAAAAATGTGTTGCAAAAGTTTTGAAAAAATATTTATACTATCGATTAAAAAACAAAATGATTTTTACCAAATAATTATGGAATAATATATACTAAACTAGAGGACGCCAGCAGCTACTCCTGCACATTTTTTTTATTTATCTTATTTTTTCTTATTTATTTTGAAAAAGACCTTCTGGTTTGACCGATCCCGTGTGTGTTTCGGAAAATCCCTTCTTAGTGCACCCCTATGGTCCCCAAGGAACATACAGGCAAAATTGCAGCTTCCTGCGCCCAATAGTTTCGGCTGTAGCTTGTCTGTCAGTCAGTCAGTAACGCAAGGATTTTATATATTATGATTATATATTTCTTGATCCTTTTTACAAATATATTTATAAAGTAAATAAAAGATATTGTTTTCTAATATAATAATAAATATAACGTATAACGTAGGTATCGTAGGAGAATATGGGCGTTCTTCGTTCCTCAGGTCTTCCTCCATCGTACATTTCAGGTAAATAAGACTCGGTATACACTCAATAGGTTTTACTCAAACTAATTAGTTCACTTCACAAACTAAATATGCACACGTAGCTCGGATGAAAATGGATTACTTTTGGAAACGCGGCGAAGTCGGACAGGCCACACTTGTTTCCTCCCATGAAGTTATAGATAAACATGGAGACCGCACTCCGAGTACCTACTTGAAGCTCAAATGATGTATCGCTATCTCGCTCACTGTGGTCATACCATATCTTTTCAACCAACCACTGCCATATTGACAAGATTTACTTGACATATGGTGGCCAATGTTGCCACATTACCAAATCCTTAGGAAATGGGATTATAATTCACTGTCTCGCCAACCATGATTATAAGCGTTCGAGACCTACAATATTGGGAGTTTTAACAAGTGATTGGATTTCAACTCTTGATTTAAATACACATTAATTGACCGTGTAAACTTCTGATTTGCTTAATGTGTCGGCTCTTTTTAAGAGCTTACTCGGAGATTTTAATAAGAAGATAGCAATACTAAATCCACGCTAAAATGAGAGGTCAGACCACAGAGAGTGAGATAGAGAAATGTAGGTATTTGACTCAAGGCTTTGTTGCAGCTGTGGCCTCCATGTTTATCTATACCTTCATGTTTCCTCCGCTGTGTCTGTAGCCAAAAGTGCCCGTTGACAGCTCCACGTTCGCTTATAAAACATTTAATGACATTGACAGCTGTCAACTGCTGACCTCAGTGTTGCCAACCATCGTATCCGAATACGCCCAAATCTATTAAGATTTGACGTTCCGTTCTCCAATCTCCGACACGGCCATCTTGACACGTCACACGCCCCTGTGTGATGCTCCTATCTTCTTCGTGCTCGGTCCCTCACTGCTGAAGATCGCGAACAGATATGTGTGTCCAGCAGGAGCGGTCGTACGCCGTATGTAAGGCTCGTTGCATGCTGCCGCCCACCGCCATCTTGATCGTGTCAGACCATCTTGTAGGTGCCCTGGCTGATGCTCCTGCAAAAGAGAAAACGTTCTGCAATATCTCAAGGTCTTATCTCGGCCCATCCTGATCATCGTTTAGTTAAAGAATAGGGCTCGTTACGTTATAAATCACAACAGTATGGGTTAACATCAAGTTTATTTCAACTGCATCATACTATCACAACACGATATTATGAAAGCAACTCTCTCATTAGTGAACAGCATCAGAGAATTATATCAGAAACGTTAATCAGCAAAAAGTGTCACGGTTCACGGGCCCCTTCTCACTATGAGAAGGGTAAGGCCATAGTCCACCACGCTGGCCAAGTGCGGGTTGGCAGACTTCACATGTCTTTCGAGCACACTCCGAAGAACTCTCAGACATGCAGGTTTCCTCACGATGTTTTTCTTCACCGTCGTTGCTATCACCTACACGAGCGTAGCAACTCATATCACCTCTATCGAGTGACGTACCCACTGTCGTCGCTATCACTTATAACGAGCGATAGCGACTCATTGCCACCTACATCGAGTGACAATTAGGCCATAGTCCACCACGCTGGCCAAATGCGGGTTGGCAGACTTGACATGTCTTTCGAGAACACTCCGAAGAACTCTCAGACATGCAGGTTTCCTCCCGATGTTTTCCTTCACCGTCGTTGCTATCACCTACACGAGCGTAGCAACTCATATCACCTCCATCGAGTGACGTACACACTGTCGTCGCTATCACCTATAACGAGCGATAGCGACCCATTGCCACCTACATCGAGTGACAATAAGGCCATAGTCCACCACGCTGGCCAAATGCGGGTTCGCAGACTTCACATGTCCTTCGAGCACACTCCGAAGTACTCTCAGACATGCAGGTTTCCTCACGATGTTTTCCTTCACCGTCGTTGCTATCACCTACACGAGCGTAGCAACTCATATCGCCTCCATCAAGCGACGTACCCATTGTCGTCGCTATCACCTAAATCGAGCGATAGCGACTCATTGCCACCTCCATCGAGTGACAATAATCTTGCCAGGGTCGTTGCTATCACCTAAATCGAGCAATAGCAACTCACGCCACCTCCATCGAGTGACGTAAACCATGTCACCTCCCTCGAGTGACTCTTAGATTACTTATTGCCTCCAACGAGCAATACAACGAACACATCACCTAAATCGAGCGAATGTCCGTTTACCAACTTAGTAATGATACCAACTACTGTTCACTAATCAGAAAGAAGCACCACTAAATTTAATTCATCATTCAGTTAAGCTAAGGTCTTTGGACTCTACATCTTCTAACCAAATGCCTTCGATAAACTACCTTCATTTTCATTGCCAGTTTCGGCCAGATAGGCTTTAGCTTTACCAGTTACCAAGCTCCTCAAGCCACATACAGGCTTCACACAGGCGCGGTGCCACATACGGGCCTCGCGCCACACACGGGCTGCGCGCCACACACGGGCCGCGCGCCACACACGAGCCGCGCGCCACACACGGGCCGCGCGCCACACACGAGCCGCGCGCCACACACGAGCCGCGCGCCACACACGGGCCGCGCACCACACACGGGCCGCGCGCCACAAGCTATGCTGGCCACCAAGCCACACTCGCCACCAGGCCGCGCCGGCCGCCAGACCGCGCCGGCCGCCAGACCGCCCCAGCCACCATACCGCGTCAGCCATGCCGCGCCGGCCACCAGGCTGCGCCAGCTGCCAGGCTGCACCGGCCATCAGGCCGCACTAGCCACCAGGCTCACCCAAAAAGGAATTAAATCTATCATTAGTATTTCAAAGATCCGTCTCATTGTATACCCACTAAATAGAGTATCCGTTCTTTCAAAGTAATTCAACGTACGCACTTCGTAAATTTTAAGCGATTATCAAATTCATTTACAACTTCACAACTGCACAGAATGTAACTCCCGTCCATACTCTCAATGAGCTATGTCAAAACTGTATTTGACCACTGACAAAAACTAAAACCAAATACGAACATGGCGAGAATTGATAAGCTACTTTCTGACAAACTGATTTCCTTTGGCTACATAGAGGAAACGACTACAGATAACCAATCGGCAGTCTATGAGCACTTTCAGATTCTCGCAACACGCTCTTGTCATACGACACAGAAATTAGAGGTAGATGATTTAAGCGATCAAAAATCAAATGAGAGCTACTTGAGTAGCAGGGTATACATGATTGCGATCAACAACCACACCTTAATGCACTTCGCTCTAGGAATAAAAGAACATTATCGCACAGCACTCAATCTAGTCGTTCGGCTATTCCTGACCCAAATCAGTGGGAATAAAGGTACTCTGATCAAAATCATTACAGGTTTTAATGAAAATCACAACTAACTCTTTCTCTCGAAGCTGACATGTTGAACAACACACATACTCGTTAAAATAATAGGAAACTCATTAAAATATTGCATTGCTCATACTCTGACATCCATCGGGTCTTCAACATCACGCTATTCAACCGCCATCCGGTTACACAACACCACCCGGATAATCATTTCGAGCGTTAAACAAAGTAATCTTAAACTAGGTTTATTCCACATGTTGCTTTGGTTTCCCTTATCACATAGACTAAAAGAAAATCTTACTAGGCTGATGCTCTAGATGTTAAATTTACTACCAAGTATCCAAACAGTCTTTTCAGCGTTATAACTTTGTCATGGATAGTCTAAATATACGAAGTCTAAATATGGAGACTATGACTAACACAAAAGCTCATGGGTAAACTATGCTAACCAGAAAGGCAATTTGTCGGTCCAACTAACGGCAACGCATGGCTACACATGCAGCCGCACAAACGGCTTATCCAGTTTATGCAAATCTACACCAACGCAAACGCGGGTACCACAAAATTATCACAACAACTACTAAAAAAAGTACCCATTTAATGATAATAAGGTTAACATACAATCATCACTAACGATTACTAACCTAGTTCTACCTACAACGAAAATTAAAATCTCTGAAACTGATTATCATAACGCACTACCATGATCACTCAATCATTTTCTTCTACGTCTGATAATCGAGTTTAACAGCTTCTACTAGAAACACTATCACTCCTAAACGTCCTAAGTGTAACTTGGAATTGGCCAGAGAACTCGGGACACTTGATAAAAATTCTCAGTGTATCACATGAATTTTAAAAACACACCGTAGGTAATTTTCGCGCGTAAAATCTTAAAATTTAATTAAATTTTACTAGTGGTGCTATCTAATAATCATGAGTAAAAAACATTTGAATGTGCCATGTTAAAAAATTTATGCACACAAAGAAGCAGGTGTAATTGCAACACCGAGATCGTCTGTACAACTCAGAACTACAACGAGTAAAAGAGTCGCTTTTTACTTAGGCTCTGATGACGTTTAAACAAACACCATTTTTACCTAGGCTCTGATGACGATTAAACGAAAACCATTAGGGATTACCAACACCACGAGTCGGTAAAATAATGGCGCTAGTAATATCCTTCGACTATGGTCAGGTTACACTGACCAACCAACTGCACATGTCTAAACAGCACTGCAGTTCACACGTCTATTTAAGAGAAAGCTACAAGCTGTTTCTAAACAAAATCAGCACGGTCAGCCGCAATCACAGCACAGTCTTACACTATGATCCCAGTACGTACGATTCGATTAATCCAACAACCCGAGCGCCGCTGCCCTGCGAAGGACAGTCTAGACCGAAGTTATTGTTCTAGATTTAGCAGAAAACCAACCAAAGCAACAATCAACACCCATGTTGATTCTAAAACCAATATTACAACAGCACTAGAACAATAACTAGCACGTTTCACTCAAACGCACTTGCTTGTCAAACAAGCAATGCAAGTCGGCATGTACGCTCACTCTCGTTACTATTACAGTCCATAAAGTAAGACCGAGACAAGATAATCTATTTGCAAGCAAGCACAATATGATCACAAGGTTCGCGAGTGTGAGCCATCCTCGCATGAAAAAATAAAAATAATCGCTTTCTTTTTAACCAGCGTATCAAACTCAAAACCTTCGTTCGATATCTACGCTATAGCTAGGTCACAGTGGTACTCAGACAAACATAATATGCTAGCATAAAACACAGCAAAGGTAGCAATGAAATCGTTCAGTTCTACCCACATTTTTTTTTGTCTTTTTCTTCTTTAAGCTATTAAAACGAAGGTTATTCATGAGACCATGCCATGAGAAACACGACACCGTAAAAGTCAAACGGTTCCACAACTCAGTGTTACGTGCAGGAATCGAACCCACAACACCCGGTACGATGTGGTGGCGACATCACCACAACAATTATGACATTTCCAAGGTTAAACGCGTAGCAGTATTGATATTGTGCTAACCAAGAATGTTTTACAACTACCGTAACTAAAAAAAGAACAAAATACGCTCACCACGGTTTGCAGTTGAGAACCCAGCTGATTCACCAACATAGCAGCGTTAGCAGCCGCCTTCGCTCGCGCCTTGTTGGCACACTTCTGAACAGGTCCATCCCAGGATACGGCACGGTAGATAGCCAGGTCGAAGCTCCTCCCTTCAAGGCCCGGCTTAGTGCGACCATTAGCGGGGTGCAATGCGGATCTCGATCATCCAATCACATGTCTGTAGTCGTCACCAAAGCACGTGCATCTACATCTTGTTGCTCAGGATCGAAATCCGGTAAACAAAGGCCATGCGACGATGTAGTAGGTATAGCTATCCTATACTTAGCAGTGCCTACAATAACTTTTGTGATATGTAAATAGAAACATGGATACACACAGCCCTGAAAAGGACTTAAGTGCTTAAATAGAAACAGTGATAATAGTCCTGACAAGGACTGTTCAAGGACTTTTGTGGTTGTTCTGAAAAGAACAGTTTTATAGACTTTTGCAACGTTAAATAGAAACAAGAAGAGTTCTCTTGCGAACTCGAAGATACACACGCTGACGATTTCAAGAAATCTTCGCTCTGCAAATATTATTACGTCGACGCCCGCCGTGCCAGATGACATGCGAACGCACGACATCTTCTCCCGACGACTGACCGGCAAATGAGCCGCCGCGTCGTCGTTGTCTTCTTCTCACCTCCCCTGCTGGGGTGGTGGGGAATCCTTCGGAGGTTTACTCCTTTAGGAGGTCTTCTGCGCGGTCCACTACTGTGGACCGGTCGTTGGGTTAGCCGCCCTCGAGGCTAACCAGCCGGGTGAATCTCCGTTGGGAGAGGCCCAGTTAGTCGCCTGCGAGAGGGCGGCAGCTGGTCGTCTGGCTTGTATGGTGGTAGTGGCGGTGATGAAGCCCCGCTCGAGGGATGATCGATCGGGATCGCCCCGGGGCGCTTCAGTCTCCTCCGGATGAGCGTGGTTGAGTCTGGATGGGGGAGGGGAGCGATGTTGACGAGGTGGGGGTGTTCTGAGCTATCTGCACGCTCGAACATACCCCGGGCCAACCCGCTCACAAATCCCTTGATCGGCTCCCATTTGAGGTCCCGATATATGGTCGCGTTCCTGAGGTACCTGGGCGCGTCCACCGCCAGGCGAAGACACTTGTTCTCCACCCGCTGCAGTCGCTGCCGCGTGGTCTCTGCTGTCAGGTTGTACCAGGCCGGCCCCGCATATGTGAGGCGCGACCTGATGTAGGTTTTATAGAGAGCCAGCTTGGCTCTCAGCGGCAGTCTTGAGGATAGCAGCGGGCGAAGTTTCGCCCTTGCAACCTGGGCCTTCGCGGTGATCGTATGGACATGGTGGGCCATCGTCAGGTTCCTGTCGACGGTGACGGCCAGGTACTTGACCGTCGGCGACCAAGGGATTTCCTCCCTCCTCCCCCATCAGCTTCAGGCACGGCGGGTACTGTACCCGTCCAGTTACCAAAGCCTGGGTCTTGGACACGTTGCACTTGAGCCTCCACTTCTTCAGCCAGCCCGGGAGCGCCTCAAGTGTCGGGCTCAGCTTCCATGCAGCGTGTCTGGCATTCCGAGAGCTGGACAGGTACGCAGCGTCATCCGCGAACAGCGCCAGCTTCACGTCTCCCACCACAGGAATGTCGTCCGTGTAGTGGGCGTAAAAAAACAGGGGAAAGGCAGCTCCCCTGTGGAACTCCAGCTTTGATTGTCCTCTCCTCTGACGTGACGTCCTCGACGGCCACGTGGAAGGTTCTTCCTCGGAGAAATGATGCGATGACCGTGATGAGTTGTCGTGGGATAGTGGACGTTGACAGTTTATAAATGAGGCCGTCATGCCACACTCTGTCGAACGCCTTCTCCATATCGAGCATCACGGTCACCGTGTGGCCTCGCTTGTTCATCCACGTGGCCATCTCGCCCAGTACGCGAGTCAGCTGTAGCGTGGTGGAATGCGCTTAGCGAAACCCGAATTGTTCGGGCCTCGGGATGAGGTGCGGGGTGATTCTCGCCAGCAGCAGCCGCTCAAACACCTTGGACGTCGTCGAGAGGAGAGTGATGGGCCTGTAGTTCTCCGGCTTCCTGGGGTCCTTGCCGGGTTTGGGGAGTACAATAACCCGGCCACGCTTCCAGACGGTCGGGAAGTGGCCGGTCCTCAGGATGCCGTTGAAAAGCTGGGTCGCAGCAATCAGTGATTTCCGAGGAAGTCGATGCAGCGCGGAGTTCGGGATGCCGTCCTCACCAGGCGCCTTCCGGGGGTTGGTTTTGCGGATCACCGCTGCAACCTCTTGCGGGGTCACCAGCAGGTCACCTCCATCCGATGAGACGAGGGGCGTTGAGAGGTAGGTCCGGACTAGCTCCTCTACCTCCCGTGAGTGGGCCTCGTCTTGGACCTCGTGAGGGGTGAAATATTGTTCGAGGCTGCTCGCGATGATCTCCGCCCGGTCTTCGGCCTTATAGCGCAAAAGGCCGTCTCTTCTGAGCAGGGGGCGCGTCGGGTTTGGGTCCACAGACAGCTGTCTGCAGAGGCGTGACAGCGAGGCCTGGTTGTCCTCGATGTGGGACAGGTGTTGCTCCCACTCGTCCCCCCTGTGCTCCCACAGAGCGGCCTTGAGCGCGTTGGTGAGGCGGTTGTACCGGGTTTTGTCCCGGGGGTGCCGAGTTCTCATCCAGGTCTTCTTGGCATCGCGCTTTTCCTCGAGCAGCTTCCGTATCGAGGCGGGAAGGGGTGCCCGCCTCTCGGAGTTGGACCTGGTGCTCGAAGATGCTCGAAGCGCGGCCTGAATGGTGCTGGAGAGCTCCTCGGTGGCTGCGTCGACTTCCTCAGAAGTGTGGATGGTGAGCGGCTGGTGGTAGCCGGCCAGCTCCTCCTCATACTGGTCCCAGTTTGTCTGGGTGCGTGGTCTCGGCAGGTTGACCATTGTCGCGGGTTCCCTGAATACCAGCAGTACCGGTCGGTGGTCGGAGGGCAGGTCTGGCAGGACCTCTTGCGTGGGAGGCGCCCTCAGTCCTCGGGAGATCAGGATGTCCAGCACGTTGTCATTTCGCCCCGAGGGATCCAGCCGGGTAGGCTCTCGTGGGCCGGCGACTTCATAATTATAGGTGCTGGCATCCTGAAAGATGAGCTCCCCCGCTCGGTCGCTGCTCGCGCAGTGCCATGCCGGGTGCTTGGCGTTCAGGTCTCCCGCGATGATGGTGGGCGTGGTTGGAAGAAGAAGCTTCCTCAGCTCGGCCACGTTGAAGGTGTTCGTGGAGCCGGTCCCTAGTGGTCGGTAGGCCGCATAAAGGCGCATCTCCCGTCCGCCGACTTGGACATCAACACCGAGGGCGTAGATGGTGTTAAGTCTCTTCGGCTCGCCGAGTTGATGCACCATTGTCCTCTTCACCAGGACAGCAAGTCCCCGGTAGGCTGTGCCTGCCGGCGAGACCTCATCCTGCCTGTACACGATGTACCCCGGGATCTTGAGTGGGGCGGTGGTCTTCAGGTGGGTCTCGCTTATCAGCATGATGTCGACTTGCTGCTCCTTGACGAAGAGGCGTAGGAGGCCTATCTTTCCAGACAGGGACTGGGCATTCCAATGGACCACCCTGAGTGGCTTATCCATTGGAGGGGATGGTCTGCAGCATTCCTGTGACATCTATGTCGCCGGCCCTAACTTTCTGGGCGAACAGAGAGAGAAGGGCGGCGAGCTGTTCTTTTTCGCTGGTGGCGGAGGCTGGCTTGGCAGGTCCATCCCCTGCAGTGGCCGCAGGTGATTGGTCCGATCCGAACTGAGGCTTCTTCTTCTTCTTCTTCTTTTTCCTTTTCGACTGAGTGGCAGCTTTCTCAGCCGGAGCGTTGGCTTTGGCCATCAGAGTTGCCGCGGCAGATTCCCCGACTTGGTTGGGGTGGGCGACTAGATGGGGAGGGCCCGTCTTGGCCATGAGTCCCACTTTGCGGCTGCGTACTTCCCGCTTATAGGCGGGGCAAGCGGGACTGCTGGCGGTGTGGGCGCCTTGGCAATTTGCGCAGGTCGGTGGTTGATCCTTGGGGCGTGGGCAATCCGAGGCGTGGTGTCCGCCACCACAACGCACACAGGTAAGGGGCCTGTGGCAGTTGTGGGAGCTGTGCCGGAAGCCCTGGCATCGGTGGCATTGCGAGGGGCCCTTTTTGCCCCTCCAGGCCTCCACTGTCACTCCTGGCATGAGCAGGACCTCGTTGACCGCGTACGCGGCCTTCGCGGCTTCGGGGGTCTTGTCCACCTCCGCGAAGAAGATGCATCCCGGTCTGCCCGTTCGGGCCCGGATATGCTTACTATACCTGACCGGTACTCCCTTGTCGGTCAGGTCTTTGGTGATCTCCTCCGCGGGGGTGTCGGCCGGAAGACCTCGGATGGCCACCTTCAGCGGTCTCGCCGAGGGGGGTGCGATGGCGTAGTACGGCACCTGGTCTTGGCCCAGGTTATCCAATGGGTCGGATCAATGGTGGTGGCAGGTGGTGTGCTACCATGGTCCGATCCAGCCCCTGGAACCTGCGTGGTGGTCGCCCGGTCTGGCGTGCGCGCTGGTTCGGGCGAGGTGGTGGTGGTAGTGGTGGTGGTGATGTTGGTCAGGCTGGTAGTCGCCGTGGTGGTGGTGGCGGCAGTGTCCGGTCCGGTAAATATGTCCGGAAACACGGCCTGGACCACTTGAATCGTCTTATAATCCGTGGGGGTGAGCTCTTCCTTGCTCCTCTCCCCCAGCAGGACGTCCATCGCCCGGAAGTAGGCCTCAACCCAGCGCTGCAGGCCCCGCGTTATGCCACCCTCCGCACGAAGGGCGTCGAAAGCACGCAGGTCACCCTCGTGTTCCGCACGCCTGGACTGCAGCTCCGGGGTGGTGTTAGCCCCCATTCCGGACGATTCTTGCTGTTGTTGCTCCATCTCGGGATAGTGCCGTCACGCGGCGCCTAAGCGTGGTGGCTGGATGCCAGTCACCGCGCAGTTGGGAGTCGGGGCTTGGCGCTGGTGCCAGACCGACCCCTCCCACACGGCGAGGGCACCACCACGCCGGCAATCAAGAGGGCGGCACTCCCCGCATGATCCTGTTGCGACAGAACCGGGCGCAAACAATGGCAATTTTATAATATAATTATATTGTTTCGCAAGTGTAAACAAAGGCGCCCGAGCGTTGGCGAGCGAGCGAGCCGTGTCGAGTGGCACGTGCAATCGCCTCGACGTCCGCGGCGGTCGTGAGCCGCCGCGCTTATGGCACCAGTATAAGTACTTTCCCGTTTGCGCGGGAAAACGCTCGCGCGACGTATGAACCACCTGGCGGATTACTTATGTAAACTCAACTCAAATATTATTGGCCGATTGTACTCTAAATTAATTGGTTGATTGTTTTGAACATTTTACATTTCTATTTAGCTGCATTTAGATTGGCTCAGCCTAGTTGTACATTTTGTATATACATAAACAGCACTAAATTACAAATAAATTATTCCGAATCCTGGAGTCAAGAATATTATTATACCTACCATACCTTCATTCTCCAAAGTTCTCTAAATAGATATTTTCATGGCTTGGATCAGCGTCAGGAAATTGCGATTTTGTAGTTCCAACTATTTTTCGTTACTAGCGTCTTGATTTTGAACACGTGGGTCGTTGTGCTCGTATCCAACTTCTGATAACGTATAACGTAGGTAACGTAGGAGAATATGGGCGTTCTTCGTTCCTCAGGTCTTCCTCCATCGTACATTTCAGGTAAATAAGACTCGGTATACACTCAATAGGTTTTACTCAAACTAATTAGTTCACTTCACAAACTAAATATGCACACGTAGCTCGGATGAAAATGGATTACTTTTGGAAACGAGGCGAAGTCGGACGTAGGTAGGCCACACTTGTTTCCTCCGCTGTGTCTGTAGCCAAAAGTGCCCGTTGACAGCTTCAAGTTCGCTTATAAAGCACGCTCTACACTACTCGCGAAGTTGATCGAAGTTGAGCGAATACGATAGTGTGGACAGGCACTTCGGCTTACCTCGTCCAACTTTACCTCGCCTCGGCCGACTTCGGGTCGTTGTCGGTTTTTGCGTCCGAGTCAAAGGGCCCGAAGTTGCGAAATTCGAACACAAAGTTCGAATATAAATCTTACGTTCTTCTGGTGAGAATATAGTGTTCTGTGGCCGGGCGACTGAGCTCCTCGCGAGGTTGCTCGAGTGTGTAGTCACATAGTTCGGACTTCGGTCAACTTCGACGAGTACTTCGTCGAAGTAACTTCGCGAGTAGTGTAGAGCGTGCTTAAAACATTTAATGACATTGACAGCTGTCAACTGCTGACCTCAGTGTTGCCAACCATCGTATCCGAATACGCCCAAATTTATTAAGATTTGACGTTCCGTTCTCCAATCTCCGACAAATATATTATTTCCTTAAAAACAATTTCTGCCAACCATACTTCATTTTATTTTTAATGTTGGCAACATAAGACATTCATCCGCTACTACCATAGACTATAATTCAAAATAATAATCTTTAAAAACTAAAATCTTCCCGAAATTCGATCAAGAAACGAAAACTATGTATAAATTTTTAAAATTATATGTTTAATTTCAACGATTCACAACTTTCTGGCCGCTACTGATATCATACTCAAGCAATAAATTATGTTCATTTGGTACGCCTCCCAAAGCAAATATGGTGAAACAGGAGCATCCACTTACGTGTTTTGATGTAGGCAACTCGCGAACATGACTGTTCAGAGCTATGTTGGAACAGTATCTCCCGAACAGTAACGGTATAGGAAACCTGCAGGACTTTATAATCTATTAGTTAGCAGTTCATGACCACGAGTTACCCTTACCTTACAAATCCGATAAATCACAATAAAAAGAGTAGAACAAGAATGCAAATGTAGTAAAAAAGAAAATACGGTAATTAACTAAACTATAAAACTGCTTATTGATCTAATAAACAAAAAATTGGCCTAATAAAAAAGAATATTTATTTCCAAGCGTACTTTTCGTCAAGATACTCATGTACACTATAATATGCCTTTAATATGAGATTATTTTTAACTAGTGTCTGAAACGACCTTAACGGCAATTCAAAAATATTAGATGGTATTGCATTAATACATTCTAATACTAAGCCCAATAAAAGAGCTATGTGTTTTATGTAAACGGAAATACGGTACACATAATTTGTGCCTGTTCCTAGTATTAATATTGAGTATATCATACAATATTATTTAGCGGGTCTTAGTCGCGATAATTTATTTATTTCAAGGCATAAATACCTCTGTTATTCTCCTACGTCGGATCGTATTATTGATAATGTGACACAAAGCGTATTAGCTAAAGGGTTAAATTATGCGTTAACACCTAAACGAATTCCGTACGAGAATGTCATAAGCAGCATCGAGGAGGTTATAACACGCAACAAGTTACCGTCTAACGATGCGGATACACTTAGACAGGATGTTTCCGTTATTTTACGTAAGTCAAAGCCGCCGAAACCCAATGTCTCCACAGAAGAGCGTCAGGCATTAAGAACGCTGCGTGATAACACGAATATTTTAGTGCTGACAAGGGGAACGCCACTGTGGTGATAAATTCTTGTGACTATGACAGCAAAACACGGAATTTGTTAAGTGACACACTAATATATAAACCTGTGTCTTATAACCCGACAGCCAGAGTAACGAAACGCATTCGAGCTTTGATAAAGGACCATAGAAACGTGTTCGCGGAAGATGACTTTGAACGTCTACACAAACCCCAAATCGTGCAGCCGCCCAAGATTTACGGTTTGCCTAAAGTCCACAAGACAAATGTACCATTGCGGCCGATAGTGAGTCAAATAAATTCACCGACATATAGTTTGGCGAAACACATCAGCAAGGTACTGCAACCGTTAGTAGGTAAGACGGCATCTTTCATGAAGGATTCTCGCCATTTTATCGACATCATCAAGAGCGTGACAAAGGAACCAGACGAAGTGATGGTAAGTTTTGACGTGGAGTCACTATTCACCAATGTTCCAGTTCAGGATTGCCTTGAGGTCGTTGAGAGAAAATTAAGGGATAGCGGTCTGTCTAACGAATACGCCGTTCTATTGAAGAATTGCTTGGAGGGTAACTACTTCATATATCGTGGACAACATTACCTCCAGATCGACGGAGTGGCAATGGGTAGCCCAGGAGCACCGGTGATGGCCAATATCTGGATGGAACATTTCGAAGAATCCATAGACATGCAGGCTTCAAATGTAAAACTATGGAAGAGGTATGTCGACGATGTATTCTGCATCATGAAGGGCAACAAGCAAGACATAGAACGTTTCGCCGACAAATTGAACTCCATACATCCGAACATCCGGTTTACATTTGAAATGGAGGTAGACGGATCGCTACCCTTTCTCGACGTCAAAGTGACGGTGAGAGCTAATGGTACACTTGGACACACTGTATACAGAAAACCGACACACACCGACAGGTATCTCAACGCCTGCTCGCATCATCACCCGCGACATTTGGAATCCGTAGCGACCTCGTTAGTGAACAGAGCCTATGACCTCTGTGACCCTGAACACTTAAACAGTGAATTGTCACATGTTCAGGAGGTAACGGATACAAAAAGGAGATACCCCGTCGGAAGAGGAAGGACCGCAAATCTGAAGTAAGCAGAGTGCCGGCTTACATGCCTTATATCAAGGGAGTGACGGACAAAGTTGGAACAGTACTACAGAAATACTCCATCAAGACTGTATATAGTCCCCTCTCCAAGGTAGCACAAAATCTGCGTACCCCAAAGGACGTAATTCCTCTACAAACACCAGGCGCCTACAAGGTTGATTGCAGTTGTGGTAGTTCCTATATCGGACAGACCAAACGAACGATCGCTGAAAGGGTCTAAGAACATATCACAGCTGTCAAAAATCGACAAATTAATAAATCTGCCATAGCTGAGCATTTGCTGGAATCTGGACCAAACCACTGGATAGAATTACATCAACCACAAGTCTTATCCACCGATCGCCACTATTACTCCAGGATAGTACGTGAAGCGGTTGAAATAAAAAAACATAGAAATTTCAACCGGGAGGACGGATACAGACTATCGACCACTTGGAACCCAGTTATCAACAAATGCAAACAACGCCGCAGTAACACAACTCATCAGTGTGTAGACGTCATAAGTGTAGTGTGTCGAAGTACCGACAGTGCGGATAGAACTCAAAATATCAAAAATACAAAACAAGTGAGGGTAGCTGCCGAAACAGGCGCTTCACAAGGACGGCGCTGAGCTGACATCAGTCCCTCCGCGACCACAACCGTTGCAAGCCGGTAGAAACGTAGGAGAATAACAGAGGTATTTATGCCTTGAAATAAATAAATTATCGCGACTAAGACCCGCTAAATAATATTGTATGATGTATACAAATCGCGAAAGTTTAAAATCGATTAATATTGAGTATGTCACTATTCATTTTGTAAGAATTCATATTTAGTCGTACATGCATAACACTGGCATAAATATATTGTGATGTTACAGTAAGAATATCAATATTTTTCCATTTTTTTTTAATGAGACTTGTCTTTAACTGGTAAATGGCCCTAACTGCCCGTTTTTGCAATATAAAAATATTTTCGATGTCAGCAGCCCTACCCCATAATAGTATGCCATAATGACATTACACTATGAAAATAGCTACTATAAACCAATCTAGCCTTATCGACATCAGTCAACCTACGAACCTTCTTAGTGACATAAGCAGCTGAGCCTCCTGAGAGTCCTGAGCTAAGTTTCCTTGAGAGATATGTAACGTGCGCACCCCACTGTAATTTCAAATCAAGTGTTATTCCTAGAAATAATGTAGATTCAGATGTTTCGAGTACATCATCATTTAGAGCTATACTGGGACCAATGTTTCTAACATTAGGCAAAGTAAACTTAATACATTTTGTTTTCTTAGCGTTCAGTACTAGATTGTTTACATTAAACCATTTAGTTACTTGAATGAGCGCACTGTTTATTTCGTTAAAATGTTCCTTATTTCTATCTACTTTGAATATCAAAGAAGTATCGTCAGCAAACAGTACAACGTTACAAATGTTTTTCAAGTAAAAAGGTAAATCGTTTATGTAAACAAGAAACAGGAAAAGCCCTAGGATGCTGCCTTGCGGCACTCTTAAATCAACAGATAAGGCACTGGATTTTGAGCCGTTTATTTCAACACATTGGATTCTGTCACTTAAGTACGACTTAATGACTACGACTTAATTTAGTCTGGACGCCGTAATGTCTAAGTTTGCATAAGAGCGTTTCACGGCAGACACAATCGAATGCTTTCGGTCGCAAAACACAACAAATAGCATTTTGGGCAGTCTCCCATGCACTGAATATGTGTTTAACGGCCATTTTCAATATTCGATCCATACATGGATTTTGAGATTGGAGATTCGTGTTTGACATATTGTATTGAGCTTATATCATAAACGAATGTAAAATCTACAAATCTATCTATAGATCGAATATTGAATTCCGTAGTAAGTAACGCTACTCCCGCATCTGTTGTCGAGTGACCCTTGGTAAAAACCATATTGCTCACTATGAAGGAGGCAATTTAGATTAAAATTTTTAAGTAATTGCTTGAGTATGATCTTTCAAAAATCTTACTAAATGCAGGTAATATCGATATTGGCCTATAATAAATAGGATCAGTCTTACTGCCCGATTTGAAAAGAGGTATTATCCTACTGTGTTTCATAAGATCGGGAAAAACACCTGATTCAATACAGTTATTAAATAAGTAGCTTAAATAAGGAGCTACTACATCACTTATACTTTTCAAAACCTTAACAGAAATGCCCCAGAGATCACCTGTATTCTTAGACTCTAGACTCTCTAGAGATTGAAAAGTACTTATAATATCGGTAGAATGAATACAATGGAACTTAAATAATATATCACATTTTTTTACACTAGATTCTAATAGGTTTTATGCGATTATAGCTGATGATTTTAATTTTCTAGTAGTAGTGCTCGGTATGCTAGCAAAGAATTTATTAAATGTGTGTGCGACTACTTTGTCATTATGAATTAATTTGTCACTATCAAATAAACTAAAACTATTACCTCTTAGTGTTGTGTTACCTGTTGCTTCATTAATAGCTCGCCAGGTTGCCTTAATTTTATTCGAGGATTGTTCAATTCTGTTCCTAACGAATAATGCATTAGCTGTATTGCACACTCTTTTAAATATGTTGGAATAATTCCTAACATACGCTGTGCAGTTCGAATCAGAATTGTATCTCTTCATACCGAACAACTCGTACATTTTAGCTCTGCTTTTGCAAATACCTGCAGTAGCCCACTCACTAAAAGCTCGAGATTCCTTAACTACTTTCTCCTTAGTCCTAAAAGTATTCTGAAATTCTTTGTTAACTACATTAAATAAATTATTGAAATTTTTATTCGGTGAATCAATTTCCATTAGATCAGGATTCATAGCATTCATTCCAATCAAAATTTTATTCCGGAATTCAACTAACACTTTCTGTACAATGTTATCACTATAATATGGAAACCTTGCTAATTGACCACAGTGATCCGAAGTTAATTCAGAAGTAACTAATTTATTCGATTATTATTATTATTCAGTCTGGTGATGTGCCCGGTAACGGCAATAGGCTCGCTCTATTAGCTGAGACCTAATATAATAAAATTGGAATTAAATTCATTTTCGGCCGAATGTATGAATAAAATCTAATTTTTGGTGAAAATCAGCAGTCGCAAACCATCAAAAGAAATGCTAACAGTTTTAAGGTTACTTTCAGTCTAAATAATATTTTTCTCCTAAAAAATACACCTCTCACTGTAGTAATAAATTTTGTGTCGTGGAGAACTAAATTGTTATGATAGTCCACTAGGCTATCACTGCCTCTTTTAGCAAAGTTTCTAAAATGCGCATACAAATCGTCGGTCTCCTTAAACGGCATGCGCAAGCGCGGTCGTGACATTACATATTTATTTGTGAATTCTAAGTTTCTATTTTTTTTTTAAAGACTGACGCCTGTATCCCCGAAGGGGTAGGCAGAGGTGTACCTTATATTACACCCACATTTAGCCATGAATATTAAAGTCCCACGTAATAGGGGGCGAGCCTATTGCCGTGCTGCTACTGAGAATTCGGAAAAACCCAGTAACACTTATGCCCGACCCGGGAATCGAACCCGGGACCTCCGATCAACAGTCGCATACGCTATCACTGGACCACGGAGACAATCCTATAAGTTTCTGTTATATGATTTATTTGATTGCGAGTCACACTCCCCTAGTGTGTTTCGCAACCTAATAAATCATAGTTATACAATAGAAGACCATTGTATCTACGTACTGAATAGATCTGTAACTCTCGAACATGGCGATATTTATAAGGTTGTCTACGAAAAATCCGTCGTGAATTCCGGATGTCCAGTTGGGACCTTGTCGTACCTACGCATTCATTCGCAATATTTCACTGTTTCAAATTTGTCAGCCAGAATTCAGGCCTGATTGACCGACAACCTTATATCACCGTGTTTGTAATAAGACTTAAAGCTTTTTCATTAACCAGACCAGTGCAAGTTACCGATATCGATGTACCTGCCTATCCAAAAGCTATGGCCGGAAAAACGTTTAAATAATCTATTATTAACCAAAATTTTAAAGTATAAAAAAAATATTATTTTATTTTTAATTAATCATATTATGGACTGAATTTTTTAGTCAACCCACTAACAATTTAATTTAATAAAAAATACCTTTTATCCATCAATCAGTAAGTACGGTGAAGGTCGTTTTATATTTGGATCTAAGACTATAACCACTGTAACCACCCTAAATATCTCGGCACGACATTGGATAGGTCTGTCAGAAAGTGATAGCTCGCAACAACCTCCTGCCAACGTTGACGACCAGCAAATTGAGGTGCTGCACACAAAGTCTTACAAACTACTAGTAGTCCAGTAGTTCAATAGAGGCTAGTGTCCTTCGTTATTCTGCAGGTGAATATGCATCTCCTGGGTAAAGCCGTTCCACCGATACTTGGTAAGAGGCTGTAACTCTGAACAAAAGGTATCCGGTTAAAAAAAGCTGCTAAACCCAGCAATAGCAGAAGAGTCGTATGTTCCGTGGACAGAGCAAGGCTAATGGTTGTACATAGGGTACCATTCATGGACGAATGGTACCCTGTATACAACTACATATTATTTACTTGTATCACAAGGGTTGAAAAGCCCAAAGATGTTGTATATATGTTTTACGGCCATTGACTGTGAAGTCCCCCAAGCCAGAAACGATTAAGGACAACACAAAGCCACACTAGCCCCCGGGTAGCGAGCTTTCTAGGTCTACTTTGAAGTCTACAAATAGAATACCAACTCAGGTGGCCCTGACCAAAGATATAATCAATCCAAATACACGAACACTTACTATAGTGTCAAACTCAGATTTAATTGAAAACCTCACGAAAGCCGGGCAAAATATCAGAATCAAAAGGATTTAGGTATAACGACTTGTCATTAATGCGAAAGAAGATATAAACAGGATATAAACTTATTCTCATAAACAAGTTAATACCTCATGCCACTCTTATCTAATAAGACCGAATAAAGAGATTCAATAAAAATATTTTTTTATTAAAAATATTTTAAACGACAACCTTTAATCGCTATTATGAGATAATACGACTGCATGGTTGGCGTAGTGGTTTAAGCAGCAGCCTCGCCGCTTGACACTGCACCGAGTGCTGTGGTTTCGATCCCCACACGAGACAACACTTTGTGTGCTTCATAAATTGTTGTCTTGAGTCTGGGTGTTCATTGTGTCCGTTAGTTGTATGTTTGTAAAGTTCCCCGCGACACAGGATTTAGTCCTACTGCGGGAGTTGTCTTAAAAAAAAAAAAAGATATTCGCCAAAGTATTACCCTGGATGTTACCTCAAAAAACCTCATATTGATGTGTAAACATTATGATGTAGAAGGTATAAACGCTATATAAATACGAGTAGGAGTATATAATAGCGTTCTAATCACTCATTAGTTAGTCTGTCCAACCGAATAATAAACTACCTCGTTCAGCTGGGAATTAGGATTAATTGAAGGCTAACCCATTAATGACGTGTACACAAAAATATAAAATAGTTTCTAAGCCAGTAGCAGTATATTATCCTCAGGTTTCATATTACCGTATATAATAATACAGTCATACAATTATAATATCACTAAATATAATACCTAAGCGTTAAGCAATACGGAAGAGAACCGGTTTAATTTTTGAGTAGTCTATTTCAAAGTAGTCAACGGACGTCTTCGAGCATATATAAGAACAATTAAGCCAAACTTCTGTTATATGCATATTATTGCATATGCATTTAATCGTCTATACAGATAAAAGACTGTATGTATGGCTATACTAGGAATACCAAAGGTACCATTGGTAAGTACATGATCCAAATCAAATGCACAAGTTTAGTTGTTAGCAAATAATTGATAGATCATGGTCGTCATCATCTACCAAGATATACATTGTACAACAAACATAAGCTTTAGTAAATATGTTTTTAATTACTTTAATATACATTAACTTATTGTCATTTATATAAATGTCGAGACAAACCGATAACGAGGTCGTTGCTCTACCTATCTACGCTTCGGAAGAAAGGATCCATATTTCTACAATAATCTCTGCGACTGCGTAGTTTGCTTATATTTAACACTAGCAGTCGCCTGCCTAAAATTGTAACCTTAATTTTAACTCTATTGGCCAAATTGTTAAATTCTAGCTGTAGTAGTTTGGGCTCTGTGACGATATAATTTCAGTCAGGAAAAGTACCTTTATCTAACAACTTTTTTTAATTTATTGTTTCTACTCAATCCCGTGGGAATTTCGGGCAATCCCTTCTTAGTGCACCACTACGGTCCCCAAGGAACATACATGCTACATTTCAGCTCACTGCGCCTAATAGTTTTGCCTGCAGCATGTCTGTCAGTCAGTCAGTAATGCAAGGTTTTTATACATTAAGAAAATAGAGGATGCCCGCAGCTACAACTGCTTTTTTTTATTTAGCCCTTTGAGCCCGATACCGAGGTAATTTTGGTATATCTTTTCTTAGTCCACCCCTACGATCCCAAAGTAGTAGCTTCGGCTGTGCGTTGTCTGTCAGTCAGTCAGTAATGCAAGTATTTTACATATGCAGATTACTGAGAGATAATAATTTTACTCTAGTTTATCTGCCATTATATTAATCTAGTATTTGTGTGCGATCATAAGAGCACAGGAGCCAATCAAATTATTTTCTTAGTCTTAATATCTATATTCTATTAGAAAATAGCGACTGAATACGTGATGCTTAAAATAATCATGTGACACGTGCCTATTACGTAGGTATACTCTCGGCTCCGTCAACTCAGCTTGCAGCTGCAAACTAAGCAAACAACAAAGCAAGAAAGTCTTTCGTGGTACATAAAATTGGCCACTTATTACATTTATCACTACTAGGGTTAAATTATTAATAAAAACTGACAAATGTGATTAATTTATCACTTTAACCTCGACTTTCGGTAATTATTAAAAATAATAGAGAATCTGTATATATAAAATCCTTGCGTTACTGACTGACTGACAGACAAGCTACAGCCAAAACTATTAGGCGTAGGAAGCTGAAATTTGCCATGTATGTTCGTTGGGGACCGTAGGGGTGCACTAAGACGGGATTTACCGAAATTCCCAAGGGAACGGGCAGAAACGGTTAAATTTAAAAAATGTGCGGGCGTAGCTGCGGGCGTCATCTAGTTATTAATAATCTTCAATTATTCACTCTTACTGTAACATATACATATTACGAATTGGATTCATTTAACATGTCAGGAGTCAGGACACAATAAACTCAAATTGGAAATTGTTTTCATTTTGATTATTTAATGAAGTGGTTTAATATTTTGTAATTCAAATAAAGTTAAGTTGGTTATATTTAATTATATGTTTCAAATCACCTTGTCTATCAATGTCTATTACCTTTTTTATCATACGTTTGCAGCCCGCAGTGTACTGCAGTTTAATAACCGTTTCGGTTTATTATCGACTCTTCTTATTTATAACTTTTATTACTATAAAACAATGATAATTATTATTTGCTGATACATAATTATATTAACCTAACAAATGGTTGCAAGAGCTTCAGTTAGCTTTCATACGTAGCGAGTCATATAAGTTTCAGATAATGTTAATTTACTTAGGAATTATTGTGTTATTTCTGTGCGCGTTGGATCTTTTATTGAACTACAACAAAAAGGCTAGACTTATGAAAAAGATACCAGGACCGAAGAATCACTTCATAGTTGGCAATGCACTTGCAATTATGCTTTCACCAGGTAATTTCTGAAAATTATATATTTTAGAATAAAGAAATGTCTGACAACTTATTTATTCTTATTTCTTGTAATTAACAATTTTAGTACGACGTTAACGAATTTCGACGACGATGAAAGATTTGAATTTATAGATGAGATTTGTTTTCAAGTTTATTTAAAGGGTGCCTTTTCTGCATTCTCAGTCTAAGGGTGATGTGTATTGCGTATTGTAACAATAGATATTCTTATAAAGCATTCCCATTAGAAGCTGAGGCGCGAGTGCTTTGGACTTCGGAGAATTTGTCGAGTCTGCATTTTAGGGTGCTTCTACACGGTGCATGTAGCTGGAGCATGTAGCTGGAGCGGGTTACACGCGTGAGTAATATGCGCAAGCTACTTGATCAAGTTACCCGCTTGTTCTTGTACGTGGTGCAAATAACTGGAGCAAGTAAAGACGCGGGCTACTTGCGCAAGCTGTGTGTACAAGTTATTTGTTCGTGGTCAAGAGCTAGGTATATGTGCATGCTATTCGCGCGGTATCTTTATGACTTGAATCGCGTCAAAATATCTCGATGAACGAAAATTCTTTAAAATCATATGTTAAAAATGTAATTTTAACAAGTAACATGCGCGAGTGACCCGCGCACGCCGCAGAGCACGCGAGTTACTTGCGCGGGTGGCTCGCATTGGTACATGCTCGAGTCGCTGGACCCGCACATGTTTTTAAACGATATGTTTACGGTGCATGTAACCCGCGCAAGTGTCTCAACATGCTCAAGCTACATGCGCCGTGTAGAAGCACCCTAAAGCAATTCGTTTGAACACAGAAAGGTGTATCATTATGAGTAGGGCATGAATCCCGGAATTCCGAAATTACGTAATTCCGGAATTTCGGACTTTTTTCCTATAATATAATACCGGAATTGATTGCCCAAATATGGTAATTTCGGTATTCATAAATAATACAAAGTGATTTTTCTAGATATTTTATTTTTGTAAACGTGGGCAATAATACACAGTGTTAGGTCACCATTTCTTCCCCAGCGACTTCGCGCACCCCCATGAGTGTTTCCTATGTCCCCGACATTTTGCTAATTCCGTGAACGACTCGAGACCATAGTTGTCAATGACGAATTAAATGTAATCATGGAATCAGATCTAATGCAAACCACATCAGAGTTAGCTTCGGTGTTATTAACGATTTATGAAACAATTCTAATTCTCTTAAAATAAATTAGAAAGGAAACAATTGCAGAAATAATTAAGCAAAGTACACTAACAAACACGCATTGAGTGCTATGTGAGTTTACACAACCGTCACAATATAGAGGAAATGTTGAAACCTATTTTTCTTATAATGGTAAAATGGGTCCGGTCCGACAATAGGAATCGCTCATAAAAGCGCTTGAACCAAGGAGAACCGGCGATAGCCACAGGAGATATCCTGTACAAGAGAAAGAGCATTCAGAAAAAGTACTGGTTGTTGTCTGGGGGACCAGTGCTGGTACCAGCTTCCCAAGATCTGGACAGCATATTACAGTAGCAAATTTCACTGTCAACAATTGCAGACAATGATGGAAAGGTGCCTGATAAACAACCGACACCGGTCTCAATCGTTATAATCATAATTATACCTTTATTCGTTAGAGCCTACTGCTGCTTGAAGACACGGACACTTAGATCACATAGGTACTTCGCGAAAGACGGTTGCTAAATTAGAGGGAGCTGAGGTTAGAAAGTCTCTAACACCCACCATACCCCCTAGAGCCTGTAACTTGCTCCATTAGATTATCACTTTTTTTTCAAAGAGTTTATTGATTCTCGCCGCCACGATTTTTTCAACAATTGAATCAATCAACTACCCATAAAACGAGGAAAGTGCATAAATTCTTACTTTTTTTCCAAATGTTTTATTTAAGTTTTGTTTTTATTTTAACCGTTACTGTCCCACTGCTAGGCTTAGGTCTCTCACACTGTCCCTTTACTGCCGATCCTTGGCTTTATCTTGCCAGTCTGCTAGAAAAGTATCAAGCCATGCCGCCATCGTGTTTTCGGCCTGTCCCTGTGTCGCCTTCAGGGTTCCATTGTATGGTGATGTATGTCCACTTTTCGAGATGTATCTTACAGACATATCCCACCCAACTTTGCTGCTTTGACGCGCACTTTGATTATGCCTGTTTTTTAGTGTATAACGGTGTTTTGAATTTTATCGGTCAGTCTTACACGGTACACCTAACACCTAACACGCTACTTTACATGACACGTTGGCAAACCATGATCTAGGAATTTTGAGAATTGGTTTTGTTATTATCTTAATGTTAAATTTTAGATTGCCTGATTTTATAACATACATACATAACATATACATAACGTCACGCCTTTTATCCCCGAAGGGGTAGGCAGAGGCGTATTTCTACACCCACTTTTCGCCAGATATACTTTAGTCCCACGTAATAGGGGCCTGATTTTATAACATACATACATAACGTCACGCCTTTTATCCCCGAAGGGGTAGGCAGAGGCGTATTTCTACACCCACTTTTCGCCAGATATACTTTAGTCCCACGTAATAGGGGCCGAGCCTATTGCCGTACCGGGCACATTTCCAGACTCCGTGCTGCTACTGAGAATTTCGTGTCAGAAAAACCCAATAACACTGCCCGACCCAGGAATCGAACCCGGGACCTCCCGATCCCTCGCGCACATTTATGCCACGAGACCAACGAGGCAGTCGTATAGGGTTTGATGTCGAGTTTTCCGTCTCTACGCAAACATGGTATTTGCATCGTGTTATCCCTTAGTCGCCTCTTACGACACCCACGGGAAGATAGGGGGTGGTGACACTTGTATTCTATGCCGTCAACCACACGGCAATAGATTTTATAACAATGTATAATTATACTATTTTTTATTCATACATACATAGACTCACGCCTGTTTCCTCGAAGGGGTAGGCAGAGGCATATTAAACGCCCACTTTTCGCCAGTGTTTTGATCCCACGTAATAGGTGGCGAGCCTATTGCCGCTTATCGGGATATTTTGTTTGCCAGAGCCTCGTCCGTTGATCGGCAGGTGCACCATTTGCAGGTGAGGTTAGCTTGGGACCCTAAGTTCTTGGTGGGAACCCTATGCACCCTATTTTTTATTCATGGCATGTTAATTAACAAAAACTGTAAAAAAAATGAGGTATTCAAATTCAATGGTAAAATCTTGATCTATCCAACGTAAAACGAATTATAGACTAATGAAAAGCATATAACTTGTTTAATTTTGGCATTATACACGTTTATTTTATATAAGAAATTGAAATCTTTCAAGAGCATACCGATTCCGGAACCAGTACCGGAATTCCGGAATTGACACCCCAATATCGTAACTCAGTTCCAGAATTCAATTCTCTCCGATATTACAAGCCCTAATATTATGAGTCGACAGTTACAAACAGCCGTAACAGGAGTTTTCGAGCGTAATTCGACCCATACATTCAGCATAATAGTTATTATAAAATAAGGTTTAAGTCGGAGCTAAATATTTTATATAAGTAGGTATTGGATATTTCTGACAGTGCAGACTACCCTAACCACCAGAGTTTCGACCCATACATTCGGCATACAAGT
Organism: Euclidia mi; assembly: GCA_944739405.2. NCBI lineage: Eukaryota > Metazoa > Arthropoda > Insecta > Lepidoptera > Erebidae > Euclidia > Euclidia mi. The sequence goes on from OX123189.2 coordinate 43,718,309, forward strand.
TATCTTATTTTACTATACTTAATAAAATTCAAAGAGCACTTTTTGCGAATTTTAAGTGTAATGTATGGTACATAACACTTAAAATTCGCAAAAAGTGCTTATAGAACACAAAACAATATTTTTTGGAATTTTAGTCTGTCTGTCTATCTGTTTGATTGTATGCTACACTATTACACAAAAACTAGGAGACGGATTGTGATGCGGTTTTCGCTATGTTAATATGTTGCTTGCAAACCGATGACGATGGTCTGGAGTTCGATCCTCCGACTTTTCTAAGTTATGTGTGTATTAAAAATTTTAATTATCGCTCCCTTAATAACGTGCCCGGTATGTAGCAATAGGCTCGCCCCCTTTTATATTGGGACCGAATCATAACTGGCGAAGTATGAGTGTGTAATAATTCAAAACATAATTAAAAACTACGCTATTTGACTCGGAGAGCACGTTAAGCCGTCGATCCCGGCTATCATGAAGATCTTTGGCAGTTATTACGGGGAGTCAGTACCCTCGAATAAACGGATACTGGTCTAAACTATTGCATATCGCTATCCCTTTGGGTTGCGGAGGAAAGATGGCAGTCGCTTTGTAGAAAAGAGAAGAAAGTGATATTCAGTCATATGGTTAAACGGATCTCGGGCTCCAAGGCGTCTTGGATGCAACCGGGATATGAGTCGTTAACATTAAAGGAATTAGGGTACATTAGGGGTGACATGTAGGTACTAATGTATAAAAGTCTACAAAACAAATTAACTACGTTTAGATGAGCTTTATATACGGTGTCAAAGACCTATCTCCAAACCGAAGTTTGCTTGTTTTGCACTTCATACCAAGTCATACCAATGTCATACAAAGCTATGCTATAGCAAAGCAAGCTGAAGTGGCAGTGGGCCGGCCACATTTGTCGAAGAACCGATAACCGGAGTAGTCGTGTTCTGGAGTGGAGACCGCGCCTTGCCAAACGTAGTGTAGGACGTCCTCCGGCTAGGTGGAGTGATGATATACGCAAAGTGGCTGGCAGCGGCTGGACACGAACAGCCGAAAATCGGGCTCAGTGGCGTGCCATTGGAGAGGCCTATATCCAGCAGTGGACTCTTGCAGGCTGCTGATGACGATGATGATGATGAAGCAAAAATTTAAAAGAAGTTTGCATCATGCTACAAAATGATATAGACTTATTAATTATACCAATGGTATGTAGATAACAAAATGTCTTTTAATATATCGAAATGTCAAGTTATATCATTCACAAATAATAATTAATATAAATAATGAAACTTTAACACAGCAGATTGCGATCCAAGATCTCGATGTTTGGTTTGACTCTAAGCTAACGTTTATCCAGGACACGTAGTAACGAAAGCTAATAAGGTCATAGGGGCATAGCAAAACCGTTCCCAAATCCAGAAAGTATATAACTACCATATTTTACGTTGGTTAGAAGTATACTGGAATATGTATCTCTAATACAGTCTCCTTTTTAACCGACTTCAAAAAAAGGAGGTTCTCAGTTTGACCTGTATGTATGTATGTATGTATGTATGTTTGTCCGCGATTATCTCGCGTTTAGCTGAACCGATTTTGATGCGGTTTTCAGAAAAGTATTTGTTACACTTAGGAGAAGGTTTTAGGCCCTTAACCGACTTCAAAAAAAGAAGGTTCTGAGTTTGACCCGTATATGTGTAAGTTTGCACACGATTAACTCGAGTTTGGCTGAAGCGATTTTTATGCGGTTTTCAGAAAAAAACATTTGTTACACTTAGGAGAAAGTAAAGTATTTTAACCGACTTCAAAAAAAGAAGGTTCTCAGTTTGACCCGTATACATATATTGGTTCTTAGTATGTATTATGTGTGTGTGTTTGTGCGTGTATACGTGTTTGCTCGCGCGCGCGTGTGTGTATTTGTATGTGTAGGTACCTACGTGTGTGTGTGTACGAGTGTGTGTGTGTGTGTGTGTGTGTGTGTGTGTGTACGTGTCTATGTCTCTGCGATTAACAAAAAACAAAGAAAGTCGGTGAAAGAATCTAATGCGAGAGCATATTTCTCATTCTTGTCATTTCGGATAAGGCTCTGTTGGCGTAGGGACGGTTGAGTAATTTGTTCGAGTCAATATCACTTAAAGCCATGCCTTTTAGGGATTTGACCCGCGTCAAGGCAACATAGCATTGGCCTATAGCAAAGATTTTAGGCCCTAGGTCCGCGGAACTAAGTGTACATCCTTGCAACCTGTGTACCGTCACAGCCCAACTCAATATGACTGGCAACATCCGCCTCTCGATATCACCATAGCCGCGATTGCCTTGATAGGTCGCTGGCACTGGAGCTATGGAAATGTATCCATCATCATCTTTAAGACGCAATGCTATTGATGGATCATCAAATAATATCAAAATGGCATCAGTTCACCTGGCTCATGTGATCTCTTCTTAGTGTCGGCCATTTAAATCCTTTAGGAACACCCATTGCCCCGTTCACTAAGCCATCCGCTATTGGCATATTTCGCCGGAGCATAATACGAGAGCTCACACCCAATTCAATAGTATGTACAAGTCCACCGCATTTGTTTGGATCGTACTTCCGTATGTGGCTAATTCCCTAGACTCATCTCTCTCTTCCAGCATGAAGCCTAAGCCCATAAGCACACAGAATAAAAGTAGGTACCTGTGTCAAAGTCATGATAACAAACTGATACTAGCAGAAAACGTATCACTAAAATAATTGAATCTAACTATAAACAAACTATTAATTAGCCCAAAACTTAAAGTAAATGGAGTACCTATCACTAAAAAGTATGAAATAAATAAAAGAGTAGTTAACACAAAACCTGAAGTAAACGAAAGAAGTACCTAACACTAAAAAGTATGAAATAAAAATAATAAGAAAAAAACAAAACGAAAATGAAAACTTAAAAATCGCACCAAAAATGTTTACTGGGTATTTAGTTTCTTTTTTAAAAAAAGAGAACCGCCTTCAAAAAATCGACCCACTGAAAAGTACGAAATAATTTTTACATACGCTAATACATAGTATATAACTTATACAAAATACTTAGTTTTTGAAGTCGGTGCCAAACCATCGAAAACAAAAAGAATACTGGCAAACAGAGAAAATAATACGACGAATATATCAAATCAATAAAGCCTCAAAAAATATCTGAATTAATAAAGTTTAAAATAATCTACCTATATACTCTAAAAAGCAAACTCTGTTTATATAAAATATATAAACAGTATGAAATAAATGCTTGATTATAAAATAATTATACTTCTTAGCTATTTTGGGCTGTAAGTACTATGTAGATTGAATGCGCTGGTTCGGAAAGGATGACGCCAAACAATAGGCTTTTGGAGGGATTTGGTTTGGCACCGACTTCAAAAACTAAGTATTTTGTATAAGTTATATACTATGTATTAGCGTATGTAAAAATTATTTCGTACTTTTCAGTGGGTCGATTTTTTGAAGGCGGTTCTCTTTTTTTAAAAAAGAAACTAAATACCCAGTAAACATTTTTGGTGCGATTTTTAAGTTTTCATTTTCGTTTTGTTTTTTTCTTATTATTTTTATCATAGGTACTCACACCGATAGAATTGAAGATGTCCAAAGACGCTTTCTCCCATCGATATATATGTACTAGAATATATGTCAATGGTTTCTCCACTATTTAATTTCTAAGTTTGAATTGAGACGAAAATTGCCATCGTATGAATCGAGACTTAAGCGCTACAAGCTAGACACCCTTGAATCTAGACGCATAACATACGAGTACTCCATATTGGATAAAATGATTAATGCTCATGCTGATTTCAGCAAGAATGGGCCGGCTCGACCGGGGAAGTACTACCCTCTTACAGAAAATCGACGTAAAGTAACAGTACCTAAACCGTTGCGTTTCTTTCGGTGAGTGAGAGTGCCGGAGGCCCTATCCCCTATTCCTTCTCCCTCATCCCACTCCTCATCCTTCCCCTTTCCCAACCCTAAGAGGCGGCAACGCACTTGTGACTCTTGTGGTGTTGCTTGTGTCCATGGGCGGCGGTAATTGCTTACCATCAGGCGATCCGTCTGCTCGTTTGCCGCCTGTTAACATAAAAAAAGAAATTGTTGAGCCGAATTTCCCTAAAGATAGGTGGTAGCAAATGAGCTCAGAAACTATTTTCTCTGTCTACTAGTAATAATAATAATGTGAGTCACTACGACCAGTCGCTAGAATGTGCAGAAGATACAATGACCATGCCAAAGAGCTTGATATTTTTTATGAGAGTCACGGTGAATACCTGCGAAAATGCAAACAGATAGTTCAATCTGAATTTGACAGATGTTAGATGTTTTGATTTGTTTAATTTTATTGTATTTGGTATAATCTCATTTATTTTCACAATTTATTTGGCTGTTCATTATTCTCTAGTTAGCCCTTAATGACTTACCATCTAAACTACAAATGCTGAGCTTAACCGAAATCGGACTTCAAATTTACATGTACACCTACTATCTAATTACTATAACTATTATACATTGTAATTTGTTTTCTGTAGTTGTGCCTATTATTAAATTAATAAATAAAAGGCATACCTGGATAACATTTTTTATTTTAAGTAGACATATTTTATAAACCGCAATGTAAAGAGAGCGCGCGTGCAATGCTCGAGATACTTTCCTGTCCATGAATGCGTAGGACATCTATAGAACAAACACGCGCGAGAAATGGATCGATTTTAAACCGAATTAGAAAATTTTTATGGTGAATTTGAACCTCAATACTTTCTGAATCAGTAATTTCCCAGGTATGGTGCCGAGTGAAATATGTTTGTAATGATTAGTACAATATGGGGTTTAAATTTTCGTTAAGAGTCTTTTTGCACCGTGTATATAGGTACTAGCGTATAAAAAACATGTAAATGTCTACACTGACAAACTTTTTAATCCTTCAATAATTGACACAGATACTTTTGGCATATGCCCATGCCTGTTTAGTACTCTGAAAGTTTTTAATGGCATTTGACCTCTTGTAAAATTTTGTGATTTCTTTGAAATAAAGTTGTTAAAAAAAAGATTTTGGTGAGATCCGGGACTAAAGATATGTTTAATAATTGTATTATTAAATATGGGAGTGAAGAAGCACGGTCGCTGAAACAGTACTCGTGTCATAATGCAAGAATAGTCCATAATTTCACCGTATATATTGTTTACCACATGATTAATTTAGAAACTTATCTTCGCGCCCACATTTCTGAGGATCGTGATGACCAGCTTTGTATCTTTTCATGACCAGTCCTCAAACATCGCTCCCGGTCAATAGTTAGTAACGTTTAATTTAATACTATTGTTTCAGTGGATATAATGAAAGCCGGCAGGCGTTTTGCTCGGACATGGAAGGACGGAATATACAGATTGTGGATGTGTCCTATGGCGGCAGTTAATATATTCCACCCGGACGACATCGAGGTAAAACTCTTTTTAAATAAAACTTCTGCGTTATTATAGCCCAAACAGTTAAAATTACGAAATAAGTAATATAAATAGCTACCTACGTAAGATGTTTTTATTCTGATTTAAAATTTTAAGTTAAATGATAAGCTTTTTTTTCTCTTGAATTCTTTACAGATTGCTCTTAGTTTAAGTAGGTATGTAAGTATTATAACATAGAAATATATTAGACTCTGTATATTTAGGGCCCGATCTAAGGGGGGGCAAGCCGGGCATTTGCCCAGAGCGGAAAAAATGAGGGGCGGCAAAATTTACTTATTCCTATCTTCCAAACTAGCCATTAGCCATCCACCACCCAGGTTTGAGAATTTTATGCGCTAACTTCCAACCTACTTCAGATTGGATAGTGGAAATATTTAAGTATTTTACTTAACTGAATTATTATTTACAGAAAAAGTATATATGTACCTATGTTTATCCATTGTCTAGTACCCATAGTACAAGCTCTGCTTAGTTTGGGACTAGACGGTGATGTGTGAATGTGGTAGAATATTATTATTATTATTTAAGTTCAAAATAAAGAAAGAAAGCGTAGGGATCCGCAAAAATACACGGAATAAAGTTGATTGTTTATATTGAACTCGGTTTATTAGAATTTAAATTTCAGACAGACTGAGTCACAGACAGTGACAAAATCATACACTTTTTATAACTTTTGAAACGATTTTGATGGAAAATATTTATTTTCCTTTAGTTAATGGGCCATCGTACATAGGCAAGATTAGCCCGAAACAGGGAAATATAACACAAGGAAAAAGAGGCCAATACGCAGCAGTGAGTCGCAATAGGTTGTTGGCTTTCATCCCGGGAGTCTCAGTCTCGGAAATTTCGAGTCTCGACGATTTTGTTGTTTTTGAAACTCGAGACTGCTAGCTCCAGTTATCGAGACTATCGAGACTTTTGAGACTTGAGTTGAATAATAACTATTATTCAAAAATTTATATTAGATTGCAGTTTACGGATTTTATCGCGATAAATGATTTGATTAATAGTACATTTAAACCTAATGATCTGGCCTCTACTTTATTTATTCTAGTCCGACGTTTCGTGTTCACGGCAGACTGAGGTGATTTCTGTCCTTATCTTGCATGTATAATTTTTCTCAAAGTAGGTAATAATATAAGTCTCGAAATTTTTCTCCCGGGACTCGAAAACTCATCGAGACTGAAAGCCTTAGTTGTTGATGATGATGATGATAAAGTTGAAAGGTACCTACATAACTATATCAATAAAGTAATATACCAATCAATCCATTCAGTAGTTTCTGTGAAATTCTTTAAAAGGCATACATTGTATACTAACATAAAAACACTCATCAACTTTCGTATAGATTATACTTCTTCAGAAGGCCCAATAGACTGACGTGAATATTATAGGTAGGTAGGTAGGTAGGGTAAGATGGGGTACTTTGTTACAAAAAAAAATTAATAGTATATAGTGACAAAAATATCGCTTTAATTAGCTTGTCTTTGGCATGGAAATATACTTTAACAATCTCTTTATAATTAAAATAACTCAAACATTAATATTATTAACATCTACTTAATTTAAATTGCACTTCAATTAAATCAGTCGATTGTAACACTCAGCCCCATATCTGGGGTAGTCTGTTACAGGGTTAGGGGCACAATGTTACAACATAAAGATAATAGAAAAACTTAAATTTATAGATTTTTTTAAACTGTAACAAATATTAAATTTCTTTAAAATACTCTTTGGGAACGTAGAGACATCTGTCTGACGTTTGGTCTTTCTTTCTGCAACGTTTCAACCGGAAGCACTATTTTAATATCCTCTAATGATACTGTTGCCATATCCAGTTCAATAAGAAAGTAAAAATGATTGTCAACTTTGCCACTTTTACGTAAGTAGCTAACGTCATATTCATTATTCTCAATATTTGTCAGTAATTTTCCAACATAATGCTTTACTAGTTACACTGTAACAGTGTCAACACAGTGCCCCGTAACACGGTGCCCAAAGAGGGTATCCAAATAAAAAATTAATGAGTATTTTAGGTTATGTTTACAACAAACTATTCAACGGTAATTTGTAGCTAAATATGGGTGAAATAAAGGAAAACTACCATCTTTTACCGAAACACAATACGTCAGGAAAGAAATAAAAAACTTTGAACAGATTTTTTCGACGTGTAATCACAATCAAACCGTTTTCGTTTGTTATTTTTTAAGCACGTAAAAAACTGCGGCGAGGGCAATTGTTTAAAGATGGCTGCTTGAGAGCTTGACAACATAGAGATATGTGCATTGTAACATTGTACCACGTGTAACACTGTGCCCCACCTGACCCTATAATCTTGGTATTATAGGGTCAGGTGGGGCACAGTGTTACGTATACGTGATACTGTTGGAGTATCACGTATTTTATGTAGGTACTTATATACTTAGCATCCCCCAACAAAACTAACTATATGCATATGGTTTTCTCACCGATTACATGAACTTTCTGTAAGTAAAGGGCGGCAAAAATGATCTTTGCCCGGAGCGGCTAAATAGCTAGATCGGGCCCTGTGTATATTAGTAGTAAAGTTCACCGGACGAAGAGCTGTCGAATTGTTAAAACGGAACATTCAGTATATGTCATGAGTATCGAGGCTTGCCAAGCATAACCTTTACAATACCTCTCTGAACACGTTCCAGTAGAGGCAGAGTAGTTCCACCCCACACTACGATACAGTACAGTATAAGACTCTATGCAAGCGCATAATAGACGCATAGTATGGTTATTTCTGCTGAATTTCTAAGTTTTCTAAAGATCGTTATTAACTTATATGTTCTGACCAATTTAACGAGCTATCTATTATAAGACCAAGATATTTTAAGGAGGCACTACATGCTAGATTAGAGCAATTACATTGGACTGGTACAGCACAAGTGAACACACAAGTAAGCACAAACTGGAATTTGAAATCCGGTAGGTATTTGTGCATTCATGTGATGGGCAAAAGTTATGTTTCTCTTTTTTTTTAACGTTCAACGTAAGAAGAATTTCATGTAACCATTTAATTAACGTAAGCGCCTTCTCAGTGTGATATTTTGTTTCTTCCCAGTTTATTCCATGTAAAATAAGCGCCGTATTGTCAGCATTGGTGATAATATTACAATTATTTGTTTGTTAAGTACAAAACGTATCTACGTACACTAACAAGAGTATGGGACTTAAAACACTACCTTGAGGAACTCCAAATGTAAGAGGTCCCAGTGAACTGGTACAGTTACCCACTTTTACACAGGGACAGAAACTGAATCAAACGCTATCGAAATATCAAGAAATACACCTATTACTTTCTCTGAGTTATCAAGTCGCTTTTCAATACTTTCAGATAGATCCAAGGCGGCATTCTTCATAGATTTTCTTTTTATGAACCTATACTGGGTTCATGAAAGATTTTGGGCAATTATGTCATGCTGTGTCAGAATCTTGTAAGTCTAGAATTTAGTATTTTTTCAAAAATCTTGGACATTACAGTCAGCACTGATATAGGCCTCTAATTTCCAACATTGACCTCACTTCAAGATAAGTTACACAAGTAGGTGAGAGGGGTATCAAACTATTTTTAGCACTTTTGAATACCAATATAGGTAGGAATACAGAGCTACTCACTGAATAGTTTGAGAGTTTCCTTAAAATAGAATTGGCCAGAGTTTGCCCCACGTCTACAATATAATCGTTCAGCCTATTTAACAAGCCACGAGAGTCATCGTGTAGGGCAAATAGTTCAACAGCAGCGCTAGAAGGTTATTTAAAATTTGTAATTTGATTTACAGTGTTAACATGTGTTTTTATCAAATTCTGATTTTTTGTAAACAATTTAAAGTTTTGGTATGATATTGTTGCAAAAATTACGATACCTTGTATAGGTTATCTGCAATATCGTATTTTGTGGATTAAGTCTTACTTTACGATGTAATTTGTCCCTATGTCTGAAACATCTTATTAGACCCGGCGTTATTCATGGCTTATTAATACGTTTGCGATTTGGCACGGCGATTAATTTGGAAGAGGAAGTGAGAACTTCAGTAATAATTTTAACTAAATTTGTGGCTGCATCATGGGTACCTATCTATAGTGTCATATATCGTCGTAGTCGTAGAACAATGAACAATGACGATTGATTTCCACTTTGACAAAAAAAAGAATGCCGTCGCTTTGGTTTTCAAATTCAGACATATACCTATGTTATACTTATATTCGGGTATTACGGGCGGCATTAATAATAATCTTAGCCAGCTTTTTGATAACATTATAATGTCCGACTGAATATTAATTCTATGGAGAAGTAAAGTAAATGCAGCAAAATTGTAATTTTGCTGCACTCACTTACTACTTATATATTATATTATATATTATATTTGAATGAAACATAGTAAACGATTTCCGGGTCAAGTCAATATGTTTATCTACATATAACTTCTGGGAAACAAACCTCTGAAGTAGAAACTACCATTGACTCGATACATACATACATACATACATAACGTCACGCCTTTTATCCCCGAAGGGGTAGGCAGAGGTGTATTTCTACACCCACTTTTCGCCAGACATACTTTAGTCCCACGTAATAAGGTGCGAGCCTATTGCCGTATCGGGCACATTTCCAGACTCCGTGCGGCTACTGAGAATTTCGTGACAGAAAAACCCAATAACACTGCCCGACCCAGGAATCGAACCCGGGACCCGATCCCACGCGCACATTTATGCCGCGAGACCAACGAGGCAGTCGTATAGGGTTTGATTCGAGTTTTCCGTCTCTACGCAAAGATGGTATTTGCATCGTGTTATACCTTAGTCGCCTCTTACGACACCCACGGGAAGATAGGGAGTGGTGACACTTGTATTCCATGCCGTCAACCACACGGTCGATCTCAGCAAATATATCAGTCAAGCCTAACATCGTAACATTAAAATTCTAAAGGCCACATCTTACTAGTTACATAAGCGTTAGCTATTGAAACTGGAATTAATTAAGCATGAGGAACCTTCGATTATTTTTTGGTGAGTATATTATACATATATGAATGTCATGAAGATCGCTCCGTGGAAAAGCTAATATTCAGCCAAATCCGGTTAGACTACTTAGTAAGCGGACCCCAGATTGAAACTGGGATAAAGCTAAGAGGATGATGATGATATTATATATACCCCTTAATCATAGGTACATTATGTAGTATGGGAGTGGTATTATGTGAAACTGTGTGTTTTTCCAATTCTGAGAGTAAAATGTATAATAAACTTGCGTGTGTTGTTATAACATTAATTTTAAGTTCAAGAATAAAAGAGTAGTAGCAGTAAAATAATTGAAAATATGAAATACTCATACTAACGATAAAATGATCTTGCAATATATACTAGTCACATTTGAGAGAGTAGTTTGCGTACATATATCATTCTTCGATTCAATCCGATGCGATGCAGCACCAGAACACCACTCTTTGAAAAGAAAGACATTTCCGTGAGCAGTCCAGCAGAAATTGTGATGGTTCTTCTTACTGAAATCACAAGCCAAGTAAGGACATTTTCTTGCTTTGTGTGTAAGGTATCCGGCAATAAATATTGGCCTTGGCGGCAATTCATGCAGAAATGAGTTAGCAAATACCATTTATCTATATTGTTTCAAAGGTTAAGTTGAAATAACATTAATAAATTGGCAATAACATTAAAACATGGCAAAGATATTACCTATTTTAAAGAGTACGGATTCTTATAAAATGTACCAAATAGGTACTAGAACTAGATAAAACTCTGTTTAGTAGGTACAATATTGTAATAAAATGGTATAGCTTGCTCACTACGTAAGAAATTAATTATTGTTTTAGATTATAGCTTCAAACGTGAGGTATCATGAGAAGAGCTCTCTATATTCACTATTGGAGCCTTGGTTGGGAGAAGGACTACTTGTCAGCAAAGGTGAGCTACAGGTCTATTTCGTAAATATTACTTATAAGGGCAATAAACAGATCGAAGGGAATATTATAAAAGTTATAGATAGAAGATATATTTAGAAGGCCACTAATATCAATATAATAATTATCAATTTAATAATTTGGCTATCGATTTTATTTTCTTCGCTTTACTTTTATATTTTCTGACTAGGTAGGTAAACGAAATAAATAATGTAGCAGACCTCTGGGATGTCGCTTGACACGGTCTATCTTAGAGATGTGCCTGCAGAGATTACCGGTGCAAGATTGATTATATTCTTCTTCTTTCGTGTCAATGACGAGTCATTGTGATATTACAATATGCAGCCACCTTAACTGCATTTTCAGAGGCTTTCATAAGGTCTTGAAGGGAACATGTGTCTGGGCAGTTAGGGCACGACAAGTTGTTAAGTTTGCAATAATCGATTTTAAACTTTCGCGATTTCTATACATCAAACAATATTATTTAGCGAGTCTTAGTCGCAATAATTTACTTATTTCAAGGCATAGGTAAATACTTCTTCTCCTACGTTTCTACCGGCTTGCAACGGTCGTGGTCGCAGAGGGACTAAATAATATTGTATGAAACATGTTAAGTGGTTCATTGTCTGTGTACCAGTGCCACACTCACACAGTGTTTCGTATTCGTCTAAGAAACTCCATCTGGATCGGTTTTTCCTGCACCACCCGACTTGGGTTCGCAGTCTGTTTATGGACTTCCATGTAGACATGGACAGTGCGTAACCAGGAGGCAGGTTTTCCAAAAAAGGAGCAAAAGGAGAAGGCAATGAACTCGGTACGGTCCATAGGTCATGTCTGGCTTGAGAGTCCTCACCATCAATTGCCGCAAAACATCTATAAAAACTCTTGCGACTTTTTAGCCTTGATAGTACCTATCGGTTGATAATTTGTGCATGGGGTGCCGTTTGTCCTGATCTAACCTATTATATTAATTTCACTTCTATGAATTAGGAAATTTTACTTCAAAAAGAGAGAAATGTTGACAATGAAAGCCATTTCTAATGGTAGCCTACGTAAAATATCTTGTCGACTTCTACCTAATTAAAAGGGTTGAGTGTCTTACGATAAAAGATTGCACTAACAGTAATGTCAACGTAGTGCAGCACACTACTTAACAATGACAGGCGCTCGTTTGAAATATGTTTAAATTATATGTATATACTACCGTCCGTATATATATATATATATATATATATATATATATATATCGTCTTGTTAGCTTATTAAACATCGTTCCCTGATGCCACATTTTACATTTGTAAATCTGCGTGGCTTGGTGATCAGTAAACGTAGTAAGGAGCGGGAGGGAAAGAAATTCGTATAGTATTTATTACTTCGACTAACTTTGACCTGCCATTATGAATAATATCTGGATGTAGTAATTAATTTATCTGCGAACGGCAAGTGATAACATGTAATAACACTGCAATACCTTTCCATTCAGCGCAACAATTTGAATGTTTATATGTTGCTATTATAATCTTAGCAGAACATATTATTATACCTATTATATTTTTGAATACTTGACTATTTGACTATTATTTATATTAGGTACAAAATGGCAAGAGCGACGAAAAATTCTTACACCAACCTTCCACTTTAACATCTTGCGACAGTTCTTCGAGGTGATGGAAGAAAATAGCAACAACTTAGTAGAGACTCTTCGCAAAGCTGATGGACAAAACATCGACATTGTTCCCATCATGTCGGAATTTACTCTACAGACTATATGTGGTGAGTAGTTATGTTACACTAAGTAAAGCTCTGATAGTAATGAGGACCCTTAAACAAATTTGAAATCTTAAGATGCCTAGATATCAGTAAAAGTAGCTCTAGATATATACTGTGACGTGGTTTGTATCTACACAGGGTGTCAAAAGACCCAACACCAAGCCGAAGACTACTCGTTTTGCACATCATGCGAAGTCATACTAAGTAAAAATAATAGGTACTTTGGAAACGATTTTTTTAAGTGGACACATTTTCAAGCCGCAATTTAAAGTGCGCGCGTACTATGCTCGAAATATCTTCTTATCCATTGGTGCATGGGACGTCTAAAGACCAAATTGGCGAACAAAATGCATCGATTTTGTGACTAATTAGAAAAAAAATATGGTGACTTTGACCCTCAATATCTCCTGAACCAGTAATTGCCTGATGTAAACAATATTCGTAATTATTTATATAATATGGTATGTCAATTTTCGTTAATATAAGGGTCCTTTTACACCCCGTAAATATGTGTCGCAGGTTTTAATAGATGAATTTTCTATTTATGTAGTACTAGCCGTTTCCCGCGGTTTCACCCGCGTCCTGTACTACTTCGCGTACCCGAAAAATCCAAATATCTTACGGACCCCTATTTTTTCTAAAATAAAATATAGCCTTTAATGTAGCTTTCTAATGGTGAAAGATTTTTTAAAATCGGTGAAGTAGTTTTTGAGTTTATCCATTACAAACAAAAATACAAATTTTACCTCTTTATAATATTAGTGTAGATTAATAGATCTAGATCTGCCTCTTTGGTCTCGCGGCATAAATGTGCGCGTGGGATCGGGAGGTCTCGGGTTCGATTCCCGGGTCGGGCAAAGTGTTATTGGGTTTTTCCGTTAGGACATTCTCAATAGCAGCATGGAGTCTGGTAATGTGCAATAGGCTCGCCCCCTATTACGTGGGACCTAAAAATTCATGGCGAAATGTGGGTGTAATATTACACCTACCCCTTCGGGGATACAAGCGTGAGTCTATAAATAAATAAATAAAATATATAATAGATCTAATTATTAATAATTCATTTAATCAAATTTCTGATATATCTATCACCTATTCATTATTATCTCAATCACTCAACCTCATAATTAATTGTGTACAATATTTATATTTAGAAACGGCAATGGGTGTCAAACTAAACAATAAAGCAACAAGAGGAGGCAAAGTCTACAAGCAAGCCATGATAGATCTCGTTCAAGTTATTTATAAACGAGCTACTATAATACCTTACTATTTCGACATCATATTTTACTGGTCTTCATTGGGAAGACATCAGGGCAAGCTTTTGAAAACCGTCCACAGCTTCACAGAGAAAGTGATAAAAGACAGAACTGAATATATTGAAAAATATGGCATAAATCTAGGCGAAGAGAAAGAAGACAATTCCGTTATGTATAAGAAAAAGAAGAAAATAGCCATGTTGGATTTACTTATAACGGCTTCGAAAGAAAGCTTGATAGATAAAAAAGGTATTCAAGAAGAAGTTGACACTTTTATGTTTGAGGTGAGACCATGAAAAATGTCATTACATCAACGAAACAAAACAACGCAAAGTTTGTATTCCTACAACAATACGCAATTTACAGTAAGTTGATAGGTATAACACACTCACAAACTGAAACCGACTCAAGTCCTCTTCAGTGTAATGTCCGCTGTTGACATCTGCCGGTCACAATTTTACACTGAGTATCTTCTGATACTTTCAATAACATTATTTCAGTATTTTATGCTTGTGTATACTAGTAAACCTTAAAGCAGATAACTAAAAAGTTAAATATTGTATTTGCAGGGCCACGATACCACGGCAGCTGGATTAGTATTCTGCTTAATGTTACTTGCTAATCATAGAAAAGAACAGGTACAAATTGATCATTATTTTTTACAGTTATTTTGACTTTTGCTTCTTTTTTCAAAAATAGTTTTCAGTGAATTTGTCCACTATAATTTCTCTTGATTTAAACCTGACTTACTTTTTAGATCAAAATCCAAGATGAGCTGTTTGAAATATTTGGTAATTCAAAACGTTCTATTAAGGTTGCCGATCTGACCAAGATGAAATATATGGAATGTTGTATAAAGGAGTCCCTGCGACTCTACCCACCGGTGCACTTCATCAGCCGCAATTTAAAAGAACCTGTAGTATTGCGTAAATATTATTTGATTTATTTTTAATTTACTTTATATAGGATATTGCCTCACTAGTAATTCAGTAATAAATTTCATCCATATCAGTTTATCTCACCAAATAATTATGTACTAAGATTATGTGCATTGGTAATAATTTATATTTTTGTGACTCCTAATGGAAATTTCTTAGTAATTAGACAATAATAGCTACTACTGCATCATATAATTATTTTTACAATTAACAGGTAGAGCCTATAACCTAAACTTAGGTACGCTGGGTTTGTTGACGTGTTGTGATGAGTGTTAACAGTGTTTATACACCTTTTCAGGTAACTACGAAGTACCAGCGGGGGTATTCTGCCACATGCACATTTTCGACTTGCATCGACGCGAGGACTTGTACCCTAACCCCGACGAGTTCATCCCTCAAAGGTTTCTACCTGAGAATAGTGTCGGTCGCCATCCTTATGCGTACCTGCCTTTTAGCGCTGGACCTAGAAACTGCATAGGTAACTGTTTGACTAACTTAATTAAAAGTACCTGTGCTTATAGCAAATAAACAACAAAGTAAAAAAAACTTAACGAAATGTACCGTTAAGCAAGCAATAATTAACAAATTAAGACTTTTCGAATAGGTAAGCGTAATATAGCGTAGCTTTATAGAAAAAAAAGTGCTACTTTGACTTAAGACTAATGTCTTAAGTCAAAGTAGCACTTTTTTTTCTTTTTTTTTTGTTGGTGTCGGGTTGGAAAATCCTCATGGACTCCCTCCGCTCTGGGGGGAAGGACGAAGTAGGGGACTGTCAGACTCTTACTGACTAAAAACCAACCCGTGCTCCTCATGTACCCATGTGTCGGGGGGTAGGGTTTCACCGAAGCATTCCTCGCTACCCCCCGACGGGTATTAGCCCGCCAAATGGTCAGGCGGGCCCCGAACGAAACCCCCTTGGCGGCGGATGAAGGTATTGGGCTCCGCCGCCAAAACACCCTGCTGCCACAGAGGATAGGGAGGACGGCAACGCAACACCGCATCTCCTCTTCTTCTGCGGCCCCACCGCGACGCTACAATGGTGCGCCCCCATTTGATCGCGGGAGATAGGGCGCGCGGCAACGCAACACCGACACGCCTCTCCTCCCGCGACCGCACCCGACTGCGAGGGACAGACAGAACTGTCCCCCGCACCCGCACTTTGGACGCATCCTACGCAGGCCTTACTGAAGCCCACGTGGAGCGTAGGGGACGCTCCGGGATCCCGCTTAGCTTCACCGTGGGTGTACCTCAAACCTACGGTTACTGAGCCCCCCACTACGACAAGGTGGAGATACCACGGGGGGGTAGTCAAAGTAGCACCTTTTTTTTTTTGGTGTCGGGTAGGAAAATTCTCATGGAGTCCCTTCGCCCTAGCGGGGAAGGACGAAGGGGACTGTCAGACTCTTACTGACTAAAAACCAACCCGTGCTCCTCGTGTACCCATGTGTCGGAGGGTTAGGGTTTCACCTAAGCATTCCTCGCTACCCCCCGACGGGTATTGGCCCGCCAGATGGTCAGGCGGGCCACGAACGAAACCCCCTTGGCGGCGGATGAAGGTGTTGGGCTCCGCCGCCAAAACACCCAGCGACCGCAGAGGATAGGGAGGACGGCAACGCAACACCGCATCTCCTCCTCCTCTACGGCCCCACCGCGACGCAACGATGGTGCGCCCCCATTTGGTCGCGGGAGATAGGGCGCGCGGCAATGTAACACCGACACGCCTCTCCTCCCGCGACCGTACCCGACTGCGAGGGACAGACAGAACTGTCCCCCGCACCCGCACCTTTGGAGCCATCCTACGCAGGCCTCACGCAAGCCCACGTGGAGCGTCCCCTCCCGGGATCCCGCTTAGCTTCACCGTGGGAGAAAATCAAATCCACGGTTACTAAGCCCCCCCACCACGACAAGGTGGAGATCCCACGGGGTGGAAGTCAAAGTAGCACTTGTACTTTCAAAACTGTAGAAAAGAACGTCTAGTCTGTCTCCAATCTAACTTCTTCTAATTAGCTTTCACTAACATATTTTTTATATTTTCCAGGTCAAAAGTTTGCCATCATGGAAATGAAGTGTGTCGTAGCGAATATTTTAAGGGAATTTGAATTATACCCAGTGACGCGACCGTGTGACCTAGAGTTTGTGGCAGATTTGATTTTAAGAAACAACGGACCAGTCCAAATCAAGTGTGTGAAACGAGTAGATATATAGTTTCAGAATAGAGAATCGGACTGCCTAGTCAAAACAGTTACTTTTTATCATCTGTCAAAATAATAGTTTTGTATTCCAAATGCTCAGTAGGTACATTTGGAATACAAAACTATTGTTTTGACAAGTAGGTAGCTTAAAATGATATCATTATATTACCTACTCAATTGCTGCACTTTTTATGGTTTTAGTAGTATACAATTTGTTGTCATGAAGATCTTTGACAGTCGTTTCAGGGCGTCTCAGTACCTTCTAAATAAACTAACACTGGTCTAAACCATGGAATATCGCTATCCCTTCGGGATGCGGCGGTCAGACAGGCAGTCGCTCTGTGAAAAAGCTAATATTCAGCCAAATCCGGTAAGACTAGTAAACGGACCCCAGATTGAAACTGGGATAACGCTAATAAGAGGATGATTAGTATAAAATATCAAAATTAAAATTTAAGGATTTATTCACAGTGGTGTTTTGTGACAATCTTTTTGATAAATTCGCAATTTCCCTTTAATACAGTCCAACCCCCCATTTAAGTATATTTATGCGTTGTATCACTTTTCTCTACCTGCAACAACTCCAGACGCTTTTCTATAAGTACACATAATGACTTATTACCTATGAAATCAAATAGTTTTATGCACAACTAGATAAGGTTACTGAGTATAAAGTAAATAATAGAGGCTATGATTAGGTACATTAACAACAACATTGTCACTAAAACTAACAGTAAAAAAATGACAGCCATGATGATGCAAAAGTAGCAGGTCATAAAAAATGTTATACCTAAAAAAAGTAAATTTAATCAAGGAGGATGACAAGAAGATAATGGAATTAATTTCAGATCAGCCTTGCTAGCTCTAATTGACATTACAATGCATTAGCTGAAATTAGTAATGCTTGTTGATTTTTAATTTAACAAATAGCAAAATATTTAAGTAATTGGTTTACGTAAAGTGAGTGGCAGCGACTGGACACAAAGAGCCGAAGATCGGGCTCAGTGGCGTGCTTTTGGAGAGGACCATATCCAACAGTGGGCTGATGATAATAATGATGACGATGAAAAATTTTAAAATCTTTAATACTTTGTTTTATTAATCTATGAAGTCCCAAATTAGGTGCGACAGCCGGCTGCCCAAGCGAATTATAAATTTTTCTTATATTTTTATGTTCTGTCTGAGATATGTTTAACCTTTAGCATGTAGAAATAGTTTTAAGACTACTAAATAAAGCCTATTAAAATTATTGTTTTATTTATTTCCCTCCCTAGTAATCCTTTGGACTCTCCACTAATTAAACATTTGGAAATTCTAAGCTCAACGCAGACAAGCTCATGAATTTGTATTACACAAATTTATTTCCGATGCAAGTCACTGTTCTATGTATAAACCAGAAGACCCCATCTTAACGATAATGTCGGAATTGCTGAAAATCTCTTCTTAGTTTACCTATCCGATTTCTAAATAACATACATGCCATAATTGAATTTTTCCGTTGTCTATCAGTCAGGCACATAAGAATTTTATTCAAACACTATATACCTGCCATACAATTAAGACTCCAGCCCTTATAAATCGAAGTTGAACGGTTTACTGACT
Source organism: Euclidia mi (assembly GCA_944739405.2). Classification (NCBI taxonomy): domain Eukaryota; kingdom Metazoa; phylum Arthropoda; class Insecta; order Lepidoptera; family Erebidae; genus Euclidia; species Euclidia mi. Next base: position 43,737,473 of record OX123189.2, read on the forward strand.
TTCAGCCATTGTTTTATTGCTGCCTTATATAGGTTAGGTTATTAGGGCGATTGGTTTTGTAAGGTAACACTCTGCGGCTTATTCCGTTTATCCACCCTAAAAAAGCCACCCTAAGGAGAATACTCGGAAACGCGTGTCCTTCTATCCACCCTGAACGGGGTGGATAACCGTAATTCATATAATATGTTTCTTCCGATTTTTTACCCCAAGTACAGTTGAATCAAATTATCTTTTAAGTTTTAATTTAATATTTATTGTTAAGCGAATAACATAAAATAGTCTTTTAAAATCTAAATTGTAGGTACATGGTACTATAAGATAGAAAGCCGAAGCGGGGCTGGTGGTTTTTTATAAATTTTGCAACATGTCCAGAAAATGACCAACGCTTATTTCATTATTGAGTAGACGTAGTTGCGTATCCTGGATAAATTCGTCCCTTTTAATGTATATTTGCAATCGTTTTCTAAATTTTTTTGCTGCAGCAGACGTATTAGCGAAGAACTGTGCGTTTTTTTGCACGCATTCCAAAAACTTAGCTAAATGTGGATGTTTGTCTTTAATTTCATGTGACATTGTTTTATGCCAGGTTTCTAATGAATTTGTAGTCCTATGAGACACCCCGAATGAATTCCAAACAGCCACAAAGGTTTCGTCCTTGAGCCATGTTTTTTCAAAATATTTCACAAATGCCGCCATATTATTATCATCGTCTAATAAAAATGATTTCACAAACAACCAGCCTTCATTAATCAAGTTTGAAGGTAATAGTGGCAACCTTGCCGTAAGTAACACTAATCTTTTTGTATTTGGGTATTTATTGATACCTAGCTTATCTGCTCGTTTTTGAATGGACTTCACATAATGAAAGTAGCAGCCATGTAGCAATATATTTGGAAATACACTTTTTAATGCTCCCATTGTAGCTTTTTCGTAGTCGAGCGTGAATGTTGCGGGATTCCATGCAGGAATTTGTGATTTGATTAAATTAAATACCGTTAAATAAGTGCTTTTCTTTCTGTCACTCATAATTGCAAATGCCAATGGTATTATATTTGTTGAAGTCGTGGTACTGTTCATATCAGCGTGTATACTGAAAACTTGGTTAAACGGTTTGGGGCATATTCTAAAAGTTGCATCGCCAAAGAAATTTTTGAGTTTACCCATTTGGTCTCTTGCGAAATTGTTACAGAATATCAAAATCCGAATATTGTCTATTTCATCTATGAAATCAGCTAATAAAAAGTTCTCGTATTTTTTCGGCACTACAACTTCGGCAACTTTTTTTAAATTAAGTTGTTTTAAACCCAATGCTGTCCTTAAAAAGTAAGTACATTATAGAAGTATCCTGTATATATTGAATCAATGTTTGTCGCTACAAGTTATTACGACACATTTTTTAGGAAAGTACGAGTATGTGCCGGACACAATAGACGATGATATGACTCAATGTGATAGCCAAGAATCATTGGATATGGCAGAAAGTCAAAGGTGGGATTCAATGGCAGTTAATATAGGCGATAAAGAAACCACGACTGAACGAGATACTCAAACGACTAGTTCCAGCTTCAGCTCGTCATCAACCCAAACTAATTTTACTGCTATTGACGAAGAAAAAAATACCTTAGCTAACAATGCTTTTGGGGCGTTAGTTGGGCACGAACTGGGTAATGTACCTTTATTTAAAAGAAAATATGTTATGTGCAAAATCCTACAACTATTGGATAATAATTAATTAATAATACTTTTATTTACCATTACAGTAATTGTCCCGACGCAGTGGTTTATTTTTCGTTTAGCACACAGCCAATAAGTTGTTTGATTTGCGTATGTTTACTTAAAGTGATATTGATAACCATTATGTAAAGCTACTCGACCCTTACCCCTTGTCAATATTTTTATTTTTTCAATTAAAGACATTTTAAAGTTTAAATCAAGCTATGATTTATATTTAAGCACATACAATAATATAACTGGAATGGAAATTGCAATGATATGTGTCATTAAAAGATACGTCTAGAATGACGTAATAGTCACATAGAATGTTAGATGAGTAAACAAAACTATTTTCAGCTCAAAGAAGAAGGTAAGTATGTACATCTAAAGTATTTTAATGTTCACGAAGTTTCTTGGACTGGGTTTGTGTATGTTTCTGTGTTAATGACTGTACTTAGGCAGGTGAGAAAAACGGAAGAAACATATTATATGAATTACGGTTATCCACCCCGTTCAGGGTGGATAGAAGGACACGTGTTTCCGAGTATCCTCCTTAGGGTGGCTATTTTAGGGTGGATAAACGGAATAAGCCCACTCTGCCAGTCGTTATTGTATTTTAGATTGTAAATACTGAAAGGCTCTAATATGCGTTGCCTATATCGCTGCTTTTCGTTGTTCAGACTATAACTTTATTTTCATACAATAAAGTTTTTCACAAACGTATAGCTTATTTCAATAGAATAATTTTATTTATAGCGGCACATTATGACTAGAATTTATGGTACTAGTGAAACTACGTACGACTCTTACGTAATTTGCATTGACTGTAAGGTATTGAGCAGAGAACTAGAAAATAATTGACTAATCTTTAGTGTTGAACCTTATTAAATCTCTTGATAAAAATTAGGTATAACCATACGCATTCGAGTAGGTATAACCCTTCAGATTTTCCCATTTTCTATATTTTGACTCTAATAATAATATCTAATAATAAAAGTATTTTTATTGAAGTAAAAAACAAATTACAATTTATAAAACCCACCAAACTGCATAACAGTTTGTCGGCGGGAATAGCGCTCGATTATTTAACTTACATAAATAATCTTGGTTGACATAGTCACGTTGGAGAAAGGTGAATATTTAAAAAGTAACAATTTAATCAAACACAGTAAATAATAACCGAAGTATAAGCAATAATCACACATTTTGACTGGTTTCGCTCAGCAATACATTTTTGAGTTATAAGCATTTCTCAAAATTATTGACCATAATTTTTAAAATCGTCTTAAAATACAATATGTATATTTAGGACATATTATGTTAAATACAGCTAGCTAAATCTAGACAGATTCTGAATTTGTGATTGGTTTTTTGTTTTAATAGAGTTTTTATACAAAAAACCTGTAAAATATTAGTTAAGGACGAAATAAAAGTTCTTATTTTGTTACTTGGAAATGAGTAAAAACCATAAGGAAACACGCAGACTGTATTATAAATTTATGTTTTTCTATGTAGCCCATAAATTAAACAACATCTTGAAAAAGTAAAAATAGCGAAAAAAAAATTAAATAAATTGTTTTTAGCAGTACTGAGTAGTTTTTGTTACCATTTGAGCACTTTCTAATCAAAATGTTTAGGTTTCCTATAAGATAAAAAAATAAGGATGCTATATTTCCTATTTATAATAATAATATTTATCATGAAGTTGTTTTAAATGATTGATTATAGCGTTTCAATTTAAAGAAAAATAAACATCTACCATAATAAAATTATCAGCATAATTTTGGGACAGTATCAAAACAAGAAACTTGAGTAACAAAATTGGAAATGTAAGGCTTAGCATACACACACTCGACACTCTATCATAAAAGGAAAACAAAATAAGTAAAAATCAAAACAAAAAATTTTAATTTGTTGTAAATATAATTCCAAAAACTAAACTTTCATTATGGAAACAAAAAAAACTTATTCCTAACTCGAAACATAAAGTACCTACCTACGATCCCATTATTGAAGCTCGGGCAGGTGATGATATACAAACATAAAAAAAACAAATTTCGGACCCATTACAGTACTTTATTATATGCATGAATTAATATTATCAAGGTCCTTCATTTAATAATCATATTTTTTTTTGAAAATTAAAATACATACTTTAGTGCTTTGGTCAGCTGATATAATATATTTGATCGTTATTATTTAGTTTAATCCTGTGCTATAATTTTCAAATTTAGCAATATAAACATAACAAAATATAACATTAAGGAAAGTGAGGTTAAACGAATATAGATACCTAGCTACTAATAAGGCAATTTTGTGAAATGTGTACTATGCTTTAAAAACTCCTTTTTTGTTACCCCTCGTTCTGGCTATACGTTACCACGCGAAAGTAACAAAAACAGAAGTAACGAAATGACGGGTACAGATTTTCAATAAAATACATTTTATTTAAAACTCACTCCGTGTGGTTGATTGCCGTGTGGTTGACGGCATAGAATACAAGTGTCACCACCCCCTATCTTCCCGTGGGTGTCGTAAGAGGCGACTAAGGGATAACACGATGCAAATATCAACTTTGCGTAGAGACGGAAAACTCGACACAAACCCTATACGACTGCCTCGTAGGTCTCGCGGCATAAATGTGCGCGTGGGACGTGGGGTCCCGGGTTCGATTCCTGGGTCGGGCAGTGTTATTGGGTTTTTCTGTCCCGAAATTCTCAGTAGCAGCACGGAGTCTGGAAATGTACCCGGTACGGCAATAGGCTCGCCCCTTATTACGTGGGACTAAAGTTTATCTGGCGAAAAGTGGGTGTAGAAATACACCTCTGCCTACCCCTTCGGGGATAAAAGGCGTGACGATATGTATGTATGTACTCAATAGTTAACACTTTCACGGACGCCACGCCCAGAGGCGTAGTTTTCAGGCAGCCTAATACGACGTAACGTCCATAGCCGGTCAATTTTATCCAGTTATAATTGACGAACCGTCTACAACCGCCTTGATTTGCGTAGATTACTTAGGAGTCACGTGATTCAGTGTCATATTGCGCTCACTTACAATTTACCTAGCGTCGCAGCAAAAAAAATAAAACAATATTTCGAGATCGTGTCGCCAAGCCCCACTCACACATCAACGTGCTTGCATGTGTGACATACCGCCTGTAGCCGTACGCTTGTAATACTACCCGCACCCGCCAGTTGCGCAGTGTCACAGCGAGCAGAGCCCATGTTTTTCGTCGTTTGACCGGATTGTTCGTCGTGATCGGCTGCATTTAGGAGGTAAATATATTGCGTTTTATGTAAAAAAGTATCTTTTCTATATACTGTACATATATTTTTATGCATTAAACAAGATATACGCATTATATTTTTATGATAATTAATTTTGATTGATATTTTTGTTCGGAGATGTCCCCCGTAAGAAAGAAAGAAAGAATTATGGTGATACCGATTCTTTAAGTCCTGTACCATGTTCGACCGGATGTAAACGGCTTAGATTATCACCTAAAAATAACATAAACTTGTTTGAGGAAGATCATAGACGCCGTGAGTACGGCGGTCCGCTTGTAGACGCCACCGTCTATAGGCGGTGTGTCATTGCGCAGGTAAACTAAATTATTTAATAGGACAGTCCGCCTCTAGACGGTACCGGCACTAGGCGGACTGTCATAATCAGAGTATATAGATTCACTTTTTACGACAATTCGCCTATAGGCGTGATATAATTTTGTATGCAAAATTTTAGTGTCATTTTCATAAAATCTAGTTAACGTCAGTGTCCGTGAAAGTGTTAAAACAGTATTTTACATCAAATTATAGTCCATAAAATTAACTATGTATCAATTTTAACAAGCATATTAAGTATCTTGAACTTATCTTCACATGGTATAACAAAATCCGGATCGAATTCGTCGCAGTGCAGGGCACAACGTTAAGTCGCGGCTGTTGTCGACACCGAAATGACATCACAACAAAATGGCAATGTGAAATGTCGTTAATAGTGTTGCCAAAAGAATAATCACTAACTAAATTAGTAGTTTAAAAATTCTTTCGATACAAAAATCGGTAAAAAAATCTGAATTCCGTTTTGGAATTTTTTTGGGACTATATTATTTTCCGAAAACTGATTAACTTACGACGTATTTCACTATATACTAAATAAAACATGTATTCAAATACAGTTTCTTAGAATGTAATGAAATAAATGAGTTCAAAATCACTGCGGTCACAATGGGACAACTTATTTTCCATACTACGAAAATTTTGGTATTTTAGATTATTAATTATTTACTGTAGTTAGTGTGGTTTATTTATAGTTTTGATATTTTCTCTGATAATTAAGTAATATCAACGAAGTTACGACAGTCATTAATGTTATTTATGTTATCGTAGTAAAAAAATAATCAAAGACCAAAACATGGGACATCGACATTGCAGCTATGGTCAAAAAATTTGAGAAATGCTCTTATCTTAGAGTTTGTTTTCGTATTTTATTAACATATTTTGTTCTCAGCCAGTTATGTTTGTTAAACAATGTAGGGGTCAAATATTTGGTGGTTCTTTTTCCATAATAGTTTTTTACTGATGGTATTACAAGTTTATGTTGTCTAACGCTCTTAGTATTATACGTATTTTCTACATTTATTTTGAACCTATCATTATACAATTGTTCTGCGACCACCAAGTACTCGACCCTTTTATGTACCTATAGGAAGTACTTTACAGATATACCTATAGTATGTACCTAATTGCTCATAATTATCCTTGTATTTAAGTTTTGTTTTTCTGTCTACTAAATACTTCATGAAGCGAGTTTGCAGGGATTTTATCTTATCTAAATATGATTTAAATGTACGCCCATAGGTACTCAATCCGTAGTTAAGCTGCGAATCAGCGAGAGCAAAGTAAATGACACGCAGCGTTTTCTTACTCAGCGCTGTATTTAGAGCGTAGAACTTACATAACACTGCTCTGAGTCTAGTGCACACTGATTCCACATGCAAACTCCAGTTCATATTAGCGTCGACCCACAGTCCCAGATATTTAAATTTTTTAAAGTTCTCTAATTTTTGACAATAACAATTATTATTATTTGCGTGCATGCACTCGTATGTGTGCCCTACAATACTGATTTCTGATTGGTTAATGTTCTTTGCTTTTCTATTAGGTATGTGGTGAATAAATATGCATGACCTTTGTCTTATTTAGATTAAGGATAATGCCATTGTCGTGTGCCCACCAAGTGATGTTGTCAAAGTCTGCCTGCAGCACAGCTCTAGACTCTTGAATATCCTTTGACGAGTACAGCAGACACAAGTCATCAGCATACATGTAGACACGGCATTTACCTACCACATTACTTACACTATTGACATGCATAATGTAGCCGACGGGTCCGAATACTGAGCCAGTTGGTACACCCAGGTTCGCCCCGGCTTCTTGTCCGGCCACTCCTGCAATGCAAGTTTGCAGTGTTCTGCCGCTCAGATAGTTACAGAACCATCTGTTAGTCGGGCCCCATATCCCACACGCATCCATGGCTCTGAGTAGCTCTGGAGCTACTTAATTAACAGTCAGTACCTATCAGTCACCTGGGACGCTTAAAATGAGTAGGTATGTATAGAAAGTTGTTACCATCGACAAAATAATGTTCTCCATTTTTTTTTAAAGACAACTCCCGCACTAGGAATAAATCCTGTGTCGCTTGGGACTTTACAAACATACAACTAACGGACACAATGAACACCCAGACTCAAAACAACAATTTGTGGATCACACAAAGTGTTGTCTCGTGTGGGAATCGAACCCACAACACTCGGCGCAGTACCAAGCGGCGAGGAGGCCGCTTAACCCTAGAAGCCCAATCTAGGTAATTTTTACCTATACGAAAACTAATAATTGCTTTCTCTTTCGCACACTTCTTTCGATCGCCGTGATTGATCGAACCAACTTAGTACAGCCCGCGAGCCAACAGGAGACGGCCGTATTGCCTTGGTAAGTACCTCCATATTGTAGATATCGTAATGTTGTAGGACAATTTGGCCTATGTTTAGGCTTTGTGTAACTTTTACACTGGTTTTTAGTTTTTGGAGATAGTTATTTTAGGAGGATTTAACGTTATGTTTTAGTTTGTTTTTAAAAAATAAATATTGTTTTAGGTAGAAAAACAAGATTGCGTCCTCTAGACAACTGGGAACTGACGAGATAGCGTCCTTTTTAGAAAATATAAGTGACTCGGAGACATGCGACTCAGACTCGGGAGAAGAAGATTGGAAGCCCCTACATCGAAGCGTTCAGTACGTGACAATATCACGAATATCCTTCAAAAGGAGCCGCAGCCATTGCCAGAGAATACCACAGAAGAACCAGAGCCAAAAAAGCGTCGCTATTGTGGTTATTGTTCTTATAAAAAACAGCGAAAGACAAATTCACAGTGTACAAAATGCAAAAGAGCAATTTGTCGTGAGCACAATATTGACATGTCTCAAAACTGTTTATAATGTGATAATTATTGTACGAAACTTGTTGATTGTTTTGAAACATTTATTAATTAGTTAAAAAGAGAAGATTTTATTTTGATTTTTCTTTATATTTTTAGTTTATAAGAAGAAAACCGGAAGGGTCTCATTTTGTGCCAAATTTTTATATGTTTACGTATTTTTGTATTTTCAAAGATATAATAAACAGATATTAATATAATTATGCGTTTTTTAATTTCATGAATAACCAATAAAAATAAATAATAACGAAAACTAGTCAATTTAACATCATAAACTATCCTATACGTGTATTTATTTATGTAGGTAAATTTGACCTATGATTGGACTTTTTAGATAGCAAAATATGATTGGGCTTCTAGGGTTAAACCACAACGCCAAAGCAAACTCTGACTAGACCCTCTGCTATCCAATAATAATATTAGTAGAACGTTCGTGACGTGCATTGACCACACATACAATCGATCCATAGGAGGGAATTGAGGGAAAACATGGCAAATTTCCGATACGTCACTTTGTAGATGGTACACCACGCTACCACGGGCACGTAACTTACCACTTAACCAGCTAAGGTAAGTAGCTGCCCGGAATGACACACCGTTATGGTGTCATTACCATATTGCATTATATTGACCATGGCAATACTTTTTAATACAAATAGGTATATTTCTGGCTGTCAAATTGTGTTTTGCCAATTACTTTATTGTATTCGCGTTGAAAGATTACGTAGGTACTTTAATTGGTCCGCTTTTTGGATAGATAGGAAGGATGTTTGGGATTCTTCCCTACCGTTGTCCGGACATTACCAACTAAAACCACGGCGATGTCTAGCGCGCGAAATGCAGTTAGCATACTTCGTCACGACCCCATCGGATCCTTTTCTTATCAGATGAAATCATGTGATCCTTATTTAAAAACCCATTTCTTTACCCACTAAAAACACTGGATTAAAATACTTCACACCTATAATATTAAACATTTCTTTCATTTAAGTATTGATCTGGATATCTAATAATGCCTGTCAGGAGATGATGACTCGATGTTTGCAAACAGTACCTACTGAACATTTTAGACAATGTCATATCCTTTTTTGTTTGTCTTTAATATTGTGTCTTATCTACGGTTACGCGAATATTACACAAATAATTTTTCATCTCGCATTGTTAAAATGCGAGATGAAAATCACAGAGAACAGCACTGTAAGAGAAGGGAAAACTTGATATAAACCTTATACCAACCCGTTTGGCCAACGTGGTATAGTAGGCCCATTCCTCCTTTCAAAGGAGAGACTTAGTCCAGCATTGGACTGTTAAAGGCTGATGATGATGATTGTTAAAATGTAATTTTAAATCCCAAAATTTTATCACTGATTACGGCTTTTATTTTCAAAAACTATTTTAAATGATTTCACTTAACTCTACAATGTTGAGCACAAACTGGCTATAAAGTAATTATACAACCAAAAAGAAATGCTGTTCATTAAAAACCTAAAGTAGAATATGACTTCATATTTAATATACGTAACACTATTGAACGATGGATGAAACCTTAATCTTTATTTGGTTGAACCAGCACTATATGACCGCACATTACCAGCAAGACGCCATTACCACAAAATAAAACTCAACTAAATATAGTGGGACATGTTTCTTGCTAATTTGGCACTCCCAGACATAGTATATTTATAAACGACAGAGTGGAGCAGAATGGCTCAGTGTGTTGTGCGAGGAAGTGGCGTTCATTTCGCGTTTCAGTTTGCGCGGGTACCTGCGTATGCGCACCCCTCGCGAACGCCTTGCACTTTTGTTATGCGTACTTTCTTTAACGGTGACTTTGAAGAATTCGTAATGGAATGTGATAATGGTTTTGAGGTGAATATATATTATTTTAATTTATTATTTTGTTGTTATCTACATTTTTACGAGTGAGTATTTATTTTGATTAAATTTGCGGAGTTCTATGAAATGTAAAAATAATTTTGTTTTCTACGTAGGCTCGTTACGTGATACGACCATGAAAATGGTTTGATTTACGATATTAAGAAGTAGCACACGCGAATCTAATGGATATAAAACACGTGTTTTTTTTTAATATTGTACAAAATAATTTAAATCCGGAAGTTTCGTGATTTCAGATAGTTTAGCCAATTGTGCGCATAGAATAGAAACTTTTGAAATACATAAGTATAGCCCATAAATTATTCGATGTTATCTTACAATTATTATCAGTCAGGTAAAATTATAATGATGGTTAGAATTCAAAACAGTCTTGAAATCAGTTGCACAAATGACACTCAACAGATAAGAAGGGTGTTTTCCCTGTTATGCGGATTAGCATTCACATGTATGTGGTATTTGCACCGCGACGCGGCGTAAGAGACACGCGTGTCTAGATACTTACCACCTGCATATCTGTGGTACGCATGGCATGAAATGTTGTATGAAATGAACAGTTGTGAGCATTGAACACTCGGGCTTATTCGCATAAGGGCGCAAAAATGCGAGAGAAGACAACTTATCATGTACCTACCTTGCTCGAAGACGTCACACTATAATAATATAATATGTTTAAATCATTCAATTACATTTTGTACAGTTTTTCTATCTTAACATAAATATGTTAAGACAATAATTTATAGGATATTAGGTAGATACTCGTGAAATTATAGAGTTTAACGTCGATGTCTGAGCCAGTAAAAACAATATCGCTATCGAGGAAGTTACTTCCTTAAATGAATATTAATGGCCCTTAGCTACACCCATGATATGTTATCAAAATTATTGTTTGTCGGAGAACCGATTGCGCATAGGCATAATGAAATATGTGTACTCAAAGAATACATTGTAATTTTGGCCACTAGCTGCATAACTCCTGTTTCTAAATATTTTTGGAATAGGGCTCTACGCGCCGCACTTCCGAGACTCACATTCGGTTACATGGTATAACAACAATAAAGTGACACCTACCATTATGGCAAAGATTTTTACAAAAGATTTTTGCAATATTAGAAATTATAATTTTATTAGTTTACCGAATGACTACTACTACTACTCTAAGGACTCAACAAATTTTTCTGATTCCTATGACTAAGTTAATGGCAGGGTTTCAAGAGACTTCATCGTCATCAGCCCTGTATAAAATTGGTCCCAATGCGCACGAGCTACTATGCACTTTGAAACCTCTTTATCAGATGCAATCCTAGACATTCGACCTTGGAGCCCAGGATCCGCTATGAAATGTCCGCTTCTTACGAAGAAACTTAGGTACCGGATTATAATAAGTGTATAACAAAACATTCGTTTTACTATTTGCCATTATAATAATGCAAATCTCTGCATTGTCCCAAGAACAATAAATAAGTCGTAATAAACCTCTTAAAAAGCACTGTACCGGATAATACACAACCTTGACAGACAGACCGTAGATATCGCATTGACCGTCATAGTTTCGGATGAAAACTTAGTGCAGTTGAATTGCCAAGGTACCATTACAAGTTTACCATTTATCAAGTATAATTTTGTCAAGTGTTATTTGTCAAATGAAAATTTAAAAAAAAAATTCATTTGACAAAATTATACTTGATAAATTTATTATTTTACAAACTATTGTTTAATAAACTACTCATTAGACAATATATTTACTATAAAAAAGTTATTATGCTAAAACATTAATTTACAAATTGATAATTTTTTTAAACATGTTACTTGGCAAAACAACGTAAAGCATAAATAACATTTGACAAAATGCCTTGCTTGGTAAATATTTTATTAACCAAAATCTACGATAATACAACGATCTTTATGTAGGGTCAACTGAAACAATGGCTGGTTAGGTTAGGTTAGAACTGCGACCACAACGCACGAGCCGAGCGAGCGAAGCGAGCGTGCCGCGGCAGCGGCCGGCGATTGCCAGAACCGAATTCTACTTATTTTGCTTAATTCAGGCAGTGTGTATTTTTTTTTAAAGACTTAAGTTTCTGTGGAATTAGTATTAATACAAAATTATTACTTGCCTATAAATAATCTGTCCAAGATAAAAATTGCAACCAAGCAATTAAATATTTTCAATTTTTTTTATTTAATTGGTTAGAAATTAGTTATTTTACAAACTAATAATTTATCTTCTAACTTTTTGTACAATCACCAATTTGGCAAACGAATTATTTAGACAAATGATTATTTTTAAAATAATTATTTAACATTTAAATTATTTTCTAAGTAACACATTTGCGAAACCTGTATTATGTCAAATGATTGTTTTAGTTTGTCAAATGATTAGTTTTTCAAACGTTGTTTATAAAATGATCTTTTGTCATACGCTTTTTGTCAAACAATAGTAAACCCATAGCTAGAGATGGGCGGATGGGTAAAAATTGGGAAGGTAAAAATTGGAAGGAAAGGGTAAAAAGGTAAAAAAGAAAAATACCCTTTTTAACCGGGTATTAATAAAAAATACCGGGTAAAAATTAGTTATATCTTTAAATTATTTAAATGCCTTGGCCATGAAATGAATACTGTTCTTATATAATGTAATTGGCTTAGTCATCAATACTACGATCTACCTTGTAAGTGTTGACCTTGACCATTGAAGAAAAAATATTGTTTTTAAGTAAAACGAAGTTAAATATCTTTTAAATCTGTAATCAACATAAATTTTCTATTAAAATAAGCTGTTTAGAATAGAAACAAATATAATAGATTGCACATGATTTAAAGTTAACTGAATGCTGCACACTACCTTATAGAATATATAAATAAGTAACATAATTATACATAAGATGTGGACGACGGCTTGAAGTTCTTTAAGCCCAAAACGAAGAAAAGTGCCATTAAAATCTCGGGTCCGACCCTCGAGCCCATAGAGGAAGGCGTAGGATGCTTCTGCTATCCTCCGACGACATGCCAAAATATCGGCGTCTCAATAGGCAGATTTCTAAGTCTCTGACTCGCGATTTCCGCCAACACAACACTAAATGTATTCGAGAGGCGATCGAGCGGAATAAGGGTTCCAAAGTGTTCCAAAGAGATCTGTCTTTCGGGCAGAGTCAGCTGACAAAGCTGAAGACGGAGGATAGCAGAATTGTCTCGTCCAAACCTCAGCTCCTGGAGGAGATCGAACGGTTCTATGGACAGCTATACACGACTACACGAACACCTGTTACTACTCCAGCCACAGACCCTAGAGCTGGATTGACCCGACACTATACAGAAGATATCCCGGACGTCAGAGATAGCCCTAGAACAACTAAAAAACAACAAGGCACCGGGTGATGACGGAATAACTACAGAGCTTCTGAAAGCTGGCACCTGCTGTGGAAATGCTTCGGAAGCTATTCAATTCCGTCATGCTCGAGGGCAAAACGCCACAGGCATGGCACAGAAATGTGGTGGTGCTTTTCTTCAAGAAGGGCGACAAAACCCTTTTGATGAACTACAGACCCATTCTCTTCTGAGTCATGTCTATAAGTTGTTTTCTAGGGTCATCACGAATCGTCTTGAGAGCAAGCTAAACGACTTCCAGCCTCCCAAACAAGCCGGATTCCGTAAAGGATATAGTACCATATACCACATAGGTACATACGCTGCGGCAGGTTATACAGAAGTCCGAAGAGTATAACCTGCCTCTATGCTTGGCGTTTGAGGACTATGAGAAAGTCTTTGATTCGATCGAAATCTGGGCATTGCTGCAGTCTTTCCAATGGTGCCAAATTGACTATCGATATTTCGAAGTGCTGAAGTGCTTGTACGGAAACGCCACCATGTCAGTTCGACTTCAGGACCAGAGCTCAAAACCTAGTCGGCTACAGCGAGGGGTGAGGCAGGGAGATGTTATATCTCCGAAACTCTTCACCGCTGCGTTGGAAGACGTTTTCAAGCTTCTGGACTGGGAAGGACTCGGCATCAACATCAACGGCAAGTACATCACTCACCTTCGATTTGCTGATGATATCGTAGTCATAACTGAGACCATGGAAGACCTCAGCACAACGCTCGATGGCCTCTGTAGAGTCTCCCAACAAGTAGGTCTTAAGATGAACATGGACAAGACGAAAATCATGTCTAACGTCCATGTCGTACTTGCTCCTATCCAGGTTGGGAACTCCACACACGAAGTTGGCGTCAAGTACGTCTACCTGGGACAAATGACCCAATTAGGTAGGTCCAACTTCGAGAAAGAGGTCATTCATCGAATCCAACTCGGTTACGGCATATCTTCACATCCGATATCCTGCAGTATCTCAAAACGAAAGTCTTTGACCAGTGTGTGTTGCCAGTGATGATCTACGGCGCTGAGACGTGGTCGTTACTATGGGCCTTACCCGAAAGTTCAGCGTCACTCAGAGGGCGATGGAGAGAGCTTTGCTCGGAGTTTCCCTGCGAGATCGAATCAGAAATGAGGAGATCCGCAGGAGAACCAAAGTCACCGACATAGGTCTCCGAATAGCCAGGCTGAAGTGGCAGTGGGCAGGGCACTTAGCACGAAGAACCGATAGCTGTTGGAGCAGGCGGGTCCTGGAGTGGCGAACACGTACCGGACGACGAAGCAGGGGCCTCCCGCAACGTAGAGCGACGATCTGGTTAAGATTGCGGTGCGCAGTTGGATGCGGGCGGCTCAACATCGGTCTGTGTGGAGAACCTTGGGAAAGGCCTATGTCCAGCAGTGGACGTCTCTAGGCTGATATGATGACACATAGGTATATCTTGAAAACAGTATTTTCAAAACAAATAAATGAGTAACAATTGCTTCGATTTTTCGGTTCAGTTCAATAATTACAATGTTGCATTGTAATTATTGAACTGAACCGAAAAATCGAAGCAATTGTTACTCATTTATATGTGTAAACAGTAAAAATAAAATATTAAAACTGCACAATTCGTTTGAATCCCTCAATGGACAGTAATAGTGCTATAACTCTTCTCTTGCTCTAATGACAAAACAATGTCCGCGTATGTTGTGCTGACGACGGTCGCAAATAAAATAAATTATAAAATAATTGTTGTATTTTTAATAAATTTTATACTTACATACAGGTCAGTATTTATTAAAAAATACAACAATTATTTTAAATTAAACTGATTTTAATTTTTACCCGGTATAAATAAAAAATGTGTAGGTAAAAATGGGTATAAATGGGTATTTACCCAAAGTCTTGGTTTTTACCGGGTATATGCCCATCTCTAACCATAGCTACATGAAGCTACGAATCTCATGCCGTTAGTCAATAAAGATTATAATAAAAACATCTAATTGGGCTGGTTATAGCCAATTACCAATAATAGAAACAAAGCCTACGAAATATGTAGTAAGAAATGAGGTCACAATATAAAATAGTAAGGAATGAGGTCACGAAATAAAAATAGCTGTTAAATAGAGTATTCTATTCAAACGGTACATACATTATTGCCAATTAGATATGGAATGCTAAAAGTTAATAAGTACCCTCTACATATTCGTCTTCAATTATAAACCTAAGTAATTATAATTTATCGTGACAGCCCCATTAATGTTACTTAAATAAAGATTGATACGAAAAAACCATCTAAATTGTGTGCCTAATCAACAATATTAATAACATTGGCATTAAAGCGAAGCAAAGGTTTGGTGGTGGATAAGTGTTAGATATGTTTATAATATCACGCTATAAATAACTCTAGCCTAGCCGTAAATGGTAGTAGAGCTTTGCTGATTTCAGTACGAATGGGCCGGCTCGACCGGGGAAGTACTACCCTCACAGAAAATCGACGTAAAGTAACAGTATCCAAACTGTTGCGTTTCGTTCGGTGACTGAGAGTGCCGGAGGCCCATCCCCTATTCCTTCTCCCTCATCCCATTCCTCCTCCTATCCCTTTTCCCAACCCCAAGGGGCGGCAACGCACTTGTGACTCCTGTAATGTTGCTCGTGTCCATGGGTGGCGGTAATTGCTTATCATCAGGCGATCCGTCTGCTCGTTTACCGCCTAACTTTACATAAAATAAATGTATGCATATCTCTGCATTGTCAAATTACATTTGACAAGTAAATAAGATAAAGGGAAAAGAAAATATTGAAACAAGATTTTGCTAAACATTTATAAACTGCAGATGATTTAGGTGCGCAAAATCTATTCAAGCTGGTACTAAAATTTGCCTTATGATTATCT
The DNA here is from genome assembly GCA_944739405.2 of Euclidia mi. Taxonomy (NCBI): domain Eukaryota; kingdom Metazoa; phylum Arthropoda; class Insecta; order Lepidoptera; family Erebidae; genus Euclidia; species Euclidia mi. Next base: position 43,753,824 of record OX123189.2, read on the forward strand.
AAATCGCAGCACATAAGGGCCCGTGTTAAGAGTGTTTTATTAGAGTAACAGTTATTAAAACGAAGGCTACCATTGCGACTAACCATTTAGTAGCCTAATGTAGAGACCGGCAGACTCCTACGCAAACGTCTCGTATTCGAATCGACTAACTTTTCAATGTGCGTATTAAATGCTTAGGTAATTATCGTTGCTAAACGGCGAAAGAAAAACATCGTGAGGATGCTGGCATTTCTGAGTTCTCTATAATGTTTTCGAAAGACATAATAAGTGATAAGGGGTGCATAGGGTTCCCACCAAGAACTTAAGGTCCCAAGCCAACCTCACCTGCAAGTGGTGCACCTGCCGATCAACGGACGAGGCTCTGGCAAACAAAATATCCTGATAAGCGGCAATAGGCTCGCCACCTATTACGTGGGATCAAAACACTGGCGAAAAGTGGGCGTTTAATATGCCTCTGTCTACCCCTTCGGAGAAACAGGCGTGAGTCTATGTATGTATATATGTATAAAAGTGATAACCACAAATATTCATAGATATTATCAGCTATATCGTATAGTGTTGGATTAAGAATGCAAAGTGTCACTCTGGCCAGCGTGGATAAGTAGGCCTCCTGTTGCCTCACAATGCTATTGATATGCAAATTAGGATAAACCTACATCCAGCAAGGGACTACAAAAAGATGATGATCAAGAAGCAATACAATACCTACCTTTTCCTATGTTTTAACAAAATTTCGGTCGTCATATTGGTTCCTAAGACAAACTGCATCACAAGGTTTTTAATAACTTTGCTACTAGGTGCCTGTTATTAGGGTTCCGTACCTAAAAGGTAAAAATCGGAACCCTATTACTAAGCCTCCGCTGTCTGTCTGTCTGTCTGTCTGTCTGTCTGTCTGTCTGTCTGTCTGTCACCAGGCTGTATCTCATAAACCGTGATAGCTAGAAAGCTGAAATTTTCACAAATTATGTATTTCGGTTGCCGCTATAACAACAAATACTAAAAATAAAAAAAATGAAAATATTAAGGGGGGGTCCCATACAATAAACGTGTTTTTTTTTCGTATTTTTGCTCAAAATTACTAACGGTAACAGGTAGACGCTTAAAATTTTCACGGAATATGTAGTTGTATATTACCTTTAATAAATAAATAATTAAATAAAAAAAAGTAAATAATAAAGGGGGGCTCCCATACAACAAACGTAATTTTTAAGCAATTTGTTACTCGATCTTAATAAACAAGTAGAAACTTAAAAAATATTTAAGTATATATACAACAAACGTGATTTTCTTTTATAGATGATGGTACGGAACCCTTCGTGCGCGAGTCCGACTCGCACTTGCCCAATTTTATTTCAAAGTTGAGGAAATAGTACTTACCTATGCAATCAAAATCATCATGTCAGTTCTTCAGCTGTAACCGTCATCAGTCAGACATAGTCCCGATTGGGATTAAAGATTTTCAAAGCCCGAAGTTCCCTAACCAGATATGGCGGAATACTTATAAGCTTTTTTATAAATAGAGCAAGTACCGTCGGATTGCCGAGTGCCGCTATCTAAAGGGATAGCAATAGCTATGGTTTAGAACTGATTCCACGTAGCCACTGTCAAAGATGTTGATGACAGCCAGGAAGACGGCTTGGGTGCCATTTTACGTGGAGTGGATGAAGTGGATCACAGATCCTAATATCCAAATATAAACGAGACCATCACAGGTTCACCACTATGTGACGTGCATGAGGTCAAGGATTATCTCTGGGTACATGTACTTACGTATTAATTTTTAGTTCATTAAAAATACCTGTTTAAAACTTACATACATACATACATAGACTCACGCTTGTTTCCCCGAAGGGGTAGGCAGAGGCATATTAAACGCCCACTTTTCGCCAGTGTTTTGATCCCACGTAATAGGTGGCGAGCCTATTGCCGCTTATCAGGATATTTTGTTTGCCAGAGCCTCGTCCGTTGATCGGCAGGTGCACCACTTGCAGGTGAGGTTGGCTTGGGACCCTAAGTTCTTGGTGGGAACCCTATGCACCCCTGTTTAAAACTTCTATGTTTATTATGACTAAAATTAGGTGTAGTGTAAATCTACCGATGGAAATTTGTATGTACAAAGTAGGTAGGTCTGTAGGTAGGTAATCCTAGTAATTTTTGTCAATTATTTAATTGCATTTTATCCTTAAGTATTATATTTATTAACTGATTTAAAAATGCGCTAATCAGTTAAAATCGAATGAAAGTGCTTAGGTACTTACCTAGCAAGTATTGAATAAAAAAATACAGTCTGGTACAGAGGCTTCTAATAGCCGTGCCTTGCGTTAATGTTTAAATCTATGTATTAAGTATAATCTTATATGTCCTTGTCCGCATTTTACTGAAATTCGACAACTAACAACTTTTTACTCCAACATATATGTAACGTGAGTTACTTTATGTTAAAGAGATAGAAATCGCAAAGTAGGTAAACCTTTGTATACCTAATAGGAAGCATAGAAATGTCTGTTTCCCCTTTTTTTTTTGGTGTCGGGTTGGAAAATCCTCATGGAGTCCATCCGCCCTGGAGGGAAAGGACGGAGGGGACTGTCAGACTCTTACTGACTAAAAACCAACCCGTGCTCCTCATGTACCCATGTGTCGGAGGGTAGTGTTTCACCGAAGCATTCCTCGCTACCCCCCCGACGGGTATTGGCCCGCCAGATGGTCAGGCGGGTCCCGAACGAAACCCCCTCGGCGACGGATGAAGGTGTTGGGCTCCGCCGCCAAAACACCTAGCGGCCGCAAAGGATATGGAGGTCGGCAACGCAACACCGCATCTCCTCCTCCTCTGCGGCCCCACCGCGACGCAACGATGATGCGCCCCCATTTGGTCGCGGGAGATGAGGCGCGCGGCAACGCAACACCGACACGCCTCTCCTCCCGCGACCGCACCCGACTGCGAGGGACAGACAGAACTGTCCCCCGCATCCGCACCTTGGGACGCATCCTACGCAGGCCTCACGCAAGCCCACGTAGCCCCTCCCGGGATCCCGCTTAGTTTCACCGTGGGTGTAGGTACCTCAAACCCACGGTTACTGAGCCCCCCCACCACGACAAGGTGGAGATCCCACGTGGGGGATGTCTGTTTCCCCTGAGAGAGCAAAAAAAATAGTATTTTAACTTAAAAATAGTTAAGTACCTGAAGTCTGTTTATTTTCATACGCTTAGGTATTTAAAATGAAAAAGGAAAATAGGTACCTACTTTTCATGATTTAAGTACTTATATCATATTATGTTCTTATGCATGTATCATTATAACATAGACTGCGACAACGAATATTTATTATCTGTAAACTGACTCATGTGGAAAAAAGAAATCATATTAAGTACCTATTCTAGGTAGGTGAATGATGAAATAGGTGTACCAATTAATTCTAAGATCAAAAAATGACATCGTGACTACGTAGTATGACATGTACATTATATCAATGAATTCCCTGAGGCATCATCACTCATGTAAACACTGAAAGTAAATAGAGATAAGTGTGAGAGGTGCGCGAGGCGTGGGCCGTCAGTTTACGCCTGCGCGTCGGCGGGGGCTCGTAGTACGCCGTCGCGGAACACAGACACTTCCGACCGTCAGGGAGTTAGCAAATAGCCTCCGTACAGCTCTACCATGAACTCCCGACAGCTGTGCCGGCTCGCGGCCTCCTCGCGACATCTCGTCAAGCACACGAAATGCACCTGCTACCGACACTATAGTCAAGTGAGACCCGTGTATAGAATTAGCCAACCTGAAGTGAGTGTCTCTATGTTTCGTACTTCCCGTGATAGTGGATCCCTTTATGTGTATCTTTCTGTTTGTGGGAATTAGGTTTATATCCAATGCACATCGAAACTCTCGTTATAACAAACTTATTCACTTTATTTTCAGAAATGGCGCAATTCTGCACCTCACTTCTATGCCGTTCAATCCATCGATATGAGGTATGCATCTTTTATAAATCAATGCAGTAACAGTGTCACATACACACTTCTATTAGAAATAAATTGATGTTAATAATCCATCGACTCCTATTGATCTAAATTGTACCTACTAGCCGGCGCCGGTACTTGTTCAATTCACCCTTGACATTTCAGAATATTCTTTTGACTATCACAGAATAGTGATCACAGCTGACAATTACCAACTTCTAGAAAAAACAATTTTTTAAAGTACTACTTAAAAACATTTTTCTTCACAATTCATTTTATATACCTACCTATATTCCATAATAATGTACATAATATGAACACTTATGCAATATTTTGTGGGATAACGTGACATTTGACTGTAGATAATTTAATTTTATGTGACAAATCAATCACGTTTTCGCTAAGATTTAAAATAAAAGAACGTGATTCACTTATCCAGCTGTCGACTCGTGATCAGGCGTAGCCTTAGTAGGTTTTTGGTCAAGTTCAGATACACCTGATAAGGTTTTCATACGTATGTTTATTCACGTTACATGGTGCAGACAATTCTCGTTCGTGCATAACGTCGATCCAACGTGAGTATAAACACTACAATCTGTCTATTTTGGCTCGATTTGCACAGATTGATATTTTGGTTTCAAAATTTTATTTCTATTTGAAATTATTTTTGTATTTTTTTCGTTTGAATTCATATGCATGGTGTACCTATTTTGTTTTATTTCGCTTCGTTGATAGCACTAGCACGACAAGCCAAACTTTGTTAGTGCTAAAGTTTAAGAACAGATTAGAACAATAATATTACGTAACTAACTTGGATAGTATTCATCCTGGTTGCCAAAATATACACTCGAAGACCAACTAATGAGTTTTGTGCAATATCAATCAATAACTCTGAAGCCCACGCTGAAATATCTTTTGTCTTTTTAAATATGTTTCTAGTGTAGTATTGCCAGTGTTTGTGCTCTAAATTTTAAATGACATTTATTTTTTATAACTCACTCTTTGCAAAAAAATTGCGTGTAGTGTGCGCGTTCACGTGTTTTCTAAATATATTGTGCATTTGGGATCAGGTGATGGCAATCAGCTTTGACGAAGTATCGGTCGTGTGCACAGCGACGCGTCGAGGTGGCGAGACACACCCGCAATACGTAGAGCCATCACGCTTCAGATATAATTAGAACGTGACTTGTGACGAAGTCGGTACACAATCAGGGCCACGACACTCCTCTTATTTGGCAAATCTATCATTACTAAATTGACATGGTAGTGCTAACTAAACAGTCACTCCTATTAGCGCGAGAGCGTATATACATATGTACCTACACTCTTCGTCTATTCACAACAAGCTTCTTGTAAAGTGAGGAATATAGCTATTATAATAATCACAATAAGTCGTCACAATAATATGTGCATAGTCATATTCTAAATAGCCTAGTTAAATATTCCTCATTCGTTTCGCTTGCAGTTATATTAGTATTGCACGCATTTAAAACATAAGTGATAAACAACACTCGTTTTATGTCCTAAGATATTATCGATACATAAAAGTAAATGTTATGAGTACAAAAAATATAAATGGTAAGATAATGGATTTTGTATCGTCCCTATAATAATTGTCCTTTGTAATTGTGGCCATAAACCATCCTGATGCAAGTTGTATTGATCGCTATCGCCCTTTTCGTTCCTTTTGTACAGATAACTGCCGATCAATATTTCATGACCCAAAGGTAATTTCACGATAAATAAATGTAATAATAAAAATTATCTTGTCCAGCGGAGTAAAGGAAGGACCACACAAAAATGCCGACGATGTGCTATTCGATATGTTCAAAAACGAAGACACTGGACTTCTGCCTGTTGGGAAATTTCTGGCCGTAAGTATTTTTATCCATATAATAAGTAAATTTCTAAACATTGTGTAGCCGGTAATAAAGGCTAGTAAAAATAATATTACTTAGGTGACCCATAAAACTAATGCCAGTAAAATATTTAGTCGATATTTTATACGCATAAGACACAAAATATTAGTTACAATTACTGAAACCTTAATATTCATAATAATTCATATAGGTAAACTAGGGATGTTTTATTAAGAGTAGGTATATTTGTAATATTATTAGAAAGCAAATACTTATTTTAAACAATATTAACAATAGGTAGGTACAGTCAGCATCAAAAGTCGATGACCACATTCAGATTTTCAAAATCAATGAACATTTTATCACCCATAAATCGCTCAACAAGAAGGGCGCCAGTATTGAATGAACATCATTAAAGTTCAAAACTAACTGAACACTACTTGTCAAAGGTCAATGAACACCATTTTGTCAAAAATTGCTGATCGTTATACCTAATATCCGAAAACATTTAGAATCATCAGTTTGAATTTATACCATCAACTTTATTATAGATTTTTTAGTTCGACTGAATTGTAACCTTATTCGTAAAGCAATAAGACTTATTTTCAAAAATCACGTAGATTCCGTTCAAATTCATACCGTCGCCGCGTCGACTTAGTTTATGATTTTTATAGTTACGATTGATTTAGAACCCAATCCGAGGGCGACACGGTGATGATAGGCTAGTCGACGGGAACAATTTTCATACATTTCCTTAATGCACCCTCTATCGATCGCTATTACTATGTTAAGGGCGCTTTTAGAAAATCTATGGAAATAGGGTTGTTTCCAACTAGTCAAATCAAGCACTTTTAATTAAATGTCAAAAACGACCTTTGTCAAGGGTTTTGTTTTGTATGAAATATGATATAGTGACGTCATAGTGTTTTGCTGTCAAGTAGAATACTTATTATCAATAATTTGACGATAAAAAAATGTTAAATTAAGTTTTAACATTAATTGATGAATGAAACTACTATTATTTTGACATGTTTCACTAGATAAAAATACTAGTATAATTTATTTCATATGCAGGAAACTTCCGTGACGATCGCGTGCAAAAGTCGTGGTTTGTTTGAAAAACAAACTCTTGGTAGACCCCCTATATACATATTAGACTCATTTTTTAAATTCACACTAATTCTGTTTTAATTCAATTCTTTGTAAAACTGTTTACCTTGAATGTAAAATAATATTTCTACTTCATTATCACTTTGTATCGAATGTAAACCATTGCGGTTGCAATTAGTTATCATCTATAAAATGTTGTATTAGCTTAAAAGACTATAGTATTATATAAAATTATTTAGGTCTTTTATAATAATATAATTAATCACATTAGTTTATCAAATGTAAAGACCTCCTTTATTTAGTTCTCGGACGTCAATGGCCGTACTGGCCGAATGACTGGTGACGTGGTGTTATGCTTTTTTTACCATAACTTTGTTTAGCGACTTTTGAAAAGTCATGGTCACCTACTTATGCCCTTTTAAGATAATCATTCATTTCTGGCGCTTGTCATGTTGAGCAATTTAGGTATATTATGGTGTAGGTACAGCGATATTGAAAATCTAAATGTGGTCATCAACTTTTGACGCTGACTGTACCTATCGTATGAAATTCTTTTAACGTCGATACGTAACAAATTATTATATAAACTTTTATTTTTGTCCATTCGCAGGCCTTGAGAACAACTGGCATAAGAAAGAATGATTCGCGAGTAAAAGAAGTAATGCATAATTTATATAAAGTTCACAAAGAATCCAATTTTGAAGGTGGCTCTCCTGAGACACTGAAACTTGACAGAAAGACATTCAAAGAAGTGATTACGCCAAATATCGTTTTGATTACGAGGGCGTTCCGCAGTCAGTTCGTGATTCCAGATTTTCAAGACTTTATAAAAGACATAGAAGAAATGTACTGGGCTGCTAAAAGTAACACGGATGGTAAAGTGGCCAGTTACATACCGCAGCTTGCTCGAGCGAGCACTGACAACTGGGGTATCAGCGTATGCACAATTGACGGACAACGATTTTCCATAGGTAAGACTCAATCTAAAATAATATTTTTGAAAAGAGAGCTTTTCAAAAATATTATTTTATGTCATCGAGATTACAAACAAGCTTACGGTCTGCTTTATACAGGGTGTAAAAAGACCCTTAACGAAAACTGAAACCCCATACTTATTGTACCCATCATTACGAACATTTTTTGCTTCGGCATCATATCTGGGATGTTACTGGTTCAGGAGATATTGAGGCAGGAAAGTTACTATGGAAGTTTTGTAATTAGGTACAAAATCGATGCATTTACCCCACCAACCTGTTCTATAGATGTCCTATGCACCCATGGATTAGTAGGTATTTCGAAAATTGCACGCGCGCATTCTTTAAAGCGGCTTAAAAAAAGTAAATACTTAAAAAAAAGTCGTTTCCCATGTTTTATTTTTGCTTAGTATGACTTGACATGATGTCCAGTCCAAAACGAGTAGGCTTCGGCATGGTGATGGGTGTTGTGACACCTGTATAATGCGGTTATGATACGGTGGCTTATTGCTGTGCTTTGCCGTCATTGAGGGTATGACCACCTACATCCTGTATAATGCGGTTATGATACGGTGGCTCATTGCTGTGCTGTGCCGTCATTGAGGGTATGACCACCTAATTTTCTGCTGCATACTTCTTAAGACATCTGGAAATGCAGTTCTCAAAATTGCTACTTCTTTTAATAAAGCTTTTATACATTGTCAATGGATCGTTATTTTTTTATAGGTGATGTGAATGTCCCATTCACTCTTCAATCATGCAGCAAGCCCCTCACGTATGCGATGGCTCTTGAGACACTGGGGCCCGACGTAGTTCACAAATATGTTGGCACCGAGCCCAGCGGCCGCAACTTCAATGAACTCGTTCTAGACTATAATAGTACGTATCAACAACGCCCACATACTTTTTCTATAACGTTGAATAATACACAAGTAAACATCAACAATTAAGACTGCCAACATCGTAGCATACCTAATTAATTTTAGAAACGTTCGGGCATTAACCGTTTGTTCCGTGTCCACAGTGAAGCCACACAACCCCATGATAAACGCAGGAGCGATATTGGTATGCTCATTACTGAAAAGCTTGGACAAGCCTGAGATGACCCTCGCCGAAAAGTTTGATTACGTCATGTCTTTCTTTAGCCGACTCGCTGGCAACGAAGTCCTGGGCTTTAATAATGCTGTATTTTTATCTGAGCGTGAAGCAGCCGACAGAAATTATGCACTTGGCTTCTACATGAGAGAACACAAATGTTACCCTGAAAAAACAAACCTGCGGGAAGTTATGGATTTCTATTTCCAGGTAATTTTTATTATTCTTGTTGAAAAGTGAAAGCACTAGGCTAAAGAACCGTCACTAACAACCCAGAATCAAAACATTATTTTGTCAATCTCACAAGAGTTTGCCTTTTGTGTGGACGTCGAACCCACAAAATGTGTGTGTTCACTGTAGCAGTATGAATACCTATGTAATTATGTGAGCGCTGGACACACCTTTTTGCGTCATAGTAATCTTCGCATCTTTAGGTGACGTTAGATCTACAAATTCTATCCGTTCGAATTTCGAACCCATTTGTGAAAATGACCGGAGATCACGCTATGAACTACCTTCAATTCTTTATAAAGCATCTTCCAGCAAACTTCTCAATGGCAATGAACTAACTTGATAATTTTCTCTATTTTCAGTGCTGCTCCATGGAAGCCAACTGCGATATAATGTCCATAATGGCTGCGACTCTAGCAAACGGAGGCATCTGTCCGATTACAGATGAAAAAGTTCTGCGACCCGACTCGGTCCGAAACGTGTTATCTTTGATGCACAGCTGCGGAATGTATGACTACTCGGGACAGTTTGCCTTCAAAGTGGGACTTCCAGCCAAGTCAGGAGTATCTGGCGCAATGCTCATAGTTGTCCCTAATGTGATGGGAATTTGTACGTGGTCTCCACCACTGGACCCACTTGGAAACAGCTGCAGAGGCCTACAATTTTGTGATGTATGTGCTATTTTTGATTCAATAGATCATAGCACTTATTCGAACAGTGTCCTACTATACTGACTATGTTTCAGGATCTAATCAAGAGGTTCAACTTCCACAAGTACGACAACATTCGCTACGCCAGCCACAAGAAAGATCCACGTCGTTACAAATTTGAGTCTGCTGGCCTCAACATTGTAAATCTGTTGTTTTCCGCGGCCAGTGGCGATCTCAGCGCTTTGAGGAGGTGCGTTTACAAGCATACAATATTAGCTATTATAAATATACAGAACTAATGCAGCTGACAAAATTGTTATTGTTTAACAGCCAAAGGTCTGAACCGTCTCTTCTGCCTGCCTCGGTGAAACCTTTGCAATAAATTGCTTTAGTCAAGTACTTAACAGTACTAGTAGTACTAGTACCTATCTGCTTTTTTAATATTTAAACCTATGTATTAAGAATCACATAAGAACACGCTTTTTGTAACGCTTGGTGTTCGATTACTCAAAAGTATCTTCATATCCATGGACCAATGCTTTATTCGGATGTTGTCAGCACCGGCAGTGTTGTAAATAGCTACTTTTAACGCATATCATTGTTGTAGCATTTACACGCGACGTGTAGATTTACATTTCGTGGATGACTATTATATACGCATGCGTAACATGTATTTTGTATATTGTATTTCTTTATCAGACATCATCTCTCCGGTATGGATATGACACTATCGGACTACGATGGACGTACCGCGCTTCACTTGGCGGCGGCTGAAGGTCACCTTGGCTGCGTGGACTTCCTTCTCGCCCAGTGCGGTGTCCCTCACGATCCTCGAGATCGCTGGGGAAGCCGTCCTCTTAACGAGGCTGAGACATTCGGCCACACCGCTGTCGTCAACTACTTGAAGGAATGGGAACGTACCCATCCCGCTGATCAACCAGCTGAAGCGAACCCTTCTGCAGTTGACGAGATTTTAGAAGTGAAACCAGACTCTGAAGACGCTGTTAAAGATCCTAGCATCCAAGAGATTGTTTCTAGTAACGGTAACAAAGTGCTGTAGAATCTCAATTACTAGTACGACGTAATATAACGATCTCATGGTTGTTCAAATGTCAGAAAGTCAAAATTACTTTCTTTGAATGTGGTAGCTCTTTATCGTGTATGGTTAATGTAAAACTGTAAATGTTGCGTAAATATTTTACACAGTGTGATGCTTTATAAGCGACGTTTACCTATTAGTAGTATTCGATGCTTGCGCACGATAATGGGTTGACCGTAATAGAAAGACAAATGAATTTGAAGGCAGAAACGAACTATCGAGTGGCGCTTATAAGTATGCACGGGCATAAACGCATCATGCATGGTGTCTGTCGCACCTATCGTACCCGTCGGTTGAGTTCGATAGATTCTTTCTACTTTAATACATGTAATACGTGTGTGTGCGTGTGCCTGTAGGTACACATTGACATTAGATATAGATACCCAACTCATAGTCGTAGAGCAGCTGATAAATAAAATGCATTTTACGTTTTGACGGCTATACCTTGTGAATGTTTATTGTTATAGATGTTCACTTTATACCTAAACTCGAATAGTATTTTTTAACAATATTTATTGAGGCGAGTGGTTAATAAATGAAATCTCTATGTACAAGAGTAAGTCCAGATATTGTTGGGAATATTGTATTTTGGCTTTGATGAGGTATTTAATCGGCACTGCGCCCCGAATGTGTGATATTAAAATAACATGAATGCACAAGGCAAACATTTTGGAGAAAGATCAATATTAGGACGACAGAATTTGCAATTCTGTCGTCCTAAGGAAGGATGCTTAGAGAATCGCAACTATTTTGAAGATTTGAACTTAATTATATTCACGTAATTATCTGTTCTCTACATTATACTAACATATTTATAATATTATCTAATAGAATATGAAGTAAACTCATGATTAAATCACCTCTTTCTGAATGTTTTATATACTTACTGTTATTAGTTATTACTTAGACATAGTGTAGCTGTTGACTTTAGACAATTTACTTGTTGAAACTTAATATAATGAGTGTAACAATAAATTAACCAAATCATTGGAGTGTTAATCTCTCTATTTAGTTTAAGTCTTTAAGCATCTGATTCTTGAGACTCCTCCCATAACATATATTTTTAACATTCCAAATAAAACATTATTAATAATATATTACATCAACAGATTAATCTTAAATATTGCAAATATGAAATTGATATTAAATATTGATTTTACATTTAGAGGAATGTTAAAAATGTTCTAATTCCTATGTTATAAGTAAAATATCTTATATTCTGACAATAAATAGATACTACGAATAAACCATTACTGATGTTGTCCAAATGTAAGTATGTCAATTAAATATATTGTTGACTTAAAAGGATTCATTTGTGTTACCATTCGTTTCCTCTTAGTTCCAAGGTCCACTACATTTACTTATGGCAATGTCAAGAGAGATTGACTGTCAACAACTTGTAATATTAGACTGAATTGAAGTGGTACCAAAGTGCAATAGTCCACTTAACTTCCATGTTTTAGAAGTCAAGTACTATTCAAAGTCCTAGATAGAAATAAACAACCTAATAGATGTCTAGAAGGCTATTGATATTTTCTAACTAGAACACATTCATTTAATGTCCTTAAAGATAAAGTTTTTAATGCTTCATTGTTCTTAAGTGATGAATACTTTTTCATTCCAATATTTATCTTGAGCTAAGTAGAGGTTTTAATTATATAGAATAAAATAAATAACTGCTTATAAACATAACATAATTTAATATCTACATACTGTTAGACTACAAATAGAATTAGGATTATTTTACTTTTCACTTACTACACTTGCTCTCATTGGAGACGATAGTACACCTAATAGTTTACAATCTGCTTCAAGAAGAGTGAGGTCCGTGGTGGAACCGAGAAACCGCGAGGACAGCTCCAAGTCTTTGATCTGGATTCTGACTCTTGCTCCTCTGACATATTCATCACCTCGCACTGAGGGACGAGTGCAGACACAGTGGAATTTCCATCCGAAATCTATATATAGGTCATCTTCAACTACGTGGAATATCTTGCCAATTACCACTTTATCTGTTGGATCACCCAGCTGAAAAGAAAAAGTGTTCTTATAAGATAATGTAGTAGGAATATGGGGTAAAACACTACGTGCAGACGTACTAAGATCACGCACAAATATATTTAAAGAAATACCTTAACTTTAGGCCTACTAAAAATAAAATGATTAGTATTGGTAACTTACATCCATCAATTTGGAATGCCTCAGTAACGAAGCAAACGTATAATTTTCTTCTTTATCCTGGGTATCTAAAATTTGTGATTGTTTTTCAAAAGCTTTAGCGAAACCGCTCACTTTATTAGCGTTTTCATCTGGAATATTGACTTGTTTATCTTTTTGAGCTTCAGTAGTGGTGGTAGGCGTGCAAAGCGTTCTTATTAAATTTGATGGTATTTGCCTTGTAGCCCGGTTGGTAGTCAACATCACGTTGCCTAGAGTTTTAACTGATTTCGTAAAATAAATCATTTTGGGTACTTTGTACACAATATCTCAAATTAAATAGATTTTCTTCTAATCTAAATATAACCTAAAAATCACAATCAGTATTGACATTGACACTATCCATTTGACAGCTGACACAATGACAGCTTTGACAGCTCCATTTTTTTTTAAATTAATCTTAGTGGTTGGGTGCATAGGGTTCCCACCAAGAACTTAGGGTCCCAAGCCAACCTCACCTGCAAGTGGTGCACCTGCCGATCAACGGACGAGGTTCTGGCAAACAAAATATCCCGATAAGCGGCAATAGGCTCGCCACCTATTACGTGGGATCAAAACTCTGGCGAAAAGTGGGCGTTTAATATGCCTCTGCCTACCCCTTCGGGGAAACAGGCGTGAGTCTATGTATGTATGTATGTATCTTAGTGGTCCTGTGGGACATTCACACATTCGCAAGAAATAGTAAAAAGCGCGCATGAATCGTCGGTAATGAATAAGCCCCTGACCATCTATGCCACTGAGTGCCCCTGACACAAATTCGTTGTGCATTCCATCAAGCCTGAGTCAATGTTATATTTTCTTAAAGCCTTACTAATGAGAATGTTCTAATTGTTCCAAGTAGTTACGGTATTTTAATTATAAATTATTGAATATTGTTCCGAATATGATTATAAGAATTTAAGATGAAATTATATAATCGCCTAGCCTAAAATAGACTTAATACAGAAATGCTTATGCTTAGAATCATGGAAAAGTTTTCATGACTGCTGCTGACTGTCAAGTAAATGTCAAAAAAATTACACACGACACACGGTTTTTTGATAATGTTGAGTGATTGCCTGTAAAACTTACGGATATAATTATTAAAATTGTATAATGACTGAAGACCAAGATGCAAAAGACTCACAGTCGGATTCGGGCAGTAAAACCTTTATTAATAAGAACAAGGATAAGAAAACAAAAGCCCAACGGCCACTGACCAAAGTGAGTGTTTGCTTATATTGTGAAATTGTTGGACTGTAAATATAGAGTTTGAGGTTGATTGATTTGAAACGATTCTGTTTTATTGCAGATAATTGTACGGCGCTTGCCACCTACCATGACTGAAGAAGCTTTTTTGGAACAGGTTTCACCTATACCTGAACATGATCACTTTTACTTTGCTAAACCTGATCCCTCACTTGGTAACAACCTATATTCTAGAGCTTACATAAATTTCATCAATATTGATGATATTTATCTATTTAGGGATAAATTTGATGGATATGTGTTTTTGGATGAAAAAGGTAAGAACACTGTTGATATTCATTGTTTTGGACCCACTATCTGTAAAGATAAATATTATTTGTGTAATGGTTTATGATTATATCATTAAGGTTCTGTTGATAAATCATAGCTTTATACCCAAGATTGAGTACTCAAATGAGTACAAAATATGATTTAGAAACAACAATACATACTTACATTGATTAAATTTTGTACCATGAACAAGTTTATCAACAACTTACAAACACATTTTTTTATTGGAAATAATACTTAGTCCACTTAAATTGTCTATTCCAGGATTAGAATATGTGGGCATTGTGGAATATGCTCCATTTCAAAGAATACCTAAAAAGAAGAAGAAAAAGGATCCTAAATGTGGTACAATTGAAAGTGATCCAATCTACCAAGAGTTTGTTGAAAGTCTCAAAAAAGACCCAGAGACTGAAAATCAACCAAAACTTGAATATTCATACCCTGTTAATGATGGTAAGTGAAACATGTAATTTTATTAAGTTATCAGGTTACCTACTTTATGATTTGTTGATAACCCTGTTGATGTCAGTTTTAAGCAACAATCCAACTGTTGCTTGGCATAGTAGGCACACCAGATTTACCAGAAGCAGTATTAGTTTTGTTTCTAACATTTTTCTAAGTTAACTAGCGGAACCTGCGGTTACTCCCGTTTCAGTTAGGGCTACTGCTTCAAACTTGTTCCTCATAGGGTGATCTAATATACCGTATAGCCTGCCTTAATAAGTGAAGAGAGAATAATTCAAATTAGACCAGTAGTTCAATCAAACAAACAAACTCTTCAGCTTTCTAATATAAATATAGAGAGGTAGGTAGCCTAATGGTTGGTGATGAATGTATTCATTTGAACTAATAGTAAAATTTTGTTATTAAGTAATAAAACTAATCTAATTTAAAGAAATGGGTTGAAAGATAATGTGCATATTATTGAATAGTTTATATTTTATATTTTCGCTTTTGTCTAGTAGGTAAATCCCTTATGCATAATTTAAGTAAATTTAGACTTTTGGTCCCTTGATCTTTTGACACTATTGTTTACTTAATTGACTGTTGAAAGATTTCTGGCATTTAGGCTTTTGGCAAGGTGACTTTGGTTATTATTTTAATTACAGAACATTCTCTAATATAGAAGTGTTCTATTATTCACTTGAGAGATCCTTTAAGTTGGGCCAGTGCACCTTAGCTTACCATCTAGAGCTGTACTGAGTGGTGTGCCTTTGATTGCGACACAAGACAACACATTGTGTTGTGATCCACTGTGTTTGTTTGAGTTTGGCTGTACTTTGTGTCCATTGATTTAATTTATGTAGTTCCTTGTGACACTATAATTGAATTTACAATTGATTAGATTAATGAAAAAATGTATATTTTATTGTTGTAGTACATTTTTGTGAAGTGAAAGAATAACAGATGTTCAGTTGCTAGGCCATTTCCTCGGTATGCCAACCTGTCATGGATTTTCTATTTCTCAATGAGATAATTTGAGGCATATCACATTATACAATTGATGACTTTTTACACCAAGCAGAGTTTATAAAGAAACAAAAAAACAGCAATACATTTGTATAAGTAATTGTAACGGATGCCAGGAATCGAACCTTTGCTAGTCCGCTACAGTGCGCTGGTAGTGTGCTGCTGACGTGTGCCTACGACGATGCGTGTTCTTCTATGTGTGTGGACTGTATGGCTTCGATGTGTAAGGGCTTCAGAAATGAAACATCTTCATACGTTGAGAGCGATGCTGTTCAGGTGTGCGGTGCTTGATGGTTACAAGATGGTGGTTGAGACGGCAACAACTGCCCGAATTGGTGGTCGCTTAAGTACCTCGAAACTTTACCTTATCGACGACCATCGCACCGAACACGTGCACAGGGAATCTTTCCTTTATTTTTATTTACAAAACAGTACAAATGTTACGTATGTTTAGATCCTATTATGCATACATACATGTTCTATACATCGTTAGATAGGTCTCATTAAGTTCTATCTATTGGTATACAATACCTAAACCTAACTATTAGCGTCACTAAGTTATTCCATAAAAACTCCCAAAAAATGCTGCCACACAAGGGCCCGCCCACTATATTTTCTATTGAAAAACTATCGTATACTAAATTTATATATATAATTTAGGTAGGCCGTTGTGTGCAACTATATGGGGCATCTATTAAAACAAACACCATGAAAATATCTTTATTCAATTCGAGCATATGACATGATAACTTTGAAGCATAAAAATTTTACAGAATTTCTTAAGTAAATACTATCGTAAGTAAACAAATTTTATAATAAACATACGAATGTTTGTTATTATGCTTATTTTAACTATATAAGGTAATAACTAGCAATAAAAAGGTATCTAGACATGATTTCAAGTCTATATGAAGCTAAAACACACTTATAAAACTATAATACGAATATGTAAACAAGCAGCTGTTTTATGAAGCATTAACTCTTATCTGTCACTACTGATAAGGCTATTTATGATTCGATATCTAAGGTCCCTACGGTTAGCACAAGTTTAAGACTAATGTTCATGTATTACATAGTTGTTATATATTAGCAATCTAACCATTTACACTATTTTAGCTATTTTATAACGTTTTGACACGTCCGGGAACCGAACCCGGTGTACCGCACGATTAGATAACACTGATTTTAACGATTTTCACTCGCGGTTTCGAATACACTATTCACTGTCATAGTTTTAATGTCTGTCGCGAACATCTCTCCCGCCGTGCAGCAACGCGCGTGACCCGTCGTGTGGCGGTGCTGCAGAGCACCCGGTGAGCGACACCTCGTCACTTGGGCAGGGGGACCAGCTTCTTAGCCGGCCGTTTGAGGACGCCTGCTGCTGTGCGCACCTCGACAGTGCGTATGGCGCCGTCGGCGCCCGGGTAGACAGCCACAACTCGACCGCGCGGCCAGGTATTGCGCGGGAGTTGGCCGTCGGCGATCAGGACGGGGTCGCCGACCTCGAGGTTGAGCCCAGACCCATGGGGCTCCCGCCGGTGTTGCAGCTCGGGTAGGTACTCGCGCACCCAACGGCGCCAGAACATGTCGGCGAGGATTTGGGCGCGCCGCCAGTGCTTGCTGCTGTTGAGGTCAGCCTCGCTGAACTCGCCCAGCGGAGGGAGGCGAGCAGAACCACCGAACAGGATGTGGTTCGGGGTGATGGCCTCGCTGTCTGCTGCGTTGACGGAGACGTGTGTGAGGGGTCGACTGTTTACTGTGTACTCGACCTCACACAGTAGTGTAGCTAGGACTTCTTCGTGCGGATGGCGCTCATGAAGGACCGTATAGAGGGCGGTCTTCACGCACCTGACGAGGCGCTCCCATGCGCCCCCCATGAATGGCGCTGAGGGGGTGATGAAGCGCCATATGATGCCACGGCGACTCGCTTCCTCGGCGACGGCGTCTCTCATCTCTCGGTCGGCACCGTGCATGTTGGTGCCGTTGTCCGAGTAGATCTCTGCGGGGCAACCTCGGCGCGCTGCGAACCTGCGCAGCGCCAAGATTGCGGAGTCGGCGCTCAGGCTGGCGGCGACCTCCAGATGTACTGCCCTGGAAGTGAGACATGTAAACAGTGCCACATAACGTTTGTGACGCTGTCTACCGACGGTTACGGAGAGCGGCCCGAAATAATCGAGACCCGTGTAGGTGAAGGGCCTCTGGTGGTGAGCAAGGCGCGTCTTTGGATGGTCCCCTGTGGCTGGCTCAGGCGGCTGCGTTTTTCTAATGCGGCATGGTAGACATCTATGTACTATTTTCTTTGTAGTCGGCCGCAGACGAAGAATCCAATAGTGTTGGCGTATTTCATTGATTACCAACTCTGTACCGCTGTGATGTAATTTTCTATGCGTCCAATCTATGTATAGCTGTGTAATACGATGATCGCCGTCTAAGATCGGCGGTCTCTTTGTTTGTTCGGAGATTTCTTCTGTAGCTATTATACGACTGCGTAGAGTGATAATTCCGTTGTTCATCTCCACGGGTAACGAATACAGGCGGCTGTCTCTGGCGACACCTCCTCCGCGCCGCAGCTCCCGAAGGTCGGCGCCGAAAGGAGTTCTCTTGTCCCGCCTTCACAAGAAGGTCCTCAGCGTCGCGGGTGTGTTCTGCGGAGAGAAGCACGAAGTTTCGGGAGTCGGCGGCTGGACGAGGTGCCGCTCTGCCCGACTTGATGTTGTGCTTCGTCTTCGTCACGTGACGCCAATCTGGATCCTTCTGTCTATTTTTCTGCGTTCTTTTATAGAGAACCTTCTCTGCGGTTTTCTTACATAATGCTATAAATTGTAGAACTCTTGCTGTCGCTCGTAAGAGCTTCTCCCATTTGGAAAATCTATACGGGTCCGGTACGGCTTCTATAATTCTATGTGTTTGACGTTTCTCTACAGCTGTCAGTGTGCGCTCTTCGCCTGTCGCGTCAGGGGCGATGTGCTTCTCTACGGGCCATAGTGACGGGTCTTCGTACAGGAACGACGGTCCGGTGTACCACTCGTGTTCGGAGTTAAAGCTGTTTGGCACGTCGCGTGTAGCCGCATCCGCCGCGTTCAACTTCGTAGGTACCCAGCGCCAATCTTCAACTTTACTATGCTCTTCTATGGCGGCTAGGCGGTGCGCGACGAATGGTTTGTACGCCCGTGCTCCTTTTCTTATCCACGTTAGTACGGTCTTGCTGTCCGTCCAGTACACGACGGCCTCGGGTTTGACGCGATGTTCTTCTATTACCGCTTGAGCGACTCGTGTACCCATGACGGCTTCTATAATTCGCTGTGGTGGGCGACTATCTATGCAGGATGCAATGCACTGCTCCCCTATTGTCTTAACGACGGTAGGCTTAACGACGGCCTTCGAAACTATGGGAGAGTGCACCTGTCCTCTATTCGAAACTATATGTGAGCGCGTAGCCGGCTTCATATCTGTGTGAGAGTTTCTTGGATCTATGTTTTCTATATACGCGAGCCTCTTCGCTGCGTCTTGACTATCGGGTCCGACGATGTCTTCTTGTTTCCACAGAAGAGCCGTCTCTATATGTCTATCTTCTAATTGTTGCCGTGACACGACTGTCCGCTTCTTGGGGTCCGTGTTCGGTTGACGTGGGTTCTGTATGAGCGATCCGAAAGCGAAATATTCTTCGAACGACGTTCCTTTGTTTTCTATGATTCTACTGTTAGCGGAGAGACCGTTGACGAAGTGTACGGTGTTTCCCAAGGTGCGTGAGCGCGCGCCGTGCAGCACCCATCCCAGCGATGTAAGCGATGCCACCGGTTGATCGTTGGGTCCTCTTCGTACTGCGTTCGCTATGAGCAGGTGCCAGTTGTCTTGACCTATTAGCACCTTTGGCACGCCTATGTCATACACCAGCTTCTTCTTGATGCCTTCGAGGTGTTTGCAGTCTATCAGGTCCTCTTCGGCGATCTTCTGCGGCGACAGGTGTAGGCTGGCTACGGTGCGCGCACACAAAGGCACTTGTTTGCTGTCGGCGCCGGCTCCTCGTATTTGTATGTCTACGCGTCGCGACGTTGGCATGTCGATCGACGTATCGCCTATGGCACGGATCGTAAACGGGTCCAGGCTCCCTTCCGCGCCGACTTCCTTGGCTATGTCTTCGTCTATGAGCGATACGGTGCTTCCGTCGTCGAGTAGGGCGAACGTAGACGCCTCTCCCGCCGGTCCGACTATCTGCACGGGCACTATCTTTAAGTATGCTTGAGCCTTTGCACGTATGCACGAACTGGCGACCGTTTCTTGCTTTTCTATGTTCACGTCTTCGGTCCTATGGGCTCCTCTATCGTAGTGAAGCAACTGGTTGTGTGTAGCGCGACATCCCTCTACACCGCACTTCTTGGGCTTGCACGAGTGTTCTATTCGGCGTATGCGTAAGCAGCGAAAACACAATCCATGCTGCTTAGCTAGCTGCCATCTCTTCTCTGCGTTGGCGTTACGAAACGTGCTGCAGGCCGACGAGTAGTGTCCTTCGCGTTCACATATCCTGCACTTCGCGTTAGACGTGTCCGTATGCGTTCGCTTCTCCGTCGCCGTCGCCGTGTACGTCCTCTGCACGGTGCGTCTGCTTGGCGGCCCATCGGTGATGTTCTCAGCCGGCGCGAACGCGCTACAGTAACGCGCGTACTCTGTCACGAAGTCACTGAATCGGCTGAGGTCCGGCTTCGACTGGCACTTCTCGGTATACGTCTTGTACCACTGCACACGTAGCGAGTTCGGTAGCTTCTCGGTCAACACGCGCACTAGCTCCGCATTGATGAGGTAGTGTTCCTTTTTCAACGCACGAAGTGTGACGACGCCGCTTCTAATCTTGCTCGCGAACGCGCATATGTCCTTAGGTGCTTCGCTACAGCGTGGCAGGGTCCTCAGCTTGTCCGTCTCTGCCTGTGCGATCGAGTCTGGTCGTCCGAACTGCAGCTCCAACTCCTTCATGATCTCATCTGGTCGCGCATGCCCAATCAGTTCAGAGCTAACTGTTTCTAACGCTCTTCCCTTGAGACTTCTTCTCAGTCTCGCTGTATTCTCCACGTCGTTGAAGAAATTCTTGGTGGTGTCGTATATCGCCTTGAACGACAGCCACTCGGTGTGCGCGCCGCCGAACGTCGGTAGCGTCATGATGACTTTCGAAACCGCCGGGTGTGGTGCAACTATCGATGTGTCCGGTGGCTTCCTGTCGGCGAGCGCGGCGATCGCGGAGGTGAGATCCGTGATGAACGGCTTCAGCGAATCACCTCCCTGTTGATGAACGTCCATCTTCTGTGAGGGCGGTCCATCTTCTATATCTATCTTCTGTGCCCCGTCGACGTCCCTCTTCTTAGTGGGCGCCGATACCACTATATCTATATCTTCAGGGCCGGGCTGGGGTTCCGGAGCCTCTTCCAACCACGAACGTATGTAATCTTGCTTTGACTGTCCATCCTCGTCGTAGTCATCGGAGTCCGCCTCCTCTTCAGCCTTCTGTAGTGCTAACTGTGCTAACTGTAGTTTTATCTTCAAAACTTCTTCTCGAGCCAACATCACATTTCTATTGGAGCGTCCCGTAGCTGCTGAGCGTTGGTCGCGTTCCCTCGTTGGCTTCTTTCTATCTCTATTTTCTATTATACTATGTTGCGCTGTACAAACGCTCGATCTATCGGATGGTTGCAACGTCCTTTCCTTGCCATCTTCATTTTTCGACTGCACCTCTGCTCGCTCCCTTGCATCTTGAGTGATGTTTCGTTCGTCCCTCCCCGCGGGGCCGGGGGGGGCCGGCGGCGGCGCGTCGCTCCCGACTGTTGTCGACGGCGATCGCGGTGGCCCGTCGTGACGGACGACCGCGGCGGCTGGGTTGCGGGCAGCGGCGGCGCGGGCAGGGGCACTGGAACTAGGCCCGGCGCCGGCCGCTCCCCCGGCGACCTCGGGAGCACGACCTCTTGAACGCGTCGTAGGCATTCTTCAATCCGGCTCGAAGGACCAACAAATGTAACGGATGCCAGGAATCGAACCTTTGCTAGTCCGCTACAGTGCGCTGGTAGTGTGCTGCTGACGTGTGCCTACGACGATGCGTGTTCTTCTATGTGTGTGGACTGTATGGCTTCGATGTGTAAGGGCTTCAGAAATGAAACATCTTCATACGTTGAGAGCGATGCTGTTCAGGTGTGCGGTGCTTGATGGTTACAAGATGGTGGTTGAGACGGCAACAACTGCCCGAATTGGTGGTCGCTTAAGTACCTCGAAACTTTACCTTATCGCCGACCATCGCACCGAACACGTGCACAGGGAATCTTTCCTTTATTTTTATTTACAAAACAGTACAAATGTTACGTATGTTTAGATCCTATTATGCATACATACATGTTCTATACATCGTTAGATAGGTCTCATTAAGTTCTATCTATTGGTATACAATACCTAAACCTAACTATTAGCGTCACTAAGTTATTCCATAAAAACTCCCAAAAAATGCTGCCACACAAGGGCCCGCCCACTATATTTTCTATTGAAAAACTATCGTATACTAAATTTATATATATAATTTAGGTAGGCCGTTGTGTGCAACTATATGGGGCATCTATTAAAACAAACACCATGAAAATATCTTTATTCAATTCGAGCATATGACATGATAACTTTGAAGCATAAAAATTTTACAGAATTTCTTAAGTAAATACTATCGTAAGTAAACAAATTTTATAATAAACATACGAATGTTTGTTATTATGCTTATTTTAACTATATAAGGTAATAACTAGCAATAAAAAGGTATCTAGACATGATTTCAAGTCTATATGAAGCTAAAACACACTTATAAAACTATAATACGAATATGTAAACAAGCAGCTGTTTTATGAAGCATTAACTCTTATCTGTCACTACTGATAAGGCTATTTATGATTCGATATCTAAGGTCCCTACGGTTAGCACAAGTTTAAGACTAATGTTCATGTATTACATAGTTGTTATATATTAGCAATCTAACCATTTACACTATTTTAGCTATTTTATAACGTTTTGACACGTCCGGGAACCGAACCCGGTGTACCGCACGATTAGATAACACTGATTTTAACGATTTTCACTCGCGGTTTCGAATACACTATTCACTGTCATAGTTTTAATGTCTGTCGCGAACAGTAATCTCTCATACTTATGCTCAATAAGTACATTATATGCAGGGTGTAAAAAGACCCTTAACGAAAACTGAAATTCCGATATTGTACCAATTATTATGAACATTTTTTAATAATGTCCTCCCAACCGATTGAGAGAGAGATGTGCCTTTCCAAGGCACGTGTGTGATAATTCCTAACAGGAAAACCCAATTTCACTTTTTTGTTCGACCCGAGAATCCAACCCGAGATCTCATGATCCGCAGTCGCTAACACTACCGCGGGACCACAGAGGCAGTCGAACACACACACGATAAATTTTTACCTCGGCACCATAGCTTTTTTTTTTTTTTGGTTTTGTCTGGTTGGTAAATTCTGCTGGAGTCCCTTCGCCCTGGGGGAAGGACGAAGGGGACTGTCGGACTCTTACTGACTAAAAACCAACCCGTGCTCCTCATGTACCCATGTGTCGGAGGGTAGGGTTTCACCGAAGCATTCCTCGCTACCCCCCGACGGGTATTGGCCCGCCAGATGGTCAGGCGGGCCCCGAACGAAACCCCCTTGGCGGCGGATGAAGATTTTGGGCTCCGCCGCCAAAACACCCAGCGGCCGCAGAGGATAGGGAGGACGGCAACGCAACACCGCATCTCCTCTTCCTCTGCGGCCCCACCGCGACGCAACAATGGTACGCCTCCATTTGGTCGCGGGAGATAGGACGCGCGGCAACGCAACACCGACACGCCTCTCCTCCCGCGACCGCACCCGACTACGAGGGACAGACAGAACTGTCCCCCGCACCCGCACCTATGGACGCATCCTACGCAAGCCCACGTGGAGCGTCCCCTCCCGGGATCCCGCTTAGCTTCACCGTGGGTGAAAATCAAATCCACGGTTACTAAGCCCCCCCACCACGACAAGGTGGAGATCCCACGGGGGGGACCTCGGCACCATACCTGGGAAATTACTGGTTTAGAAGATATTAAGGCTCAAAAGGCTCCCTATATTTTTTTTCTAATTATTTGCAAAATCTTGGTTAAAATGACAAATGTAGGTAAACTTTTTTTCAAATAAACATAGACAAAATTGACAATATTTGCCTATAATAAACGGCTTTAAAGCCTGCAAGGCGCAATGTACTACGTGCACACAAATTCACGCACACAGACGAAGCTGGCCGGCCGTAAATGGTGTAGGTAGTGTACAGCCAATCTACACGCGCGCGCTTTCCATTGCGGTTTATAAAACGTGTCTACTTTAGTAAGCTTAAAAATTTTTTTTGGTTTCACAGGTATTATTAAGTATGACTTGGCATGATGTTCAGAACGATTAAACTTCGGCTTGGTGATGGGTCTTTTTACACATACAGGGTGTAAAAAGTAGTGACCAACCGAAAGTTTCGGTTTCGGCAAAATATAAAAAAGTGGCCGAAACTTTCTGCCGCATCGATACTCCTGTGTTCGTGAATTTTCGTGCGTGGTTTTTTAAATTTCACCGCTAACTGGTACTCGCTCGCTCGCGCCGACAGCTCCGCCGTCTATCGTTAACGGATTAGGTTGGAGATGTTTTGAAAAGAAGTAGTTGTAGGTATTTCTGTTATTCATGTTATTTATAATTTCATTTTAATGACAATAGTTTATATAATATTATTGAAATAAATTTTTATGCAGTTCATTTTTAAGTGTCAAGTGTCAATATGCAATTGTCGTTGTTTTAAATTCTTTCATCTTATTTTAAATATTTTTACTTCCCAAACAATTAAGTAGATAAGTACTGTGATTGATTTTAACTTGTTTTAAAATCCTATCGGCCGGTTTCTGAATTGAGAATTTCGCGTTGAGAACAATTTAAACACTAATTATATACCACTTTATCAATTTTCTGTTTCACAAAAAATTGTTTTGACACCTTTTGAGTATTTGTGCTTGTAAAATCTTAAATTTGACACAACATATGATCAATTCATGATCAACTCCATATCAACTCTATATTCGCGTTTCTGAAAACATTTGACATTTGTCAAACCTCACTTAGCACTGATAAATTGAGAAAAAAATAATTACACTACTTTGGTCTTTTAACCCGTGATCACGAGTAATATGACAGCCAGTATGTCAAAATGTCCACACTACCGTTGCCAAGCAGCGGCTACGTCATACTGACGTCTACACAACAAGAAGGTCGTTAAACAGAATTTATAGAAAAAAGGTTCAAAGCCTATTCAATATTTGGAACAAATAGATTACAACATGATTAGGAACAAATCGAAGGGATAGAAAATATAAATAAAAGATTTCCGTGTTAAATTAATCCAAATAATCACGCTGTGGCCTCCAAGGAGGTATAATTCTATATACCTCCATGGTGGCTACCATGGAGGTATATAGAATTATACCTCAAATATACCTGGGCACAAATATTTTGTATTAAAAATAAAACAAAATGACATTGACATAACATACACGTTCCGTTTTCACTAAGATACCGAATTGAACAAATTCCACAAACTATTCATTAAAATAAAATAAAAGTTGAAATAATTTTAAATACAACTTTATTTCGACTTTTTATTTGTTTCCGTATAAAAATAATTAACTGACAAGTGTGCTTCTTTGTAAAATGTTAATTAATACGAATTTATGGTTAGTACCGGTTTTTTTACTTGTATTGGAACGTACTAGTGTTGTTTGGTTTAATTTATTCATGATTTGAAGAAAACTCAAATGAAAGTGCTTTGAAAAAATATCACTCTGACCTGTGAAACAGAAAAAACTCAAGTTGACTTCAACTAGTTCAGAAATTTTCAACTGATGTAAGCTGAAATTCTCAATTCAGAAACCGGCCGTATGTCCCGTAGATGAGGCAGAGGGCATCGCCAGTGCCATCCCGTTCGGTCTTGAGCTTCTCGCTTCACTTTGCTCCAGGTCTTACCTATGTTTTTCGCCTCTGCGACGATTGTCCGCCGCCAGTTCTGTTTAAGAGGCCGTTCCAAAATTCACGGACTGCGTGAATAGGTATTTTACGCCAAGCGCGCGGGCAACGCGATCGAGGTGTCAATGTGTGCGTCTGTGTAGCCCAACAAAATCTACCTTGCAGTGAACTCACGGAGACAAAACAAATTGATACTTTGACCAATACATTTTATGATCGTAATACAGAATTATTTTGGCTAACGTATTTTGATGTTTGAATGTAATAATTCCAGGTAGATTCCATTGTTGTAGTTAAAAAAAGCCGACTTCAAACAGTCGTAGAAACATGCAATCTCATTTACCTACTTAGATTACAATAAATACTAATTCTAGTTATTCTGTTATAAAGATTGTAGAAATTGCAGAGGATATTACTGTGTTCAACGTGCACACAAATAACAGATGAAAAATAACACCCTGTGTTCTAAAATATATCAAAATATGCGTTAATATGTCTTGCATTGCTATACGAACATGTATCGTGCTATACCAAAATATATTGTCCGATATCTGTCGACATACTTTGGTGACGTAGTAAAAATATAAGTTATAGCTGCGTACGTGTGGTCACTCGCCGATTTCTAAAAAAATATACCGTAATATACCGACCTATGATTAATATTAATTTATAATTATGGATCCGTGTGTTCCGGCCTAAATCATCAAATGCCCTCCGGCCGGGAAACAATACCCACGGCCAGAGCACAGGCGTGGCCCGGCCGTGCTCCGGACGTGGCACGGCCGTGCCACGGCCTAACGTAAATTACTTCATACAAATCAATACTATGAATATTTGACCGTGCCACGGCCGTGCCCCGGCCAGGGCCCGGCCCGGACACGACCCAGTGTAACGTGAATCATCCTTTACACTAAGTATACAAATAAGTAACGTTGTATACAGTATGTAAAAAGACCCTTAACGAAAACTGAAATCCCATGTTGTACCAATCACTACGAACATTTTTACTTCGGCACCATACCTGGGAAATTACTGGTTCAGGAGATATTGAGGCTCAAAGTTAGTATGGAATTTTTCTAATTAGGTACAAAATCGATGCATTTACTCCACCAATATGTTCTTTAGACGACCTATGACCCCATATGGATAAGTAGGTATTTCGAGCATAGCACGCACGCGCTTTTAATTAGGTACGGTTTAGAAAATGTGAAAACTTAAAAAACATTCGTTTCCCAGGTACCATTCTTTGTAAGTATGACTTGGCAGTCATGTACACAACCAGTAGACTTCGGCTTGGTGACACAATATTCTTAACTAATCTGCCATAAGGCGCTAAAACTATCAAGCCATTGGGTGAATAGCCTGTCGTGGGTCGTAATTGAAAACTTGCTCCAGTCATTAACCACATATGTGACAATGTCTGAACGCACCATCGCTCTATCTTGTGTTCCGTACATTAAATAAGAGAGAGCACGAAACAAACATGCACCGTCACCAACAATAGGGACGACAGTACATTCTTGAACTTCTCCATTAACGTTCAGATTTTCTTTAGCCATTTAAAAAAAGTCTAACCGACAAAACCTACGCTCAAACTAAACGAAAACAAAATAAATACCAAATACAAAGCTGAGTCTATAACCAAAACTACTTAACCGAAACAAAGCAAATGCATTCCAATACATTCCAAGAAAATAATAGCCAGAATCGTCAAATATAAGCCGCTAGAAATATTTAGGTATGGTATGTGCTATACAGCAACCAAAACGATTTAACGACCAACAACATCCAACCAACTGCGTACATTGTACAACTAACCTACCTGACGATGAACGTTAAATAATAACTGGAGAGGGTCATTAATCTGCAAAAAATCGTAACACCTCGTTTATTGTCTACATTTATTGTCAACATTTATAACTAAAATTATTTTGTTCGTCTTAATTTATTCGTTCCACTAGGTACTGATAGTTCAAACTAATACATTTACATCCTCCATTATCCCTTAGTATATCCCCATGGGGGTTGAATTTATCAAAATCATATTTAAGCGGACGTCTTCATCATAGTAGCTCCAATCTTTAATTTCAGTTCAATCAGTCGAAAATCTATGAAAATTTATACAAACTTTCATCCCCTATTTTATCCCCTTAGGGGTGGAATGTATCAAAATCCTTTTATTTTTCATTTTTTAGGGAATGCCTACGTCATAATAGCTACATACATGCAAAGTCTCAGCCCGATCAGTTGAAAATTGACAAAGTTTCATACAAACTTTCGTTCCCTATTTTATCTCCTTGGCGGTAGAATTTATCAAAACCCTTTCTTAGCGGATGCCTACGTCATAACATCTGCATGCCAAATTTCAGTCCGATCCCTCCAGTGGTTTGGGCTGTTTGATGATAGATCACTATGTCAGTCAGTCACTTTTGAGTTTTATATATATTTAGATACAATTTCTGACATTCATAAGAGTCACCTTGTGACTTAAGTGAATATAGTATTTTTGAATTTTGCGGTATTTATTTTATAAGAGCATCGATTTCGTTACCATTATTTTATTATACATATTCAACAATAATAATTCACATCAAGAAGGGTTTGTCGCGCTATAAGTGTATATATACAGAATATATATATACAGTTAATACAGTGGTGTTTACAAGGCACGCACACAGACGCAGTGACAACGGCAAACGGCACACGTCCTACCTCGATGAGCGCTCTGGGGGCTTATTCACTATGACCATTTTGAAGTCTTAACGTGTTTAAACGTGCTAGTTACCCACGTCGGCACGTTATTGGCTTAAACGGTATTCACTATGCCAAATTCAAGTTTGACAAGCACGGTTGCGCACGTTTCGGACACGGTTTTAGTTGTCAAAATTCCGTGAGCTAAGAGGTCACGTAACATGCACGTAACGCGTTTATTGTAAAACGATAGAGGATAAATAAGTAATAAGTTTATTTGTTTTGTATTATTGTCAGTGTCCGTTAGTGGTTAAATGCTAAGTTTATTTGCTTTTTTAATTACCAGTGTCCGTGTCAAAGTTATTTATTTAAATATTATGTTTTGTGAAAATTGACGCCTGTCGCTGGCGCCAGCGTCTCACTCGTCTTCGGATAAATAATAAATCCATTATGATTCATTACATTCTGTTAGAATTGGGCTATTTGCTGCACTAACCGCACTTATATTTTTTTATATTGTAACGCGACTGCAACTCATGTCTGTCATCAATGTCATCATTATGTTTTCGTTCAAAAACTGACTTAAGTACAAAAGATGAACTAAACTTTGAAGATCATTTTTTTATTTTGAGATTGTTACTAGCGAAATTGAACTAAAATTATATAATTTAAGTTTTATTAACCTTTTCTATTTGTACTGTAGCTTTAAGTGAACATTACAAGTTAGTAAAATAATATTTATAAAATCGAAATTGAGCCGGCAAACCGGCATTAAGATTTATGAACGAATGTTGTGAAATTGATAACTAGGCATAGACAAGCTGTCGTATGGCATACTGAATACAATATTTTGATTGTCTTGGTACGTCACGTTACTGAAACACGTTTACGTCTAGTGCACGTCACGACGACACACGTCTTGAACATGGTATTTCAATGGTCATAGTGAATAAGCCCCCAGCGCGGTCTAAAGTTCTGTAGACGCGTACAGGATTTATATAACGATTTCTAGCTTCGTTTAAAAATTAATTTAAAATATTTGTAATCACATTTAGAAGCTGATTTTTTCCTAGCAAGGTATTATATCAAATCTTATTAGAGACTATTTGTTTTTTTATTTCTTAGTGTATTTTATGTGATAAAAAATAATCCATTTAGACGTAAACTGACAATTTAATGACATTTTACGTAACATTTTTTGGTTTATTTCTGAATGAAACCTAACATTCTGGCATAATCATACCAAGGGGCAGGATCTTGTTATGTCGTAGATGCATTTAAAAGTTAATTACTCACATTATTTTCGATGTCATGGACCATCGCGTAATGCTCATAAAATTTTCTTTTTTTTTATCTATTTCTTCAAAACATGCTTTGCGGAAACTTGATTTTTCTGTTGTAGGTAATTAAACACTTATTTTTACTACAGTCATACAATAGTAAACGAAGTGATCTAATAGTATCATCGTTAATTTCTTAATTTGTTGATATATCTGAGTCACAATCACGTATCTCCGCGCGTGTTAATCGCCAAAATGGCTTAAAAAACGGGAACGGCCTCTTAAGGGGGCCACTTTCTTCTCTTCGCTTTATTTAGAGATTCTAGTCTAGGGCTTGTCTTGGTATATGTTCAGGATCCCTTCGGAACGTGTGTGATCGATTCACTTTCACTTGCCTTAATCGATCGAAGACTCACAGCAGCGATCCTACAGCTTTATGTTTGACATTTTCTCAAACCAGTGAACACCAAGAATACGGCGATGGCAGCAGTTGACGACGACCTAAAGACGATGTCTTTTGTGAGCTTCCATGTCTCACATCCGTACAGCAACACCGTTCTAACTTTGGACCGGAAAATCTTGAGCTTAACTCTCCTAGTCAAATTCCGCGATTGCCACACAGTACGGACCCTTGTGAAGGTGCTGTCGCTTTAGCGGTTCTAGAGGAGATGTCCTCTCTTCGGTCCCTCTAGCTAGTGTCTGACACTACGCTACCGAGATGTATGAATTTGTGGACCCTTTCTACAGCCACTGGGCCAATGAGCAACGGCATAGAGCTTCTTGCGCCGCACCTCATTTCCTAGGTCTTCCTGGTGTTTTTTTTCATTCCCCTCTCCGTCCGTCCTCAGTAAGAGAATGAGAGCATGATGCCATCGTGGATGACAAGGAAGAGGATAGATAAGAGGAGACACCCTTGGCGCACACCCGCGAGAACTGGTATGAACCCCGAAATAAGACTGTCGTAAGTCACTCTGCAAGAGTACTTCCTGTAGATGTCTTTATTCAGGTTTGTAATCTATTTTGGGAACCTGGAACCCCGACGAACGTAGCCGGTCCCAGATACAAGTCCACCTCAGCGTATCGAAGGCTTTTTCGAAATCCACTGAGGTCAAATACATTTTCCTCTGCCATTCTGATGCTTGCTATGAGCTTATGCGCAAGATATTGATCTGGTCCGTGCAAGATCTGCTGGGAAACCAGCCTGCTCTTTGCGAAGAAGAGGTTCAACAGCCTTCGATAATATGTGTGAGGAAACCTTTGTTCCAATCGTCGGGTAACTCCTCAGTTGACCATATGTTCCGCAATAGGTGTGTCAGCGCGTTCGTAGCGGTAGAAAAGTCCACTTTTATCATTTCCTCCGTGATGAGGTCGATTCCTAATGATCTGATGGTTTTCACTACTTCCTCTTCACTCTTCAGCTAGCGGAGAAACATCAATGTGGATGTATGTGTGGCCAGACTTTCGGATGTGGTCGGAAAGATAGTGTCGTTCGAAACTCGGAAGATTTCATCAAAGCGCTCCTGCCAACGTTGGAGCTGTCCCTCCGATATCACGATCGACTCTTTTTCCCTTCAAGGGCTTCTTCTTATTCTGTATGCATGTCTTTTTTATTTTTATTTCATTTAACACTAGTAGTTACCTATGTATGGACTGCCGCGTTGGTCTGACTGCCTCGTTGGTCTCGCGGCATAAATGTGCGCGTGGGATTGGGAGGTCTCAGGTTTGATCCCCGGGTCGGGCAAAGTGTTATTCATCATCATCAGCCTTTAAC
Source organism: Euclidia mi (assembly GCA_944739405.2). Taxonomy (NCBI): domain Eukaryota; kingdom Metazoa; phylum Arthropoda; class Insecta; order Lepidoptera; family Erebidae; genus Euclidia; species Euclidia mi. The sequence goes on from OX123189.2 coordinate 43,785,795, forward strand.
AGTCCACTGCTGGACTAGGCCTCTCCTTTGAAAGGAGGAATTGGCCTACTATACCACGCTGGCCAAACGGGTTGGTATAGGGTTTGTATCAAGTTTTCCTTCCCTTACAGTGGTGTTCTCTGCATAATATGCTCCCTCTGTCGGCTCTTACGACACCCATGGGATGATATGGGGTGGTGACATGCTGTATTCTTGATCCGTCACCACACGGATAAGTGTTATTGGGTTTTTCAAAAAAGTTAAGTAAGTTTTAAAAGGGGTGTAGTAATACACCTCTGCCTACCTCTTCGGGGATATAGGCGTGAGACTATGTATGTATGTATGTAGTTACCTATGTAACTATCTCTACATATCGATATTATGAAAATTAATGGATATTTAGAATATTGATACTAGAATCTAGTGTACTTTACACTAGATTTTAGTAACAATAGAAATTTGTGACATGTTTAGGTAAATTTTGGTATCGGTTTCGGCCGAAACTAAGAGCGAGGCCGAAAGTTCGGTTTCGGCTGAAAAACCAGTTTCGGTCGGACACTAGTAAAAACACCCATCACCAACCCGAATTTATTTCCAGCTGAATTACAACAAACAAAATTTATTTTCAGTAAATGACAAAAAGGTACAGTCAACACCTTTGCTGGAGTACCTTGCTGCTCGCAAACAAGATAAGAGAGGGAGAGACGAACGCCGTAGGAGAGAAAATGACAAGAGGAAAATGCGAATTGAGAGGAAAACCAAAGAAATGCCAATTAAGGTAAAGAAAATTTTACAGATATGCTTTTTTATTTCCTGAAAGCAGATTTATATTCATAGAAAAATTCCACATAAATTCAAATAATATTTTATTTCCAACTTTTATTTACGTAAAAGCATTTAAGAATATTGCCGCTCTCATTGATTCATAGTTGACTGGAACAGTCATTGTCTAGTGACAAGTTCTTATTGGTTATTTAAAAATTAAAGACTGAAAACCTCTACTATTGCGCCCACCGCCATTTGGTGTTCTTGTTAAGAACGAATTAATAACCTAGCACCAACATTACCGATCATCCATAGCTAGCAACCCGATTGATTCAAGTCAATCTATCTACAGAAATCAACGATCGTCAGATCTATATAGAACCTAATATTTCGTGGATCTGTTTATCAGTTTTTGTAATTTGACGCAATTATCCTAAAATGGGATCTAATAACCATGAGAAGCCATTGGCAGAAATGTTCCGTTACTGTTTTATACAATTGCCTGACAAATAAACCCAGTAACGACTTTCGCAATGTAATCATACACTACCTGGATGGTCAGAAGCCAAAGTCTTTTATGCCTAAGCCAATGATAAAAAAGCAATTCATATCAAAAAGAGGATTAATTTTTAATCCACTTGTTGGTATAATAAGCCCTTATATTTGTAACTAAATATTTCAATTACAAATTTCATAGCTGTTTGATGTCACATTATTTTCTTTTATGCATTTAGAGACCTGGTGACATATCTGAAGACGAAAACTTGAACGATAATACAGATTATAATGATCACAAATATAACAATAATAGTTTTTGGTATGGAGAACAAAGAATATATCACAAAAGCAAAGTAAAATGTGCAGTTTCTAAATCAGAATTGAAAACAACTCATGGCTCTGATGAATTTATTAGTACAGATTCTGACTGGGACAGCCATTTCCCTGCTTTGTCAGCGAAAACTCATAATACATTCACATTAACTTCTGGTAAATTTTGTGATAAAAAAGAAACGCAAGAAGGTAGTCAGAAAAGTGGCGGCGATACATGTTTTAAGGTTCTCGTACTAATTGAACTCATTTAGTAGATTATGTTGTTTGATGTAATAACGTACGTTTATTTGTATATGAATTTGAAATAGGGCAGTGGTTGTTATCTGTAATCAGTATCACAGCATTTCTTTGTAGCCAGTAATATGTAATACATGAATTATTTTTTCTTCGCAACTACTTAAATAACTTGCCGATTAATTTCAGGAAGAAGATATTGGCGAAGGAGAAGTTAAAAAAATCAAGTCTCGTGAATGGGAGAAAGAGAAGACTGTTGATGGAAAAGATGATCAGGTGAAATCAGATAGTAAAGATGGATCTGTTTTTGAATCTAAAACTTATAGAGAACAACGTAAGGCTGGCGTTAATCCTCTTAATGATAAGAAGAAAAAGTTTGATAATGACAAAAAAGAAAATTCTGCAAAAGATGACGAGGGTGAAGATTCTGATAAGGGATATAAAAAGGAGAAGCGTGACAAATTCAAAGAGTCGCCACGTGAGCAGAAGAGTAAAAAGTACAGTGACACAAGAAAGGAGAGAATCAAACAGACTGAATTCGGGAAGTCTGAGAAACAATCGGTGATAAACAAAATGATGTCCTCAGATAGTAAAGTGAAATCTATAAATCATGACGACATCAAACCGTTCACACAGCTGCCCCATGTGAAGACTGACGATTTAACCAAAATTATAGAGGGTATGGACAAGAAAATGAAATTAGAAGAAAATAATAAAGATTCTAAATTAAAGGATTCCAGCGACGAAACTTTTACTAAAATGACATCAGTCGGCGTATCAAAAATGAGAAGAAGTAGCCTGGAATCTGGGGAACTCGCTGTGAAAGATGAGTCTGTGTTGAAAAGGCAGAAGTCACTTGACGACCGAGGGAAATCTACGGATAGGGAAGAGTCCGAAGAAAAAGAGAAAAGTGACAGTGGTGACCGGCGTACTGAAAAAAGAATAAGAAATAAGGTAAAATCCCATACTTAAGTATATGTTAATGAGCTATAATTTACTTAATGGAGGTTTGGATGTTACGCGGTGCTAGTTTACTTATGATTAGGTTGACAATCTTAATCAATTTTCTCCAGTGCCAATGGTTCTGAGGAACAAAAAGGACATCAAGAGCGAAATGAAGCGAGTAGCTCAAGACCAAACGAGACGGAGGCACACTATGGATGCCCTCTGCCCCATCTAGGGGACATAGGATCTTAAGTCAAGTAGCGGTTGTGGCTCATTTTTCGGCTTGTGTTATGTTTCTTCTCTCTATACATTTGAATCAAAGTCTCCCACGTTTTTGTGGGTCCGAGAAATTTAAGCATTTCAAGTTCCGAAACACACTGATATATGGGTGCATAGGGTTCCCACCAAGAACTTAGGGTCCCAAGCCAACCTCACCTGCAAGTGGTGCACCTGCCGATCAACGGACGAGGCTCTGGCAAACAAAATATCCCGATAAGCGGCAATAGGCTCGCCACCTATTACGTGGGATCAAAACACTGGCGAAAAGTGGGCGTTTTTTATGCATATGCCTACTCCTTCGGGGAAGCAGGCATGAGCCTATGTATGTATGTATGTATATATTATTATTATGGGTCTTGCAGCAATTTTTAATATTCCTTTTAATTTGTATGGGCATTCTAGCTTCGGAAGAGGACTCCAGCGAACTCTCTGTTTTTGACAACCTCGTTTCTGCGGTTCGAAACGTCCGCACCAATGTTTCCATCTTTGGTTAATAGGTCTTTAAGAGTGAGTGCAAGAATCGGCGAAATTTGCCATACACGTACTCGGTTTTGTATCTGCTGATTTTAGGTCTAGCTGGTTCCATTGCTACTAGCCAATTTCGAGAGCCTCAGGGTTAGAGTCAGCCAGTACGACGTCTTAGTGTTTAGTATATTACATTACTAGCTTTTGCCCGCGGCTTCGCGCGCGTTATATTCGGGGTAACACATATCTACTTTCACTCCCAAGTTGTGTGAAGACACTCCTGATTATTCTAAAGAGTCAGAAGCTCTATAGAGTACAATGTAACTCGGTCAATATCGGTTTGTCAAAGCCATGTTTCAATACATGTCCAATATAATAATATATCTATAAACACTTTCGCATTTATAATTTTAGTAGGAAGAGAAAATCGTTTCAGCCGTTTTAGCATAGTATATAATAATTAGTTTATATATGCGAACAATGTAATCACCGTGCACGACATATCAATATGTATGATGTGACAGTACATTGACAGTACTGACAGATAGCACATGCGCAGCACTTAATTATTCGCGCATGCGTTCTTAGTTCCAAGAGGAAAATTTCTGCCGTACAAACTTCTACCCTCCCTACAATCCCTCCCAGTTTAATTTTTGCAACTTATGGTAGCCTATGTCCGTCTCCATGGTCCAATATATCTCTATATTAAATTTCAACAAAATTGGTTCAGCCGTTTTCGCGTGAAAACGGAACATACATACATACATACATACATACACACTTTCGAATTTATAATATTAGTAAGGATGTAGGCGCCTGACCCTTGAATATCACGTAATGTATAATGAGGTTAAACAGTCTGGGACATTCAGGAGGATTTCATCAAGGATCTATCTCGATCCTTGATGAACTCCTACTTTAACTTAGACTGTGCATCCATTCGAACAGAACATCTTGTTTTAATTGTGACGCTAATGCATATAATTCGACTATTCGGCTTTAAATGCGCATAAACGTTTTCTGATCGTAAAGATTACCATATTGGCATTCTGGATATGTGGTCGAAGGCCTTTTGCAGGTCATTGAACACCAAATGAAGGTTTTTTTTTTAACCTGTATAAGATTCCATTAGGATATTTATGGTATAGATGGCATCAGCGGTTGATTTTCCTGCGACAAACTCACACATATTTTTATGTAACTGTTGTTAATTGACTTAGTCTTTTATTGATGACTCTCCCAGATTTTAAGTGTGCGTTTTTAGATTAACAGCCTTATAATAGCCACAATGCCTTACATCTATTTTGTGCTTATAAAAGGAAACAAGGTAGCTTCTCCACGCTAATCGGATAGAATCAATTTGATTGAGATTCATTGCTTAGGGTTGCCTAACTTTTCAAAATTTGGATTTTATTGACCATGATTACCGCTAGTTTGACTTCACCCCATGTCATGACATGCTATCCTCTTCTGTAAAATGCACGACAATGTAACAATGAGTTACGTCTCGCAAAGCAACCCGTTTAGTACTTACTGCCTCTATATTTCATTTATTTCCCTGTGCGGTAAAATCGTTGACATCTTTGATGCATTTGGTTACTTTTAATAGCTATTTATCATTGGATTGTATGTGAGTGTATTATAGAAAATCTCCCTTTTTATGGCTCTATTCTGGTCTACTGAATGCTTTATATTCATATTTTATGTCGTATAAAATAAATTTTAGATTTTTAGAACATGCTGTATTTTCTCGATTTTCTGTCGGTTCCCTCATCTACTCAATTCAGATTATCTGTTTAGTAGCTAGCCATGGGACATGAACATAATTCCCTATTTTTGCCCATTTATTGTTTTGCAATTAGTGACTAATTTAGAATGTGATTTTTAATTTCAGGATCGTCCAAGCCTCGTAATTTATCAGCCGGGCATGGGCAAATTTAGTAAACAGCGCCTGGCGAAAGAGAAAGAAACACAGCCACCAACCAAATCTGTTAGTGATAGTGAAAAGAAAGACACCTGAAATAAATGTCATAATACCCAAAACTTGGACAACATTCAACGGAATTACCCTGAAGCTGGCATTCAAAACATGTCCCGACAGACTCGGACGAGGACATTTGAATGTGCCAACTGAAGGAACCACTGTTCGTGTTTATTCAGCTGTTGTTTTTATTGATTTGTTTAATTTACATACATTACAATACATTGGAGATGTTTTAACATTGCAAAAATCAACATAGCATTTAATGCATCATATTTTTAGCTTGTGACGATTTAATTCAGTTTGTTAATTTCATATAAATATAATTCACTTTTGGAAAAAATGGGATTATTTTGAGTTTCATTGTGTTTTCGTGTCTATTGAAAGTAAACGATGTAATAATTAGCAACAATTTTATTACTTATCACAGTGATTTTAACTTAACATCTTACATAAATAAAAGAGTTTGTTAAAAAAGATTGCATAATAACTATATCATAAGTGATATTACAAGCAAACAATTACATCTTTGGCAAAAGAAATAAGGCAATCGTGCCTATATGAATTATATTCAAAAGTATAAAACGCTTTGGTTTCACTTTATATGGTCAAACACGCCGTCTCCGGCGACGCGACATTTACAATCATATATCGCCTTCCTTGCGTGCGATACTCTTACCTACAAACGACCTCATATTATTTACATCGAACATTCCTACCGATTTATTAATAACTTAATACTACCAATATGTGATAAATATGGTGCGATCATTTTGACCTCAGTACCTATCTGCCTGCTAAACTTAGAATGGCACACACATTCACGCACAATCAATATACAAAATATAAGACCTGCAATACACTGACATGGCAGTGCAATCATTCATCTATCAAAAAAATATAAAACTAAACGGCCACTGCGTGTGTACCTGTATCAGATTTTTATGATTTGAAGTACAATCACATATTAAATTTCTAATCATTCAAACAAACTTATACGCTCGCTACCTACTATCATAATTCAACCGTACTGAAAGTTCTTTCAAATAAGATCTTCTCTGCTATGTAGACCTCATGAACTATATGTGCGCGCATTGAGAAAGAATTCACAATACAGTAATTTAAATGTTATTCCAGGGCTCAAATATACTGGCCCTGTATTTATCGGTTTAACAGACATCAATGGAATGCACAAATGTTATTTGAACAACACAATATTATAACTAGTCAGCCTTTTAAGACTTCAAGTGATAGTGAATTCTACATGTTTTGGCGAGACGAATCCTATGAAACGATAACTATTAAATGCACGAACAATAAACTTATACTAGATAGCTCATACATAAAAGCTCAATAACAGGGTGATTAGAGGTGCAGTCGACTCGGTCAACGCCTTTTGAAGGTGTCTAGCCGTTTCACGACTTCGTACCAGTACCAAAGTTCTAATCATAGACATAAATAAGACTTTGACATTCAGTAAAAAGAGAAAACTAACAAATGGACATGATGTCTTTTTCTGAAAAAAGTAAAGGCCACCCTTCTGGTCATCTTTATTTGACAGTGAGAAGACTTCTCAATCCATGTCTCTATAATTGTGGTTTGGATTCAGTGTGATGGTCACCTGGAACAATCTACCGAACAGGTCGCCTCTATGTGAGGAATTCTTCTACCAATCCAACTTCGGCATGTAGGCACTTAATGAGCTATCGTGTAACAGACATCACTTATCGGCAAGAATATGAACTTAATTAACCCATTCGCTCTCCGGCGCGAGACACAATAGAAAATCAATTGTTATGAATCATATATGATACACATGACAGGGAAACTGTTAATATAACGACATAGGTAGATACTTATAAACTAATTCCCTTACACTTAAATGAGAATAACTAATAACAATTTGTTTTATAGTTTAAGACATGCAATGTCTAACATACAAACTTACAAAGTGGCTGTACTTTTATGATATCTACATGGGTACCTACCCAGCTCAGAATAAACAGAGATGAAGGCGGAACTATACATATTATCTCGATTACAATCAATTTATTGGTCCCGTCTTATTGCTAATATGTTGTAGAAATTAATTGTTCTTCTTTCTCTTTTCAATTTCAGAGCTTTGCTCTTGTCGGCCGAGTGTATGCCGATAATAATAATTGTGCTTCATGAGTGCCAAAATATTTAATTGCAAATTTCATCATAAGCACCTTATTCAGCTAATAGGTAGGCATATTTCTTTACCTATATGCATAAGTTTCCGTCTTACAAGCGAGATAAATAATTTTGCATGGAATCATCTTTACAAGGATTTAACCTTGGGAACGAAAACTTGACATTCTATTTCTTCAAAATTATAAAAAACTTAAAGCCAAGCTTAGTTTTGCAACACCGTAACCTAGCCAAACATTGGCCAAATTCAAATTATACCTACTTGTTTCGTAGTAACTACTTCATATACGACAGTGCCACTACCAAATAATCTGAGCTGTCTCATCGTATCTTGAAATTCCTTATCATGTTACTTTAATACATGTCTATCAAAAGTATTGCGTACTTAGCATATAATGCCACATTATCTGACGTGAATGTTAGGTGCTATAACTAAAAAAATATGTGGTATTAACCGCTACGAGACATTTCTGAGAAGGTTCGCTGTAGCATTCTTGTCTGTGTCTGTGGGTGGCATGCCCTGTTTAATCTTTTCAGCTTTGGTCTTGGTTTGCGCGACGTTATGCCTGTGCATCACGTAGAGCAATAAGATGAATCCAACGAGGAAGCCTGCTAGTCCACCGCCTATCGTCAGCCACGTGCGACGTGACGTTTTGATACTTTGTACCTGAAACAATTGAATGAACATGATTAGATAACTTCGCATGATTAGAATATAATGTTTTAGTTCTTACTCACAAAAAAATTGCGGGCTGTTGGAATTAAAATGGCTAAAGTAGTAATAAGCCCTAGAACAGATATTAATTACCGAACCGATAATTAATTGCCAGCCGGCAGCCATGCCATTCTTAAGAAAGTATTCAATCACAATACGGGTTTTTGTTCAAGATCAAACACCTGTATCTTAGTTTCTTAATTTATAGGATAGGCAAACATGTTATAATATTGACCCATGACTAATATTGTAGGTATAAGTACGTAGCAGCTTTGGCAACGATGTCGACTGTTGAGACTTAGACACTGTCTGAGATCAAGAATACAAGGTACATATAAATATATCTAAATAAGAATGTACCTACTGCATATAGATTTACTAACCTGCAGATATTCAGCTTTGCACCTGTGGTAGGTGGCGTTGTGGACTGTCACGTCTTCAGATGGGCAGCTGGCAAATTCTGAAAAACAAACAGATAAATTAATACATTTTAAGGCTTATAAATAATTATATTTTAAATGGTAGGTGGGTGTCTCGTCGTACATTAATAATTGGCATATATAATTATATTTAAGTACTTTTACCGACCTTTTGTATTGAGTTTGGAGTAGTCTTCTAACTGGAAGGAAATTCGCTTTTCTTGAAACCATAACACAGTGGTTCTCATACTGCACAACTTCAGATTTGTCGTCGATTCCGTTAAATCCACTTTCTCTAAGCTGCACATTGGCGCGAAATGGTCTGTATTTAGCGCAGTTAATGGATTGTGTGATATATTGTAGTGGACCAGTTGCGGCAGAGTTCCCCAATTTGGTAACTGTTTAATTTTACAATCAGATATGTCCAGCAGTTCCAATGGTGCTTTAATCGGTCTCACTATAGTAAGTTCATTAAAGCTTTTGTGGAGAATTGGATTTCCTCTGAGATACAGTTTTCGTAAGGACGGTAGTTGGAGAATCGAATTAGGCAGTTCTAACAGTACATTATTAGAGAGATCCAGTGACTGCAAGTATGTGAATGACGTCAGAGCGTCTTCGTCTATGGAGTATATTTGGTTGTCGGCTAAATACAGGAACCTGATGCTTGAATAGGCAGACAACGTATCGGCATGTATCTCTTGGAGTTTGTTATCGGTGAAGTCGAGAATCTGTAAGAAAATAATATTATGAATTAATCTCTATGACCTAATTGCATTAGTGGGCGCACGTTATTAGGTACATATGTGCGCCCTATGGGCAACATTATCGACTACGATAAAGACTTCATCTTTTCTTAGTAAAGGTATCTATACCTGCATAATACTATAATGAGGTTTATCTATTGAGTAAGTTTTAAAGTTCAGGTCACACTTACATTTAGTAGGTACCTACCTAGATACTACGCTTAGATTACGGAAGAGTTCTAGAAGGGGCACTGACGATAACATGTTTGTGCAATGATAGTGTGAAGAGATTTATGTTGTGTAAATAGGTTATTGATATCCTTTATGCTTGGTTGCAATGGTCATTGGCTTTAGGTCACTGCGCAGTAGATGAGTCGCTATGCATCATGCACAACATGCAATCTAAGTAGGTACCCTACCTACTTGTAAATACTTGTGGCCGGTCACTTTTTTGCTAGCTTCAGAGTAATCATTGATATTAATATTGATCGAGGTATGTACCTAGTTAACAAGTTACCAGCAAGCCTGTGAACCCACACTCCCAAAGTCATCTAGCAAAACCCAGTGGTGGGGAAGAGAACTAGAGGGACTCAGGCAAAACCTGAGGAAACTCTTTAACAGGGCTAAAAACACGAGACTGGAAGCAGACTGGCTCAAATATAAAGAAGCCCAGTCACACTACAAGAAACGCATAAGATTCCGTAGAGGCGAGTTCTGGCGACGTTTCTGCAGCAGTATAAACACCACGAATGAAGCAGCCAGGCTGAAAAAGATCTTGTCTCAGGACAGCAACAAAACCCTTGTCGCCTGTCCGCCTGGCCGCCTCACCCCGGTTGTGGAACATTGTGGTGGACGATCTGTTACGGAACTTAAACGACAGACGATTCTACACCGTCGGCTATGCAGACGACATTACAATCCTGATCAAAGGTGACTCAGAAGACACGATCCGCAATCGGATGCAAGCAGCCATCAGGATCATGGAGGAATGGTGCAACCAACATGAACTGATGGTTAACCCCAACAAAACGGAGCTAGTACTTTTCACCAACAAAAGGAAAACCCATATGTGCAAAACACCAAAACTCTTTGGAACGGCGCTTACCCTATCGAGTGAAGTAAAGTATTTGGGCGTAATACTTGACCATAAGCTATACTGGGGTAAGCACATCAGTACTAAAACAACAAAAGCATGCACAATCTTCTGGCAATGCCGGAGAATCAAAGGCAAGAAATGGGGTCTCAATCCATCTATCACCCTGTGGATTTACACTGCCATTATACGCCCCATGCTTACATACGGTGCAGTAGTGTGGTGGCCACGCACGCAACTAAGCACAATCATAAAAAAGCTACAGAGCCTTCAACGCCTTGCCTGCTTGGCCACAACAGGCTGCATGAAGACCACCCCAACAGCCGCACTGGAGATACTACTAGACCTAAGACCACTGCACCTAATGATCCAGCAGGAACCTGGCGCTGCAGCAATCTCAGCTCGGGCTGTGGAGAAAGGATGATCGTATTACCCACGCACGCCTAAAAGGGACCTTAACCAATGAGATCCCGATGCTAGAGGCCGCATGCGATCTTATCCCTAAAACTTTTGTCTTTGACAAGAAATATCGCATCCAATTACAGGAGGAACACAAAGACAGCTCTGGTATACACGAAGTCAGAGTATACACAGACGGCTCAAAAACGAAGCATGGGATGGGTGCGGACGTATTATCCTATGACTTAAATATCAATATCTCAACATCCCTTGGTACTCTTAACACCATATTCCAAGCCGAGTGTGTTGGGATCACAAGAGCCGCAACAGCAATCGCGTCTAGAAACGTAAGCGACCTGTCTATACGCATCATCACAGACAGTGCCTCAGTACTACAAGCTCTCGGCAGCAACTGCTTTAACAGTGGCCTCATCATGGAATGCCACCTAGAGCTGCAAAAGATTGCAGAGAAGTATCGGGTTACGTTACGCTGCAATGGATTAAAGGCCACAGCAAATCCGCAGGCAATGACGCCGCAGACCAACTGGCACGGCAAGGATCGGACACAATGATAATGGGACCCGAGCCGATTGTACCGATACCGGCAAGCCAACTCAAAACACGGCTATGCGAGAGAACCGCACAAGAACACGAAAAACAGTGGGCAGACATAAAAGAATGCAGTCAAACAAAAGTTGCTATCCCCTGCTTGAACAAGCGACTCTCGCACAAGCTGCTGCATTCAAGGAGAAAAACACTCAAGCATCTGACAGGCATAATAACCGGCCACTGTCCACTCAACAAGCACCTATTCAACATAGGCGTTACGGACAGCCCACTGTGCAGGGGCTGCGTGGAAACTGAAGAAACATCCGCTCATGTCATTCTGCACTGCACAAGTGTGAGCGATCAACGGGCAAAGCTGCTGAACAACCCCAGAACCATGTGTGAGGCTTTGAACGACACCAGCCAACTAATGGCTTTCTGGAAGGAGCTAAGGTGGTATAAGTAGTCGGCGTCAATCAAGACGCCACTTGCGCACAATGGCCCAAATAAGCGGCTAAGTGCGGAAACCCCACGACCAACTATATGTATACTTTGTACCTAGGTACCTACCTATATTCTTTCAGGTAGGGACTTCTGCCCAAGCAGTGATATTTTGCAAACAGACAGCCTCCACAGGTCAAGCCTACGATGGATCGGCGTTCGACGGCGTAGTGATAGATTTACGGCCATTTTCAATATTCGAACTATAGATAGATCTGTAGATTTTAGATTCGTGTTTGACATATTTTGTATGGAGCTTACAAAGAGTATACAAATACTACGTAAGAAGAGGCGGATGTGCCATAGATCATGCGAGACTTTCAGCTTTGTATGAAACGTGCAGGGAGAACTCGTACCAACATAAAGATACTAATTGACATCGTTTTTATGTTGTCAGCATTGTCATATTTGTCAATATAGGGATGTACCCTCTAGTGATTAACGAAATATCGATATCGATAATATTCGGTAAGAAATAATTATAATTATGTTTCGACTAGAATTATACTTTTCCCACACAAATAAAAGATGTATTTAATATTTATGTGTTTATTCAAAGAAATTAGCCTATTCTATAAATCTATTCTAGATTAGCGAAGAAAAATACGCAGAACTAAAATATATATGTATGTACATGTAATGGAAAGGTTTTCAACATTTCTTCAGTAATAAGATTTAAAGAAATGTCTATAGATACAAGGCATAGCTGTTTTTCTGACTTGAGTTTCCTTTTTTTTTAAGTCTTTCGGCTTAATATGCTTGCCACACACATAGTTCAACTGATGTAATTTTTCAATGGGCACATAAATCAAGTCTTGGTTTCCAGTTGCAGCTACCCATTTTTAAATCTAAAAAGAAAAAAAAAGAGTAGAATTTTTAGTCCTTGTGCCAATTTCTAATAACGGATTATCGATAACTGACAGGCAGCACTATTGTTTACCTCCAAAGTACTAGGATATGAAACTTTAGAATATTTCCTTATTTTTTATGTTTCATTGAAATATATCACATTATATAACATTATAAATATTCATTGATCTTTATCTAGGGACATTTTGCCATAAATACCTACCCTTTTTTCATTGCCTGACCGGCATGTTGTTGTATGCCACATTTCGCACGTTATTTTACTTGTTTTCATTACGCTCCTTTCAGTGCTAATCAAATAAATATAATAACACTAACACTAGAAGTGTAAAATCACATTTATTTGGTATACACAAAGCACTTTTACAGTATGCTTTTTACGTTTTATAAACAAACTACATAACGCGGCAAAGTTCAATCTGGATAATAATGTGACAGTTGTGACATTTGACACTATTGTCAGCCAAGGCGGTGATGTACGTATAACCCGTCTAACTTTGAAAGAATACTGTTCCAAGGGTACATAGTGAAGGATGCTATCTTCACGTTTTATACATATAATAGTAGCCATTAAAAAGACAGCACGTTTCATACATTCGGTTTTTTCTTAGGAACTTGCGCCAGGCTGGGAGCTTATGTCAAAAACTGTCAAAAACGAATCAAAAATCTACAGATCTATCTATAATTCGAATATTGAATTCCGTAGTTAGGTAGGCTGCGCGTTCTACAAAAATCTTTCAGTGCAATTCTGTTTTGTCTTCTAGGTCTTCGTTGAGCACAGCGGCGTAAGTATTAAGGAGAATAATATAACACGTATTACAATGAGCAAAATTTACCTCAATGCCACTTTTTAGTTTGGGCACTTTCCCTAGTCGTAGCCCTGCACAGTGGGCGCCGTACATGTCGTATGCGTACTCGTACGTGCAGTGCGTGGGGCGAGCACCCAGCGCCTCGATTTCTGTCATCTCCTTCGTCCATATGTTCGAAATACACAGGACTGACGCCACGAATAGAATTTCGTTGAATCTGAAAAAGAGGAAATGGCTGTTAGACTTATTTACGTAGGTAAGTAGGTATAGGTACTTAGCTGGGCTTCTCCAAGAGATGTAGGATAAGCTACACTACTTCTCCAGAACTCTTCCAAATTACCTACCAGTAGCCAGTAGGTAACAGCCAGGTAAAAACAATTACCACGCTCTACCTCTAGATAGTGCCATATGACAGTCTAGATCTTTTGTATTTAGGTACTCAAGTCAAAGGCCTTGGAGGAGGCCTATGTCCAGCAGTGGACGTCTTTCGGCTGATATGATGATGTCTGTGACATATCCAAGATTTTGGTTTAGTAATTTATCTTTGGATGAAATTTAGATGCTTTTGGCGGAGATAGAGCCTTTAGCCCTGCTCATGAATCCGCCCATTATCATAATAGGTAAGGTAGAGACAGTGACATAACTAAGCATGTATGGCGCAAATAACTAAAGTTAAAGTTTTAATGAACCAGTGGACTATAGCATGATCGCTTCATAACATTAAACATAGGGTAGATACCTACTTAGTTACAATCTACAGAGCAGAGACTGCTGTTACTTCGAGGAACTCACGATGATCACCCATTTTGTGTCTACGTAATTCAGTACAGCCGTGTGGTTGACGGCATAGAATACAAGTGTCACCACCCCTATCTTCCCGTGGGTGTCGTAAGAGGCGACTAAGGGATAACATGATGCAAATACCATCTTTGCGTAGAGACGGAAAACTCGACATCAAACCCTATACGACTGCCTCTTTGGGGTCGCGGCATAAATGTGCGCGTGGGATCGAGAGGTCCCGGGTTCGATTCCTGGGCCGGGCAGTGTTATTGGGTTTTTTCTGTCACGAAATTCTCAGTAGCAGCACGGAGTCAGGAAATGTGCCCGGTACGGCAATAGGCTCGTATTACGTGGGACTAAAGTATATCTGGCGAAAAGTGGGTGTAGAAATACACCTCTGCCTACCCCTTCGGGGATAAAAGGCGTGACGTTATGTATGTATGTATGTAATTCAGTAATATGACATTGTTCATTGTATTGCTACTGTTTCGTTGCAGGTACCTACCTACCTTCTTATTTATTTAGTAGTTAGTTAGTAAGTAGATATAATTTGAATCGTCTGGATAACATTTTATTGGAAATATGAACAAAGCAGTAGTAGATAAATAAATCAAATGGAATCGAGAATGCTCAGTCGTTGTTCCGGCAAGTAATCCTATTTTGATTCAGATAAGATGATACTTATCAAATATTTGTATTGTAAAGCCTACATGTAGAACGGACGTAGGTACGTACCTAACGTCTAAAAGTAGATAATGTCCGATTAAAACAAAGGACCGCAAATAAGTTATTGACACCAATATCTTCTCGTTATCGACATGAGCCACATGAGTCACAGACAATGCGCTGAGAATGTTCACGCTATAAAACAATTCCCTGCTACGAGTTAGGAAGAAAGTGTCTCAATAATTAAAGCTAACTGAAAATTGGTCGTAACTTTATTGATTTGTATCGGGTACGGACTGACAGAGTCGACAAACTTACAGAGTCGCGACAAATGCACATACTAGGTACCTAATTATCATCAGGGAATCCCGTCGAATAAATTATTAATCTATGAATGTCGATAACTTACTTGACAAATTCTTTGTCGTAGATAAATTATAATTATTCGATAATAGGAATAGGCATCTACTCTACCTAAATGACTAAATCTGAATATATATTTTTCTTTTTTCATTTGTTCATGGCTGGCGATTCCCGTGCTACAGGTCTAGGTATATAAACGCCTAACAACGTACAAAGAACAAAAGACGTACAGCGAGGCGATCGCTCAAACCACTGCGCTATCGCTGCAGTAATAATTAAGGTAGGTGCGGCCATTAAGGCCTGTCGGGTAATAAGGTCTAAGTATCAGAAAAGCAACTAACCAACCGAACCAACCAAGCCTAAGATCAGAAAAGCAACTAAAAAACCAACCGACCGAAGTCACAGTCATAGGTAGCTAACCATCCCAGATGGCGACCTAAACTTGTCACGTCTCGCTTACTCTCGTGCTGCCACCGATGCTGCGTCATTCGTCGTGGTTGATGGACGCTCAGCTCGAAAGGCCCGAACCAAACCTTAGTAATTTTTTAAATATTACATTTTTGTACTTACATTATTTTGCAGTTTAATTTTCTATTAGTTCATGCTTTAGAGGCCTGCGTTGTACGAATGGTATCAATTAGACCGAACAATGATATTTTAAAATTTTCTTTACAAATTGGTCGGTTGGTTAATAAGGCCTATAAAATTCGACCATAGGCCTTATTACCCTCTTCTATGGCATTATCAAGAGTATATGTTTATTGAATGCCTTTAGAAATGTAATTTTAACTGTTTTCTAATTGATTTATGGCATTTAGAGACTACTTACAAGCACTATGACTCCCCAGCGAGTTGTGTAGGTATGTGTTGTCTGATGAAGGCCTGGTTGCGGCAGTCCAAGCAGTACAATGTGGCCTTTTTCAATAAGCGGTTTGTCAGAGGAGGACGATGATGATGATTTTGAGTGGATTTTTCCTAATTAAAAACAATTATTTAATTTTTACGTCTTTGCTGTCATTATGAGCTTTGCTATCATTTTATTAAACTCAGTTACCAAATACATGAATTTTATTTTGTATTATTTTGTAAGTTAAAGTTTTAGACCTTATTACATATATCATTATACTACCATAGTTTAATAAAGCCTAAAGACAGTGTTTTTTTTAATGGCAGTAGTTGCAGTTTTTTTCACTTACATTACATTGTGATTGGTATACATGATAAATTTACATTAAAATTTGTTGATAGGCGTTTAAATACTTCTTGATTTATTTCAATGCTCGCTTAGCTAGACCTTATTGGCCTCACCTACCTTATGATTAGGTGCTCGTGTATGGGTGACAAGCACACAAATAAGTATTTTAATTATTACTAAATCTGAATATAATATTTTTCTTTTTTCATTTGTTCATGGCTGGCGATTCCCGTGCTACAGGTACCTATATAAACGCCTAACAACAGGGCCGTGCCGACCCAATCCAGCACCTGTGTGCGAAATCTATGAAGCGCCTTTGGCGGATGACCTTTTTTTTTTAGTCGATACCCGATACCTAAATTTCCGCCGCCCCTTCGTACGCCACTACGCCTGTGTGCGAAATCTGTTGAAGCGCCTTTTTTGGCATCCTTTTTCGAAAACAACTGTTATAATTAACGCATATCTCGGCGCGCGGCGCCCCTGTCACCCTGGCGCCTGTGTGCGCCGCGCACATTGCACATAGGGACGGTTCGGCCCTGCCTAACAACGTAAGTACAAAGAACAAAAGACGTATAACGAGGCGATCGCCCAAACTACTGCGCTATCGGTGCAGTAATAATTATGATTAGGTGCTCGTGTGTAGGTGACAAGCACACAAATAAGTTTTTCTAATAGTTAAGTAGGTACCTAGGTAGGTACCTACTTAATACGTATAAGATAATACAAACGTCAGAGATTAAATTATAAGTTAAATAAATGTCTAATTAAATCATAATGAATCATTATTTAATCTAAATCCCATCCGGCAATAGTATTAACTATAATAAGTAGGTTTTAATCAGGTTTCTAAAACTTGGCAAGCTCTAATACCTACTATCTACGCCGTAGCAAATTATTTATTGACGAATTACCTGTAGTTGGTTGGTACCTGTATATTAACTACCTACAACTTTCTTACAAACGCAACGTTTAACGTTTGTAAGAAACTTTAAGGCCTTGCCACACGATACAATTTTACCACTGATCAAATTTTCAATCGAATTGGCTTTGCCCGTCTACACGACACAATCAAATCACTGATTTGCATTCCGTCCACCCGATTGGTTAAAATCTGGTGGTACCGCCCACCCGATGAACATGAGTTGGACGACTGGCGTCTACACGTCACGATTTCATCAAGTGATTTAGTCAAGATGGACGTAAAATCGTGTCGTGTGGATAGACCTTAACTGTTTAACAAATGTAGGTACAACAACTCAGTGCAACGGATGCGTTGTTGTACATTCGTCACGAAGTTAATTTGTCACATTTTTAAAACTACCTATAGGTACATTGAAAGTAAACTCGTCACATGTAAAAAAAAGTAAATTCGACTTCGATACAGTTAGGTATGGTTTATTGTAAAATCGTCACAACTCTTTATTTTAAATCATTTTTATTTAGGTATACCTAGTAGTGATAGTAAAACAAAATTAATGGTTTTAGCGGTAAGTGGTATTATACGAAGGTTTATTATTATATATTTTTACCACAGCTCTGTCTCTTTCACATGCATATATAAAAGCGAGTGAAAAAAACAAACTCCTTCGAAATTCGATTTTGGAATTCGACCTCAAAGAAAACACGTCCGGAAACGCGTTATACCCTAAAATTTAAAGATATACAAATATCTTTATATATAAATAAATTATGTTGTTTTTTAAATGTTATTGCTTGTATGTTTAATATATTATGAGATTTTAATAAAAATAAGTCTAATTAATAGTATAAAATTGGTGTTTAACCAATACATTTTTATTTGGAATTTGAACAATGATACATTTGAAAAATAAACATCAGGCACGAGGTATCAAAACGCGATTTAAAAAAATAGCGGGAATAAAGTAAACATTTCTCTGATGCTGATAGCGTATAGCGTAACGTGTTAAGTTATATTAATATAAAATACTTAATCTAAAAAGATGAGTGAAACTAGCGATGATGTCTGTAGGTACTTTAACACCAGCAGAGTTAAAACAACAAGTGATTAATGCAGAATTTTATTTTCAATTTATTCCTGTAAATTTTTATGTCTCCTAAGTAATATGTGTTTTCACTGCTGAGGTGAAAAGTTATGTGTGCTACACGAGAGCAAAGTTTTTTGCATCTCGTGCTGTTGAGTCCCTCACTACACTCAGGATTCTAACCTTTATTCACTCGCTACGCTCGTGAATCAATCATAGAATCCTTCGCTTGCTCGGGACTCAAAATCAGCACTCGTAACGAAATGAAATGAAATGAAATGAAATGAAATGAAATTTCATATCATCATTATAATCACTTGATGAAATCGTGACGTGTAGACGCCAGTCGTCCAACTCAAGTTCATTGGGTGGGCGGTACCACCAGATTTTAACCAATCTGGTGGACGGAATGAAAATCAGTGATTTGATTGTGTCGTGTAGACGGGCAAAGCCAATTCGATTGAAAATTTGATCAGTGGTAAAATTGTGCCGTGTGGCAAGGCCTTAACCCGTAAAACATACCTAGACGAAACAATAAGTATGTAGGTACCTCATCAACATTAGTTGCAAATGTTCTAATCACGAATGTCACATAGCATCTAAACGTATGAATCCACACCTAAAAATTTAAATGAAATCCATGACGAGTATCTAAATACTTATCTAACTTATTTAAACCTACAACGCTTTTCACATTCCGTTGAGGTCATAATAATTTTTCGTATCAAAAGATAATTCAGGAACTCTATTTCTTTTTTGTTTTAACGATAATAATGATTGGTACCTACAAATATCTCAATATATTATTTCAAAAAAACGCTACACATTGCTTCACATTGTCACAGTCTGCATATCGATTATATCTGTTCGTTCGTTGTGTGGGACAGATACGTTCTTTGTCCTCATCTGTGGGTCACAGGTCAAACTGAAGGCAGGACTAGATATGAACATGAACAACTTCTCAGTAAAGGTTATCTCTCTTACCCTTGCCTGAGTGCATCGTACATTTCTATAGAATTTACCTACTGTTGATATGAGTAATGTATTTTCTTGTGAATCGTGAGTGCATTAAAGAATTTAGCCATTGGTGATTTCCTTAATTTTAATAAGTAGGTAGGTGATTACTGATTAGTTATACGGTTTAAATTAATTTATAGCGTTACCTGTTCTTACCTGCTTAGTGACAAAACAGCAACTCAGTACATTTATAAAGTTGCTGTTATATATAAATATTGATATTAAACTAGCACCAACTAAAAAATATGATGCGTCTCTATATGTTTAATCCATGGTCAATTTCCAGTTGAAAGAGACTTAAGGCGCTGTGTACAGTACACTGAGTTCAGCTGTTGCTGTCACTGTCGGATTGTATACATAAGAAAGAGAAGCGCGATGACGACGGGACGTTCAGAACGAGTTATTTATCATTAAATACATTAATCCTTACAAATATCTTATTCCAATCGATAAATAAAAACAACAGTTCCCTTTATTATTATATACTAGCTGTGCCCGCGACTCCGTTCGCGCGGAATTTGTATTTTCATTGGGCTACAGAAGTGATACCCAAAATGTTTTAAGTTGCATATAATACCTATATTGAATAGTGTAGATGTCCTAAAAATAGCTCAAATTACTTTCACTTGTTCGTGCAAGTCCACACCGCGAAGTTACCAATCGCGAGTAAAAGATCAGAGAATTCCTGTGCATGTTTGTTGCCTCATAATCATGCTCGCATATTTAATGTCAAAATGCATAGCGATAATACAATCCCATAGTTATGAAATCTTTAGACAGGCTATAATTTCATCAGCTCTTGTCTCATATTGTGTGGTGGTATAACAGACAGAGCCTAAGGAAAATCGCCACAAAAAAGTACTGTTAATGGTTATACCGCCCATGGGTTCGTCATTTTGCATTCGAACAATCTTACTTTATCTTCGTTCCTTTGCCGAAATCACCTAATCACCTTGGTAGGAAAAATCTTGCCGTTCCACCCGGAGCATCTACAAATAGTATTTTTCTCAAATCACTATTCACGCTACGACACACACGATCATAATTATAAACGCTCTTCTTCAGTAAGTCTCGAGAGATCATTTTTACACCAGCAAAAGATGGCTCGTATCGGTCGTCGTGGTCGTTCATATTGAGTAATAGGATAGATATAACTATCTACTGTCAAGCAATGGTTTATTAGATTGTTGCGGGAACCTAAAAATGTCCTCGGCCAATTTGTCTTCATATTAATTATGCCATAACTATGCAGCATCTCAAACCCATGGTGTCATCGATGAGGACTTTTACTTATACTTGCTTCAGACAATGCCATCCCAGTGTTTATCCCCATCCAGTAAAATAAAGTGACTCGCCACTCTTCAACCTGTTTACATATACATGTGCGAATACGTCCAGCCTAAGCTGAACCCTATTTAATATAATTAATCATAAAGATTTAAGCTCAATTTAAATCGGAAGACCAAATGTTTGAAAATATCCTATTTATAGTCTTTCAACCCTCGTAATTTTATATTTGACTGATCATAATATATTAAGTTTCAACTAATTCAACTAAATAGTTACTTTTATAGAACAAATTTTAACCGAACAAATGCATCGTAATGTTTACTTTGACACAACTTTTATATATGAACCGATTCGTATAAAACAAACATCAAATGTTAAGTGGGGCTTACTACAATAAATCAGTGAAAATCGCATTCTATTTCTATTAGCCGTTTCTGAGATTAGCGTGCACAGACAGACAAAAATTTTAATAATTATATTTTTGCCTTTTCTTCTTTAATGTAGACCCCTTAAAATAGATTTCTTCTGAATATCTTCCATGTACGGACATCGATCACTTACAGATTTATTATATGTATAGACGGCCGTTTCGCGCGTTAAACAAAAATCAACCGCATACTGGCGCCGCGAGATTTGGAAGTTTTATTTCATCTATATCTTGTGTGATTATAAACCGATCTCTATATTTTTTTTAATATAAAATACATTTTAAAGTGTACTTTTTGAATATGGGAGTTTGATAAAGATATATCTATGTGAAATATAATATATTGATGTATTTAATACACTTTGAAGAAATGCCTAACGATTAAACCCGTTATTGTGGCTAATTTATAAAAGATAGATATATACTATCAAGGACTTTTTTGTAGACCTTTTAAAGACCATCATCTTTGTAATACATACTTTTGATGAATGATCAACGTATGCGAGGATAAGAGCTCGAAAGCGCATTTTCATCCGACTTGCTTCAAATTTATCGTCACTGCTCAGCTCCTATGTGTTTTAGCGTTATGTGTTATAGCCTATAACCTGCCCAGGAGTATGGACTAAAATCGTACCAAGTTTGGTTAAAATCCCTTCAGTAGTTTTTGACCCATGCGTGCACATACAGACAGACAGACAGACAGACGGACAGACAGACAGACAGACAAAAAATTTACTGATTGCATTTTTGGCATCAGTATCGATCACCATTCATCCTCCAATATTAATTTTGAATATATATTCAATGTACAGAATTGACCTCTCTACAGTTTTATTATAATTTTATTATAAGTATAGATTACATCACTGTTATTAATATTATCAAGATTTGTTTATAAATAATACAGTTACAATTGCTACAATTTAAATTTTAATGGTTATTTTATGGTTTTTTTTTATCGAGAAAATTTACCGAAAACGTGTTTTGAACACAATGGTCCCCCCATAAATATGATCAAGATTAACATATATTTTTTTAGCTGCTCTAAAATGTATACATTTGGCTAAAATCTGTTTTGTGAAGCCTATTTTGACTAGGTACAGCGCCTTAAACAGTTATCGAGAACGATACTGAATAGGTACGATGGCCCATTTGGCAATGACAGTAAGTACTTATCTCATTGAGGCACATGAGTAGTGAGACTGTCTGGCCCGTCTATGGCCATATTCGGAACAATATTAGACAATTTCGACTGTAGTATACTGTATACGGGTGGGTTATGATTATGATCCTTATGATTATGATGGATGCGGTTAAATGAAGTGAAGTAATGGTCAATTAATCACCGTTTCAATCATTTTTAACCAACTGTGATGTACCTATTTGAAATATTCGAACAATATTGAAGTTGGTTTAATATCTAAAGTCTGAAATAAAATTCCCAAGCGGAGATAGATGGATGTAAGTATATCCTATAATTAAACACTAAGTTTTGCAGGTAGTTTAGCTTTACCTATAGCGAAATGTAGATCCAGAACTAAGTTTTATACGACTCTACCTCAACACCTGAGTCTTTACACCTGAGTAGCCTAGGCATAGTTTGGTAAAAGGTAGGTACATAGGTATACATTTTACCTATATCATGAGTATACAGTCTAGCAGTAGCATTTCTAGGCAACTGTGCAATGGTATGGTCCACATATTCCACATAATTGGGTACCAGACGCTATTTTTCAACATCTTTCTTTTTCTTTCTTCGTATCGTGAAAATGTGTAATTTTAACTCAGGTGTCCTCATTTTATGCTCCTATAATGTCCTGGCTTGGAACCCTGAAAGAATGACTTCCGACATAGCCTAACGATGCCTGTGTCTGAGACAAAACCGGGACCATACTCACTAAAGCATAGTAGAGCTCTGATTATAATGCCATAAGCTGTCACACCCTTCCAACCTGTGATCTAATTTCAACTGAATATGATTTTATGGCCCTTCTTATTAATCTTCTACATTTACAACATAATATGCTCTATGCAGTCTATGCTGATGCCGATGCGTTATCTTATTATATAGATAGTTCTTATATTAGTTGAGACAAAATAGACATTCTTTATAAGTTTATTTTATTATTTATTATAGGTAGGTATCATAATTTCACTACAATATGTAACTACTTACTTCCTGTTAAAATAAAACTGTAAAAGCCTAATGTAAAAAACTGTGGTTATATTTACGTAATGAGGATAATATAGAGACACATTAATTTACCACAAAAAAGAAGGTACTTGGCAATATTATAATATTCTGTCCCTCTACCTACATAAAATATTTATTTTATTGGTAGACAAAGTTGTAAAACAATTCGTTCTTATCTTTTGGGGCAACACCGTTGCTGGCTACACCTATATAAATATACTTGTTATAGGTACATATTGTAAAATATTGTATTAAAAGTAGCGTGGTAGAGTGATGTGACCGTGTTTCAGTATTCCACTTGTGTTACGAAAATTCTACATACATACAATGTATTGCGTACATAGCCTGATATATCTTGGAGCTGGCACGATAAAAACGACATAGATATGAACACTGATAACGAAATAGCATTAATTATGAGTGCTTTCATTTAATGCATGTTCAATAACACACATTATCTTAAATAAATAATGTGGAGGGCAATTTCCGTGTGATTCAAAGTTAGAGTTAACTAGCTAGTTATCTACCACTGCATATCATTATGTATTCATTTCTTTCTACCTATATTATTATGAAATTTGTTACGCAAGTAGGCTATAGCTCAATTTCTTTCTCAATGTCGTAGGTCGTTTTGATATAAAATTTAATAACACCTTGATCATAAATTTATATTCTCGTCGCGGTTAATACCTATTGTTACTGTTGTGCCGAACTTAAAAGAGCAATTCACACATACAATTCGTTATTTCTCAAAAGTAACTTCCTTTTCATAATAATCATAATTAAATACCAAAACGAAATACTAAAAGAGAATCATCTAGGAGTACAGTGCATATATTATTGAAGTGACCGGAAAAAAGGACTAACAAACTATGTCTAACCTACCTATCAGCAGAATATACAAAATATGCACTGATTATTAGGTATTTTATTTAAATGATTGCGAACGGTATCTAAATAAGTAGGTACCAACTAATAGGTGGATACAGGACACCTTAGTACCTTAGCACGGAACACCCGTCCGTAGATCTCAGTGTTTAATCTCGTCATTATCACCATTATGATCTGTGATTATTACAGTAATCGGCGGTTGATCTGTCAACGGTCTTGTAAATAAAACTGTGAAGTCACTTTTTCACTTACTTTGAAATGAATCTATGTCTACGCATCGTTTTCTTACAGCGCGACGTTCTACACAAGTACTCGTATTGTTATCAACCCGCAAGTTGATTATTATGAACGCAGACGCAAATAGTATTAGCTATTAAGGTCTCGTGACACGGTAAAGATTCAGGTATCTGGGTCTTTGCCCTGGAAACCTGAGTCTATTTGAGCGCCGCCTATAAAGATTAGCTTTGCACTGTCTGTGGTCTCGGGGATCAAAACTACATTCTATAGATTAGAGACAAAAGGTCATTAACCTTCTGTTTCTAATACAAACACTAGGACAAAGCAAAGTACCTTGTTCCCAATGCCCGTGGTCTGGTAAAAGGGCTAGTACTTAGGCGTACCTATGTACCTACTTATGTTGTAAATAGCGAAAAACCGTATTATAATGACAGCCAATGCAATACTGTTTTTATTTGGAATATTTCTTCTTGTTATTAAGAAATTGTGTGTCTATCTAACGTTATGGTAATCTATAAAGGAAGATTGACATACGATTTCTTTAAAACGAAATATTGTTTTAATGTTGTTTATACTTTATCGGTATCTAAATGTTTGCTATATTTGGTTGACATCTTCTTCATTTCCATTTTGTTATCTGATTACCGAGCAACTAAAATATCAAGCTATGAGGTAAGGCTCGCTTAAGCTTAGCCTATAATCAAATATCTTAAATTACTCATGTGATTACACACATTACAATGAGTCTACAAATGACGAACGCGGAAATGTTTTCCTGAAAAAATGTTTTACTATGTGGTTCCTCCACACCTATAATTTGTTCTGGTCACATGCCGGCATTGTATGACAACTAAGTTATTCTTACTAATGTCAGCAGAGATAATAAAAATAATAGAGGCTAAATAATATGAGATTAGATGTTTGAAGTAATGCAATAATGGTGGTGCAGTGAATAATGTGTGACATCCTCGTGACGTGTGGCGGACGGGAGCGTCGCGTGTCCGTCAGTCGCGCCGACTACTCGCCGGCTCTTTTGTTGTAGCGAATTGCTACGTGATCGCCAATTGTGACTTGCAACTGTATCTAACAAAATATATCAACTGTAGGAGTAACAGCTATCTATTATGAAAAGTTAAACAATTATCATCCATGATTACATAATAGTAGAAGTAAAGTGCTTTCTTTCTTATTCTTCTTTCTACATACAAGAAAACGATTGTTGTATCCGAATCAAAAATATTTTTAATTCCATTAACGAAGTGAAGCAATTAAGAAGTATACAGAGGTGAACACACCAGGGATGCGTGACCTACCGCCATTAGTACCGAAGTAAAAGTAAAGAAATCGGTCCCGATTTTTGTCTCAGAACAAGTATCGCTTATCCAGCTCGAGGGCCATCAAATTCACACCTAAACCGCGAAACCCCTATGTGACCAATGGTAAAGGCCACACTCAGAAAAAAAAACAGACTAGGAAGATTTAATTTAAAGAAATTACATTGTTCCATTAATTGGCCTTATTTTTAATCTGACGTGAGCTATTGACCGTGCCCTACATACGCAATGGAGATTTTTGACAAAATACTCCAGGTGTTAACTGTGATAACGCATTGTCTCTAGAGATATTGTAAGATTGTTAGAGAGATAACAGGTTTACTTATAATTTGGCGTGGCTATCGATAATTCCAAGGTGAGCAATGGGACTGATGCTGATCGTGATATATTTATTGATACTATTTATTTATCAATAACAATAGGTATAGATAATAATTAGTCATCCAATATTTTTGTGAATTGCAAAATTGAAAACATTGCACGGATTGTAAGATAGGTACTTAGAAATAGACGTACCTACGTAAGTTGTTGTAATTCGTGCGTTATTAAGACGTTGGCGTTTAGCCTGCCAATACAACACGTACCTACCCGGATTTATCATCAGAAAACAACCTTCCATTTGATAGATTTTGACTTTGACTTCAAACCCTACTCGAATGTAGCAATATCTACCTATAAGAGTACAATGTATGAGTAGGTAAAGTGAGTAGGTATAATTTTGTTTATAAAAAAATTATGATTATAATGTAAATTGTTTGTCCGTTTTCGTTTAGTACAAATAGCTAACAAACAAAGTAGGTGACAGGTGACATAATTTAAGGAGAGACTCTACATGGCTCTACCAAGATAATATGCCTTAAGAAAGTAAAGAAGGCGCAAATAGCAACATAACCTAATAAAGTTATGCTTTATTTGTTAGTTGAAATTAGCTATTGTTTAAAGGTTTGTATTTCTAATTAGAATTAGGTAATTTTATTCCTTTGTTTACTTATAAAAGAAACATGGAAAGGAAGTTCTCTTATAAAAACACATTGGCTGATGGAGCGTTTGATACTTAATGTCGATTACTTTTATCTCCAAAATAATCTCGATAGGAAACTAGTGGTCGATCGGAAAATATCTCAATAGGAAAATATGACGAATCAATGGACGAAATCGATATTTTGCATTATTTAAAATATGGTGGTGTTTCTCTGACTGACAGAGTAAAGAATTGTGTGACAAGAGAGTGTTGTGGGGTAAAAGACGATGTAGTGACAAGCATCGAGAAAGGTATGCTAAGATGGTTTGGGCACGTGGAGAGGATGGATGACGAAAGACTGACCAAGCAGATATATAAGGCAAGTGTGGAAGGGACAGGACGAAAGGGAAGACCTAGGCGGACGTTCTCTGACCAGATTGGAGAGATCCTAAAAACAGGACAGGTGAGAAGTATCCTGAACAGAAGAGCATGCATGAGGAATCTGATGGGAGTGAATGAAGCAAGAGAGATATGTCAGGATCGTTGCAAATGGCGTTCCGTAGTGTCTGCCTACCCCTCCGGGAAACAGGCGTGAGTCTATGTACGTATGTACCTATGTATGTATTTAAAACTTCTTTTTACGACAAATCATTCACGGTACAGGCCGTTCGTTTGTGGAATGCTTTGCCTATATCCATAAAGCAGGCTCAAACGATAACTACCTTTAAAAAGTTATTAAAAGACTACTATTTATCTATTTAATCTTTTCTATCTATTTTCAAACTCATACTTTGTTCTATCTTTTATTTCCTACAAATCCTACACTTTTATGTATGTACCTATTATATATTTTATAATTATTTTTTATGTAGGTTTATGTAGTTTTTTTTTCAGTATTTTATGTGTGTATATTTTTAACACTATATATGTAAATATTAGTTTTTTTTTTATTGTGTTTACTGTTAATAAATTTGTATAAATCATCAGTATTGCCAAACTGCCCTTTTTCCAGGTTCCTTGCTTTTCTAGTCCATCCAAAGGTTGCCTGGAAGATATTGCTTATAAGTGATAAGGCCGCCATTAAATTGTACCTTAAGTTATATGTATTTTACAAATAAGTATAAGTAGTAAATTGTATTACTTTGGTGTACAATAAAGTTGATTTGTATTGTATTGCAAAATGTGTAAGCAATCTCGATAGTGTTTTAATTATCTACATATTAAAGTCGATATAATATTTTCTAAAATAAATGTTTGCTTTTTTGTCTGAAAAGTTATTTTCATGAAATTTTGATTGCTTTTTATTTAAATATTAGCAAAAAATTGTCCCCAATTCTTTTTTTCATTTGTCAAAAGCGTTGGCAGACGAGATTTCCTAACAGAAATAACATTAGTACCTATAATGTAGATGGTGAAATCTTTGATTGATTCACTTTTTTCCATCCTTCTAAGGATATGAAGATACTTAGTCCTAACTAAGTATTCGCAAACAAACAACGATAAATAATATTTGTGTTCACAATACATGTTGCAAGAACCCCAAGTAGGCATATAAAGAAGCAGGCCTGGAATAGGGTCTGTGTCAACTGTCTTAATTGTGCAGAGGTCAAATTAATCTCTTTTAATTGTTGGCTCGGTCTGTCGGTCGGCCGTAAGACGAAATACTGCAGAACTCAATGATTCACTCGATAATCAGCACAATCATACATTCTAAGAAGCTCTCAATTTATTGTATTGCTTTCGCATCATCTATGTATCATACTTGGGATTGTTAAGGAAAATATACTAACTACCCCTTTATACTCATGCTAGTAAAAAGATAATAGTGTGGACAAATCCATCGTTTCACGCGCAAAAAGAGGGATTTGTCAACATTAAAACGGATGGTATACGAATACGAATAAGTAATATCATTTAAAACAGCAAGTAACCATCTAGCTGTAGTAAAATAAGTAGGTACCTACCTCTATCGGCAAGTATGAAGAGATATTGAATCAGAATCTGAAATCTTAGCTTTATGATTATACCTACTACCTACATAATAAAAACCGCACGACCACAAACTTGAATATGGTGGAAAATACAAAGAGAAATGAAAACTATGTGTAACTGTAACTGAATCTTCTGTTTACTAAATAGAGCAAGCATGTAGAGTTCTGCATATAGCTAGCTCTACTAGATAATTATGCCTTTCATCGATGTAGTATGCAGTATGTACCCATGATCAGTTGCCATCACCTCTTAGCTACATAAACACCTATAGGTACATAATTACCTATGTGTACAACAATTTAGCCCGCGATCCGGTAACCTACTTTAGCCCACCTTTCGACATACAGGGATCACTCTCTACCTACTTACCAAAAATTTGAATTTTGACTACCATACCATTATCCACCATCACGTTGTTGCATTTTCTGAGCTACATTATTACACATATGCGCATGTCCCCAACTCCCCACGCCACTGCAATGTATTTGTTTTCCACGTGACACAGGACACGGATTGTTCCAGACCGAACTAGGGGACGGACGAACTCAATTCTTATCATACGTCTTATATTGGTCACATCTTGCTTTCCTCTGTTCCATTATGTGTCTATAAAGGAGACCTTGAGGTAGGCCTTCCGTCGCGGGCTTGAATACCTATGAGATTATTTATGAGTACCTAGGTAGAGAAAATAATCTGTAATAATCTGTTAAAATACTTTGTAAGTAAACAAGTAAGTAAATATTGCTTCCAATCTTGAAGTGGAAACTTTGATAAATACCCAATTCTGGCTGAAATCCTACTTTTTTCATTACTGCTTAGCTGGAGGCAACAAGAACGTATATAGGTAGGTACGTTTGTAATTTGTAATTACACATGGCTATATTGCCAGTTTTTCAAAGATAAAGATAACAATATGTGAGTGTCTGAATAGCTTAGGTTCTTAACTTAGGATTGCCTTGGGAAACCGAAGCAACAAATACCTACATAGATATAAGTTGATTCGTTATATAAAAGACAAAGGGAATTCAACGCAACTTTTCACGTTCATGTGCTATTGCGAGTGTATCGGTTTGTCGAACGGAAGCGATCGGGAGAGACACTCCTGCGCAGCATGCGTGGCGGCCCCAATTGTCTGATTGATCTTTATGATTCGACAACGCCCCGCGCCTCTCCCCATGCTATTCGAGAAAGGATTCAACATAACAAAGCGGCGATGGAGATATGGTACTTATTACTACTCAGGTAGGTATATCACGTCTTATTTAAACCTAACCTAGACAACTCTACTTTTGATTAAGAACTTAAACAATTCTTTTATGCCTTTAGGATAAAACTAGTTTCGAGAAAATGTATGAAAAAGTTTTCTTTTCATGCTGCTTTTAATGACAAATACACGCTCACTATCCTACTGTTTATATCTGTTTGGCAACTTGTCAGAAACAAACATTCATTTTTAAAGTAACCAACTAGGTAACTGAAACGGATAATACCTATGTAGGTACCTACTTGCTAAGATATATTTGCACAAATAAGAACATACTGCTTGTACTCTACTGATTGTACCTAATCTAAAGATATTTTTGGCCATTATATCTCAACAGATTTTCTTTAAGGCTGTAGTGTTTTGTAACTTTAAAATATTTTTTGTGCTGACATAAAGAAGAAGTAATTGAAATGTAACCAAAATTTATAAAGACGTGTGTCAGCCAAATGGCTTTGCATAAAAGGCAGGCGCTGCTTCCAGACCAGAGAGCCAGTTAGTTCACGTGTCATGAGTGCTCTAACTTCGATTACTTATCGAATAGAGTCATACCATGTATGAAACCATATAGATCTTTGAGGTCTGTTTGAAGGAGTTGATATGTCTTGGCATATCTCACTCCTGCACAGAACTTTATATCCCTCGTTTCTACTACGCATTGATACAAGCTGTACAAAAATATGTAAATATTTATAGAATTCTACAAATTATTGGACAGACAGAACAACATTCCTAATACATTTGTATGTCCAATGACTCCATCATAAAACACCCAAGTACCAATAGTAGTTTTCGTTAAGAAGGATATAATCAGTAGCGATTGGTCTACACCAGTAGCCAGTAAATATGTAATGAGGTAGGCCCACGCCGCCTCAGATGCCTACAGAGCATCGTCATAATCAGTAGGTGTGATACACATCTCCGTCTCTCGTTTACGAGATTTGAGATATCGGTGAATGCCGCAACAGTATTTGCCTACTTTGATACGAAACTAAAGATACTCTAATCAATTTGACTATCAGATACAATTGTAAATTGTAGATTAGGATAAAATTATGCCAAAATGAGAAAAAGAATATTAACATGGACATTTGTCATTAGAGAACACAACCTTTTGGAGGGCCTCTCCCTCAGAACCGCCAGTACCGCCACATCAGACTATGTTTATGATATGTACAATCAAACAAGTCGGCGGTGGACCAGTTTGAAAAAAAATCCCTTGGCTCGCTCATAGAGTCGAGGCACACTAGAAGTATACGAATTTCAATATTTGTGTAAAGTAGCACTGGAAGCGACGATGTCTTGCTGAGCAATTCTCACCCTTATGGTGGTCTAGCGCCAAGTTGTTCAACTGTATGTCAAAGTACATGTAGGGTAGGTAGTAGCTAATCTCACTTGTTCACAACTGTAAATGTTTGAAAGGAGATGAACTAGATATATACCAATTAGGCTAACGTCACATGGCCTGTAACCGTAGGGTACAACAACGTTCAGCTCAATTCCTATAAACAACTCCGTAGGTGTCTACGGAATCGAACCGATGATCGCAGAGCTTGTATCAAAGCACTAATAAGGCCATCTACGCATGTCCTTCATGAAATTAATTCCTAGTTCTTACTTTTAGTTCATCGACAAGAGAAAGAAACGTCGTGAGAGAGAAATAATCATAATATACCTATTTGTTCTATGGTGTTTCAGTGGCTATTAATAAGTACAAACATTTTGAAACTAAAAACCTTAATATGTATGTCGCCATGATTGGTGTTTACAACGCTTAGAGTGTGTATTCCTATGTTGCTACAAATGCCTCATTTACCTTAGTATGATAGATAGTAGATACTGTACTGACTAAATAATAAGAAATAGGCAAAAGAAAGCTTATCCTGCTACGAGTGAGAAGTCCTTAACAGACTCTGAAAATACGGAATACAGCTAGAGAATCAGAGAATATGATTTGTCCTAAATTGTCTACTATTTTCCATTTTGGGCTTTTCCAGGATTACGAACCCTCATTCCAGTATGACGTAGGTACCTACTAACTTTGTTAATTTGAGTTATGAGACCCATCAGCCGTGATCTTTATGCTGCAACGGCGGGTTCGTAGCTATTCCAGAGAAACAGGAGAACTTTGTCACAATGACCTAACGTGGCTATACTTCATACTTGTAGGTACTTACATGAGTTTCTGCAGATGCTGTGTTTTTGATTCAAAGAGGACAGAAACATTAGGAATAACATTTGCTTGCAATGAGAATGCAGTATGGGCGATCTGATGTTTTCTACAGCTTAATATATGTATACATCAGATGCCTTATCAGATTTTATCAAAACTGAAAAGTATTAACATTATATGGTATGATGCAAGGTCGAAGTTTATAACCTGTATCGGTTTTGCATTAAATCTAAGACTCTATCAACTTAGCTAATAACCGTAAGACGTATCAGTAATAAACCTTAGATATTCACGTTTTAGTTACCTACATCATTATGTACATATACTACTGAACTCTAGTTAATTAACTACCAAAGCCGCGTTACGTCCAACACCTTGTCTTTATACAACAATACCTCGATAACGCTCAAGTAAATGCCTGCATATCTCGGTATCGATGTCTTTACGAAATAAATCATTATGTAGATAAGGTCGATGAGTATTTTGAACGATGAATCAGAATATTAGTGCGACAACAGAAATTTGAGGATGTATCGACAAATTATCTAATAGGCTGATTTCTTTGAAAAACTGAAATTACGCATGAGGAAAATAAAATATTTTAGCATCCCTTATTTGATCAAAATCAGTTCCTCAATTGTTTTATATTTATTCGAAACATTTACGAGGTACAATGTGGTACATTCGTATTAAATTACAGCTGTTTTTTATTATCTAATAAGTAATTTTACAATCGTCGTGCAGGTAAAAATCGTCATCGATAATGATTAATTAGTGAGATATCTTAATGGGTTCTGAGATTACCAAACTTGTTTGACTTAATTACAAATATTTGGTTCATGCCTAAAATGACATGGTATTAAGTATGTTATATTATATGATATGTCGCCAATTTGAAGTGAGATCGTTTACCTATAAGTACATAAATTATTATATACCTAACTAAAGTAGCCGCTTCAGAGATTTCAGGTGACTATATCTAAACAAGGCTATAAATGTATATTATTATGTAGGTACAATAAACTTAATTTTAAAATGTGTCTTCGTCTTGGTGCAACGTGATAAGCTACATCTCTCTTATTCCTCAACTTCTGAGAATCATCTCCTATCTTAGCAAATAAGTAAGACAATTTCTTTGTAATTTACCTGTACATATTGTATTTTCCAGCTTTCAGCACCACTTTCAACAACACTTTCAACACGAATCACTGAAATAGTCACAATCACCAGCACATGTTCACAACACAAACACAACGGATAGAGTCGAATGTTGCGGTGCACTATGACATATACTCGTCGCTGGGGAGCTGCAATCAGCGACGGAAGACATTCGTTGAATTGATTCAATTAGTGCTACTGTAGCGTATTCAGTCGGCCGATGCCGCACCGCGGTGAGATACTCCTTCCACACCGGTGGATCAACTGATACTGGTGACGCTGTAATCTTTTATCAGCGCGTCCTTCTGCGCCCAAGCACCCTGTAGCAACCACTGCTGTGGCTCTGTTCTGAGACAATAACGATGCGACTCGTGCGACTGATCGAACGGCCCAGATACCTACCACAATGCGATACTGCTCATATCTGAATGCCCCGATTGGTTTGTCGATTATGTTTATTCAGTAATAGTTTCTGGCCTCGTCAAGTAATGCGCGTCTTTGTGTTATTTCACAGTGTATCGACTGCTGATAATAGTTCCCGTAATGAATTTATAATGGGCTCATTAGATAAAATTCAAATTGAAGTTTATTCAGACTAATACGGTAATTAATTTATTTAATGACGCGTAGAACAATCATGCATCGATGTTTGTTGTTACAGAAAGTAGCTTATAACTAAATGTGTACACAAGGCCTAGCAACTTGAGAACAATAAGTTCAGTAAGTGCTTTCAATTGGATAATAGAACAAGAATTGTCGCTTCGGCCGTCTTGTCGTTTATTCGCATGTTGTGAAACATTGCGCTTAATTACACAAGAATGCGCTGAGGACAATTATTTGACGAAAACGTCTGAATCATCCATAGTAAATAAAATATCTTGACATGTGATATAAACAAGGCCAAGTAAATAGGAATGAGATTAAGAAACAACTATTTACCCAAGCCCAACTATTTTCTATCTACGTGTCTATATAATTTATTATAGCTGCACGGTTGGCGTAGTGGTTTAAGCGGCCGCCTCACCGCTTGACACTGCGCCGAGTGTTATGGGTTCGATTCTCACACGAGGCAACACTGTGTATTTCACAAATTTTTGTTTCGAGTCTGGGTGTTAATTGTGTCCGTTAGTTGTATGTTTGTAAAGTTCCCCGCGACACAGGATTTAGTTCGATTGCGGGAATTGTCTTTTTAAAAAATAAAATTAAAAAAAAAAATTAACTCCTCTAAGCTAACTGGCAGGTATTACGATTTTGTTAAAGACAATAAACATGCCTAAAATGCGCTGAGTGTTGCAGGTTGTGAGTTTCATGTTCATGGGAATAAAATTATGACTTACAATGTGACTATTAATTTGTTGCCGCGTATGTGTCCGCTTAATCAATGTCTGTAAGGTAGGCATGCACTTCCACAATTTTTTTCAAGAGAGTAAGTATCTAAGTTTCGTCTTATCTAAGCCTTGAGACGTCCACTGCTGGACATAGGCCTCGTCCACACAGGCCGATAGGTATATGCCGCCTGTGCCGCCTGCGATTAAGTACCTACTAAAAAAACTTATACTGCAAGCCTGTAGACTGTAGACTATTACAATTTATCTATATTTTCAGACAAGTTCAGACAAAACTGTTTTCTATAGCTAGCTGCAAAGAATGGTTGCAACTGGAGCACAATTTAGCGCATTAACCCATTAAACGTGGCTCTTGTCCAAATAGGAACTGCGCGAATCGATTCATGAATCTACCTACTTGGGTAAGCTACATAGGCGCGGCCTGTTCTCCATGAATGAACATTATATACTTACTCATATGCTGGGACAGCCATTCTGAATATGACAAAGCATGTGTACCTACCGCTAAGTATCGGTACCTACTATATAATCATAGCTGGGCATCGTTAATCAAATAATTAACTTCGTTAATCGCTAATCCGTTACTAAAAAAGTTAACTTCGTTAAACGTTAAAGCGCTACATTTGAGACGAGTTAACGCAAGTTAACGTTAATCGTTAATCCGTTAACACATGGTATAAATACTATTTTCATGAGAATTTTATAAGAACTGTTGGTTTAGGTTTTGGGAATTAACAGGTTAGGAACAAAAAAAATCGACGTAGAATAGAATAGAATAGAATAGAATAGAATAGAATAGAATAGAATAGAATAGAATAGAATAGAATAGAATAGAATAGAATAGAATAGAATATCATTTATTTTCTAGAATATGGTATCATACATGTGTTATAAATTTAACATCCTCAAGTACCTACACGTCGATTTTTTTTATATATATGTATAGAGTGTGTAATTTAGTCATCCGGTATAGTGTGGGTATTGCCTTCATGAACAATAATATGTTGAAGTTCTCGTCTGAAAGCGAAGCTCGTTTTGGCGTTAAAATATCTTTGGACACAGTCTCACGCCTATAACCCCGAAGAAGTAGGCAGAAGTGTATTTCTACACCCACTTTTCGCCAGATATACTTTAGTCCCACGTAATAAGGGGCGAGCCTATTGCCGTACCGGGCACATATCCAGACTCTGTGCTGTTAATTTCGTGACAGAAAAACCCAATAACACTGCCCGACCCAGGAATCGAACCCGGGACCTCCTGATCCCACGCGCACATTTATTCCGCAAGACCACCGAGCAGTCGTACAGGGTTTGATGTCGAGTTTTCCATCTCTACGCAAAGATGGTATTTGCATCGTGTTATCCCTTAGTCGCCTCTTACGACACCCACGGGAAGATAGGGGGTGGTGACACTTGTATTCTATGCCGTCAACCACACGGCGGCTTAATATATATTTGCCCGTAGAAAAAAGACGTACAACTGCAGAGCTTGAGGGTATAACAGTGTTATATTTAATAAACAAATTTATGAATAACTGTTCCCCGAGAAATACCGCATTGTCGAACGAGTCTTTTGATTTCATGTCTCTCGATCTGAATACAAAATTAACATAATCACTCAAGTGTGGCCACGGATTTTCGTCTGTAGTGGACATGGAATCCAACTGCATGTTGTGTTTTTTATTTGCACAATACCTACTCTGTTTAATAAACACACTAGACAGACGTGAACTATAACGAACTATAAAATCCAAAAAGTACGCAGTATTTAGCAAACAAAACACTCGTTACCTACTCTAAACGCCGAACGCTAAACGAACGAATTACACACATGTGTCATGAAACTCATGAAGCAAATTTCTTCGCATTATTCTTTCCTCAGTTACACGCGCCGGCAAGGCATATAGTTTCATTTCACTTGCGGCACGCGCCGTGCCACACTTGTCGACCGACCCGAACAAACTTGTCAGAACACATTTTGCACGGCGCGGCGGCGCGGCACGGTGCGGTAAATAGTAGGTAACGTATTAACGGACTTGGAAAATTTTAACGGAAGTTAACAAGTCCGTTAACACTTTTTGAAGTTAACTTAAAAGTTAATCGGTTAGTGGAAATGTTAACTTCGTTAATTAACGATTAACGGATTAACGAGTTAATGCCCAGCTATGTATATAATTATGCCGTAGGTATATGGAATAGAGCTTCTTCGGAATTACAATACCTATCTACAACAATATTCTTAAACGTAGGTAATAGTTAAAACTTTGCAATGTTAAGTTTATTAGTCAATGCAGATGATGGATAGATATAGACGTTATGACTAACGTCCCTATATTAAAATGGGGCACACGTCCCCTTCCCTCCAAAAGCATTTGTTATCCTCAGAGGAGACAAAAAACTTCTTTAGTGTTTCTCTCGATGAAACCTTGCTTCGCCTAAAGCAAAATAGGACTCCCCTCTAAAATAAGACCACCAATAATAAAAGCAACGATAGGCTAGTGGAGAGACCGACAGACTGCTCCACAAATGCTAAGGGTTCGAAACCACGGGGCGCACCAATGACTTTTCGAGGTTATAGGCGTCTTTAAATTGTAAATTATAGATGGCTGAAGGCAAACATTGTAAGGAAACCTACATGTCTGTTAGTTCTTCATAGTGTTCCCGAAAGACATGTGAAGCCTGCCAACTCGAACTTGGTCAGCGTGGTAGACAATAGACTTACCCTTCTCAAAGTGAGTATAGGCATAGGGGAAAGTCGCGATCATTGGACCAGCGTTTTCATTGGACCACCAAGGTATTTCCAAAACTATCCAAGCTAGCAACACCCAAACCAGTCGAAACGAGTCCGTGCTGGCTTAGTTGGACTCCTCTCTAAGCTCAGCGACGCTGCGGAACATGGCGAGGAGTTACGTGTGTCATTGTATTTGTAAGCGGTCAAAATCTTATTATATGACTCGGAACAATCTGATGTAGGTAACTATCATTCTACTCATATTTGTTTGTGTGCACTGGTATGAAATATTAGATAGTTTAAATGTGATTCCATGAGTGTTATTAAATTTTGTCTAATCATGTCCTTGTAAATTTTAGATTTTCTTTTATGAAACGAACACCTTGTTGCTATCAATGGACCACAAGAGAGTTCCGCCGTTAGACCGGTCCAAGCATAGCAACTTTCTATTGTATGATTTTACTAACGTAGGCTCCGAGTATTTCAGTGATTATAGAAAAAAAGCTCTTGAAAACATAGTAAATTAATAATTTTAGAATGTCGTCATATAAAAGAAATACTTTATTACAATATAAAACTAGCATGAACCTCGCTCTAGAATCAGTGAAAAACATAAGGCTGGTTTAAATGAAGCTAGTAGAATTTATGAAGTCCCGAGAGTAACACTCAAACGAAGATTACATATATGGAGTAAACCAATAAGCCCAAGAAAACGCGAACTATAACTATAGGTTGTTTGTTTGTCGTAAGTGTATGATTGTTGTTTGTCTCTCCTCGAATGCCATTATTTAATCAAATTGATAATTCTAATAAGTTACCTTGATTGGACCTCTAGAACAAATTTCTCGAAGTCCATTCACGGCAACCTAGTGGTTCAATGAAGGTGCCCATGGTCCAAAGAAGGTAACAGCCAAAGATTTAGTTTTCTTCGTTTATACCAAATAGTATAAGCCCGAATTGTTTGTGCATTTGATTATCTTAATATATAAAATCCTTGCGTTACTGACTGACTGACAGACACGCTACAGCCGAAACTATTGGGCACAGGAAGCTGAAATTTGGCATGTATGTTCTTTGGGGACCGTAGGGGTGCACTAAGAAGAGATTTTCCGAAATTCCCACGGGATTGCCCAAAACGGGTAAATTTAAAAAAAATGCAGGCGTAGCTGCTGGCGTCCTCTAGTTATAAATAAAGGTCCCACGGATTAAAAATAATTATAGACTGCTTTCATTTTATCACTTATATTTTTTAAGATATGACGTTCTAAAGTTAGCTGGTCAATTCATAGCAACCTTCCTTTCATTCAGTAGTGGGACAGTTTATAGGTACATAGATATACAGAGCTGATGATGATCAAAATAAGAATACCTACCACTAAAGCAAGATAACACCTACTCTCTGGCAAAATGAAATCCTGTAGCTGCCACTACCATACCGAGATGCCCATCTCCAAGGGCGTTGCCAGCCGATTGCCTAGGGGTGGCAGTGACGCCAGGCAATGGCCTTTGGGGCAAGTTAATATGGTGAGAAAAGTATTGAGAAAAGAATAAATTGTAGGGTTTTTGAATATTTCGTTGGTAAGGGCTCTCCCTACCCCGGCCTCCCCTTGGCGACACCCATGCCCGTGGCTATACTGTTCATACCTAGTACGAGTTTTACACCGTGATGATCGAGTGCAAAACTCATACTAGACCCTCTGCTGATGTTAAACTTCGATACTATATCGAGAAGCTGCTTATTGAATCCTATAATCGCTTGTAGGGTTAAAGAAGCAGCTTCTCGACGTTACTCATATCGTTGTTTTTCAAGTAGGTAGGTACTACAAACCTACTCTTCGCGGGATACGTTAAGGGTCTAGAACAAAATAATTAATGAACACAAAAGAACGCTCAAGTTTGGAACTATTTACTGGATCACAAATTCACAAATTGATCACCAATTTTTATCCAGCGGTATAAAAATTGGCTAACGTAGTGAGCCATATGAGGAGAGAGATGTGCCCAGCTCTGAAATAGTTGAAATGAGTAGAAAAATTTACCCAGCGACGAACAATTCTAATGCGATCCATACCTGTGCGATTTGAGACTAGGTCCTCTCTCCGTTTAGGGGCTGCGATATTTTTTTATTACAGTGGTGATGCCATATGTACCTACCTACCACTTATGGCTGATACCCGCTTTGATTAATGCGAGTGCAACTCCTTTATACTGCTAATCAACATGCACCTGCATTGCTCACCAGCACTCGCACCAATCAAAGTGGAAATTAGACTCATTACCACTTTGTAAACAGCGTACCAGATGAATTGTACATTTTACTTAGTTCGCCAATAGATGGCGTTGGTATTATTTTCTGTACCTATTTTCTTCAAGCAGCACCAAAAATTACAAGTTACTATATGAATCAAAATAGGGTGAAGAATTTTGATTTAGAAACGTAATTACTACGCATTCATCATCAGCCTTTAACAGTCCACTGCTGGACTAGGCCTCAACTTTGAAAGGAGGAAATGGCCTACTATACCACGCTGGCCAAACGGGTTGGTATAGGATTTGTATCAAGTTTTCCTTCTTTTACAGTGCATAATATGCTCCCTCTGTCGGCTCTTACGTACGACACCCATGGGATGATATGGGGTGGTGACATTCCGTATTCTTAATCCGTCACCACACAGACAATTACTACG
This sequence comes from Euclidia mi, assembly GCA_944739405.2. Taxonomy (NCBI): domain Eukaryota; kingdom Metazoa; phylum Arthropoda; class Insecta; order Lepidoptera; family Erebidae; genus Euclidia; species Euclidia mi. Next base: position 43,826,243 of record OX123189.2, read on the forward strand.
CGTTGGAGATTATTAAAGAAATAGACCAGTCTCCCTTTCTATATTACACTACCAGATAGTAATGGCCAGGAAAGGCTCTTAAGGAAAGCTCTAGGCTCATTTATAAAATGTATGGAAATTGTTCACATAATATACAGGGTGTTTGGCGCATGGACCGACACAATTTTTTGGGGGTTAGGAGAGGGCATATCCTAGTTTTCACCCGAAGAACCCCAGGTCCTAAGTGTACCTGTACTCGAGATACGATTTTTTTATCATTTTGTCGTTTTTTTTCTGAATTATCACATATAAAACGATATAAGTTTTTAGTTTGTAGTCATATTTGCACTAGATAATTTTTATTGGATTCGCTAATGTATTATTATTCTTAAAAAAACATAAATTGTTGGGCATAAATGCAAAAAAGTCTTTGTCGAGCTTCAAAACTCTTAAAAATGAAGTAATGAGTGCAAAATATGAAACTCTAAATTAATTATAAAAAAAAACTAAAAGCTGTTTTGAACTTTAAAAAGCATCTGTACTTAATACCCCTTCTAACGATGTACGACATGGCCTTAAAATCTTTCAATATGTAATCACAAAACAAAAAAGACCCTAGCCAGTGTCAGGATAATGAAATACCAGTTTAGGTTTCAAAATGTTTTTATTGAATATGGTTACAAATTTTTTTTGGACAATTGTGTTTTCCAAATGCTTGGATCGGTAGAGTTAACCCAATTCCTTGGCCTGCACGGTCACCAGACCTGACACCCCTAGATTTTTATGTGTGGGACGTGCTAAACAAATAGTATACGCAACTGAAGTACCTACAAGAGAAATTTTAGTAGAAATAATAAATAGCGCTTTTCAAATAATTAAAGAAGGAATGCGGCTAAGGACGACGACTGTCGAAATCAGAAAAAAATGTCATGCATGCATTCGCAACGGAGGAAGTCAGTTCGAAGAAAATTTGTAACCATATTCAATAAAAACATTTTGAAACCTAAACTGTTATTTCATTATCTTGACACTGGCTAGGTAGTCTTTTTTGTTTTGTGGTTACATATTGAAAGATTTTAAGGCCATGTCGTACATCGTCAGAAAGGGTATTAAGTACAGATGTCTTTTAAAGTAATCGAAGTTCAAAAGAGCTTTTAGTTTTTTTAATAATTAATTTAGAGTTTCATATTTTGCACTCATTACTTCATTTTTAAGAGTTTTGAAGCACGACAATGACTTTTTTTGCATTTATACCCAACAATTTATGTTTTTTTAAGAATAATAATACATTAGCGAATCCAATAAAAGTTATCTAGTGCAAATATGACCACAAACTAAAAAGTTATATCGTTTTATATGTGATAATTCAGAAAAAATTGAAAAAATTATGAAAATATCGTATCTCGAGTACAGGTACACTTAGGACCTGGGGTTCTTGGGGTGAAAACTAGGATATGCCCTCCCCTAACCCCAAAATATTGTGTCGGTCCATGCGCCAAACAACCTGTATAAACGGCTTACAAGCTGATCAAACTCAAATTTCTTTCCATACTAAATTGAACTTTAATTATTATTACAGTTTTATTTTGAATTTAACGATTTCGTCGACGACGTGCGTTGCAACAAAAAGAAAATGGTAGGGCGGGCAAACATTTACCAGTATAGACTCAGGTTTTAGCATCTAAGTATTACATTATCGTATTATAATTATTGAAATATAAGGATAAACTAGTAGTATTGTACCGTGAATTAATATCCATTTCAAAAATATATATTTGCACAAAATGTCGAAAACCTAATTGACGTTTAGAAACAATAATAAATCATTTTGTCACAGAAAACTACACATTCACATCTCTACTATCATTAGTTTGACAATGACAGTTTTGACGAGACGTTTGCGGCTTTTTGGTTGTATAGCACCTTGGTGTAAACAAATTAATTTATAAATCAGTAAATGTTCTCCTTGTTGCGTTTTCTGTTATAACAATGAATGCCACGAGTTTATACGTTTCAACATGTCGACTAATAATCTTGGCTGACGCTGCGGACAAATCATCGTGGACAGATTTATTTCGTTTGGTTCCTTATTTACGACAATCTTTATCGTGTACCGTATGCGGGAATCTTTTGAAGGAGCCCTACACGCCAACAAGTTCCAGCTGCCAACATCATGTCTGTAAGAAGTGTAAAGGTGGAAGAAAAAAACTTAAGCCTTCTTGCGGCTGGTGCAAAGATTACGAAAACTACGCTGAAAACTTACAACTACGTATACTTTTGCAGTGTTATAAAAAACTTTGTGAATACTTTATGGATACAGATGTTTATAAAATATTATTGGAAGAAGATGAGATAGCAGCAGGAGTAAATGGAGGTACTGTTGCTAGTTCAGGTTTGATAGACCTAATACAAGAAGGCGCGGGCTTCAACGATGACTATAAGAGCACAGCGGGTCTCTCTAAGTCAGCATACAGTATTTTGCCGTGTGTGTACACAATCTCTGCAGGCACACAGACACAAGGTGCCTCAACTTCAAGTAATTCGGAACCTAGGGCTTCTAAAGGCTCACCTAACTCTAGATCTACTTCTAATGGGTCACCACTATATTCCGTGATGTATGCTGGCTCTGGAAATAAAATTACAATAAAGAGAAAGGCTGTTGATGAAACAGATTCTCCTCCTGCTGAGTCTTCAAGTCGGGAAAGTAAAGTGAGTAAAATAGTAGTAAATAAACTCAAGATTCTTATGAAAATAATTTTATTTTGATGTTTAATAAAAATATTTAATTTGCAGTCAAATCAACTAGGCTTTAAGAAACCCTCAAACAGATCTCGTAGTTCTGCCAGTAGTAAGAGAAAAGGTTGCAGATGTGGGAATGCGACTGCCACTCCGGGCAAGCTCACATGTTGCGGGCAGAGGTGTCCCTGCTATGTAGAGAGTAAACCATGCACAGAGTGCAAATGTAAAGGCTGTAGAAATCCACATAGACCTGATGGAATGAAGGTAAACTTTATTATAATTGTTTAGATTTAGACAAAGTATAATAATTATGATGTATAACATTACATAACATAATTTCACGCCTGTTATCCCCAAAGGGGTAGGCAGAGGTGTATTACACCACAACACATACCACTTATCGCCAGTTATGTTTGATATATAAATATATATTTTAAATCTCAAATTAGTTGTGAAAAGTGTATTTTAATATTTTCTGTAGTATTTTTTTAACTTAACACTACTGTTAATTTGTTATTGCTGTTGTTGATTGTTGATAAATGAGGGTGACAACAACTATGACTATAAAACTAAAATAAAAAATTAGTTTTCATATTGTGCATCAGATAATAACTATTCTGTTAAAATGCAGTCTAGACAAGTGTTATTCAATAAAGAATCTTGGTAAACAAACTGGTTATAGCATAACATAATTATAATAATAAACTCATGTTATTATTATGTGCTGTAAATAAAACATTATAGTTTGTTCGCGTTAAGAATGCAGTAAATAAAATAGATTAAAATATGATATTAATGATTTACATTTTAATTTTAAACTTTTAAGTGTATTTTTATAAATTCATTAAACTTAATCTTTTAAAATATAATTTGTTTGAATTTGACACCACTGTGAATACACCTTTTATCTTGCAGTTGCACTGATGACTCACTTTTTTTTTTTTTTTTTTTTTTTGTTTTACGAGGTGGAAAATCCCTTCGGATCTCCGACTCTTGGGGGAAATAAGAGCCGGAGTATGTGGTGTTTCCACTAAAAACCACCTCGACTTCCACCATGTACCCGTGTGTCGGAGGGTGGGGCATCACCAAAGCACTCGTCGCCACCCTCCGACGGGTATTGGCCCGCCAGGTGGTCAGGCGGGCCCCGAACAAAACCCCCTTGGCGACGGATTAAGGTGTTGGACTCCGCCGCCAAAACGCCCAGCGGCCGCAGAGGATAGGGAGGACGGCAACGCAACACCGCATCTCCTCTTCCTCTGCGGCCCCACCGCGACGCATCGAATGGTGCGCCCCCATTTGGTCGCGGGAGATAGGGCGCGCGGCAACGCAACACCGACACGCCTCTCCTCCCGCGACCGCACCCGACTGCGAGGGACAGACAGAACTGTCCCCCGCACCCGCACCGTTGGACGCATCCTGCGCAGGCCCCCTCAAGCCCACGCGGAGCGTCCCATCCTGGATCCCTCTTAGCTTCACCGCGGGTGACCAATCCACGGTAACTGAGCCCCCCCACCACGACAAGGTGGAGATCCCACGGGGGGGACTGATGACTCACTGCATTCTTAATGCGAATGAACTATAAGCACTGTTAACTACAATAAGGCTAAAACTATAGCGATTATTTATGACTACTTTATTTTAAATCTTGCTTAATATTATTATTTAAATTAGAGTTTATATTATTAATGTAGAAAGGCAAAACCAAAGTAAGTTTTTTTAAAATAAAATATATGCAGTAGACAAGTTACTAAAAAAACCTATAAACATTACAAATTAGGTCATATTCCAGATATTATACAGAAGTATTAGTATTGTTACTAAAATTTAATATCATCTTCTAGGTGCGGCCTCACATACCACAGTTGGACACATTGCAATTGACGCTTAACACAAACGATGACACATCACCTTCATGTTCTGGCTCCCTTGACAGTTTAGACGCAGACACTCTCACCATGGAGGCCATGGAAGAATCTCTCAATTATTCTACTGATCTTAAGGCTTCTAATATTAAAGGTAAGTATCATCTCACTTGTACTTGGTTTATGTGGACAGAACTCTGCATATACTACGAATAAATACATTGAACTTTCATACAGTTGCAATAATTTTAGTAATTAAATATATATTATATGAGCGCTATAGGTGATACCCCTCAAATCATATTACTTAAAATTTTGTATCTTCCACTACATACTTTTGTATCAAAAGGCAGTCCCTTGTTAGAATATTATTTCATGAGGTGGTCTTCTGTCAATAAATATTGCTTCTGATAATGTGTCTCTGTAACTGAGAAATATTATGTGTATTCTTGAAAATCGCTGTGTGAAAACATCTTAACATTGTACATAGCCACATGAAAATTCATGTGGAAGATATTTTATTTTGGCTAAGATCTACGCATAAGATATAAGATACACATTCAACTATTAGCGAAAGCCAAATTTTGAGTTAGAATCATTCTATGCATTCTACCTGCAAGTTAGCAACGAGTTTCACACAGATTAAAATAAAAACCATGTTTTACAATTTCAGTGTACACAAGTCAGTTACAAGAGGTGTCACCGTCGCTGCCCGCCGCCATCATGATGGACGAAGACATCCCAGGAGAGGACGACGATGACCTCAGTTCTCCGCACGACTACGCGCTAGCATCGCCGCACGACCTCGCCGACATGCACGACCACGATCATGACCACGACCATGACCATGACCATTCCCCCCAGTCGCCGCTCCTCCATGACGTCACCAGCGACATCGAAATCGACGTATGACATTCGCTTACCCTCGGGAGTGACTAGGGCCAAGCCCGACACACTGACACTGACGAGATAAGTCTTGCAGCTACGCCACCCCACCAGGTCACTCATCGCGGCAGTACTAGTCATATGCATGTCTCACTGGTATTAGGTGTAAGTCTTACTTTTATATTCTAGGATGGTGTCTCTTGTTTTATTACAATGATTGGCTGGATGTCTTAGGTCTAAGGGCTAAAGCAAACATACTACTTTGAGCGACGCGTTTTGCCAAATTTCTGTGATCGATCGCTGCATCTGAATTACTGGATTTAGTGACTGTATCGGTAAGATTCGGTTTCTACGGCAAATTAAAATCATCAGCTAAGTAGTGTCTGAGTACTGCTAGGTATTGAAAATGTTCGAAAGCACACATTATGCTAAATATCTACAATTTACGTACGTGTATGTAACTGATTGATCGGTTGTCGTCTAACATGTTAATGGTATAGGTACGTAATATGTGTGCTTTGATCAAAACGGTAGGTGAACATGCTGATATAACATTGTGTGATATCATATACCACATTTTAAAACGATTATTGAATATGACGCCCTCAAATACTAGATTTGGTTGGTACCAATTTGAAATTATAGACCTTACATAGAACAAAGTAAACCGTTTTCTATGCAGTAAGTTATACTTTCTGTTAAAATGTTTCAAACTGTTACGTAAATTTGTATTACAATAGTCTGTTCAGAAGAAATGGGCCTTCTAAAAAAATTATAGTATTGCGAATACTTGATTATATCATATAATATGTATAATACAACATTCATTCTTTCCATACGCACTTCATACAGAGGTTATAGCATGATGTTACATATATATAGGCTCAGTAATAATGTTAGTGGAAGCTTCGGCATTCGCAAAACACTCAGATAATTCAGTCTTAAGCTTGTATTACTTGTATGTGGAAAACTTATCACCATGACTTTTACCTTGACTTTGTGGGATGTAGACTTTGTAGGAGTAAGGAAATAGTGTGCAATTGATGGAAATAATGCGCGCATAATATTTTATGAATTGACATTTGATTTACTAATTTATGTACTAAATTAATTCGAAGTATAAATTATTTTAAAATTCCGCCTCATGAAATTTATTTTATTCTTTAAGATGACTAATTTGATATACATTATTTAATTTAAAGACTTCCAATGCAATGCAATCCTAAATATAAATAAAGAAAAGAGCAATTGATATGAAAAATACATATACTTCAAAACCTTACTAGAGGTCAATCCATGAGACGGTTCCTAATTCAGACTTCGATACTTTTTTGCCACCAAGTTGTGCAGCGTATGCGTGAGTTCCTCTATTAGAGCGGTTTAAGACTAGCGTTTTATACGCGCGTATAAGCTCGTTTTTGGCAGCGCATGTAGGCGCGTGTAGGCGCGCCTTTTGGAACACGCGCAACTCGTAAGAGCGTTGGCGCGCTTCTTAGCTCGTATAAGCGCGAGCCGTCAGAATCCATGCTGACACTAACACGATGTCTCTACCGTTTCGAGCGAACTCGCCGAAATATGCCCGTTTACGCGAGTCCAGTTTTTTGAAGCGCGTAATGTAGCGCGCGTGTAAGCGCGTAAGCTGAAACGACCGCATACGCGCCGAAAAACACGCTAATCTGAAACCGCCCTAAATTTAATAGCTGTCATTTATATATAGCCTACACACATATACACGAAACAAACAAATACTTATGTACGAAAATATAGGCGCTCTGACACTTTTGATAGGTATGTGGATCTGACGCCTCAGTGCTGCCGCCTGCTGTGTCATTTCAGAAAACCATCACTGTGGTTCAGACGAAAATAATAAATAAAAAAGTCGATCGTTTTGTTTGTGGTCTAGTTTACGCATAATGTTGTGCCATCATAAAAAAGGTTCAAAGAATTATGTATCAATGTCCTCAGTTATATGTTGGGTCCATCGAATTTCAATTATAGACAACACGAAGAGCTGTAGCAGATACTTAATGATGTACTTACTTAAATATCCAAAGTTAAATGTTTTATGTTACTGATATTGTTCTAGACGAGATAGATGCGACGTAATTTTGTACAAAATGTATATAAATGAAAACAAAACATGATTCTATCGGCATTGTTTTAAAACTTAAGGATTAAATGTAGTTCAAACTTTAGCCCAGTCCTGTTAAGATCGTCGATCTAAAATTGCGTTAAATCCGGGACTAATTCTGGTATTATAGTTAGTTCTTGTTTTCTTTAACTATGTCAAGCTGTGTATAGTCACAACAAAAATGCTTTAAACTTTATTAGTAAGTTGGGCAGAGGCAGCAATTTGTAATTTTATTACAATTTGTATAGAAAATTAATCGATGTTAAGCTTTCGTGATTTGTGTACATCATACAATTTTATTCAACGGCTTACAACGGTCGTGGTCCCTCCGCGGCCACGACCGTTCGAAACGGTGGAGAAAAAGGTATTTATGCCTTTAAAATTAGTATATTATCGCTAGTAAGACTCATTTAACACCCATAAAATTTAATAAAAGTGTATGATGTATAGAAAATTGTGTAGGTACCTACTGTGCAGTGAATTGCTCCTACATTCCGACCGAGTGTAAAGTTTGATGCGAGTTATATACCTCACATACGTGGCCTGGAATATATAAATAAATATAGGTAGCAGATAAGGATTTTGTCACTGCTTGTTTAAAAAACAAATTCGTACTTAAAGGCGCCCGATAAATTTGTATGATCTAATTGACGACATAGATACAAAGATTTTAAAGCTTGCTTGAAATGCATTTGTGTGATGAAGATAAATTAAGCCAACCAAACACGCTATCAAAAAAGATTGCGTTTACAGGGAGCCTGGTTTGAACTTGCACTGAATTGGAGTCGATTGTTAACGGAAGCAAGCGCCTTACATTTTTAAAACCGCCACTAGCGGATATTAGCCGTCAGTAGAGGGGGCTATGGGGGTGTTAACGCTAAGGTGCGCTTTTTTAAATGTGGCAATTGTAATTGTAATTAAAAATGTGCCCACCGACTATCGATTCAAATGGAATGCAAACTCTGTCTGGCATATCTGGCAGGTAACCAGAGCAAGACTGATTTTCAATGTTGCTATGGTCACCAATGCTGTGTGTGTTAAAATACTGAACAGGTCTGTTTTCACACCTGCTCCTCCAGGTAGCTGGTAGACCGCAGCCTGTGTTGTTGCCTTTATAAAGATTCTGATATAGCCATGTTGTGTCCTTACCTATTCTGCCGCGTCTATCTCATCTAGAACAACCAAACATTCAAACATTCACTCCAAACCGTAGCGAGTGTAGTATATTTAGTAATTCTCAATTTATAATATTGTTAATGTATAGTTGTATAAGAATACTTAGTGTGCGACTAGCTTTTACAATTTTAGCTTAATAGTATTTTACAATTTTTTTAATAAGTAGGTACTGTAATATATTTTCCTAGATTTGTATTTAAAAAAGTTACTATAAATATGATCTACATAGTATTTGAAATAGTCTTAAAATGTTATGTCGGTCCTCACTAAGGCGTGGAGTGGTAGGTAGCACAGGCGACGTCGCGGGTCACGTTTGTATGTTTGAATGTAAATGCTAGCGCCCGCGAGTCGCTACGTCCGTCGTGTATGTATGAGAAGTCAATATAAATAGTCTGTAGTAGGGTACAAGTTATTTTAATACCTATTTCTTCCCAAAGAACAATATTTTCTTCAAATCGTATTGATGTCGAAGATATTGTTATAGTATGTATATAATAATTTCCATAACATTTTAATCGTTGACTAGTTATTATCGTTTTTAATTCCATTAATAAGTACATTCACCCCACTTATTTCTTCCTCCAGTGAGCGTCGTCTTAAAATCGAGATATCGTCGTTTCAATTGAATCAAGGTATTTTATAATTTAAATTATGATTGAAAGGAAAATGAAACAAACTTTTTAATAATAAGACATAAGTAAATATTATAAAGATAAGGACAAAATGATAATTTTTAATGTTTCCATTAGTTATGAACGCAATTAATGACTACAAAGTAAACTGTGATACTGTTGTCACCATATTCGTATAGTAATGTCTCGCCACTTCCTCATAGAACTTTGGTATATTTATGTAATATCAATGCTTAGACTAATAACGGCACTGGAGTACAAAACAATATAGTTCTTACTGTAATAATAATGTAAAATATTGTATAAAGTGATTATCGTCTCATCTGCAAGTGGTGAATTAAAAGTATTTTTTGTTATTAACGTATTTTATTTTAACTTTAACACCCTTTAAGCTACAAGTTCAATCATAAAATCATTATACAATACTGTTAATTTATATTAAATTAATTAATTTCATTATAAATTTATTATTATGTTTTTGTAAATGCTATGTCAGAAACGGAATGCCACACTCTGTCGAATTCTCTCTTCAAGGCAGTGATGACGGTGGTCTCAGAGGTAAGTAGTGTGGCGTCTCTGTTGCAGTTCACTCTCGTGGTCTGGTAGTCCAGGGAGCCCATCACAGCCACGGCATCTTTACCTTCGCCCAAAGCGTCCACCAGCAAAAACTCATGCTCCAATCGTACACTAGGATTAATAACTTTTACCTCAATGCCATTTTGAGCGAATAACTGCAAGTTGTCGAAATTATTGCTGTTATGTATGGTGATTCTAATCTTCACTTTGTTCTTTTGCTGGACGTTGATGAGACACTGGGCCAGCGTATCACTGGCTAGACTTGGCACGCACACGTCCACTGACCGGCTCGCATGAAGAATCACGTAGTAAATACAAAGTAAATTGTCCAACCCTATTTGCTGCATATGCTCCTCGTTCTCATCTCCGTATAATAATATTTCGTTTATCGGTGTATCGCTCTGCGTCAACGCCATGTTACGGCTTCTAAATAAACTTATTTCCATAATTTTCAACGCTAATCCACAAATAAATGATCCTCCAGAGCATATGGTTGCCATCCATTCTTGTTTACTCATTGTGGCAAAATAATTGAAATAATAATCAAGAATTTAGGTGCTAATAATTGAGACGTTAGGTACTAATTTGACTTCGCTGACATACAATTTAATAAAAAAAAAATCATAGGTATGTGTTATGCGGGTAGACAAAATATTCTTTCACCCACAGGAATTTGGTCAAATGAGATTTATTGTTAAAATAAGTGGGTGCTTACGCAACGTTACTAGACATGATCTTCCTAAAAGCTTTTAATTTACCTACTTAATTTAGATAGGTATGTAGGTACACTGCAGTGTAGTAAAATATAACAATATCTAGTCATGGGCGTCGCCAAGGGGTGACAGGGGGGGCAGCTCCCCCCCACCCCCCTAGAGAGTCGGAAAACCCTACAATTTGTACTTTTCTCAATACTTTTCTCATTTTGACTGGCGTACTTGCCCCCCCTAGACGATCGGCTGGCGACGCCCTTGTATCTAGGTATGCCGAGATTACTGTCGTAAACTTACCATGCATTCAGGATATACCTACCTACCTAATCATGTCATGCAGAATGTGCAGAAGTTATCGATCAAGTTTATTATAGCAATTTACATAATCCAAGGCACAAGCTGAAGCCGTACCTATGCGTTGAAAAAAGGATAGGAGCTTATTAGTTTGTAATGAGTTTTATTAACTTTTTACTGGCACTTTCAATTGTTCCGTCAAATAATTAAGAACAGTTGAAAGTGTCCATTTTGACATTTTATTGTACTCGAACGTTTTGTGATTTTTATGGAAAATTATTTTTTACAGCGCTAATTTCGGTGTCTTTTCCGCTTAATTTCGTGGTTTTAATGTTGTGGTCATCTCTGTGCGAAGAGTGATGTCCAGGGCGCGGACTTGTAGCGGGTCTGGGCTGTCAAATGGTGACAACGCATCAGGTATCCGGGCATCCGCCACCAATGCGCCTCAAAACGCACCTTCGCGAAACAACCGCCCTAATCACGAAAGCAAAAGGAGCAGGAGTAAAAACAAGATACCAAGAAGCGTTCGCTACGATCTAGAAAATTCATTAGTTGGTGTAAGCGCCTGCCTTTATTATCTCTTCAATACTTACGTTAACGAAACATTATTTGCGTAGGACAATAGATTTTTTTGTTATTATATGCTAGAATCATGGCTAACAAATTGCAAGTCCTGTCAATGTGTTCAGCAGTCGTCACACGTAACAATTAGGAGTAGTAAGTACCTACCACATTGACAAATGTAAAATAAACGAATTATAGGTACTTATCTACTTAATGTTACCTACAGTACTCGCCAATCTTTATGGCCGCTCTGAATGTAGCCATCGGTACGAACTTGCGCATGGTACAGTCGGGTGGACATGTCATAACCAAGAAAATATATTTGTAATTATTGAAAATTAAAATCTTCAGTTACGTTGTTAGATTAGCTATATTATATTGTTTAATTACATATTCAATCAAATTCGAGTAATGTAAATTCAGTTAGGTGAAGGGACTTTTAAGCCTAGACTTCTTTCCTTCTTCATAAACGTTACTACGTCATACACTATTTTTCGTGTTTGGCGACTTAAAACATTAAAACGACCGCAAGGCATGATCAATGACAATGGTAACTATATCAGTAGAAATAACAACAAGAAACAACGATAGCAATGAGAAACAATATAGAAGTACCACTACGAAACTATTTTAAACGCGATGATACTGTCAGAGCTCAGCGATTATGTGAGTCGTGTACGAACGTAGCACACTCACACTAACGCGCGGGAGGCGAGGACGCTAGCGGGTGGAAGGCAGCGCGCGCGGGCGTGCCCTGCCTCCACGCCCCGCGTACGTCCCGCTGATACCTGATTTTGTGTTCTGCGCAGCGCACTGCGGCTATGTTCGGAGCGGCCATAAAGTTTGGCGAGTACTGTACCTACCTATTAGGATTATAGCATTTAACATTAAGTATTTCGAGTTGACGCAAAAGTTTTTTTGCTTTATATAAATAGGAGCTTTCTCTTTTTTGCCGAATTTAAACGTTACAATAGGTACTTATGACTATGCCTTTAAGATCCTCCGCGGTTAGGATTTTAAGTTACAGGTAGGTACTCAGAGTGGCATAGCTAATACCTATTCCAATAATACTTAATATGGTTGTCGTCTAAAGAGTAATTCGGGCTACAAGGCGCCAATTTATTTTTATAGCTATGTGACGTGTGGTTTGAAGAAATCAAACCGCACTTGGTGCGCAACAATATAAAGTTGCACGTGCACGGCGGCGAAGAGCATCCTACCCCGAGTGCGGGGTGTGCCAGCGGTGACTTCGAGCAACAGCCAACATTGCAGAGCTGTTCCCACCTCGATCCAGGTGCTGCCCTCGATGTACGATCCTCGATACATTCGCGCCAGCTATTAACCATTGCTGTTGTAGGTCGCGCGGTCGCGCCATGGATTGAGTGGTGATGTTGCATTTGCTGAAGAGTAGGTATTGTACGAAAGGATTCTGGTTACGATGAAAACGCACGGGGCATGAAAATGTTGTCTGTCATCGCGAATGGAGAGTGAATGCACAACTCTGTATGGATTTCATCGATTCTTACGAGAAGTATGTTGATGATGTATGCCAATTTTATTCAGCGACGAATTTGCTTACACCCTCCTTAAATAGCTTTGCCAAAAAAATAAACCAGATCCAGCTGTAAGTAGGTACCTACTAATGTTTGCAATATTGTGGATAGCTTCAACGGCACAAAGTTGCAAATTATGTCGGCTCCTGTTCAACGCGGCGAACAGCATCCAAAGCGCCGTCTCCCAAGCTTCGAACGCCAACTCCCCGCCAAGACCGCCCGCCAACGGCGTTAACAACGCAGACGCCGCGCAAAAACGTACAGGTACACAATACAAGTGCAATATATTTCTGTTTATTTATTAATCTATGGTTCAACTCTTGCCCATTGAAGTCACGATCACATGGCGTTTAAATCCTAGCGCCTTGCCGAATTCAAACTTCTTTATGACCTTAAACTGTAGTCAGATCATCACACACGTTGAGCCGAAAGTGTAGAAGTATAGTGAAAAGCAAAATTCTCAAAATTAATATATCTAATCCTAATACCAACGAATATTTATCTACCAAATAGCAAAACGGATGTTTTTTGCTATTTAGTAATACCTACATTAATATGCCTATTAGTAATAATAAGGTATATATACCTAAGCTATACAAATGTCTACTAACGAGATAGTGGAAACTTGCTCAAATGTTTCAGATTCAGCGTCCCACCTCTGAGACCACACAAGTGCTACGTCCTCACCGTATCGCAGTACACAGCCGTAGAAAGAAACGCATAACCCAACCGCAATCCAGCTCGAAGTACCAAGTGCCTCGTCTTTGCCGCGCTAAGAGCGTTATATCTGCCGCTGTAAATCAGCTTCGCCCGCGAGTTGATGACGCCTGCGTACGGGAACTCTTTAAATCTGTTTATAATAAAGGTGAGCAGTTACTTTATTGGAGCAGCTTGTCTTTCAATATTGTTTAGTAAAAGCTCTGCTTAGTTTGCGACTAGATGGTGTTGTGTGTATGTGGTAGATCATTCTTATTATTTTATAGTCAAAGAAAGTTAAAATAGCCTAGATGCGCTTTCTATCATCATCATCCTACCGCCGTCCCTTGAGAAGAAAGTTGAAGACTGGAGTGATGATACTCAGCTTGCATTGGTTCGGAATTTTACCGGGGAGGAGTACGCGGAAAAAAAGATCAGTATGGGTGCTCACACCCCGCGGGCACATCACCCTCAAAGGGGACTCCAATTGACTAAGTAATCATCTTTCTTTTTACTGTGAGTGTGTAACCTACATTGTATTGGGGTTTTCAGTCCGCACAAAAGCCTACGACATGACCTAAAGATTCTTACTAAGACAAGAACCTATCTAAGTGGCGACCTGTGTAAGTGTTGCTTAACTTGGCCGACCTATTACAAACGACAAGCCACATATATTAAATATTTTACTATTTATTTCTCACTAGCTGTTTCCCGCGGTTTCACCCGCGTCACGAGAGAACTGCTTCGCGTACCCGGTTAATTTATACCCTAAGTTACTCCTTGTTACATCAGCTATCCGCCTGTGAACGTCCCGTCAAAATCGGTCCAGCCGTTCCAGAGATTAGCGAAAACTAGCTGTACCTCGCGGTTTCACCCGCGTCCTGAGGGAACTACTTCGCGTACCCGGTTAATTTATAGCCTAAGTTACACCTTGGAACATCAGCTATCCGCCAGTGAAAGTCTCGTCAAAATCGGTCCTGCCGTTCCAGAGATTAGCGACACGAGAGAGATTTTAGAACAAACAGACAGACAAAAATTTTAAAAAATGTCATTTCGGTATAATCGACTGTGAACTGGCAACCGGTAATATCTCAATTTTGACAACTTTTGAGGAGGAAGAAAAAACATGTTTGCATCATATATACAACATCTCGTATGTTAAAAAAAAATACGTAGTAAATTTTTTTTTCGTTGCACATGTATTTAAAAGCAAAAGTAACATTATATGCTTCCTTCCAACATAAAATCGTGATAGGACAATATAAATCAACACAAGGACAAACATAGGACATTTTACTTGGAACATTATGGGCGATCCCAATGGACAGATGGATGGCGCGCACCAATGACTTTTCGGAGTTCTGTGCGTATTGAATTGTTAATTATCGCTTGCCCCGTGCCTCGGAGAGCACGTTAAGCCGTCGGTCCCGGTTGTCATGAAGATCTTTGACAGTCGTTACAGGGCGTCAGTACCTTCTTAATAAACTGACACTAGTCTAAACCATGGAATATCGCTATCCCTTCGGGTTGCGGAGGTCAGACAGGCAGTCGCTCTGTGGAAAAGCTAATATTCAGCCAAATCCGGTTAGAGCAGAAAGCGGACCCCAGATTGAAACTGGGATAACGCTAAGAGGATGATGATTATGGGCGATCCCAACAAGATTGTCGGTCCACCTTGCAGGAGGCCAAGCTCTGCTACGACGTCCGGTGCGTGGCCGCCACTCCTGAACTTTTCTGCTGCAACGGCCATCGGTTCTTCTGGCTATGTACCCTGCCACTGCCACTTCAGCCTGACTATTCGGAGAACTATGTCGATGACTTTGGTTCGCCTGCGGATCTCCTCATTTCCAGCATAGCTCTCTCCATCGCCCTTTGAGTGACAACACAGGCTACACACACTGGTCAAGGCTTTCGTCTTGAGACACTGCGGGATATCGGACGTGAACATATCTATAGGAGCAGGTACGACATGGACGTTATACATGATTTTCGTCTTGTTCGACATACTTGTTGGGAGACTCTACAGACGCCACCGAGCATTGTGCCGAGGTCTTCCATGTTCTCAACACTCTCAACCATGACTACGATATTGTCAGCGAGTCGAAGGTGAGTGATACAGTACTCGCCGTTGATGTTGATACCGAGTCCTTCCCAGTCTCTGGACTGTACCGAGCTCTGGACCGAGCTTGAAGACTTCTTCAAGCGCAGCGGTGAATAGTTTCGGAGATATAACATCTCCCTGCCTCACCCCTCGCTGTAGTCGAATAGGTTTCGAGCTCTGGTCCTTGAGGCGGACTGACATGGTGGCGTTTTCGTACAAACACTTCAGCACTTCGACGTATCGATAGTCGATCTGGCACCGCTGGAGAGACTGTAGCACTGCCCATGTTTCGATCGAATCGAAGGCTTTCTCATAGTCTACAAACGCCAAGCATAGAGGCTGGTTATACTCCTCGGGCTTATATATGTGTTCAGTGTGTGGTCTATAGTACTATTAGCCTTTTCGGAAACTGGCTTGTTCGGAAGGCTGGAAGTCGTGTAGCTTGCAAGCGAGACAATTCGTGATGAACCTTGAAAACAGCTTATAGACGTGGCTCAGAAGTGTGATGGGTCTGCAATTCTTTGAAAGGGTTTTGTCGACCTTTTTGAAGAACAGCACAATCACACTTCTGTGCCACGCCTGTGGTGTTTTACCCTCGTGTATGACGGAATTAAAAAGCTTACAAAGCATTTCCAAAGCGGGCATGCCACCAGCTTTCAAAAGCTCTGTCGTAATTCTGTCAACACCCGGTGCCTTGTTGTTTATGAGCTGTTTTAGGGCCACACTAATCTCGTGCATGCTGACGTCCGGGATGTCTTCGGTATGGTGTCGGGTCAATCTAGCTCTAGGGTCGCGTGTGGTCGCGGGGTCGTGTATAATTTTCCATAGAACCTTTCGATCTCCTCCAAAAACTGAGGTCTGGATGAAACAAAACTGCCATCCTTCGTCTTCAGCTTTGTTAGCTGACTTTGCCTGATAGACAGATCTCTCTGGAATACATTAGAGCCTTTCCGCTCGATCGCCTCTTGAACACATTTGGTGTTGTATCGGTGGATATCGCGGGTCAGAGACTTGGATATCTGTCTATTGAGGCGCCGATATTTTGCCATGTCGCAGCCAATATCAAGATATAAATAAATATAAATCATTTGTAATCACAAATAATTTCCATTATTATTTATGCTCTATCGAATCCAACCAATCAATTGACTAGTTAGTCATGAGGCGGGTAGGTAGTTAGAACATAGTCCTGCAATCCCTAAGGAGCAAGCTTGTGTGACTCGATGGGCTAGAACATCAAGCCGTAAATGTTGATAACATAACTAAAGGGGGTAAAAGGCGTGAGCCTTTTATACCCGAAGGGTTTATCCCCGAGGTGTATTACACACCCACTTTTCGCCAGTTATGTTTCGGTCCCAATGTAATTGGCGTTGGCGAGCCCATTGCCATCTACCGGGCACATTATTAAATGCGGATAACACTTGAATAACAACTTATAGCGGAATCGTGCAACTTAAAAGCATGTATTTCAACGTAGAATGTATTGATAAACCTAATGAAAGGTATTTTTGGTTGATGTTATACTTAGTTAAATGGAACCAAGATTGGATTGGAATTATCTCTGAATAATTCCAATCTGCCAAAAGTTTGAACGGCAATGCATAATGTACTATCTCGATTTACAGATTATTAACGTAGAAATCTTAAATATTAATAAAAAAATTATAATAAAACCTACCATTTTAGCTTTTAGAAGTCCTTAATAATATCCCTTTATAACTTAGGGCACCGAAACCTAATGAATCCACATAAAACAGTTATTTGTTTTAAGAGTGCGCGAAATCGCGTTCATGTCCGTACAGTTTTGGCGAGATAGGATAAAATGCTCGCATTCACTGCGCGTTGCAGTTAGTACAAGTTGAAGGTACAATTGAAATGTATTTAAATTAGGATTTCTTGCAACGATGTGGAGTATTAAAGGGTATAAATTGGCATTAAAAAGTGAAAACTGCAAAAAAATGAGATAGGACCTGTTGCCAGTTCACAGTCGATACATGCATATGCATTTAGTAAAAAGCGGTGATTTTAATATTACAAACAGACACTCCAATTTTATTTATGTGTGGGTATAGATGTCATTTCGGTATATGTACCGTGTATACATCCATTATCCATTTTGTAAAAAGCGGTTATTTTAATATTACAAACAGACACTCCAATTTTATTTATATGTATAGACTAGAGGACGCCAGCAGCAACGCCTGCATTTTTTTTTAATTTACCCGTTTTGGCCGATCCCGTGGGAATTTCGGGAAATCCCGTCTTAGTGCACCCTTGCGGTCCCCAAGGAACATACATGCCGAATTTCAGCTTCCTGCGCCCAATAGTTTCGGCTGTAGCGTGTCTGTCAGTCAGTCAGTAACGCAAGGATTATATATATTAAGATTGTTATTGTTAATGATTGCTCCATGCCTCTGAAAGCACGTTAAACCGTTTGTCCCGGCTGTCATGAAGACCTTTGGCAGTCGTAACAGGGAACTAGTACCTACCCTCAAATAGAGATATAGTCAGACGGTAATCGCTCAGTGGACAAGCTGATATTCTGTCAAATCTGCAGGCCGATTCAGAATGCCACGACAAGTAATCGTACGATATGTCAAATTATCGTCCTCGTCTTTTAGCTGCCTATCAGAGATATTTTGAACAAATATTCATTGAATTCGGTTTATTTATTAATTTACTTCATACTGAATGCATTGATACGAAATGCGATAGTTTTGACAAAAAATGAGGTAGCCCGTTTGACATTTAACGGAATCGAATGTCAAATGAGATATCGAACGATTCTGAATCGCTCCGCAGGTTAGACTAGTAAGCGAACCCCAGGCTCCTAGGCGTGTAAGTCTTGGATGCAAGCGCGATAACGCTAGGACGGTGATGATGATCCAACTTATATAATAATATACGAGTATATGTCGTGTATGTTATGGCTATCGACAATTATGTAACGTTTACATATTTCGTTTATTATATTAACATATTCGTTTCAAGGGAATATAAATTTTGTAGCACCATTGGTCCTCTCACGTCATCGGTGGAAAGCGACACAAAAGGACAGAAGCACTCAGACGGCGGCGCCGGCATCACGACCGTTGGCTGCGACCGTCGTGAACGTCGTTTCACCAACCAAATCTCCAGGACGTCGCATGCCCTCTCCAAATACACGTTCTTCCCATCGATACTCAGACATAACTCATCATCAGAGCTACCATAAGCCGTATCCAAACCAACCCACCATTAAGGAATCGGTTGTGTTCGAAGATGTAAGTAAATAAAAATGACTTAAACAGCCAAGTAACGGTTTTTTACGTATAGGTTGATTTAACTGAGCAAAAAAATGTATTGTAGTTTTATTACAAAATCGAAATCTGGCACACTTTGCTCAATTCTTACCCCTGAATTTCAAGAAGTTTCCGAAGAAGTCATTGCCTTCTAACATAACCAAAAGTTACCTAGCGTCATGGGTCTGTCGACCAGTGCAGGTATCATTTTATTAAATGCAGGCCGCATCGAGAGCTTATGCACCGATGTACTCAACTAAAACTAAGAGCCTATTCAACTAAAACATTGTCTTGTTCTGGTGCTAAATTTACTTCAGCTCGCGACATTACCTACCTGCCTTTCAAATACACTTGCAAAACTGCTGATAACTTACTCATGGCGTCCTATGTTTTGTTTCAGGACTTAATAGATATCATAGGTGAAAAACACGAAGAGAGGATGAAAATGATTTACAATAGCCCCGAACAGGTGAAATATTCATCGGTGATGAATTTGGTTTCTCCCAACAACCGTCAAAAGAAGGGCAACGGTCCAAAGAAGATACCTCCTTGGAGATAAGAGACAATGGCTAGGCGCGTTTATTTTAAAATATTCGAATTGTATGTAGTATGTTGTTATTTTGTTATATATGTTTATCATTATTTTGTTGGAGATTACATTTATGTTTTGTTATTTTAAAAGTGCCCCTAAGCTCTTCGTTGCATGAGTTTTAGATTACCTACGTGTGATGTTTGTTATCTTATACAACTTATCCAATTTTGTCCCTGGTTTTAGATCGGTCATAGTGTAACTATTTAATATGAGGCATTGTTTGTTGTTGGTATATTCTACCTGTCATAGCTACGGCAAATCTGTGTTGGAAAATCTTGAGACAACTGTCCGTTCATTAATAATACTTCGGTCTAGTGAGCTATGGCTAAGTTAACTTTGTAGGCAGAACCTTCTATGAACAAACCAAAAGCAATCTTGCAATCAATCATTCTAGATAAGATTCTTTTGACCGACACTATCACATCAATGATACCTACGCAATTCTTGGATAATATATGATACCAATTAACCATTACACGACACGAAACTTTGCAACGAAGGCTCGGGTTAGGCATGTCATGTTCAAAAATGTAAATAAAAGCGAAGTCGTGAATTTAAATACTTTTATTTTTGATCCCTTATGATAACCTATCTTAATTCTTTTACCTGCATCAGAGAATAAGCACGTCTATAAAATGAAAGCTACTGTTTAACGCGCAAGGGCCAATATTGTCTCATACAAAAAGTTCTCACTTACCTAACGCTCGCACTAGGAATAAAGCTTATTTCGCGGAGGACTTTATAAAAATTAACCCACAAAATCAACGAACACCCAGACTCGAAGCAACAACTTTTTCATTACACAAATTGTTGTTGTCCCACTTGTTCCGTGTGAGGATCGAACCCACAAATCTCGGCGCAGCAGTGTCAAACAGACGTTAATTGTCGTAATCATCGTCTATCGTTAAGTTATTTCTGCTTATCCTCCGGCACAGAGAAGCACGTCGACATCGTGTCCTAGCCTAACCAGGATTCCCCTTAAAAGTAGTTATCGACATGGGATAACAGTCTGCCCGCCCCGATGAGTCATCATCGGGCTGGTTCGACATTACATCTGGCGTTCCTCAAGGCGGTATTCTTTCTCCTCTTTTATTCTCTATTTTTATAAATTTCCTAACTCTACATCTTCAGTGTGCTTACCATCTGTATCGGCATACAGGGGCCCAATTCTGCTAAATAAATATAGTCTCGATATCATGTCAGTGTCATACTTACGTCACAAAAAGCGTATTCTTCTAAATTATCTAATATTTGAATGAAATTGTAATGAGACCGTATGTGTCAACGACGAACTTTTTATTTTAAATTATACGATAATGACATTAGGTTATCAGAATACCGCTTTTAATTCCATTCAAAATATAATATCAATGTCATATAAAAATAGCAGAATTGGCCCCCAGATGGTAAGGACACTTAAGATGTAGAATGACTTGCAGATTTACTACCATGTTAATGTTGAACGCGTAGCTGAGGTCATTGGAAGGATTTGGCAACCATACTGACTTCGTCTGATAAGTTTGGTCTGATCGCAAATCCGTGTAAGACTCAAGCCATTATTGTGGGTAGCCAGCCGATGCTAAAAAAACTGGATTTCACATCACTACCAGCCATAACTTTTAACGGGACTAAGGTCGACTTTTATCCCTCTGTTAAAAACCTTGGGCTACATATAGACACTAAGCTGTATGACCATGTGTCTACTTATCGTTCCCAAATAAAGCTGCTTCCTATACGTCAACGCCGTAGTTTGCGTGCTCTCACCTCACTATACTCTATTTTTTTTTTTTTTTTTTTTTTTTATTAGAAAGAACCTGTCAAATTGACTTCACGCTGCCTGATGGTAAGCTGACAGTGAAGTCCTATTGGGAAGGCCACCATCCCCAATTGCTGGTTAAGCAATGTGACATGATGGCCCTCACTTTGACGGCCTTGAGAGATGCTTTTTCACGCCCCGCTTAAAGGACCCAGGATCAAGGGAGGAAGGAAACACGTGAGCTGGCAGTGAGTTCCACATTTTTATGGTACGGCAAAGGTAAGACGTACCGAACCTTTTCGTACGTGACGGTATCTGATTTACCGTATAAGGGTGGCACCTTAACCCGGCACGTGTTGTTCGGGATAGGAAAGGAGAGGGTGGGATGAGTTGAAAGAGTTCTTCTGAACACTCACCGTGATACAATCGGTAAAAGACAGCCATTGAGGCTACGTCCCTGCGTAATTGCAGAGATTCAAGGGACTTAGTAGCCTCAAGGTCACCTATGATACGGACTCGGACTCTATTCTTATATCTCCTTCTGCCCCTAAATATATGACTCCCTTCTTTCAGTACCTACCTATTTATGCACAAACCATGAGCGGAACCTTCAAATTCAAATTTCTTTATTGCGAAAATGGGTACATTATTGTGGTATAATATAGGTACATAATTATGTATTGGTTCCTCCATCATCCGCCGCAAGGCATGCAATCCAATTATTAGGTAATTAATGGCTAATGTCAAAATTATTTGTATTATGTCATAAATCAAAAATATGTATTAACTATAAGAATATTAATCATTAGTTGCTACATATTACATATTTAAGAAAACAATTTGGTATTTAAATTATTTATTTTACTCGCTCTTCCATATAATCTCCAACTCATGGTACCTACTCACAGAACTAATTTTCTTCAGTCTTTTCAATTCAGTCCATTTCATTTCATTTTCAGACTTCGGGCGGTCTGAAAACTCCGACACTAGAGTTGGCCACACACTCACACGAAAAACAAAACAAACATTCAGTCCATCCTTCTAGGGAATGTTCTCCCTCTTGAGATCAGAATGGCTAAGACGAAATTTGCTTTCAAGTCCAAAGTGAAGGAACTCTGAGTCGGCAACTGTATCCAATATAAGTCACAACCATAATTATATGTATGTAAATTGTACATATGTATCTATTTATATACAATATATATGTATGTATATATTTATATATAATACGTTTATGTATTTTTTGTTATTCCTGTATTTATTGTACCTATATGTATTAAGTTTATGCATTAATCTACTTATTTTAACTTTGCATAATATATCTTTATGCAAGTATAT
Source organism: Euclidia mi (assembly GCA_944739405.2). Lineage (NCBI taxonomy): Eukaryota > Metazoa > Arthropoda > Insecta > Lepidoptera > Erebidae > Euclidia > Euclidia mi. The sequence goes on from OX123189.2 coordinate 43,849,108, forward strand.
CATGTCCGACATAATTAAGTTACTAGTACCAGATAAATACATCTACTTCTTCCTCTCTGCACCACTCAGTCAGGTAGACTGGTAGACAATGCCCATGGCATTAACGGCCGGTTTCTGAATTGAGAATTTCAGCTTTCATCAGTTGAAAATTTCTGAACTAGTTGAAGTCAACTTAAGTTTTTTCTGTTTCACAGGTCAGAGTGATATTTTTTCAAAGCACTTTCAAGTGAGTTTTCTTCAAATCATGAATAACTTAAACTGAACAACACTAGTACGTTCCGGTACAAGTAAAAAAACCGGTACTAACCATAAATTCGTATTAATTAACATTTTACAAAGAAGCACACTTGTCAGTCAATTATTTTTATACGGAAACAAATAAAATGTCGAAATAAAGTTGTATTTAAAATTATTTCAACGATTATTTTATTTTAATGAACAGTTTATTGAATTTGTTCAATTCGGTATCTAAGTGAAAACGGAACGTACATGTTATGTCAAAGTCAGTTCGTTTTATTTTTAATACAAAATATTTGTGGCCAGGTATATTTGAGGTATAATTTTATATACCTCCATGGTGGCCACCATGGAGGTATATAGAATTATACCTCCATGGAGGCCACAGCGTAATTATTTGGATTGATTTAACACGGAAATCTCATAATTATATTTTGTATCCCTTCGATTTGTTCCTAATAATGTTGTAATCTATTTGTTCCAAATATTGAATAGTCTTTGAACCTTTTTTCTATAAATTCTGTTTAACGACCTTCTTGTTGTGTAGACGTGAGTATGACGTAACCGCTGCTTGGCAACCGTAGTGTGGACAATTTGACATACTGGCTGTCATATTACTCGTGATCACGGGTTAAAAGACCAAAGTTGTATAATTAATTTTTTCTCAATTTATCAGTGCCAAGTGAGGTTTGACAAATGTCAAATGTTTTCAGAAACGCGAATATAGAGTTGATCATGAGTTGATCATATGTTGTGTCAAATTTTAGATTTTACAAGCACAAATACTCAAAATGTGTCAAAACAATTTTTTGGGAAACAGAAAATTGATTAAGTAGTATATAATTAGTGTTTAAATTGTTCTGAACGCGAAATTCTCAATTCAGAAACCGGCCGTATGTCCGCCAACGTACTATGTGTATGTGAAGTTTTAAATATATAAATAATATCTACTATTCAATGCAGCTAGGATTTTTTACTACCTAGTGCGGGAGAAGAAAAGGGAAGTAATTTAGATAATTTAGATCTTTCAATACCAGAGTGGAATTATTTTCTTACTCGTGATGATGATGATAGCAAATAGCATACCTACATACATACATATAGTCGTATTTTTAATTAGACGAAGCCAACTGACAGTAGCTAATGTCACTTTGTAAAATAATGTTGCCATATTTAAAGTAATAGTGATGCGTTTAGTTCTCGTTCAATCAGATGAACGGACAAAGAGTTTGAACAGTTAATCATTTCAAACTATAAAAGAATATTATTTCTATTTCACAATAAAATTGTATAAAAGTGCTCTGATATAAGTTACTAGTAGTTATGTAAGTAGTTACATCAGTTTTATAACGGCTATTACAAAGCGCGACTATTACTTATCATCAAGAGATGAATGCCGATTCCTTTGAAAATTGGTTTAGGTCTTGCCAAAATTTAAACCAAATTCCGTAGTAGTGATTTGCGTTAAAAAAAGTGTCCTACTACACTAACCTAACCTAAAAATTAAGAATTTTGTCGTAGTTTTTTTTTATAAAACGGCGTTTCCGGCAAGAAAATCGTGTTGCATAGGTATGAGAAGACCCCCTAGAACCCCCTAATATCCTTACTTTTCGTCTATTGAGGCAGCACGTTTCTAAACCTTAACCAATAGAACAGTCTTACAAGTTTCCTCGCAATGTTTTCCTTAATGTTTAAAACACTCGGTATTCAGTATAGGTAAATACTATAGGAACATAGTCTTAGAAAACTCGTTGGTATGTACAAAGCACGCCTAAAATTCGAACACTGTACCCGATATCGGCCGTTCGGCACCCTAACTATTCACTAGCACTAGACAATCGAGGCAATGTCATTCATTCGAGAGCTTTTTCAATCATTCACTTTGTCACAACACTATTTTTATTTCATCATAAACTGACAACACAGTAAATGTCAGTTGACTTCGTCTAATTAAAAATACGACTATAGTCTCACGCCTATATCCCCGAAGAGGTAGGCAGAGGTATATTGCTGCACCCACTTTTCGCCAGATTTATTTTAGACCCACGTAATAGGGGCGTACCGGGCACATTACCAGACTCCGTGCTAGGTACTACTGAGAATTTCCTAACAAAAAAACCCAATAACACTGGCCCGGGGATCGCACCCGAGACCTCCCAATCCCACGCGCACATTTATGCCGCGAGACCAGCGAGGCAGCAGATAGCATATGCCGTAAAGGAACAGTATCTATACTTAACACGTTAACAGTGCAGATATAAATTATTAAAATACCCCTCACGTGCAAATATGTTTTGCGCAAATTTGATAAGATAAGCATAGGTAATGACATATAACATACGAAAAAACAAAAATAGAATGCCCCTTATCCTTTTTTGGTGACATGTGGTGCACTCACGTGCACGCTATAGATTTCGTGCCCCATATATGTGCCACTCACGTGTACTTTGTTCTCATTCATAAAAGTGTGGGTAGAATCTAACATTTATGCCGACCCATTAGACGATAATTAACTAACTAAAGTATGAGTAAAAGTTTTCAAAACTAAGTAAGTTTTTACGAATTAGTGACGCTCCAATCATAGCAAGTGTTGTCGATTTCTTTTATTTTGGTTTTCATCTAGGTTCATTATGAAACGTTCGAGGCCGATATCTTCATTGCCTTTGACGGAAGAGGAGTTTGGAGGATAGCGATGGTGAAGAGAATGTTGTAGAACAATTGGAGGAGTCAAAAATAGCTGTTACAATAATTAGTTCATTCGTTATTTCATCTTTTAATTATTTTTTCAATAAAAAATTGATTTCATTTCCAACCTCGATTGCCTGGCAAAACTGACGAAATTTCGGTCGGTTTTTTGGACATTTTACTATATGGTTCGTTGTTCATACGTGTATATCATAAAAACTGGCGCAGTTGGTACGTGCAAACTCAAAAAAAAGTATTCCATTGATATAGACTCGTGGCCCATTTGTGGTGCACGCACGTGTGATGATGTCTTCATAGTGGCCCACATGTGGTACATGCACTGTGAACGTGTTAACTATACTCGTTCGGTGAGTGAGTGTGCTAGAAGCCCCATTACCCTTTTCCTTCGCCATCATCCTCATTAAAAATGTCAAAGATTTTAATGTAATCCGCTTGTGTAGCAGTTGATGAATGCTCCTATTATAAACTGTCGATTACCAGAAAATTGTCGCATTGATGGATAATATTATTCTCCAGTCAATCAAACCTCGGCATTGAAATTATTGTGTACCTACATAACTGTTTAAGGCAACATTTAGCCAATTTGTTTCTGTGTTCGGAATCTGTGGAATAATAACACTGGAATGGAGGTATTTAATATTTTTTTATTGTTCCCAACTTAAATAACTGCTTTTAAAGCTTTAGCGCAATCGCAGGGTTATGATTGCATGGCAGTGACATAAGGAAGAGCAAAACGTGGCTCATTAATCTTTCTGTACAATAGATTAGAGGCGATCTCAAGCAATTTGTTAGAATTTCTTATGTAAGTGTTCAGCTACTTAGTTTTGAGGTCCTCACGTGAATAATAAATATGTAGATTTTTGTGATTTTGAAACCAGGGATGTTTTTGTAAAGTTAAATCAAAAATATTTCTCACACGACACTTTTGATTGGTATGTTTAATTAATAATTAACTTACAATAAATCTTACTTACGACTCTTTACAAAATTACAACAGACGTATCGACTACAAGGCAGATACAGGGTGCTTTACACACGAATAAAATAATTTACAAAAACAGTCGTACATATACATCACGCTCATTACAAAACTAAATAAATATTTCACACAGTCACCGAACTTCGATCGCGACCGCGACAGCGCCGCCGGGCGCCGTCCGACCGGGGCCGAAGCGCGCACGCTCTTTGGATCCGAGTAAAGTTTGTGGAACGTCCTCGCGTCACATTCGCACCGCATGCATTCGCTAGTTTGTGTGCTTTACGTAATCCGTCTCGAAGTAGGCGGCGGCCCCATGAGCGCCCTTCCTGTCAAGCGCGCGCACGCGCACAAACAAGAAGGCAGCCACCAGGGATGCCACCACCAGCACTAGAAGTAACATGACGAGCCCCGCCACGAATGACGGCACTGACATGCATATCGTCTCTGGATCGCTCGCCGGAGACTGTATCACTACAGTCTCGTTAGCTGCAGCGTTGTTTAGTGCGAAGTTAACGTCACCAGGTGCTACCACCTGGATTATTCGACTAGTATTGACGTCCGTCATTTCTTGAGCGTCACGCTTATAAATTCGTGTCGGCGTGGATGTGTGTCGTCGCCTTCTTACTCCGACCAATCTCTCGGGTAAGTCCTCGACGGATCGTGGCCTTCCACCGAGTGTGGCTAGATTGCCGTGGCCTTCGTCTTTCCTCTTAACTGTATTGTAAACGCCGCGGCGGCCTGGAGGCGGCGGTGGAGGTAGATTTACTTCATCCTCGTCCCGCACAGGTGCAGGTGACGACGGACTAGGTGCGTTTGGTGTAGAAGATGCTTGTGCTTGTGGCGGAGGTACAGCGTCGTCGCGTTTTTCTGAGAAAGATCCTGCCGCATCCGCAGGGTGTCGCGGATCCGGGAACGCTGGTGGGACGCCATACTCCGCGTGAGGCGCCGGGGGTGGCGGACCATATTCACCATGAGGAGAGCTGGCTACACCATATTCTTCAACACCAATATTATTTCCACCTAGCAACGGTACACCGTAATCACCGCCAAGTCCGCATTTGGGTTCTGGACAGTTATACCTGCACACTTGAATTACACATTGGAAGTGTACGTTCATGGAGTCGGGGAATTTGAATGCTTGGAAGTAGGCAAATGATACCACAGATGCTGATGGACCGAAATTCTTTATCTTCTGGAATTTGCTCATAATTTTAGGTCTGACCACGCAACCGTATTGATCCACGAGTTGTATTGGCGCACGTTTACCATCATGAGCTACACAGTTTCGTACTAACATGTCGAATTTGTTTTCATCGTCTTTGATCGCCAATACCATTGTCATAGTCTGACCTATTTTGACTATACCAGACACTTCTGAAGCCCATGGTCCCTTCCCGACTTGAATTTGCATCCAGCATTGCAGGTTGTCTCCGAGAAAGTTCGCAGTGACAGCGTGTAACATGTCGACTTGGAATGGTCTGAATGTAACTGCTTTTTCGTAAAAGTCGTACCACGTGCATCGTAATTTTCTTGCCTGATCCCATACCTCTTGTACATAAGGGTCGTATTGAACAATGATCGTGTTTTCTACGTAAGAACCACTTGGGGTAGGACTGCCGTAAGCTGCGACATTGTGATTAGCGGAACTGGTCATGCCACAACTGTTTAGGAAGATTTCGAATGTGGCGCTTAAGTGTCCAGTGCCTGGCTTTAAGTGCATACAGTGAGAGTCGCTATAGAATCCTTTAGAGAAGATCATACCATAGAATGGACGGTCAAATTCGATATTGACACGCATGCGTGTCTTCTCGCACTGAACTTGTAAGTGTTTAATTTTAGGGCTATCAGGTGTTGCTAAGGGCCAAGGGTCGTCTGTGTGTGACGTCGGTAGAGGCGGCCCGTAGCCGGCTCCTGTCCGATGTTCCAGTGGTAGCGAAGCACTGTCCACCGGAGGCTCGCATGCTGCTTTCTGAAAACGATAAAAAATATCAGTTAACATATGTTTTAAATAAATCAGTTGCAGTTCATTCTAAATCTCTCTACGTAACACTTGTAGCACATGTAACTGTCTCATCAAGATGTAATAACATCTATCAAGTGGAGTATGTGTTTAAAATGGTACACACTAGTAAATGGACAATTAAACAGTTTGTAACGATATATTATAATAGCAGCATCGGAACAGTACATTCCAGAGGCGCGTCTCACTCTAGATACGTCGCGCGCGCCTCATCCCGCGAGCGACGCGCACCGCTCTTTCCGACTTTCTACACTGATGGATAGCTCGCGCGACCAATTATAATATTAATCAGCACGATCATATTAGCTAGATGCGTTACACGAATGCATGCACGATACTTAAAGTTCGCTTTGCTCTACAGCAGTAATAGATACTATCATTTTTCCTAGTCATGTCTAATGTTTACACTTTATACTGTTCGTCCGTAATGCGCGTGTAGTTACAAGTGGAATATTTTATAACTTTTTTTTAAAGATAGTATCTATTCTACGCGAATTTCCGTGTCGTGGGAGACAACAAACAAAAAGAAACCAAGACTGAACAGTCCTTAGCGAACAATAAAAACATTAGTTCCCGTGTCAAACCCACAACACAAGGCATCATCACTATCCATTCAAAAAGGAAAAAATAATAATTAGTAAATTTATAGGACAAGTACCTAAAAGAGACGTTTCATATGTTAATGAGATAATAATTGATAGAGTTCCTCAAGGCCAAGGCTGTCTAACTGGGCCGTGCTCTATTTGGTCATAAGCTTAGATAGATATGGCGTGAGAGCTGATGTGTAAGGTGTTAGGTATACAGTCTAGTATGTAAGAATAGCAGCAAGTGGCAGGTTACCGGCGGCGTCCGCGGCGGCGCGGCCGGTGCGTACCGACGCTCGCGTTTTCTAAACCGGTTAGAAATTACCCAGTGATCGAGATTGCGGAAGAAAACACCGGACCTATAAACATGCGCAACTTTGACAGCTAGAGCTTTCTTTGGTAGTTTTCACGTAGGACGAATGATCATAATAATTTGAATATATCCGCAAAGTTTCATTGCGGATATACTCAAATTATCACGTAATTCTAACAATGACCAATTCAACACCGAAACAACACTAAATAAGGTTTATTGTAAATAGGTATCTAATAATAACTATCGAGTTATACGTATACTTTTGCAATCTTAGCCCATGGCCATGTGGATATCGTTAAAATATTTTCTATGATGAGTGATGACGAATGATGTTTAAGATTTCATCACCTGTGTCTATATTGCGATACATTTTAATTCCGCTTTCGTTTTAGCATCCCAATTATATAATAATAATGACTGGTGATATCAATAAGGTTTTCCCGAATCATTAAGTCTTACAATGAACCTTGGTAAGATTTCGGGGACATCGATCAAGAAAGATAAGCCGATAACCGAGCAGATTTGAAGTACTTAATAAGTAAGCTCGTATGAGAAATACGTGAGTTTATTTTGCTCGTTAGCGTGGGCAATAGTTGTGAGAAATTGATAAATGCGATTACAGTCGTATGCGATTGTCGGTGCGACCGCGGCTCCGCGACAGGTGCGTCGCGTCGCAGGTGAAAGTACACTCAAGCTACATCCGTTTCCACCCGAAACATGAGGACCGTGCAACTCCCTTTGTTTGGTTAATAGCCGTCTCGCTGGGTTCAACTTGATGTTTTTATTGATTAAGTTTTGCTAAAGGGTTACACAAGTGTTTGTATTACTTACGTATTTTCATTGACCACGGAAAGTTTCAAGTTTAATATTTTTCAAAGCACAGACATGGTTTACCGAATTGGTTTGACGTTATGATTTAGATCCTAAACACGTAAAAATGTACGCATTAGAAGTTGATCTTCGACGTTTCGTACAGATAAAAACTGTTCAATCTGTGCCGTGGTTTGTAAATGTTCCATCTATGAAGCCGACCCAGCCGATTGTGTTGTGCTTGGGATATGATCCATTGTACTTGGTCGCTGAATAGTGATATACCTATTACATTGCACCGCATTGTCTGACATGACGCTACCTACCACATCCGCGCTCAACAGCTGATGTTTGTCACCGCAACATAGGGCACAGAGGCTGCATGCTGTGCATCCCTTACCAAAATAGCAACGGGAGCGATATGAGTCATGGAAAAAGGTTGAATGTTTTTTTCGTTTGTTTAAACTTTCGTAGTATACTTATTACAGCATCTAAGCAAAGACGAGGCACGTCATTGTATTATTCTTGTTATGGCTTCTCGTTTCATATTATTCTAAATATATTCTGTGTGGCAGCAAAAAAACCTACTATTCCGTAAAATCTGGCTAAAATGTCTTCGATGTAACCGAAATTATTAAGACGATCGTCGACGTAAACACGACGGCGTCAGGCTTCGTTGTGTTTAACAAACATAGTTTTTAACAAACATGAAACTAATAATTTATTTATAAACGATTAGGATAACTATACATACACATAATAATAAAAGCCTCTTTAATTAGATAATCATTACATTCAGAATACCAATATTAAGGCCATTCTTATTAAAAAGTAAAAAGAAAGTTAAATAAGTGTAAATAATAATTAAAGGCCCATTCAGAACGCCATTGACATACCTGTGTTAAAATTTTATAAAGATGTAACTTAAAAACATCGCAATAAAAATAATGAACATGATAATGGAATGAGTCTTACATAAGATAAATAAATATTGATATGAGTTTATAAAAAGCCTACATGTGCCGTATAAAAATTAGTACAGCACAGATGAAAGTTGTTTAAATAAACAAGAATCAGTGGAACCGGATTGTTGTTTGTGTTCTGATTGACTCCGTGAATCATAATAGGGTCGAGGTTATTTATGTTTTTCTTGTTGTTTGCGTAACACATTTCAACGCATCCTGACGAAACTAGGTGATAGCGGTGGCTTAGGAATTTCCGAATGTTCAATTTTATTTAAAAAATATGCGAACATGTGATACATACCTCCTAGGGCATATAAATCGATTAATAATCTAGCCGGATCCTTCTCCACGGACCCTCGACCTAAAATTACCCCTTTTGGCACCCAGCAACTCGCGTCAGTAACATGTATAAAGAGGACCTTGATTGCATATCTTCTTAATATATAAAATCCTTGCGTTACTGACTGACTGACAGACACGCTACAGCCGAAACTATGCGGCGCAGGCAGCTGAAATTTGGCATGTATGTTTCTTGGGGACCGTAGGGGTGCACTAAGAAGGGATTTCCCGAAATACCCACGGGATCGGCCGAAATGGGTAAATTAAAAAAAAATGCAGGCGTAGCTGCTGGCGTCCTCTAGTTTGAAATAAAAGTATTAGAACTTGCACTTTATAATGGAGTGTTATGATGTAAGAATGATAATTACAGCTCGACCTTAAGACTAGAGAACATTAAATAGCAATAAAAGATAGACTGAAACGTGCTGTAGGATATCAGGATCAACTCAAGCATTAAAAGAAAGCCGGAGATGTCTGGCCTATTTGTAAGACGTTATTTTGTATACCTACATAGTACATTTGCAATTATTCGTGTTCCTTGTCATAGTACCATCTATATCACTAAATACTGTTAACTATTCGGCGGTTATAGTTTGTAAGAAACACAAATAATTATTTGAAGAATGCGTAAAATAATAAAATATGAGCTATCTAGGTTTGCTAAAGGCACTATCATATATATTTTAGTCTATAGTTTGTATAGTGCTGGGTAAATATGAGTATAAAATACATACATACATACATACATACATACATACATACATACATACATACATACATACATACATACATACATACATACATATCGTCACGCCTTTTATCCCGAAGGGGTAGGCAGAGGTGTATTTCTACACCCACCTTTCGCCAGATATACTTTAGTCCCTAAAGAGTATAAAATAAAATGTATATATAAACTATTCGGCGGTTATAGTTTGTAAGAAACACAAATAATTGTTTGAAGAATGCGTAAAATAATAAAATATCAGCTATCTAGGTTTGCTAAAGGCACTATCATATAAATTTTAGTCTATAGTTTGTATAGTGCTGGGTAAATATGAGTATAAAATAAAATGTATATATATTTTGAAGTAGCTTAAAGCACGTTTCGGATGCAGATTCTCCTGACAAGGAAAGACTCTCGATTATCTTGCAAGAACGTTAATGAAGACTTAGTTATCTGACAAAGATTCTCCATAACAAGTAGCAACAGTGCTTTCCTACATATTTTTAATCAGCTACATTTTAACTGTATATCGTTGTAAAGCAATTATGTCGAAAGTAAACGAAACCAGCATACTTGTGATACATTTGAGTCCTACTTATGTAAATATCAAGACACTAGCCTGCATACCTATAAACTAGCTTTGGCTAAAAATAGAGAAACACTATAAAATACGACATAAACATTGATTGATTAAGAATGTCTCCGGTGCGTCATGATGTGATCAAACGCCGTTTGAATAAGATATTCAAAGTGTATTTTGAGCCTGCTTAAATTGAATGAATTAGTTTAGATTCAGCCTCATCGTTATTAGTATCTAACACGGTACATTTTCTGTACCTTGTTAGATACTAGTAACGTTGAGGCATTTAGCAGAGTTCTGATTTGGTCTTTTCTTGTGTTCACCTATCACATTTCAACTCTCATTAATCAGCTTGATAGTTAAATTTCCATTTACATATTTCACTCTACACGAAAATAAATTATCAATCGGAATCATCTTCAAAATGAGGTTGAAAGAGTACGTTTAGTTATATAAAGTGTGCCAGTTTCCTAGCAGCTCTCCCTGCGCATCTCAGTTCTTATTGTCTTTGATTATAATACGTACTTATATGTAGCGTGTCAGTCCGTGGGAAGTGTGTTTAGAGCATGCGGCATCAGATACAGTAAATAGAAGAACAAGTCACGGAAACACATCACAGCACGTTGTCCGACGAAGACATTTTCACCAATGATCAAAACTCGAAACTGTAGTACTTTGTAGGCAAACTGTTGTGTGCAAAAACTGTAATACGATTTACGGATTATAAAAATTACATATTATGTCGTAAGTTAACTACCGCATGTGGTTTAACTGTCGCTCATACGTTTCCATGTTCGGCACATTTGTAGTGCATTATACAGGGTGTAAAAAGACCCTTAACGAAAACTGAAATCCCATGTTGTACCAATCACTACGAACATTTTTTACTTCGGCACCATACCTGGGAAATGACTGGTTCAGGAGATATTGAGGCTAAGTTAGTATGGAATTTACTCATTAGGTAAAAAATCGATGCATTTACCCTGCCAATATGTTCTTTAGATGCTAAATGACGCCATGGATAAGTAGGTATTTCGAGCATTGCATGTGCACGCTTTTAATTGCGGTTTAAAAATGTGAAAGCTTAAAGAAAAATTCGTTTCCCAGGTATAATTTTTGGTTAGTGTGACTTGGCATGATGTCCACAACGAGTAGATTTCGGCTTGGTGATGGGTTTTGTGACACCCTTTATATTGGTTTTCATGGTAATCGAACAATTCTTGCGATTTTCCAGCCAAAGGCATATTTTGAGACATTTTGTATAATTGGTTTTCTAATAATATGGACTCCATTACAATGTTGGCTTATGCAACAATCAAAGTCAGGCCTATTCCTCATTTAATTCCAATCTAGTCTGAATAAACATTTTACGATGTCTGCTTTCATGCGTGCCTACTTGACAGTTTTATCAAATTCAAAATTCAAATTCGTTTATTTGCATAAAACAGGTTTACATAGTTGGTAAGTACATAAATTTAAATATAAGTGCGCTGATTTATAACCCAGAATAGGTGTGCAAATATTGAGGTAAAATAAAAATACTAATAGCATGCCTCATCTATATTTATCATCTATCTTTTACCTCCTCTTGACCGCGAAACGATTATCCAATATTTTTAAGTAAATACATAATTGTATGAATAAATTACAGACTGTACATAATAATGAATACATTGATAAAGTCGGTTTTTTGTTAAATTTTCCCTTTCTCGTTTATTTTATGGGTTTGTTTACTTCGGGCTTGCACCGGCACTGGCACGCTGTTTACACGGCCATGGCAAATGTCATGCGCTTGAACTTCGAACGCTGAGTACCGTGGCTCGCGTATCCTCGTGAACACTTTCCCTTTACGTAACGAGAAAGTATGTTGATATGTTCACAAATATTACACATCTATAGCAATACTCATCTTATTACGGTATAGGTACGACATTTCAAAAGAAAACTTTTAATTAGCATGTGGTGTGTTCTAAGAGGATATTTTAATTGGATCGCACAGTAGATTTTAATCGAAATTCCATACTTAATATAATAATCATACGGGTAAGAAAGTCGGGTGCGAGATATGCAAGTGGCAAGGTAAGAGAGCATAATGTGAATTATATCGATATTTATCCATGCAATACCTACAGAAAAACTATGACTGGTCTAAAAGTAAACTACTACTAATAAAAACACCAAATTAAGGATGGGCTTGTTGAATAATATAGGGCCTCAATGGCGCACTGACACGGTTAGTCTTTAGTCGAAAACTCAGTAATAACTTTCTTCGATAATTAAACCAGAAACCAATCACAAAAGTATATGAACGAGGCGTTTATAAAATAATCGTTGTAACCAAAACACACGGGGAATTTCGGTAAAAGTAATATTTTTTTTTATATAGGCCTGTATCCCCGAAGGGGTAGGCAGAGGTGAAATATTACACTCACATTTCACCATGAATTTTTAGGTCCCACGTAATAGGGGGCGAGCCTATTGCCGTTACTGGACACATCACCAGACTCCGTGCTGCTACTGAGAATTCGAAAAAACCCAGTAGGTAACATTTTTGCCCGACCCGGGCATCGAACCCGGGACCTCCGATCAGCAGTCGCATACGCTATCCACTGGACTACGGAAGCAGTCAAATATCAAAAAGTTATATTTAAAGTAAACAATGTATGTATGTTGTGATTTAATTTAAGAAGTTCAATAAACTTCTTTGTTATGGATCAGAACGATAACAGTTTTATTTTAGACCCAATAAAGAACTAAAGATGATTATTAATCAAACTATGTTAATATTTAAAATATATGAAAGGAATGCATTTGACGATCTGCTTATAGTGAACATATCAGTCACTGCCGCAACGTGCATTGACATCTGATCAGAAGACTTGTCTCATAATTTCAGACATAATGGATATAATGAAGGAATAGGCATGAAACATCTACAAGGAACCTGATCTCCGATGCTTTACGTGCTATTTGAACAAAGAAAAAATCCAAAAAACATCAAAGTAGTTACTAATTAATAAATTATCTCAATCAATGTGTCGTCTTAATTTCCAGCCAGTTTAAGCTTAACTGATCAATTTACTTAGACAATAACGAGCGGGTCCGAGACAACTGTAAAATTGTAAAACACAACCAGCCAACGAAAGCGACAGACAGTTTACACTTTCTTTACCAATTGCTTTCTAACATGAATTAGCGAGATTGATCTGTCGGTAAACCACAAGTGTGCTATGAATATGTCTTGGCTATACACGTGAATGCTGTCATGATTTCAATTAAGCGGTTAGATTTAGTAGAAATCCCAGATAATTTCGATTTACAGATTGAAGGTAAGTTCAAAGCAGTGATTATGCTAAGTATTACCACAGATTGTGTAATACTGTGTTACTATTCTAGTGCTGATATGTACCATATGTACAACGCTGAAAACTACAGTAAGGTCAATTCTAATGAGCTTCGAGAATGATCCTGAATAAAATACAAGAGCATGTTACTAATGTGATGTGGTGACTTCATCTAACAATATGGCATACTTGTAGTTACAATTTGTAGTCTAATGAAGCTTTCCAACTGAATTTTCTTCGTTTGTGAATTCGTTTTATTGGTATTTCAGGATTATATTCTATTCAGCCATAAATAATAATTTACTATACTATAATATAATTTACTGGACTAAGTATTATTTCATTATTAATTTTTTTTTAATGTGAAAAACTTGGTTTTGAACAAGCGTTGTCGTAGGTCATGTAATAAACTTACACTTGTATTGCGTGACTTTGCAATCCGCAAAGTTAATATTCCTAATGCAAAGATGAATTTATTATAAAGAGTTTGTTGTACTTAAGTGCCGGAAATGTCAAACATTAGACATAAGTTACAGACCCAGACTAAATCCAATTTTTGATGAATAGTGCTAATTAATAAATCAAAATTATCATAAGCGAGAGTTTGTCGCGACTGCATAATCGCATTAGGATTACAGGGATTATGAAATAGTCTGAGACTATATTATATTATGCATTCATTTCTAAGCTATTCAATAACCAACTTTCATTTTTTCTTTACACCGATTCAAGTCGCGTACATTCAAAATAATCCAAATATAATTACCATAATCCCAATAATCATAACATTTTTAGTAACCGCACGGCCAGAAACGAAATCCATTGCACAATATGGTTGCGTCATTTCTTTACAAAGATGCGAAATTTTATCAGTGAAAGTATTCAGCATCTACTATTAAATCATGTCTCTAAGTTACGATCACGGACTGTCTTCTTTAGACAGTTTAGAAGAAATTTCAAACAGTTGAGAAATTACTCAACTGTTTGAAATTTCTTCTAAACTGTCTAAAGAAGACAGTCCGTGATCGTAACTTAGAGACATGATTTAATAGTAGATGCTGAATACTTTTATTGTGTCTAGAGTTATGTTTGTATAATGGAAAATAAATGTTATTATTAGGTTAAACTCCATAATCGCCTAGATTTCATCGTATATCCGATTAGAAGAGAAAATAGCTTTACATGGTGAAACATTAATTTCTCTTGTACGCATTGAATATAGTATCATAAGCAGTTAGTTTCCAATGGTCGGCTGTTTTGTGTATGTGCTAACGGAATCATTAGCCTAGTTGTGGAGAACGCGAGCGGAAAAAGCTGCATAATGTAAGAGTGTGGTACAGCATGTAGCATCGCACCGCATACCTCACTGCCGCACTTTATGATCATTTTCCAAATAACACATTATTTATTTCCAATATTTTTCTAATCAAACAGCTGCTTCCAAAGAATTCATATTTATGTTTTCCTTTTAGATACATAGGTAGATTACATAGAGATTAAGTTGCAATAGTTTTACCAAAATTTTTCATACGATTAGACTTCATAAAATAAGTTTTTTGTCTATAATTATATAGTCTCGAAGATATAAGAGCGGTTATAATAATATCGCCTTGAGGTATGGGTTTTTGGTCCCAAAAATCATAAACTAAGAATATTTGGAAGTGGTCAAATATGTTTTCAACTACATGCAGAACTTTCGTATCACTTTAATCATAAAATAAATAACCGGCATGTTGACGGCAGCAGTTTTAAGTGAAATCAATGGTCAGTTTATGCTTTTTACGTACATGTATGTGCAATATAATTATTGAAAAATCAGCATGTCATGTCTGGCTGAGTAATTGTTGGGAGGTGGATGGAGGACTGTTAGTCGCTCTCATATATCCGAGCATGATTGTCCAGCAACGGTATCATGATGCGCACGCGTCCGATCATTGGAAGCACCGCCGGTGATAGCCAACAGTTATTATTTAAATTAACATTACATATAGGTTATTATGTCATGTTAGATGCCTTTAGTTTGACTAATGTTAATATTAAATTAATACTGAACTTAAGGTTAAACAGTGCCGAAATATATAGGCAAGATTTGTATGTCGATGGGTTCAGCAATTTAAAAAAATTCACTCTGTAGCTTACAAAACTACTTATTAGCTCTGATATGACAAAAAAAAAACAAAAGGGATAAAAACCTTATATTATAGGATTAATGGCCAGTTTCACACACCATAAACTTTTTTTGCCAGATAAATTAAAAATTAGAAAGAAAATTGCATGTGATACATGTGATAGGCGACATATAAATTTGCCAAAACTTAACAGACGGCGATAAAACTGGCCATGAATCTACTCAAGCTTTAGAAAAATTTCGTTTTTAATCCAAAACGAAATTCTTCTAAATATGAATGATCTGCTAAGAGCAGTAGGAGCGTAGACTCACCTGTATGAGGAGCGCAGCGGCCACCAGCAGCAACCTGATCCTCTTCATGGTCACAGTGCAGTCAGTCAGCGCCCTGTAACCAAACACGTTGAGGTAAGCACTGGCCGAGCATCGGCGTAGGACATGGGTGTTAGAGGCGCGGCGGCGCGGCCCCGGGCATGGCGGCGTCGACTGTGTCCGACGCACTGGTGGTGCTAGAGCGCCCACACCCGTCCTCCCCCCTCCCCTCTCCCAAGCGCCCCCTATTCATCGTACGTCGTACTACCAAGTGGGGCTGACCCACTGACCGAGAGCAGCCGCGCCGGAACTGCACCGGCTCGCTGCATGTTTCACTGCGGCGCGCTCCTGTTGCGTCGAGAGGAAACCACGCGCGGCCTTCACCTTATTACCGCACAAGGTCGTGTGTGTCTACGTTGTGGCACTTTGTATGTTTTACTGTATTACTTTATGTAATCGATTGCGATTTCTATGTATTGATTTGACTGAACTACGCTGAATGTTTAACAAATTTGAGTTATTTTTTACAAATGTTATGGGTATTACCATTACTATTATTTCTTTAAACGCTATAAACTATAAAGGCCGATTTTAGTAGCTATTAGTTGTAGTTTTCGAGAGTAGCATAGTAAGCAGCAATGCAGCACTCGGTGTGGACGGTGCAGTGCAGGCGGTGTGTGCGAGCGGTGTGCCAGCGTCACGATTTCACCCCAGACACTCGATCGCTCGCTGGTTAGAAAGCACAGAAAGTCTCATCTGTCGATCCCAGAATATACTATATCTGCATGAGGGCGTTTACGGCGCCAACGTGAAAACACCGTCCATTTGAACATTTAACCGGCATGACCACATTTCTAACATTAAAAGTCTAACAAAGTGGAATTCTTACTTTTATCGTTATCATTCTTTACTTTCTTGTTTGAAGCTCGAATTCTAACACTTGTTCTAATAAAAACTATTATAGCTTTAACTAAACGATGCTCTTACTGTCATAAGAATTTTAATTATTTGATGCCGAGCGCGTTTATGTCTTTAATACTACGAAAATGGGCTGCGCATTTTTTAATCATTAGTTCATTTCGAGGCTCTAATTACGCATAGCTAGTTTTAAAAACGGATCTATTTATTCTTACTTAGAAACTAAATAAAAAGGCACAATAAAATTGTTACTTAAGCATGTATAATTTGACTTTACCCGCCGATATAGAATAAGAGAAAAGAAAGAACATTCGAGTAAATTCTACACCTTAAAACTGTAATGTCCAGAGTCGAGAGTGATGAAGACGAGTATTCCACATTTGCTGAGGTGGCAACGCCCACTTGACATAGATAACTAGGTTAGTCCATCGCAAGAAAGCTGGCCCTCTGGCATTTTCTATTTTCTGCAATCTGTGACTATACTATCATAATAGATGTTATAAGCGCGTTCAATTAAGTACGTCCGACAAATCCGCCACCTTGGCCGCCGCCTAATCAAGTTGATAAGCTCTGTGCAACACTTAGACACACCGCAATCGCTGCCCTACTGCGGTTATATCAAGCTCGAGAGCTTGTTCTTGTTTCAATATAACTTCGATAGGAAGAAAGCTTTCCTATGAGATTGGTGTAAATGAAAACGCGGTTACATTCTTTAACAAGTGGACTGTTTTCTATTTATCTTTTTAAATGTATATCCCTTTCTGCCATGCAAGATAGACAGAGAATAATGAAATCTCATATATTTATCCAACTCTTTTTAAATACATTACTCAATTTTAAGGATCTATGTGTTAATCATAATGAACTTTACATACTCGCCGTCGCAGCGCCGCGTCGACTAGAGAATTTCAATTGAAATACTACTAAGAGACTGTACGTAGTTTAAAGTCCAAAGGTGCTTTTTAATTAATATTAGCTCGAACGCAACATACACCCGCACCGCTGGATGCTTACAGCAATCAATAAACATTAATGACCATTCTTATACTTATGGTGAGATTATAATTACTTTGTATTGTAACAATACAATCAGCAATAATAGATAATACAAGCTGTCAGTACAAAACAACACGGCTTAACGTCACGCTTGCTTATGCCCCGAGGGATAGGCAGAGGTGACTCACACCCACATTCTGATGAGGCCAACTTGGCCATATAACATTTAGAGAGAGCCTATTGCTATTCATCAAGCTTAATTGTAGGTGACGATAAACTATATTCTCAGTCAGATGGTGGCTATAGCTACATCGTGTTAGCAAAATAGGCACTCAAAGCAGATTCTGTGTGTAAAATGTCTGCACAAGGGTCCGTAAGAAAGCGCACGGACAGACTAAACATAGAATTTGGGACTATAAAGTTAACAATAGGTTTATTTCCAACTAGTCAAACCAAGCACTTTTTAATGAAATGTCAAAAACGACCTTTGCCAAAGGTTTTGTATGAAATATGACGTAATGACGTCATAGTGTTTTGCTGTCAAGTAGAATACTTCTTATCAATAAATTGACGATAAAAAAATTTAAATAAAGTTTTAACATTAATTGATTAATGAAACTACTATTATTTTAACATGTTTCACTAGATAAAAAAAAAAATTGGTTGCCTGTAAAGTCGGTATACGGGCGAAAGTTTTACGTGACAACGACTTTGAGTGGTAAAATAATTTTAATGTGAATATTCATTCGTATAGTAAGTAGGAAGAAGGATGAAAGACGCGTGCCTTTCACTTTTTATGTCTGTCTCTCTCGCTCTTAGGCGGGACGCGTGCCTCTCACTCGCTCTCATTGTGAGCGCATAACGTGAGCGGAGCGTAACGCAGTTTCTTGAAGTGTCACCCGGCAAACCAATTTATAAGACGTTGTCACGTCAAAATACTTGTATAATTTATTTCACTTGCAGGAAACTTCCCTATTGTATAAACATTAAGACCTAAGCTCACAATCACGGCTCAAACAACTTATCTTATTGCAAAGTGCCTAGATTACTGTCTACAGTAATCTATTACGGTTAGTGAAATTTAAACATAAGTAAATTATCAACTTAGGCCCCTAGGGCAAAAATATTTGCACGCATATATTCCAAATTCCATAATTGCTCTATCAAAATACTCATTACTCATCAAGGGAACCAAAATATTAAGCAATTTAACAGCCATTGATCAATGTCCAACGTTATGTGAAAGTTGTTCTAATTATGGACCCTTTGCCGTAAAATGACACATACATTTGTAGTAGCCAGATTAATTATGTTGAGTTACTAAAATGAAATGTTATCGTTTGTAAATTAACTTTATAATGGCAGTGACTGTTTATGTGATAATCGCGATGCTTAAACGGACAGGTTATGTATATCTTCAATAACTTTCAGTATATTGAAGTTTTTTTCTTCTTTTACTTTTTTACAACTTTATTATTGCAGAATGCTCTGCTTGATGTCTTAAATGGCTAATTTCATAGGGGCGATTGAATTCTGATCTCTTGTTAGCAAATGTATTAACAATGTTTGTATGTATTAATTATTATAATTGTAACCATCCATGAGCAAATCAATCAAATGTACGCATCCCTTGCATGTTATACTTTAGAGATTATTGATGAACGTATAAATCATCATCGATGAGAAAACGTGTGTAATGAAGCGTGAATGCGCGTCTGTTGCGCGTGTCAGAGATGCTGCGCCCGCGAAGCCGCCGTCGCCGCGTCGCCGAGCCTAGCCCATTCGTTCATACCACCATTAACCATTGCTGGGATCGGCTTTAACTATTAAAAATACATAAAAAGCGTTATGAATAGATTTCACACGAGATGATCGACAAAAAGTAACGTGAGTCGTAACTTTGTGCAGAACTTTCCTTTTCTGCCTTGCGCTGATCTGCAAGTCAATGTATTCAATATTGAGGAGATTTAGTGTTTTCTCAGCAATTACTTTTTATACAGCGCGACGAACCAACTAGCGTGAACAATAAATTATAGCAATGGGTAAGTGATGCAAAAGACATAACAACATGTCTACTTGTGATAAACGCGTCATTTTCTACAGTTATTATGTCGGTAATTATTTGTTGCTCTAATGAGCTTATAAATTGCAATAATTAATTTAAGTTGAAGTTGAGTTCAGTTATCTAGTTATTCTATTGCTTCTTTCGGTTGATACTCTTACAGTAGAATATTATCCTCTATTTAAGGAGTTGCCAATGCTAAAAAATGAAGACGTTTCGGCTACATATACTTACCTAATAAAGATATTGCGATATTTTACATTTTAATGTGCTGCATGAGAAAAATGCGACGAGTTTTTACATTGCCGCAAATTTTTAGTAATTTACACTCATACGAAATACATCGTCAGTAACTTCAGACATTATTTTCGGAATTAACTGCATATAGTGTCACTTTACATTACCAGTATTTTTACAGTAATTTTGTGTGTATTTCCGGGTATAATCCTGTGCGGAATGAGCGGTGTGATACTTTGTGAGATGAAGTCTAAATAACGTGCGCGTGCTCGCTAAGAAAGTCGCTGTGTCACTAGAAGTAATTACATGAAGATGTGATAGCTCGCTTTATCCTTATCTCATCTCGGCACATCATCGTACCATTGTCTCCGGCAGCAAGAAGTCGTAATCGCGTTTGAAATCTGTCTAATACTGACAATATCATTGATCTCATTGACGTCATTGGCAATAGATAATACCACGATGTCTAAAGAAATTATTTATAAATAAATCATGCGTAGTAGTTGCGAACATTTTATTTTTATAGATTTTATAATTATAATAAAACGCACATGTGATTAAATAAACACTTTCAAACTCGCGATTTCTATTCTTATAAATAGAAGTTATTTCACATTTAATTTCTATTAATTACACGATCGATATACCTCCGTTACAGAAATCTTAGTTGCATCTTTATATTATAAAACATTTTTTTTATTTGAGGACATTATTAAGATGATTCAATTGGAACAACTTGACTTTCAACTTAAATAATATATACCTTCGACACATCTTTCAATGAAAGTTACACGTTGCGACAGTTATTAAATCTCGACATTGTATAACAATGCTTTCAGATATTATGTAAGTACTTTCAATTTTTTTCAATAGCTTCTCAATTACATGATATCAAAAGTCCTCCCACGCACATTTTGTTATGGAAGAATATTTGACGTACAAATTATATGTACACACCTACATACATAATGTTCCTATACATTTTAGGATACTCGTATGTTGTCTTTTAAGTATCATTGCTGCACTCAAAATACCTAAGTTTATTTATCACTAGAGGATACCCTAATGTACGGGCGTAGCTGCACGCCCGTACATTATTATTTTTATAGGGAGTTTCGGGAAATCCCTAGTCTATTCTTAGTGCACCCCTACGGCCTCCAAGGAATATACATTATACATGCCAAATTTCAGCTTCTTGCGCCTTATAGTTTTGGCTGTAGCTTGTCTGTAAGTCAGTCAGTAACGCAAGAATTTTATATGTAAGTATAGAAGATTGTTGCATACAAAATACCTAAGTTTCTTTCTAGCAAATTGGCGAGATAAGTAGAAAATAATTGAACAAGCTATATCGAATGCCCGCGATGTCTTATTTTTTATGTAGCTTAAACATAATACGTGACTTATACACTAATTTGACTATTATTTTATTATTATCTTTCACCATTTTGAATTAGATTTGGTTTTTGACCACGATTATTATACGAACAAAACATAACTATCGTCTACTATCGTTCGTTATAAGTTAATGTAGAAAATCTCACTACAGGCTTTAGAGTTTCATTGGTAGCCAATATCCTCATATTTTTCATACCCTTAATAATCTATTAAATATTCCCAAAATGATAATACGGACTTTAATTTTCATCCATGGAACAGAAACACGAAATTATCAAAATAATGCAAATTGATTGTTTAATACATAATATCACAGGTATTCCTAAATAGAATTTAAAACATTTACCAGCATAGTGTTTCTTCATTCATTAAAAAATTGTTGTACATAAATGGATAAAAATCTTACGTCTATCGTCTCTACAGATGGCCACTACATTAAACTACACTAAAGACATAGGTACATGCATTGCAATATTATTGAAACGGCGACCTTCAGCATAAACCAATAATATGTATGTGCATTTCTCAGTAACTTTTCTTACATGGCGACCATACTTGCTATATGTCAGGCAGTGTAATAGCACTAATAGCTATGCTATAGCTACGGGTGGATCTCTGTGCGTCTGGTGCGTCGCAATGGCCGCCAGTTTTACAATTTGATTGTGTTACTTTCATCTACACACAGCATATAATTCAAAACTTTGTCTTAATCGGGGTGGAACAATTGTTGTCTGAAATATGAAACTCGGTTAACTGAGTATAATTTCATGTAAACGTACTACCGCGCATTTATTTATTTTTATATGTTTTCTCCAATCAAGGTACTAAAATATTTAGTTAAAATCTTTGTATGTTAGTATAAATTAACCCGACAGGCGACAATATCGCTCTACTAAAACAATGTTAGTTTGCACTTATGGATGTATATTATACCTATCGTGTACTATTATAACTTGGTTTCCTAAATCCGGACTCTGAATTATTATGAATCATAAAATATAAATAGATATGCATAAACTATAGAATAAGTACATCCAGTAAAAACATCTTAAATTATAGCCACTCTAATGGGTTCTACAAGAAGTTGCAATACAGCTAGTGAGGCGCGATACTTCGCAGAACTAAAGGGTTAAGCTGGTCGTCGTTTGGGTCAAGTGCGAGTTGACATACTTGTACTAGCTCCGCAGGTATACCTTGTAAATAAGCCACTAATTTCTGGTACTTTCACGCCTATGCTATGGCTAAAATTAGTTTTCCACGAAACGATGAATCTAATGAAACCTCTGCCTATCTCTCCAAAAACCATACCTAATATGAATGAAATCTGACTGTGAATGAAGGACTCATTGAATGAGTAAATTTTAATGAGGCATAAATAAGCCGTACCTACATATTGATGGAATGCGATAAGGCATTTCAAATAACTAATGTAAACGAGTTACTCATTGCGGATGTGCATCGCAACCCGTGCAACTACTTAGCAGCGTATTCAAATAGCGAATAGAGTAGAGATCGAGACGCGTGGATCTCGTTGGAGTAATGTTTGCTAAGTAACTTTCGGCTCTGATTACCGACACGTGGTAGCGACTGGTGTGACTTTTAATTGGCCAGTAACGAGCTGAAAGTTTTTTTAAATTAATGAATGGGAATCGCTTAGAAGATTAACTTTTCTTCTCCATTATTATATTAGCATACATTGCATTTAGAAAGCGAACGTGTATTTACGTGCGGATTTGTTTGCTATTGTTCGGATGTGCCGGGACAACGGTAAGTAAATTAAGACGCGTATTCGTGATACAGAACAAAATTTCTCCCGCGCAAAATTGTAAAAACTATACATAATCTGAGTCTATTGAAGCGTTTCTGCGAAGAGGCATGATCGGCTGACGTGCACACTTGCTCAGCTCCAACGATACGAGTCTTGAATTAATCTGTGAATGTACGTAAAACAAGCTATTGAATTGTTTAACTAGCTTTCATTTCTGATGAAAAACTACGCAAGACATTTTTATAGTAAGGTTTTACGATGATTGTGATTTTCACTTACAGGGTCAATGGACATCTATGGGAATATAGTTAGCGACAGATCATTGTTATTAATATGCATGTAAAACAAAGCTGTGATTACGTAGTATTATACCTGTATATTGATATTTCTGTGGTAAGAATTTGATTGCACTTATAGCCGTTTCTAAAAGTTACAATCAGAAATTTCGTGTGCCACGGTAAAAGTGGATGTCTAAAAAAAGAATAAAAAAAATCTAATCTGTAATCGGCGGGCGTGTGTCCGTGATCTCCTAACGCCAAATTCTTGCCTCGATACCTCAATTGTGTTAAAATTTCTCACTTGGTTTCCACACCACGTAGCAAAGCATGGCTGTTACACATTAGCGGCTGTCGTCGATAAACCACATCGATTACACTTGAAAGTCGATTCTCTCTTATAGAATATTTGTTTTGCGTTTGAGATAGTTTTCTAGATTTAATCTACTTTTTTAAAGAAATTGAGTTATTATTTACGCATAACTATACTGGATGTTTATAATATTCACTTTATAATAATTATGATGAATTAGTATGTTACTATAAGAACATGATATTCGGCTAACATAAACAATCTATTTTAAGCACCTATGTGCTTAAAATAGATTGTTTATGTAGGTACTGTGATATTCAAGAGGTGCTCCTCAATGGCAGTAATAGTTTTCTTTTTACTCATATTTTTTTTACATCTAGTAATGCATGTAATAGCATTACCTAAAACCTACCTCAAGCGTTTTGACATACAGACATGACAAATATTAACTAAGAAGCATTGTAAGTCTGATTGATTGATAATAATGTGCGTAACTGAACACTTGCGTATCGGACACATATCGCGGTGACGTATTGATTAGGTGATTCGCTAAAGAGCAACGTGGGCTCAAGGTTACGCCACGCAACACTTTCACCCACAGCCGCAGTTCGTTGCTCTCCGAAATCATCGTCTCACTACTCCCGGTATCAATGGCCACACGCTCCAACTCACACCTTGGGGCGTCCCCAAACAAATACAGACAAAATTCTACTCTTGCCCCATGGACATAGCACCCAGTTCCGAGTGAGGCGGATTGCTACAAGATGCTATCCGTTGACGTTTACGTTCAATGCCCGTGTTAATGGTATCGAGAAACGTAACGTGGCCCACTTTCTCTTTTAAGCACACGTTGTCTCTTTCTTAATTTCGTATAGCGAGGCTTGCGGAGCGAGATGGTTGTATTTAAGATGTTGCGCCGAGGAAGCTGGGCTCGCTTTCTTCGCCGCACTTGGCATTGGAGGTGTACAAAATCCGGTAACTTTCGTTGAATACGAGCGACTGTGTGGATTCTGCGGGCGCATTAGTGCCGGTCGGGTCGCGACGTCTCGTTACAATTAGTCGGTCTCTCAGTTACGTAACGATTATTTTATCAGTTCGGTAACAGAAACTATCTGTTGACCTGTCATTGATTATAATTATAGTCAAATAGTTCACCTCAGGATATAACTTAACTATACTAGCTTATTTATAGAACTAAGTTAATGTTATTTGTTATATCTCTGGACGTATGGGCAATCTGATTTTTCTTCACATTATTTTTTCATTGGCTTACTTCTTAACTTAAATAACCATTTAATCGTTTTTGCTGCACATTTAATTATATACCAGATATAATTTTCTTTTCCTATTGAATTTACCCTATTTTGTGTCTTTTAAACACATAGCTCTATACCTATACCTAGTCTCTTTTACGTTATACGAAATAATTGAAATATAAAAGAGAAAAACATATGGTATTGTATGCAAGAAACGAGAACGTAGTTAATTATATTTTGATATGACATAACGCCTGAAATACTGTCGCACAATGTCACCATTATATTCACATTATGTTACACTCACATTTGTTAAAATAACTACCGACACGGCGGCGTTAAAATTATGTAAGCGAAAGTGGTCGCCAACTTGAAGATTGCTATAATTTTTTAAGAGAAGAGTGCTCAAATTCTTTAAAGTTTCTGTTGTTGTCACAGCAAAAACTTGTGTGTCTTTAATAATTATCCTACTCATAACTTTGTTCTTATATTTAAAAGGAAATATCTTACGGTATGCAATGGTCATGATAGTTTATGCCTTTTACTCTAATTTGCAACGGTTGCACTAGTTTTCAATAATTTATTTGTGATTATTGTAATTCCATGTTTTACTGGTGTAGCACAATCATCTTTCCTTTATTTATCATCGTTATTATCAACTGCTTAAATACTTTACGAGCTTGTTCATGTAATAAATTAATTACAAATACCTAATGAATTCTTATGTTTACAGAGCTACAATTGGCGCGTCCTAGATGCGTCACATAGCCGGTCATACTCGTAGTAGGCCGCACTGATGGCTCCATGCCACGTTTCTAATTGCATTGCCTACCGAAGATCTTAATCATAGTTTATCATAGTGAAACTGATAATCGACTCTACGCGATAGGTTCAACTTGCTTGACCTAATATTAGTAGGTACAAGTAAATTAAAACAAATAAAGAACTACTAAGTGGTGACGATGATTTATTTTTTATGTAGATTTTTGACTAATTTACTCACAAAGTATGTTAACAAATTTATAATAGAAAATTAATAATTTGCCAACCTAGTTTGATCTCCTGTCGTATGACATTAATATTCGACAGGCGTCTCGATAAAGGCCGTGACATAAAAGATAACAACCTAATAGTTGGAGTTATAAATATTAAACGGTGTCTTTAGTACCTAATTAATGACGTTAATCTGTAACAGAAATATAAATAAATACAACTTTGCCGATGTCGATTGTACGCAAAAGCCGGGATCAGCTTCCGTATCTCGAAGAAATTGACCCGGTTTTCTGAGAAAATTGCCTTATTTGCATCAACTCCAAGCCGGTTGTTAAAAAGTATATCTACGCTGTACCACACAATGTAAACGATCCACATCTCAGTTGTTTGCTAACCTATGATTAATGTATTTGAACGAAAGCAATTAATTCTATATTTATATTGTAAACAACCAGATTCGTTTGCGGCTATTCGTTTTTAATGAAAGTTAATAAACATATATTACAAAACGCCTAAGGTTAAAGCTTAAAGCCAAAAATGTTAACTGGACCTGTTCACGTGAGATTAGAACTGAAATGGAGAGTGAGTTATCCAAAACGGGTTCTTTTGGATTATTTACTAAGTGGCATTGTGGACGATTTCCGTCCAATATTTCCGTTGAAGAAAACCGGATCTGCGGTGAAACGCGTCGTTGCTAGACTTTTCTCGGGAACTGATACCTGCTGTCGTATAACTGATACTGGTGTAAGTTCTGTTGTATAGCTCACTGAGATCATTTTAATTTCATTACATATCGTAACCTTAAATAGGCGCGATAAAATAAATTTAAATTATTTTAAAACGCTTATTGTGTACGACCATCCCGTAAAGTTCGACTCTGACTTTAATAGAAGCAATTGTTTTAGTAGACATTTATTAAAATTACACTCATTCTTGCTATCAGTTAATTTATATTGATAAAATAAAAATAACGAAATTTAGAAGATACACGGCCGTTGATATGCCAATTAGATTTATTTTTACGATGAGGATATGACTTCATCACATTAAATAAATTACTAAAGCTCGCCAAACAGAAATACAACACGTTAAATTAGTTAGTTGTTCATAAACATTTTGCAATATACAGAAAGTTACAGAATTTTATTCTGATTCAGAACACATTTCAGGCCTTACTTTCTTTTATAAAATGTTAGGTAACAACTAAGAGGAATATAATATGCTGAGGCACGTAATTTTAAAGTTATAAATAACACTAATTAAACACTTCCGTTAAGTGAAACCATAATAACCTCGTAATATTATATTAATAGCCACGTGAATTTGTGAAACTGGTGCTCAATAAATAATTGATGGGATTAGCAGGTGTTTTGCGATGTTTATGTATATTAATGGAATGAATGCTAGTGACCTAGTCTATGGTATTACAGGCAGTAGGCTTGTAGGTGCATGTATTATCAGCGGTTGCTCCTTATCTATGCTAATAAATGCTGCTCGCGTCAACTCCGCTACATTATGCAAATACACCACAATTATCTACTTGTTTTTTCTAAGTGGTCCACCTCTTGAGAATCCAGGTTTGATTGCATTACAATCTAATTGGCGGCGTGCAATAGCACATTCTAATGCAAACTTTCAACGGCACTATTCAAATTTTACGACTTAATATTACACATTATTCGCGTTCAATGTGAAACTCCTTACGTTAGAATAAAGTAATTAGCCATTTCTAGTGAGAGCAACGCAAACAAGTTTAAAACCATAATTACGGGCGCAGTGGTATTCAAAGTTTATCAGTGTGAGTGATCTTTACGCGGCGGAACAACCAGTGGGAAATGATGATTTATGTGGAGTGCATCGGCGAGGAAGAGAAAGTTGGTTCACGTTTACGGGCCAAGGACGAGGGCGTCGCTCCCGAACCTTGCGTAACCGTGAGATAATTTATTGCGTCCGTCGGTCAGCGGCGCGCATCACAGACTTTATGACGAAACATGCGGACGCCGACCGAAGGACAATGACTCTAAAGTTCGGCCAGGCCCATGATCATCTCCCAGGGTCAATGCTTTCACTGCGACCAGAAAATTGATGGATTGCTACATAGCTTAAATTGTTGGTTCCCAGTCACGTAGGAACGTGAGTTAACTTATTTGATTTACAGATTGGGAATGATTTTTATGGTTTGATCTGTAATTATGAGAGAAGGGTAAAATTATTTTTTGATCTTATCTATCTGAAATAAGATTATAAATGTCTTTACTGCGATCATACTCCATATATTTCTGAAGCTAGTAATACAAAAAGAAGATTCAGTTTTGTAGACTACGTGACTTAAGTAGAAGACGAACATCCCTTTTATACTAAAATAGCGATAAATGTTATTAAATCCGAGTAGTAGCTTGGCTTTTTTAAAGACAATTTTAGAGATAAATAAAATATCTCGCATTCTCATTTCAAAATATGTATTAACATTTTAAAGCCTTTTTATTCACACTAGCAAATAAAAACGCGTGGTATCATTACGCAACATATTATTAGTAAATAAAATCGACACCACGCAGATAGCTCGTACGAAATGTCAACAAATGGTCCTAATACTTTCACTCTTGCGCTTCGGTTATACTCAAAATGGGTTTACAGATATTGCATAACGTTACGGGCGGTGGTACGCGGCACTCGTATACCCGCACTTGCATGTAATTACTCAGGGTGAAAGTCGATATATTTTGGTGAGAAATGATCGAGCATATGCTATGGCTCGCTTTCAGATCTTAACGATCGTTACATAACATTCGAAATTGAATTTTGAAGCTAGATATGTTGCGTAATACGTGGAAAATATTTTAATCACTTTAAAACTTTTTAATTAATTTCTGAGAAATTCTGAATTATGTAATTTATTCCATTATATTAAGCTAGCAAATAACAATATCTCCTGGCCAATTTATTTTATTCTTAAGTAGCTTAGATTACCAATTTACTCAATCGATTATTTAAAAAATCTCTATTAAAATGCTAACCAATATGTCTCAGTAAAAAAAACATTTTTATCTACGTATATTATGTTAATTTTTTAATATATTGTAGTAATATACCAACCACAGAAGCTTCTAATAAAATAGTTCAACGAAACAGACACACAACGAAGACACAAATCATCACGACATTAAAAATATAATAAAAGACATGATATATTAATAATAGACCAATAAAAAGACAGTAAAATAATACTTACAAAAATATCTTGGTGACATATATTTATAAGTGAGCCAATTCAAGGAAGCCTGAAACAATAAAAAAACGTACTATTAGTTTACAATTATAATAACAAATAATTATAATTAGACAAGATACTGCAATGAACTTCTACTGCTAACCTAACCCGAAAACGTTTTAGGCTAGAATAACTTATTAAAACATATTCAATAAAGTAATAAAGTTGGGTTTTCATATTCAGTATTTAGATTTTCCAGTCTAAAACTTTTTGAGCCGAACCTTCACGAAAACCAAATGCACTAATCCTCACGCTGATATTACTAAACCAAGGTCTTATAATTAAATAAGTATGACATATTATGTGTAAGCCTAATTAAATGCACAACGTATTCTCGTGATGTCATGAATAGAATGTAAGCAGCCAATAAGTAACAATAAGCGTCTGGGTCGATTGCTAATCGCGTAATCAGTTTGCCATTACAGCATAATGCATAATCGGACGATGACACAATTCCTTCAACTTAACTTTGAAAACAATATACTGTCATTGCCAAGATTGATCGAAGGTCTACTATTAATGTAAATAAAACTGATAATATTACACTAGTACTTAGTTTAACTTTTCATCCAACAGCCTACCAATATTACCTATATGTGTGAAGAATTATGAGGATAGATGGATGATTATCACCCTTTTACGGGAAAAATACGCAACAGATTTTGATTTTTGTCTTTTTTGCAGAAATATAGCTTATTGTAGATCCGAATGACACATAGATATTACAACAATTTAACAAAAATGAAATTTTGGTAAGATTATTTGTACCTACTTAAGATATTAAAATTAAAGAAGTTTGACACTGCAATGTTGCTTTACATAGATACGTGTGGTGCTTCTTAATTAATAAATGTCGTTTCAAAATTTTTTGCGTTGTGTGACGACCAGGAAAAAGAACACTGTTTGTTGTAAACATAATTAGGCAGTTAGTCTTCGAAACAGTCTAGACGTGGCCAAGCAGAATAAGTAATTATGTATCATTAAGGCTCTACCATTGTTCTATTATGATGTCATAAAAAACAATAATAATTCTATTACCCAAGTGAGTTATCTGTGTCGCGGTATTGTGCGCAGTGAAATCGTCCTTGCGACAATGTAGTTCGTAGACAATAAGGCAAAATACCTTCCTGCCTTGGGACTTACGTCGCAACGGAAATACGCGAAAGTGAAAGCATGTAGCTTGGCCACAAGAACACTTCACTGAAAGAGACCGCGGCTTGGCGTATCGTGTCGACGCTAAAGGCCTTGCCACACGGCACAATTTTACGTCCAACTTGACTAAATCACTTGACGAAATCGTGACGTGTAGACGCCAGTCGTCCAACTCAAGTTCATCGGGTGGGCGGTACCACCAGATTTTAACCAATCGGGTGGACGGAATGAAAATCAGTGATTTGATTGTGTCGTGTAGACGGGCAAAGCCAATTCGATTGAAAATTTGATCAGTGGTAAAATTGTGCCGTGTGGCAAGGCCTTAAATAATACTATACTTATAATTACCTGCCTCGCTTGTGATGTTTATTCACTACCACTTCTATTTAAAGCTCTTGTTTGAAAGTAGCCGTTTAGTTGGTAAATGAAAATATGAAACTACACTCTGTTAAGTAAGTTTTGTATTGTTGTTTTATTCGATATTAAATTTCTTTTTAGGCACTTATATGATATTTTATGCACATTATAAAATCTTTTAATGGATCCTCACATATTTATTTACTAAGTATAGGTATAAAACGTGAGATATGCTAAAGTATGTATGTGTAAATTCAGTAACGATTTAATTTTCTGCAGACTTTTTACGGCACAGTATCGTTATCTAGAATAGAATTACCTTTTGTACATGCGAACAAGTACTTAACAATTTTAATATGAACAAGATGTGTTTTTGCAATAGGTACATTTTTCGCAAACATTATCAAAACCAAACGATGCCAAACTTCAATTTTATCCAGTCACCCTATCTAAAGTCTTGACAGTTCCATTAAACTTGAAGCTGCTTTTCTTATTTCATCTGATCTAGTTCGCATTGCAGAACGAACTAATAAATGTAAGACATTACAAGAGTGACGGAGGCAACCAGTAGTCGTCAGTCGAGTTACACTATGTAGTGTGATCGTAGGATGGATGTGGTCTGCAGCTACTCGTAAATACGAGATGAAAGTGGTGAAATCTTGAGACGGGCCGCGAGAAATCGCCGGAGTAATAAATAATGCACTAGTTCGGTCCCGCAAGCCCTTAGACCAACAACTGGTTCTGACACAAGTATTTCGACAAGAAATATTGAGTGTATTGACAGTACTCGTTTAGGCGCAGCCCGCTGTCCAATATTGTTAAGTACCTTTCTATTTAGATAATTACCGGAAGATTAAGCTGTTTGATTAATCGAACCGATAAGCTTTGGTTACGATGATACGTAACATTTAGGAAAGTGAACATGATTCACACACCAAATTACTGGTATTATAATTTCTCTATTTGACTTGTAGAGCCGGATTAGTTGCCTTTTTGCACTTTTTATTTTATCTCGAATACAAAAGTATAAATTAAATTAGTATCGTTGCCTTTTATACTAAATCATATATAGGATTAAATACCTAGTTACGAAAATAGCGCAAAATAAAACTACTTGGAAACCGTCTATCAACAAAATTTGTTATTGAATTAAAGCCACTTGTTGGTTCAAACAACACATTTTGATGTCGACGAAACTTTTAATTATATTTAGTTCAGGTTAATATTTTTTTGGCATGGTGTAATTTTGATTGTAGGGATAATGAACTGTAGTTGCTTTACGTTTATAATATAAGTCATGTCTAGCATATATTCAAATCGTAAGCCTAATTAGCAGTACGCTAAGTAAAAAACAATTGACTTGCTCACAGCTTATTAGACAAAAAATATAAGTAGTTAATTCAAATACAGTGAAATTTATTTAAAATGGCTTTCTTAACTAGCATTCACATTAGAATAACTAAGTACAATCTCGTAGAATAGTGAACCTGGTAAAGGGAAATTATAAGTTATGCGCGGCTAACAATGAATGGTCATGCTCATAAATGAATATAATAACTGGTAAGAACACACAAGCGGATTCTAGAAGCTCGTTTGGAGAAACGACCACGTCAAATACACTAAGTACATTTATATCTAATAACAGCTGTCGCGCACTTTTAAGCTGATTGTAATCACTTTATTAATGGTCAATGTAACATGTGAATCTGATGTCGCCCCCGACATTGACTACTGTATGACATTATAGTGTCGCTGTCTACAACCGATATTACTTCTAATCACTGAACTGGAATTTATTACATACATGAAGTACTTATTCTCTTTATAATAAGAGTGTTCGATGAATAGTTAGATGTGGCGCTGTCACCTTTACCACATCCGTCGTCTCGGCCGCCGCGCCGACCAAACTCATTTGCCGTAACACAAAACTTCACGTCATAATTGGAGCACAATAATTTGATATACTTTCTCCGATCCGACGTTTAAATAATTCATAAAATTTAAGCATTATGCACACGTAAAGAAATTCATACATGAGACTTTTAATTAATACTTTCAGTTTCTTCACGAAAATTAGAAAATAATATCATGCCAGCCTTTCCTCTCTAGTCTCAACTGTAGAAAGTGTTCTATGGTATTAAAATTAATTGTAAACAAACAGTACATCCTGTCAATTAATTGAACAAATTTACGAGTACTCTAATAATATCTTAGAACATCCTTTAACATGTTCAACTTTATGGAACATACCATAATAAACGGCTTGAATAATCAACACATTGTAAGTAATGGTTATCGGTGCAATAAATCATTCAAGGGTAAAATAACTCTGTAAAGCTAAAGCCTACATTGATTATCCCGAATATCAATCGATGTTGAACAAACAGGTATTGGTCACTCGACTGGTGAGTGGACACAGTGTTGATGTGAAGGGGACACTTTCAAGTGTCCCTCCTAATCATTGATCAATTCAGCTGCATAACAAAAGTGAAATCTGCAGTTTTCCCGCGAGTGCGACCGCGGGTGCACAGATTGGGAGCGCATGAGGGCGCTATCGCCAACTCTCGTTATATCTAACATAGGGGCGCGGCTTGTTCGCCCACCACGATTATTACATACATTACATTATTAGCTTACGAATGACATGGTGGCGCTTTCTAATCACATATTGCTGTTATTACGAAACCTAGATATATCAATAAATAAATTATTCGCATGGTTTCAAAATGTGAGCGAAACGCTAATGTATAATTATGTCCGCGTATGTTACATGTCAAATTACACCTGCGAAAATAAAATGAATAGGTTTTTAAATGGGAGTATCTGAGCGTGTATCTCGAGTAACGAGCGTTTAATCGGCGCCTCGGGGCGGACACTCGGTCTGATCAAAACAATCAGTGGAAAGCTGTTGGTAGCTGACCACTGTTCGCATAACCGCATTCCTTGTGAGCCTCATCCGATGACAAAAAAATTACATCAGCTCGGTTTAACGCAGATGTTAGACGAGATTATGTTTCTCTTAATCACAAGAAACGTTAATCTTAAAAGGGTTAAATGAGTGACATTGAATGATAATATAATTACATATGACAACTTACTTGTGGCGTATATTTATGTAACTTAGAATAAAATTAAGATAAGCGAGTTACAGAATTCTACATCTCAATTCTATCAACGAAAAGTATTCGCTGAGCATGAAGATAAGATTAGACAGAGAGATAGAAAATAAGATGTATTTTTGGTGACATTCAAGATTTGTAGATATTGGCCGTAAGGCTTATACATGAAAAGCTGGCTGGCGAAATGTGGGTATAACTTCTGCTAACCCACCATGAACGTAAGGATTGCGATAAGGAAACAAAATACTAATTTTGGGTTTTCAAATAATTT
Source organism: Euclidia mi (assembly GCA_944739405.2). NCBI lineage: Eukaryota > Metazoa > Arthropoda > Insecta > Lepidoptera > Erebidae > Euclidia > Euclidia mi. Next base: position 43,883,532 of record OX123189.2, read on the forward strand.
TTAGACTTAGGTAAATTTTTGATCACTTTGCGAAAACCCTACAATTCGAATTATATTAAAGTAGTATTATTTTTTATTATTTTATCTTTCCGAATTATAAATTGATGGTTACGTTATTAGTTCGTATTCGTAATGATTAGTACTGTTTTATGTGATCTTAAGCCTATAAACTAGATATCAATACCCATTCCACAATAATTAAACGCGATATATATTATTTCGACTGGTGTTAACAGTTAGAACACCGCTACGGTCGATCAAATAATTTACCTTCGTATAAAGAGTCCTGTTATAACCTAAATAGTTTTCGAAATAAAGACCACCTTGGGCTACTCCACTTTTGGTCGGTATTTATGTTTCTGCGTTAATAATCGCAACGGAAACATTTTCTTTCTTTCTCCCACTGTACTTTGGATATATTATGATGAGAAATGTCCTACTATAGCTGTAACATAAACAGATGAAAATTTAAAAACATTTATTCTCGTTCCTCTTCGCAAAGATTTCATTTGATTTACGACGTTATCAGTCTTAACCGTATTAGTCTTTTGTATGTAATGACTATAAAAAGCAGTGTTGTCTTAGCTCTTCGTTTCAAACAAATAAATCATTGTAGTGCAAATAAATTGACCCTGTTTGTATGAACAAGGCATTTGTGGCTCATTTCCCAGGCAAAAGAAACGAGTCCCACTTGTATGTGTGCCTCGCAAAGTCGCAACAATACCAGGCGCGTGACCGCGTGGTCATGTGACACATCCGATGTTTTAACTTTTTTCTAAAACAAGTATTAAATTGTAGTCGTTCACTTGCTTCATGATAAAAATATTACGCGGTATTTAAGTACTATGTTTCGTTGCTTCAAAGCATCATGTGTTGTTTAGTAGGTAGATAACGATGGCCCTTTGCACAAAATAAGTCGTAACGTATTTCATGTCAACTTATTCCTTACCATGTCTTTAAAACACTTGATTCTTTTATTTCTTTAACTGTGCACTTTTATATGCAAACTAGCTTTTTCCCGCTGCTTCGCACGCGTTAATTTTGCTAAGATAAAATGTTTTGTACAAACTTCCTTACACTCTTCAAGGAACATACATGACAAATTTCACTTTCTTGAGCCCAGTAATTTCGGCTGTAATAAGGATAAAAAGTTTTATACAAACTTTGACAACCTGTTTAACCCTCTTAGGGGAGGAATTTTCAAAAATCCTCTCTTAGTGCGCCCCTACACACCTCAAGGAACATATGTGCTAATATTTCACCTACTTGCGCTCAGTAGTTTCGGCTGTAGCGTGTCCGTCAGTCAGTAACGCAAGGATTTTATATTTACAGATTACAGATATTATGCGTACGCGACATTGCTTTAAACTTACTTTATCTAGAAACTAAATCTGTAGTGTCGATTAGATATATTAGGAGTACTCAGATAGGTACTAAATTTGATTACCCAACAAAGGCAATCTCTCTGGCATCTATGGTGACACACCTGTGGCAATTAATTTGAATACCACATATTTTTTATATACGAGTATATTTTGAGATAGAGATAGACTAATTAATGGTGAAACTTGGATTCAAATAACACTTATTGTGCTATTGCGTTGTCCTTCTTAATGCGACTCTCCTAACGAGAAGTTAAGAGGGCAATAACAACAAGAGGTTGTAACAATAACATCCGCGACAGTGACAAAAAGTAACATAGAGTAATGACTAAGCAATCCTATACATTATGACAACTCTAAGAGAAGTTAAACGTCATAGTTAAAAACTAAATAGTATTTTATCTTAATATTTTTTTCAATAAATAACATCAGATTGGCATCAAATTGGTAAACAGGCGCCCAGAACATTTAGAGTAGACCCGGTAATCTTTTCACTGCTGCTAATCTATAGATAAGCACAGTTAAGGACAGTTTATGGGTGACAGTGCGCTGTAACCCTTTTAATACAAGGATATTTTCTTGAAGCAACTGTCTCTGTCTTGCAAGAAGCATTGAACAGAGATAGCACGAGGCTTACTTCGCAAAGTCGCGACATGTAAATCAGCATTTACTAACCTCATTCGTAGCAGCAATTCGCATAAAGAACTCCTCTATCAACTCATTGAGCTAGTTTTCTAACCTAAAGCGACACCACAATTTTCTTTATCTTTACCATTAACTTTAAGTATATTCTTGTCACGGAGAATTTGAGTACCAGTTACAACTTTAAGTACCGGTTTCACCGAGTTTTTATCGATGCGAAATATATTCCTAAATAAGTTAGCGCATCCAATTGATAATTGTAACTTAAATATGCAGACGATGCAATAATGTATTAGATTCTAGTGTTTGTAAAATTGTATAATACCTAACATTATTTTGATCTGGATGCAAATATACTACTTTCAGTCCGTACAAATAGGTACATAAAAACTGTAGTGTACAGTTTACAGTACAGTGTGTAGTTTACTCTTCGTAGTGGTGTCCATCAAATATAAGGATTTTCTTATGAACGCTACAGTTCCTAAATATTGCAAATATGTATTCATAAACCTAAACACTTAGGTATTTAAGAATATATACATTCCTATGTTTATCAGTAGTCTGGTTGCCAAAGTAGAAGTTTGCTTAGCTCGGGATCAGATGAACGACTTTGAGTTTATTATTTCTATTATTTTAGGTTGAATATTTTATAAAACATAACATAACATAACATAACATATCTTCACGCCTTTTATCCCCGAAGGGGTAGGCAGAGGTGTATTACACACCCACACTTCGCCAGATATGTTTCGGTCCCAATGTAATAGGGGGCGAGCCTATTGCCATCTACCGGGCACATTATTAAGCGAGCGATAATTAACATTTTCTTTTTTTTTTTATAAAACATATGTTTTATAAATAAGGGTATTACTGCAAGTTTGGTCAGGTGGTATTGACGCAGTGGTAGCGAGGAGTGCCTTGGAGTTGACACACTGACTCGCTTTCCATCGATGCCGCGATGGCGCGGTGCCGCCGCGGCTGCGACGCATGCCACGGTATCTATTCTCGTAACACACGCGTCCCACACTACTTGAACACCCATCACTATAGATAATCATCCACTTTGTGACACCTATCAATCATTATAGTTTGTACGTGTTAACTAAGATGCCAATGGTAAAGTCAAAGTTATGTTGTAATTAAAGTTTTGTGATGCGAATTTAATTATTCATAATTGGTCTGTTTGAAATCATCCTAATGCACCAAATTTAACATCACTCGTAGTTTGACTCATTTAGTCACATACCTAAATGATGTAGCTGATGACTTCAAAACATTCGCAGAGTTGCTTCATTTACACTTAATACCAAATTAATTTCAATTGGGTGCTCCGTTTTGTCGGCAGAAAAGAAAAATCAAACATGATATTTTTTTGTCATACAAAAGTTCATCTTTTAGATAGTGTCGAATTTTTATTGTTGAGATCCAACGTGATCTCAACATTAAAAATTCGCCCTTATAAAGTATAATTAATAAATAATCTGTTACGACGAAACAGTGTAAATCATTTAAAATATTATTGTTCATATGTACACATGAACGGCTCGCGAGCGCATCTCATCTCATTTGCAGCAACTTTTCTGATATTTAAATCGTCTTGACGGAAATTAAAACTGGACATACTCATTAACGCTTTCACTCCGATATTTCCGTTACATTCGAACATTATCTCTTTAACGTGGGTCCTATACGAAAGTGAAAGTAAAAATAAATATGTAATAATTTTATTATATTATGTCGCATAAACCACGATATGAATGTCTAATGTGAAAATAATATATCGTAATAAATGCATATCGAATAAATTATACGTAACATTTAGCATAATGTAAAAGTTATAGAGGTTGCGTAATGTGACGCCCGTTCGCGAAAAATGTTTATTTTTAGTGTAGAGTTGATAGAAAGCTATCTCCGTGCGCGGACCGTGACAGTGTGCCTTATGAATGTGGCATGTAGGTGCGCCTTTACATTTTTTACCATTGTTAATCGACTTTATGCACATAGTTTAAGATTAGAAAGAAAATCGATTAGAAAGATGCTTACTTGAATGACTCATTTGTATAGTAGCCATTCATATTGATGACCGATGTTGCAGGATCGATCTTTGGACGGAACTAGAATTTGTGATACGATTGATAGTTATTTCGAATTTGGGTATTCCGTCTTAATTTTTTTTGTATTCTTTGAGTGCCACAGGCCATAACAGTTTCTTAACAGATTTTGCAAACTTAAACCTCCAACCGTTGTCAAGTCGGCAAAACATCAAAATCCTTTTAATGCGTTCATTTGCGACACATGTAAGTTTCGACACGCCACTCAACAATCTCTGCAGATGGCACAACGTGTCGCAAACCAAGTACTTACAAAATCTTGATGCATTCAAACAATAGAATGGGAAGTCCTACTGTGTGCGTACTGCGGGTACATTTCGCAACGTTACTGTATTAGTACTGGCATACAGTAATCATCACAAAGAGCGGAGCATCCGCTGTCTCGTAGATAACGTAAATATGAATACGTTGTCCGACTTTCAAGACGGTTGCCATAAAATCGATGTAATAGATAGTGTTTAACTACTTCAAATGGCAACAAGGTATATTGTTTTCATTTTTAAAAGACGACGACGCTCTAGGAATTGATTTCGCGTCGCAAGGGTCTATACAAATATTCAATCAATGGACTCAAAGAAGATCCACAGTAGAAAAAACGATTTGCCGATCACAGTGTTTTTTCTCGTGCTAAGATTGAACCTACAATACTCGGCGCAGTTCTGAACGGCGAGGCGAGGCTACCGCTTAGACCACTTCGCCAGACGTGCAGTCAAACTAGAAAATGTTTCTTATAAGGTATAGATGAGCCCACGGTTACACCCGCGTTATTTAGGGCTACTGCTCCGCTCCCGTGGCTCATAGCGTGACGTTATATAGACTATAGCCTTCCTCGATAAATGGGCTATCCAACACTGAAAGAAGAATTTTTTAAATCGGTCCAGTATTTCCTGAGATTAGCGCGTTCAAACAAACAAACAAACAAACCCTTCAGCTTTATATCTTAGTATAAGATTAAAAAAATGTCTGCCAATGGCACTGATATCGCTGGCGCTTATAGATTGTAAGGTTGTATTAACATAGTTCGACTGTGATACGCAAGGGCAAAAATGCATCTCCAGAAGCGTTTTCTTATACAATGCAAAGTAGAGTTGAAGTAATTTCAAAGATGTGAAACGCCTTATGCAGCGTGAAAATTAATTCTAGCCCGCCTTCTACTAATTTGCAAGTATATTGGGAGCTTCAAAGATCATTTTGTGCAATCAAATTTTGATACGTAAATGTAATAGTGTAATAGGTGTTTATCTGCCGTATCATTGACTTTGTGAGCGCGCATAGTATAGCTCGTACCGGTTGTTTGAAAGTGTTAAGTTGACGTTGTAAGATCTCACATACCATTAAACACATTATAACTTTGTAAAATTTAGCTGACATGGCGTTTTCACGCATACATACTACATAGTTATTTTAAGCATTGTTTTTAAATATGTAGTTTTACATGCTTTCACAGAACATAGAAAGGAGCAAAAACTGAACATGCACGTTTGTCTAAGATGATAAACGACCATGTTCTTGCATGTTCGTACTCTGAATAATTTGCACATAGTGATTCTTAACAAAATGCAGGGTATTTAGTTTTAAGTGTTGCCATCGCAGTGAAACTTAAGATCAAGTACGCATGTCATCACATGTATCGACCTAACCATTGTAAAAATATCAATGACTTCAAATTAATTAATTATAAAAGTGCGAATCAAACCTTCCGTCAACTTCCGTGTTCGCATGAATATTAGTAATAACGTAAATGAAGAACCCCACGGAACAACTATAAAATGCGAGCTGTGTGACGCGTGACCTACTTTCCACACACACCGGCTACACCACATGCCGTCTCACAGACCAGCTCTTAATACCAACTACATAAAACACAAAGTCCATTGCAAAACAATTTTTTTTAAAAAACGTCAGCTGCGTACAGAAAAATCGTTGAACACATGCAAATTGAGTGTATGTGTTCAAATATTCGCGATATGTGAAGAGATAATTTCGACGAGTGCGAGTGAAAGTAAAAATTATGCAACTTTCTACAACTGAATAATAATTGTTGGGAGATAATTTTTTACACATTTTACTTTGGAATGTATTGTTCTGTTACGGCGTAGCGGTACGCGTAGTGCGGCCCGTAGACGCGCGTAGACGCTACACGCCAACAATGACATTCAACTGGTGCGGAAAATTCATTCATCAGGCATGCGTTTGGAAAATGTGCTGTAGTATTATGACACTTGATGACATCTATGTATTTAAAGATAAGTACGTTACTTGCTCGATTTATAAGAATATACCATATTATTAGACGAAATTATATGCTACCAATTATATTAATTATTTCTGTGCCACTATAACTGCATTTGAATTTATGCTTAGATGACTATATTTATTGTCTTCATTTCACAAAATTTCATAACACGAACACATTTTACAAACACTTCCATCCCTTACAAATGCACAAAATCCTGTACCTTTTCAGGTGAGCGCCGGTAGATTCACAGAAGAAACAGTTTCAGGATAACACAGGCAGCTACCGATCACTGTTCCAGAGTCCGCACAATCACTGTCACAGTCTGGGTGGTATGGTCATCGATCACTTTCGTTTTCGCGGGCGCGTGTGTCGCGGCGCATGCTATGCCGCAGGTTCGCCGGTGAGAAGCGCACTGGCCGCGGCGGCCGCCCACCGCGGCGTTATATACGCGTGAAAGTTCCGCGCCTGCATCGCTCGCCGACTATCCCGGATCGAGCCGAATTCACGTCCATTTGGATTTTGAAATCCTTTGATGACGCCATTCATGTCATCGTGATGAGTTCGCGTGGGACAGGACTAGCCTTAATTGTCAGCGGATTCCTGCGATTAGTCGTGCGGATGTAGTTTCGTAATATTATGAGTTATTATGTTATGCTGTAATTTTTTATCGGAACTGCATTTATTTACATTTGGTTACAAATGAGATTAATTGTTCGGGAGTTGATCCAGATGGTTTTTACATTATTTATGCGTTAAAACCTCTGTAAGGCTTAAGAGTATTTTCAGTCAAAAGGAAACTATTTATATTACCTACTTTGCCAGGGTAACAAAAATGTAATATCCAGTTAACAAGTGCTAAACAATGAATAATTAGGTTGAAGTGGAGTAGCATGTACGATATTTGCGTGTGATCATAGTAACATGCATCTATGTATAGATTAAAAACTTCAGTAATACAGCTGTAAAGTGTTACAGCTGTATTACTGATGTTTTTAACAAAAAGGCAGTCACCTACAGTGGTAGGTGACTGCCTTTTTGTCAATGAGTCAGGACTAACCTAAACTAACTATGTTAGTTACATAATATAAAGATCCGAAGTTAGGGTATAGAATATAAAAATAAATATAGAATAATATTACCTTCATTAATTAATACGGACAAAATACGGGCATTACACCCCCATTTCACCATGAATTTTTAGGGCCAACGTAATAGGGGGCGAGCCTATTGCCGTAACCGGGCACATCACCAGACTCCGTGCTGCTACTGAGAATTCGGAACAACCCAGTAACAATTTTCCCCGACCCGGGATTCGAACCCGTGACATCCGATCAGCAGTCCCATACGCTATCCACTGGACTACGGAGGCAGTGGATAGCGTACGGTGTAATGTTACGAATGTTACACCTCTACCTACCCCTACGGGGATACAGGCGTGAGTCTATAAAAAAATACGGGCATATAAATACAATTGAATTGTCTGTCAGTGATTTCAAAATAACTACGTTTTTTCAAGTGCATATAATTAGTAGCAAAGATAACCTTTAAAATTTATGTATGTCTGACGATCTATTTGTCGGTCTGACTGTCTTTCTGTTTGTAGTGTTTTCTGGAACGGCTGAACTAATTTAACGGGATTGGACACTGGAAGATAGGGGACTTTGTAGGACTACATACAGGGCTTAATTTGACTCGGTAGGTTGTCGAGATACCTTTTTTTTTTTTTGGTGTCGGGTTGGAAAATCCTCATGGAGTCCCAGGCGGGCCCCGAACAAAACCCCCTTGGCGGCGGATGAAGGTGTTGGGCTCCGCCGCCAAAACTCTCAGCGGCCGCAGAGGATAGGGAGGACGGCAACGCAACACCGCATCTCCTCCTCCTCTGCGGCCCCACAGCGACGCAACGATGGTGCACCCCCATTTGGTCGCGGGAGATAGGGCGCGCGGCAACGCAACACCGACACGCCTCTCCTGCCGCGACCGCACCCGACTGCGAGGGACAGACAGAACTGTCCCCCGCACCCGCACCGTTGGACGCATCCTGCGCAGGCCCCGTCAAGCCCACGCGGAGCGTCCCCTCCTGGATCCCTCTTCGCTTCACCGCGGGTAACCAATCCACGGTTACTGAGCCCCCCCACCACGACAAGGTGGAGATCCCACGTGGGGGTTGTCGAGATACCTAAAATAGCGCGAGTAAGTAAGTTATTACTTGGCTTTACTTAAGAAATGGAAAATAAATAGTGCATAAATTTACCAATACTTTTTTATTCGCATTTAATTATTAAGTAGGCTGAACCAGAAGCAGCTCTACTATTAACATAAAAAACTGTTTGCAAACTGCCAGAAATTAAGGGCTTGGTTAAACACTATTAACCAAGCCCTTACTTTCTGGCAATTTTAGGTACTACAATACTTAAACTATATAGTAAATGACGAATGCACGCATGGCGTAGTGGTTAAGGCGGCCACTTTGTTCCGGGAGACGAGTGTTGGGTTCGAACCCAGGGCAAAGACAGCAAACGACCCCTTGTATGACCCACAAATTATTGTTTCGATTCCGGGCGATTTGTCCCGAATATCCTACGTTATGGGGCAATTTGCACACATTTAATTCCTAGTGCGAGCGTTATTATAGGTATAGAATATGTATATCATCATCCTCTTGACCTGATCCCTATAGATTCGGCGATCGGCGGAGTGAGTAAGTCTTTTCCTTGCATACTTCTCTGTCGCCCGTCAACTGATCATTTACCCATTTCTCTCTCATAACCATTCTTAAAATTTTCATCCAAACATACTAAACAATTAGCACGCTACAGCCGAAACTATTGGACGCAGGAAGCTGTTTGGCATGTATGTTCCTTGGGGACCGTAGAGGTGCACTAAGAAGGGATTTCTTGAAATTTCCACGGGATCGGCCGGAACGGGTAAATTTAAAAAAAATGCAGGCGTAGCTGCTGGCGTCCTCTAGTTTGATATATTCCTTGAAGGAGGTTTTTTTTTTTATTTTTTTTTCTGCCGAACAAATTGACTCCATGCTGCCTGATGTTAAGCAGTCAGTGAAGTCCCATAGTGATGGCCATCATCCCAGCAGCCAGCATGGTATTATGGCATGATGGCCCTCACCTTGACGGCCTTGAGTAAAGCTTTTTCACGCCCCGCTTAAAGGACCCGGGATCATAAGTGGAGGGAAACAGGTGGACTGGTAAAGAGTTCCACATTTTAATGGTAAGGCAGAGATAAGAGGCGCCGAACCGTTTGGTGCGTGACGGTATCTGTTCTACCGTGTAAGAGTGGCACCTCAACCCAGCAGTTTCGTTTGGGATAGGAAAGGAGAGGGTGGATTAGTTAAAAGAGCTCTTCGGAGCACTCACCGTGATAGATGCGGTAGAAGACAGCCATTGAGGCCACGTCTCTGCGTAATTGCAGTGACTCAAGAGTCTTAGTAGCCTCTGGATCCCCGATGATACGGAAAGCACGCCGCTGCAACCTATCGAGGGCGTCGAATAAATACTGAGCGGAGCCATTCCAAAGGTGAGAGCAGTATTCCACGCAGGAGCGAACCTGGGTCTTGTATAACAGGCACAACTGCTCCGGCGTGAAAAACCTCCTCACCTTGTTCAGGACTCCGAGTTTCCGAGATGCGGATTTGATGACACCCTCGATGTAGTTCTTCTGGTTGAGATTTCTGCGTATGTCCATACCCAGGATATTGAGGCTGTCTTGAATCGGTAGTGGAGTGTCCAGAAGAGAGGGATGGGGAAGGAATGGAGATACCTTGGCTGAGAATGCGCACACCTGTTTTCTTGGCGTTGAACTCGACCAGGTTCTCATGACCCCAATGCGAGATGCAATTCAGAACCCGGTCAAGCTCAGCAAAAAGTGTTCGCCTATACTCCTCAGTATCGGCTTGCTTAGCCGCAGGGTGTCCGAGATATCGCCCATGTACAGTACTGTCATCTGCATAGCAATGTATGCCCCAAAAGTGAGCATATCATTGATATGCAGAAGAAAAAGCGTGGGCGATAACACGGACCCCTGAGGCACACCAGCATCCACCTGGAGAAACTTCGATGACTCACCGTCACAAAGGACACGTATACGGCGCTCATGCAGGAAGCTGGCAACCCAGTTGCACAATCGAGGCGGCAAGCCGTTGCGTAGGCTGGAAGCTTGGAAAGAAGCGCACGATGCCAGACTCTATCGGCTTTGGAGATGTCGAGACTAATAGCCAACGACTCCCCATGCCTGTCCATCGCCTCACCCCAAAGGTGAGTGACATACGTTAGAAAGTCACCCGTTGATCGTTTCGGTCTGAAGCCATACTGACGATCACTGATGAGAGAGTGATCTTCTAGGTAGCGAACGAGTTGGTTGTTGATTAAACGTTCAAACACCTTGCAGAGGATAGGGGTGATAGCAATGGGTCGATAGTTGCCCGGATCAGAACGATCCCCTTTCTTGGGAATCGGTTGTACGTTCGCCTCTTTCCAAGCCTGCGGCACTACGCCAGAGGCATATGATAGGCGATACAGGCGTGTAAGCATTGGAGACAACTCGGCTGCGCATTTCCTAAGCACAACCGCTGGAATTCCGTCAGGTCCACCGGTTTACGGACATCGAGAGATCGCAGTGTCGCGCGAACATCGCATTGCCTGATTTTAATATCAGGCATGGAGTGGCCGCAGTAGGGAATCGAAGGCGGCTGCGCACTACGACGCGACGAGACCAAGCCCTGATCCAAGCGCGGTAAGCCGACTGTTTTTGTTTAACAGCATCGGCGCACTCGCGATCGAACCAAGGCCGTACTCCGCTGCTGCTGGAGACGTCAGTGGATGGAATATAATATTCCATACCCAAGATTCAGAGGTTATATGACGTAATTTGCAACAAACTGACCACCATCAACTAGGGGATCCAAATTAACCAGGTTCAATGATTTTTCGAAATTTGCCCCCATGTCACCATAATAAACGAAATTAAAAAAGCTATTCACATCTTAACTCTAAATTGCTACTTTTTGGAAATATTGTTTAATAGCAATTGATCTAAACAAAAATTTGGTCAAAATATATATCTCAACATTGCAGCAATAAGGAATAGGTCAAATAACATGTCATACTGTATACTATCTGCTAAATTGTTACAGGTCTACCATTTGTGCAAGACTAAGAGACAGAGCAGACTTAGTAAACCAAACTTACCTTTGCGTTTCTGTGTAAAATAATATCTTAGAAACTTATATACATAGTTCATATTTTTATTTATGTACCGGGTCTGTATCGCGTTGTCTATCATCATCATGTTATCGTAGAGACGTCCACTGCTGGACATAGGCCTCCCCCAAGGTTCTCCACACAGACCGATTTCGAGCCACCCGCATCCAACCGCTTCCCGCGATCTTGACCAGATCTTCGGTCCACCTAGGGCTACCCCTGCGTTGTCTATACTAATATAATAAACTGAAGAGTTTATTTTTTTGGTTAGTTGAACGCGCTAATAATTATTTTTGTTTTGGATAACTCATTTATCGAGGAATGTTAAACGCAAAGCAAGACATCACGCTATGAGTCACGGGAGCGGAGCAGTAGCACTAAATACGCGGGTGTGACCGTGGGCTCATATAATTTTAAAATAAAAATTGTTGAAATAATTCACGGAAAGTCTTCCCGTGACAATGGTGTAACCCATGCAATCGGGACAAATAGGTGTATGAAAGGCCTATAAGCTTTATTTTAACAATTACGCCATATAGACCCATTTAATAAAGAAAAGTAAACGTAATTTGACAAGCGGACTAGAAAGTCAAGCTACAAAGATTTACTTTTACGGGTTCTTTTGAAGATACGGAATTCATTGTACGGAAGCCCAAAAATAAACTGAAATTGTGCAAAAAGCAACAATATTTATTTCTCAATCATAACTTGCATCTTTAAATTAGCGCAAAACTATGTAAGTTCTTGATGTATCATATGTGGTTCTGTATTCCATATTATTGTATGGGATAGAGAACCAATTATGATACACATTTACACAGAATAATTAATTGCACCACAAATCTCAGACGCTAAAATTACAATATACACAGGATTTCCTAATTTACCAAGATTATACAAAGAATAATAGTAATATTATGATTATACAAAAACATATGATAGTAAAAAATATGATATTACTTAGCAAAAAACTGCGCGTGAAATTTCAATTTCAGAGTCAAGAAAGCGGATAAAAGTTGAAATAAATATAATATCACGTGGTATAAAACGGAACAAACTATACCAAGGCGGATATCAATTTGAGAAAATTTGTTTGTCTGTTAAATTACTTTAATAGCTCTATAACGTATACTTTGCGGGCGATATGATTTATCATGAACGGAATCAGTAACCCATCAATGGATTTTCTTTTACCCGACGTGAAATGTGTGTAAATGAATGAAAATAATATATGCATAGCCGCATTTTGTCTACAATAATATTAATACTTTTAATAATAATAATACTTTTAATAAATGTTTTTATGTCAGCCTCTCAAAATGGATGTAGGAAGGGGGCTCGTGGTACTAAGGAGCTCCTCCTCATTGACATGGCCATTAGCCAACAAGCCGCCAGATCCTTTCGGTTCGCCGTAACCGAAAGGATCTGGCGGCATGTTGGATAGATTATAAGAAAGCGTATGACTCCGTGCCACATACATGGCTTTTGAGGGTGCTACAGTTGTATAAAGTAAATACTACTCTACGCACCTTTTTAAAGTCATGTATGGGGCAATGAAATACGACTCTTTGCTATCCAAGATGCCGAGGGATCCCGGAGGACGGCGAACATATCAAAATTGAGCGAGGGATTTTTCAGGGCGACAGTCTGAGTCCCCTTTGGTTTTGCTTAGCCATGAACCCTCTCAGCACATTACTGGAGGGTTCAAGGTTAGGCTACAGGTTACAGAGTAGTGGTCAGGTCATATCTCACCTGTTGTTCATGGATGACCTGAAGTTATTTGCCCACTCTGATGCCCAATTGATAGATTTACTAAAAGTAACCCAAAACTTTAGTAAGTCAATCAATATGGAGTTCGGTGTGGATAAATGTGCTGTCATTCATGTGAAGCAGGGAAGGATGGTGGAATCTGAGGGGATCCAACTCTCAGATTCCATTAACCTAAGAACGCTTCTCTTAACTGATACCTATAAGTACTTGGGTATGTCACAGGCTTTAAGTATCAATGAAGCCGTCATGAAGCAATCGTTGCAAGAGCGTTTCTTTGGCCGCCTGAATAAAGTACTGAAAAGTCTTTTATCAGGTGGCAACAAGGTTGGGTCATACCACTTCTTGTATACTCCTTTGGCATACTCAAGTGGACTCAGTCTGAATTGGACGCCCTGGACAGAAGAGTCCGCACATTGTTGACGGCATATCGTATGCATCATCCACGTTCATCCGTGATGAGGTTGTACATTCCGCGTAAGTGTGGGGGTCGTGGTTTTCTGAATATCAAGACCCTACACAACCGCGAGGTGTGCAATCTCAGAGAATATTTTCTCCGGGCGAACGTGAACATGCATCGAGATGTTGTCGCAGTGGACAATGGACTCACCCCGCTCAAGTTGGCTAAGGAGAACTGGCGCATACCTGTAGTACTCAGTACTGATGATCGCATGCGTGTATGGCAGAGCAAGGAGCTTCATGGCAGGTTCCATCGGGCTCTGTATGGACCCGATGTAGACCTATTAGCCTCGGTGAACTGGCTACGCTTCGGTGACCTCATTGGGGAAACCGAAGGGTTTGTTTGTGCAATTGCTGACGAAGTTATCAAGACGAATAACTACCGGAAATATATCCTGAGGGATGGCACTACCGATATTTGCCGTGCGTGTCACCAGCCCGGTGAATCCCTCAGGCATATTGTTTCCGGTTGTTCACGTCTTGCTAACGGTGAGTACTTGCACAGACATAACCAAGTAGCCAGAATCATTCACCAGCAACTTGCCCTGAAATACAAACTTGTAGACATCGAGGTACCGTACTACAGGTATGTGGCAGAGCCAGTTCTCGAAAATGGCCATGCCACATTGTACTGGGATCGATCTATCGTCACAGACAGGACTGTTGTAGCCAACAAACCTGATATTGTGGTGATAGATCGAACAGAGCGCCTCGCAATAATTGTTGATGTCACTATTCCCCATGACGAGAATCTCGTGAAAGCCCAGAAAGATAAACAGATTAAATATCTGGACTTGGCTTACGAGATTGTCGACATGTGGGACGTGGACTCGGCAGTTATTGTGCCGATAGTTGTAACGGTTAATGGCCTAATAGCCAAGAGCCTCGATCGTCACCTTAAGAGGCTCGCGTTGGTTGCTTGGGTCAAGGGTCTGATGCAAAAGGCAGTTCTTCTCGACACGGCACGTATTGTGAGGAAGTTTCTGTCTCTGGAGCCCTTACCACCGGCAGCTTGGACCCTGTGCCCGTTGCTGGTGGGATCCCACGGTTTTTTTATATTTTTAAATGTATTTATTTTTATAAGTGATATATTTAAAAATGTAATTTAAATTTGAGAAGTGATAAATAAATGAATAATACTTTTAATAATAATAATACTTTTTTTTCCATCAACAATTCTTACAAAAAAACGTTTCGGAGGCCTTCTTTTAAGTATCGAAATACTTGTGTCAGAAGACCACACTCTTCCATAACAAGTATGTAATTAACATAGAAGCCTTAAATTTACTATGTTTCATCAAAATACACTAAAACTAAAAGAAGTGGAAAGTAATAAAAAATATCAAAATACAAAATTATACAAAAAAAAGTTATGTAATGAATTTATAAACGAAAAAGTACCTACGTGTTTGTGTGTGTGTTCGTATGTGTATGTGTCTGTATGTGTGTGTGTGTGTGAGTCTAAGTGTGTGTGTGTGTGTGTGTGTGTGTGTGTGTGTGTGTGTGTGTGTGTGTGTGTGTATGCGTGGTGTGCATCTTAGCTGTATCGACATTATGGGTTGAGTATTCTAATTTATGGGTTGAAGAAGTGACTCTGTTTCTGTGTATATTTAAGCCAGGAAGTAACGGTACTTTTGCAATCATAATAGGTTTTTGTGTAAACTTTAAGGTTTGTGTTCACTGCGTTATAAAGAAATGTAGCTTGTGCAATAAATTGATGTCTCGCAAATGAAGTTTTCACTCTATTGATCATTACTGCAGCATATCTCCTTTTTGTTAAGATGTTGGGATCAAATGTAGTAGTTTTATGCATTTTTAGAATTGAATTTAAAATATATAATTTCCTTACCGTTAAAAGGTCACATAGTTCATAAAGTTCATCTGTGGGAAATCTGTATGGCTTGAAGAACATAGTTTTGAGAAGGGCACGCTGAGATCGTTCAACTTCTAAAAATTTTGTTTTATTGGCTGCACCCCATACGGAAATACAGTAGGTTAAGAAGGATTGAGCAAGAGCAGTGTATATTTGTTTGAGTAAATTATTATTAGCTACATGTCTTAATTGTTTGAATATCCAAATTAATTTTCTGGTACGTTGATTAACTAAATCTATGTGGTAATGCCATGTTAGTCGGTGATCTAAAATAACTCCTAGATATTTAGTTTTAGGTACATTTTGTATTACCGGGCATATACAATTTTCAAAGTCAGTCCTGTCACATTGGTGAATTTTGATATTAAAGTTAGTATTTGGTTCAGTTTGACTTCTTAGAGAAAAACACATGTAATTTGTTTTTTCAGTATTGAGTGTAAGTAAGTTATTCCTCAACCAGGAAGCAATTTTAGACATACCAAGCTCCGTGCTATTGCGAACCTCATCCCAATTCTCACCAGTAAAAACGATAGCAGTGTGATGACACTGCTATCGTTTGACCAAATGTAAGAAAATATTTGAGCCCCATTTGGTTTCAGTTTACATAGGTTGTTTATATAAATGAGAAACAAGGTAGGGCCGAGTACGCTACCTTGCGGTACTCCGTAAGGGACATTAGAAGAATTGCTAGTAAATTGACCAATCTTAACCAGTTGTGTACGATCTGATAAATAATCTGCAAATAGTTTTAATACCTACTTGCTCTAATTTCTGTACAAGGATGGGAATATAAACTGTATCAAATGCCTTTCTTAATTCGAGAAAAACCGTGAGACATTTCTTACCTTGATCTAGCTGTTTAACAATAATTGAAGTTAAGGCTATTACCGCATCTTCAGTTGATTTATTTTGTTGAAAACCGTACTGTGAGTTTGAAATTGTCTGATTTTTATTTAAATATTTTATTAATCGTTTATTTAGTAATTTTTCTAATATTTTTGATATAGCGGGCAGTACGGAGATTGGTCTATAATTATTAATTTCTTCTTGCGATCCATTCTTATAAACTGGTGTTATAATAGATTTCTTAAGAGTAGTAGGAAATATGCCTTTGTCAAAACATAGGTTTGCCAGATGTACAATGATGATTACTTCAAACTTGGCAAGTTTCAGAAAATGTGTAGGGATATTATCCTAGCCCGGTGCGCTATCAGACTTTAAACTCAATAAAATATCATTCACTTCGGTTTCATCGGTGTTAAGAAGTACAAAAGAGTCTAATTGGGTATGCTCTATTTCGGAAGAATAAACGTCATAGATGCTAGGTACAATAATATTTTCGGCAAGGTGTTTACCTACTTCAGCAAAATAATTATTAACATAGTTAACTGCTTGATTACGATTAGGTTTTATTTTTAGAAATTTGGTGTTATCTTTTTTAGTTTGTTGTTTGATGTGTGTTATATTTTTAATGTTGTTCCAAAGTTTTTTACTGTTGTTTGCTGAGTTTTTTAATAGTTCCTTTTCGTAGCTACGTTCGAGTTTCTTTATTAATTGATTGCAATAATTTCTGTACCTCTTGTAACTTAGTTTGAGAATTTCATTGTGAGGATCACGTTTAAGGTTATTTTGCATCTTGTTTCTATGTCTGATACATCGCAGTACGCCAGGGGTGATCCATGGTTTTAAGATCTGGTTTCGTTTAGGTACTGTAGTTGTTATTGTATTTTCTTGTAAAGATTCTGATATTTTTCCTATTAGATGTGTCGCTATGATATTGGGATCATCAAACAATAAAAGTTCTGTAAGATTTTTGGACGCTAGTGATTTGAGAGCCATATTGAAGTCGGTAGAAATTTTAGTCTTCTTCGTTTCATTATTTAATTTTGCTTTAGATAAGTTTAGGAATATCAGAGAGTGATCAGTGATTGTTGTTTTTATTACAGCAATATGTGCACAAGTAGTTTCCTTATGAAGTTTAACCATAAAGTGGTCTAAACAGTTATTCAGCCTAGTAGGGAAAGTGTGGCCAGGCATCAGCCCATGCATAGTTAACATAGTCAAATAATTTTGTCTGTTATTGCGTTCGCGTGTTTATCCCAACAAAGGTGGACTAATATTTATGTTTATATCCCCAGTTAGAATTATATTACTGTACGATTTTATTGAAACTAAATATTCGTTTAAAGAATTAATAAAAACATCTGCGTTGGTATTTGAGGGTGATCGTTATAATTATGCCTAAAATTACGTAATTACCAATTATTATTTCCAAACCTGTGGCCTCACTGAATCTCATTTCTTTAACATTCACTTTGATATTATTTGCAATGTACGCTATTACACCGTCCTTTTTGTTTTTATGATACGTAGTTTGGAACAATGAGTAATTAGGAATATTAGGTATAAGTTTGTTAGTATTTATTTGGCATTCTGTGAGTATTAGGGTGTCAGGTTCAAATTTTAAGCATGAGAGGTTTAATAGGAGATCATCAAGATTATTATATACGCTTCTTATATTTTGGCAGAATACTTTTAAGTCTTTCGCTTGTACGTTAATGTGCATTGACACATTTTCAATATCACAATGATATGCGTGTGCAAATGACGTTTGATCAATTTCTTTAAGGGTGTTTAATGTGTCAGCCATTCTTTATGATATTATTATAATAAGGGTGCGACTTAGATTGTGGTAGGTGTTCTTTACGCAAGAATATAACAAAGTATTGGCATATAATAACACATTTATGTGAGCTAGAATGTCTTTGTGTTTGGCTAGGTGTAAGAACATATTTGTAACAGTATATTGTATATGTGTGAGTGTAAGTGTGAATGGCACTGGTTATAGCGTGTTTGAGTATGTATTTATATGTGTAATATATGTCATATAATAAGACTATTTCTACGCAAATATAATAATAATAATAAGTGTTCGACTTAGATTGTGGTAGGTATCCTCCACGCAAGTATTTAACAAGGTATTTGCATGTAACAATACATTTATCTGAGCTTGAATATTTATGTGTTTGGCTAGGTGTATGAACATTTTTGTAACAGTATATACATGAGTGAGTATAAGAAGTGTGAGTTTCTCTGTTGATAGTGTGTTTAACATATAGTAATGAGAGAAATTGTACGCAAATATTAACAATAAAATGTCTTATGAATAACAAAACAATTGAGAACTTATAAATAAAGCTAATAAAAAATAGATGGTATTGAGTAACGCCTAGTCATGGTTCCAGCATAAGTTGTTGGATCTGCACTTCAGACTTAATGTTTATTTTTGCTGACTTTTCATCCCTTTTTAAGTAAATTTTGCCATACGCTGTCCAGCAAAATTTGTAGTTCTTCACTTTGGCTAGATCTCTCGCTAAAAAGTATAGGCGGGACCCTTTAGTAGTTAGGTGTTCTGACACAAAAATCGGGATATCTGGTTTGGAACGACATCCTACGTGTTTAGCAGCAAGATTTTGGCTTTTATGTCTAGTATTGTAAGTCTTACACATCTTCAGCAAATCCTTTACAATCGTGGATGATGTTACTACTATATTACTACAATAGGCGAATTGTTTTCTCGTTCATTCTTGGTACTCACTCTGTAAATGTCTTTTATAATATCATTTTTCTCAATTTTGCAATCAATGTTTGTCGACAAGCAGATAACCATCTCAATTAAGTTTTCTTTTGTTTCACCATTCATCTTCAGTACGTTTTTTAATTGAAAATTGGCTTTGCGGCTTGACAATTGCATATCTTCAATTTTATGCTCTAGAATAGTTATGTACTCCCTGTCTTGTTTCGATTTATTTTCTAGTTGTTCAATCTTCTTTCGTAAATCGTCATTTTGAGCTGAGAGAAATGCGATAGAATTTTCAATATTTGTGTTTGTTTGTTTTATGTCCGATAAAACATATGTTATTTTCTTTATTTCTTTACTCTGTTGTGCCATCAGAGACGATATAAAATCCTTAATGTCGCTTTTTTCTAAGTTATCTCTTTTTCTTCTCAAGCGAGCAAATACAAAACTCGGACGATGACTGGTCTATGTGGTGCTCCGTCTGAGTTTGCTAGAAATAACCATAACATTTTTCAATCATCATGTCAGCCTAGAGACGTCCACTGCTGGACGTAGGCCTCCCCCAAGGTTCTCCACACAGACCGATTTTGAGCCGCCCGAATCCAACTGCTTCTCGCGATCGTAACCAGATCGTCGGTCCACCTTGCGGGAGGCCTTCCCCCGCTGCGTCGTCCGGTACGTGGTCACCACTCCAGAACCCACCTGCCCCAACGGCCATCGGTTCTTCGCGATATGTGCCCTACCCATTGGCACTTCCGCCTGGCTATTCGGAGAGCTATGTCGGTGACTTTGGTTCTCCTGCGGATCTCCTCATTTCTGATTCGATCTCGCAGGGAACTCCGAGCATAGCTCTCTCCATCGCCCTCTGAGTGACCCTGAGTTTTCGGATGAGGCCCATAGTTAGCGACCAAGTCTCAGCGCCGTAGATCATTGTAACGTCTGTCCGGTACCTACCAAATATGCGTCATAATACCGTCCATACGCTCGACCAATCAGAGAAGGCCATCGTCCGTGCTCGTGGAGTTTGCCTTATATGGTAATACACCGACACCAACTCTGATGGAGAGCTCTAGTATATAAAGGGGCCGACAGAGAGGCCGGACCGCTACTCTATCGTCACTCTGCCCGAACGACGTGCTACGTCTACGTCTCGTCTTGAGTAATTAATTTTACAAAGTCTTTAAGCCGTACGTGTATCCTTGTCCCAGCTGTGGGTAAGTTACTACATTTACTGCGTTAGCATACTGCCCATCTCTCTACGTGCTAGCTGAGGCCAGCTGGCGCCGCCTGCCTGACTCTATTGGTTGTAGCTCTTCTAATGCTGCTTATTTTCAGGTTCCAGGTCCACCTTGAGGCTCCGGGCTACGCTACACTGCTACTCTACGCTACACTAACTCTATTCTTCCGCCTTCTCTTCACTTCACCTGCACCGTCTTCGACGACACTTTTATCGACGAGTCTGTCCCTGCCCCAGCTCATCGCGCACACAGCACCAGCGCCTACCCAATGAAGCCAACGGTCTGCGAGGACCTACCCCTCTACGCGCTTTTCGAGCAGCCTACCCTGCACACAACCAGAGGGAACAGCGTGGGAGACTGCAGCCCTTAGTGTTCAGGCCAGTGTCGTGTTCTTGGTCGGTCATACTCGTGCATAGGAAGTGAGACAATACTAGGCAATAAATGTATAGAACTTTGTTCATCGTTTCATTCTAGAACCCGTTACATCATCACTGGCAACACACACTAATCGAAGACTTTCGTCTTGAGACACTGCGGGATATCGGACGTGAAGGTATGCCGTAACTTCCCGAACGCCGCCCAACCGAGTTGGATTCGACGCATGACCTCTTTCTCGAAGTTGGACCTACCCAATTGGATCATTTGTCCCAGGTAGACGTACTTGTCGACAACTTCGAGTGTAGAGTTCCCAACCTGGATAGGAGTAGGTACGACATGGACGTTAGACATGATTTTCGTCTTGTCCATGTTCATCTTAAGACCTACATGTTGGGAGACTCTACAGAGGCCATCGAGCATTGTGCTTAGGTCTTCCATGGTCTCAGCCATGACCACGATATCATCAGCAAATCGAAGGTGAGTGATGTACTCGCCGTTGATGTTGATGCCAAGTCCTTCCCAGTCCAGAAGCTTGAAAACGTCTTCCAGCGCAGCGGTGAAGAGTTTCGGAGATAAAACATCTCCCTGCCTCACCCCTCGCTGTAGTCGAATAGGTTTTGAGGTCTGGTCCTGGAGGCGGACTGACATGGTGGCGTTTTCATACAAACACTTCAGCACTTCGACATATCGATAGTCAATTTGGCACCGTTGGAGAGACTGCAGCACTGCCCAGATTTCGATCGAATCAAAGGCTTTCTCATAGTCCACAAACGCCAAGCATAGATGCTGGTTATACTCCTCGGACTTCTGTATAACCTGCCGCAGCGTATGTATGTGGAATATGGTACTATAGCCTTTACGGAATCCGTCTTGTTCGGGAGGCTGGAAGTCGTCTAGCTTGCTCTCGAGACGATTCGTGATGACCCTAGAAAACAACTTATAGACATGACTCACAAGTGAATGAGTCTGTTGTTCATCAAAAGGGTTTTGTCGCCCTTCTTGAAGAAAAGCACCACCACACTTCTGTGCCATGCCTGTAGCGTTTTGCCCTCGAGCATGACAGAATTGAATAGCTTCCGAAGCATTTCCACAGCAGGTGCGCCGCCAGCTTTCAGAAGCTCTGTAGTTATTCCGTCATCACCCGGTGCCTTGTTGTTTTTTAGTTGTTCTAGCGCTACACTAATCTCGAGCATGCTGACGTCCGGGATATCTTCGGTATAGTGTCGGGTCAATCCAGCTCTAGGGTCAGTGGCTGGAGCAGTCAAAGGTGTTCGTGTAGTCGTGTATAGCTGTCCATAGAACCGTTCGATCTCCTCCATGAGCTGAGGTTTGCATGAGATAATTCTGCCGTTACCATGTCCGCTACCTGAACCAGGAATAGGCGGGGCCGGCGGGGACTAGGGGCCATTTTTTAGGTTAGTGGCTCATATTGGGGGGATTTCACCGTAATCGCCACGCTTGGCAGACGTCTTGGCGATCGCAGTGGCGGAAGTCTTTGATACTAGACGCTGCTACCCGTCTAGTATCTTTACATTTACTTCCGCCTTACTTTGAATGGTGTGACCGCCATCTTCCGGTTGACTGACTGCACTGGTGGATCCCAGTGGGCGGTGGGGTCGTCACATCCCGAGGCCATTTTTCAATAATAATTGAAAAAGACTGAATTGATATAGGAAATCCAGTATGCAGCAGCGAACTTGTACATTCAGAGTAAGTAAGTATAAAGTTTGAGGCGATCTTTACCATTGATTTTAAGTTCGTAAAAAATTAGGTACCGTGAGTAAGAATTGTGTTCAATTGTTATCCTACGACTAGATGATGCGACAAATCAATAAAATACACGTAATATGGCACCACAGGTATTATGGCACCCACCTGGCACTAATTTTATGTTTGTATTATTCAGAATAGGATGTTGCCGAATTTGAGAGTTCTTTGTGTCCATTTTCTGATTGTTTTCACTCCTCTAGGACATATTTTTGTACATTCTTTGATAATAAAATCTCCATACAAGCACATGAACAGTCAGACTCTGAAAGCAAAATGTTTGACCGAAAATGTTAAAGCTTAATTATTTATTGCAACTTATAAAGTTGTATAGCTAATATATAGACAGACGATCTTCGACTACAAAGCTTAATGAATGACTTATATGCATACATCACCATTTTTATCCAGTTTACTAGAACGTTTATTGAGTAGCAACATATTTATAAACACTAGATTTAGAATTGGCATTAGTTTTTAATTTATTTATAATAATTTACTTTAAACATCCGCTTTGGTGTTCTGGGGGATCATTTCCTAGTCTAACTATTGGACAAAACGACGAAGTGACTGCTTTCTGACCTTCGCAACCCAGATGGACAGCAATATCCTATGATTTAAACCAGTTTCAAAGTGTTAAATAGTACTGACTTCCAGTAACAATCGGGACTATCGAGAACAGCAGCATAATAAGTATAACTTATTAACTATTAGTTAAATGTAGCACACAATGATATAATAAAGATTAATGTTTATTTTATAATATTTATAATGTAAATAGGTACAAGCAAAAGTCGCATAGACATGCAATTCCGTCTATAAGCTCTACATTTTTAATGAGCTGCAGCGATAATTTAACTTTCTAAGTCTAATAATAACGTAATCATTAACATTTTAGGATATTTCCTCTCGTTATACTTTACTACTAATAAATAGTAAATGTACACACCGTTAGCCGTGTGGTTGACGGCATAGAATACAAGTGTCACCACCCCCTATCTTTCCGTGGGTGTCGTAAGAGGCGACTAAGGGATAACACGATGCAAATACCATCTTTGCGTAGAGACGGAAAACTCGACATCAAACCCTATACGACTTCCTCGTTGGTCTCGCGGCATAAATGAGCGCGTGGGATTGGGAAGTCTCGGGTTCGATTCCCGCGTCGGGCAAAGTGTTATTGGGTTTTTCTCAGTAGCAGCACGGAGTCTGGAAATGTGCCCGGTACGGCAATAGGCTCGCCCCTTATTACGTGGGACTAAAGTATATCTGGCGAAAAGTGGGTGTAGAAATACACCTCTGCCTACCCCTTCGGGGATAAAAGGCGTGACGATATGTATGTATGTATGTACACACCGTCATATAAATATATAAGGATTTTTATAATATACTCTATCGACCTTGGTAATCATTTAAATTTCGAAATACAAGGTACGACAATGGTCTGCAAATGCTATTGTTGTTTTACCAAGAATGCTCATTTATAATGGGCACCTAGAGTCAAACGTCATAATTTAAGCACGCTCTCACAAACGCACGAGGTCTGAGCACAGCGCGCGCCAACACACAAATATGAAATTTACGGAAAGAGTGAAATCGAATAAATTGCCCATTGTCTTAGTACGGTGCACGAATTTGGCCGGTATTACTTTCTGTTTTCATCTCAACATGTGTGCGCCGCAGGTGAATGATCTCGAGTAATTGTTAACTACCACCGCGGGTCCCCTTCATTACTGTCTCACACTGTATCATTACATATATTCGTATTTGCTCTCTTATTACCCATCCACCCGATAATCGTAGCTCTTTTTTGTCTGTTTAATTAGAAAGATTTAATAGATACGTAACCAGCATAACAATGATTGGAAATTCTTTTAAACGCAATTGATGGGCGAAGAAAGTTACGGAATTAAACATCTGCTGCAACAAAAATGCAACTAAAGTGAGTTGCATTTAATCTAAACTGCAGTCATTATGTTGGATGATCTGTCTAATATGGTAAACTAATGCATAGAATTAGAAAGAACTCTAATATATATAACGAATACGTTCGATCTTGTTTATAATAAGCAGGATATGTGTTGCGCAACAGCAACAAACAAACGTTGTTTAAGTCACGTTTTGACTAATGAATCGACTGACTTCCTTATAAGTAGGTATATAAAGTGATTGGAAAGCTTTTACTTGCACAATGATGTAGGCATTATAATATGTGCAGCATGAGGTCTGAATATGTTGGTTTATGTTTGACTAGGAATGAAACGATATGTGGTTTGTGCAAAAATCTATTGAATACTAAAACAACTAAGTGAAACCAAATATCAATAGAGGCCGATCGAGTCGATCAAATTTATTTTCTTAATAAAATTGAGTACCTACCTAACAAAAGGATAAACTCGAATGGAAAGAAAGAAGAGGCTACCACGCGCCCTCGGATTTACCATCCAACAGTTGCAATAAAAAAGAATAGACATCGTATGGGTTCCAAAAAGACACCAGCGATGTCCCGACAAAATAAGCTAGCCGCGATTCTTGTGGCTTCAGTGCTACCTGACATTGACGGACGCCACGATACTTTTAACGGATAGGCTTCAAATGCCTGTAACCGAGAGTCACATGCAACCTTTCTGCTTAACGCTTCAACTGCCGATGCACTGATCAGTGCGAAACATAATAGATTTTCTATTGTGTTATGTAGGTATCGCGGCGGTCAAAAGGTTAAGCCAAGAGGCGGAAAATAAACCTGTAATTTGGCATGCCACCATAAAAAACTCAAAAAAGTTTATAGTATGTATATGTTTATTTGTATTCGTGACGTAATATGCTTTAGATCTAATAGTTGGGTTAAGGAATGTATAACTACATGTTAAAGATAATATCTATAAACAATTTCACTCATTTGCCCTTAAGGCTTTGGATGTAATTTCCAAACATGTTCTGTATAACCACTTACTTAGTCATAAATATTTTTTAATAATATATTTATTACATGTTTTCAAGTTACATCATGCATGTAACTTGAAAAGTACAGAGATATACATATTTGTGAATCTTTAACGAAAACAAATCTAAATCACGGAAAGTGTAGGCCATAGCCAACCTATGTATGCGGATTCGCAGAGTTCCTATTTGTATGTCTTTCTAGAGCAGTATGGAGTACACCAGAGTGGACATGGTGTTTACATACAACAATGGGTTTGAACGTGAAATTCTACTCGTGAGCTTCAGTGAGTGAATCTGCTCACCATACTATCCCTTTCAAATACCTACTAGCATTATTTAAAAATGGAGATGAGGATGTAATTGTAGTCTGCGTGTGTTAGGATTTGTATGTACCTACTACATATAAATCCTTATGCGTGTATGTTGATCACATCGCACGCGCGGGCTTGTCTGCCACATTGTGGCCACAGATCCGCTTTGCATAACAATGCTGTGTCACAACTTTCTTGTAAACGGAACACAAGCTGAATTGGGGTTGTATTAGTCACTGTTCTAAGCCACCAGCTTACTGCTCCGATTTACATAATAACATTACCTACTATGTATCATCTGTAATACTGACAATACAAGAAACACATTGACACATTTACAAAGTATACCGTCTATAAAAGTGAAAGCCACCTTATTTTTTAATAAATATTATTTCAGTTTGTCTCGATTGCAAAAGTAAGTGTTTCTGCGTTTAAAGGTTGGTCTGCGTTCTAAAAGATGCAATAGATACAAAAGAATTTTAATGCATAGTCATACTGACTAATATTTGAACGAGCAAGAATTTAAGAAAGTTATGTAAGAGTTTTTTCTTATTTTTAAGTATATCTAGTAAACCAAATTTCTAATTAGTTGAGAGAAATACATATGCAACGAAAGTACAACGTGAAAAATAATAGTGTTTATGAGGCAAGATTGTGCATCGTGAGGTAAATTAATATCTTTAGTTCGTTGGGTGATTGGTAGGTACTGGTACAGGACATTTTAGCATTACATGGAAAGCGTGAGAAATTGTTTGTTGTACGTGAAGTATGGATTTATCGCCTCTGTTGTGGGCTGCTTATGTCCTGTCCCTGCTGCTGTACCTACCGTGTTAGTGTAGTCACTATTTTTATTTTAGAGATCTCTTTCTCATATAAGTCATGAGAATGAGACTTCTGTTTATTAATTATTTTATTTTTAATTGTGTTGTTAGACTATTTAGTTATGCAACAGAATCACCAAAAACGTCAATCATTCGGAAAGAAGACGTCAAATTTCTTGAGCAACTTCGGTACCAGTCATTCGAAATATTTGGATCGGACAATAGCAAACTCTCGACAGTTGTCATGAACAACTGCGTCTATTGTCTTGATTATGATCTATGTCAGAACTTCTAGTAATCATCGTCAACATCCTTATGTGCAACATGAATCCGGATCCAGCAACTGGGCTTACCGAATTCCGTGCGACCAGTCAACAACTTAGGCAATCCGTTTGACGTAAACGCGACGTAACTTCGCGCGTGTTACACAGAGCTGGCGAACAATTGATGCCGCTGAGGCAACTGAAGCATTATAAAATATATAAGCAAAAAGCTTGTTAATTTAGTAATTGGACAATTCAATAGAATCACTTTCAGCCAGGTTACGTCTACGTTTAATATTACACTTAGACACTAAAGATTTTTGCGGTTTCATTGAATTATTACTAACATAACAGGAAAGGCTTGGCATTTTCTATATTGAATCTTTCTTCTCCAACTGAGCGATATTTTGCACGTTACATAACACTCACGTTGCATTAAACGTTCGCCTAACATTGAATTAAAAAATGAAAGTGTAGATAGATCAGTTTATATGACAAATCCGAATACCAGCCGCACTATAAATCAAGTATTAATGGTAGACGATTATTACTTATAGTGGTAACGTAACATTATACGCCATTGACCTTTGTTAAAAAAAATATTACGTTGTGTAAGTGCATACGTCAGGCATTCATTAGAATGGGCCAGGCGGCTTCGATTATTCAATGGCCGATGATGCGGACGCGCGGAGAATGGGGGCGGACCTAGTATTTCATAACGTAACTTGTGGGACACTTCAGACGAAAGTGAGTGTTGCGGATGTGGCAATACCCAATTGTTCGCACCGCAAACGGTAGATCAAGGTTATATTTGTTTGGTAACTTAAAGTCTCTTTACATGTATGTGTAAGTTTAAAGTTTTGTTTGACTACCTCGTTAGTCATGTTTGGTGGAATGGACAACCGTCGACTAAGTATTTTCTTGCGAGCTCTTTACATCCTCTTGAGTGTTATGAAACTGTCTTTGTTGTTGTTGCCAATGCATAGAGATTAAGCCTAATGCTTAATTTCTGTAACAAACACTTAGCACAGTATAAAGACATACAGTAGTTTGACGCCTTTGATCTCGTAGAAAAAGCCGACAACGTCTAGACAAGGGTAAGGAGGCTAGGGCTGCCACATGTAAACAATACCTACTTATTCAAACACTGTCTTTTTATTTTAGTAAAATATTACAATTGCTACGCTACATGAATATTATAGTGTAAATCACTTATCTATAGATATAAATACATCTATACACATAAATAAAATTGGAGTGTCTGTTTGTAATATAAAATAACCGCTTTTTACTAAATGCATATGGATGTATACTCGGTACATATACCGAAATGATATTTTTACCATTTTTGTCTGTCTGCCTGTCTGTTTGTTTTCACTAATGTCTGGAACGGCTGGGCCGATTTTGACGAGACGTTGACTGACGGATAGCTGATGTACCAAGGAGTAACTTTAGGCTACAAATTAACTGGGTACGCGATATAGTTCCTTCAGGACGCGGGTGTAACCGTGGGAAACAGCTAGTTTATTATACATACATATACATACATATCGTCACGCCTTTTATCCCCGAAGGGGTAGGCAGAGGTGTATTTCTACACCCACTTTTCGCCAGATATACTGTAGTCCCACGTAATAAGGGGCGAGCTTATTGCCGTAGTTTATTATATTACAATAATTAACGATAAATAATTATTATAAAATAGTTTGCATTTTTCATGCGGTGACAGATTGCATACAAAGTGACAGTCAGCACCTATTTCATCCTGCAGGTGTCGTGGGAGGCGGTTAAGAATATAAAGCATTTTTCAGATATCGTTATCGTAAAAACCATGTTAAAATGAAGCCATTGACATAGCGGTCGTATAATGGATGTGTAACCATGGGATCAGCTTGCAGAGTCTATGTTATCGATATGAAGTATTTTGCAGATTTTTTCGTGCAAACTACGTTAGGGTAAAGCAATAGACATCACGGTCATTTTATGGATGGGTGACCGGGCTATGAGATTACGGATAACATGTGTGAGGTTTATAAAAGGGGGCCAAAAATATGGTTATTTTCGAGCTAGGATGCGCCGTTACCAAGATACATAACAATATGTGATAGGTACTTAACTAATACGAAGGTACTATAGTCGTATTTTTTATAAGACGAAGTCAACTGACGTTTACTGTGTTGTCAGTTTATGATGAAATAAAAATAGTGTTGTGACAAAGTGAATGATTGAAAAAAACTCTTGAATGAATGAAAGTGCATCGATTTTCTAGTGAATAGTTAGTGTGCCGAACGGCCGATATCGGTTACGGTGTTCGAGTTTTCGAAGACTATGTTCCTATAGTATTTACCTATACTGAATACCGAGTGTTTTAAACATTAAGGAAAACATTGCGAGGAAACTTCTAAGACTGTTCTATTTTCAATACATCATGTAGTTTAAACTATATTAGATGTATAAAATATAACAATTTATACTACTTACATAACTACTATATAGTAACTTATATCAGAGCAGTTTTATTGTAATATAGAAATAATATTCTTTTATAGTTTGAAATGATTAACTATTCACACTCAATGTTCGTTCATCTGATTGAACGAGAACTAAACGCATCACTATTACTTTAAATATGACAACATTATTTTACAAAGTGACATTAGCTACTGTCAGTTGGCTTCGTCTAATTAAAAATACGACCATAGGTACTTATTGCATGAAATTAAAATCACACTTGAATCGAATATTAGCTTACAACGCATATTTTCTTACGTCTGCCATATTGTTTACGTACAATGATTACTACTTTATTCTGTGATTTGGCCAGACATCAAAGATATATAAAAACTATTATAATACGTCATTGCCAGACATGAGATATTGTAAAAAGTTAGTAGATTAGTAGGAACGTGCACATTATTTTAAGTGGTTATAGGTACATACATTTCAAAATATTATAAATAATTATAATTAATGAAATTTTCTTTTTGGTATAAGTAAATTAATAAAATCGCAGATTTTTTTAATCCTTATTTATTTATGTCTTTAAACAGCATAAAGAATTTCAATGTCTCACAGCACAAGTCGTATGCACCATCTTAATTAATATTCATAAGCAAATAAATAAGTAAGAAACAAAAAACAAGCACGTGGCTGCCCCCAAAAACATGTACCTAGTTACGAACTAAGGCGATATACGTAACTAGGTACCGCTCTTCCCGCGTCTCACCTCTTGCCCCCCGCACGATTGACCCGTCTAGACGCGTTCGTCGAACGACTGTATGGATTATTTGACTGTGCACTTAGGTTACTTTATCTCGAAAATAATTACGTTTTACGTTGTAACATTGAACGTTCATGTATGTTACTATGTCATAGTCATAGTTTATACACCATACTACGGTTTGGGAGCTATGTAGAGCGGGCGGGGTTACTTTGCAATTAATTGTTTTTACTAAACCAAACGATACCGCTCACAATTTCATAGAAAAATAGCGAAAATAACTTTTCCATCAAGTTGTAGGTAGCTACCCGTATAAAAATATATTTTAAATTTTATTGTAAAGTTTTGTCCGCGTCGGCGCTATGTATAACTATACCAAACAGATTGCTAGCGTTTATATTTTCCGCGTAAAATAGATGAGTATGAAACACTTCTAATAGATAAATCTCTGGCGATACAGTTACGCTGCCAAGTAATTAATTTGGTATATGAAACAGCACAAATACATCAGTAATCCAGTTCCATGAAACAGCATTTTCACATACAAAATATAATCGCACTTTCGCTTGCCAAAGAATGTGTGTAGTTGTGGAGGCACAAAATGTTCTCTTGTCATTGTGTGCAGATTAGTTGACAATGAATGTACCGCGAGATTGAGCTGTCTAGGGTTGAATGGGTTATGTAACGGATCTCTAATGTGTTTTTTCTTGTTTGCAAATTCCTAGGAGAAGCCTAAAATGGTGGCGAACCGACATCAAATAGATTTCTGCCTGTTACCTCATCATAGTTAGGTACATCCTGTTTGCAGTTGCCCGAGAGGACAGGGTCCACTTTCTAGTCGAACCAGATATCAGAGAATTAATATTCACGTGTCTCCGCCTGTTGCATGTCACCTAAAATCATTGTTGACCAAATAAGAGTACAGATGAATTACATGTGTACTTGCAAATATAGGTAGGTATGTATGTATGTCTAATCGGGATAGACAGATAACTGTGTGTCCGGTAAAGATCTCCTTACAATAATAACACTGGTACACTGGAGTGAAAGAATTCACTCTACTGTAAAATTATGTTACAATTTTCTTGTACAGGGTATTCTAATATGCGTACACAATATACACGTACATAGGTATACAAATATTTGTATCCGGTATTATGAATATAAAACAATTATTCACAACTCAATATCTGGGAAGTAAATATAAGAAACAGCAAATAATGATATAATTATTGTTATATTTAATAAGTATAACATAATTAGAAAATTATGACACATTTAAAAAACTTTTGACAAATTTCAATTTGTGATTTTGGTAGTGAGTGTATTCGGGAAGAATTTGTCAGATAAGTATTAATGTTAGGCTTAGATCCAATCCCCCCCGTGGGATCTCCACGGTGTCGTGGTGGGGGGGCTCAGTAACCGTAGATTGAACACCCGCGGTGGAGCTAAGAGAGATCCCGGGAGTGGACGCTCCGCGTGGGCTTAGAGAGGCCCTATCTCCCGCGACCAAATGGGGGCGCACCATTCGATGCATCGTGGTGGGGCTGCAGAGGAAGAGGAGATGCGGTGTTGCGTTGCCGTCCTCCCTGGCCCACCTGACCATCTGGTGGGCTAATACCTATCGGGGGGGTAGCGACGAATGCTTCGGCGATACCCTACCCTCCGACACACGGGTACATGAGAAAGTCGAGGTGGTTTTTAGTGGTAACACCACATACTCCGGCTCTCATTTCCCCAAGAGTCGGAGATCCGAAGGGATTTTCCACCTCGTAAAAAAGAAAGTCTAAGATCCAATAGTTTATATGATGTCTGTGAAGGCATACACGTCCATAGAGCTAGCCTCACTATTTATATCATGTTAGTTTTATCTCCATCCTTATTGAACGAATGTTGAATATCGCTTGATTAACGCTGAATATAACATCCTGAGAACCTGTATGGTACAGAGTATAAACAAGGCTGTTGATGATGAATTATGAATAAAAATACTATAGAAATGTGACAGACTTATACACTAAAACTAACTGTTATTGAATAAGTATATTATAATTTAGAAACACACCTTATACAACTATATACTAGTTTTCTATATAATGAAATAACCGCACTTTTCTTTTAAAGTGACCGCTGCCTGAGATTGGCTAAAGCTCTAAGTTATCTAAAGAGGTAGATCAAGTAGTAGTTGAATAAAAAGGGCATCAAACTTACAATATTTATGTTAGAATAGGACGTACAAGAATTATTACTATCCTGTGGCGAAAATTAGATGAACATTTCGTTAATCATTATTGTACAATAATTACGGTTGTCATCAAAACGTGAAAAATAGGCTTATAAGGAAAATATAGTTAATTGCAAGTGAGCATTTACTAACCAATTAAGAGGCAAATCCAAAAATAGTTAGGTAATTGGTAGATAGATATATAAAAGTGCCACATATACAAAAAAGTGTGCGACTTAAATTTATATTTAAAGGATCTACCGAGATGTATAATGATAAAAAGCAAAAAGAATTTCATCCACAATGTCAAATTGGACTTATATTTAGTACCATAAAGCGTTATCTATCTATCTATGTATATTTTCATCAATATAATAATGACCAAATTCTTTATGATGGACGAAATATGTACATCACAATTTTATTGGTAGGTACAGCGCCGTCGACGTTGCAATTCAAACTCGCGTTTGCCCAGTGTATTATTTTGGATAGTATTGTAATAACACGGTATAATTTGAGAATATTCAAATGAGTAAGTAAACAAATTCGAAAAAGAAAGATATTATATGACATTATATTGCTATTTATTAAAATTTCATAATCTTTTTGAGGAATTTGGGAAGTTCTCTAATATATAATTGACTACAAATTACCTGACAGTAAAATAGAACTGTGGCAACCCTGATCTCTAAGTACCTTAATAAGTGCAGGCGATGGGAACTTATATGAAACGAAGTTGGTACCCATTGTGTTGTAGTGAGGCGCCTAAATTACAAGTAGCTAAGTACGACACTGCTTATTGTATGTTACATACACTTGCTTTTCTTATTACGAATGTAAGAAAGTTGATACGTCGACGTAAAATTACGCTTTATACGTAGAAAGCTTGGAAAACGTGTATTAAATTTATTGATAAATTAATTTACTGTCGAGATATTGGCGCCAATAAAGTTGTTATCCCAATAAATATGTTACATTCATCCGAACCAACGATGATAAACTATTGGAATAAACCACAAATACTTTTGTGCTAATGCGGCAGTTTTTCTGTAGCTTAGTTATTAAAATGCCATACGAACATTTTTTGTAGGTATGTACCTACTTTCGATTTTATTTTATCTCATCATCATCATCAGCCTATAACAGTCCACTGCTGGACTAGGCCTCTCCTTTGGAAGGAGGAATTGGCCAACTATACCACGCTGGCCAAACGGGTTGGTACAGGGTTTGTATCAAGTTTTCCTTCTCTTACAGTGCTGGTCTCTGTATAATATGCTCCCTTTGATGGCTCTTA
Source organism: Euclidia mi (assembly GCA_944739405.2). NCBI lineage: Eukaryota > Metazoa > Arthropoda > Insecta > Lepidoptera > Erebidae > Euclidia > Euclidia mi. The sequence continues at coordinate 43,917,254 of OX123189.2, forward strand.
CGACACCCATGGGATGATATGGGGTGGTGACAATCCGTATTCTTAATCCGTCACCACACGGACGGACGTATTATAATCAAATTTCTTTTGTTTTCCTACTATTCGATAACAAAACAGACGTAAGTAACATTTTAATTAGTTAATTTTGCATAAACATGTTTAATCCACTGATAGCCATGTTAAATAGTCGCATAATGTAATATGGTGTCATGAATGTGACGCCTACGAGAAAGTCAGCTGAGTGTTAAGCTCTATAATAATAAATAGAAACAGGTTACTTTAACTAGAACTATCGAGTATATAAACACTAGGGGCATGGCACTGTAGAGTGTTAAAATTTATATTTGCCCACCATTACCGATGAGTTCCTTGGAACAAAATATAGATATGTTTTTTATACGAGTATATATATTTTTGCCTCGTTGATCTCACGGCATAAATGTGCGCGTGGGATTGGGATGTCTTGGGTTCGATTCCCGGGTCGGGCAAAGTGTTATTGGGTTTTTCCGTTAGGAAATTCTCAGTAGCAGCACGGAGTCTGGTAATGTGCCCGATACGGCATAGGCTCGCCCCGTATTACGTGGGACCTAAAAAATTCATGCCGAAATGTGGGTGTAATATCATCATCATCATCATCAGCCTTTAGCAGTCCACTGCTGGACTAGGCCTCTCCTTTCAAAGGAGGACTTAGCCTACTATACCACGCTGGCCAAACGGGTTGGTATAGGGTTTGTTTCAAGTTTTCCTTCTCTTACAGTGCTGTTCTCTGCATAATATGCTCCCTCTGTCGGCTCTTACGACACACATAATAGTAATATCACACCTCTGCTTACCCCTTCGGGGATACAGGAGTGAGTCAATAAATAAATAAAAAAATGTAAATTTTTATCAAGGTTTTGTTCCTACGAATAAATACGATAACTTTACTGTGCTTAACATTCAATAATACATAAGCACTGATAATATAATTCCATACTACATAAGTAAGCACCCACTAAGAAATATAAACTATGTAATTTGTAAAATTAATTTTGTTGTGACATTTATTTTTATTTCCTTGTCACATTTGTAAAGTTGTATAAAAAAAATAAGCCTATGTAAGTAATAATTTGATTTAATCCACCGTCAGACGGCCATGACAATCGTCTTTTAAAAGCGAGAGTCAACTATTGGCGTTCATCCGCGAAAAGAAAAGTTGTAACGCTAAAGAATCGAACTTCGTTCAGAAGACATAAACGCGTACGGGTTTTCTCTATAATTCGATATTTAATAAAGAAAAGACGTTGTAAGAATGATAGATAGGCTCGTCATTTTATTTAAAAAAATAGACAAATATTTTGGACATATAATTTTGTTATTATTATCACTTTTCATAATCACTCTATTTGGAAATCGAAAGCTACGAAAGTCTTTTCATCAAACATCTAAAGTGGTGGCCTAAATTTGGGTATATCCAAATGCGAATATTATTTTAGGCAAGGGCGTTGACTCATTGTTGTTATTATGTGGTACGAAATGCGGACACGGTTGCACAATATGTCGCGAGCGAGGCGACGTAGCGTCGTATGTAAGAGCTATAAGGCATCCTGAAGTCGTAACCGCGGGTATGAATCACGCGGAGAGTGAAAGTGGCACATTTTGTGAGTCGCCCGCAGCCCTATCTGTGTGCGCACACCCACATACTCATATAATTTACACTAATTTTAATGATAGGAAGGTTTGACGCTTCTGTAATTATAATTAGAGAAAGAAGAAGTCTCGTGCTTTCTCGGTATTGAGAATGCTCTAAGTGGATATTAAATTACATACAGACACCAGACATTAACAATTTAGGATGAATGAGTAGTAGATTTGAAACTTACAAGTCTACAGTTGATACAAAAATTGCCTAGAGCGGCAAGGCTTAACTACTTAGAACAGTAAACGAAAAACTAGCTCTGACAAATCAATTATTTTTCTTAAAAGTAATTTAAAATTATTCTAGTAACTTGGTTTTCTATTTATGATGCAATCTAGACGAAACTGTTTCCTAGATTACATCAGTGTTGTCTGGATTCAGCTAATTAGTTTTGTTCTGAATGGAGATATTCAAACATGGGCTGATGTTTTTGATACAATACATGTTCGCTTTAAACGAAAATTTAATTAAGGTAAAAGAATGCATGAAAAGGTAATGTGGAATTCTTTGTTACGTTATAAGACTACGTGTGTATAGTGTGTATTGCACAGCGACGAGCAACTTAATTCAAACCCAGCGTAAAATAAAACACTTGACAAGTATTATTAACGGAAAAGAAAATAATGGACTTTTCAAGTTTGTACGCCTATCGGTTCAGCCTGTGTTGATGAATCTGTCAGTCACAGCATGTAATTACATATGTATTGATACTCGAATAGAAAACTTAGTTTAGATTTTTAACGTATCGTATGCTCGGAAGAATTTGTGTCGTAATAAACGTAAAAATTAAATATTGTCATTGACTTGGTAAAACTGAATCACAGTTTTAGTCATCAACAGTACCTAATTGTGTCATTACAAAATTACTACTGTTAATTTAACTATTTGCTGCCTATTTTTCTTGTGTTTTGTTTTATTAGCGGGGAACGGAAAACACAAGGTAATGAATTATAATGTTTTTGTAAACTGCATTTATATCGCAACATGAAAAAATCGAGGCAAAAGAAAACAAGAACTGATGCCAGTATTTCTTTCCTACTTAATCAACCAAAACGCTTTGCGATTTTTATCTTTTTCACATTTATCTATAATCGGATGTCAATTAATTGGGACCAAAATACTTTTATTCAACTTGGTCTTGTCCATTTTTTGCTGAATATTATTAAGTAACATAAAACAAGGTTGACTATCTTTTGAAGATTTTATCGCACATAGAGCAGTTACAACGAAAATGACGCAGAAAACCTATAGGTATTTAACATATCTCCATTTTCTCTATTTGCGTCATCGTATAAATTTGTAATAGATAGGTAGGTACATAGAATCGAATTCTTTAAAACCGAAGTATTTTTTTAAAGTTCCAAATTGTACTCTGCGTATCGTGCCAACAATGTAGTTTAAATATCTGTAGGCGCTGTCCAGTAGTAAAGAGAAATTACCTCGCGTATTCAAATCCTAGCAGCATTTGTACTAATAATTTATGGTCATGCAAATATTATAATTGTGTGAAAGCCTTACCTTGTTATTCACCAACAAAGTATACAAAGAAACGTCGGTTTTACGTCTAAACTAAGAATAATAGAAAAATATTTCGTAGTTGTTTTTCTTTAGCGTAAATACCTCTGCGGTTACAAGACGACCTCGTTAATATTGTAAAAGTTTTAAAGTAGGTTACTTATAAGTTATTATCGTCTATTTTTACAAGTGTTAATATTATACGTTATAAAATTGTTGCAAATCTGTGCATCCTACGTAAGCATTGCGTGACGTCGTTTAAAAGAAACTGTCTTAATAAAGCTGTATGATGTGACAGTCATAAATTGTGTTCGCGTTTGAAATTGTGTGAGAAGGAAATAGGCTCGGTATGAATGGGCGCCTAAGTCTCTTCGCATACAAGTGATTTGCTATCGCATGATAGTTTTTTTACAATCCCATTAGATTACAATTCCGGTTCTCTGCTTATGAACTAACAAGCCAATTATACAATACGATTAAAATATATTACCACATGAGAAGTTATGAATTGACATTTGATTTTCTTCTCAAACATAAATTTAACGCCAGGCTTACTTGATCTATGCCATCAAATAAAATAAAATAAAAATCCTTTCCCATAAACTAGACAGTAATAGCTGTACTTACATCAAGAACTTGCACTTTGCACCGTACTAGCAATTGCATCGTTCGTTTTCCAGTTTCATATTTCCGGGCTAATATTAATAAAACGCCCGTTTCCAATATTCTAGATTTCGATGGAGTTGGCTACTAGATATAAGTATACGTAAATTTGTCATAAGCTCCATACTCCATACATTTATTGCCCAAATTCATCAATTTGAAACTTGATGGGAGTGAATGAAGCGAGAGAGGTATGTCAGGATCGTTGCAAATGGCGTTCCGTAGTCTCTGCCTACCCCTCCGGGAAACAGGCGTGAGTCTATGTATGTATGTATGTATTCATCAATAGGTAGAATATTGAAATAGCCGTAAGTGATGTCGATTATTCCTAGTTAAAACTAGCCTATCGGTAAATTATAGTCTGATGCAGCTTGTCATTTATTCACATTCACTCTAGCCGACATCTTAGATGCTATATCAAACTGTGGTCAAAATCGGCCGACTTGTAAATCTGTAGTGTGCGGAGTGTCTAACGCCAGCGCCGCGCCGCTCGCCCCGCCCGTCGCCGCACTTTCACTGCTGGAATAGGCTTTACAGCGATTGTTTATATCTTGTTAATGCACCTTTTACGTCTCATCTAGATGTATCCGGCTGATGCGACGGCCGTTGACTCCCGTTTCTAACTACGGCCAACTATTGCATTGGATATTATGTTCTTTCCACTTTTTACAAGCTCTTTATTCAACAGGTGTGTTAAACCAATACGTCTATATATAATTCTGTGTTTAGAGATAAACACAGACCTTTTTTAATGAAGTTATGCCAACTTTCTGATTTTACCGGTAGGCAAATTATAAATATTTGCCATGTTGGTATAATACCGTAAGATTTTACAAATATTTGGTGTATTTCTTATTAACTCGTTGGTTCCGTGTTCTCGCTAATGATATTTATGAGCTATTTTGCGAACTTTATTCTGGCTAATGATCCGGATAAAGGGTTTGACGTTTAATGAACTCAACACATAAGAATGTCAATCTGTATTTTATCCTCCAGTCAGTTTTGATTTTCATCAGCATAATACCATGGGATGTGATTTTCGCTGGGAATAAGTTACCTGTCCTATTCGGTCCTTTGTCTGTGCACCAAACCTCAAGGTGTTGCTTTCTGTAAGTGCTATGTCAGTATTCAACTTATAAGTATATTTTCGGAGACACTTCTACTATTTTCTTACTCATAACTTCAAGATCTTATTATCTCTAATAGAACTCTTACTTCGGCTGAGATACGGCTTGATATCATGAAGTATAATGTATGTAATGTGACTTGTGGTGTACAATAAAGAATTATCTATCTATCTATAAATCTAGTATTAAATGAGGTTACAATAAAAATAGTACCCCAATCACCACGGTAATAAAATGTACCTATTTAACTTCAGTGCCAGGTACTTAAAAAATAACAGCCATAAAAGCAATAGGGTAAAAGACTAATTTAATCAAATTCATCATCAGCCTTTAACAGTCCACTGCTGGACTAGGCCTCTCCTTTGAAAGGAGGAATTGGCCCTACTATACCATACGAGCCAAACGGGTTGGTATAGGGTTTGTATCAAGTTTTCCGTCTCTCACAGTGCTGGTCTCTGCATAATAGGTATACTCCCTCTGTCGGCTCTTACGACACCTACGGGATGATATGGGGTGGTGACATTCCGTATTCTTAATCCGTATTCCGTCACCACACGGAATTTAATAAAATTACCTAGGTATATAAATGTGAACAAAACTAGCATTAAAATTGTCATTGTTATATCAAAGACCCAAATCATTGGATTAAAAAGAAGCATAAAGGACGCAGTTGAAAGTTAGGCCTCTTGATTTATTGATGCTCATCTTTATGACACTGTTTTCTAAGGCATACAAACACTTAGACATTTGTGCTTAATTCGTTTAGCTGTAGGCATACTGATGTAGGTCGTCAATGTGAATAATTTATACCTATTCCAATTCGGTTATCCATATGCGAGCGGCCGCAGATTTGAAGGTCAACATTTAAATAATAGCAATCTGCGTTTCCACGCAACTTGAACACTACGCAACACCAAAACTCAAATATTTCAGTAGTACTGCCTAGTTATGTCCAGACCAGAATAATTTTGCTTGTACCTGTTGAAAGTTTAATAAATCAAAAGTTTAAAAAGACTGCTTCCGTGGTCTAGAGGATAGCGTGTCCGTCTGCTGATCGGGCGGTCCTGGGTTCGATACCTGGTCGGGAAAAGTACTAAGTAGTGAGTTTTTCCGAATTCTCAAAAGCAGCACGGAGTCGTGCAATGTGCCCGGTAACGGCTATAGGCTCGCCGCCTATTACGTGTGACCTATAAATTTATAAAATCGTGAAATGTTGGTTTACTTAATATTACAACTCTACCTACCCCTTCGGGGATAAAGGAGTGAGATATAAAAAAAACAATAAAAATAGTTTAAGTATTCTGCTGTAGGGGGTTCTGGCCTCTGGTTAGATTTCCATTTATTACAATACATTGCATGATCGCTTCTGAAAAACATGTTTTGTACTAGAGCAGCTACGCCCACTTTAATTTTGGTGTAACCTTTTCTTCCCCTTCCCGTAGGAATGTTAGGGAATTCCGTCATAGTGCTCCCCAACGCTTCGCAAGGAACACACATGCCTTATTTCAGCTTCATGTGCGCAGTAGTACTTCTAAGCCTAACGGGCGAAATAAATATAAATACAATTTAAACTTACCAAAGATAAACAATATTATTTATTACAAAAGCACTTATGTAACTGCAATCCGAGTTTTTAACCACTTGCCCGTAGATATTAAGCAACTAGAAGGACAATTGTTTAAAGGAACCTTAAAACGTTGGCTACTTAAAAAATGTTTTTTATGATATGAATGAATGTTTTCAAAATAAATGTTAGTCTTAAGTAGTAGTAGTATGTAATTAATTATAAGAATAATATTACAATGCCCAATTGGGTAGGCTGTTGAAACTATATATATTATGTAAACACCTATGTATGCAAACAGTTTCAGTAATAAATGTCTTTGTCTTTGTAGTTTTATACGCACTTATAGTAAACTTTCACATAGGCACTATTGTATTTTACTTTTCTATTAACAATAATTAACTATGGAAGTCGTAAGTCGTTATAAATACCTCATGTAATTAAAGTATTAAGTGCAACCTAAAACTTAAGATTTTATTAACATGATATACTTTAACTAAGGAAACTGATTTTCTAAAGGAAATCCGTCAATCTAACTATTGAGAAATCAGCCTCCACTAACAGATATGTTTATAATACCTAAGTGTCTAAACACACTATGCTGAACTTACGCGACCGAAGTTCCGCGGCTGAATTTACGTTCCGATGTATTCGGCTGATATGACTCATATGACACACCATAAGGACCGAAATTACGCGTCCGAAATTCCGTTGCGCAACTTTGTATAGTATCTTCGTCGGCAATCGAACCGAATTTCGGTCGCGTATCATGTGTGCTCTACTACTAGAAAAGTTGCCGCCGAACTCACGCTGTTACGCCCGACCAAAGTTACGCTGTACGCTGTAACGCAACGTAATTTCGGTATAGTGTGTCGTCAGTAATTCTAATAGCATTGCAGGCTTAATCATACCGAATTTCGGTCGCGTAAGTTCGGCATAGTGTGCTTAGACACTAAGATTAAACTTTCGCCAACATTTTTATAATTTTATATCATACTAGCAGCCGCCCTTTGCTTTGTCTTTATAAATATTTTAACCCTTATTTCACCCCCTTGGCGTTAGGGGTGAAAATCAACACTTATCATCATCTTCCTTTAAAATGAATATTAGCTTATCCACAGAGCGACTGTTCCTAAACATGTCTCAGTGACTCAAAGGGATAGCAATATTCTATGGTTTAGACCAGTGTCAGTTCATTCAGAGATACTGACTCCTCATAACGAATGACAAAGTATTTCACAGCAGCCGGGACCGACAACTGAACGTGCTCTCCGAGGAGGTGAGGAGGGCAAGCGATAATTAACAATTTAATACGCACTTAACCTCGAAATATCATTGGTGCACGCCGTGGATTCAAACCCGATAGGTACCCTCGGCATAGCAGTCTGTTGGTATCTTTACATACATACATACATACATAGTCTCATATCACACACCCAGCCTATAACCCCGAAGAGGTAGGCAGCGGTGTATTTCTACACCCACTTTTCGCCAGATATACTTTAGTCCCACGTAATAAGGGGCGAGCCTATTGCCGTACCGGGCACATTGCCAGACTCCGTGCTGCTACTGAGAATTTCGTGACAGAAAATCCCAATAACACTTTCCGACCCAGAAATCGAACCCGGGTCCTCCCGATCCCACGCGCACATTTATGCCGCGAGACCAACGAGGCAGTCGTATAGGGTTTGATGTCGAGTTGTCCGTCTCTACGCAAAGATGGTATTTGTATCGTGTTATCCCTTAGTCGCCTCTTACGACACCCACGGGAAGATAGGGGGTGGTGGCACTTGTATTTACTAGGCTATAATCATCGTTATATAAAGGATGTCTCAAGACCCATCGCCGAGCCGAAGTCTACTCGTTTTAGACGTCGTCATGCCAAGTCATACTAAACAAAAACTATACCAGAAAACGATATTTTTTAAACAGAAAATAAAACTGCGCGCGTGCAATTCTCGAAATACCTTCTTATCCATGAGTGTAAAGTTATTCATTAAACACGTATATTATGCAATATTAAATGAAAAGCCAAATACTTTTTTTTCCTACTTCTCCTAGTCTGTCTCTGGACCGGCTTTTTTTACCAATCCACTCGCGACATATTTTTTAACATGCAAAATTTTATATAGAATACTTTTCATCCAATAACCAGATCGGTGAAGGTCGCTCTTCTACGTATCTCAGACTACAAGGTCAACAAACCTTTGAACTTAACCTCCTCATAAAGACTAACAAAGACCTTTATGACAGTCGTAACCGACAGTTTAACGTGCTCTCCAAGGCCCTGAGTAAGCTGTAATTAACAATTTGATAGGCTCATGACTTCGAAATGTCACTGAAGACAGTGGTGCGCGCTGTGGGTTCAACGCGATGCCCTCTGCATGTCAGTCTATAGGTAACTCTACTAGGCAGCTAGGCTATCGCTGCTTCGATAACGAGAAACACTAAAATACGTATTATTAAATTAAAAGGTCGTAACCATTTAGATCAGGGGTCGGCAACCTGCGGCCCAGGGTCATACTTGCGGCCCACGAATGTTTTGGAAAAGGTCATACATATCAAATATAATGCTGCGTAGAATAGCACCACCCTATTTCCTCCCGTGGATGGACTTATGAGGCCACCAACAGATTTTCAGAAGGGACAGGCAGCAGCATCCCTTGAGCAGGTACCGATAATAGTAACTACTCAAATCTAGTAGTGACTGTGGCGAAAACCCACCATGATAAGTAGTCATAGACAGCCCCATGTACCCAGCCGTCAGCTAGAATGATAATTCCAACTGACGGCAGCGGTCATGGTCATCGTAGGGCTTACCTTAGCGATCCATCTTTATTCTGCAGAAAAGAGCTATTCGAGCAATTTATAATTTGGATTATGGGGCTTCGTTAAGGAATAAATTCAAGGAAATAAACATTTTAACAGTTGCAAGCAGTACATTTATTCCAACCTGATATATTTATTCCAAAACAAAGCCTCATACTCAAAGAAAAGTGATATCCACAATTTGAATACTAGAAATAAGAGTAAGCTAGTAGTGCCGGCTACCCGGCTAGAGAAAATAAAAAAATCTTTTCAAGGCCAATGTGTGCGCTTTTACAATAAAGTGCCAAGCAATATTCAAAATTTAAGTTTTAATGAATCCAAAAAGGTTATAAAACGTAAACTTTGTCAAAAAGGGTACTATTCAGTGCTAGATTAAATTGAAGACAAAAATGCTTGGGATTAATTTGCTCGGTCCCACAGGCTACTTATGTTTGATTAGTGTTAAGTTTCATGTGAGTGTGAGTTATTGTGTCTATATTATGCTAGTTTAGTACTTTTATATTATTATAAAAAAACCTAATTAATTGACAACAACATTATAGACACACCAGCTCATATACCTATGAAAAAATCAATGTAGTTACTAAGTTTTTAGATTTTATAGAAACAAGACGAAGAAAAGAGTGGCCCGGAGTTTCTTGCCTGATTCTTCTCACGAGGCTCTACTTTCTGAACAGGCATTTTTTTTTCAATGCTCAATTATGTTAATATGCATTTAAAGTTACTTTTTTATTTTTATTTGTATGATCTTCTGACGTGTCCAAAAATTTAAACATTTTTATGGAAATAAACATATTTGAGTTTGAGTTTGACCCTTAACCATTGTTTGAGTTTGACCCCATATCATCCATGGGATGATATGGGGTGGTGACATTCCATATTCTTAATCCGTCACCACACGGATAACTTAAATATAAGTAAAACTTTAATTTCAATGACAAATATCAATAGTAAAAATTGGGCAAGTGCGAGTCGGACTCGCGCACGAAGGGTTCCATACCATCATCTATAAAAGAAAATCACGTTCGTTGTATGTATACTTAAATACTTTATAAGTTTCTACCTGTTTATTAAGATCGAGTAACAAATTGCTTAAAAATTACGTTTGTTGTATGGGATTATTATTTACTTTTTTTAATTTAATTTACTTTTTTATTTACTACCCTTTATTATTTACTTTTTTTAATTTAATTATTTATTTTGAAAGGTAATATACAACTACATATTCTGTGAAAATTTAAAGCGTCTACCTGTTACAGTTAGTAATTTTGAGCAAAAAATACGAAAAAAAACACGTTTTTTGTATGGGACCCCCCCTTAATATTTTCATTTTTTTTATTTTTAGTATTTGTTGTTATAGCGGCAACCGAAATACATAATTTTTGAAAATTTCAGCTTTCTAGCTATCATGGTTTATGAGATACAGCCTGGTGACAGACAGACAGACAGACAGACAGACAGACAGCGGAGGCTTAGTAATAGGGTTCCGTTTTTTACCTTTTAGGTACGGAACCCTAACAAACGAACGGGAATGCCACGGCATCCCGCGGGATTTCTTTCGGAGTTCAAATTTAAACTTATTGTAATATCATAAATTGATAGTTTTCTTTTTCTTTTAGACTTTAGAGAATACCACTCGATGCCATTCTATGTATTAACTGGCCTTATCAGTTCATCCATTTCATAAAAATATGGCAAAAGTATGAGGGAACAATGTCCAAAAAGCTATATTTTTCTGGTACAACTACGTACGATGATTCAGGATATTACGCAATAATGAAGTAGTAGATGTTTTTATTGATATTCTACCTGCGAAATTTCCCTTGCTATAGGAATATTTCTTCGTTCGCAACAACAGCACCCGCTTGTGGACCGTAGATGGCTATGTAATAAGACCTATATAGGTAACACCAAAAATACAAGAAAAATCGTCAATATCGGTAAAGAAGAAGAAAGCAAACGAACATTTATTTTTTGTTCTCTGGCATATAATATACTTATACTAAACATCAGTGAAATACCTCACTTGTGGAAAGTAACTCCTGCAGCTTTATTGGTATATTTGGACGTATTTTTACAGGAACGTAGAACACATGACGGCATCGCTGAGTACAAACGTAGAATACACGCAATCTATGAATTTAAAACTATATTCTTTATAATATAGTTTTAATTACATACCAACCTTTAACAAATATTGTAGAGCAAAAAAATATTAAGTCGGTACTCGAGATTCTCAAAGGAAATTTTCCAGTCTGTAATTTTGTTCTATGACGAGAACTGCCGACAACTCGGCGTTTATATCTGTCTCATTGAATTATTGCAAACGTAATATCGTGCATATGTGAAAGAGATAGATAGTAGGTACAATGCACTCGCCCTCATTTATTCATTATGGACTTGCCCACAATGGACTCGCCCGCAATGGACTTGCCCGGTGCACGAAAATTGATAATATTGCCTACTAATTGCGTAGCTAAGATGTTTTATGCCAAAAAGTAGATTAGTTACCAAACAATAAAACAGATTTGCAAAGAATAAGCACTGAAAACTTTCTTATTCCAATTAAATAAATAATTTCGTAAGCAGTTTGACAGAGCGCGGTTTCGTGCGTCCACTAGAGAGTTGTCGAACGAACTAAGAGCTGTATGGTTCCCAAACCATAAGTCAGTGGAACATTTTCGTTGTACAGAAGGGCGCATCTAGTGCGTTAGTACATATTATAAATCTATGGTATCAGGCAATAGCGCGGCGAACTATGTTTTGGGTCGCATAGTTATCGGCACAGAAAACATAGGGTGCAACATAGATAATATAATATGAATGGGTGCAAATACTAGTCAACTTCTCACAGAAGATGATCTGCATGAGGAGGACTTTTCCACTAGTAAAATCCCCAATGGACGTGGACCTGGTACGCTTTGACCATTTCTGATAAAAAGCAAATATTTAGGAATGTATCAATGATCAACAGATTAAATACCGAAAGGACCTGACTTTTAAGAACCGCCTTAAATATTATATTAAATTGAAGCTTGAAAGGAGATGCAGCATGATGAGGTCTGTTCTTAACCCTAATACTGAGTCAATAGCGAGTGCTTTCCAACTGCAATAGCCAATTACGTTCTCTACACAAGAAAACCCGGCAAATGTATGTAGATGAGGACTTCAGGGACATAGTCCGCATAGTCGAAGCTGTACGCTCACAAGGAACAAGGCACGTTCGGAAAGGAAATGTCCACTTTCAAACGATGTTCTGTTGTAACTTCGATGGGAAACATCGAAGGCAGCCTTATTAGTCCCTCAGTCACGCTACAAAAAGATCTGGAGCTAGATGAGGCGTTACCTTCGAAGATGGAACTCTTGTCTAATCATCTTTATCATCATAGGCACTGTATATAAACTGTACCACTGCTGCGCACGGGCCTCAAGGCCACGCTGGCCAAGTGCGGGTTGGCAGACTTCACATTTCTTTCGAGAACATTATGGAGAACTCTCAGACATGCAGGTTTCCTCACGATGTTTTCCTTCACTGTTTAGCAAGCGATAATTAACAATTCACTACGCACATAACTTCGAAAAGTCATTGGTGCGCGCCGTGGATTCGAACTCGAGGACTGCGTGGCGGCTTTTGTCCGGCTCTCCACTAGGCTATCACTGCCTGCTAGGCTATCGCTGCCTTCCGTCCTTCCGCAGTGCGTTTTTACACAGTAAAGCAGTGTTCGGGAGTAGGGCTGTGTTAAAATATGCCCACTCGTGTCGCAATAAGCTATAAGTGATAGCTATTGTGAATCTTACTCTTGTCTCATAGATAGGTACACTAGGATATTGTGCAATATCGGAAGTCGAAGTCTTTACGAAGATATTGGGAAACAATTATCTGACAAAGCTGAGAACCTCGAATAGTGATACCATCACTTCAGTTCCATTTTCCATTCGAGACACTCGCTGAAATTTAACACATCTGCAAAGTATATCCACTAAACACCAGCGACTCTGAAGCCACACTTGCTCGCTACTAAACGTGCCTCTCACGCAGCGCTCTCCTAAATTCTCCCAGGGAAGGCAGAGTAGCCGTGACCTCTAGTTAAGGTGAACTTTGAAACCGCCTTTGACTTCATCGAAACCTGATCTGTTCTGAAGTCTTTGTAGCGCTGCCATGTGAGGTGCTGCGAGTTATCTACCAAATGGTAACGATTTTTCTTTTAGCAGCTCTGAACCACCAAACATGACCCATCCAGTTGCTGCAAGATGTAATACAGAATGACATTACTTCCCCGATACTTTTTACTAACGTGCTGAAAGGCTTCCTCAATACGCTACAATGGGATGGAGTGGACATCAGTGTCATTGGTCGGCTATGCCGATTACATATTCAGGGCTGCGGAAGCGTTGCAAGATTTGCAGAATATGCATCATAGTTGATATCAAAAGTGCGGCCCGCCTTCACTTAATTTTGTCATCTTGCGGCCCTTGTCTACCAAAAGGTTGCCGACCGCTGATTTAGATATTTTTAATTCGTTACATAGGTACCTACCACTGTTTGTGATACGGTATTATTTAGGAAACTATTGAAAATATGCCAGAAAAATAGATTTTAAACATGAAGAGAAAACTCGGAATAGGTATGTTTTTAATCCGCGTTCGGTTTGCCATGTCGCCTTACTATATTTTTTATGTAATGTAATGATCAGATTATCAGAAAATTATAGAACGATGGCCCAATTAATTCAAAACGATCCTCAGTGTTTTTGTTTTCATAGACACCTTTATCACCGAAAGGGCAGGCAGAGGCGAAATGTGGGTGTAATTAAGTGTAATACCCATATATGTCGACATGTTATGAATTTTGTTGGTCCCACGTAATTGCCGTACCGGGCATATTGCCAGTTTCCCTGCTATTAGTGAGAAATCAGAAGAACTTATAAGGTAACACTTTTGCCCAACCCGAGATTCGAACCTTGGACCGGCAGACGCATACGCTATCCACTGGACCACGAGTGTAATAACCTTATATTCTTAATATATAAAATCCTTGCGTTACTGACTGACTGACAGACACGCTACAGCCGAAACTATTGGGCGCAGGAAGCTGAAATTTGGCATGTATGTTCCTTGGGGACCGTAGGGGCGCACTAAGAAGGGATTTCCCGAAATTCTCACGGGATCGGCCAAAACGAGTAAATTTTAAAAAATGCAGGCGTCCTCTAGTTATTAATAAAAACATAGTGTTTGGGCGGCAAGTAACGCCATCTAGCGCTTTTCTGATAATACATTATTTTAAAACCAGATTTATAGTATCAGGAATATTCTAAAATATATAATTATAAAACCAGTTAGGCAATCCGCTTTCAAACTATAGGACTAAAACAAATGTTACTAATAGAAATGTTACAGACTGCCTCCGTGGTCCAGTGGATAGCGTATGCGACCGCTGGTCGCAGGTCCCGGGTTTGATTCCCGGGCCAGGCAAAAGTTTTACGGGGTTTTCCGAATTCTCAGTAGCAGCACGGCATCTGGTGATATGCCCAGTAACAGCAATAGGCTCGCCGCCTATTACGTGGGACCTAAAAATTCATGGCGAAATGTGGGTGCAACATTTACACCTCTGCCTACCCCTTCGGGGATACAGACGTGAGTCTATAAATAAAATAAATGAATAAAAAAAGAAATGTTACATATTTAGTCTATAGGTATCTGCTATCAGAGTTCTGAGAACAAGAAACAAGAAGAAAAACACATAAATGTTTGTAAACAATTTATTACACACTATAGTAATCTTGAGGACACGGCTTAACCTTGTTTCACTGCTTGGCTGTAACTGTAGGGACGGATCGGACTGGCCTTGCCTTGACTGTCGTAGTAATTGATCAAAGCCTGAACGCTACCGGGTCCAGGCGTTGTGATCGGATTGGCAACAGGCGCAGGGTTGACAGGAACCGGTTTGATTTGAGTTGGAATCGGTTGTACTGGCTTTTGAGGTTGTGGGGCCGCCGGTTTGGCGACTGGTGCAGGGTATTGAGTACCTGCAGGCTTGGCGACAGGACTTGGCAATGGCTGGATTGCCGGTTTGACAACAGGGCTAGGTTGTGGCTGTCCTGCTGGTTTGGCAACAGGGCTAGGTTGTGGCTGTCCTGCTGGTTGGGCAATAGGTGCTGGCCCCGCCACTGGTTTCGGAGGTTCGACAACATACGGCCTCATCCCTCCACTCTCCATGTTAATAAAGTCGACGTTGGCATTCTTGTTGTATGGCACTGCTATTTTACGACCTGTTGATTAAAATAAACCATTGAATATCGAAACTACAAAGAAATTGTATGCAATCTAAGATTTTATTCAGCATAACAAATACGTTAGTTTGCATAATAAATTGTTTATATAAAATATGTACTAGGTATAACCTATGTAACTACACATGTTTTCTCTAATTAAGATAACACACATTTTATAACGAAGCATAAATAAATCGTTCTAAAAAATACTCACATTCAACGTAGCACACGGCGACCAAAAAAATCAAAGCGAAGGTCTTCATGTTGATCAGCCTTTAAGGAACGAGTTGCTTGTATGAACTGTTGAACGATATGCTAAATACTAAGTTAGAACGTTCGGATGATATTCGATTATTCGATTCGCCAGGGCCGACGCGCGCGCTCCGTGCGATTCAACTGACGTGTCACGCGAACGACCTCTTATGTAGTCTGACCTCATCGATAACATGTTTCTTGGTACAGACTGTGTTTACCAAACACTAAAATACCGAAATAATAATCTGTACCTACGCCTAATTAACGCTAATAGACCCATTACTTACGATTATAATTATTATTGTTACTGAAAACCACAGGATAATGTCTCGCTTAATTAGCCTGTTATTGCTTCTTAAAAAATAACAAGGTAGTATATATTTGTGGTTAGCTAATAAGTAGGTACATACCTAGGTAATACAAATACGTATCCTTAATTAGGTACTCAGTAATATAAATAGATAAATAATTTAGGTATTTGTTACAAAAATTATCCGCTATCACATTAAAAAAAATATATTCTAAATCTAGAGTTTAATAAAAATAACTATAAATACAAAGAGCTGCCTCCGTAGTCCAGTGGATAGCGTATGCGACTGCTGATCGGAGGTCCCGGGTTCGATTCCCGGGTCGGGCAAAAGTATTACTGGGTTTTTCCGAATTCTCAGTGGCTCGCCCCCTATTACGTGGGACATAAAGATTCATGGCGAAATGTGGGTGTATTTTTACACCTCTGCCTACCCCTTCGAGGATACAGGCGTGAGTCTATGAAATATAAATTCATAGAAATCGGACAACAGCTAGTATGTTTACTAACAGGCACATAGGCATTATCCAATTCCTGGAAAGACAATATAATATGGGCATGTAAAGACGTAAATATTATTAGTCATATTATAAGTAGCGCTATCACATCAATTCAAATAAATATTTATACAGTTTTATTTCCTAGTAACGTTTATAAATCATTTTTATACAGCAAATAAACAATATAACTCAGTTATTAGAAACCTTTCTAAGAACGCACTAGTTAGGTAGATTGTACAGATAAGAAAACAGCGCCGACAGGTAGACATGCAAATATATGACAATAAAAGTAGACCATTAGCGCCTTAATTAACATCAATATTTACAGTTGCCATACTGATTTGATCTAGAAACTATCGAATCGATCAAATTAAATGAAATGCATAATGAAGCAAATAAACGCTTTCTTAGCCTATTCAATATTATTGAGGTCAGATCCTTTGGCATCAGTTTAAATTATAATACCTACCTCATTTTGTAGGTATATAATAATTTTTTGTTAAGGTAGGCACTAGTAATTTTCCTCAGGGCCCATGATAGTTGGCCTTAAATCAATTTTGGTATCGTTAGCTTATAGATTAAGATAGTTAACAAAGTAATGTTGCATATAATCATAATGTCATCCTAGACACACTACTGGACATAGGCCTATTCTGGCCTATATGCCATATACATAATTAATTATGTTGCATATTATAATTGATTCCTATTACTATAGTACAATGTGTTAATAATACAATATAGGTGGACAGTAGACTGCTTCCGAGGGCCAGTGGATAGCGTATGCGACTGCTGATCGGAGGTCCCGGCTGCGATTCCCGGGTCGGCCAAAGTGTTACTGGATTTTCCAAATTCTCAGTCGCAGCATGGAGTCTGGTGATGTGCCCGGTAACGGCAATAGGCTCGCCCCCTATTATGTACATACATACATACATATACTCACGCCTTTTTCCCTTCGGGGTAGGCAGAGATAACGGAACGCCACTTGCTTCTATCCTGACAAACCTCACGCGATTCCTCTACATTAATTACTCTTTTCACACATGCTCGCCGGTTCCGGGTGCTTCGGATCTTGCCGTTTTTCAGAACGTCAAATTTAGTCGACGAATGTCCTACGAGGTCGGCCGCGACTGGCTTGTCCATACACGTTTGCCTCATATATTTGGTGCGTCATTCTTTCTTCACTCATTCGCTCCACGTGTCCAAACCACCTCAGCATTCCTTTCTCGATTCTTGTCACAACATCTTCTTTCAGGCCACATCGCTCTCGTATTACTGCATTCGGAATTCCCCAATTATGTGGGACCTAAAAATTCGTAGCGAAATGTGGGTGTAATATTACACCTCTGCCTACCCCTTTGGGGATACGTGAGTCTATAAAAAATAAAATAAATATAAAAAAGGCAGTAGGTAAGTATACTTATTCAAATAAGTATACTTACCTACTGCCTTTATTTCAAACAGTGTTCGATGATATAAGACCCTATTTGCATTAAATGTTACTTAGATAGTAAATCAGAATAAACAGTTGCCTGGTGCAGAATAGGACTCCATGGTAGGTACGTGTGTTTGTGTGTGTTAGATACAGTCGAACAACTTCCCGCTAGACGACCATAGGGGCGAGAATCGCTCAGCAAGGCATAGTCGCTTCCAATGCTACTTTACACGCACATTGACATTCGTATACAAAACCAGTTTCTAGTGTTACTGGACTCTATAAGCGAGCCAAGGGATTTTTTTACAAACTGATCCAGCGCCGATTTGTTTGATTGCACCTGCAATGCGAGCTCGCGGCGATCAACTGAGCGGCGGCGGCGGTCAAAACAAAGAGATGATGTTAAAATATAGGATTACGAAAAAAATAATAGTTTTAGTGAGTAATTTTTCATGTATTTGTATTCAGTTATAGTAGTAGTATTCACCACAGAAATTTTTTGCAAATGCACATTAACACACTGTATAAATAAAAAATAGCTTATCTATATGACGGCGGATTGCTTGATTCTTGGCCGGTATCAACACTTCACATCACAGTTCGTTATAAGTTCACACCAAATCAAATCTAACAAAATTGACTATAACTATTTTGTATTACTGAACACGAAACGAGTGACAGTTTCTAGGTAATTGTTGCCCGCCTGGAGTCTCCAAGAGAAGTGATAGTTGTCGTTGCTGCGTTGAACGTCAACCGGTCACCCCCCTCTTCGACTGTAGAGAACGTGACGCGTAGACTCTGTCGAAGCGCGCAATCTTCGCACTTCCGTTTCGTAGTCAATTGAAGTCCTGTACTGATGACCATTCCGATTGTATATATATAAAATTCTCGTGTCATGGTGTTAGTTAAAATACTCCTCCGAAACGGCTGGACCGATTTGTATGAAATTTTGTATGTATATTCGGTAGGCCTGAGAATCGGTCGTAATCTATTTTTCAAACTTCCAAGTCATAAGGGTGGCCAGCCCAAAATTTTTTATTTTATTTTTTGAAATGTTTTTTATATTTTTATTTTTTTATGATATAATATGGCAGTAAAAAATACATACAACTCTTAATTTTCACCCATTTATCACCAACTTCTTTTTTTTATTATAGCCATATTAGTAATTTCATCTTATCACTAGATCAGTCCTGTTGGCCACGCCACGCGCATACCAGGGTCAAAAAAATCGTTTCTCAGTGTTAGTTACAATACCTACTCCTCCGAAACGGCTGAACTGAGTTGTATGAAATTTTAACGTATATTCTTTAGGTCTGAGAACCGGCCGCAGTTTAGTTTTTAAACCCTTAAGTAAAAAGGACGGGCCAACCCAAACATATACCTATTTTTGAAATTATACTTCTTTGAAAAGGCGCGTTATGAAAGAATGATGAGAGTCACATTTTACTTTGCGCATGTGTGACACAAAATTCTCACGGGAAAAGTTTTTAGTGTCTACATTCATAAGATGGCGGACGAGACTTTTTTAATAAAATGAATTTGGGTATCATTTTCGAAGTTTTCATGGATTCTGATCATGAAAATAACATCTATTTGGGAATCCAAGATGGAGGACGGGAAATTTTTAATAAAATTAATATGGGTGTCATTTTCGGGGTTCGATGGATTCTGATCACGAAAATGACATCTATTTGGGAATCCAAGATGGCGGACGGGACATTTTTAATAAAATTAATATGGGTGTCATTTTCGAGGGTTTTAATGGATTCTGATAACGAAAATGGCATTTATTTGGGGATCCAAGATGGCGGACGGGACATTTTTAGTAAAATTAATATCTTTAAAATCATAATTTAATATAATTGGTCCAATTATCAATTGGCATCGTTTTACTGCGTCAACTTTACTTTACTTTTACTTTTTTTTATTGACTCACGCCTGTATATTCCCGAAAGGGTAGGCAGAAGTGTATAATATGACACCCACATTTCGCCATGAATTTTTAGGTCCCACGTAATAGGGGGCGAGGCTATTGCCGTTACCGGGCACATCACCAGACTCCGTGCTGCTACTGAGAATTCGGAAGAACCCAGTAACACTTTTGCCCGACCCGGGATGTGAACCCGGGACCTCCGATCTGCAGTCGCATACGCTATCCACTGGACCACGGAGGCAGTCTCTTTCTTTATGAAATGGCATTGAAAATACAAACAACTCTTAATTTTCACCCTTCTAACACCAACCCTTATTTTTGATAGCCATCTTAGTAAGTTAATCATATCACTAGATCAGTGATACGCGCCAGTCGCATACTGGAGTTAATAAATCGTTTTACAGCTGCTTTAGTGAAACAATTCAGCAATTTCACAGTGTTAGTGATACAATACTCCTCCGAAATAATATTTTTTTGGTCAATTTCTTAAGCCCTGATGGATGGATGGATGGAAAAAAAGGAATGAGAAAAAAGACCTTAAAAAGGCGATACGGAGTTCGCCGGGTCAGCTAGTTTTTCTACAAGTTTACTTACGTAAGATAATAAAGGCATGTCGCGCGTCGCTACAAATGTACCTACATTTTTATATATGACCAAACATTCGTTCCCGCGCATATTACGAAAAGATCGTACCTAGTATGTTATTTTTCTTCAATAGGTACAACGGTAACTGCGGCTTAATTGTATTAGGTATATCGTATTACTTTTATTATACTTTGTTATTTATACGTACCTATGTAGTAACTACTTATAGGCATTGCCTACTAAAACGAGTTTTGTATCACCGTCAGTTTTTATCAGAAACACAGGCTTACTTTCAAACAACCTTTTATCCAGTTGTATGGATGGAATACCAACCTGCGGTACGCTGCCCCTGCACCTGTGGGGAATCAAAGATAAGTATCGCGGCCAATCATGTTGCGGGGTCCTAGAATCAATTAGAATATCCAGTAAACAATATGAGATGCTAGTTGTTTGGTCCACCAAAACAATTGGAAAGCTCCATAGTCTCTGCTCTTTCATCTGGGACGCGAACGATGAGTCAGCTCCACCTCCTGAATAACCAACCATGGTTCAGACCAGTCCCACTGGTCTAACAGTGAAAGAAACAGGAAAAACCAAGGAATTTGGTGGAGCGGCGGATCTATCGGCCGTCAAATCAGTTGCTTTCTTATCTGACATTATTAACAGTTCTAAAAACTGCCACTAGCGCGATGTCGGCGACATCGACAGCTCAAACAAATTATACAAATACCTCCTACATGATGTCTTAGATTGATTACACTACACCAGTATGCTATCGGGATAGTTAGATACTGACTTGTCAATCTATGAAGTCCATATGTGGAACAGTGTAACGAGCCGATTGATATGAATGTCTTACAGATGTCAGGGAAATCAAAGCTTCTTCTAAAATAAACTCTTGGTTGTTAAAATTTATTTAACCGTTATTTTGTAGGTACTTCAGAGGGCTGTGAGTCTCAGCTGTCTTGAACACTTATGATGTAGACTGTTTTATATGACAAGTTAGTGAGTCCAGGATTTTTCAGTAATACCTAGAAAGGCAAATTTTAGTCTCTAACGTCAAATATGTTAAAAGTAGCTACTTAAACATACTGAGGACCGTTGTTTCGAATAAAGCTCCTGCCTATCCAATATTGGAGCAATGCCTTAACCATGGATGCACTAATGTCGCCAT
This sequence comes from Euclidia mi, assembly GCA_944739405.2. Classification (NCBI taxonomy): domain Eukaryota; kingdom Metazoa; phylum Arthropoda; class Insecta; order Lepidoptera; family Erebidae; genus Euclidia; species Euclidia mi. The sequence goes on from OX123189.2 coordinate 43,939,094, forward strand.
CATCATCTTCCTAGCGTTAAGTATCCCAGTTGCACCCAAGATTTTTGCTTTGGAGCCCGAGGTCCGCTTACTAATCCAACCACATATTTTGACCTACTATTAGCTTGCGTGTATGCGGTTGCGGTAAGCGGGCTTTTACGATGTACTTAGGTGTGGACCTAAAATCTTATGCCTTGGACGGTCGGGCGACCGTGGCGTCAGTTTTTAAGCCTACCCCGTTTTAACCAAATATTAGATTATCTACATAGCGACCGCCTTCTGTCAAAAATTCTGTCCGTAAAGATCTTCATAGATCTTTTCTCAGCTGGGACATACCTAGGCTTTTTGTAACAGATTACATACATACATAAACTCACGCCTTTTTCCCGTCGGGGTAGGCAGAGACAACGGAACGCCACTTGCATCTATCCTTACAAACCTCACGCGCTTCCTCTACATTCATTACTCTGTTCATACATGCTCGCCGGTTCCGGGTGCTTAGGACCTTCCCGTTTCTCAGAACGTCACCAATTTGGTCGACGAATGTCCTACGAGGTCGGCCGCGACCGGCTTGCCCATACACGTTAGCCTCATATATTTGGTGCGTCATTCTTTCTTCACTCATTCGCTCCACGTGCCCAAACCATTTCATTTCTCAATCCTTGTCACGACATCTTCTTTCAGGCCACATCGCTCTCGTATTACTGCATTCGGAATTCTATCAATCAGTCTTACCCCACACATACTACGCAGTGACCGCATCTCAACTGCGTTAATTCTGCTTTCATGCTTTTTCTGCCACACCCAACACTCACTACCGTACATTAACGTGGGCACAAGCACTCCATTATGAACCGCCAGCCGCGCCAGTTTTGGCACATTCTGGCCGTTCATAAAGGCATGCAGCGCTCCATTTACACAGTTTCCCGCAGTCACTCTCCTTTCAATATCTCCTTCACATCTTCCATCTCTTGTAAACATGCTACCCAAATATACAAATTCTGTCACTTGTTCAATGTTTTCTTCTCCAATCGCAATATTACACTCAATCACATTTTCATCCTTCTCAAACACCATCACTTTCGTCTTTTTTGCATTCAATTTCATACCTTTCGATTCAAAGCTCTCATTCATGCAGTTCATCATTTGTTGTAACTCAGTCGCCGACGACGCCAGAATGACTTGATCATCGGCGTACAAGAGGCACTTAGCACGCAATCCTGCCATATCGATCCCGCATTCCATTTCCCTCATATCTTTCATGCAGCTATCCATGAAAAGGTTAAACAACCAGGGCGAGGCTGCACACCCCTGTCTGACACCTATAGAGATATCAAACCAGTCTGTATAGGCACCGTTAACCCGGACACAGGCTCTGGAACCCCTATACAGATATTTCAGAGCCCTAATTATAAAATTGTCCACCCCATACATAGATAGCACCTTCCATAATTCCTTTCTATTCACTCTATCATAAGCCTTTTCCAGGTCTATGAACGCGCAATATACCTTCTGGTTTTTTGCCAGACACTTTTCGGTTACGCAGCGTAAGGAAAAGACCTGATCCGTACATCCCATTCCCTTCCGAAATCCCGCTTGCACATCCCATATCTTCTCATTAGTCACATTTACTACCCTGTCAATCAATATTCTGGCATACATTTTTCCTACAGCACTAAGAAGGCTGATTCCGCGATAATTTCGACATTCCTGCTGCGAACCTTTCCTCTTTATAAATTGGGACAAGCACTGCCTTCGTCCAGTCATCTGGGACCTGGCCCTGTTTCCAACACAGGTTAAAAAGGCGATGCAGCAGGTTTACGATTAGTCCATCGCCAGCCTTCAACATTTCTATCGTCACCTAATCACACCCAGCAGACTTGCCAGACCTCATACCATTTAGCGCTTTCATAATTTCATCCATTCCAATTTCATCACTAGGGCCATCATGTACATCTATCATCTCTTCTTGCTCTATTTCACTCACATCTTTCTCAAATAAACTCTCAAAATAGTCCTTCCAGCACTGTAGTATCATTTTTTCTTCATTCATAACTTCACCTTTTTCATTCCTAATAACTTTCATTGATCCATTTATATTTTTGCCCCGCGCTTCTTTGACTAGTTTCCAAAACATTTTTATATTGTCTCGGAAACTTGAGCCAAATTGATCCTCATATTTCTTCTTTTGCTCATTCTTCTTCCTCTCTATAAATTCTTTTACTTTAGCTTTCACACATCTATACTTGTCCTTCATTTTTTTAACAATATCTTCATTAATACCACCGCTCGCTCGATTCGTTGCTTCTACTGCTATTATATCCAACCACGCTTTCTTCTTTTCCTCAACCATACTTCTAGTTTCACCATCCCACCAGTCTGCTTTCTCACTTTTCTTACTTCTTCTTTTACTCACACCGCATACATCTTCAGCACTTTTCACTACGTTGGTTTTAAATACCAACCATACATCATTCACACTTTCCTTATTTACATCACTCCAGCTTTTATCCAGGCGTTCGCTCAATTGCTTTTTATACATCTCTTTCGTATGCTGATCTTTCAATCTTTCCACTTTTATGCGTTCTAATTCTGTATACGACTCTTTGGCTCTGTGCCGCCAGTTTTTAAACATACCACCAACTCTTGATATCACCAAATAGTGGTCTGTGCCAATATCCGGTCCACGATAAGCCCTAGTGTCTACTATGTTCATTCTCATTCTTTCATCGACTATCACAAAATCTATCACGCTTCTTAACGTAACATGTCCATCGTTCTTACGCCACGTGTACATATGTATCATCTTATGCTGAAACCGCGTATTCATCACAGACAGACCCATCTCCACACATACATCTAATAAGTACACGCCATTGTCATTCACACTCTTATCACCAAACGTTCCAAGTACCTTTTCATACCCCTCACGCTTCACTCCAACCTTTGCATTAAAATCTCCAAGCATGACAATACGTTCATTCCACTTACGCAATAACACAACCTCTCTCATTTGTTCCCAAAATTCCTCTCTTACCGCCTTATTGTAGGAAGAGTCCGGAGCGTATACACCTATCAGGAATAGAGGTGTCAGACCTACTTTCATCCGGACCCACATAAGGCGCGGACTTACGCATTCATACCCTCGCATGCATTCTGCCATTCGCTCTGAAAGAATAATACCGACGCCCTTACTACCATGTTCGTCATTGGTAACTCCTGACCATATTTCTGTGAAAGGGCCGCGCGTCAGTATTTCTTTCCCCTTACGTTTAGTCTCATTTACACACAATACATCCAAATTTCTGTCACACATTAACTCGTATACTTCATGCAGTTTCTCATTCATTCCTCCTCTTTCATTCAACCTATCCATATATTATTATGATATCTATCAAGGAACGCTCTTAAGGCTAAGCAAGTCAATAGATTCCTTGCCACTTTGCAACAGCTTCCTCGAGGCAGTGCTAGTTTAAATTATCTCAACTAAACTGAAGTTATAAATAGCCAGATAGATTTGACATATGACTTCACTATTTTAACAAGGATATATTTTTACGCGACATTTGAGAACACAGTCGCCGCAATTGGATGATTAAATTGATCATTGTGTGTAAGAACGTTGTGTGTAAGTAGGTAAGTAAATATATGTTTTTAGAATCTAATAATGAAAGCAAGGGACATTGTAGGTAGATTGAGTGGTCTAAAGAGAAATAAAAAATATTGTGTCTACAATCAACATCTCTTCGTAACAAACAAATGCCAAAAAGGCAAGTCTGACCAAAACTTTTATAATAATAACATACATTCGTTAAAGAATGCAATTCTCTAGGCAATAAATAAATCTTCATGGGTAGATAGGTAGGTACATGATTTGTAAACCCACACCGTAAGAACTATCTATTCTGTGCCCACACCGCAGTCTGTCGCCCTTAACAAAGAATTGACCATCAGCAAAGAGCATCCCCACATAACATTCCGTACGGTTGCTATGTACAGTTCTTTAACAGCACCATACAAGTATTCAAACGCGATCGGATGAGAGCCTAATGCATTATACATAAAGTAAGATACGATTTTCCCGCTGCGCGGACGCACATCACGCTACTGCTGCATTTCGCGTGCTCGCTCGCCCGCAACGATGCGCTTCTGATAATGTCTCTTTTGATGACTTTCTTTTATTTGTGGACTATAAATACACCAGCAATTGAAACATCCTGAATGCTCATCCGATTAATCAACAAATTGCACAATTTATCTCAAGAACAATCAAAAGCGGCGGATTGCGTCGTCTATAATCTACTTCTAGAAAAATCTACGTACATATTTATGTAAATTACTTATTAATGTTGTTGTCTCCGAATGAATTGCACGCATGTATTACTTATATATCAAAATATTGTAATAGAGGTAGAATATTTTACATCATAGTTAATATCAAAGAGTATACCAATACTACGTAAGAAGAGGCGGATGTGCCATAGATCATGCGAGACTTTCAACTTTGTATGAAACGTGCAGGGAGAACTCGTACCAACATAAAGATACTAATTGACATCGTTTTTATGTTGTCAGCATTGTCATATTTGTCAAAATAGGGATGTACCCTCTAGTGATTAACGAAATATCGATATCGATAATATTCGGTAAGAAATAATTATAATTATGTTTCGACTAGAATTATACTTTTCCAACACGAATAAAAGATGTATTTAATATTTATGTGTTTATTCAAACAAATTAGCCTATTCTATAAATCTATTCTAGATTAGCGAAGAAAAATACGCAGAACTAAAAGATATATGTATGTACCTACATGTAATGGAAAGGTTTTCAACATTTCTTCTGTAATAGGATTTAAAGAAATGTCTATAGATACAAGGCACAGCTGTTTTTCTGACTTGAGTTCCCTTTTTTTTAAGTCTTTCGGCTTAAAATGCTTGCCACACACATAGTTCAACTGATGTAATTTTTCAATGGGCACATAAATCAAGTCTTGGTTTATAGTTGCAGCTACCCATTTTTACATCTAAAAAGAAAAAAGAATAGAATTTTTAGACCTTGTGCCAATTTCTAATAACGGATTATCGATAACTGACAAGCAGCACTATTGTTTACCTACAAAGTAGGGGAGAGTGGGTAACAGTGGATCACTTTTTTTTTCAAACAGTGCAACTGGAAAGTTTATGCCTGAATTATTAATCTCTGAAATTAAATCAAAGTATTAGTTATTAATCTTTAAAGAAAGAGTCATTTCAAGGCTTTCAGTACATAAAGTTACAAGATACAACGACTTGATTAAAAAAATGAGAAATGATCCAGTGTGTCCCGGAAATGGGTCACTTTGGATCATTGCATGGGTGACAGTGAATCGACTAAGAGTGCGCAAAGATAATCCATTATATCTTTTTCTAAGGTTACACAGATACTCAATACCTTACTTCCATGCCATTTATCTGGTACTTTTATTTTATTCGTTACCGGTACTTCATAAATTAGCCGTCGAACGTTTGCAATAGTCAGTTCATAGAACATTTGACTCCACTTAAGAATATAATCGACTATATTCTTTTCTTGGTCATCGATAAATATTTTATGAACTGCATCATGATTAAAATGTATATTCTAACTCAATTGCAGTGCATTTTCCCTAAAAATAAATTACAAATGAATTTCAGTTCCGCGAGTCACAGCGGATTAGTAGTTCACTGTGACCCAAAACGAAATGATTCATTGTGACCCAATGGCAGTTATGGAATAAAAATATCATAAAAAAACTACCAATCGCAAAGAAAAAATACGCAGTTTACATAAGACTTAGGATACATATAACAAGCCTACGACACAATAAAAACATTAAGATTTCTTATTCACTCAGATATAAAACAACTTTCAAAACCATGTGAAAAATACTTTTGTTACTTACCTACTGAGTGGACTATAGCAGCGCGACTTCTAGCTTTGACACCGCGTTGACGTTTAGTACGTTAGGGAGGGGGATGGACAAGCGGAAAGAACAAGTTTGATTGTGTTCCTAAGCGTAACACATACTTTTTTTTTTTTTTTTATACGTATTCCTCATGTACCCGTGTGTCGGAGGGTGGGGATTCGCATAAGCATTCGTCGCTACCCCCCGACGGGTATTGGCCCGCCAGATGGTCAGGCGGGCCCCGAACAAAACCCCCTTGGCGGCGGATGAAGGTGTTGGGCTCCGCCGCCAAAACACTCAGCGGCCGCAGAGGATAGGGAGGACGGCAACGCAACACCGCATCTCCTCTTCCTCTGCGGCCCCACCGCGACGCAACGATGGTGCGCCTCCATTTGGTCGCGGGAGATAGGGCGCGCGGCAACGCAACACCGACACGCCTCTCCTCCCGCGACCGCACCCGACTGCGAGGGACAGAAGAACTGTCCCTCGCACCCGCCCCTTTGGACGCATCCAGCGCAGGCCTCCGTCAAGCCCACGCGGAGCGTCCCCTCCTGGATCCCTCTTAGCTTCACCGCGGGTCACCAATCCACGGTTACTAAGCCCCCCCACCACGACAAGGTGGAGATCCCACGGGGGGGGAAGCGTAACACATACTGAGTTATTGTGAATTATCCACTGTACCCCGTGATCCACTGTTACCCAATCTCCCCTACCTGGATATGAAAGTTTAGAATATTTCCTTATTTTTTATGTTTCATTGAAATATATCAGATTATATAACATTATAAATATTCATTGATCTTTATGTAGGGACATTTTGCCATAAATCCCTAACCTTTTTTCATTGCTTGACCGGCATGTTGTATGCCATATTTCGCACGTTATTTTGCTTGTATTCATTGCGCTCCTTTCAATGCTAATCAAATAAATATAGTAACACTAACACTAGAAGTGTAAAATCACATTTATTTGGTATACACAAAGCACTTTTACAGTAAGTTTTTTACGTTTTATAAACAAACTACATAACGCGGCAAAGTTCAATCTGAATAATAATGTGACAGTTGTGACATTTGACACTATTGACAGCCAAGGCGGTGATGTACGTATAACCCGTCTAACTTTGAAAGAATACTGTTCCAAGGGTACATAGTGAAAGATGCTATCTTCACGTTTTATACATATAATAGTAGCCATTAAAAAGATAGCACGTTTCATACATTTGGTTTTTTCTTAGGAACTTGCGCCAGGCTGGTTAATATTATCCAGTATGCAATCTGTTGCCCATTCTTGCGTTTATTTTATTGTCTGAATCACAACCGCTTCAAAGCATAAGATGTAGAGTCTCCTTGTTTGTTTAATATTTGGTAATTACAATATATTGCGTTTATACGAGTGTTACAAGATCATGTGTGAAACACCTATTTCATTTGTCTATAATCCATTTTCATTTGTTTATTGCGCAGACGTGACTATAAATTTTATTAGGGATACAACTATTGACTCTATGCACCACCTGTCATTACTCGACTGGTTTCCATTAATGTGCTACCTAATGATCATCAGTTTCTTTTTTTTTTACCGACTTCGGAAAAGGAGGAGGTTCTCAATTCGATTTTGACGTGACAACGTCTTATAAATTGGTTTGCCGGGTGACACTTCAAGAAACTGCGTTACGCTCCGCTCACGTTATGCGCTCACAATGAGAGCGAGTGAGAGGCACGCGTCCCGCCTAAGAGCGAGAGAGACAGACATAAAAAGTGAAAGGCACGCGTCTTTCATCCTTCTTCCTACTATACGAATGAATATTCACATTAAAATTATTTTACCACTCAAAGTCGTTGTCACGTAAAACTTTCGCCCGTATACCGACTTTACAGGCAACCAATTTTTTTTTAAGAGTTCGCCTGTAGGTTTTGACGTAGAAGCTGGGTGGCCGATTTTGCCGCAATAAGGATATCTTTCTATTTAACACGTATCAAGACAGGAAACTTAAAATATAATCATCTGCATCCGTATATACCTACTACTCAACTTCAGACTAAATTCGTTGCGGGTTCCAAGGCATTTCAATTTTGTCTGGACAACGATTTCTTAATAATACAAAGTTTTAAGAGGGATCAGAGGTCCACTGATAGTTACTGCAGAAGCATGCTACGAAACGATACCAATACAGGTGGTGCCTAGTACCTACTGGTGGCAAAAAGAAGACGTTTATTTTGACGCTACAAAAAGATTCAAACATATAAAACGCATACAATATGTACCTACCTACAAACTGCAAAAAAAGAAACCAGCTGAAGCACGGCTATTGAATAAACCGCTGACAATCAACAAGGGTCAGGTATTGGCCTTTGTCGACCGACAGCAACTTTTATCAATAACGTACTACTATGCCAACTGCGTAGTCATTGTGCCTTTTAGACACACTTCATTAATTAGGATTCATTTAACAATAGAGTGATTGCCTTTTGTAAAAGTGCCAAGTGGTTCGTCCAATCTCTGTTGAGTGTATGTGCCGTGCTCATGTGGCATGTGACCCCTTATCCTCGTTTTGGCAACACCCGTCATACCACACTGTTGGTCACCTTGATGAGTAAGGATTGTAATGATCTCATGTTGTGTTGTTGTTTCCTATAGTTTCTTATTCACTTGTACATACCTACCTACTCGGTACTTACTTTTTATTAAGAATCAGGTAGAGATTATGAATATCTTGCTACGAATCAGCTAGATATAATCTTTTTTGCTAAACATGAAAGATGTTTCAAAGGCAAATATCTGTGCAACCTCTGTTTTACAACAATTGATGTATTGTTATGATTTTACGAACAATGTGTAAATGGACTGATGTACCTACAATGTATTATATTTATTACACAAACATGGGTCTATGGTAATCTAATTTGTTGACGTCAAGGTCAATTTTGTTTATAAAGACACATGGAACTTCGTGCCTCGTATTACATTCAGGGCAGTCACCGCTGTCGACGCAAAAACTATAAGATCGCAGTTTGAATTTCAACAACATGCCGTATCTACATACTTGGACATGACATCACTCAAAGGTCGTACTGTATCGCCTACTCGGCGCGAGCTCAGAGATCACTAGTGCGCAGTGATCGCGCTAGACACAACGTATTCAAATATTATCCACTATGAAGATTGCTCTAGTCTTACTGGTTTGTTTAGCGGCATGTCGCGCCGACGACATTGCTAGTGCCGCAGGCCAAATTTTCAACAGCATCTTGCCTAATCTGATCAGCAACCAAGTGACGGGTCAGCAAGGAAACACAGCTGGAAACACCATTCAACAAATTGGAACGGTCGTTGGCGGTGTTGTAGACTACGCTAAGAAGAAGAGCTACGAGGATCTGCTGCGTCAAGCTCAGGATGGCACCACAGACGAGGACATTCTGCGGGTCAGCGAGGAAATGTTCAATGGAGACATCAACAATGCGTTCAACTACATCCAAGTCAACCTGCAAGGCAAAACCAGCCCTATGTCCAAGAGCGATGAAGCGCAGTCTAAGTAAGTACCTCTACCAACCAATACTACTATGCACTTCAAATATAAATTTCATTAAATACATCAAAATTTAATCGTGGCACTCTACCTTTATATTTTCAATTATATGTAATTAACACCAGTCTCCGGTCTTACCAAGCATACGTTTACATAATAACTATCATAGGAATTTAAATGCTCATTAAAAGTTAAAAAGTTCATTAATATTTTTTATATTAAAGTTTCTCTTTAGACGCCTTTTCTCAAGTAGGTACGTTGTCTTAATTTAGAAACCTTATATATGTAGATAAATCCCGAGCGTTAAAACTGATTTGGTAGAATTCTATGTGTACCTACTTATTTATAGATAGGTACACGAAATATTCGATGGACAATGACCTTAAACGTGGTTAAACTTGCTAGCAATTATAAAATTCCTAGCAGCGAGTGTTTAGAATTAAACATCTCATAATTTAGGTAATTGACGATGCTTTGAATGATAAACGGCTTGATGGGTCCACACTTTTACTTATTTTATTTTTAGTACAGGCATGCAGGCATGGAAATAATTTGTATAAGTGTTGTAACATCTTTTTATTATTTGCAGCCTCCTAAATGTGCCTGAGAATGTCTGGAACGGCCCCACAATCAGACCATTCGTGGCTCTCTTCGACAACTACCACAAAAACGTAATTAGACCAGAATTCGTCACGCCCAATGTGAGTAAACGGTACAATTGAATCATGTATTGTGCTCGTGTATATAAACAACAGACACCTGCAATGCACACAAGGTAAACTAATCTCGGATGATGTCATGTTGCAGGAGGAAACGGAACAGACTACTTATATCAACACTATTCTCGCAACCGGTCCTATTAGAAGCCTTATGAACTTCTTGGTTAGCAAAGGTAAATATAAACTAGTTCTTTTGCACATCGCACGTGTTTTCCAGGGCCAGTTCGTTGACAGATGATCTTGGACGTTTTAAATTATTAAAATAAATATAGTTTCCTGTGATAAATACCTAATAACTCGCAGAGCATAATCAGCACTATACGAGTAGGATACAGCTCTGTATATCAACATACTTATTAATACATAATATATTTATGTATCTATACCTAGTAGGAAAAAGTCCATTAAAGGCTCCTACACACAGTGCCGGCGGCTCGGCCGGCCGCAAGGCACGCGGCTTCGCCGGCTCTGCCGCCGGCCAAGCCGCGTGACTCCACGGCATACAAAGCCGCCGGCTTTGCCGCACGAAGGAGCCGCCGGCATGGCCGCCCGGGCAGGCCGGCGTGCCGCGCAGGTTGCAACATGCCCGGCGGCTTTCTGCGACAGATGCCGGCGGCACCGAAGCCTGGAAAATGCCGGCGGCTCGTGCCGCGCGCCAAAAGCCGGCGGCCCGTGTCGTCGACACTGTGTGTAGCAGCCTTAATGCAGCCTATGACCCACAAGTAGCGGGTGAATAGAGCTCTAAAGATTTATTTACGTAAAGTAGCAATTTCATTTCATAGCGCTAAATTCCACTAGACCTCTCCACTATATCATTATAATTTATCTTCATTTAGTCGTGTTTAAATTGTTCGTGTTGTGGCAGTATTAAGGCACCTCGTAGGGGAGGTCAGCTCAAAGCGGCCACCTTAACTTTAAGTTTAAAAAAAATCAATCAAACGATAGACTTTTGAAGAGAATTTAATACTAATAGCCAGAAAATTTATTAAAGTTTTATGATGCGAAACTCAAATTCGTGGAAATTTAAAAATTACTATGTGATTTGTGAATTACGAAAACTTGTCCAAAAACCGCTTTGCCCGAGTGGTCGCCCAAAGCGGCCATGGGGGCAAGGGCAATGTGGCCACCCCAAAGTACACATGAAAGAATTGGAAAAGTATCGTACCTGACGAAATAAAAATACCACCAAAATATAATTAATTTTTTTAAATAAAATAATCAGCTTTTTGTGCTTTCTTTTAACATTTTTTAATCTCAATCAGTCTTGAGAATGGAAAGTTATTTGCTTCGGCATATTGAAACACGAGATGCAGGAAATCTTTCTTCGTGAGGCCAAAAAAGTGGTTGTCCATATGAAACAAGTAGGTACTCTAAGAGTTCTTCTTCTTGGTGTAAAGTAAATATTGTTGTAAAGAGAGAGATTTGTGCGACGGATACCGTACCTATTTGATTGCGATACATTTAGGCTACGTACCCGTTCAACCCACAAATTTCGACCCCATCGACAAATTTTACCCTCTCAACCCACTTTTACCATCTCGACCCAAAAACTTGAATTTTGCCTAAACCTAAAGTGCCCTTTCAACCCTCTACCTAACACCGTGTGCCCGTTCGACCTCATTTCTACATCTTCGTATAAAACGCTAAAGTACAATCGTGTATAAAAGTGACACTTTAATTAAAATAAAACAATACGATTAATCAATACTTTTAATGAAAAATATAAAATCAACAATGTTCTATTTCGACTAATATGATCTATTCCCAGCAGATCACGTGTGTTACATAGTATACATGCATGTTATATTAATTCAGGATTCTAATATCTTAAGTGTTTACACTAAGATATAAGAGTACTGAATTAATATTAATTTAAGTAAGGAACTCAGAGATATCCTAAAATTAAAGCGATAACAACTGAATTTAAGAGCATATTTGTTAAACTAAATTAAAAGAGATATGAATCAGAGATATATATGTATATCTGAGATTTATATCTCTTTTACTTTATTTTAACAAATATGATGAATTACTTTAACTTCGTATGCGAAGTTGCATTAATTCAAAATACGGACATACTCCAGAAATCAATATTCGAATTATAGATAGATCTGTAGATTTTAGATTCCTTTTTGACAGTTTTTGACATATCCTCCATATAAAATACGTCAAACACGAATCTAAAATCTACAGATCTATCTATAGTTCGAATATTGAAAATGGCCGTAAGTTTGTAAATATAAGATTACTTTGTATTTTTGATCAGTACAAAATATCACAATCTTGTTTGTAAATATAAAATAAACAATTTTAAGAGTATAAGGAAAATAATGTATATAAATCACAGATCACTGATCAAAATCAGACTTATCCTAAACATAATTATTATTATTTTTATAAGTTTCATCAATTAAATAAATTTACCAAAATAATGTATATTAAGAGTATAAGTAAAATGTATATAAATCACAGATTAAAATCAGACTTATCCTAAACATTATAATTATTATTTATGTAACTTTCGTAAACGAAATAAATTTACAAAAATAATATTTATTATGCTTAATATGGCTTAAATAATAAATTCCGTATGTACCCTTTAACAATCCCATAACAGTATTGCCCTAAAATGAGCCTACAACTAAACAAAATCAAGTATAATATTGGCAATAAATCACAAATCAACTATTAAAATCACAGGCGATCTTATAATTTACTTAGAACCTATCTAATACATATACATACTAGACGGAATCATGGTAAAATCAGTGGAAGAACATAAAGTTATACCAAAATTCACAAACATAGGTAAGCAGCTTCTCTAAACAATGACCAATACTTATATGATGGTTTTCTTATTGCTCTAGAATATACGTAATTTTTTCATCTTTTTCAATAAATTGTTTGCGTTTATTAAATAGTTCGTGTCCATTGTCCAGTTTCGCCATAGTTGTACTTGTTACTGATGCATCTGTTTTTATGATGTTTAAATATTGCAATATATTTGGTTTGTCAATCCCGCAAAGCTTTTTGTTGATGCTTGAGTGCCACGATTCCACGGTATTTGTGGTACGGTGGTTTTCGGAATTGAAACACCATATTCTTCGCATATCTTCCTTTTGCAGCCATTGTCTGGTAAAATAGTCATTAAATTTGACTAAATTTTCATTTTCTTCAGACCAGTCCTCCATAATATAGAACCAACCTTCGTCTATAGCTTCATTTGGTAATAATGCTAAGGCGGCACATAGAGAAACATGTCGCTTAGACACGCGATTTTTTATGATGTGGAGACTTTTTGCCTTTTTGCATAAAGCCTGAGTGAAATGTAAAAAACATCCTTTTATGTCCACTTCGGGGAAAATTGATTTAATCGCATTCATTTGCGCAGTTTCAAAATCGGTTATAAATTTTTCTGGATTCCATGACGCATTTTGCGACAATATTAATTGAAATACAATTTTATACGTTTCTTCTTTTTTGTCAGTAACCAAAGCATATATTAATGGTAAAATATGGGTGCTTCTTTTAGTGCTACCGAGATCGCCATGAATACTGTACATTTGTACAAACGGTGGAACTGCACATTTAAAAGTCCCATCTGCGAAGTAATATTTGACAGTCTTTAACTTTTCTCTTGCTTCCTTTGATGAAAATAATAAAATTCTTCGAGCACCTTGTTGATAGTCAGCCATTAAAAAGTCGTTGTATGTTAAAGGAACTTCGACATCTGTAGCTCTTTTTGGCCTAATATTACGGATACCAAATTCTTTTCTGCGACAGTTATAAAGTCCGTGCTTCCTTTACCATGCTTTACGTTATTAAAATCTGGGATCTGGGTCAATAGGTTTAGACCTTTATCCTTTAGCCGATTAACGCCTTCATTATATATTGTTTGTAGTGGAAGAACTCCTTTTCCAGATTGAACTCTCCATTTACTTAATTCCTTATTTATTTCATTGCCAGCTTGATCGGATACACAATTGTTAGTATGACTGACCTTTTTCACAACATCCTTTAATTGTTAAAGTGCCACGACACTTTAATTTATATTTGCAATCCCAACGAGATGATCCATTTTTATTGTCTCTTTTTTATAGTATTGATAACCGTCATTTAACAGTATCTCACCACCTCTGATAGATGTTACGAAACAAATTTCTTGAGTTCCATCTATATTATACCGACTTGTTGAAGCTACAGGTTCCATTTGAGACATTTTTTACCAGCAATTATTTTTCTTTGATCTGAAATAGGCCGATATAATATTATATTTCTTTCCAAGAAAGTAATAAGTAATTCTAACTTGAGGTAAAATTTTATATATTCAGTAAACTTGCTAACTTCTGAAGAAGATTCATTTAATAAGTTGTCATAGAAGACCAATATTATATAATTTTTAAAAACTTATTTTAATGATAATCATTGTCCTAATAATGTTAAGATAAATTTTACACCGGGTAGAAATGAATGATTTAATTATTATCATTTTGGTGGAATGTTACATTCCGACAATATTAGACTTAAATTAAGTACTTTAAATTAATTTTACAATTTAACAGTATTTCAAATAGTAAATTATTTAGTAGAGACCAATCCATCCCTTAACTATTCCGACAAAATTACTAAAAGAAGAAAAACATTATGATAATAAACGAAAAATAAAAAATCAGTAAACACGCAAAAAATAAATTATTTAAAACTTACCAGTTTGTACACTTTCACCGCACGGATTATTTTTTGGCACACTTATCAACAACTTGACTACAACTAATTGTAAACTAATGCAAAACGTTACTGTTTTTTTCTGCTGGCCTGCGATCCCTATTGTCTTTGCCCCGCACCGCACCCCTCTCGAACTACTCACACCTGCACCCTGGAGCGCGGGGAAAGGCCGAGCTTAGACGCGAGTTTGCCTTGCGTATGAACAAAAGAATTATGATTCACTTTAGACTATCTTTTTAAGTCAGAAAACCTATTACATTACATTTTATTTACCTTGTATACTATTACGGTATACTACCTTACACCTAAGAGCTTATAAAGGTTGCCGAATTATTATTATTATAATATACTTATACATCAAAACAATCCAAACTTCCAATGTGAAGAACGAATACTATTTGTCGCTAGTGTGCCTGTACCTCTTTATGCTTCAACAAATGTATTGCAGTTAACACTTTTCAACATATCTGTACTTTTTTAAACGAAATTACATTAAAACAGTACTAAATAAACAAATATTTTTTGTGGGTCGAACGGGCACTAAAAATAGGGGTCGAACGGGCACTTTTTAATGGTTTTTATTTTTTGGGTCCAGTGGGTACTAAAAAAGAGGTCGACCGGGCACATAAATTATTATATTTTGAAGAGGGTTGAACGGGTACTAAAAATGAGGTCGAACGGGCACTTTTGTAATTGGGTCGAAATTTGAGGGTTGAACGGGTACGTAGCCTACATTTAATCGAGCCGCGTTTTTCATTTACCTCTTTAATTGCCCGAGCCCTCACATTTTATTTCCATGACGCCTGGGTAGTTTTTCTAGTTGTTAACCAGCTAAATAAAATAATTAAGCATTATCTATCAAATTATAATGCTTTATCTTAGGGCAAAGCGGTTAGTTGGCCGCTTTACCCGAGCCGCTTTGACTTTTTCGGCCATTTCGTTTCAATAACTAACTATAGTCACAATATTTATTATCCTTCAAAGAGAACAGAACACAAACATAGCTAAATAGATAAGCAACAGTAAACATGTAATAAACTCATTGAAATATAACGAACTTTGACCAAAGCAGGTAGAACTTACCTTGTATTTTTTTAACAAAACACCCAAAATATTATATTTCATCACTGCAACCACGAGCTTGGTCCTGACGCTACCGAATGGCTGATCAGTGTAGGGCGGGAGATTGGTAATGCGGACAGAACGACAACACCACGCTATAATTCCAAATAAGTGAAAAATAAAGCGTGGCCGCTTTGCCTCCTGTGGCCGCTTTGAGCTGACTTCCCCTAATTGCGGAACATCAGCGTAATGAGACATTACCAAAAATCTAACACTATCAGGTCATTTTGAATTTGCGTCGTGTTCATTAGCAAAAGTATTCGCTACAATAGGCGTATTGTCGACTTTGTTATTTATATAAACGTGTGTTATTGTAATTAAATTGTTTATTTTAAAGCAGCTTGTTTGCACCTACCTCACTGCGTAGTTACTGTATCTCGGCTAGTACCCACGTACACATGCACTTACGCTGACATCATTATAAGATGGCTACATCATCAATGCAGTTCAGTCACTAAAAATTAACTTTGAAGACTAAATGTCAATAATCGTACCAATATCAAACTGTGACTTTGTTAGTATCAGGTCTTTATATATTATACCTAAGTTCAATCACTGAGTAGGCAGCAGGCACAATGAACTACTTTCATACTAATTATGAGGAGCTCCCTAGACGTAAGTCAAGGGTCTTAAAATATGAATGGAGGGCAATAGGCTCTCTACAGCCTAGTATAAATATTTGCTTAATGCACAACCGCACACTATTGCAAGCATTCTACGTTCTCTTATTATCGTCCAAGCATTGAATTATTACCTACGTCCAAGCGTTATCTTGGTTGCACCCATGACTTTCGACCTGCGCGGGTCAGCTTACGCGTCTCACCGGATTGAACAGAATTGCTAGAGCCTTTTTTGATGACGATGTTTTATTTACACAGGCATTACCCAACTAAACGAGTACCCTGAGCAAGTGAACCTACTGAAGAAGATCTGGTTCACTAAATACGCGCGCCACTGGACCGGACTTTGCAAGTGCAGCTGCGCTTTCGAGAATATCTTCATGGCTGAACTAAAATCCAACGACGTACTTGGTAAGTGCTGCTTAAAACTAATTACATTTAGAAATACTCGAATTAATATCACATATCATTTCGGGGTTTCCGCTCGAACTCACATTATATATCCGCCACAACCAGTCAGTTATTAAAATATTGAACTAACCAAAATAAAAAAGAAAATTTGAAATTAATAATAGACATGAGTATCGAGAGCTATTTTCCAATACATCCTATTACATTAGTCGAATTAACGTTATCGATCTAGATGTTTTATTCTCTTTCGTAGAGTAAGTAGATAAACTAGTTAAGTGCAATAAGGAAAGTTACTCATTCCAAAGAATGACCAACAAGACACCGAAGCTTTAAGCCGCGAGTGAAATCGAACCTGCAACAGGGTGTGGCGACACAGTCATTTAAAGCACTGCGTTATCCGTGCATGACGAACTGGTTTTAACAATGTGTTCTATGCCTACAGGTCTCCACAGCTGGCTGTTCTTCGCAAAGCGCGAGCAAGACCGTAAAGCAAACTATTTGGGCTACATCGATAAACTTGACTTGTCTGGAGTAAGTTGAACTAATACTTATTTTCATCGTTTAAGACTATAATATATAGGTGCCTATTCTTACTAATAATCCTTTCATCAGTTCACTAACTTACCCTATGATTTAATCATTGGGACCCTAAATGCAAATTGCAAACAAAATTTTACCTAGATTTTATCTTAGCTCGTTTTAGAAGAGCCTTTTGTTTATACTTCGGTACCTACATATTTTCTACGTTGTTATCACTTATCAGTGCCGTCTATAAACAAGTGCAGCTGTGTATCTTAACGGATAGTAAACATTTAAAGCTGGAATAAACCTAGACATGGAAGCTAAGAGCTATTCTACCCATTTCTTCAAACTGGTCATGGACTTCACAAGGAGGGTTGATGTCGGTCTACTACTTTCGGGTTTCCAATATTTTATAGACCTCCAGTAACTTCTCCACGGACCCCCATAAGTTTCATGGACTCAGGTTAAGAATTCCTGATTAGTTTTTACCAGTGAATATTTTCTCAGTAGCAACACTTTATATTACAGAAAGGCATGATCCTGAAGCAGCACTCAATTCTGAGCGAGACAAAGGACGCGCCCGAGGTCAACATGTTCGTTGGCACTTCACCCGAGCTCGAGATGGCCCTATACACGTTATGCTTCATGACCCGGCCTGACAGACCGTGCCGTCTGCGATTCAACAACGTCAACTTCAGCATTCAGACGAAGACTCTCAAAGCTGACAACGTCCTCCTAATTGATACTGCGTACCCATTCTACTAAAGTAATACTCAAAGCTCATTTACAGTGTTTAGAAAATGCATGATAAGCAATCATCCAACCACTTCAAATGCATCTTGCTTCTTTGGAAATTGTAGCCAGAAGTCGGCCAAATTCGACATCTACCAGTGATATAAAGGCCAAAATTATTGTTTGCGTACTGCGTGATAAAGACACCGAGCGAGCTGTTTAGCAAGTCGAAGTCGACAGACCACCACTGTAAATGAGCTGCATTAGATTTAAAACGACAGTCAATGCAAGAGAGAAAATGTGAACAAGTAGATCGACTTCAAAGATTCATCAAATCTGTTACATACCTAAGTTTATTATCGACTCTGCAATAATTGTCTGCTCTCTTAAATAAGTTATATACAATAAAGTAATTTATCTTAATACCCACATCGTTTCTTATGACGCGTGATAATGCAGATATAATAGTAATAAACAACTATTATCGCGTTTCGATTCGCGGGTCTCGCCCCGAGCGATAAACTTATACTGAACTTTCGCAATAACTTAAAATGGGTTAATATTCTAGGAATGAAACCAATTATATATAAATAACTTTTTATTACAATATTCATCTAAAACACCAATTAAATATGAGCCGTGTCTTATTTTTTATTTTTTCAAAAGTGCTTATCAAACTTTTTGTAAGTCGTAAGAGCATTTCCAGTGAGTTTATTGTCAGTGATGGCACAAGATAAAGTCATCTACGTACTATTATAATCGACGATCATTGTTATGCTGGATCACAATCGATATTTATTCATAATGTCTATTACCGAACACTCAACTACTGCAGATCTACACATAACATTTTAATTGTCTTTAGGTGCTTAAGATTAACAACAATAAAATAATATGCATAACAATAAAAGAGTTTAGCGTAGTTTATTTATATAGCGTCATTTATCCAGTGACAGTTGATAAGTTTATGGTGTAATTATATTACTTGAACAGACAATGGCGGCTGTAATGTCGCTTTTATAAACATAGTTATTTCTTTATGGCAAGTAATTATAAATTCTTGAATACAAAACTTTGAAACTGAGACGAGATTACGAGTGATTTAACTACGATGCACATTGTTCTATAATCAAATTATAATTCCATAATCCATATCAACTGTTGCAGGATATATTAATCAAAATAAAATGTACATAAGTCTTGACAAGAGACTAGCATAAAATAAACTTCACAAATCTGTGAACATGGCAATCAAAATGCTTTAAAAAGTAAACATGATTAGTACGAATACAGATAATATATAATGTTACTTTAACCTTTGACGATTACAACACTATCATGAGCAACGCAAACTAAAACGAAAGATATATACGATAATAACAATATTTAAAATTTACGTAGATACACAATTATTATAATAAGATGTTTTTAAACGTGGCTAGATACAATTGAACCCGTAATATCTTATTTTAGAATACTAATAGTTCGTTTCAATACTAGAGTTGATATAATTTATGTTCGATTATACAACATGTAATAGAAACACGTGTGGAGATTTTTACACGCATGTAACTGATAAAACTATTTATACTAATAACTGCATCCTCATTAATAAATCAATAACAAGATATCAACAATTATAAATACACATAAGTATATACATATAAATCAAAACGAAAGATACTGATTACTTTTAAAATTATGCTCTTACTTTAAAATTACATTACAGTATACTTTTTGTTTTTTTTTTTGTATCAGTCAATAAATGCTTTCGCTATATATTAGGAACTATGTATTTTACGAAAATTGGGGTGAAACTTTTCTAAGTAAAAATTCGATTCAGACGGTACCTGTTATGTCCCTAATATTCTATTACATATTGTATATTTACTTTACTCTTATTTGTAAACTTGACATGATGTTCACCTACAGAAGCCGCCACAAATTGACAGCAAGATATGTAGTAGTAAATACAAAATAAAGATACAAACTTATTGGAGACGACATTAAATACTTCTGACTAGAAATCCGTTGGATAAACAATATACCTACTGAGTAGATACCTTAGTCTTATTTCCATAATTAGACTAATTGCTTTACGATAGCTAAAATAACTATAAAAATATATGTACACGTACAGAAATCAAATTATAATCTTACAAACTGATTTTCGTAGTAGATAGATTTTACTTATACATTTCCACGAATATCTTAAAACTCCTAGCGTTCGAAACTTGATTTTATATACAAATGCTGGCAATAAATAATTCAATGTTTATGCTTAATATATAGCGATGACATAGATGCGTGTAGTCTACATTGAAGCTTATATCTAAACGAAATAAGATCCGTATTCGTGTGGCATGACGCCTCGGCGTGGATAGAAGGTGTGCGTGAGTGAGTAGTTCATCAGATTGGTGATGTTCGACGTATAGATGTCGGCGAAGCGGAACAGACGTCTTGAGAAGTAAGTCGGGTTGTGATACGTACGGAACACGCTACCGAATTGTGGGTTAAATACTGCCTTGATTTCGTTCCTGTAAGGGATATAAGTACTCCTACAATGGAAGCATGAAAATAAAAATAAGCGTTATTCACAGCCAAATACACGGTACCGATTATTCTTACTGATAAATTGAGTATATATATATTTCTTTTTTACACTAAGGTAAAACAAAATAAATGTTTATAATTGATTATGCAATTCTTCCATACATTTTAAGCATACAGTAAGTATTCAAGAAAGTAAAAAAGCCAGCGTTTTTTTAATTTTGTATCAAATATTCAAGACATTTATTTGGTTTCACCCAGCGTTATTAATTAAACAGTTATTTAGCTTTAAACCGTATAAATGCAATTATTAGTAAGAAAAAAAATAGCACAATATTATAAGTAGCAATCAATACCTAGCAATCTTTTGTTTAAAATATGAACGCATAGATTAAGCAAGTAATTATTTAAATGAAAAGTTGCACAACGATTTGTGCACGCTGTATTAGCAATAGGATAAATAAGGACACGTTCACGACAGAACGGTAGCCCATAGGATTGTTACATTAAGAATAGCTCAGTACATCGTTATGCGTGTCTCTATTTGACCCTTTGGAGCTGAATATATTTTTATTTTACAATCAATGCGTTTATATGATTAATTTGATGGATACAATGTCATAATACTTAAAATACACATCCACCGCACATAGATCTAGCACGATAAGAGCGTACAGTCAGTATAATACAAAACGTAGAGCATATTAGATTTGTTACAATTTTGAATAATTCCCGCATTTTGCTGCAGTAAGAATTAAACACCCCTTAAAATGTTCACTCTATTATAAACTATTGATAACCCAATTTATTTATTCACACTACGCATAAAGGCAGCTCCAATGCGGTGCCAAATATTTGTAAGATTTTTCGCACTTCTATTTAGTGAAATACGTACTAACGGATTGTGAAATTACATTTACGTAGAAATGCGTAGGTGATCTATGTAACTAACTGAATCATTCACGACATTCACTACAAAACATGTTAAAAATTATGTATAACGATAAAAGATTATTGCGAAACATAATTTGTCCGTGTGGTGACGGATTAAGAATACGGTATGTCACCACCCCATATCATCCCATGGGTGTCGTAAGAGCCGACAGAGGGAGCATGTTATGCAGAGAACAGCACTGCAAGAGAAGGAAAACTTGATACAAACCCTATACCAACTCGTTTGGCCAGCGTGGTATAGTAGGCCAATTCCTCCTTTCAAAGGAGAGGTCTGGTCCAGCAGTGGACTGTTAAAGGCTGATGATGATGATGATAATTTGATAAAGGAGAATAATTAATCATCATAGTGTTTACTATTCATATGACGGACACTAAAATGCACGGGTCATCAATACGTATAGAACTATTTTTTATATATAAAACTGCACAGTAGATTGGCACTTGCCTGCATTCACGAAGCGCAAAATTTAGAAACTAACAAACGCGCTTTATTTTTACTAATATTGTTAAAGCGAGGATTTCCGTGCGCTCAAAGCTGAAGGACTGAACGACGCGGGAGAGAGCTCGTCGGCAGTAGGAAATTACATATTTTCGGTACATATTAAATTTTTGTGTATATTAAAATTCATAATTTGATGACCGACAAACACCCGCTTTTACATGACTTTTCTTTTGGTATACTTTTGAAAATTCTAATCCTAATACAACTCAAATGAAACGTGAAAAATTGTTTAAACAGACCTATATTCGCGATTATTTTCGATCGTATAAAATGTCAGTAATCGTGTTTCGAATGTTCGACAAATATAGATCTAATGCTGTAAAATGACATATTAGATATTTTTATTTATTTTTTATTTATAGACTCACGCCTGTATCCCCGAAGGGGAAGGCAGAGGTGTAATATTACACCCACATTTCGCCATGATTTTTTTAGGTCCCACGTAATAGGGGGCGAGCCTATTGCCGTACCGGGCACATTACCAGACTCCGAGCTGCTACTGAGAATTTCCTAACGGAAAAACCCAATAAGTAGCACTTTGGCCGACCCAGGAATCGAACCCGAGACCTCCCACTCCCACGTGCACGTTTATGCCGCGAGACCAACGAGGCATATTATATTTTTTTCTGAATTTAAATATTTTTTATCTATATATATAAAAGAAAGTCGTGTTAGTTACACTATTTATAACTGAAGAACGGCCGAACCGATTTGGCTGAAAATTGGTGGGGAGGTAGCTCAGAACCAGGAAAAACACATAGGATACAATAAAATGCAAAAAAATAATCTAGGAGGGATTTTAGAGAGGGTCGAAGTTTGTAGGCACAAACCTCCTACCTATTGACAGTAATAACGCATGCGCTGTAATAATTGAGTTGCTGCGCATGTGCTATATCTGTCAGTACTGTCACATTATACATTGACATAATTATGATGCACTGTCATTACTTCGTTCGCTTTTCAGTTTCACTTACTTAATTAAACTAATAATAATTATTGTAACAGCCTTGGCTAATCCCTACTAATATTAGGTACTAGCTGTGCCTGCGGCTTCGCCCACGTGGAAATCGGTATCCCTTAAATATCCCTTTCTGTGGCTTTGATAATGTAAAATAACATAATGATCGGTAGATGAAACTCACACTCATATTTAAGTTTCTTACTTACTGTAGGTATTAGAAAAGTAGTCACCTGTACCTGCCACCTAAATTCTTAGCTCTTTCTTTTAATAAATACTATCTAGCCGGATTACATAATTATTAGTTTTTTTGAATCTTTGCACTCAAAAAGTAACACTCGAATAGTAAGTCTACGATGCTCTACTATCTATACTAATATAGCGGAAGAGTTTGTTTGTTTGTTTGAACGCGCTAATCTCAGGAACTACCGGTCGGATCTGAAAAATTCTATATAATATATATAATATAACATAACGCTTCGACCCTTTGGGCCGGGCAAAAGGCTAAAAAGGCTAAAAGATAATGTCGGCTAATCTCAGGAACTAGCAGTCAGATTTAAAAAATTGTTATTGCCTATGATAGGCCAATTATTCCGAAAGGCTATAGGCTATATAAAATTACGCCACAACTTTTAGAGGCCAGACAAAAGTAATAAAATGGTCAAACGAGAAGGGGGAGAGTTGGGTCAAAGGCAAAAAAAGGCTAAACGAACAGGATACAATCTATATGGGTATCGTTTTCGAGATTTTCAGGACGCTGATTAATAATATGAAATTTATTTAGTGATCCAAGATGGCGGTCGGGAAATCAAAGATGGCGGATGAGAAAATTTTAAAAATCAATATGGGTCTCGCCTTCGATATTATAAGGGGTGGGGAATCAAAATACAACATCTATTTCGTGATCAAAGATGGCGGATGGGAAATCAAAGTTGGTGGATGGGAAAATTAAAAAAAATCAATATTGGTATCGTCTGCGATGTTATAAGGGATGGGGAATCCAAATACAACATCTGTTTCGTGATTCAAGATGGTGGATGGGAAATCAAAAATGGCGGATGGGAAAAATTTAAAAATCAATATGGGTATCGTCTCTGATGATTTAAGGGATGGAGAATCCAAATACAACATCTATTTCGTGATCAAAGATGGTGGATAGGAAATCAAAGATGGCGGGCGGGATATTTTTTAAAGTCGATATGGGTATCGTCTCCGACATTTTAAGGAATAGGGAATTCAAAAACACCATCTATTTCGTGATCACAGATGGCGGAGGGGAAACTTTTTAAAAATCAATATGGGTATCGTCTCTGATGATTTAAGGGATGGAGAATCCAAATACAACATCTATTTCGTGATCAAAGATGGCGGATGGGAAATCAAAGATGGCGGATTGGAAAGTTTTATAAAAATCAATATGGTTATCGTCTACGATGTTTTAAGGGATGGCGAATCCAAATACAACATCTATTTCGTGATCAAAGATGGCGGATGGGAAATAAAAGATGGCGGATGAAAAAAAAATTTAAGTCAATATGGGTATCCTCTCCGATGTTTTAAGCTATGAGGAATGCAAATACAACATCTATTTCGTGATCAAAGATGGCAAATGGGAAATTGAAGATGGCGGACGGTTTTTGCTGGGTCATCTATCTATACATATAAGTATATAAAATTCAATCTTCGTTTGTTTGTATACCTTTGTAAACTCTGAAATTTTAGATTAAGCATTTGTGGCTTTGGTAACTTTGTTCAGAATTTCCTGAAAAAGTGGTTTGAAAAAAAAAAAGGAATAAGCAAAAAGACCTTTAAAAGGCGATACAGGGTTCACCGGGACAGCTAGTTTACAAATAAAACGCGTTTGAATACGTTAGATAACACTGTAGTTTGGGAAATCCTCGCCTTAAGCTAAATAGTTCCTAGTTTATTTGGCTCACCGCGGTATTAATCTCAGAAACTACTGGTTCTATTTGCATAATTATTTTTGTGTTGGATAGTCCATTTATCGACGAAGGTTTTAGGTTATGTAACATTACACTTAGCCACGGGTAAGGAGCAGTAGCCAGAAAAGTCTTGGGTGAAACCACAAGCTCAGCATGTTATTATAAAAGGTAAGTAATTAATAACTTGCTGGTGTACGCATAGGCGTACACGTATACGTGCCTTCTCCGTTCCTAGTTGCATTACGCATACAAAATCGTTCTAAACTTTCGTCATACTATTGTTGACAAACAGGCTGCCAAGCAATGTCTGCATGGCGCCACTTTGTTATTTTCAACTCGCCATAAACGTGCCAACACGCGCTCTCTTATAGGGCATCGACTTTATTTATAAACATATTATGATATAGTTGTATTTTTACACTGGATTAATTATAGACATCACAAACAATACATTTATATGTATAGCATGCAAACACGGCCCACGAATACCTCATATGAGTTCTAGCAATACACTTTTGGGCACTCCATAAAGTAGCATATTTTATAGCAATAACTATAGACATTAATCACAATAGTATTTTAAGACAACTTCGGCATTGGTAATAAATCCTGTGTCGCGGGCGAGTATACAAACAAGCAACCAACGGACACAACGGACTCAAAAATATTATCATATATCTACCAGTGATATAGAATACCAGTTGGAAATAAAGCTGCTGTCGTACGACGTCGCAGTTTGAAGTGGACTTTACCCACAGAGTATAGGCAACTTAGTGCGACTTTTTCTACAATGTCTAGCCTATCCAATCAGTGCGTCGAATGGCGATAGAATCGCTGTGGGACGTGTTGGCGTTATATTCGTTCTAAGCAGGAGCTTTCATGACAGACGATATAGGCGGCTCAGGTAGTTTGTAATTTTATTTAACCTGAATATGGTGAGGTATCTCCATGAACGAGCCGTTTGAACCAGAGGAGCACTTCGATGAAAAATCGACGTAAACTGACAGAATTTTGTTCGATGAATAACAGTAATGTAGGTTTACCAGCTCTTCCCAGCTTTCCATCTTTCCTATTTCCCTTTACTAATAGGAATGAGAATGAACAGAGAAAGTGTGTGCGCCCATTACATCCTTGACTTAAAGTTGGCAACATGCGTTACCCGCAAACTAATAGCGTACCGCAACTTTTTTACCTTTTCATATTATTAAAATGACAAGTTCATTTTATGATGAGACATTAGCATTCAAGTTCAACGATGGCACTTTGTTAGTTCAATATCAAATAACATGCATATGCATTGTGCACAGAATATGCATGCACCTTTCTCAATTTGATCTCATAATGTTAGTAATAAAATGCAAACATGCGTTAATTAGTAGACATCCAAATTATTCAGTCGATCTATTACCTGTACTGACGTATAAAATGTAATGGCGATTGATTGAATCGCTACATTTTATACGTCGATAATAGACATGGTCATTTGTATTGCTATAAATCTGGGATTGTGGACTAATCACAATTCATTATAAGCATTATTTATTAGATATAGGAATCTAATACTGTTTTTATTCTTATTCGCTATTTGTCGTAGGAATGTTATACCTAGTTGTTCTTTTTTTGTTATTTTTAAAGTTGTACTCCGAATACTAAAATTCTATATTAAAATCCGTTACTTTTTTAGAATCAGACAGAGCGCTCTTTAATGACTTTTTACGTGCGCACGCCAATATCAATAATAATAATTAGTTCTCAAATTATTAAACCTTTTCAATAATATTGCACGCAAAATACACGCCAAGACGTGGAGTTGCGGAAACAGCCCGTGCCATCAAGTATCAAGTAATATTATAATAATTAATGATCCTATACTGGACATAACAGAATATTCTAGGCACTCTGGACGACGCATCAATTGTATTGATTGAGTACTTAGCATATTCTGTACAAGATTCGTCACGATAAACAAAAAGATTCAAACCTTAGGTAGTCTCTCTCGGCCATCCACTCATTAAGGACCTCCATCGCCTCAGGCTCCGTATAGTCTTGGTGGTCCTCGATTAGCTGGGTGAGCATCTGCAGCCAATTGGCGTTCTCCTTGAACGACTGCGTATTCAACGTATTGATTTCATGCTGAAAATAAACGTAAACAAGGTGTTACTAGGAATATAGTCACTCACATATTAGTTTTGCTGAATATGTACAGTTTCTTTTAATTTAGCCAACATTTACACAATCTAGCATATATTGCACGACGTCCTTCTAAAATTTCAATGTTATTAGAAAAATTACCCTACTGTGGAACAGGACTCAGAAGCATGACAATGTAAGTGCTGAATGAAGACTCTGTACGGAACGAGGTCTCTGTAGAAATCCTAAATTGTATATCTATTAGTCATCACGAGCCTTTTTTAGCAACTCCAGTCCACTGCTGGACACATCCCTCCTGATTTGCGCCACAATAGCTAGGGAATAGGAGAATTTAACCTACTATACCAAGCTGGCCGGACGGGTTGCCTAACCATAGAGTTTGATGTCGAATTTGCCGTCGCTTCCGCAAGAGATTCTTTGCTCCGTGTGTTTTTCTTAGTCGACACGGAATGAAATGGCGTAGTGACCCTAGAATATGGTCCGTGCGGTGCTATCTATTAGAAATTGCATTAAATTCGGTTTAGCAGTTTAGCTATTAATCAATAAACAGATAAGATTTACTTTGTATTTACAAATCAATTTACATGAAAAATTGTTTCGTAGAAATTTCATTAGTGCGATACTATTAATCGGTTCTTATCAACTTCTGTGTACTCACAATAGTAAATCTTATGAAATATTTGTACGAGATTGATTCTGCGATAAGATTACAAGCCAAACAAATTCTCAGACGTTTTTAGCATAGGACTTTCAACTGTTCTTTATCTTTTGATGAATGAGTAACACATGCCGTGCGTATTTTTGCCAGGGCCAGAAGTCGCGATACCTAGCTTGGCCTAGACATTTAAAGATTATTAGCTACGAGAGCTGCAGTAAACCCACAAATAGAAAAGTTGAAATCTGTTATTTGGTTAAAATTATATTTTTTTGCTATGTTATTCACTGTTAGAATATATTATATCATTTTTTGTCCCAACTGGAAGTCGTTTTCAGTTACGGTACTTTACTTTTCTATTATATTTACCAATTAGAGGTATTATAGATTGCTTTTGTTCTCTACCAGTCAACCTTCTGACAGCTCAGTAAAATTGATATTTCTTTGATATGGAACTAAAAACACTCTGGCAGGTACCTATTCACCTAAACTTAAATTTCTGTAACAATTTGGATAACTCATAATTTTATTTATTTATAGACTCACGCCTGTATCCCCGAAGGGGTAGGCAGAGGTGTAAATGTTACACCCACATTTCGCCATGAATTTTTAGGTCCCACGTAATAGGGGGCGAGCCTATTGCCGTTACCGGGCACATCACCAGTCTCCGTGCTGCTACTGCCCAGTAACACTTTTGCCCGTAATTTTTGTTCTGAGAATAATGCTGTCGCTTTGTGTGTAAGGCCCGGCGCCCACGGCGCGGCATCGGTGCGGCTCGGTATAGCTCGGGCGCCTTAAGGCGGCTTCGAGATCATTGTTTATTTTTGTTTTGTTTCGTGTTGTGCGTGTGCGACTTGAGCGTGTTATTTTAATTTCCTAAACGATAATAGTTCTTGTTGTGTTGTTTCGTAAAAATGGACTAAATTGTAAAACGCAGTAGGTTAGTTAGGTATGTTATTGAAAGGGAAAATATGCTTCTTATCCAAGTAGCCCAAGATTACTTATCTATGATGAAATTGATGAATTATAAAAATAATATATTGATAATAAATTCTTCATCTGTAAACATTTCAAAGGGATTTCTCCTAGGTCTTAGGTGTCCAGGAACTGATTTATTAGCAATAAACTCCAGGACTTCAAAATCAAACTCGGACGAACTACTCGAATACGACATTTTGTATCAGTTATGTAAAAGTTGTACCTAAACACAAACCTATCATAACCCCAAAATAAAACGTTTGACAAAAGTCAAACTTCAAATAAAGTTAAGGAACCGATAAACGGCGAACATTGGTCGGTTAAGTTAAACTAAGGTTAACTGGAGTTTATGTTGTGACGCGTTGTTCAGAAACGCAGTTTCTTGAGTAATCGAACCAATAACGCTAACGGATAGATAAACCACCGATAAAAGTACCTCAGAAACCGGGAATGAGCCCGGCTTTTCACGTCTAGCCACTTAGCGTAGATCGCATCCCATTATAGATAGATAGATTGATAATTCATTATAGTGCAAATACACTGTTGGTACAAATCTGGTATAAATACTTAATACTAACCGTCAGCTCGTTGATGATGGCTCCTGTGCGCCAGCCGTGCTCTAGCGTGACGTCAGCGAGGTCGCTGTAGGGGTGGTCGCCGAAGTACAGCACCTGGTGGCCGCACCAACCCGTCAGGTCTTGCATCTGCTTCACCGTACCCTGGAAATATTGTGTTTTATGTATAAATGGACATATTGTGACGAGCATGGAATGGTGATATAAGATAATAGTGACAATCGACGACTGTTTGATCCGGTAAAATAAAGTATTGTGACAATGGATGAATTGTTGATCCCGAAAAATAAGGTAGGTAGTTGTAATAATTAACGAATCGTTGAACCCGTAAAATAAGGTAATTGTGATTATGGATGAATCATTGAACCCGTTAAATAAGTTATTTATGACAATGGACTAATCGTTGATCACTGCCAAAAGTAATGCAGCGTCGAGAAATCCTATGCTATGAACGCGAAAGTGTGTGAGGATGGATGGATAACTACTAAACGGATTCTGATAAAGTTTGCTGATACAACTTTGGTTATACATCAAAAAAGCGCATAAGCTACTTTTTTCCTGTTTCGGCTCACATTACGTGTAATTATTTCACTTTTCCTGCATAGATATCATTCCATCTGCTATTACAGTGTAAGTATATGTTGATACTCAGCCAAATTAGTAGTCTAACAATAGCAGACCTTAAGCTCCTAAAAGCAAGCTTATAACTCAATAGGGATAGAACTACGATAATCTTTAGACATAATTACATAAGTAGTACAAATATAATTATGTGCCTCAGGAAAAAATACACATACTTATTTTAGCTAAAGTACCAATGTACAATAGCTATATGTCAAAGCTGAACTCACCTCATAATAAATAATGCCTTTCTCCAACGAAGTGACTTTCTCCCATATGTGTGTATTAGCATTCTTGTCGAACACTCTGATGGGACGGGACACTTCGGTGAAGAAAGTCGGCTTGTTCGCGTTCACTATCACCACGTCGAAGTAGTCCCGCCAATCGTGACCGACGAGCATTTCCATACCAGCGTGCCTGGAAACAAAGAAATGACAACAAAAATACAATCAAAACGAAGAAGAAAAAAGAAGGCCCGCCGCGACCACGACCGGAGCATGTCGGTCGAAACGTCGGCAAATACCGAGGTATTTATTATGCCTTAAATATCTTATATATCGCGAGCAAGACACGCTAAATAACCTCAATATAATGTATACTAATCGCGAAAGTTTAAAAACGTTTAAGAGAAAAGGAGTTTAAAGGGAACATCGAGCAGCGAGCAGTGAGGGCGCTTGTATACGCTAAGAAATACCGCCGTGTCTGCTGCAGATAACACCCAAATCATAATGTAGACGGCAAGATTTATACGAATCTAGGCACGAACGAAAAAAAAAAATTCTTCGTTGGCGCCAAAGTAGTGTACCTACCTACACAGTTCGTGTGTAGAAACGACAGGAAATCTTGCACAGGCCCGGTGAGTTTTTCTAACGTGTACTAGCTCCCTGAATAGGTAAGTTTATCTTTGATAGCTCTTGAACAGCTATTACACTACCTGATCGTCAGGGCGTAAGGAAGCAATGAAGATTGGGTCGAGCCAGTTGCCCTAAAACAGGTCCCTTATTCCCAGTCGCCTATTAGGTACACCAACCTCTGGCAAGGTTAGGGTCCCTAATAATATTGGATAATGTAAATAAGCCTTTTATTTCGCCGGCAGTGGAAACAATGAGCAATCAACTATTAATATATTTATCTCTTTTGTTTACACGGTATTGTAGGTAGGTATATATCGGTTGTACGTTTCTTGGACGACAAGTAGCCAATGGTTAGTCGCTTGAGTCGCTTCCTCGCTGACAGTGAGAAAACTGCCTTACAAAGATTGGAATATGATTATTTCTCTTTTTTTCAGATATCCTATCGGTCCTCTGTGAAACGCTTGTTAGATTTCAGTGATCCCGTGTCCACATCACCGCGACGTAGATGTGATAAAAATATGTATTCTATATCGAAACAACAAACAAACTTCGCAACTAAGTACCTATTTGTAAATTATAGGTAGGTAGGTACTACGTTTGTTCGAATTCACGACACCGTAGGGCGTAGGTATTCGTCATTAGTAATAACTCGTGCAGTCTCAGTAATTAAAGTATTCTGATCAATTTATGAAATGTAACAGTTGCATCTAATTAAAAATTTAATTACTATACATATTTAAAATTATTATAATATACATAGAAGAATTTAGATCTTGACGATTAAAAAACCAATGGCAGTGAATTTTATTTTATGTACCCGTTCAGTATCCAGGTCGTACGCCATAACCTCTCGAATGTTGCTCTAAATGGAAATCGGGAATCACAACAGAATTTATCTGTAAATTGTCGTTCATAAGCGTTACCTTTTATCCCAATAGAATAAATGATGATCTTGATTGATGACATTTTGATACGATTTAGTGTAGTAAGGTGACTCCAAAATAAGTTCATGCTCAACGTGGAGTTGCGGAAACAGCCCGTGATATCAAGTATCAAGATCAAGTATCAAGTCCATGCTCAGACTAAGATGTCGAACAACCTATCCTGCGCATGTATTATCAAGAAGGTAACTTAGGTAGAGATTGTATAGTATAGAAGTCGTCTTGTTCACAACAAGTAGCGAGCCTCAATTTAGACCGAGCAAGCTTTTACCACCACCGAAGGGTTAAGGCATACTTATAGACTCCAGTAACATGAAATACCTGTATCATATGTGTAGATGCTCACTTTCGGTAGAAAATATAGAACACCAGTTGAATTTACATAAAATAATAACTAAAGAAATACTTATCTCACACAACAAATCATTCAGAACACGAACAATAGGATTAAACATAAGCAAATACACGACGCACAACTCACACAAAATGATAAGGACTGTTGGTGACGAGAAACAGTTTCTTATCGTGATCCTTCAGCATTTGAAAGTATTTCTTCAGGTCTTTGTTCGGCCTTATGTACTCTTCCACGTTTTGAGCAACTATCTTGTGCATTATGGGGTGGCAGCTCTGCACCGAGTTCTACAAAAAAAGAAACAAGTTTCTAAACAAAAATCTAGATTTTAGATTATTTATCACAAAATAGTCATGTCGACGAGGAGTTTAAAGTGCTCGAATCGGCCGTAAGAATATTGGTATGGATGATCCGTATAGAACGTCGAAGTACCGGCACTCTTACTGCCATGAACACTACCTATAGGGAGAGAATATACGCCCAGACCATGGCATTTATATGCTTCGCTTATGTCTCGTTCTAATTGTATGTATATGTACTTATCTGATCCCACAGAACACGCGTAGCTCAGTATTTTACACATTTATTTTATTTCTCGCTTAATTAAACGGTAGGACTGTAATCAGGTTGAAATTAATAAGGCAATAGAGGTCAGTCGTGTAGGTAAAATCTAGTAAAATTTTAGATTTGAATTAAGTACCACAAAACTAAAACAACTAAGCAAATCTTCATTTTATACATGTATGTATATGCTATCCTATTCTTTCGTAATATTAACGTTGATAGGGCTTACCTTGACATCTAAAAACAGTATTTCCGGATGATAGTCGATGTGATTTCTTATGAAGTACTCGGCTACGTTACACAGTAAACCCATTTCGGGCACAGAAAACAGATCAGCTAAATGCACCATCTTAGCTCGGTTTGGCTGAAAACAAAACCATTTAACTATAAACATTTTCACCCTATTTATTCAGAAAAGCAGAAAGTTGCTGTTTTTGGATTGTAGAGATCAGCAGCTATGTAAAGGTACGTAGTAGGTACGTAGAAAAACTAAAGTTCTACTAAACCTAGTTAAACCAGTAGTCGGACACCGGACTCCAAGGCTGTGTTGTATCGAAGCCGTGACGACACTGCGATATATTTATGACGAAGACATTCTTCGTTACATTGTACTAAACGTTTTGTTGGCAAAGGCATACCTTATCATATTAAGGGTTATAAATAGATATTTACTGTTTACATGAAATACATGCAGGTAATTTACAAAATATTGTTAAGTGAATCATGTTTTCTAAAAGCTATGGAGTCACTAAATTCATGGAACTCGTTCATGATACAAATTCGTTTAGATTCGTTCATGAAAGTCAGTTAATTTGAATTAAGTATAGGGCTACGGCTAACCCAAACCACTAGATAATGAATATGGCCGCAATTTCTATTGAACATCACTTAGATTCTGCTTAGGGTAAGATAATCTCTTCGACAATGATTTCGGAAGCCACTTTAAAGGGTGGACACCAGGACATGTTCCATAAAATCAAATGCGAGTCACGACGCACAAAGCACGATGCTAGTGATATATATGCAAGTCTATGAAGGTATAGGTACCCGTTATTGGTGCGGATAATATATCATTATTTCGGCTCACCGCCGACCATAGGTTCCTTCCTGCAAGGTTTTCAATAAACACCGATCTAGAGCACCCGCGTCCACCTTGCGAGACGCTAAAATCTGTTGCGTCGTCCATGACAATCACATAAGAACTCTAAAACAGTGCCCACATTGGACATAGGTCTCCCGCATGATTAGTAATTATTCCTAGGAGTGTGACTCTTTCTAATTTTAGAGAAGAATGAATGACCTAATGTATGAAAACTAAAGACGATTTCATGGTCACTCTCATTTCGCCAAGGCATGTTGTGCAAAGACAAAGACCTATAAATAAATACGTTTTCAATGTCAATGTTACTGGTTAACAAAAGGGAACGCACAAAATATCTAATGCGGTCCGATATAATCAAATGATAGGTAGCATAAATAGCAATGAAAAAGATATTTGCGTTTTTCGCTCGCAATTATAGAAGAACAAAAGCTCTTGTTCTAAAAATCTAAAGCTTTTTAGTTGTCATTGTTGGATCCGTATTGCCTTGGGTTCGAACCCGCGCATTACCGACTTCTTGGCGATATGATATCTGCGTATTGATATGTTTATTATCGCCGGCCCCGTGCCTCGGAAAGCACGTTAAGCCGTCGGTCCCGGCTGTCATAAAGATCTTTGGCAGTCGTTACAGGCAGTCAGTACCCTAAATAAACTGACACTATTCTAAACCAAGGAATATCGCTATCCATTTGGTTGCGGAGGTCAGACAGGCAGTCGCTCTATGGACACTGGGATCACGCTACGAGAAAGATGATGCTTGGATCTGCATTGACAAAGTGTAAAGCAATTCTATGTTTACGATTAGATACGCAACACGACGTATTATATAAAATTTTAGTAGCTCCACCATGCTCTATAAGATTTTATTGAATCATTGCCATCAGGCCTTCAGAATATACTGAATTAAATGGACAGACATCACAAATAATAATACATGATGAATATAATTTTGTAACTGAAGAAGTATGCATCACAAAGCTTTGGACAAAAAATTATATATCAATCATTCAATAACATTGACATGCTAACAAGTGATTATCCGACAAACTACATATTATGGGCCTTTTGTGAATATTTAATCATATGACACATGCCTACAGTACTTATACAAATAATTTCTCACTACCATATTACAAATGAAAACAATCATAAATCACATGTCCTTTAAGGACATTCAGAATAAGGTCAGCCCTTGTTTACCCTAGTAATATCTTATTTAGTCATATGTAAATCATTCACAACTGCATGTATGTGTAATACATAATGGAAATGTTGAAGCAATACTAGTACTGGGCTATTATTCTATTATATCAACAAATAGTGATGGGCCTTGTATCACCATAACACAAGGGGAACACAAATGAATGATTGCTTACAAGTGCCAGTGATTACTAGACACTGTCTAGCCTAGTAAGGCAGCTACAAATAATTTTCAACCTTACTAAAACCAATATAAAATACAAATTGATATATCAAACAGGACTTGTTATGAATAGAACTTGTTATGTTAGCAGCATGTGACTTGTATTGCAGTTAATTAAACCATGTCGTATAGCAGGCAAGAATGCATTGTTAAGGTGCATTCTATAGAAATAGACTGATATCTCTCTATAGTATGCTGAAAATCTTGGTGTTATGTTTTTTAGCATCTAGAAAGTTGATTGAACTTTTCTCTACCTTGTAAGAAGTATCTTATGGAATAATTCCTTATGATTGGACTAATAAAGAGTGACCTTACCCAAGTATGATAATATATGTATTGTTTGAAAGATGAAAGATTCAAATACCTCAGTGAAAGTATTAAACTGTTATCAATTTTTTTAATTTACATTATTTCGAAAATGATGAGATGTTTGGCAGCTCCCTATCAATTAATTGACTGCTGGACAATGCCTGGCTTTATGCTGTAGATATTAACCTCAAACTTAATACCACTGTATAGATACATAAATGTACACAAATATTATGCATACTTGTATCTTACAACTTAAATGGTATATTTTGGAGCAAGGTTACTCCTTTCACCACTCAAGTATGTTGTAGAATGTTCACTTAATGCATGAAACCTAGTACTCACTTACGGCTCAGTCTACATGAAAATTTATTATCACGGTAAAAAGTATCCAATGTCACACTCCGGTTTACTATCTCCACAAATGAAAATCATACCGTATATCAATTTATTGCAATATAAAAGCAGGATATTATAAATGCAAACAAACTCTTGCATTTAATATAATAAGTAGTATGGATAGAGAGAAGCTTACCTTATGAGCCCTTGTGTCTCCCTCCACATATGCAATAGGAATGATCCTGTTTTTATATAGTTTGAGCACTTCATCTGTAGAAACTTGTGTAAGACCTCGATACACAGCACCAAACTGTATTTGAAGGAAGGAGTCCAACTTCAGTAAAAGGCCCTTTTCAATGTCATAATGCAAACCTCTTACTGCAAAGTTGGGCTTGTATTCTAACTGTAAAATCTCAGGTGGATACTGAAAGAACATAGAATGTCAAAAGAATCTTAACTAAAATGAAATAAATTAGGTAATAAATATTTTTTATAATTATTAATTTTGCAGACTATTTAACTCTGTTAAGTTTACCAGCACAAGATCTATAGTACCAACTATTATTTACAAATGCAAGCTATTGTTATATTCTACCCACCTTATATTTCTCCAACAATATTTCTCTCCCCAGATTGTACAACAAATGCTCCAGTGTAGGTTTGTAGTGTGCCAAAGTGTAGTCATAATCAAACCCATACACTTGTACTTCAGAGAGGTCCAGCTCATTGCATGCAAACACACCTCGTGGGTTCACATCTTGAGGTAATTTTTTAGCTTCAACATAAAATCAATATTCAAATTACAATCCCTGCTGTATTCACCCAGTTTCACACATGCACAGTCCAATTCAATTTCAATAAACTACACATGGTGTTTAATTTTCTAATGGCATAGATGCTGCCCATGTGATTCCATAGCTATGTTTTGGTTACATATTTCGTAAATATAAACTAATTGTGTGTAAGCAAAAATGCTGCTTTTGACCACAGTAGTTTAAAACACATACACTAGTGTTTGTATTCAGTCTTAATGGTTTAATATATTGAATCAATAACTTACATTTGAACTTTAGCTTTGTACGACAGTAGGCCTCTTTTAATAATTCACGAGTCGAGTAACTCCTGCGTAATATGTCGTCGGAGCATTTTCTTGCCCTTATATATGTAAAACCACTCTTGAATTTTCGAACACCATTCAAAAACTTATTTCGTATACATATAATTGAAGACATCTTCAAAAACCACAAAAAGAAAAAAAGATATACCTAAACTACGTCTTTAAAATGTGTTTATAAATCGATAATTAAAATTCAACACATGTAACTATAAAATTTGAATTAAACTTATTTTAATAACAAGTTAAGTGTGGGTTTTGTTAACTAATTTAATATCGTTGCATAATTCGAATTTATGAAACATTTTCATCTAACGTACACTCGCGCACCATCGAAGAGCAACTGTCAAAGTCAAACTGCGAGTTCCTGTCAATGTCAATGTCATTACCTACTTGCTGATTGTCAGTAAAATTCATGGTAACATTCATAGCCACCATGAAGTTATAGATAAACACACATCTATGTTCATAGCAGAGAGGTTAGACCATGAAGGTATTATCTATAACTTCATGGGTTAAGGCGCACGCAAACTGTTCAGACGCGAATTACTGTCGCACTGTAAAGTATTATATTTATCTATGCTGTCGCGACAGTAAGTCGCGACACATAATGTGCACACACTTTCGGACGCGGCTTTCTGTCGCGTCCGCGTCCGATACAACCATAGACACGCCATGCTGTCTATGCAATACATAGGAGCATATTTTTATTAATTCAGGGCACTAGCAGTTAGCACTATTAGATTATATTATTGGTAGATCTTGAAGTAAAGCAGAACTGTTGAAATGAAAGTGAATTTAACATTTTTTTACTATATTCGGTATAAAATCAATATTAAGGCCGTACCATAGACAATATACGGATGACAGTAAACGTCCGCGGACGTTTGCTGTCATTTTCCCAGATTGCTATCGGACGTCTGAACGCTCAAGGTCACGTCCGCGACAGACGTCCGATAGTGTGCACACTTGAATGGATTTTCCTTATCCAGATACCCTTCTGTCGCGACAGTAAGTCGCGACCGTAAAGGCGCACGCAAACTGTTCGGACGCGACTTACTGTCGCGACAGTAAGTCGCGACACATAGTGTGCACACCCTTTCGGACGCGGCTTTCTGTCGCGTCCGCGTCCGATACAACCATAGACACGCCATGCTGTCTATGCGATACACTATGGCTAGGTAGGAGCTTATTTTCTTAATTCAGGGCACTAGCAGTTAGCACTATTAGATTATATTATTGGTAGATCTTGAAGTAAAGCAGAACTGTTGAATTGAAAGTGAATTTAACATTTTTTGACTATATTCTGTATAAAATCAATATTAAGGCCGTACCATGGACAATATACGGATGACAGCAAACGTCCGCGGACGTTTGTAAACGTCCGCGGACGTTTGCTGTCATTTTCCCAGATTGCTTTCGGACGTCTGAACGCTCAAGGTCACGTCCGCGACAGACGTCCGATAGTGTGCACACTTGAATGGATTTTCCTTGTCCAGATACCCTTCTGTCGCGACCGTAAGTCGCGACAGTAAGTCGCGACAGATAGTTTGTGCGGGCCTTCAGTCGCGACAGATAGTTTGTGCGGGCCTTTAGACGTTATTCATAGCTTGTTCATAGAGGTAACATTACCGGCTGTCAATGATGTCACCAAGTTCTATATCATAGACAAATGATATTTAAATATCTGCTTCTTCGGTTAAAATAATCCGGGAAATTATTAGGTACAAAATTACACAACTTTATATCTGACTGTTTTCAGATAGGGTTTACCTATTAGGCTGGTTTTAGTCTTACGCTGACGGCACGCGCACCGTCAGCGCTGATGGCCGAGATGTATGAACTTCTAGGAAGCGTTTTTGAATGACGCGTAGCTATCAGCGCTCACGGTGGTCAGCGCTGATAGCTACGCAGACGTACGCGTCGCGCGTCAGCCCCGCGTAGCTGTCAGCGCTGACGATCGCTCGAGCGCCTCTGCTTTCAGTGAGCGTTTTAGTGTCGAGCGGAGTGAATGTCATCAGCGCGTACAGTCATGGCGAATCGCGAAGTTGATACAGGTCGAGTTATCGATGAGTCGTTCAATCCGTGGTATAGGCACGATTCGTAGGCTGCAATGGACCAGTTTATCCTGTATCTTTGCCAGTAATTCGTCAAAAGTTCTATTTAAAATTCAAAAAAAATTAAAGAATTTACTTTTGTCAGCCCTCAAAGTGCCATATAACAAGAAAAATTCTCCTACAACGGCTCTCTGCTCAATCAATGGATGAACATGGAGTCTTCGATGTCGCCGATTTTAATTTTTTTGGGATAGATAGTACAAAGCAGCAATAATTAATAAACTCCGCATTTTGATCGTCGACTGTACAGTAAGGCGGTCAGTACGATACTAAAACGAGCCACGCTGAGCCTCAGCGCTGACAAACGACGCGCTGAGCTATGAGCGCCAACGGTGAGCGTGAGACTAAAATCAGCCTTATCGGTCATTGGACGCGTTTCAATGTGCGTTTCAACTAGCATCAGTCCCTGGTTTAATATAATTTTTTTTTTTCTTTTATTTATCCTGTACATGTGTCCCACTGCTGGGTAAAGGCCTCTCCCTTGGACCGCCATTCATCCCTGTCCTGTGCTATGTTCGGCCAGTCGCTGTCGAATGCATCTAAGTCGTCCCGCCATCTCCGTTTAGGTCTGCCGCGTCGTCGTCTGCCTAATATTAATAATAGTTTATAAAACAACACTCTGTTATGAAATCCAAAGTAAAAAATTGGGCAAGTGCGAGTCGGACTCGCGCACGAAGGGTTCCGTACCATCATCTTTAAAAGAAAATCACGTTCGTTGTATGTATACTTAAATACTTTATAAGTTTCTACCTGTTTATTAAGATCGAGTAACAAATTGCTTAAAAATTACGTTTGTTGTATGGGAGCCCCCCTTTATTATTTACTTTTTTTAAATTTAATTATATATTTTGAAAGGTAATATACAACTACATATTCTGTGAAAATTTAAAGCTACTCAGCTAGTCTACCTGTTACAGTTAGTAAATTTTGAGCAAAAAATACAAAAAAAACACGTTTTTTGTATGGGACCCCCCTTAATATTTTCATTTTTTTTATTTTTAGTATTTGTTGTTATAGCGGCAACCAAAATACATAATTTGTGAAAATTTCAGCTTTCTAGCTATCATGGTTTATGAGATACACAGCCTGGTGACAGACAGACGGACAGACGGACAGACAGACAGACAGCGGAAGTTTAGTAATAGGGTTCCGTTTTTTACCTTTTAGGTACGGAACCCTAAAAATTAATTTAAATTAAGTTGCAATGTCAAAAAGCGTAGAGTGCATTGTGTCAATCAAAGAGTATACAAATATTCTCTGTCTACGATACAAATACTCAAAGAAATATAACCTTAAGTCAACAACCCAGTTGGCGTGAGTGCAACCGACTGCCACGCCGAAGCTTGCGGGTACGATTCAGTTTTACATTCATGTCCGATAGTTTGTTTCCGTATTTATCCCTCATTGAAAAAACATCGATATCTCCTTTCACTGTCAAATCCCATCACTCCTTAATGATGGGATTTGACAGCACGGCTATTTAGAGAATGCAGTCAAAGATATGAGTCTGTAAGGAGTCTATGCCTCTTTAAATGAGACGCGTAATTTGACGTTATGATTAACCAACTAAGACCAACTGACAATACTGACATTACAAGTTGCACGTTCGGTATAAGGAAATTTGGCGAGCATGTTCTCTCTAGTCTAAACGTCCAATCTCTCTGCAAATACTACGTAAGCTTAGACAAATGATTGGTATCGCTTCGAGAGCAGAGCGAGACCAATCATTAGTCTATGTACGTAAGGCTGATTTTAGTCTCACGCTCACCGTCAGCGCTCATAGCTCAGCGCGTCGTTTGTCAGCGCTGAGGGTCAGCGTGGCTCGTTTTAGTATCGTACTGACCGCCTTACTGTACAGTCGATGATCAAAATGCGGAGTGTATTAATTATCGCTGCTTTGTACTATCTATCCCAAAAAAAATAAAAATCAGCGACGATGAAGACTCCATGTTCATCCATTGTTTGAGCAGAGAGCGTTGCAGGAGAATTTGTGTTGTAATATGGCACTTTGAGGGCTGACAAAAGTAAATTCTTTAATTACTTTCGAATGTCAGATAGAACTTTTGATGAATTACTGGCAAAGATACAGAATAAACTGGTCCATTGCAGCCTACGAATCGTGTCTATACCATCGATTGAACGACTCATCGATAACTCGACCTGTATCCACTTCGCGATTCGCCATGACTGTACGCGCTGATGACATCCGCTCCGCTCGACACTAAAACGCTCACTGAAAGCAGAGGCGCTCGAGCGATCGTCAGCGCTGACAACTACGCGGGGCCGACGCGCGACGCGTACGGCTGCGTAGCTATCAGCGCTGACCACCGTGCGCGCTGATAGGTACGCGTCATTCGAAAACGCTTCCTAGAAGTTCATATATCTCGGCCATCAGCGCTGACGGTGCGCGTGCCGTCAGCGTAAGACCACAGAATAATTAATAGTACTAACGTACAGAAGCTTCACTTTTCAAACCAATTTATTGAAATTACGACTCTTGGTACTAAGCAATAAAGTTCAATTCAGCTCGCATAAGCACTCAGTGCCTAATGCGATATTAACCTAACAGTTCCCGTTCTTTTCTAACACATAACGCTGTCGCTGTCTGGCGCGGAGTGGCGCGCTAGGGTTGTCGACTTGGCGCTGCTACTATATTTATTCATCGTCTATCTACCTACTTGACCACGTACCTAATAATAAATAATTATCCTATAAGTACGAGGGTCAAACTGAAAGTTCTTAGAACTGGCCACTTATAAACAATATAATAAAAAAAAAAATTCTAAAATTTGAAAATAGAACTCTTTGCCAATATTACTGAGTATATATTTCATTCATTTGTCATTTGTTTTACGATTTGGTGGCAAATTGAAAATTGTCTGTGTCACGTCAACATGAATTTAACACGAGAAAATTTTCGTGCAATGATTTTTTATGACTTTCGATGTCATTTAAGTCAACAAGAAAGTTATGATAGACTACGATTGGCCTTTCACGATGAACAACACAACTGGTTTTATGAGTTTAAACGTGGTCGCACTAATCTCACTGATGATGTACGTGAGGGACGGCCTTCTACGGCGACGACTGAAAATAACATCTGTGTTGTGCGGCGTATGATAGAGACTGACAAAAGAGTGACCTATCAGCAGATTCGGACAAGCTTAGGCATCGGTATGAGTCAAGTGCACA
Source organism: Euclidia mi (assembly GCA_944739405.2). Classification (NCBI taxonomy): domain Eukaryota; kingdom Metazoa; phylum Arthropoda; class Insecta; order Lepidoptera; family Erebidae; genus Euclidia; species Euclidia mi. The sequence goes on from OX123189.2 coordinate 43,981,570, forward strand.
AAATCCTCCACGAAAATTTAGCGGTCAGGAAGCTTTGCGCCCGGTGGATACCTTATAATTTGACTAAGTCTCAAAAACTCCATCGTGTGGATTGGTGCCGTAAAATGATTGAAATATTTAACGGAGGTGACTCAAATGCTGTGTTCGACATACTAACAGGTGACGAAAGCTGGATTTACTGTTATGATCCTGAAACCAAAAGACAATCTGCTCAGTGGGTGTTTCCTTTCGAGGAGTTGCCAACTAAAGTGAAGAGAGATCGAAGTGCGGGAAAAAAAATGGTGGCCTCGTTCTTTGGAAGGATAGGTCATTTCGCAACAATTGTGTTAGAGGATCAAAAAACAGTTTCTGCAGAATGGTACACTACCAATTGTTTGCCACTTGTCTTGGAAAAAGTTCGAGAGAAACGACCTCGCAGTAGGATCCTCCTTCACCACGACAACGCCTCGTCGCACACCGCCAAGCGAACGATCGACTATTTGGCGACATCAAACGTTGAATTACTGGGTCACCCGCCGTATAGCCCTGACCTCGCGCCTTGTGATTTTTATTTATTTCCAAAAATTAAAGAAAAACTTAAAGGAAAGCGGTTTATGAATGCTGAAGAAGCGGTGGCTGCGTATCGCGATGCCATTGAAGAGACCCCTAAGGACGAGTGGGCAAAGTGCTTTTCCCAGTGGTTCCATCGCATGCAGCGGTGTATTGACGTCAATGGACAATATTTTGAAAAGATATAATAAAACTAATAACTGGCTAATGTAATCAGTTTTTGATTTTCTAAGAACTTTCAGTTTGACCCTCGTATCCTATCCCACAATTGGAGCTAGTAGAACAAAAGCACAAAAATTCTGGTCGTTTACATTTTTACTATACAAATTCTTAGTTATTTCCTAAACGCGTGGACCGATTTACATGATTCAAACAGATAAAATGGTTTTTGAACTAAATCTTTAAGGCGCTGTGCTAAGCGACTGTTTTGGTAAATGAGGGGGTGAAGCAGGGGAGGTGAAGGGAGCTTAGCTCCGTCTACTGCGGGGCGCCCCCCTTCATTCTCGTCGTGTGCGGCCGTATTCTGGCGACATCCGTATTCCAATATTTCAAAATCGCAAGCAAAACGTTTTAGCATATTGAATTGAGATACTGATATTAAAATTTATATTACATACATCAATCTGTTTGTACAATATAGGCATAGCGCAATTTTTGTTCTCAGTGCAGCCATGAGCAAAACTGGTATACATTAGACGTTATAGGTATTAATAGTTGACGAAAGTAGGTAAATACCTACGTGCCGTAAGATGTTCAAAATAATTAAGTCAGTTCCATGTATGGAGAGGCCATTATTATGTAGTTTTGTTTTTGTATAAAAATAGTGAAGCAGTTCATAGAATACCTACATCTAATTCCATTCCTGTCAGTTTTCAAATCTGATTTGCAATAAATTGGCTGTGACATACGGGCGGACAGACAAACAGACATTGCGAATCTATAAGGGTTCCGTTTTTACAATTTTTGGCTACGGTACCCTAAAAACACAATACTTGGTCTACTAAGCGCAAAAGCCGTATCTCAACTAAAGCGAGTTACGAGATAATTGAAGTTTAGTAAAAGTTGATTTCTTTTATTTATTTATGGATGTTTATTGTTATTATAGGTATAATTATTATGGTAAAGGTTTCGAAATACGTCGCCGTTTTTAGGGGTTATGAGTGATTGGAGAGAGAGGAGGGGAGGTCTTGAAACCCCCCTCACCATTTTCACTTGCCGGAAATACTTGGTTTCCTCTGAAAAGAAATAATCTCCAAACATCGGTGTCATGGCACTGCCAACTTCCACATTCATCACACTAGTTTAATAAACTAAGGTTAACGGAGCCCTGCGAAGGGCTCCTATTTTCGGATTAAGGGTCAAAAGAGAACCTAACATAACCTATTTAGTTACTTATTACAGTCGCACCTAACCCTAAGCACTCGAAAGCAATGACGCACAAATTTGACATTAGCTGTCAATATGATCATTCCAAGATGGCAGTTTTGCGTTTTGTTTCACGTTTTTCACATAAAACATAAAATAGACATTTGTAAAACTGTACTAAAGTATTAAACTACGTTCCGTTTTGCATAATTGCCGAAATATTAATGAAATTTTGGAAATTGTTTAAAAATATTTAGACGCAACTCCGGCAGCCAAAATTACTCTTAGGTGATTAAAACGAACTCCCTTAAGCCCCCTACACTACCAATACCCTCAAATTCAGGCGACTTGTTTCGAAACCCAACCCATTATTATTTTTCAAAATAGATGAAACATCAAAAATATATGTGGATATACCTTATTCATGAGATACTGTTATGTCGCTTAGAAAATTATAGAATTAGAATTTGAGTTACTGCTTTTTCGTTAGCTGTCGTCATACATGTTTGTATGAAATATAAAATAAAATATAAAAATTTCTTTCGCTTCAAATATGTGTTGTTTCAAAGAAAATTAATATTAAAAGATATTAATTTATATTCATTTATAATTTATTAACGAAATACAGAGTTTACAGCTCATCAAAAGTTAGCTGTCTGCTACAACCCGGCAGGTTTTCTTTATTCTCATCGAATGTTAAAGGCAGTGTGTGAGGTGATAAGACTTATTATTTGCTGTTGCTCACGAGGCACAGTTTCATTTACTTTCCTTTTACGGCTTGGTATTGTAGAAATTTCAAGCACTGATGAAACATTTTCCTCTCCGTGATCTCGCAATGCCATTCCTTGAGCTTGACGAGAATCAACAATTTCAGGCAACTGCCAATTCATGTAAAACGCCACAAGCTTCTCCCAGAAAACATCATCTCTTTCTATAATTTCTATTTTTAGTGGTATACTTTCGCCACTCAACACAGCAAATAAACACTTTTGTTTGCGTGTAACGTGGCGTTGCCCTGAATTTGGTAATAACAATTACAATATTTGTTTAGACTAGTCAGTTCACTTTTTTATCATGTTTCCATATTTGTATTTCATTTGCTCTTATACTATTCTCCAGGCTATTCTTATATGCAACTTTAGAACATTAAATTTCCACAATCGTGTTTGGACCTATTAATCCATCTGGCGTGGCACCAATAATCAAATAATCCACAAGGCTCGATTGTTACATTTTCTTGCTTCGCCAGATGTTGCAAAGCCAGTTGTTCATTTTAGATTCCATGCGCAACTGATTTTACATTGCAAATATTTTATTTGTACAAAATATTTTTTACTAAGTTGGCTTTACTGCTGTTATCTCTTCTTTTTACCACTATACAAAAATTTCTATCTGCCAACATATTCTTACGCAATTCGAACCAGTCACTGCTATCTCTCTTGTAATTTTTGCTTATCACTACGGAATTTGAGTCAAATTTGTTAAAAAAATTGTTTGGCATTTCTTGGCTAGCTCTTGAACTGATCGTGTTAGGAATGACTGAATTCAAATGTGTGTAAGACGTTGCAGAACTGTTATCTTTAACTTCACTGTAATTACAAGAATGATAATTAGTTACGTACTTTATTATTAAAAAAATACTATATCTTGTGTTATAGCAAACAGAGAAGTCACCTTCTTACTTATAAATGATTGATTTTAGAAATTAAAATGATATTAGATGTACTGAAACATACCTAATAGTTTATGAATAATCAAAGTTTTACCCGATGTACCTCAAAAGGTTTATGTTCAAAACACAATAACCCCTCACCTGATACGGTCGCGGCGGCTATGTTGCCGTAATTTGATCGCCGAATTGAGACGCGCCGCGGCGCGTTTTGAGTGGGTCACATATTTAGCAATTTATGGCCTTTCTGTTTATAAATACCTGACACATTGTATATTGATGGAATCCTTGATAAATTATCTACAATGTTACAGTACAACGGTAACATTATATCGTACTGTGACCGAACTGTATTCAAGAGAAAAATAAAAATGTAATGAAATTGGGTAAATTCTGACTTTCTGATGAAATATATAAAAAAATAAACAACTTGTAGTTTTCTCTTTCCTTTTTATTTAGCCTGCTATTATAAAGGAATAAGCATATTGAAAAACATTTACACCTTTTCATAATAATATCTAACGTAAATCAACAAATTCCATAAGCGGTTTTTGTCGTTTTCATACCGTACGCGTAAAAACTGCATAAAAATGTCTGAACTTTGCACCTTTACTTTGTTCAACATATTTCATTAAACTCATGAAATATATATATATTTAGAAAGCTTGTTTGATGGTTAAAAGAATCACAATACATTTAGGCGACAGAATTGCATTGATTTTAAACAAAAGGTAAATTAACAAGACCCTCGTTTTAGGTGGTCCAAAGCAGGGCATATTTAAAACTATGCTCATTATAACAAAATCAAACCAAAATACAAAATAAAAACTTATGAGTCTTAAAGTACATAAAATGAGCTTTAAATTTCAACAAAGGACAATCTTATAGTTATTGTAAATAATTATTAATTAAATAAAAATTGCAGAAACAAAGGACAACGACTCGGCCTGATAGCCGGTCATAAAATGACCGACTGTTACCTGCATTATATTTTTCGTGAATATTTAGAAAATACATGAATTTAAGGACTTCTGCATATTATATACTATTTATTTATGAAATTATTCAAACAATGCAACAAAAAAAATACCAACAAGTGCAGAAACAATACGTAAAATCATATGAAATATACGGGTGCGGGGCGAATTGGTTCTTACCTAAGGAAAACTGTCTTTAATCTTAAATTACACTACGAATATTATCAAATTAAACATAAAACGAAAAAATGCTTACTTAGGCATGATTATATAGCTTCTTGCTGATGCTTCAGCGTTTTTTGGTATCAAAATTTATTATTGCGACAGGACACGCACAGCGACGCGGGAACTTTCTTTTGATTAGACGAAACTTTTTTTTTTTTTTTTGGAGCATGTCTGTTTTCGTTTACAATACGCAAGGCGTGTTATTGTCCTACAAACCTAACGCAATCGCAAGCCGCTACAAATCGGTAAAACAGAGAAAACAGACTTGAAACGCGAACATAAAAAATGGTCATAATATGACTACGTATCAAAAATCGCCCTACTTTCTTCGGTCATAATATGACTATAGATCAGGTGAGGGGATAATACAACATTCGTTACCGCTTGTGTGCGGATTGCGGAGCGCCATTTTAGCGCTGTCATCATTATTGTTCGCCGTGGCGGCATCTTAGCGCTCCAGGCGCTCTGACAAGCTAATGAATTTGAAATATATAGGTACATAAAATGATTCGATTTTATGTTATTACTCTTTCAAAAATTGAAAACTGTGGCAGCTATGTATTGTGAGAATAATTTATATAATTATATTATGCATAATCGATAATATATAAGTAACATAGTTAGTCATAAAAGACTCTTATGAAAATAATTTGTGTAAAAATGTTACATATTTCATAATCACTTGGCCATGGATGAATTTCTATTTTATTACGACGCTTTCTTGTACAAATCCTTGGTAGAACTTCATTTCTCTAATTGTCCATATTTTATTCTTCTAATTATATATTTATAAGCACAGAAACAATAACATATTAAACGCAACAAGAGTATAAACTTAGGTCCTAATTATATGTGCCCATAGTTACATGAAAAGCCTATTTGATTCAAAGTATTCAGTCTATAACATAAAACATGAAATTACGAACTCAAATCCGCGTATTATAATAACAAAAAGGTTTACGTAAAATTTCGTGCAGCGGAGACGCGAGCGACATGACCTGTCTCTCACAGGGCTCATAGCCGAATGATGAGGTCTGGGCGGGGCGTAAACTAGCAACTGACACTCAGTACACCGCTTATGCTAATAAGGTTTAAATTGCTGAAGCGTTTGATATTGATGGGATCTACCGAGCGTCAAAATCATAGACGTTTGGCAGATTTTATTTAATTTTACAAAATATACAGGTATAATATGAAAATAAATAGGGTAATTCTTTAGTTCATTAAATTTCCTACAATATTATCAAAAAAAATACGACAGCTTACGATCAAAATATTGCAAACAGTGAGACGAAAGATTATTTTCTGCCTCGATTTTGTGATTTTTTTACCGTGATTCTATTTGACGTACATGAAAAATTCTTTCAAAAGTCTTTTGTTCAGACTTTTGACTTTAAGCTCTAATTTTTGCTAGTTTGTAATATGTACCGTTATGGCTAGATGCGCGACGAAAAATTAGGAGTTTCACGGCTTCTGAGGTATAACAGCGCCTTAATTTGACACCATAATCGTTGAGATATCTCAACAAACAAAAAATCAAATTTTCAAGTTGCTCTCGTAATATAAATAAAATCAAATTTTCAAGTCGCTTTCGACACACAGTTAATTAAGCAATACTTTGCATTAGACTTGTGATGATACATTTTTGTTGTTAAAGGCGTTTAAGTTTATAATTTGAACAGTGTATGAACACGGTGCGTGAGAATACGGAGCGGTCGCACTCGTTGCGTGACGTCTAATGTGAGCGGCGCGCGGCAACCTACTAAATCCAACCACGTCGACGTGGTCGGCCGAGGTACTTGTAAGTTTGTACCTAAAATGCGAAGTGCGCCCGGCTTGGTAAGACTAAACCAGCCTTAGAGTGTCAATAAATCACTTGAAAGCAAAGCTTAGCTTGAAAGGCACCAACCAAAGAAATATAACCCAATCTCTCTGGCACCAACGCTTTTTGTACATTTAAACTTTTTTGTTAGATTTTTTATTACATACTTTTTACTTAGAATTTTTTAATTTCATATTATTGCATTGTCATCGGTCCTTGATAAATATACAAAAGATTCGAATGAATCCGATGTTTCAAACTTGGTCAAAATCGCGTCCAAAGTTTGTTACGTAGCCAGAGAATCCTAGTAGGATTCTCTGTCTACGGTTTGTTATATGTTACCTACATAGATTATAGACAAAGCCAAGGAGCAGGGTTCACAGGCGCTTTCTTTTCGACAAATTCTGTATAATTCCTCGTGCTTTGAAATTAAACCATTGCGCATGCTCATAGGTCATGAATTACTTATATTAATAAATCATTTTTTAAACCTCTCATTGCAATATCTACTCGTTAAAACCTACCACACACAACAAACAGAGAACTTAATTTTATTATATGTGTTGGCGTATACTATTGAATCCAGCAGCGAGACAAGACTTGTAAAAAGCATGCTATGATCATGACCACGACAATTTTTACCTTTATAGCAGCGATAGCCTAGTGGAGATACCAACAGACTGCCATGCATGCATATCGGATTCGAATCCACAGTGCGCACGAATGTCTTTTCGGAGTTACATGCATATTGAATGATAATTATCACACGCCCGTGCCTCGTCGAGCACGTTAAGCCATCGGTCCCGGCTGTCATGAAGATCTTTGACTGTCGGTAACTCGGTATAGGGCGTCAGTACCTTTAAAATAAACTGGCACTAGCATAAACCATGGAATATCGCTATCCCTTCGGGTTGCGGAGGTCAGACAGGCAGTCGCTCTGTGGAAAAGCTATTTTTTTTTATTCTCACGCCTGTATCCCCGAAGGAGTAGGCAGAGGCGTAATATTACACCCCTATTTCACCATGATTTTTTAGGTCCACGTAAATGGGGGCGAACCTATTGCCGTACCGGGCACATTACCAGATTCCGTGCTGCTACTGAGAATTTCCTAACGGAAAAACCCAATAACACTTGCCCGACCCGGGAATCGAACCCGCGACCTCCTAATCCGGTTAGACTAGTAAGCGGACCCCAGGTTGAAACTGGGATAACGCTAGGAGGATGGATGACTTTTTACCTCGATTCGAACGGCGTTCGGCACCATGATGGGCTCGCATCGCGTTCTTTGACGGTAGTCTGATAGTGCCTGATTTTGACTTCCAATTTCGCACACTCAGGGTAAAAACTGTCTCTATTTATTATGAAAGTTATTAGGTAAGTAGGTAGATACGCATGTGAAAATACATCCTGTATTTTCACATTCGTATCTACCTACTTACACCAAAACCTATAAAGTCATGTATTCTCTCTCTATTATTACTATTCTCGCTCTTCCTTTTTTAACTTGTTTTAGCGGCTTGCCTACGGTGCTGTTAAGAAAGTTTTCACACAAGGTGAACAAGGTCACTTATTGCCTGATACTTTTATTATCCTGAAGGCACGCCAATTGTTAGATACTTACCTACCATTAATCAGTAACAAGAAAAATGTGGTTTGACTTAAAGTTTAAAGTTTTCATCAATAACAACTCAGTGTTTTACCACTGAAAACGAAAGTAACAAACAAAAGTTTAAAACATTAATTTATTCCGAGATAAGTATACAAATCGTAGATATAAAGTCTTGACTGCACGGTTATTCGGGCGCCTCACCGTTTGACACTGCTTCGAGTGTTGTGGGTTACATTCCCACACGAGACAACACTTTGTGTGATCCATAAATTGTAGTTTCGAGTCTGGCTGCTCATTGTGTCCGTCCGTTGGTTGCATGTTTGTGAAGTCCCCCCAAGACACATGATTTATTCCTAGTGCAGGAGTTTCCTTTTGAAATAAAAAATAAATAAAAAGTAAAAGAGGTTTAATTTTTGTCAAAATATAGTAAATTTATTATGTAAATGAGAAGATATAATATATGTACTTTGATCTGATTTAAAAAAATATAATAAGAGTAAGTAGGTATTTAAAAAGAGAAATCGAGGTTATGTTATAACAAACGTTATGATTACTGAGTATTTTTAACGCAGATCATTAATAAATTAAATTTGTGGGAAAGCGCTTCCAACGAGGTTCTTACTACGGTAACGATAGTTATACGTAATAATGTTAACATCATTATTAGCGAGCTTCAGCCTGCAATCATTGTCAACGCGCGTGACGAAACAAAGCGTATACAAAGCCATTTCCAGCTCTGGCGATGTACCTATGAATAAGCTGTTTACTGGCTTGTCAATGCCTTGCTGATTGAAGTGGAACTTCAACACCGCACCTTTCTGTAACAATAAAAACAATAATATATCACTGTTTTTGCCATCAAGCTACTAATAGCTTAGCCACCCTCCTCAAGTAGGTGTACCTGGCCGTAGTGCGTAAGTACAACACTACGCCACAGACTTATAAGAGCAATACGCTTAACGCTTGTCAAGACGAAGCCTCCATTCGAGAACCTGCATACACAACCGACCACTGGTTCTGCGACAGATGTGGGCAGCCTGTCGGTTTGTTACACTTCTCAACGTCTCAAAAGGTCATTTACCTATACCTACTTGCCTTTTCCGCCGGATGATCCCTGTTCTTTAACTATCAATAAGAATGAAATTATTATAGTAGAATAGGATAATAGCAAGGAGCTATATTGGATAATAGGGTTTCGCGTTGTATGATCAGGATAAATCGAGAATAGGCATATCGCGATCACGACTTTTTATATGTTAATAGGGAACATTACGCAAAGCTCGACGCAGATGGCAGCACAAGCAACTACAGTAAACAAACTTTCGTAGCGCGCTTTTCAAATATTGTCATCAACATGACAACAATATATCTATACTTATTTATATAGGCAAAACAGTTACAACAGTTGTAATTATCAATAACAATAAAAATGGTACAATGTTTCTGTTTTAGTGACTTGTTTGAGATGAGATAATGAGATCGCGCATCCAAAATTTGAAGTCTAAAGGAGTTGTCAAGTTGTCACTCAAATGTCATACTTGCCAAAATTCATTCTATACTGTAGTCGGTGATACCGCCATCTGGTGGTTTAACTTGGCAGTAATCTTCCCCATTGAGATGTTACGATATTTCGACCAGATGGCATTGTCTATGGTCTTCAGCTGAATAATAATATGTACCTATGCTAAATAGGCATGTTCACAACGGCTATAAACCAAAAACGCGTTTCAACGTTATGCTATAAATTAAGAGCAGACTATTTTTTATGCTATAATATATTAGTAACACACATTGTAGCAAAAATGCGACAGCGTTCGATTTCGTTATGTTTTTAGCGTTTTAACTGCATGCTTGTTTTCGTGAAACAGATATCAGATATGTAACGGAGTGTTCTTTCGTTGGATCTAGCGCGGATTTTGATTTATATAGAAACTAGCTTTTGCCCACAACTTCGTACAACAAACATCAAAATCGTTCCAAACTTGTCCAACTATAGGCACATTTACAACTATTATTTTGTATTGACTAACTATATTACACTTTAACTAAATATTTCAACTAACAATTTTTGACCATGTATAATATGTATGTACACGCGACATAACAGACATAAAGATAAATATTTAAAAGTTCAAAATTAAATGCGCGAGAGCTATAACACAAATTTGTAACACAGCACGCTGACAGCAGAACCGAAAACGAACTGCGCTTTTGAAATGCTTTTTATCTGCGCCTGCGCTTTTTTAGTACTTGCTTTTTCGTTTTGCTACATTTGATAGAGATAGCAAATCTCAAACTGTGCGAAAGAAAGAGCGAGCAACATGACATGACAGTATGTAATCAGTATACAATTGATTTTCGCTCTTATTTTAATGGTGCAAAAGTTGATTAATATAAATATACAAGACACGATGACATCTTGTGGCGACGCAATAGAACTAACAGGTAACATCGATCATCATTTTACCATATGCGATATGCCATCAGATTGTATTAATATCGCATTTTTTGCATAGATGGCGTTACTTGTCTATACTCAAGTAACCTTCGTCAAAATATAAAAAAAAATATTAAAAACGGATAGCATAGCAGATTGGAGTGGAAATAAATAGCATACTGCTTCTGCTATATTTTGTAAACGGCGTTTTTTTTCTGCTATGTAATATAACGAGCACCTTTAATGCTAAATGCTAATGCTATTTTTATAGGGTACGGTATTTAAATACTAAAGAGCATGATCGCGTCGATGCCCAATGACGATAAGGTTATTAAAATATTTAGGTACCTATCAGCAAACAATGTCTGCAAAAATAACTTTTATCTATAGATATATAAAAGTGAAATGTTGCTCACTCACGCATTGACTCACTGATCAAATATGTAATGTCGAAAATTTCTTACTTGATTTTCGAAGTTTGTTAGGTAAGTAGGTACGGTACCTAGAGGTGCTTGCCCACGGTTCACGATTTTGCGGACGGACGCGCACTGCACCATTGAAGTTAGTAGATACCTAACTTCACAAGTTCGGTGGTTAAGCCAGCTTGAGAGTCAGCGTCCAAGAGCGAGTTTAGTGACATGTACGAGGGGAGTTCAATGTATTCTCGGTATCGAGGTGATATACTAATGATAAGGGTAATTTAATTATCTCATTAGTTAATGACACTCTTTGAGGGTATAAATACAAAATTTCATTTAATTGCCACCATTAGTATTCAAGATATCATTGCGAAAAGACAACTATGATGACTGATTCGACAATGATGAAAAAAATCGAGCATCGTGCAGTGATAAAAATCCTCACAAAACAAGGAAAAACTCAAAAAAATATCCATGAAGAAATGGTGGCTGTTTACCAAGATTCTGCGCCTTCATTATCTACAATTCAGAAGTGGTCAAGTGAATTCAAACGGGGTAGAGAGAGCATTGTAGACGACCCCCGCGCTGGTGGGCCAATTTGTGCCGCTACTGAAGAAAGCGTCAAATTAGTCGAAAAACTTGTACTTGAAGATGCCCGTGTAAGAGTGAAAACATTAGCAGAAATGACTAAGCTATCCGTGGATACCATTCACACAATCCTTCATGAGCGCCTGAATTTGTCAAAGGTCAGTGCAAGATGGGTGCCGCGAATGCTCACCGCGCTACAGAAACAAGTGCGAGTTGACTGTTGTAAGGAGTTTTTGGACCTCTGTGGTGAAAATCCGCAAAGTATTTTCGATCGGATTGTTACTGGTGATGAAACGTGAGTTCATCACTATGACCCTGAGAGCAAGCAAGAGACTATGCAGTGGCATAAAAAAGGATCACACCCGCCGAAGAAGTTCAAAGTCACTCCATCCGCAGGAAAGCTCATGGCCACGGTGAGTACACAAAAAAAGGTCAAAGTATTACTGCTGCATCATACGCAACCACCCTGCGTAATTTAAAGGAGGCAATTAAAGAAAAAAGACGTGGAAAATTAACCGCAGGTGTGTTGCTGTTTCACAAGGCGCGCCTTGCCCAGGCTGCTGTGCGGGAGTACGGATTTGATGAAATCAATCATCCACCCTACAGTCCGGACCTGGCCCCTAGTGATTATTATCTATTCCCTAATCTTAAAAAAGACCTTCGTGGAAAGCATTTTTCGGACGATGAAGAGTTGAAGGAAGCAATAAACGAACATTTTTCGGACCATGAAGAAATAGTTATTTGTGCAACAAGAGAGCAAAGTTGTTTTTTGTTTCGAGTGCTGATTTTGAGTCCCGAGCAAGCGAAGGATTCTATAATTGATTCACGAGCGTAGCGAGTGAATCAAAGTTAGAATCCTGAGCGTGGTGAGGGACTCAACAGCACGAGATACAAAAAACTTTGCTCTCGTGTAGCACACATAACTTTTCACCACAGCAGTGAGAACACATATTACTTAGGAGACATAGAAATGAACAGGAATAGATTGAATTCTGCATAATCACTTGTTGATTTAACTCTTCTGGTGTTAAAGTACAGTCATCATCGCTAGTTTCACTCATCTTTTTAGATTATTTTATATATTAATATAAATTTAACACGTTACGCTATACCTACTGTATCAGCATCAGCGAAATTTTTATTCCCGCTACTTTTTTAAATCGCGTTTTAATACCGCGTCCCTGATGTTTATTTTTCAAATGTATCATTGTTGTAATTCTAAATAAAAATGTATTGGTTAAATACTAATTTTATACTATTAATTAGACTTACTTTTATAAAAATCCAATAATAAATTAAACATGTAAACAATAACATATAAAAAAAAATTCTTTAATCTTTTTTTTTTGCGTTGCCGTAGGTGTTTTCTTTGAGGTCGAATTCCAAAATCGAATTTCGAATTCGAAGGGGTTTGTTTTTTCACTCACTTTTTATATGCATGTGAAAGAGACATAGCACAGTAAAATTCGAATGTTTCAAATTTGTGGCTGAACAATGTCAATTCGTGGCACTGAAGATTGCAAAATTAAAAAGCTACTTTGCCTCACGCTCGAATCAAAATCGCGTTTTGTTCACTGTTGTCTCGCAGCAAAAGCGGCATGTTTGAGCTGCTGTGGTGAAAAATATTTTTGAGAGGGAATTGAAAAGTTACTTTCACGAACAAATAAATGTATTGAGATGTTAGGGGAGTATATTGAAAAATAAAATTTATTCAGAATTTGCCGCCTTTTCCTTCATACATATACCGAGAATACATTGAACTCCCCTCGTATGTGTTTTAATATAAAAAAATAGAGGCTTTAGCCTCTATTTTTTTATGAATGCCATAGCCACAGATTTTCCCGAAGCAAGATCCCAGTTCACACCCGGGCCAGGGTGGCTAATAGAAAATTGTTTCTAGTAGGTAAATATCCCATTCGCCATCAGGCGTGAAAATGCTAGGAGTGGCGATCGCGATTAACGCAATAAACGGACGTGTGCTTTCTCCTAATTGCACTTCAACTTATTGCATCCGGGTATTGACGAAATATTATAATTTTATGTATAAGTAGAAGTGAGTACCTACCTAATCTGTAGGTAGGTTTAAGGCTATCAGGTATTCGTCCTGTATAGGGTAGCTAGGTAAGTGTGATGTTATGTGTAAGTCTATACCTCAAAGTTGCTTAACCATGACAATTCAACCCTGTTGCTGCTCCCTGTGTATCCACCTACTATCTCACTCTTGATTGGACCTAATGTTCGACCTAAATAGGTAGGTAGGTACCTATATCTGTTTAACACCCTTGCATGTTATACATGCAGATCGCAGACTAGATAGTTTCGATTTTAAAAAAATAATCATAATTTAGAAATGTACAAAGGTATACTCACATCGTTTAGTTGATGATATTTCAGGTATCCCAAATAATTAACTCTATTGGCAGCTTCTTCTCTGGCGAAATAGATCCAGTTGTGTAATCCTGTTGAATAAAAAGGATGTTATACATATATTATTACTGTCGATGATTAAAGCGCTTTGATCGATTCACGCATAGGTATGCGGCAATTATTTATTTAAACGCTCGATATAAGTAGGTAAGTACCTAATTGCGTCATGGTAAGTGCAATCTATTGTTCAAGTAGACATAAGCCAGTATATTCTTTATTGGCGATGCTAAGATTGTAACTAACGACTCTAGCGACGAATTTGGAAGTTGTCCGGGTACGACACTTTGACAGCTCAATACAATTACCACTACCTATAACCTCAAAGCAAAGTTGTAATGAAAGCTGTCAAAAGTGTCGTACCCGGACCACTTCTCAATTCGCCCCTAGACATGCGCGGATAATCTTTGCATCGCCAATAAGATACCGCGGCTACTTTGACCGTGTAGTACATAATATCAGAACTAAAACAGTAAAAAGGTTTCAATAAATCCTTAAATTTCCCTTGCTATCTTTAAAGCACCTACTACCTAAGTACCGTAAATTACATTCTAGTAAACTAGCGGTCCGTCCCGGCTTTGCCTGGGTGGACATTTACTTTTTAAATATCTATCTTATATTTTCTAGAAATAAATATAGCCTATGTTACTCAGCGATACAATTTGGTGGTAAGTTTCGGTGAAAGAATTTTTACAATCGTTTCAGTAGGTACTTTTTTAGTTTATTCGTGACAAACATACAAAAATACAAATCTTTCTTCTTTATTATATTACTACATGTATATACATATATTGGGCCAAACCGAGTTTAATGCATGGGATTCTGCCACGTTATGAGAGGAATTTTCCAAAAATGCCTTCTTAGATTCTACTATCTAACTCTCCCCAAGGAACATACATTGACCACATGTGAAGTTTCATCTTCTTGCGCCTGGTAGTTGCGACTGTGCGTTGTCGATAGACAACGCACAGTCGCAACTACCAGGAGTGATAACTCGGTCATTAACGCAAGAATTTTAAATTATACATATTTACAGTGCATACTCATACCTGAAACGCCTCCATTTTTAAGCTCTGAGACAAACGTGTGCTCAAATCCAGAACTGCCAAGTTTTCCTTTTCCTCTGGAGTACAAAGTAAACCATAACTGCTTTACAAAGTCCCGCTGTTGTCTCGGATCCGGTGTAACATACCCTGAAACACCGTATATATTGAAAGGTAGGGGTAGCCAACTTTTATTAGGAAACGTAGACACTGTACTATGACGTGATCGAGCTGCTTTACACAAAAAAAATTAGATGCTTTTGAAATTGGAAATCGATCAGTTATAATTATGTAATTTATTAAGAAAATGTGATACTTATTTGTCGATCAAGTAGCTACGTCTGATTCGTGGATATTAAAACAGGTATCTAGTGCCAGGGCCCTTGGGCTCAGAAGAATTGGGAACCTCGAGCACACGAGAATGCTCTATGCCAAGGAGGAATGTTTTTTAACATGCGACTGGAAATTGTTTATTAGTGCTTACCTTTGTTCTTTAAAAATGTCATTAAGTGTCTCATAAGTGTAGTAGACATTATCGCGTCCATAAAATCATTTTCTTCGATGCGTTCCTGTGTAATTAAAAGGTTGGAATAAATTGTTGCCTCTATTGTAGATAACCCAGGTAGAAAAAAACTATTTTGATTAGAAAATTGGTTAGGAGCAGCGATAGCCTAGTGGATATTCTAAGAGGCTGCCGTGCAGAGGGTGTCCAATTTGGATCCACGTCGCGCACCACTAACTTTTTAGAGTTATGTGCGCATTGAATTGTTACCACTTTAAAACCAGGGCATCGAACCCGGAAACTAGGCAATAACGGCTCCAACTCCCACGCAGAAAGTAGATGTAACTCAGAGCAACGCAATTATTCAATGTTCGCACCGTAGCACTTAAGAAATGAAATACCAACCTGCGGTGTAACATACTCATTCACAAACGCATCTCTTTCATAATTGTCTAGTAACGCCACAAATTTCTGGATTGTTGGAATATTCCACGCTTCGGATGATACGGTGATTAGACTGAAAGAAAATATTTACATTTTAGACAAGACAACATCACGACGTAAAAACACCTATGTTAAATAACACCATATAACACTTTCGATTAATAGAAGTGACGTTTTGTAAACCATAAATTAATGTCTCAAACTAATTTAGTCAAGATGAATGATGTTAACAATTGTTTACTAAGTAGGTGCCTGCAACTATTTTTATACAATCTTATCTAACGTCATAATGATTATATTTACTAAAATAATTTTAGTAATGTAAGTACGTACTAGCATTCAATTCTTATTAGCACTCAGTACCTTATTTTTACAGTGACCTATGTTAAAATGGCAATGTTTCATAAGCTAAAGAGGGTTTAGTATTTATAAATTTTCTCTGAAAGTTCAACAAGTTTATGTGTTGAACTAGTACCTAGTTCGATACAACATTATTGTTTTTAACTTGAAACAGAAGATATACTTACCTAATCGTAAACTATAGACATGTATATAATCATTCGAAGACTACAGGCACGGTAATATAATCTAACAGTATTGTAACTCGGCCGTCTTCGTGAGTTATATGTATACCTACCAGACGCGCCGCATGCGAGCTGCGGCACGATCGCGGCTGTGGGTACTGTAGGCACATTGCGCACAGTCTAATGGGTGGCTCGAGGCGCGTAGGCAGGCCGGGCGCACTTCGCATTTTAGGTACAAACTTACAAGTACCTCGGCCGACCATGTCGACATGGTTGGATTTAGTAGGTTGCCGCGCGCCGCTCACATTAGACGTCACGCAACGAGTGCGACCGCTCCGTATTCTCACGCGCCGTGTTCATACACTGTTCAAATTATATACCTACTTAAACGCCTTTAACAACAAAAATGTATCTGAAGAGTCATGAAAGTAGAATAAATGCTGTAGAAATGAGAGCACTGCGAAGTATGTGTGGTATTTCTTTGACTGACACAGTAAAGAATTGTGTGATAAGAGAGTGTTGTAGGGTAAAAGAAGATGTAGTGACAGGCATTGAGAAAGGTATGCTAAGATGGTTTGGGCACGTGGAGAGGATGGATGACGAAAGACTGACCAAGCAGATATATAAGGCAAGTGTGGAAGGGACAGGACGAAGGGGAAGACCTAGGCGGACGTTCTCTGATCAGATTGGAGACATCCTAAAAACAGGACAGGTGAGAAGTACCCTGAACAGAAGAGCATGCATGAGGAATCTGATGGGAGTGAATGAAGCAAGAGAAATATGTCTGGATCGTTGCAAATGGCGTTCCGTAGTCTCTGCCTACCCCTCCGGGAAACAGGCGTGAGTCTATGTATGTATGTATGTATGTATCATCACAAGTCTAATGCAAAGTATTGCTTAATTAACTGTGTGTCGAAAGCGACTTGAAAATTTTATTTTATTTATATTACGAGAGCAACTTGAAAATTTGATCTCAACGATTATGGTGTCAAATTAAAGATCTAGTTCAAAAACCATTTTATCTATTTGAATCATATAAATCGGTCCACGCGTTTAGGAAATAACTAAGAATTTGTATAGTAAAAATGTAAACGACCAGAATTTTTGTGCTTTTGTTCTACTAGCTCAAATAGTGGGATAGGATACTTATAGGTATAATTATTTATTATTAGGTACGTGGTCAAGTAGGTAGATAGACGATGAATAAATATAGTAGCAACGCCAAGTCGACAACCCTAGCGCGCCACTCCGCGCCAGACAGCGACAGCGTTATGTGTTAGAAAAGAACGGGAACTGTTAGGTTAATATCGCATTAGGCACTGAGTGCTTATGCGAGCTGAATTGAACTTTATTGCTTAGGACCAAGAGTCGCAATTTCAATAAATTGGTTTGAAAAGTGAAGCTTCTGTACGTTAGTACTATTAATTATTCTGTGGCGTAGGTATAACTCGTGTTTCGTGCGTTTGTATGGAGTTACAATACTGTTAGATATTATTACCGTGCTACAGGCGTAGACAGGTTATTCCACTGCGTTCCAATCCCATTGTTTTCATAATTTTAATGTTAAGACATTGATTCTACTGTGCTCCAACAATTTTAGCAGTAACTGAGATTTAAATATTTTTGTTACACCTGTCCTCCAAGATATTTTTAGTAGACTTAGCAAACAATAAATTTACCACTACCAAAATTCACGGTACCTAGTAGAGCCTTGCTGATTTCAGCATGAATGGGCCGGCTCGACCGGGGAAGTAATACCCTCTCACAGAAAATCAACGTAAAGTAACAGTACTTAAACTGTTGCGTTTCGTTCGATGAGTGAGAGTGCCGGAGGCCCTATCCCCTATTCCTGCTCCCTCGTCCCACTTCTCATCCTATCCCTTTTCCCAACCCCAAGGAGCGGCAACGCACTTGTGACTCCTGTGGTGTTGCTTGTGTCCATGGGCGGCGGTAATTGCTTACCATCAGGCAATCCGTCTGCTCATTTGCCGCTTATTACTATACATATAAAAAAAAACCACGGAACATTATACAGTAGAGCCTCTGCTAGTTCTTATGATTTGCCTGACTGCTGGTTTTGCTGACTCAACTTTTTTTATTTCGTTTTTTTTTCAAATAATATTAGGTAGGTACTTATGTAATTAAAACTTGTATCCCAATGCAATGAATGCCTGGAGGGCAGTAGGATAACCCGCGTAGACGATAACTTAGTGACAAAAAAGCAAAGAACATTATTACCATTATAATAGCTGGTATTGGCTCAACAGGCTCTGATTAAGAATTCGAGCCGGTTTGCCATACAGCAAATATTATGAAGTTATGTGCATATCTAGGTACACATATTATTTAATTATCGAAGCCGGATATTTTCGAAGAACAAAGTGCTTTGCTTTATACAGCATGCAAAGATTGCAAACATTTTTTTCTAATTAAATTCTTGCGGCTCGGACGACTCCTATCGCACTTTATTGACCTTATGAGCGTTGACCATGAACCGTGCGAGTCAAGTGCGAGCTATCTATTTGTTTACTAAAATGAACTACTAACGTAGTAAGGAGGTATATATAATCCATAAATTGTTAATGTCCCTTGAGATATATTAAAATAGACAATCGTACTTGCCCAATTATGTTCCTTTCTAAACAAGAATCATGAATTCGTGCTCAAAGTCAAAACAAGTGAAAATGCATATCTTTTAGGTTTACTTAGGTTTACGATTCAAATTGATGGTTAACACGTACAGTGTCCAGCGACAGCCTAGTAGAGATACCAACAGACGGCCATGCAGAGGGTATCGGGTTCGAATCCACGGCTCGCACCACTGACTTTTCGAAGTCATGTGCGTATTGAATCGTTAATTATCGCTTGCCCCGTGCCTCGGAGAATACGTTAAGCTGTCGGTCCCGGATGTCATGAAGATCTTTGAAAGTCGTTATGGGGAGTCAGTACCTTCTAAATAAACTGACACTAGTCTAAACCACGGAATATAGCTATCCCTTCGGGTTGCGGAGGTCTGACAGGCAGTCGCTCAGAGGAAAGGCTAATACTTATTCAGCCAAATCCGGTTACACTAGTAAGCGGACCCCAGGTTGAAACTGGGCTAACGCTAGGAGGATGATGGCACGTACACTCTCGTATGCAAAAAGACAAGTGTTGAGTACCATATAACAAACATAAAAACGATAGATAATAGACGAGCTTCAATACACATCTCAATACTTACGGTAACGGAGCCTTATCTTCTTTATCCTGAGAGGTAGTTTTGGCCTGGTAATTGATTGTAATGTATCTGGCAGCATTATTAGTGTCTTTCCTAAGTAGTTCTTCACTAAGAGTCTGTAGTTCGGTGTCAGTTACAGTATTCCCATTACTTGTGGTTGTAACACGATTATTGTTGACAATAGAACTTGGAAGAACTGGTGTTCCAGGCCGAGATCCAGGGCTACTTGGCACGCGCGTTGTTGGTTTAGCTGTCGTTTGCACCTGAGCGCTCGGTACACCTGGTTTATTTCCTCCCGACACAACAGAGCTAAAGCTCATTGGTTTCGTAGGTAGAATCGGCGCAGCTGTTGGTATTGGTTGCGTTACTCTGGTTGATGAAGTTTGTCCATTTTTATTCTGCAATATTGAACTGTAGCTTGGTGGCCCTTGATTAGGACCTTTATTTTCATAAAAGTTTACAAGACTTTGCACTTTGCCTCCCTGAGTATTTTGTATCGGCTGATTATTTTGAGCTGGTTGGTTATTTTGAACCGGTTTAAGTGCCGGAAATTGTGGTGCGACATAATCTCGTCTGCTATTGGATGACTGAGGATTACGCTGTGGTCCAGCATTATTGTTTGCGACAGTTGTTGATGGTTTTGGTGTAACTAGCTGGTTATTCTGAGCGGGCCTTTGAGGTGCCTCATAATCACGCTTTCCGTTGGATGGTTGAGAATTATGTTGTTGTCCAGAGTTTATGTTGTTAAAAGCGGTTGTTGATGTCGCTTTTGGTGTTACCGGGGGACCGAGCGAAGGAAATTCAGCAGCGTAATTGCTTTTACCACCATTCTGATTATTAGTAGGAGCTCCACTAAATGAATTTGAAGCTACGTAGTCTCTTTTGGGAGCATTTTGTTGAACTCCGGCCTCGTGCAATAAAAAGTCAGCATTTGTATTAATTCTCTGCCTGTTGTACTCCAACGCTGGAAGAAATGTTAATTAAGTAGGTATGCACTTAGCTACTTATTTTTTTAAAGGAAAATTTATATTTATGTATGAATAAATATGTAAATACCGTGACGTGTATGACATATCTACGTACAAATGTTTTACCAATCATATTGTTATACCCTGAATAATATTTACCTACATACCTACCTAATATGTGACAGAATTAGTCCTGAGTAAATTCCTGTTTCTTATATTTATTATTATTATTATTTTTTATCACAATTAAATTTAATTTAACTTTCTGATGTATGCGGCATTTATCTTTAATTAGTTAAATAAGTATTTTTTTGTTTTTAGGCCTAGAAAATGTATAAAGTCAGTGTTTTAAATATTGTATTAACTGTTGGTGAATCTAATAAATAAATAAAACCAAAAATTAAATGAGCGGTGTAGGCAGCCTTCATTTATCATTCTATTTTGCGACGCGTAGGTAATTAAAACCTAGACCGTTTAAGCGAAGATACATTAGTTAACACAAAATTTAGCATCCCTCCCCATAAACAGTTACAAGCATCAAGCTGTTAAATTAAAATAAATGAAATAATTACTAATTCAGTTAAGGAACACCATGTATAATAATTACCTACCTACCAAGTGTACCAATGCTAAAAAAATATGATCATAATGACGAACAGGAAAGATCCTTGCATAAAAGAGTTTCAAACTTCGCGGTACTGTATTTAAGGTCAAACGTCATGAAAACAAACATTACTCATTAATTTAACAGCTCTTAGAAACAACTAAAACTCAAGAACGAATAAAGGCGTAGGTAACTCAATTGCATTAAAATAAATAGGATAACTAATAATAATGTACAGCAAGGCATGGTAAATAGCATAACTACCTATTCAATATTATTCAAAGCTTCCAATAAAACAATATCGAATCTAAAATATTTACCTGAATTACACTTTAAAATAAACAATATTCCACAGAGTATAACTGCACACTTAACCATTTTGTTAACTGTTTTATTTACATTACACCGTTACACGTACACAATCGTATGTATTTTTGATAGAACACGTTTAAATACAGTGCGCGCCCGTGTGCATTGACCACACTTTAATGATAACTCACTTCGTGTACTAAATCTTGAAGAATAAAATAAGAACAAGTTCATCTGTGTGTGTCAAGTCGGTATTGAGAACGAATGAGCATGAAGCAGCGCCCGTTTATACTAAAATAATTCTTATTACAAGATGCTAAGGTGCATTGTAGCAAATACTCGACCAGATATAATCATAACAGCTGATGTCATCAAACTCTCACTTCGTCAACATAAACTTTTGACAATTAAGTATTGAATATAATGCATTTTCTACATACTTTAGTGATTTTATTAATAAATCGAGTATCGAGCAGCTTCTTTATAAGTGTAAACAATATCCTGTATCCGCCACTGCTGGCAACGTCTGGCACACCACCAACTGAATTTATTGCATTTTCTATATAGGTAGGTACTTTCCTTTCACTAGAGTTATTTTTTTTTTCTTAAAACATTAGTTTATTTAGAACTTTTTGAAAGACTTCCTGGAGCCTTTGCCGTTCGTGACTTTCAACACGTTGAAACGAATGGTCTTTGATAGCGACCGGCACTCGCCGATTGTCACAATGTCTCCTAACTCCACGTCCCTGAAGCATGGCGAAAGATGGACAGACATGTTCCTGTGACGCTTCTCGAATCTGTTGTATTTAGGCAGGTAGTGGAGGTAATCACGGCGGATGACGATGGTTCGCTGCATCTTCATCTTTTGTACCACACCGGTCAGGAACTCAGGATACGACCGCGGATGGACACGTTGCCGGTGAACGGACACTTCTTGTCGATGTATGTGCCTTCGATCGCTTCTCTCGGTGTTTTGAAGCCGAGTCCCACATCTTTGTGGTATCTCAAACGTTTCCTGCTACGCTTCACACCGATACCCTTTTTACGGTTCAAGACAACCGTTGGTTGCTTTTGGAATGAACTTTCCGTCTGATCCGCCATCTTGCTTGACAACGAAAAGGTAATAAATCGAGTATCGAACAGCTTCTTTATAACTACCTAAACTGTTGCGTTTCGTTCGGTGAGTGAGAGTGCCGGAGGCCCTATCCCCTATTCCATTTTCCTCATCCCACTCCTCATCCTATCCCCATTCCCAACCCCAAGGGGCGGCAACACACTTGTGACTCCTGTGGTGTTGCTTGTGTCCATGGGCGGCGGTAATTGCTTACCATCAGGCAATCCGTCTGCTCGTTTGCCGCCTATTAAAAAAAAAAAAAAAAAAACTTTATAAGTCTAAACAATACCCTGGATCCGCCACTGCTGGCAACGTCTCTCACACCCTCAATTGAATATAATGCATTTTCTACATACTTTAGAGATTTTATTAATAAATCGAGTAACGAGTATCGAGCAGCTTCTTTATATGTCTAAACACTCTAAACAATGTTTGTTTGGTTGAATGCGCTGCTGTTCGTGAACGGGCCTTGAAGATGAAGTAGTGATTAACCATATGTAGACCATTTTAGATTAAATAACCATATTTGGTACCGTATATTCATGATATAAGGTACCAACGGCTGAACATGCTCATAGAGTCACGAGACAAGTGATAAAAAAAACCTCAATATGCATTATCTCACAAAAGACTGAAGAAGTAGTTCAACCTGAGGATTCAAACACAAGACCTTGTGCAGTTCGGTCTATTGGTCTCCCTACTTGGATTATTTGACTGTGCTACTAGTAAATCACTACTGATTACAAAGGATAAGACAGGTAAAAATGTTCTGCCGAGCGAGTCATCCAGTAGCACATACTAGAACAAAATCGTTATAAATTTACACTACCTGGCTAAGACCTGATACCTTTTTACATATCAGGTAATACGAGAAAGCTATTACAATAATATGTATTCCATGCCACGTAGTTTTTTAACCTAATGGAAGGAAAGAGGAACCCCCCACGCACCCTCAGATTGACCACCCGAACTATTGCAATAGAAAACGGTTGACAATACCGAACTCCTCTAAAAGGATAAGGGATATAGGAATGGTATGGGTTCCAGGAAGATACCTGACTTGCAGTATCCACCTGTATGCACCGACTATTCTTCGACACATGTTTCGCCTCTGCACGAGGCATCCTCATGCTCAACCCATTAGGTTACAATGGAGTTCCGCCAAGTAACGCCTGATTTAACAACTACATAGTACATACATAGTTTTATGCCAAATAATTGCGTTTTTGTTGCGTAATTTTATTTTATTCCTTAATTTTTTTTATAGACTTTCGCCTGTATCCCCGAAGAGGCAGGCAGAGGTGTAATATTACACCCACATTTCGCCATGAATTTTTAGGTCCCACGTAATAGGGGGCGATTTGTCCGCGTGGTGACGGATTAAGAATACGGAATGTCACCACCCCATATCATCCAATGGGTGTCGTAAGAGCCGACAGAGGGAGCATATTATGCAGAGAACAGCACTGTAAGAGAAGGAAAACTTGATACAAACCCTATACCAACCCGCTTGGCCAGCGTGGTATAGTAGGCCAATTCCTCCTTTCAAAGGAGAGGCCTAGTCCAGCAGTGGACTGTTAAAGGCTGATGATGATGAATAGGGGGCGAACCTATTGCCGTTACCGGGCACATCACCAGACTCCGTGCTGCTACTGAGAATTCGGAAAAACTCAGTAGGTATCACTTTTGCCCGGCCTGGGAATCGAACCTAGGACCTCCGATCAGCAGTCGCATACGCTATCCACTGGACCACGGAGGCAGTTCATTTTTTTATTGTTTTTAATCTCGGTTTTCAAATTCCACGTTGGGTTAATAGATTTATTTTATTTTAAAGGATTGGCCATTTAATTGTCTATCAATAAAGGCCAAATCATTTTTTAGGAGCTGTTTATAACATCATTTTGCATTTTACTCAACAAAATCTTCAAAAGCGTGCTATACCTAAGGCTGCGGTTCCACTGAGGCGGAGCGGAGACGAGCTGTGCCGCGATTCACCAATCACATGGCTTGAAATCCACATCTCTTCTATTTCAAGCCATGTGATTGGTGAATCTCGGCACAGCTCGTCTCCGCTTTGTTCCGCTCCACCTCAGTGGAACCACATCCTAAATGGTGCATTAGTGATTCTTACTTAAAGGGAGCAAAAATACTTAAGGCACTAGAATCACCACAAATTAATGACAAATAAAAACTCCAGCTTAATAGTTTTCGTTACGTTACTGTAGTTGTGCTTACCTACTTGAAATAACTATCGTTCTAAGAAATTG
This sequence comes from Euclidia mi, assembly GCA_944739405.2. Taxonomy (NCBI): domain Eukaryota; kingdom Metazoa; phylum Arthropoda; class Insecta; order Lepidoptera; family Erebidae; genus Euclidia; species Euclidia mi. The sequence continues at coordinate 44,006,649 of OX123189.2, forward strand.
AGTTTTGAGTAATTGTGTGAATAATCATGATTAATACTTTAATTTATTATGCAGATATCTGAAATAAGCAATTTTGTAATTTTACGGTTGTCTTAGAGCGTGCTCAAATCTTATTGAAATAGTCACACGAAGTAACTAAAATAAATGTGACTAGGTTGTGTCCACATCACTAATTATATTTTGACAGTTCATTCAACTTCAATTGCCGTCAAATTTGAAAGGTGTAAATTACAAGTCGGTGCAGCGCACAATTTTTTTATTTGTTTTAAATTCTATAGTGATATTATTGAATTATGAAGAATCATCTAAGTGCAATTGAAAATACCATTCATCTTAGTATATGGATTTTAGCCTGTTTTTTTGCATTATACAAATTATTTACCGCACAAACTGGTAATTGTGTTTGTTGTTTTCTTAATAGTTTGTATTATCATTTTTATTTAAATTCTATAAACTCATCACCACCCTAGCAATTTGCCGGCCGAGGTCCCGGTGGGGTGGTCCAAGATCATGAGTTTGAGGCTTTCTGCCTGCAATTTTTTCAGTTTTATGATTAATTAAAGTTTGTCTCCCAATTGATACATTATTATTTATTTCAGATATTTTAAACAATTTTTCTAATGTGCAGTATACATTGAGAGATTTAAAACCAGGCTGGTGGTTTTTACGACACTATAAAGACGAGTCTGATGTGGAATGGAGTACATGGAAATATTTTATACGAGTGTCATGCTTTTACATGTTGATTCAATTTTTTATATCAGAGTTTATACGGAGAACTAATCTGTCAATTTTAAAGTATTGGTACATAATATCAAGTGCAATTTTTATTGTGAACTATATGGGTGTGAAACAATTATTGATTACAGTATGTCAACCTCTTATATTTTGGACAATTATCTTTTTTGGAGGAAAAAGAATTAGTATATGGATGACAAGCTTGATCTTACTTGTGGTGTACAATTCTCTGAAATACAAGTATTACCTTTGGCATTTTCTGGACAATGAAACTGATGAAGGAGTGTTTATAATGCTGTATGCAATTGCTTGGGTTGAATTAAGGTGTATTAGTTATTGCCTTGATTATGTTGATAAAAGGGAGAAATTAGAAGAATGTCAAGATAAAGATAAGAAATGCGACCAATTATCAACATGTGAAAATATTATCAATATGTTCAGTTATGTTATGTACTTGCCAGTGTTATTCCTTGGTCCGATTATAGTTTATGAAGAATTTGAAAAGAGCTTCCATGTGAAAAAAATGAACCTCACAGTAAGACTTAAAAGATTTTTATGGGATGTAACAGTGTATGTAATTTATTCAATAGTACTAGAAATTGCATTTCATTACATATACTTTTTTGCAATGCAGAGTAACATGAAGGTATACAAGTGAACATTTTACTTTACCAGTTTAAATAATATAGGATATTTATTTTATAAGTAAAGCAATTTGATTATTTTTTAGACAGTTGAAATGCTGCCATCTTCAGCGCTATGTGGAGGTGGCTTATGGATGGGATTAGAATTCCATATGAAATATGTTATATCCTATGGAACAACTACATCATACACTAGATTAGATAACATTGATCCACCTCCAACACCAAGATGCATTGCAAGGATCCATAAGTACTCACAGATGTGGCGATATTTTGATGTTGGTCTTTACAAATTTCTATTCAAGTAAGTAAATTCTGTATAAAACATCCATGTATTGTCTGTTCTATTTGCCTTCTATTCTATTTGTTACAAAAACTGTCTCTGCAAAAGTAATAATACACAATAGGGTATTTGACTAAAAAAGTCGAATTAGTCCATCAGTTAGATTATCGAAAAATATTGGATACGTATTTTTTGTTTTATCAAATCAGTAAAAAAATACGAAGATAAAGTGCATCAAAGATTGAGAAACGCCTCAGAGTGGGGGCGTGTAACGTCACTTGCCAGTAAAAAGTGTACTGGCAAGTGACGTCACACGAGTTTTCAGCGAAGTATGTCGCTTCATTTTTTGTTTTATGTGACTAAAGAAAATATATGTGTCCAATATTTTTTGGAAATCTATCTGACGGACTAATTCGATTTTTTTAGTCAAATACCCTATTTCACAATAAGTAAGACATATTATGTTTTCTTCTAGGTACATATACACACCAATTTACAATGTTCTGAAAGACAACAAGACTATGTCTAAGACAAGTTACAAGCTGTTATCAGCATTTAGCACATTTGTATTTATATTTATTTGGCATGGAACATCTTGGCATATATTTGTCTGGTCTGTTTTAAATTATTTTGGTATTGTATTGGAATATTTTGGTAAGCTTATTAGTAAAACTGATAAATATAGTTGGTTCAAGGAAAAAGTGTTACGTACAGATGCAATGGAAGTACGTTTTTCAGCCTTTGTATGTGCTCCATTACTAGCATTATCGGCAATATCCAATTTTTATTTATTTGCCGGTAGTGATGTAGGAGATTTATACTTTGGACTTATGAGATCACCATCAATATTTAATTGTCTAATGGTCTTACTATGTCTTTACGCCAGTTGCCATGTTGGCATTGCTCTTGAAGATGTTTCTTCTAGAACAGACATTAAGAAAATTTACTAATTTTAATTGGTTTTCAAACATTTACTGAAACCATTGACTGAAATTTTGTGGTAATGTGTATATAAATTAATTTTAAAGAATTTTGTGATGGTGTTTCATAGTATTCATTAGATGCTTAATTTGATATACATGAGCTTAAACTATTGTTATTATCAGCTCATTATGATGTTCCTATTACTTTTATTGAACCACCTCTTTTTGAACAGTTATAAATTATCTACTTTGTCTCACTTTGTTTTACTGGTGCTTGTCTCAAAGACTAGGTATACAATTTTTTGGACATAATTCATATTTTAACATACGCCTGTACTTACTATTGATACTTGATACTATCTTTAGCTCACTATTGATCTCATGGTCAAGTAACATTTCATTGTTACTTGTATAATTTAGAATCTATTTATAGATTTCTACAATGTTTTTGGTGCTGTAGGCAAGATCTTTTAGTTTTTTTATAATTAATTTAGAATTTCATATTTTGCATTCATTACTTCATTTTTAAGAGTTTTGAAGCTCGACAATTACTTTTTTTGCATTTATTCCCAACAATGTATGTTTTTTTAAGAATAATAATACATTAGGGAATCCAATAAAAGTTATCTAGTGCAAATATGACTACAAACTAAAAAGTTATATCGTTTTAAATGTGATAATACAGAAAAAATCGTATCTCGAATACAGGTACACTTAGGACCTGGGGTTCTTGGGGTGAAAATTAGGATATGCCCTCCTCTAACCTCCAAAAAATTGTGTCGGTCCATGCGCCAAACACCCTGTATACACTGTGCGTCAGGCTCTTGCTTAGGTAATTTGACGCGAGTAAAGCTAGTAAATGTTAAAGCCCGCACGCCATCGACCATCGCCACGGTGACTGTCGCTAGCCACGTCCTTCGTTACGGTGCAAACGAAGGTAGTCAGTGGCTAGATATATGTATGTATAAGTTTAGGTAGCGAGTGGCCGACACAAGTGGCGTGTCGCGGATACTGAGTCACGAGTGGACGTCTGCGGCGATTCCTTGCAAGACGTACCTACCTATTAATAATCATGTAAGCAACTTCGTATTGGTTAGTCGTTTGTGTGTGTGGAGCTATAGGTTCACTGAAATTTGAGGATGTATTTAATTTTGGAGATATAATAGCATAGTCAAATGTCTGCAAAGGACAAGTCAGAAGTACCCTTAACAGAAGAGCATGCATGAGAAACTTGATGGGAGTGAGTGAAGCAAGTGAGGTATGTCAGGATCGTTGCAAATGGCGTTCCGTAGTCTCTGCCTACCCCTCCGGGAAACAGGCGTGAGTCTATGTATGTATGTATGTATAGCATAGTCAATATTAAGTTATATAGGGTGTATATACTACTATAACTGAATACAAATACATGTAAAAATAAGTCAGTAAAAGTTAAAAAAAAATTCATCGTCATACAATTTGAAAATTAACTCAGTGTATTGACCGCCCCCGCCGCTCAGCTGATCGCCATTGCAGGTGCTTAACGCACACGAGCACACGCGTACCTACAGTGACAACGTGATACAGTCTTATTTTGCACGATTCAACATTTTATTCTGATTTACTATCTAAGTAACATTTAATGAAAATAGGGTCTTATATCATCGCTCACTGTTTGAAATAATTTTAGGTTAATAAGAATACTGTCTATGTTGTATTATTAAAATATTTTGGAAATGCAGATCAACATATTGTATTGTAATAAATAAGGTAAATATAATGAATACTTTTTAACTGCCAAGACTTGTACACACAGTAGTAATATTTATTGAACGGGTCTATATCGCGTGATTATCTGCAAATACAAATAGGGTAAAATGCTTTATATATGTCTGGACGTATCGGCATAAGTAACACTAGCCGTGGACACGTGATATGGACCCGTTACATAAATATTATAAGAAGGAAAATAGAGTATTTATTGTTAAAATGAGGCCAGTGTGTGAAAATATTTTCCTTAAGTGCAAAGCAGACTATTGTAACCTAAGTGAATATACGTACCTATTCACTAAGGTTCATCATCAGCCTTTAACAGTCCACTGCTGGACTAGGCCTCTCCTTTGAAAGGAGGAATTTACCTACTATACCACGCTGGCCAAACGGGTTGGTATAGGGTTTTGTATCAAGTTTTCCTTCTCTTAAAGTGCTGTTCTCTGCATAATATGCTCCCTCTGTCGGCTCTTACGACACCCATGGGATGATATGGGTTGGTGACATTCCGTATTCTTAATCAGTCACTACACGGACCTCACTTAGGTTGCAACCTAACCAAATTCATTTATTCACTCAGGTCAGGGTGATTCTATTTGTATTTGTATACCTAATATTATTATTATTGCGAGATTAGAAAGAGCAACAGTAAAGAAGGGGATTTTATGTTAAATGGTAATGAGAAGATCAGTATGTTGTGGGGTGTCCGGATCTGACAAAGGCGCTGAATATGCGACGCTCGCGAGCGGAGTGTACGCGCTTGTTAATGTTTAACAGACTTTAAAGAGGAGGAGATTTTCAATTCACCGGCATAGGTGTCCATCTATACTAATATAATAAAGCGGAAGAGTTTGTTTATTTGTTTGTTTGAACGCGCTAATCTCAGGAACTACCGGTCGGATCTGAAAAAATCTTTTTGTATACGATAGCCCAGTTATTCCGGAAGGCTATAGGCTATATAACATAACGCTTCGACCCTTTGGGGCCGGGCAAAAGGCTAAAAGATAATGTCGGCTAATCTCAGGAACTAGCAGTCTGATTTTAAAAATTGTTAATGCCTATGATAGCCCAATTATTCCGAAAGGCTATAGGCTATATTAAATTACGCCACAACTTTTAGGGGCCAGACAAAAATAATAAAATGGTCAAACGAGAAGGGGGAGGGTTGGGTCAAAGGCAAAAAAGGGCAAAAAAAGGCTAAACGAATAGGATACAATCTATATGGGTATCGTTTTCGATATTTTACGGGGCGGGGAATCGAAATACAACATCTATGTCGTGATCAAAGATGGCGGATGGGAAATCAAAGATGGCGGAAGGGAAAATTAAAAAAAAATCAATATTGGTATCGTCTGCGATGTTAAAAGGGATGGGGAATCCAAATACTTACAACATCTGTTTCGTGATTCAAGATGGTGGATGGGAAATCAAAGATGGCGGAAGGGAAAAATTTAAAAAATCAACATGGATATCATCTCTGATGATATAAGGGATGGAGAATCCAAATACAACATCTATTTCGTGATCTAAGATGGGGGATAGGAAATCAAAGATGGCGGACGGGATTTTTTTTAAAGTCGATATGTGGGTATCGTCTCCGATATTGTAAGGAATGGGGAATTCAAAAACACCATCTATTTCGTGATCAAAGATGGCGGATGGGATTTTTTTTTAATCAATATGGGTATCGTCTCCGATGTTTAAAGGGATGGGGAATCCAAATACAACTATTTCGTGATTCAAGATGGCGGATGGAAAAAATTTAAAAAATCAATATGGGTATCGTCTCTGATGATTTAAGTGATGGTGAATCCAAATACAACATCTATTTCGTGATCAATGATGGCGGATAGGAAATCAAAGATGGCGGATAGGTTTTTTTTTTAAATCAATATGGGTAACGTCTCCGATGTTTAAAGGGATGGGGAATCCAAATACAACATCTATTTCGTGATTCAAGATGGCGCATGGGAAATCAAAGATGGCGGATGGGCAAAATTTAAAAAATCTATTTGGGTATCGTCTCTGATGATTTAAGGGATAGTAAATCCAAATACAACATCTATTTCGTGATCAAAGATGGCGGATAGGAAATCAAAGATGGCGAACGGGATTCTTTTTAAAGTCGATATGCGTATCGTCTCCGATATTTTAAGGAATGGGGAATTCAAAAACACCACCTTATTCGTGATCAAAGATGGCGGATGGGTTTTTTTTTTAACACTTTCACTGCCAAGTCATTATATTATAAGTCAATACATATGCCCAGTAATTTGTGGGAGTAATACATAACGACTCGGATCCGAGTCCATCGGCACGACGACGTCGTAACTGGACCGCTATGCTCATGGTCCCGTATCCGAGTTCACAAGCGCGAGCGCAGGGCTGTCCAAAATGACCTGTGTTATTTTTTAATTTTTGTTCTAGTGAAATAAATGGCAAATGATCAATGTTTTTATTTATAAAAGTATATTTTAAAATCAAATACTTTCGTCTTCATTTAGTCCTAGTTTTAGGGTAACTAATCTTATAACAAAGCTTGTCGGTATTGATTGAGATCGTTCGCCGAACATCTGTTTTCTCGACAATTATAACGATGTTCTTGATTTCATTGAAAATGTCCGAGAAGGACTTACAGCGTTTAGATAAAATAGAAATCATAGAACAAAGCTTTTCGGTATTGATTGAGATCGTTCGCCAACCATCTGTTGCCTCGATAATTTTTAACGATGTTCTTGTTTTCATTGAAAATATCGGAGAAGGATTTACAACGTTTAGATAAAATAGAAATCATAGAACAAAGCCTTCGTTAGGTGACAATTTTTAGACCCAATCTAAACATTTCGTTATCTATAATTAGTTGCCGCAATAACAAAGGCGCCGAAGTGCTTTGTTTTCATTTAAAAGTCGTGAGAAAAATTTAAAACTTGAAAATATTTTGTCGGCGTCGGCGTCCTTTGTTATGGTTATGTACTTAAAAAATGAAGCGCACGTGTCCTTTTGTTTCTAGTTACTTTGTTATACACAGGTAAATATGGTTTATGACTTCTGGGTCATACCATGATCATTTTGTCTGCTGATTTGCGTGCAATTATGCCGTTTGTATTATGAGTAAGTACTAGATAATAGATTAATAAATATAGAGACGCCTAGACCAAGACAAATGTTCATGCACAAGTAGTAAAAAAATCGTGACTCTTAGTTGTCCAAAATACTAGCAAGATGTTAATACCTGTTTACAAAACTATAGTCTGAAGTAGGTACCTAATATTATTGATTAAGTATTCTATGCCAAGCTGGAGTATCAGCCTATAAGTATAGTCACAAATTTCTTAATATCTGAGACTCTGCTGCATTGGAGATCACAATGAACTTACATTCCTTCTTTCACTGTAGGTACATCGAGAGGTTATGTTAGTGATAATCACAGATAACATGAATTAATTTACGATTGTGTGGTGATAATGTTTATTCAGCGTTTTGTTTCAATGCTTGTTGAAGAGGTTAGTTAATATTACTGCTAATTCACACTTTTGTTGAACATTTTACATTACCTACTATGAACGAACGCCACAAATAGCCACAAACGTAAGTAATGCATGCAACACAAGTTAGTGAACAATGCAAACAAGCAATACAAGCATTCTGTGTTCCCACATGTAATATTTTTGGTATTATCTTTTTTTATTGTATGTACCTAGTAATTTCAAATATATGCTAAAATCATAAATACAGGATGCAATTATTTAAAAAGATACGAATTTAAGTATATATGAATGTAAGTACCTACCTCATAAAATGCAAATCTAATAGGAACACTCAAATAATCATGATATTATTATACTATTTTTCGCTAGTCGTAACTAAGTTTTATGCGTGTAGGTCATGAATCTACATAATTATATTTTATCGACGCAAAACAACATCAAATAATTCAAACGTTTAATAATGAACGTTCAAGTGAAATATTTGTGCGTACCTATATACGTGTGTACGATGTGTAGACACTTGTTCAATAATTGTTCATCATTATGATTATTTCTGAATTAAGCAACACTTATAATCATAAACTTCGCCTATAGGTAAATTATTTCGGCAGATTAGGTACGAATGATATAACAACTGATAAAAAAGTTGGCCGCATGGTTTGGATTTGACAACCCTAAGTTAACAATGACGCGTATCTCTATTGTTCGACGTGCACCCGGATCCGAGTCCTTGGCATTGTTAGAAGTCGGCCATAACTACTTATAGACACGACTCGGATCCGAGTTCTGGGCATGGGAATATATGAATCGTTGAACTCGGATCCGAGTCGTGGGCACTGAACGTGTTAAATCAATATGGATATCGTCTCCGATGATTTAAGGAATGGTGAATCCAAATACAACATCTATTTCGTGATCAAAGATGGCGGATAGGAAATCAAAGATGGCGGACGGGATTTCTTTTTAATGTCGATATGGGTATCGTCTCCGATATTTTAAGGAATGGGGAGTTCAATATTATATAAAAATCTATGTTTGTTTGTTCATCATTTATAGACTCTGAAATGATAAGAGATTAAGCGCTAGGTCAATGGTAACTTTGGAAAAGGGGCTTGGAAAAAAGAGAATTAAATAAAAGCTCTTAAAAAGGTGATACGGAGTTCGCTGGGTCGGCTAGTATTTTATGTAGGTAGGAACGCTCGCACTCTGTTCTCTGTTTGCATAAGACATTTCATGAGTAGGTATATGGTTGTGAAGGTATAGATAGGTTTTTAATTTGTAGGTTTGTAAATTTTTTTCCTATAAGAAATCTAGGTCACTCATTTAATGTAGGTAAAGTTTTATCAAAACTGAATAGTTTAAAGACATTTCTAGTGCTTAAACATTTTCTTTTATCGGCGTGTGTATATGAAATTATGTAATATTATGACAAAAAAAACATTTTTTTTATCAAAGGCTTTATTAAATCGCTATCAGTTGATATGTATTAGATCCTTTAAGCAATAAATATGAGTGTACATGCATAGCTTCAATCAAGTCGTTGGGATCGCCAGCCACTCCAGCCGCCTTGTGTATCTGTATCATCTCTTGCCTAGTGAACACGTCTTTACCAAGTAGATGAGAACGACGCGTGAGCGTGTCTAAGAACTTTTTTAACTGGAAAAAGGTATTTTTATAATCAATATTGTGTGTAAATATATATACATCAAAAGAAACAGTTCCTTAATTTTATAGAATTTTAGACATCGAATATCATGTAACAGGGTCAAATTATGTTATTGCATTTATACTGTATTTTTATTTAAATAAATATTTGAAAGCACAGACCTTGTTTCTGGAACTGACCCCCGAACCGTTAATGGACCTAGATAGTTGAATGTTGCCGAATTCATCACTGAACGTATCTATGAGGCTGTGTTTTACTAAGCTTATGACGTCATTCGCGTCTTGTACTGTCGCCTCTTCTCTTAGATCTACTCTTGCTCTGGCCTTTAACAGAAAAACAATGTGTTAAATTAGCAATAATAGAGTACATATATGCAAATTATGCAAATATGGATAAACTATTTATTTTTATCAATTGAAAGTAATAATATATCTGTGCATGTTAAATTCTTGCATTACTGACTGACTAACAACGCAGAGCCAAAAGTATTAAGAATAGGAAGATAAAAGTAGAGAGAAATAATCATTATCCAAACGTAAATAGTTCTTGAGCAACTACAGTGTCAGCGCCAAACTACTAGCTTTGTTGTTCAACTACCCTACTGGTACAAAATTATCTCACCTGTGTCAATCGTATGCAAGCTTCAAGCTGTCGAGTCGTTATAGGCGTGCCATCGTGCGACCCGCCTTGATGGTTGTGCCGAAGTTCTAGATAGAAGTTCTGCAATGCATTGGCTGCTTCTGTACTTATTTTTGGATGGACGTATCTTCTTGCATACGCTATGTATTTCCGCAATAATACTAGAGGTAAATGATCTATCACCTCACCGGGTTTCAGTCGTAATCTCTTGCTGGAAAGAAATAAGTAGGCAATCAATGAATATTGTTATCAGATCGTGAAAATAGCATTTTGAGCTAGTAACAAGGATGTTAATATTACTAATTAGCCAGAGTGAGCTAAGCTGGCATGTGACGTCAGTAGCTAGTATCTCCATACTGATTATAATTGTGTGAGAAAGAGATAAAACATCCTGCGTCTTCTGTACGTATATTGTATGTGTTAGACTCGTAATTTTATAGGTTTCTTTGAGCGATGATGGTATGATTGATCGACTCCGGCTACACGCAGTGCGACTGTGGCGCTCCAGAACAGACCATGAGTGACAGTCAGTGTCCTAGATATCCACGCAGATGTTCGAGGCCGATCTATGCCGAGTCACCGACAGTGCAGTTGCTGTGGCCACACATTGGGCTGGTGCCATTTGATCTCTGTACCATCGACTCGAGAAGAAAAATAGGTTTGCTAAGACTGCCTCCGTGGTCCAGTGGATAGCGTATGCGACTGCTGATCGGAAGTCTCGGGTTCGATTCCCGGGTCGGGCAGTGTTACTGGGTTTTTCCAAATTCGCAGTAGCAGCACGGAGTCTGGTGATCTGCCCGGTAATGGCAATAGGCTCGCTCCCTATTACGTGGGATCTAAAAAGTGGCGAAATGTGGGTGTTGTATTACATCTCTGCCTACCCCTTCGGGGAAACAGGCGTAAGTCTATAAAAATATCTAATAAAAGAAATATACTTATAATTCTATATTTTTAATAGTCAAATATCCTACCACATACTTCTTTCTAGAACGCATTTCCATTTTAGTAGTTTCATTGTGCCTGATCAGTAAATCAAAACGCGTTTTCACGCTTTTCACGCTTAGGCACGCAAATGTTAATGTATCATTTCACGCTTTTAATTGATTATAAAAAATATGAACGCTACACTTTCATAATCAATTATTGAATTTGATTGGATTGGAATTAGATACCTATAAGCTATTGCTTAGCTAAGGGATTTGTGTTAAGCCGAGGATAGTGGATCTCATTTCTACTAGAGCATTTTTTTATGACGAGGAACACGCAATCATAATTACCTACCTTAATGAAACATCGTTACCACTCTGGCTTGTATTTATACTGGCATTGAGGTTGGTTTTCGATAAAGTTTTACCTCTTTGACCCGTATGCAAAGCTAACACGTGTTCCGACAGCATGGCATCCATTTTCTGAAACAGTGATTTCATTTTGGTTTTATAACTGTGCGTCTATATATTATTAGTTGTTAATTTTATAATGTATTACCCACCTCATCTGGTTGATCCAGTAAAATGAAAACTAAATCGAATCTTGATAGAAGAGCTGAATTTAGTTTCAGATTTTCCGCGACTGTTTTGGACCTAAAAATCATACAATTAAACAGAATACATAAGTAATAGTAATGCAATCATGGGCGCTGTGAGGGAATTGCAAGGGGATGCACTTGTAGGTATCCTCTTGGCAGTGAAAGTTAAAGTACAGTAGCGAGCTTTTTAACGAGGGGAAAATATAATTTTGGTCATAGTTATAGATTCGTGGCTAATGTGATTGTATTGTAAATCGATTGTTCGGATTTGGCCACCACTACTCTAGATTCGAACGGCGCGGCGTTTGGTGCACTGATTGACATGGTTCAAGGTCATATCGTCGATGGCCACCGCACACGTACATCTTGTATGTGTGCGGTGGCTAAACTCGAACTTCTAAATGTTCAAGTAACGTGCAAGCCAAATTTGCACGGTTCGAATCAACGTTTAATAAGTCAACTATTGCGCATCATGCGCAAGTCGCATCTTTCAGGACAGCGCGAGCTACAGTCTTGCTGTCCACACGCGTCTATAGTGGTGAATCCCAGATTATGTTTTATGCCTTGAGCCTAAGGAAGCACTTTTACAAAGGGAAAGACCAAAAATTAATTCGTCTTTGTAAGCGATCAGATAATTTAGACTTGGTGGGATCACCTCTCTAGGCAAGCCCATCCACTCTCCTCGCAGCCGCCACTGCGCATTTCTCTACAGGCATGCTCGCAGGCAAGACGTAGCATGTAGCTGAACCATTAGTTCCTTAAAATATCGAATCAGTTCACAATGTGAAGCAAAATCATCTATGTCCAACAGTGGACGTCTCTAGGCTGACATGATGATTTATGTATTTTTTTTTTACGTTAATACATAAAAGAATTTTCTGTTTATAATGTGTAGTTACCGGTTGTAAGAGCCGGCGGCGCACGTAGGTCCTTTTTGATAATCTAGGCGTGCAAAAGTACATCACATTCTAATTGTGCAGTTCAAGTGTTTTAAAGTATAAGGCATGACACATGACAACATGTTACAAGAAGCCGAATCATAAGTCATGCTATTACGAAGTAGAAAAGACGGCATTTGTGATATTTACTACAAGAAAAATAATATTTGAATACAAATGTGAAAAGAAAATACATTGAATTACTTATTATAAAATTTTAATTAATTAATAAACCAAAGACCAAAAATATAAAAAAAAACAAAATAATCCTTAAACAGTTTAAACTTCTGGTGCTTTTAATAATAATAAAACAGATTGAGGTAGGCTACCGCTACATTTTGGCTTTACTCTCCGCAGAGATGATATGAGAGGATCAGAAGATACCAACAGTAGATGGAACATGTCCTCAATATTTTCTTTTCTCGAAAATTTACGAGAGTGAAACTCTCTGAAATTTCTAATATCTTTATTCCGATGTTCCTGGGCTTCTTCCGAAAGTTGTCCTATCGGTATGATTGCTTCATTTATGATTAGACTCCCATGTATCAGAATTTTATGGACACTTTGCGGCATGTAATACCAAGCATACTGCTGAACATACAAATTAGCCGTTTCAACCGCAAAGTGCTCAAATGCTGATATGTTGACGGCGAAACCCGATCAAATTGTTCGAAGGATTGTAGCAAGTCTTTCAATCAGATCTTTTTTTATTCCGGTAGCTTCCGAAGCCAGCTCAGGATTGTGAAAGAAGGTTCTAGCCACATTTCCAGTGTTACTGCTGCCATAGCCTTACTTGGGCAAGTCTACTAGGATGTTTAACTTCCTTCGCAAATTTTGTTGAACTTCTTTTTTTCTTAATTCGGTTACTATCTTATGCTCTTTCCCGATTCTCCAACGCTTTATATCAAGGCGGTATGATATATTTAAAATACATTCTATGCATTTAATCCACGCATGTAAGCTTGACAACCCGAGTTGAAGCGAACTTTTGTTCACAGGCCTGGCTCGTACTGCTTCAAGATCATTCATTATTTTAGGTGATGCACCGCAAACATGGCAATTTTGAGTAGCTGTGCCCGAAAGAGTGCTGCAGGTTTTCCCATCAATCATTGTTAATGAAACAACTGAGTCAAAGTAATGTTTTACACCTTCTACTTCAATTTTAGTGGGGACTAGTCCTTGAATCTGTTTTTTAATATCATCAACTTGCTGGATGACGAAGTCTGACGTTTCCTTGTGAAACATAATTTTTAACGGACGGCAATATTTCGTTGATGATGGCGTTGGATTGTTCCACAGGATTAGTTCTTTATGGTCAGCTTTTGATATAGCTGTCATGTAAATGGGAACCATAGATATAAGAAATACACTCGCATCATCGCTATCACTGTTCTCTAACGTTTGCATATATCGGCTATGACCCGATGCTCCATCACACCCCCACTTGAAAGCAATTTTTAATGTAGTCGGGTCATATTCTTGTAGTCTTTCTTTTAGCACTTCTTCGTGTGCAGCGACAAGTCTCTGTATCGTATGTTTTACTAGCGACTGTAATGTTACCTCTCCAGACACTTCTGTTATTGTAATTTCGTCTGGGTAGCACATTTTCTTCGCATCTAGCAGCTGGTTGTATGTTGGATATATATTAGCATTGTGCGCACAGAAATATATAGTAATAGAACGGTGACATGGGCGTGGCGCGCGTGCCAAACTATTGCACTATAGTGCATGTGTTTTCGAACGCATTCGCATTACGCATCGCGTCTCCCTTTCGCGCGCTCAGGAGGTAAAAAAACATTAAATTCGTTACGAATATGCCATATTGTGCAGTTTCCAATTGTAAAAATTAAAAGTGATGCAAAAATATGGAAAAGGGAGGCATTTCATATCACCAGTAAGTATTTAAATTGAGTAAAACTTAAGATTATTGAGATTTAAAACAAGTGGGCTACTTTTACCATGTTTGTCTAATAAGAACATCATCGTTCATTTCTTCGTTATGTTAAATTTCCATTGCTTGAATTATACGATACTTGTTGACATATTTATGAAATAAACACGCAATGTACGGCGAGGTACGCGATATTCACAAGATGCCAAAAACAATAACAAATCAGGCGCCACGGGTCAAATAAATAGCTGTGATTGGTCAGCGCGCGCTAGGGATTGACGTTCGGTTTATGGTTACGTTTTAAATTTATCGATAAATAAAAGGAATATTAATTCGAATTAATTATTGTCTCTGGCTGTCTCTCTCTCTCTCATAAAGAAAGCAAGCATCATGTTCATGCTTTCAGATCACGAAAATGACATCTATTTGGGAATCCAAGATGGCGAACGAAACATTTTTAATAAAATTAATATGGGTATCATTTTAGGGGTTTTTATGGATTCTAGTCACGAAAATGACATCTATTTGGGAATCCAAGATGGCGGACGGGACATTTTTAATAAAATTAATATGGGTATCATTTTCGGGGTTTTTATGGATTCTGGTCACGAAAATTACATCTATTTGGGAATCCAAGATGGCGGACGGGACATTTTTAATAAAATTAATATGGGTATCATTTTCGGGGTTTTTATGGATTCTGGTCACGAAAATGACATCTATTTGGGAATCCAAGATGGCGGACGGGACATTTTTAATAAAATTAATATGGGTATCATTTTCGGGGTTTTTATGGATTCTGGTCACGAAAATGACATCTATTTGGGAATCCAAGATGGCGGACGGGACATTTTTAATAAAATTAATATGGGTATCATTTTCGGGGTTTTTATGGATTCTGGTCACGAAAATGACATCTATTTGGGAATCCAAGATGGCGGACGGGACATTTTTATAAAATTAATCTGGGTATAATTTTTGGGGTTTTCATGCTTTCTGATCACGAAAATGACATCCATTTGGGAATCCAAGTTGGCGGACGGGACATCTTTGATCACGAAATAGATGGTGATGTTGGATTACCCATCCTTTTAAACATCGGAGACGATACCCATATTGTTTTTTTTTTAAATCCCATCCACCATCTTTGATCACGAAATAGATGGTGTTTTTGAATTTCCCATTCCTTAAAATATCGGAGACGATACCCATATCGACTTTAAAAAAAATCCCGTCCGCCATCTTTAATTTCCTATCCGTCATCTTTGATCACGAAATAGATGTTGTATTTGGATTCTCCATCCCGTATATCAACGGAGACGATACCCATATTGATTTTTAAAAAAAATCCCTTCCACCAACTTTGATCACGAAATAGATGGTGTTTTTGAATTTCCCATTCCTTAAAATATCGGAGACTATACCCATATCCACTTTAAAAAAATCCCGTCCGCCATCTTTAATTTCCTATCCACCACCTTGAATCACAAAAAAGATGTTGTATTTGAATTTTCCATCCCTTTTAACATCGCAGACGATACCAATATAGATTTTTTTTATTTTCCCATCCGCCATCTTCGATCACGAAATAGATGTTGTATTTCGATTCCCCAACCCTTAAAATATAGAAGGCGATACCCATATTGTTTTTTAAAATTTTGTCATCCGCCATCTTTGATATTCCGTCCGCCATCTTGAATCACTAAATAAATTTCATATTATTTAATCAGCATCCCGAAAATCTCGAAAACGATACCCATATAGATTGTATCCTATTCGTTAAGCCTTTTTTTTTGCCTTTGACCCAACCCTCCCCCTTCTCGTTTGACCAAATTTATTATTTTTGTCTGGCCCCTAAAAGTTGTGGCGTAATTTTATATAGCCTATAGCCTTTCGGAATAATTGGGCTATCATAGGCAATATCAATTTTTAAAAGCCGACTGCTAGTTCCTGAGATTAGCCGACATTATCTTTTAGCCTTTTTAGCCTTTTGCCCGGCCACAAAGGGTCGAAACGTTATGTTATATAGCCTATAGCCTTCCGGAATAACTAGGCTACCGTATACAAAAAGAATTTTTCAGATCCGACCGGTAGTTCCTGAGATTAGCGCGTTCAAACAAACAAACTCTTCCGCTTTATTACATTAGTATAGATATTTTATAATATAGTCAAAAGTTTTGTAAGATTTCAATACAGATTTTTGACTAAATAAATACGTTTTATTTTTATAACAGTATACTAAAACCAAACTATTCATAATAAAACATTTTATATAAACAATAACATAATTTCATTTTCCATAGCTCTCACATCGATAATAATTCCTTAGTGTCCCCTCACTATCTATACGTCACTGTGGGCGGGGCTTGCTAAAATGTGGCACGCGCGAAATGTACGCGATGACGTGACATTCACCGTTCTATTACTATCTATTTCTGTGATTGTGCGCTTTTGTAGTTTGTTGAATGTCAATATATTGCTCTTTAGTGAATTTATTATCTACAAATAGAGCCAATGCTTTCTCAGGCGTTATTTTTAAGGGGACCTTGATAGGGGTAGTAATACGCTTTTTTACCTTGTTAGCTCTTTTTGGTGAAACAGTTGGCGAAGACACCATCTTAATAACTTTGGCAATATCCCTCTTACCTTCTCTTCTTAGCTTCAACTGAGTAGCCAAAGCGAGTTCTTCAGAAGAAGATTTTCGGACGAGCCATTGTACTCTTCTCTTTTTTACTGAGCGACTACAATCATTAAAGCACTTGCTTGGACGTCCCGTTTTTGCAGTAGCATGGTCTTCTGATTGATCGAGCACACATTCAAAACTCAAATAACTATCCAACCACTCCTTGTTATGTAGCAAAAAAGTATTTAATGTACAATTACTTTTTCTCCATTTAAACGCAAATTGTCCACATAAGTTTCTTATTATTTTGTAAAATTGTACTTTGGATACCTCGCCTAACTCGTCATTATTCGTCATGTCCTTAAAATGTTTCAGTACTGTATCGGTTTTTCGACCAGCGACTTTTTCATTACGCCAAATGTTAAAAAGCTCAATAAGTTTTACACCGACCGCCATATCTAAAAAAATCAAAATAAATACTTACGGCGGATAACGGCACATAAAAATGGCAATCTTGGTAGCTTGATAAACTGAAGTAATGGATAAAACACACTTCACGACCAATCCACATCAATCACAATAGTACTACTCTGGTGTAAATGAATTTAATTCAACATTTTTGTACTATTTACTAATATTTTTTGTACGGTTTACGTACATTTTAATTTGCATTTTATACAAACTGCCGACTCATCGATGTCGCAACAAATTATGTTGTAAGGAATGTGCATTTTAACTAACGCGCGAGACAGACGTATGTGAGAATCATCAACTTTTACGTAACTATTTGTAACGAGTGAATAATAAACCTAAATTCGGTGTCAAAACGCGTTTATCTTTTAGTCACACTCACAACCAATAACTACTACTTAAACTAACTAACAAACACAACTAACTATAAGTGTACAGTCAACTAAACTGTACATTTTCTGGTCCTTCCCGAGAAAACTAAGTGCTTAGTGAATTCTGTGTGTGCTTAAGTGTGATAGCGAATCGGTTTGGGTGGCCTCCCACAAGCGGGACCAGTCCAGATTGAGAGTCGAGTGTCACAACGGGACAACAGGTACACTGAGCATCGTACTTCAAGATTCGCCGGAGCTCGTAAACTGGGACGGGCAACGCAGGAACCTTGAAAGAACCAGCATACCGGAGCTTCGCAGTCGTCTACGTGTCTAGGAAACAACTATCCTGGTAACGGCCACTGAACTAAACTTACTTCGAAGTTAAGGTACTGTACTTAATTTTAATTAACTATTATTTTTATCATGGATCCGCTTACAAAACAAGTAGGTATCTTTGAAGATATTAAAACTTTATGTAGCAACTACAAAAAGGACAGCGTAACCAGGAAAACCGTGGATTACTTGGAAAAACGTTTACGTACTTTAGAAACCCTATGGGAAACTTTCGACCAACAACACAAAATACTGTTGGATACGATTGAAAACAAAAATATCGGCTACTTTAACAATGATGTGTATGAGAAAACAAAGAGTATGTACGAATCTACTAAGAAACATATGATGGACTTATTGGTAGTCCAACAGAAACAACAACAACAAAATGTGGATTTTGACCTAACTGGAACTATGGATGAAGAAGGTGACGACAACTTGAAGAAACTTATTAACCAACAAGAGAGAAACTTTAAGGCGTTATCGAGGAATATGTCTAAGATAAACATTGATTTTATTACCGAAAAATGGGAGTTTGAAGAGCATTTAGCAACTTTAAAATCTAAGTGGGAATCCATAGACAAAATTCACTGGGAATTAGAAGATGAGTTAAAGGTGTCCAGTTTGAAGGAGGAGTACAATCGAAAGTTTGAAGCCATCGAGCAAAGATATGACAGTTTGAAAAGGGATTTGAACAGCAAGATATGGTCCAATATTCACTACCAACAATCGGCACCCAAAATCAACATTCCGGAATTTACGGGAAATTACGTTCATTGGATTACTTTCAAGGACATTTTTATAGAAACAATCCATAACAACCCAAGCATTTCCAAAGCTCAAAAAATGCAGCACTTAAAGACAAAACTTAGAGGAGAAGCGGAACGTCTTGTACACCATTTATCGATTAGTGCAGACAACTATGACTCATGCTGGGAAATACTCTCGCATCGTTACGATAATCGACGCCTTCAATTCACCTCTTTCATGAGCACTATGCAACATTTGCCCACTATTCAACAACCCAACGCAAATAATCTGAAACGCATGCATGGGGTAATAACTGAATGCCTCAACGGCCTTGGTAACATGAGTATTGATGTGTCTAGTTGGGGACCCATGATTGTTTACTTTATGTCTCAAAAACTGGATACTATGACGCTTAACGAGTACACAAAGGAAACACAAAACAATAGGGAACTACCAGACCTGCATAAATTCTTGAACTTCTTAGAAGCCAAGTTCCTAGCTTACGAAACCGCTAAGAGTTGCTTAAAGGACGCTCCCGGATCCCAAAACCAGTCTTTCGCCAAAACGACTCAGAAACCAAATAACAAGCCCTGGATAAACTACAAGAATAACAATCCTATTAAACAACAATTTACAAAGAAATTATCGACCTATGAAACTAATAACCATCCGAAAACCTTTCATACGTCACACTACGGACAATGCCCTCTATGTGCCAGTGATCACGTGTTGATGCAATGCGATAAATTTCTCGACATGGATATACCGCAACGAAACAAAACTGTTTTAAAATTAAAAGTTTGCAAAAACTGCCTGTACAGTCATGGCAACGTAGCGTGTAATTCTTGGAAAACGTGCCGAGAATGCAATTTAAAACATCACACATTATTACACATGAAACGACCTTCCGAATCTGAACCAACTACAAAAAGGGATCAGGATTCGAACTCTAACTCACGTCCTTCGACATCAAGTCAACAGGGAGCCCACCACTTAGCGATCAATGACACGGAAATTTTATTAACAACGGTTCAGGTCAAGGTAAAATCAGCCGACGGAACCTATATAACCCTCCGTGGTCTCCTAGATCAGGGATCACAAACTAATTTAATTACAGAAAACGCCGCTCAACTGCTACGTTTGCCGCGAACAAAATTTGATGCAGCTGTAACTGGAATTGGAGCAACATCCCGGAACTGCCAAGGACTTGTGCATCTCCAGTGTCAATCCATTCATTCTAACTTCAAATTCAACGTACGAGCTTTAGTCTTACACAAACTAACAAACAAATTACCAAGCGGTACTTATGACAATGCTAGCTGGACACATGTACAAAACTTAAAACTCGCTGATCCGCACTACAACGTGTCTAGCTCAATAGACCTCCTCCTAGGGGCTGACGTATACGCAGATATAATCCTAGATGGAGTCTTGAAAGGTCAACAACATGCACCTGTCGCCCAGCAAACTCATTTAGGGTGGATATTGTGTGGAAAACTCAAAACATTCAACTGTCACTTAACTTTAATAGACACGGATGATTTATCAAGATACTGGGAATGCGAAGACATAGTTCAAGGTCACGAAGACAGAAAAAAAACAACCAATGTGAAATTTACTATAGAGAAACTACTAAGCGTCAATGCGATGGAAAATACGTAGTAAAAATGCCAATGCTCCAATCTTTCGAAAAACATCTCGGCGACTCAAAATCATCTGCAATAGCTCAATTTTTGCAACAAGAAAAAAGATTAACCAAAAATAAGCAACTTTCACTTATGTATACAAACTTTATCAACGAATTCATTGAATTACAACACATGAAGCCTTTATCCCATCAAACATCTAATCAAATTGAAAGTTATTTGCCGCACCATGGAGTACTGCGAGATCAATCCACAACAACTAAGCTCAGGGTAGTCTTCAACGCGTCACAGAAAACGTCGACTGGCAAGAGCTTAAATAGCTTGATGGAAAAGGGTCCCAACTTGCAAAAGGACATTCAAGCTCTTATTTTGAAGTGGAGAACCTATAAATATGCATTTACCGCTGACATGGAGAAAATGTACAGATGCATATGGATAGATGAAGACCACCATCCGCTCCAGAAAATTATATGGAGAAACTCTCCCAATGATCGACTTCAAGAATATGCTCTATGCACGGTGACATACGGTACAAAGTGTGCGCCTTGGTTAGCCATGCGAACATTAAAACAACTAGCTATCGATGATGGTCACCTGTACCCGGATGCTGCGAAATTACTTCTAAATGAATTCTTTGTCGACGATTTGATTAGCGGGCATAATCAACTAACAACTGCCAAAAACTTACAGACCGACCTAATCAAATTACTTCATGGTGGTGGAATGAACTTACGAAAGTGGACGAGCAATTGCAGCGAATTACTTGAAAACCTTCCCGAAGAAAAAATTTCTAAGACGAACTTTGATTTCAAACAGGAGGATTCCATGAAAACTCTTGGACTTGGGTGGAATTCGACCTCAGATACATTTACCTTTAACTGGAAACTGAAACAAGACTCAAAAAAGGGACTAACCAAGCGGTCTCTGCTATCTCAAATATCACAGTTATATGATCCTCTTGGCTGGTTTTCACCCGTAACTATACGAGCCAAACTTATTTTCCAACGCGTCTGGACGGAAAAACTAGGATGGGACGAACCTTTACCTATTGACATACAAAACGAATGGCTGAAACTAAAAGGTCAACTACAAGAACTGAAGAGAATAAAAATTAATCGTTGGATTGGAAGTGCACAAAACAAGATCGAACTCCTAACCTTTTGCGATGCAAGCGAGAAAGCATACTCGTGCGTCATCTATACACAAACATTGAATGAAACCGGACAACCTGTACTAAGTTTGTTCGCTGCGAAAACTAGGGTTGCCCCACTCGCGCAAAAATTATCTCTTCCACGACTCGAACTCAGCGGGGCGTTACTTCTGTCGCAGCTCGTAAACAAAGTCTTCAAAGCTTTGGAGGGATACGAAATTACAGTTCGAGCTTGGTGCGACTCTAAGGTTGTGCTGGCGTGGTTACAAGGAGACTCATCCAAATGGGAAAAATATGTGGAAAATCGCGTTAACAAGATAAAAACAGTAATACCTGCTTCGCATTGGCGGTACGTAGAATCCAAAGCTAACCCAGCAGACTGCGCAACTAGAGGTTTATACCCGGACCAGCTGGTAAAGCATTCACTTTGGTGGTCTGGCCCGGATATTCTAAAAACCTTCAAGGATACACCGGAAGATGAAATCCAATGTTTACATACTACCACAATTGGAAAAAGGACTGTAGTGCCAACCCTAAGTAGTTCAGAAAACGTTATAAATAACTTATTAAATAATCACAGTTCATTGCATATGCCGATGTCAGCTATCTAGATCTCACTGAGGAGCAACTTGATAAGCTTGAGCGTCTTCAAAACTTCTGTATTAGGTTCATATTTGGATTACGTAAATATGATCACGTTTCTAATTTCCGCAATAAGCTCAAGTGGCTGCCAATTCGCCTTCGGCGGAATACTCACATACTTTCCTTACTCTATAATATTCTTTTCAATCCTTCTACTCCATCTTATTTGAAAGAACGCTTCAAGTTCCTTAGTGACTCTCATTCAAGATCGGGTCTTAGGTCATCGGTAAATTTGAGATTGGAAATTCCAATGCATTCCACTACTTTTTACGATAAATCCTTTACTGTACAAGCGGCACGGTTGTGGAATGCATTGCCTGTATCCATCAAACTGGCTCAAAATATTACATCTTTCAAAAACTTAGTGAAAAACCACTACTTAACTCTTTAACTTTCAATAATATTGTCAAACTCACACTTTCTTTCTCTCCTTTTTTTACTATTGTCTACTCCCATTACTTAATTTATTATATTATTGTATGTATGTATGTATGTATGTATGTATGTATATATATTATAGTATATATATTAGTGTATTTGTATACTATAGTGTGTATTCGTATTTTGTTTGGTATAATTTCATTACTACGCCAAAACTGCCCTATGTCTGGCTCCTTACTTCTCTTTTCCTTATGGGTTGCCTGTAAGAGATTGCTTTTTAGCGATAAGGCCGCCATTTGTGCAATATATACTTATATGTTGTAATTCCTATGTCAAATTTAAATTTGGTGTACAATAAAGATTATTATTATTATTATTATTATTATGTAACGCGTGTCATCGCTTGGATTATGCGATTTAAAACAAATGCACTTAGTAACACAATAACAATGATGAAATTTGACACCCGACTACAGGCACTTGCTCGTAATTGCCTAACAACAAGCGAACTTGATAAGGCGATGAATATAATAACAAAGACTGTACAACAATGTGAATTTACTATTGAATATAATATGTTACTCAAAAATCTTCATGTAAACATCAAAAGTACCATTTCTAAATTGTGCCCTTACCTTGATAAGGATAATATTATGCGCGTGGGAGGTCGACTAAACAAAACGAATTTACCCCCTGGAATGAAAAACCCAGCAATCCTACCAAGGAACAGTAGACTAACTGAACTGTTGATAAACCAGGCCCATGCGACAACTTTACATGGTGGAGCCCGGCTCACGCTCGCTTACATACGCCAACAATATTGGATCGTTGGGGGCAACAGAGCAGTAAAAGCTCAGTTACGTCGATGTGTTCGGTGCCACCGTTTCAAAACGACAGAGAACTATCAACTCATGGCCGATCTTCCCTCTCAACGAGTGACGCCTTCCCGGCCATTCACGCACTGCGGCGTAGACTTTACAGGCTGTGTCGACATTAAACTAAACAAAGGAAGAGGCGTTAAGACATCCAAGGGATATATAGCGATATTTGTTTGTCTGTCAACAAAAGCGGTACACATCGAGCTAGTATCGGATTTGAGCACAGAAACTTTCTTAAGCGCATTTCAAAGGATGTGCGCAAGACGCGGGACACCTAACCATGTTTACTCCGACTGCGGCACAAATTTTATTGGAGCCTCAAGAATGCTGAACAGCGAGTACGAACTTTTTAAGACTGAATTGCCCGCAGATTTTTTCGACAAAATAAGTGGAATGAAAGTTGAATGGCATTTTAATGCCCCCGCATGGCCAACTGCTGGAGGATTATGGGAAGCAGCCGTGCGATCTATGAAACACCATTTACGTCGTATTTTGGGGGAACAAAAGCTAACTTACAAAGAGTTTTCAACACTATGGGCCAAGATAGAAGCGTGCATGAACTCTCGGCCGCTTTGCCCTCTTACGGAAGATCCAGATGAGTTCTTCAACTATTTAACACCCGGTCACTTTCTTACTGGCAGTCCTACCATGACTCTGCCTCTCTCTAACTATGAAGATGACCGTTACTTAGATTTACGCAAAAGGTGGCAACTAACCGAGAATATGTACCAGCGGTTCTGGAAACTTTGGTCTTCTGACTATTAAACATCATTGCAAGCACGCAGCAAATGGTTAAAACCTACACCTAACATTGAAATAGACAGAGTGGTTCTGGTAAAGGAAAACAATCTACCACCAGGAAAGTGGGCCCTTGGCCGCGTAATCGAAGTACACCCGGGCAGCGATGGTCACGTGCGTGTTGCAACAATAAAAACGCAAGCAGGCATATTGAAGCGACCCATAACAAAACTGTCGCTGTTGCCAATTGAAATTACGCAATAACAATACAAGTCGAACAATATAATTATAAAATTATTCACTCATCGTAAGTCATACTATAGACAACTAGAAAATAAAAATTCTTTATCATGTTAGCTACGCTACTGTTCTGCATCTCTTTAGCGAGCAGCTCGAGTGGCAGAGTTACGCCAACAGACGCGTCATCAACCGTGCAAATTACAAGTCTCGGAATTGATCGCCCTATCTACTACGATACAGTTGGAAAAATGCAGCTGATTCATGACGAGTGGAGATTGCTGATGTACTACAATCTATCTACGTACTGGACTGCTGTACAAAAATTCGAAAACTATTTACAAGACATCCAGAACCTGTGCGAAAGTGTGAACCCAAAATATTGCGAAACTACTACTCAACAGCTTACACACGAGATGGACCTTCTGCACTATTACAACCAGGCGCTACTAGCTCCACACAAGCATCTATCCAGCAAGATGAAAAGGGGAGTAGTCGACGGCGTAGGATATGTAGCGAATAGTTTATTTGGTATCCTGGACCAGAGGTTCGCCGATCAATATCAGATCGACATTCAGAAGGTACAGAAGAATGAAGAATATCTCCTACAACTCATACAAAACCAGACTTCTATTGCCGAAATTGATAACAATATCTTAAAGAAAAATGAAGAAAATATTGATCGACAATTTACACTTATTGACCAGTTCATGAATGAAACGGACAGAAGATTAGTACGTGTTGAATCGGACATTGAGATAGCTATGGCTACGAGCTATTTTAGTTCAGCTTCTCTCGCTGCGCATTTACTTCTCGCAAACTTAAAGAATATTCAAGAAACTCTGTTCAACACGTTAGTCGACGTCTACAAAGGAAGGATGGACGTTCACTTGCTCACCCCTGTCAACTTGGTACAACAGCTAACGATTATCTCAGGAAGATTACCAAAAACACTAACATTACCAGTAGATAACATCCAGGATGAGATAAAGGATATCTACAAGTTAATTTACGTAAAGGCCCGAGTTACCAACAGCCACTTCATGTACGAGCTTCACATTCCGTTGGCAAGCGACGAGGACTTTATGCTGTATCGCAACATACCTCTACCTATGAAGAATCCGCATAAAGAGAACGAGGCGGTTGCTGTATTAGTTACAACAAAGTATATTGCAGTAAATCTTGAGAAGAACTCTTACGTGGAATTAAACGAAAATAAGTTATCTCACTGCATTCAACGCCGAACAAACATTTTCGTATGTATATTGAATTTGCCTATTTTCAACTTACAAAATGTCAACGCTCCATGTGAAGCAAAATTACTTGGTCATCAAACTACATTGCCATGTATAACAAAGGAAACTGAATGTAAAACTACCTGGATTGAATTACATACTACAAATACATGGTTGGTACTGACCTGTGACACATGCATTATACTTACGGTCTGCAATAATGATGTCAAATCTCACATCATCGATACGTCATCGATTGTGTCATTGAAACAAGGATGCCTTCTGCAGACGAAGGATCTAAAAATACACTCGCACAACAACTACGACAGCAATGCCAGATTGGACTACGATTTGAAAATACCTTCGCTGGATAAGACAATAAACAGCATAGTTAACACCCACTCAACGCCGTTGCTGAAGGTATCTCACGATGAAAACATTGACTTAGTTGAAGAGCGGTTGCGGTACTTAAAGAATCATGAACATCTCCCAGTCTTGACAAATCACGATATTCATCACTATGCAATATCTTACTTACTTCTGGCTGTTACTGGAGTCGCAATAAGCGTGTGGATAGCGAAAAAGTATGGTTGCTGTAACAAGAACACGTCAGAACAAAGTACCGCACCCGTTGACGTCGAATTACAAGCCAATAAACCCACTGTCACGAGGAAGACGGTGTACCGGTCGCGTTCGCTGCTGGAGCGCCCACGTCCCAAGGAGTCACGACATGGGAATACACTCAACAATCAAGCATGCTCCGAGTCTATCAAGGGTGCGGCGGTTCCTGATATTGAATTTCATTTCTAAACGTTCACATTATTTTTTTTACCAGTTTTATACTTTTATTTCATTTTACTTAAAATTTTTGCTTTGTACTGGTGATTCTCATATGTTTATTTTATCTTTTCTTTTCTCGAGTTGGGAATATGTACGGTTTGCGTACATTTTAATTTGCATTTTATACAAACTGCCGACTCATCGATGTCGCAACAAATTATGTTGTAAGTAGTGTGCATTTTAACTAACGCGCGAGACAGACGTATGTATGTGAGAATCATCAACTTTTACGCAACTATTTGTAACGAGTGAATAATAAATCTTAATTCGGTGTCTAAACGCGTTTATCTTGAAGTCACACTCACAATCAATAACTACTACTTAAACTAACTAACAAACACAACTAACTATAAGTGTACAGTTAACTAAACTGTACATTTTTATTACATAAATATCTCGACAATAAATTATTTGGTATCGAAATAAATACGAAATGATAAAGGCATACCTGTCCGCTTAAGTTCCATATTAAATCTTACTAAAAAAATCCCGTAATAGACCAACTTATGTGCCTTGAAATTTCGTCGCTGACTGGCAGACATACGATGTGCGCTCGGACGCTTGGACAAGTTGTAACTTGTACACTTATTTGTACGTTCCAAATTACGCGATTTGCTTAGACAACGAGTGTTTTGATTTGCCTGGCTATCTGAGTATTTATTAAAATAGAATATAATCCATTTGTATCGCCTAAAGTTTATAACTTTTGCAAGCATAGGTTACCAAAAAGGACCTACGTGCGGCGGGATTGGCGGCGGCGGGGTTGGCGGCGGCGAGCACGGTGGCGCGCGCGGCGAGGCTGCACACGACGCCGGCCTTGGCCACGCTCACGCGCCGCTGCTCCATCGCCTCCAGCAGCGAGCCGTGGTCGCGTGGCGCGCTCATCTATATAATGTGTAGTTACCGGTTGTAAGAGCCGGCGGCGGGGTTGGCGGCGGCGAGCACGGTGGCGCGCGCGGCGAGGCTGCACACGACGCCGGCCTTGGCCACGCTCACGCGCCGCTGCTCCATCGCCTCCAGCAGCGAGCCGTGGTCGCGTGGCGCGCTCATCTATATAATGTGTAGTTACCGGTTGTAAGAGCCGGCGGCGGGGTTGGCGGCGGCGAGCACGGTGGCGCGCGCGGCGAGGCTGCACACGACGCCGGCCTTGGCCACGCTCACGCGCCGCTGCTCCATCGCCTCCAGCAGCGAGCCGTGGTGCGCGCTCATCTAGCCATTAGCATATCTATGGTTATTTTTCGGGCCGGGATCTTCAGAGAACAATGGTGTGTAGTAATCTTAGGTGTCCAGCCGAGAATTTCGAATCGGACGATATTTTGACAGATGCGTTGCCAGCTTACTGCATAAACGTCGCATTCGAGTTCTCTGATGATTGTTGATCAAAGTTTAGTCAGGTTATACGCTGGTGTGGCTCAGGGATCCATCTTATCGCCCACACTTTTTGTTCTGTATATCAATGATGTGCACACTATAGGAAGCATACATTGATTTGCAGATGGCAGCACTGTGCATGACCGATGTCTTGGGCGTCGTGTAGATAAGCAAGCTGACATTACGTTAAATAGGGGAAGACTTGTCACTGAGTTAGACCAGGTAGGTTTTGAAGTATTTCGCAATGGGAAGCCGAGGACTTGGTTGAGTCCACCACAGCTAAAGCCGCGATTCCACTAGGCAACATTTGGCGCGCGTCACGTGTCGCTCAACATACGACGGCAACGCTACACAACAGCGCGCGACGTTGCCAGCTGGCGCGCAAAACGACGCGCGGCTTATTGTTTGTTCGAGCATCGTTAATTGAGCATCAATTATTGTTGATTCTGATTGTTATTTTGTAGGTATTTTGTAACCCACTAACGTGTTAATGTTTTTTTCGATGAATTTTTCGATAAAATTATAACAGCTGCCGCTGAAATCAACACAAGTTCCTCTTTCGATATGTTGGCGACGACTGACGTAAAGTAGTAGATGCGTAGACAGACAACGTTGTTCAACAAAAGTGGCGCGCTGACTTTCAACATTTTGGGCAACTTGTTGTGCAACATGTTGCGCGTTAATTGTTGCCTAGTGAAAACGCGGCTTAAGAAACAGCCGTGAGTATTCTATCAAGGTTTCTCCATACCTTCCCCAATTTTAGAAATAAAAACCTGCCACGCAGTGGCTTAACCACAACGTCAACTGTGCGGTTGTAGTGTTATTAAATACCTTCATATAAAATTTTACCTTGTCAAGTTCATCAATACAGCAAACCCCTTTGTCAGCCAAGACCAAAGCGCCAGCCTCGAGGGCGAAGTCTCCGCCCGCCTCCCGACCCAACGCGACCGTCAGACCGCCGGCCGAAGCCGACGCGCCGCACACGTATACACCTGGATTTATTATTTAGGACAATATTGTAGTTACACATTACAAAACATAGCTACTAAAGAAGCGTGGTATCGTTTGCGTGTGTCATTGTAAAGCCTACTGTTTTTTTCAATTATATTTATATGCCTAAATCCAAATTGTTATGACACTTTTGTAGCCCTCTCCAAAACATATGATTTAAGTTGCTTATGTCCGCTGCTTCGCCCGAATCACTTGTGTGAAGCTTGTCGAAAATTCTCTCTTAGTGCTCCCCTACACACCCCAAGGTACATACATGCCAAGGTTCAGCTTCTTACGTCCGGTAATTTCGGCTGTGCGTTGTGTTGTGTGACAGTCAGTAACGTAAGAGTTTTATATATAGTTATTTAGCTATGAAAAGACCATTAACTATAAAAAATGCTAGTTATTTATTTAATTCACTACCTCTAGGCGCCGCGTGCGCCGCAGCCTGCAATAACTGCGACTTCCCAAGCCCGGGGTCTCCAACCACTAACACGTGTGGGTTTGACCGAGGCCCGTTGTCGTGTTCCGTACCACCTATAAGCCCAAGTATGAGCCCCGCCTTCACAGCCTCGTGACCGAATATGGTGGGGCAAAGCGAATGTACTAGCAGTCTGAAGACATCCTCGGAGCCGTGGATTTCCTGGAATTGTGCATAGATTTGTGTTTATATTGGAACTACGACGATTTTGCATAATTGGGTTCCTAATCTTACTATTATTGTAAACGTTTGTGAGGATGTATAGGTGGATGTATGATGTATGGATACTTATATGTTATTATTTCGTGATAGCTACTACTGAAGTTTTGATAAAACCTTGCAGTTATATCGTTTATAGGTACGTCTAAATAAGGGTAGGCCTTCCCAAAGGTGGACTGACTATCTTGTTGTGATTGGGGGCAATAGTTAGATGCGGGCGACTCAAAATCGATATTATTAATTCTGCAAATGAGATAACTATGTAATTTAATTTCAAATGTTATGTACCTGGATAGCATAGTAGTCCTTCAATGTAAAAGATAATGTGGGATTGCTAAGATTCCTATGACTGTGAATGGAAACTGCTTCGATATAGAGCTGCAGTAGCCTTGCTGCCCTTTTACCATCTTCGCCGCCTTTGCTTTCGCCTCGCACCTGAAACAAGCATAAAATCAACCTAGTGTAACAAACTATTCTAGAACACAGTGTGCCCTCTGACGATGTGCCCTTCTAAAATTCTACCATTTGACTATGTAACATTTTCAGCTTTTGGTTTTATGTTCTGAAATGGTCAACTTGTCAAATTATTGACTAGTTAAACTCCCGGGTATTAAGCACTTAGACATAGAACCATCCGCGGCATTTTGTTGTAGTAGCTTATAAAGACAAAGAGACCTTCTTACTGGGTTAAATAAAGCATACAAAAATGGCGATCGACTAAATTCATACAAATTACCAATTAATTTATCTAGTATGTACTCAGCTATTGCCTATCCAGATATTGTGACACTGCCACATATACTATGACACTCAGTGATATGAGGATATACATGTACCTGTACAATTCCTGTAACAGAGAGCACATCTCCTGGACAAGCTGTGCCAACTAGATCACCTTGCAGTTCTATCTCCACACTTCTGGGTATAGTGCCAGATATACTCTGGAAATAATAAATATTAGCATTTTAAATTCTGCAAAACTCTTGTTTATGAATATGTGAGATAAATATAGGGTGCTATATTCAATGCCCTGTATCTATACTATGGTTCCTAGACAAAAGCATGGTGAACTATTGCAAATCCCTTCTTATCATTTCGACTACACGGTTGGCATAGTGGTTTAAGCGGCCACCTCGCCGAATGGTACCTACTGCGCTGAGTATTGTGGGTTTGGTCCCCACACGAGACAACACTTTGTGTGATCCATAAATTGTAGTTTCGAGTCTGGCTGCTCATTGTGTCCGTTGGTTGTATGTTTGTAAAGTCCCCCGCGACACAGGATTTATTCCTAGTGCGAGTTGTCTCTTAAATAACAAACAAAGAAAAAAATCATAGAGATATGTCCCTAGCAGTGGGATCAGCAATGTTGATGATGATGATGACATTGATTTTATAGTCATATTTCGCCATACAATTGAATCACAATGACATAATTGCAGCCTATAGAACGTTACAGAATTGGGTTTAGTAAATATCTCATATCGACACCTCCTAATCATAACTTACTAACTGAAAACAGCAAATTTTACAGGAGAGCGGATTTAAAGTTTAAGTGGCGATAACTCCTTTATTACGGCAGCCATCAATACAAAAATTGGCATATTATAGACTTATTTATTTATGAAGTTTTGAATAGTGTCTTTGATTTTTTTAAATCCATGCAGATTTTGAGATATGACACTTAGGGCGTTTTACTTTGGAATCAAGGCTCAACTTTTTTGTATATCTGCTAAATACGTAGTTTTGCAACTGTCTCTTAGAACGTTATGCAATGGAGCCTTTACGCTTACCATTCAGAATAAGTGGCACTTCAAGATTAATACGTGGTATGATGGTTTAAGAAAAATGATAGGAGCGATGTAACTAATTACAGACCTATAGCACTCATACCGATATTATCCAAAATTTTTGAGAAGGTGATAGGTCAGAACCTTGATAATTTCTTTGAAAAACAGAACATATTCACCGAGAAGCAAGTAGGGTTTCGAAAGAATGAAGATATAAATTTGGCTATATTTCGGTTTTTGCGTACTGTAATGACAAGCCTCAATAATAAACAATTAGTATCCGCTTTATATATGGATTTAACGAAGGCTTTTGATTATGTTAATCACAATATTCTCTTAAGTAAGTTGGAAACATACGGAATCCGAGGTAATGTCCTCAATCTCCTAAAAAGCTACCTAATAAATCGGCAACAATGTACGCAAATTACTCGCATATGTCCAAAAACATATAGACAAATAGTACATTCATCTTCATACCGTGAAGTAACTCAAGGAGTCCCACAGGGAAGTATTCTAGGTCCATTGCTGTTCATCATTTATATAAACGATTTACCAAATTATATAAACCAAGATATGGTACTATTTGCAGACGATAGCACAGTGATGTTTACAAGCACAAACAAAAATCTAATGTTATCTGACATAAATCAAACACTTGACATAATAATTGAATGGTTATCTAATAATAATTTAATAATAAATCTGAATAAAACTACTTTAATGACATTTAGAAATAGAAAAAATAATTTGACTGATCTTGATATTTGCTATAGTGGTAAACAAAATAATATAGTCGGGAATACAAAATTTTTAGGTCTAAACATAGATTCAAATTCAAATTGGAAATCTCAAGTGGAAGATGTTTGTTCTAAACTCAACCAATTTTCTTATGCGCTATATAGACTTAGGACAGTTGTGAATCAATCTGCTGTCATCACGGCGTACCACGGTTATGTAGAATCATTGCTAAGGTATGGTGTAATTTTTTGGGGAAACTCTGTAGACAGTGACATAATATTTAAAGCCCAAAAGAGATGTGTAAGGGCCATTTTGCAATTAAAACAGACGGATAGTTGTAAACCCTTTTTTATTAATCTGAAATTGCTAACGTTTCCATGCCTTTATATATTTGAGGTAGCAGTGTTTTTTATAACACATATTTCTCTATTTGAGCGCCTGCACAGTAAACGTAATAGCCATAAAATAAGTTTTCCGTCAAATATTATATTATACAGCACAATTTAGCAACATCATATTTTGTATGGTTCCCCGAATTTATAATCATTTACCTCTATACATTGTGAGATTCTCCAAAGTAAGTAAATTTAAAACGAAATTGAAGCAATTTCTTGTTGTAAAGGCATACTAGTGTGAAAGAATATCTCGAGGAAAACTTTACAACTCAGCAAATACATGACTCATAATGAACAAATGACATTAGTATAATTAATATTTAATCTAAATTGACATGTGTGTATTATTACTATGACTATTCTAATTGGTATTATTTTGACTTTATATAATTTGAAATTCTAATTTTTATTTGAAAACCTAATTTAATTTTTCTTTGATCTTATTATTTATTTTTAAGAACAATGTACCTATATTTTGCACGCCAAATGGCAGAATATAGCTGCACAAATTTTTTTGTAAATTTCAACTGAACTGTAATTTACCTATATTCGCAATAAACTATTTGAATTTAAATTTATAAAAATCAAAGAAATGTTTGCATCTGTAATAACATATGTGCTAAACTAAAAGCAAAGAAAACACCATAATGCGTTGTTTTATCATAAATATATTAGCTATTGCTAAAATTTAATATCTGGTATCTAGGTGATGAAACCCTAGGAGATGTAGAGACAGTTTATCAAGATCTGGCATTCTAAAGTAGAACTTTTTATCCATTGGTTTAGAATTGAATACGAGTAAATGCGAAAATTTTATTAAGTATAACTTAAAAAATTCGAAATGCTTTCAAAATTTCAATATCTGGCTGCAAATATTACGCACGTTGAAACAGTTCTCTTATCCTCCTTAGGTCCCCAATATTAGGCGAACGTTTCGATGCTTTTATCATCCTCCTAGCGTTACTCCAGTTAAAACCCGGGGTCCGTTTTCTAGTCTAACCGGATTTTACTGAATATTCGCTTTTCCACAGGAGGTGCAGAGCAAGCTGGAGGAGTGGCGGCAGAGACTGGAGACCGTAGGTAGGCCTTAGGATAAGCAGAACCAAAACGGAATACATGTTCTGTGACTTTGGCGGCCTCTCTAGTCCAAGCCCGGTTACACTCGGCGGTATACCCCTACCAGTATGCTCCGACTTTCGCTACCTCGGTTCACTCCTGCAACACGACGGCGAAATTGATCGAGATGTTCGGCAAAGGATCAACTCCGGATGGATGAAATGGCGACAGGTCTCGGGCACAATATGCGATCCTAAAATGCCTTTGAAATTCAAGGGACGCATATATAAGGCGGTTATAAGGTCTGTCGTTTTATATGGAGCTGAGTGTTGGGCTACTAAGAAAATGGATGAAAAACGATTACATGTGGCAGAGATGAGAATTTTGCGATGGATGTGTGGAGTTACGAGAATGGATAAGATTAGGAATGAATACGTGAGAGGTAGTCAGAAAGTAGCGCCTATAGACGAGAAAGTGAAAGGAAGTCGTTTGGCTTGGTATGGACATATTATGCGACGAGATGATATGGATGTAGGTAAGCAAGTGATGAATATGAAGGTAGAGGGATGGAAAGGGAGAGGGAGGCCAAGAAAAAGATGGATGGACTGTGTGAGGATGGATATGAAAGAGAAAGGGGTAAATGATCAGATGACGGGCTACAGAAAAGAATGGAAGCGAAGGACGTACTGCGCCGATCCCAAATAGATTGGGACCAGGGCAAGAAGATGATGACTGTCAGACTGACTGTCATCTTCATGACAGCCGGGACCGACAGCTTAAAAATCTCAGCACCCACACGGGCTGATTCTGAGGTGCCACGTAAAATCAATGTCATGAATGCTTGGAGAATAGCTCTTCCAAGCACCTAGTTACCCAGAAACCAATCTTCTCAGCGGCAGTGGAACGGGTCGCTTTGCAGCGTGGTATGCGAAAATCTCTTAAGTACGTCGTCCAATGCTGCAGAGCGTGCTCGTTTGCTGGCTGTGGGAGAGTGGGAGTCGGGTCTTTGGCTTCAGACACTGTCATCGTCCAACATAGTTACCATGTTGGACGATAAGACTTTCCGCATTGCTGCTTGGCGCCATTTAGGTGCGCCATGTGTTTCTCCAAATCGCTGTTACTGTGGAGCAGTCGTCGACAGCCTTGGTTGCCATGATCTGTCATGCAGCAAGAGCACAGGTCGTATTTCACAACACGGGAACCTCAATGACATACTTCGCCACCGCTGGCGTTCCAGCCCAACTTGAACCTCAGGACTTGGCAAAGAGACTGGTCGACGTCTCGCGTTACCCGAAGGCTGACCTGTATTTGGCGCAAAAGATTAGCATTACCATACAACGTAGCTGAAGACCGAGCCGGGCGCGCCTTAGGAGAGGCCTACGTCCAGCAGTGGACTGTTACAGGCTGATGATGACCATGTAGCAATGCTTCCAACATTCTGGGCACGGTCCTATCGATGCCGATGAAGAGGATTTTCATGACGCCCTATAAATTTTTCTTTTTCTTTTTTATGAATTGCATTAATTTAGTATTTGTTTAAGTATATAATTATATTATTGGTTTATTTTATGTGTATATATAATTTTTGGAATAAATTAGTGGATCTATCTAATCTACTATTAATATATAAAGCTGAAGAGTTTGTTTGTTTGTTTGGTTGAACGTGCTCATCTCAGGAACTACTAGACCGATTTCAAAAATTATTTCAGTACTAGATAGCCTATTTATCGAGGAATAGGCTATATAACATCACGCTATGAGCCACTGGAGAGGAGCAGTAGCCTTAAATAACGCGGGTGTAACCGCGGGCTCATCTACCTAGTATATTATACAGGCTGTAAAATGACCCTTAACGAAAACCGAAATCCCATATTGTACCAATCATTAGGAACATTTTTTACTTCAGCACCATAGCTGGGAAATTACTAGTTCAGGAAATATTGAGGCTCGGGAGGAAAGTCACGACACAAATTTTTAATTGGGAACAAAATCGATGCATTTACCATGTCAATTTGTTCTATAGATGACCAATGCACTGCTGGATATTAGGTATTTCTACCATTGCACGCACGCACTTTTAACAGCGGTTAAAAAAAAAAAAATCGTTTCTCAGGTATTATTTTTGCTTAGTATGACTTGACATGATGTCCAAAACGAGTAACTTCGGCTTGGTGGGTCTTGTGACACCCTGTATAAATCATCATCATCATCATCATCAGCCTTTATCAGTCCACTGCTGGACTAGGCCTCTCCTTTGAAAGGAGGAATTGGCCTACTATACCACGCTGGCCAAACGGGTTGGTATAGGGTTTGTATCAAGTTTTCCTTCTCTTACAGTGCTGTTTTCTGCATAATATGCTCCCTCTGTCGGCTCTTACGACACCCATGGGATGATATGGGGTGGTGACAATCCGTATTCTTAATCCGTCACCACACGGATACTATATGTACGTGTATAAATAAAACATTAAAATAGATATACATGGCTACATATACATAAAATCATACAAATCTTTTTATTTTGCACGCCTTTTAACGCATTTTTCACGAGTCGAGCAGACGAACGCCGCGAGGCGAACGTTGGCTCCGCGACAACCGGAACCGGTAGAGGCAAACACCGCGGAAAGCGCTCCCGTCATCATCGACGCCAGCGCGAGTACGCAGCGCACGCGAGAGGTAGCGAACCGACAACGTCGGCGAACGCATCCCTCGCGGAAGGTAGCGAACCGACAACATCGGCGAACGCACCCCCCGCGGGAGGTAGCGAACCGACAACATCGGCGAACGCACCCCCCGCGGGAGGTAGCGAACCGACAACATCGGCGAACGCACCCCCCGCGAAACGACAAACAGCTGGTGCAACGCACCAGCGCGAACACCCGGCCCCAGCCAGCGCGATTAGGAAACCGCCCAGGATGATGCAATCGGCCGGACGCGGCGCGAGTGGTGGACGCAGCAGCTCAGGCATGCAAGCGGAAGCCACGCGGACGGCGAAGAGTGAGTCTTCGGGCTCGCTCCCGCCGGCTGCACGCGCCGCTCCGGCCGGTGCAGCACCGGGCAACCCCCGTCGCGACCCTCCGACGGCAGTCGGAGATGCGGAGCCGGCAGCCCCATGGGGCATCACCGGGCCACGCCGCAAACGCAGCCCTAGAAAACGCGGACCTCGGCACGCACCAACCAACCTGGCGCTCTCGGGACGACCCACTTCGGCGACACCGTCGAAGAGGAACCGTCACGACGACACACCACCAAGCGCCACGTCGAAGCGTGCAAGAGTGGACGCAACACCCAAGAGGGCAACGATTAGCTACGCCGATGCGACTAACTCGCATCTGATGGTGGCCGTCGTTGCCACTCCACCTACAGACCTGACGGTGGAACAAGCACGGCAGCTCGAACGCTCCATAGAGGAGCGGATTCTAGAAGCAGCCTTCGCACCTCGGTCAAACAACGAGCCTGCACTCGCGCCATCCTTTAGAGGCAAACCCCTCGCAGCAGGAGGTGTCCTAAAGTTATGGTGCGAGGATGAAAAATCACTGGCGTGGCTCAAACAGACGGTAGCGGGACTACAATCACCGGTTGAAGGAACCAGGCTGACCGTCATCAGGCAGACGGATCTCGCGAAGCGCGTACGCGCATCGCTCTGGCTGCCGAGGTCGACCAGCCTGGACCTCCCGAAGATTCACCAACTCCTAGCTGCCCAAAACCCATGGTACGCTGTCCAAACTTGGCAACTATACTGCGCTACCATGCAAGAACACGGCCTGTACCTATCTCTGGGCATCCCGGAATCGGAAATGCCGAAAATCGAGGCGCGCGACCGCCGAGTCTCCTTCTTCACCGGCAGCGTGTACGTAGTGTTCCACGCTGCCGGGGCGGGAGGTGGCGGGGCGGCTGCCGCGCCCGGGGAGATGCCGCTCGCCAGTAGGCAGAGACAAGCGACAACACCGGCCGAACCTTCCACGTCGGGCACAGCCCGAGCACACACGACGCCCGCAGCGACTAACATCGCTGTGACGGACGTCGACGACGAGCACGACTCGTCTGACGGGGAGTCCGTGGACATCAATGTTCTCAGATCTTCGTCAGACTAGAGTCGTACAGACGAACCTCCAGCACAAGCAAATTGCAACGGCTACCCTACGCAGGCTGCTGGAGGTTAACCACCACACAATAGCCCTAATCCAGGAGCCGTGGATTAGAGGCGACACCATATGTGGACTCAACAACATCGGAGGTAAGATATTGCACTGGAGCTCGGCTCCTAAGCCGAGAACATGCATATACATTCCCCGAACGATACCAGCATTGCTGCTGACTAACTTTTGTTCTAGAGATCTTACAGCCGTGGGAATACGAACAGGGCCCAATGATCAGATGCTAGTACTAGCTTCGGTCTACATGCCCGGTGATGAGGAGATCCCATCGAAGGAGCTGGCTGAGCTAGTGCAGCACTGTGAGGACCACGGCTGGCCAATAATACTCTCGGCAGATGCTAACGCCCACCATCCATTGTGGGGAAGCCCCGAGGCAAATAGACGAGGTGAGATCCTAACTGAATACATCTACACAACAACACTAACTGTAATCAACAAAGGCTCAGAGCCCACATTTGTTAGCTCTAGATATCAAACCATAGTAGACATTACACTGGCATCGGATGGGGCCGCGGAACTTGTCACGAACTGGCATGTGTCCGCCGAACCATCCTTTGCCGACCACAGACGTATCTGCTATGACATACGAGTGCAAGAGAGGGTCACACAACCAAAACGCAACCCACGCAATACCAACATTGCGAGCTACAAGACCCTGCTCGAACAGGAAATAGCCATGTCAAATTTCAACGACATGACCGCAAGCACTACAAACATAGAACACAACACTAACTTACTAACAAAATGCATACAACGCAGCTACCAACAAGCCTGCCCCACCACACTACCGAAAACGAGTAGTAAAACCCAATGGTGGGGATCGGAACTGGAGAAGCTCAGGCGCAATCTGAGAAAACTCTTCAACCGGGCCAAAAACACAAGGAAAGACACAGATTGGGACAAATACAAAGAAGCCCAGTCGCACTACAAGAAACGCATACGATTCCGCAGGGGAGAGTCATGGCGAAATTTCTGCACCAACATTAACTCCACATGCGAGGCAGCCAGGGTAAAAAAGATCCCATCCCAGGACAGCAACAAGACCCTAGGCTCCATCAGAAAGCCTGATGGCACCTACGCAATCACAGACATGGAAATAAGCCAAGTGCTAATCGAAACACACTTCCCAGGTTGCACTGTGACCGACGACTGTGACTGGGAAGAATCAGAACACAGACCACCGACCCAAACAGACTGGACGATAGCCAACAACATGGTTACCGTGGACCGGCTGAAATGGGCAATTGATAGCTTCCAGCCGTACAAATCTGCAGGCCTGGACGAAATAACACCAGCACTTCTACAATGGGGCTGCACAACGATTGTGCCACAGCTACTCAGCATATATAGAGCATCTATAGCGTACAATTACATACCACGAAGGTGGAGGGAAGTAAAAGTCATATTTCTCCCAAAACCAGGCAAAACGGATTACACTCAAGCAAAATCGTTCAGACCTATCAGTTTAACCTCCTTCTTGCTGAAAACGCTGGAGAGGCTCGCTGACAGATACCTACGGGAAGGCGCACTGCTACGCAGACCACTACACCCGCAACAACATGCCTACAGAAGTGGTAGATCAACGGAATCAGCGCTTCACTGCGTAGTGGGGACCATAGAGACAGCGCTATCTGACAAACTTATGACCTTAGGCGCCTTCATTGACATAGAAGGCGCCTTCGACAAAACTAAATTCACCAGCATTAGCCGAGCCCTTGACAAGTTCGGAGTTGAACAAACCGTCAGTGGCTGGATTGATCAACTCTTGAAACAAAGGGCTATTCAATTCACGGTTAACACCACCACAAGGGGGATAGTAGCAAAAGGCTGCCCACAGGGAGGTGTCCTATCACCCCTGCTTTGGAACATAGTGGTAGACGATCTGTTGAGAAGCCTGAATGACAAATGCTTCTACACGGTCGGCTACGCAGATGATATAACCATCCTAATCAAAGGAAACTCGGAAGACATGATCCATTATCGGATGCAAGCAGCCATCAGGATCATGGAACAATGGTGCAACCACCATGAACTGACGGTCAACCCTAATAAAACGGAGCTAGTACTTTTCACTAACAAAAGGAACACCCGTATGACCAGAAAACCAAAACTTTTTGGCACGGAGCTTAACCTATCGAGTGAAGTCAAGTACCTGGACGTAACACTCGACCACAAGCTCAACTGGAATAAACACATCACCACTAAAACCACAAAAGCATGTACAATCTTCTGGCAGTGCAGGAGAATAATAGGCAAGAAATGGGGTCTCAAACCATTCATCACCCTATGGATCTACACTGCCATAATACGCCCCATGCTCACATATGGTGCAGTAGTGTGGTGGCCACGCACTGAACTAAGCACAGTCAAGAGCAAGCTGCAGAGCATACAACGCCTCGCCTGTCTGGCCACAACAGGCTGCATGAAAACAACTCCAACGGCGGCATTGGAGGTGCTTCTCGACTTGCGACCATTGCACCTCATCATCCAGCAGGAAGCAGGTGCCGCCGCGATCCGGCTCGATAAGTTCGGGCTTTGGAGAAGAGACGACCGTATAACCCATGTACGCCTGAAAAGGATGTTAACTAACGAGATCCCGATGCTAGATGCAACGTGCGACCTCATACCTAAAACCTTTGTCTTTGACAAAAAATACCGCATACAACTGCATGAAGAGCACAAGGATAGCTCTGGTATACACGAAGTTAGAGTATACACAGACGGCTCAAAAACAAAGTATGGGGCAGGTGCCGGAGTATTCTCCCATGACTTGAACATCAATCTCTCAACATCGCTTGGTAAACTCAACACCATCTTCCAAGCTGAATGCGTTGGGATTATAAGGGCGGCGACGGCGATCGCGGCCAGGAACGTGAGCAACCTGTCAATACGCATCATCACAGACAGTGCCTCAGTACTACAAGCTCTCGATGGCAACTGCTTTAACAGCGGCTTAATTATGGAGTGCCACCAAGAGCTGCAGAAAACTGCAGCGAGGAATCGGGTCACGCTCCAGTGGATACGAGGACACAGTGACTCCACGGGCAATGACGCAGCAGACCAACTGGCAAGGAAAGGATCGCACACAACAACTCTGGGACCCGAACCAACTGTTCCGATACCTTTCAAACAACTAAAAACGTGGTTACGCGAGAGAACCCTACAACAACATGAAAAAGAGTGGGCAGAATTAAAAGAGTGTAGGCAATCTAAAGATGCCTTTCCCCAATTAGATAAACGACTCTCGCAAAAATTGTTGCACTCCAACAGGAAAACACTCAAGCATCTGACTGGCATAATAACCGGCCACTGTCCACTAAACAAGCATCTCTACAACATCGGCGTCACGGACAGCCCACTATGTAGGGGCTGCATGGAGACCGAAGAAACACCCGCTCATGTGATCCTACATTGTACCAGCGTGAGCGACCAACGGACGAGGTTCCTGAACAACCCCAGAACCATGAGTGAAGCCATACGCAACACTGGTCAACTCATGGCCTTCTGGAAGGAGCTTGCATGGTATGAGTAGCAGGCGACAACCGTGTCCCTGCTAACGCACAATGGCCCAACTAAGTGGCTAAGTGCGGAAAACACCTGTCCAACTAACTAACTAACTAACGCATTTTTCACTGGCAATTTTGATTAAAACGTAATAAAAATGCACCAAAACGACGTAAACTTGTGCTCACTACGCTCCCGCAGTGAAACTGGTAGATGACCTCCTGCCGGCACTGCTTTGCCCCTCACACAAGTATCAATCTAACAAATAGTTTGCTATGTGGCATTCACCTATTTTAGATAAACATTTATGCAAACGTGAAATTCGTACTTAGAAAGCTAAATTAATATATTTTTGGGTCTGTTCTATAGAATCGAGGTCGTAGATCACGAAAATGCAACAATCATATTACTCTTTAAGTGCCACTTATCGAGTTATGCTTAGGATGTGTCGATATAACCACATCTCTGTTCCAAGCAGATTGGGTGGATTCAGATTTTCTACCTATAAAAAAACTATTCAAGCAATTTAATTAGTATTTATACAGATACTATGCCTACCTAAGATGAATTTTTTTAAACAATTTATGCTATTTTTCTGTCCTGTAATGCTTACCTGGGACTGTATCTCCTGTATTTTAGCAACTTGCCAATCTGTAGTGTTTGTGAATGGTGAGGATTGTAAAGGTTCATACTTGGCCCCTCCATGGCAATGTAGACAAGATACTGGTGCT
Organism: Euclidia mi; assembly: GCA_944739405.2. Classification (NCBI taxonomy): domain Eukaryota; kingdom Metazoa; phylum Arthropoda; class Insecta; order Lepidoptera; family Erebidae; genus Euclidia; species Euclidia mi. Next base: position 44,048,854 of record OX123189.2, read on the forward strand.
GCAATATATATTAAAATCTTGGTGATTATTTAAATTTGTTGGTCTTTAGTTGTACATAAGTTTTCAGTATGTGTAATAAAAATACTTGCAATGTTTTACTATGGCATTCCATTGGATATAATGCCTTTTGACTACAATTGAAGAATATGATATGAATATTCTAATATATACTAGTGGATTCAGTGTCATATCTGTACCGCAACTGAAAATTTGGTGACACACCAAGTAAAGAGCTATCTAGTGGAACCAATTGTATTACATCAAAATTGGTCCATGGTCTAGCCCTTTAGGAGGAGTTATGTAAGAACCATACATACAGACACCCTATAAACATTAAGATAGCTATGCTATGAAAAATATTACCTGTAAATACACCTTGCGGTTGAACAATGGCTTGAATGTTGTGGCAGCTAGAACACTCAAATGCCATAGAAGTGCAAATAAGTCCTACACTGCCCACTCTAATCACTGTTCCTTTTATTGTTACCAACTTACCTAGAACACAAAATGACAAGTTAACAAAGAAATCAAAAAATTAAGAAGGATTCTTCAAGTAAATGTATAAAAGATTTAAGAAATATTATTACTTACCAAAATAATTCACTTTTAAGTTGGCTATTGGTATAATTGGTTGGTGATTTAATATTCTTACTTTTATTTTGGACTCAAACTTGAATTTCTAGAACAGAGATAATTTTTCATTGTATTTGGATTTAGGGTGAGCTTTCCCAAAGCAGGTGAAACTCCCAGACAAAGCTATGTAGTTATATCATAGTAATACATTTATGTGTATGAAAATTAATATACAGAATTATTCCTAGTCTAGATGCAAACTTTGCCAAGGAAGAACTGAAATATTCCTAGCAATTAATTACTAAAATTTGTTCTATATATTACCTCATGTAAACAATATTCCAGAAGGGATAAAGTAGTACTAGGAGTCTCAAACAATTCTGTGTTGAATGTTGGCCAGCCATTGATAAATTCAGTGTTACTTATTAAATTGGCTACATCTAAAGGTATACTGCGAGTATGATCAATTTTCTCTAGGTCAAACAGATTTCTATTTTCTTCAATAAATGGAGTAAAACATTTAATGCGATCGGCAAGTTCTGATTTTAATTGGTGATCTGAAATTAATTATATTAACATTGTTATGGGACGCACAATGTTGTTTCACGGATAAAAATAAAGTCTTGTAGGCATCGAAAGTGTGTTTTCGTTACCATCATTAGGAAAATATAGTTTCCAATAATCATTCCCATTTAGAATAGGCAGCACTATTGGTATCTGATTGCCTGGTGGTCTTGAAGATCCTGCAGCACTGGACACTTGTGCATTTGATGAGTTATTTACACTTTGACTATCCGATGAATTATTTTTATAATTTCGAGAACGATAGTAATTATTTCTATAGCGCCCACGCCAACTTCGACGCATTGTATCCAAGTTTATCAAACTTATAACAAGTAATTTTCAAAGTTTTTGGTTCCCGCTCACCGCTCAGCAATTTATTTACACCTTTTTGTTTTGACCATTTTGACATTGACACTGTCAATGTCAAAATGGTCAAAAAAAAATGTAAAATTGTCAATAGTGTCAAAACTGTCAATTTGACAGTTTTGACACTATTGACAATTTTATGTTCGAAAATCCTGTTGGTGGTGTTTACTGCTCCGCATTACCACCATTACCATTAAATCTTTGGACATAATTTTATGTCGAAAGGTAATTTATTTGATACCTGTATTCATACCTGTACGAATAAGGGTATCTTTTATGCCATGCACTGTAAATAAATGAAAAAAAAAAATCTGCTTCAGCACTCTTCAACGAACGACCTTTTGACGAACGAAGGGCTTTTAGATTCCACATTTTTTAACGCGCAGACGATCGATCCTTTTTTATAGTAATAGGCGGCAAACAAGTAGACGGATCGCCAGATGGTAAGCGACTATACATGGACACAAAGAACGCCACAGGAGTCACAGGTGCGTTGCCGCACCTTTGCTTTGGAAAAGGGATAGTAAGGACTGTAAGGAGGAGTGGGATAAGGGAGAAGCATTAGGGGATAGGATAGGACCTCTGGCACTCTCACTCACAAAGAAATGCAACAGTTTATGTAGGTACTGCTACTTTACGTCGATTTTCTGTGGGAGGTTAGTAGGGGAGACCAGGGATGAACGTAAAATTTTTCAATATTCTTATAATATCTCTAAGATCTTTTTGAATATCAAAATTCTAAATATTACACATGACAAATTGGTTTTTCAGCTATCTTTTGACACCAGTTTAAATGCAACTGATAAGATACATTTTAAGGAAAACGCTTATATAAAAAAACTGGAATTTGTTACAACCATCCCTACCCCTAGGGTTGGTTGTAACAGTGTAAAGGGATAGTTGTAACATTGTAAATAAAAACAAACTTTTAGGGTTTACACTAGTATCACAATTTTATTATTATAAAAACTAAACATTTTTATGAAACAAAACAATCTTCTAAAATAATCAACATAATTTTTAAAATAACAAATATATTATATATATATATATATATATATATATATATATATATATATATATATATATATATATATATATATATATATCTTATTGATAATCTCGGATTGCGACGCATAAACAATCTCAACCAGTCTTCACCGGCACACTCATTGGACCTCCACGAGCCGGGAATATTATATTTAATCACTAATTGAAACGCTAGCTTTCGTACTTCTTTGGTCGTTAATCCGTAATTAATTTGAGAACAATGGAGTAAAATATTCGGCCAGTATTTTTTCTTCCTCGTCAGTAAAAACTCTTCTTTTTGATACGTAGCCAACATTTCGAAGACTTGTTGAACCTGCTTCAAACATTTTTTTCTTCTTTTGTACATATCTACAGCCTGGCGCAAGTTCCTAAGAAAAAACCGAAAGTATGAAACGTGCTATCTTTTTAATGGCTACTATTATATGTATAAAACGTGAAGATAGCATCCTTCACTATGTACCCTTGGAACAGTATTCTTTCAAAGTTAGACGGGTTATACGTACATCACCGCCTTGGCTGTCAATAGTGTCAAATGTCTTAACTGTCACATTATTAACCAGATTGAACTTTGCCGCGTTATGTAGTTTGTTTACAAAACGTAAAAACATACTGTAAAAGTGCTTTGTGTATACCAAATAAATGTGATTTTACACTTCTAGTGTCAGTGTTACTATATTTATTTGATTAGCATTGAAAGGAGCGCAATGAAAACAAGCAAAATAACGTGCGAAATATGGCATACAACAACATGCCGGTCAAGCAATGAAAAAAGGGTAGGTATTTATGGCAAAATGTCCCTAGATAAAGATCAATGAATATTTATAATGTTATATAATGTGATATATTTCAATGAAACATAAAAAATAAGGAAATGTTCTATAGTTTCATATCCTAGTACTTTGTAGGTAAACAATAGTGCTGCCAGTCAGTTATCGATAATCCGTTATTAGAAATTGGCACAAGGACTAAAAATTCTATTCTTTTTTGACGTGACAACGTCTTATAAATTGGTTTGCCGGGTGACACTTCAAGAAACTGCGTTACGCTCCGCTCACGTTATGCGCTCACAATGAGAGCGAGTGAGAGGCACGCGTCCCGCCTAAGAGCGAGAGAGACAGACATAAAAAGTGAAAGGCACGCGTCTTTCATCCTTCTTCCTACTATACGAATGAATATTCACATTAAAATTATTTTACCACTCAAAGTCGTTGTCACTTTACAGGCAACCAATTTTTTCTTTTTAGATGTAAAAATAGCTGCGACTGGAAACCAAGACTTGATTTATGTGCTCATTGAAAAATTACATCTGTTGAACTATGTGTGTGGCAAGCAATTTAAGCCGAAAGACTTAAAAAAAAGGGAACTCAAGTCAGAAAAACAGCTGTGCCTTGTATCTATAGACATTTCTTTAAATCCTATTACAGAGGAAATGTTGAAAAGCTTTCCATTACATGTACATACATATATCTTTTAGTTCTGCGTATTTTTCTTCGCTAATTTAGATTAGATTTATAGAATAGGCTAATTTGTTTGAAAAAACACATAAATATTAAATACATCTTTTATTTGTGTTGGAAAAGTATAATTCTAGTCGAAACATAATTATAAATATTTCTTACTGAATATTATCGATATCGATATTTCGTTAATCACTAGAGGGTACAACCCTATATTGACAAATATGACAATGCTGACAACATAAAGACGATGTCAATTAGTATCTTTATGTTGGTACGAGTTCTCCCTGCACGTTTCATACAAAGCTGAAAGTCTCGCATGATCTATGGCACATCCGCCTCTTCTTACGTAGTATTTGTATACTCTTTGCATATCTATATAGGCAGCGATAGCCTAGTGAAGATACCAACAGACTGCCATGCATAGGGTATCGGGTTCGAATCCACGGCGCGCACCAATGACTTTTCGGAGTTATGTGCGTATTGAATTGTTAATTATCGCTTGTGCCGTGCCTCGGAGAGCACGTTAAGCCGTCGGTCCCAGTTGTCATGAAGCTCTTTGACAGTCGTTATAGGGTGTCAGTACCTTCTAAATAAACTGACACTAGTCTAAACCATGGAATATCGCTATCCCTTCGGGTTGCAGAGGTCAGACAGGTAGTCGCTCTGTGGAAAATCTAATATTCAGCCAAATCCAGTTAGACTAGGAATCGGACCCCATATTGAAACTGGGATAACGCTAAGAGAATGATGATGAGATTGATGATGTACATATCTATATAAAGTTACATGGCACAGCTGATATGAATTGGCAGCGTCTCGAAATGGTACTTTTCTTAGCAATACTTCTTCTGCGTCCAAAGCCATTATTTCTGCACTAACTAAACCTCTGCTGGTCGTTCGTTTATGTATATTAGGCATTCTGGAATAAACAAATAAATCTATGTTACCCACCTACATAAAAGCATAAAAATCTCAAGTAAAATAAGCTTTTAGTTATCAAGATCATAATCGGGATGAAAGTAACAAGTTGTTACTTTCATCCCTTGATTTAAAATTGCCCGAATTTGACAAACACATGCCGATAACCTAAGAAAAATGTTGCAAAATATACCGTTTCAAACGTAAAATTAGAAAGACGAATAGTCGTACTAACTAACTGATGCTTAAAGCCTAAGCTTGAACCTAGCATAATAAAAACAAGCATAGTCAAAAAAATCTGTCAAAACTTACTTTGGAGGTATTTTCGCGGCACCAACTCGCTATGTCTACAACCTGACGTCACAGCGCCGTGAGTGCAACTGAGGTAGGGGGGGGGTTGGAAATGGTACATATTGGTGACACTGTCATCAGTGCAGCCAACATAATTCGTTCGAAAATTCATTTGTTACGTTCATCCCGTGTTACTTTCATACCTGGTCTCCCTACTTCCCCTGTCGAGCCGGCCCATTTATGCTGAAATCAGCAAGGCTCTACTCCTTGCGTTTGTATCTTTATAAATGCGCAAAAAGAGCACTAGTAAACGCGCTTAAAACACGTTTCATATTAGGTATAGGAAAAGTTAGTGATTTGTCACTGTGAATGTCCCATCGGTATTATTTAATTTACGTTCGTATCGATACAAACCTTAGGTTGAGATGATTATTCGGTAGAACTCATTTTCCAGTCTGTTATATTATATTGCAGTATATTTGGTACATATTATACAGAGATATTATACGTAACAGAACGCACGAGCTTAGTCCCCGGGTTGAAGAAATAAGATTTTTTAAAAGTGCATGCGATGCACGAGCTCTTCGTTATCTTATTACTCATCTGTACCTAGGCCGCCTTATATACAAACAAACAAATAAGTAACTTTTCAGCCGATCATCGTAACTTTTTAAATTAATTTGAATTTAGAAATGTCAGCAATTCCTTTCAAAATAGTAAATATTTCACTTTAGCTCTTCGCATTGACTTGTGATAACGAAATTTAATACGAAATAACAATACAAACAGTAAAGACTTTTGTATAATTATAATGGCTGAGGGTGGCGAAGAACCGCCACCAGATGTTGGAGGTCCAGAGGGTGCAGAAGGTGAGGAGAAGGTTGCAGATGAAGAAGATGTGCCAGTTCCTGAAATTAGCAAGTCTGTTCCCAGGGCCGTCAGCGAAATGTCTAAATGGGGAGCAAAGAAGGGACGTGTGAAGGCTCAAGTCGGTGCTGAGGAACGGGTCGATGTTGACCGAACAGCTCTGAATGCTATACTAGATGTCAGCTCACGACTTAAGGATATTCAAAAGAAAAGCAGAGTGTCCATGAGCACTCTGGCTTTAGGTCATGAATCTTATAAAGACAAGCAAGTAAATAAACTTAATTCATAATTATGCTTGTATTGTTTCATTTAGTACATAGTTGATAAAACCGCTATTCTATTTTGTAGGCTAAGGCTAAAGAAGCTCGCCAGAATCGAATGGGTGGCCTTAAATCACAGCACAGGTATTTACTAGAAACAGCGGCTACTATACTGAATAAGTCTCCCGATTATGTGCTGGTAAGCATGTTACGAAGTTTGCTGTGGCAATAATTACAGAGTTTGTAGTAGACTAAACCGCAACTCCGATTTCAGGATGGCGTTTTTGACGCTGATATACATATCGACCTGTTAGATAGCGCTATAGCTGAAGGTGGCAGAAATTGTATTGTCCTGTGTGATGCCAGCTTGCCGCCTGTAAAAATGGGTAACATTACATAAAGTTACTTAGTTTTAAATTTATTGTAAAGAGTCAAATGCTGCCTCCGTGGTCCAGTGGGTAGCGTATGCGTCTGCTGATCGGAGGTCCCGGGTTCGATTCCCGGGTCGGGCAAAAGTGTTAACTGGGTTTTTCCGAATTATCAGTAGCAGCACGGAGTCTGGTGAAGTGCCCGGTAACGGCTTGCCCCCTAATATTACACCTCTGCCTACCCCTTCTGGGATACAGGCGTGAATCTATAATAAAAAAAGTCTCGGCTTAAGCAATGATGACGGATACCTACTTGAAAGACATTGCTAAATTCGAAGACAAACGCTGGGAATGTTGACCAAGGGCGGATCCAGCTTTGGCGCCAGGAGGGGGTCACATAGTCGTGGTCAAGTCAAGAACTTATAATTTAATTTTGATAACAATAGATACAAGTAAAAAGTAGGTAGGTAATTAATTAATGTACGTAATAGACCAGTGCAGATACGTTAGAAAACGGTAAAAAGTAAAATAAAATTACAGTAGGATGAGACTCATTGGAGAAGAGAATATAGCGATCATTAAAGGAAAAATAAATTACGGGCGATCTGAGGTCTGGAAGTGGATGGGGTTGCGATTTTAAGGGTAAAAAAGGGTTTATCTCGATTGCCAGCAAAACTACAAGTCCTACGGGAAAAACGTCAATGGCAAAGTTGTAGGTAATAAAAAGATCTACAACTTTCATATTTAGGTACACTTTATTCACACAACGTCCTGATTTATGTGAAAAATTCAAATAACTAAGTTTTTGGTTTTTAGGGTTCCGTACCTAAAAGTAAAAAACGGGTCCCTATTACTAAGCCTCTGCTGTCTGTTTGTCTGTCCGTCTGTCTGTCTGTCTGTCTGTCACCAGGCTGTATCTTATAAACGGTGATAGCTAGAAAGCTGAAATTTTCACAAATTATGTATTTCGGTTGCCGCAATAACAACAAATACTAAAAATATTAAGGTGGGATCCCATACAAAAAAGGTGATTTTTTTCTTATTTTTTGCTCAAAATTACTAACAGTAACAGGTAGACGCTTTAAACTTTCACAGAATATTTAGTTGTATATTACCTTTCAAAATAAATAATTAAATAAAAAAATGTAAATAATAAAGGGGGGCTCCCGTACAACAAACGTAATTTTTAAGCAATTTGTTACTCGATCTTAATAAACAGGAAGAAACTTAAAAAGTATTTTAAGTTTACATACAAAGAACGTGATTTTCGTTTTTAGATGATGGCACGGAACCCTTTGTGCGCGAGTCCGACTCGCACTTGCCCAATTTTTTATTTCTAACTTTTACAATAGTTTTTCTTTTACACGAAATTTGGTGAAAACTTGCCTTTTTATGTTCCAAACACACTGTTTATGTTTTTTATTTAAAGTATTTATTTTTACGCCTTATTTTGACTTAATATCGAAATAAGGCCCTAATTTTCAATTGAAAATTCTCACGTCAATATATCAGGCTTTTTTTAAATTGTTCGGCGTTTTGTTCGTTGAAATCTCTACTTTCTGATGGTGTGAATAAAATATACATTACTTAAGGTAAACGTTCTCAGAAAATGCAACGAAATGAAACAACGTCGAGACCGACTTTTTTAATCATAATGTACAATTTTGAGCGATTCATTACAATTATTACAACATTAATTACTCGAAAAATGTAAGATTCCTTGCTACATTGATAAAAAAGAACTTGCAAATCGAAATAACACAATCGTTATACAACTAAAATTAACAACCAAATAAGTTAATATTTAATAAGACATCTACAATATTTTGAGAAAGTTATAGAATCTTCTTTAAATTATAGCGTAGACTTCTATTTATTGCTATTTTAAGATAATGTATGTATACCTGAGTGACCCACAGAAAATTTTTGCCCATCATTAGTTATTTTATAGAGAAAAGGGGAAGGGCTAGGTGGATCTCAGCTCTGGCATGTATTTTTATGAATAATGTAAGTATGAGACTCAAATTGTCTGTGGGTCACTCAGGTATAAATATAGATTATCTTAAAATAGCAATAAATAGGAGTTTACGCTATAATTTAAAGAAGATTCTATAACTTTCTCAAAATATTGTATTATATTAATTATAGGATTCGAACCCGATACTCTCTGCAAGGCAGTCTGTAGCTATCTCCACTAGGCTATCGCTGCCTCATTTGACGAATTATACTAGAAGACCTTTCGTTGTTCTGCAATGATTACCGGAGGGTGGTACGATTTATACTAAAGTCATGCAATTGGTATAGTAGGTATCACAAAAAATAAAAAGGCAGCTTTGCATTTTAAGCGATGTCAAGTCTGGCCCTACCGGTGATACAATATTCTTGATTTTTTTAATACCTATGTTTATGTTTTTGTATAGACAATTAATTTATATAATTAATTAATATAATTAATTTATATAATTAATTTATATATTTATTACATTATTGCTAGCTGCCACTGCTTTCTATAGTCATTACGAATGAGTCTATTATAGAATAAACCATTCCCGGAACAGACCCTTTTCTCGCCGTAGACTATTTTAGGAATATGTCCTCACCATGTCCATCACTAATAAGCCATCCGTCTGTTTAGAGAGCAATGGGTAAGGGTTATGACCAGCAGTGGACGCCTTGGGCTCAAATGTTAACAAAACGCAGACCTCGTCGGGACTGCTTAATACGTACATACATACATAGACTCACGCCTGTTTCCCGGAGGGGTAGGCAGAGACTACGGAACGCCATTTGCAACGATCCTGACATATCTCTCTTGCTTCATTCACTCCCATCAGATTCCTCATGCATGCTCTTCTGTTCAGGGTACTTCTAAACTGTCCTGTTTTTAGGATATCTCCAATCTGCAGGCCGATTCAGAATGTCACGACAAGTAATCGTACGATATGTTAAATTATTGTCCTCGTCTTTTAGCCGCTTATCAGAGATATTTTGTACAATAATTCATTGAATTCGGTTTATTTATTAATTTACTTCATACTGAATGCATAAAATTGATAGGAAATGCGATAGTTTTGACAAAAAATGAGGTAGCCTGTTTGACAATTAACGGAATCGAATGTCAAATGAGATATCGAACGATTCTGAATCGCCCCCCTGGTCAGAGAACGTCCGCCTAGGTCTTCCCCTTCGTCCTGTCCCTTCCACACTTGCCTTATATATCTGCTTGGTCAGTCTTTCGTCATCCATCCTCTCCACGTGCCCAAATCAAATCAAATTAAATATTTTATTTGCACGAAACGTGGTACAAGATTGGTGTTAAAAAAAAATAGTTAAAAAATGGTTCTCACATTTCACCAGCATTGGCATGCAAATATACAATAAATTATGTTAACAATCGTCACATATCTAAAAATAATAATCACATATTGGAATACATTAAGAAAAAAAAAAAAACATCTTAGCATACCTTTCTCGATGCTTGTCAATACATCTTCTTTTACCCCACTGCTGCTTAATTTTGATCGTAAAGTTATATTATGAGTACAACTCAATTGGCATGACATACAGCTTATTTAATTATATTAAGTTACTGTGAATTATTATAATATTACAGAGTCTGGTCGTTTTGTGCCTAATCAAAAGGGAAAAATGGACAGAACTTACATATCTGATTGTTCTACGATTGGCACAGAAGGGCAATGCATTGCAATGTACAGAATTAAAAATAAAGCGATTGATATGAAAAACATCGCAGAGGTAAGTGTAAATTGTGTAATTAATTATTTACTTTTCTTATTGCCTCCGTGGTCCAGTGGATAGCGTATGCGTCTCCTGATCGGAGGTCACGGGTTCGATTAAGAGATCGGGAAAAAGTTTTCCTCATGGAGTCCCTCCGCCCGGAGGGAAGGGCGAAGGGGACTGTCAGACTCTTACTGACTAAAAACCAACCCGTGTTCCTCATGTACCCATGTGTCGGAGGGTCGGGTATCGCCGAAGCATTCCTCGCTACCCCCCGACGGGTATTGGCCCGCCAGATGGTCAGGTGGGCCCCGAACAAAATCTCCTTGGCGGCGGATGAAGGGAGGACGGCAACGCAACACCGCATCTCCTCTTCTTCTGCGGCCCCACCGCGACGCAACGATGGTGCCCCCCATTTGGTCGCGGGAGATAGAGCGCGCGGCAACGCAACACCGACACGCCTCTCCTCCCGCGACCGCGCCCGACTGCGAGGGACAGAAGCACTGTCCCTCGCACCCGCACCCTTGGACGCATCCTACGCAGGCCTCCGTTAAGCCCACGCGGAGCGTCCACTCCCGGGATCCCGCTTAGCTTCACCGTGGGTGACCTAACCACGGTTACTGAGCCCCGCCACCATGACAAGGTGGAGACCCCACGGGGGGATTACGTGGGACCTAAAAATTCATGGCGAAATGTGGGTTTAATATTACACCTCTGCCTACCCCTTCGGCGATACAGGCGTGAGTCTATAAAAAGATAAAACTTTTCTTATACGCTAACGCAGTGTTTTTCAACCTGTGGGTTATGATGGCATTCATCCAAGCATAGGCCGGCCGTCAGAAGGAGCACGCGCGCCGCCTGGAGGAACAGCTCCAGCGTGACAAAGAGGAGCAGGCTCGCCACCAAGAGGAGCACGCGCGCCGCCTAGAGGAACAGCTGCAGCGCGACAAGGAGGAGCACGCACGCCGTCTGGAGGAAGCTGGTGCTTATGAAGGACCTCAGGGCCGCTATGGGGAAGGACCTGAAGGCGGTCAAGAGGGAACTTCAGCAGCACGAGGCCCGTATCAGCGACGTGGAGATGCTCGTACACGACAAGCTTGAGACTCGTATCGCCTCTATAGAGAAGCGTGTACATGACCACCACGAGACCTGTGTTGCTGAAGTGGAAATTGCGTGGGCTCAAAGTGACATCAGCGGCTGTAACGCCCTCGCCTAGTGGGTTTAAGGTTCCACCATATTTTGATGGTTCGTCATCATGGTCAACATACAAGATCCAGTTTGTGACTGTGTTGCGATCAAATGGGTGGAAATAAGAAGAGGCCTTAACCGCCATAACCTTGGACCTTCGTGATCGGGCCTTGACGGTGTTGGAGGCACTCGGGCAAGACGTCTCCTACGAGAAGCTTCTGGAGGCGCTTGAGATAAGATACGGTGACGTTCACCTTGAACATATGTATCGTGCTCAGCTGAAGGAAAGGACACGACGCACCGGAGAAACTCTGCAGCAGTGGGCTCTGGAGGTGGAAAAGCTGGTCAGGAAGACATATGAGTCGCCTGCGCTGATAGTTTTTCTACGGTTTTCCAACGGACACAATGCACACCCAGACTTGAAACAACAATTTATGAATCACACAAAGTGTTGTCTCGTGTGGGAATCGAACCCACGACACTCGGCGCAGTGTCAAGTGGCGAGGTGGCCGCTTTAACCACTACGTCAACCGTGCAGTCAAGATGGGAAGCTCGTACAGGTATTTACAGATGGGATCCGTGACTAGGAGGTTAGAGCAGCGGTAAGACTTGGGCACTTCAAGAACCTAAAGGACGCCCAAGCCGACTACAAGGCTACTTTAATTTAAGAACCCTGAAGAACAAGTAGTCAGATGGATTTAACTACTGCAAGAGTTTGATTTTGAAATACAACATCGCAGCGCCGAGTCCCATCGTAACGCAGGTGCTCTATCGCGTAGGCCGTGTCCCGACCAGTGCAAGCACTGTGCCCGACAGGAAGCAAAGCAGGCAGCACTAACGAGGATGTTGAAGACGGATCTTAGCGACGAATGGAAAGAAGCTTTGCAGAGTGCTCAGCAAGACGACAAGAATGTACAGCCGAATCTCGAATGGAAGAAATCAGGCGCTCCTAGGCCCAAATTGAATGATATCGCAGCAATGAGCCCTATCACTAAGAGTTATTGGGCACAGTACGAAAGTTTAGTTGTCCAGGATGGAGTTCTGTGCCTTAAATGGGAAAACGCTCGCGGTAACCAGTGCCATCTGCAAATGGTAGTGCCCAAAACTAAGGTGCCAGAAGTCTTGCGGCTCTATCACAATGGTGCTTCGGGAGGTCACATGGGTGTTAAGAAGACCCTTACTAAGATCTAAGAGCGGTTTTATTGGCTCCACTGTCGGGATGACGTCGAGGATAGGTGCCACAAATGCACAAGTTGTGCGGTGTGTAGGGGCCACACACTCGTAGCAGAGGTGCATTAAAGGTGTACAATGTGGGAGCCCCATGGGAGCACATAGCGTTGGATGTCGCTGGACCGTTTCCTGAGAGCCAGGACCGAAACAAATACATCTTGGTTGTGATGGATTACTTCACGAAGTGGCCTGAAGTGTTTGCAATCCCAAATCAAGAAGCTACCACAGTGGCTGATGGTTTGAGGTGCCCTTGGAAATCCACAGTGATCAAGGCCGGAACTTCGAATCTGTGGTGTTCAAGGAGAATTATCGCGTGATGGGTGCACATAAAACCAGAACCACGGCTTATCATCCGCAATCGGATGGCATGGTTGAGTGATTTAACCAATCCCTGGAGTTGGTCGTGGAGAACAAACAAAAAGATTGGGACAATCACAACCAACCATTTCTCCTGTCATATCGCAGTGCGGTCCGCGAAACTACAGGAGTAACACCAGCATTTGCCAATTTCGACAGAGAACTACGTTTACCTGCAGACTTAATCACCGGTATGCCACCAGAATTTCCACGCAATATAACGGATTACGCGACCGAGCTACGCAACAAAATGATCGACGTATACGAGGACGTCAGGTAATCTGGACAACAGATGTCTGAAAAAATTAAGACTCGCTAGTACCACATGAGTAGATAAACGGAACAGAGACACAGCTTCATACAACAGCGCGAATCGGTTGCACTACTACGAGCACGCGGCTTATGTGTGCGTGACCACTGGCCGCTTGTCGTGTACGCGGCGAGAGTGGAAAAAACCGGTTTACGTAGGCACAGGCAGTTGACAATCTTAGGGTTATTACGAAGCACGTTGTTTGTTTTGTACGTTGCAAGTTTTAATATTTTAATGTAAAAACGTGGTGATGGTTGTTTATTGTACTGTGTGTATGAATAATACTAGATGAAATAATTAAGTCATTATAAAGATTTTAACAATGATAACGTACAATTGGGTTTTTTAATTAGGTATACCTCCTGATAATTTTGTCGCATTTGTTGAATTGCTCGAGCAAAAGTTTCACGAATATTTCGATTTTGAAATAAATATCAACGCAACGAGATACTTAACATGTTTGCATGCTGTCCACCAGGATCTCCTAGCCCGATCCCCCAGAGGATCCTCACGAACTCATTAGTTGTGAAATTGCGTAAAGGCAATTAATGTATACAAAACCAATGACTATCAGAAAGTGATCAGCCATCGATAGGGATTACAAAATACAGGTGCATGCGATTTTCGACCTTATTGACATAACTCAGAATTTATAATTTTACTAACGTATCAATGTCAGAAAGCAAGAAAATACCAAAAAAAAGTCTGTCATGAATTGTCAATAAGGTCGAAAATCGCATGCACCTGTTTTTTGTAAGCCCTATCGATGGTTGATCATTTTATAGTCATTTGTTTTGTAGACGTTCATTTGTCTTACACAATTTCTTTTTAAACTTATTTTAGATACCTATCCCCGTGGTAAAACTAGTGGTCCATAATAGCTAAAGGAGATTCCTATGTTTATTAGCAAAATAGATCATATTACCAGAAAATATTCAACACTATTAGTGGTATCGTTGGGAATGTCAAATAAATCACGTCGTCACGTCGTGTCCTTGGTAACAAATGTAAATTTTTATTCCGTGCTTTTAAAAGTTTCAGATGCATGCCTTTTTTGGTTCCACTCGCTATTTTATTTACAACTGTACTTCTGCCGTATAGCGTATCCGTCGAGTCCAAGAATCTGCCCAATCCACGAATCTGTCGAGTTGGGAATCTGCCAAATCACGAATCTGACTAATCCAGAATCTGTCGTATATACCAAAGAAGCGATTTGTCTTAACCTATTGTGACAACCCTACCAAAATAGGTAACAAATTTACAAGCTCTTAAGAAGCTGTCTCTCTGTTCAGTTTATTTACTCATGTGCTAGTACGACCAGAAGGCAAACAACAAAGGCTTCGATGAGGGGTCATTGGTGTGGTTTTATAACCCAGTACGAAGCAAAGGTAAAGCCTTGTATTCATTAGGCAACATTTGTTGATAAACTGTTTATGACGTGTTTATCAGCAAGTTTACCGTAAACACTGTTTCTGAAACATGGCCGTCCACACTTGTCAGTTGTTGCTAGGATGTCGCCCGAAGAGGTAGTGATGCTCTGTGTTGATTAAATAATAATTCATAAGAGTCATCATCTCTACAGCCTCTAACTCCCTACTCTGCTACCACTGCTGGACATAGGCCTCTCGTAATTTGCGTCACAATAGTAGTAGCTGGCCAGACGGGTTGGTATAGGGTTTGATGTCGAGTTTTCCGTCCCTACGTGCAAAGATGGTATTTGCATCGTATTATCCCTTTGTCGCCTCTTACGACGCCCACGGGAAGATAGGGGGTGGCGACACTTGTATTCTATGCCGTCAACCACTCGGCCAATGGCGAATTCATAAGAGTACTACTAGAAAATGGTGGCGAAATGTGGGTGTAATATTACACCTCTGCCTACCCCTTCGGGGATATACAGGCGTGAGTCTATAAAAAAAAAACTACTAGAAAAAAAAAGAAGAAAAGGTGGTGGATTCAGAATTATCTCTATGAGCATCGAATCTTGGTTGCTGGACCACACTACTTCCATGTCAATAAACCCGCGCAACACTAGTCCACACCTGTTGACTTTTGTTTATAAACAAGATGTTTCGGCTTGCTCTCCATTCGATTGGGGAGCACGGCAACATGTTTCACAAACAATGTTTCTTCACATTTGTTTATGAACTGTTTATAAACTGTATCCAGAGATGATGAAACAAATAAACTGTTTATAAACAGTGTTTATCAACAAATGTTGCCTAATGAATACAAGGCTTAAATCGCCTAAGTTACAAGCCAGATCGGGCGGGCCATATCACATAATTACCAGGATGAACGACTTCACCTATCGAATCCAGAAGGGGCCGCGAGGTGCACCGATGATAGTTCATGTGGACCGGTTGGCTCGTTACTATGGGACCAACGATGTTCGGGACGAACAAGTCTAAGAGAGAGGCAGTGTTACGAATGGCGATATTTTAAGAATAACGCCATCTATCGGGAAAATAGAGTATTAGAAGAGAATAAGGCGGGTTTTCCTGTCACGCTGATCGCACGCTGACGGTCCGCGCTGATGTGTCAATATGCATGAAGTACTGCTAGCGATTTTGAGTCGCACTGGCCGCTCAACGCTGTCGGCCGAAGTACTTCATACATATTGACCACCACCTAAGGGATAGATTGATGGTTCAAAATTGTTCCATCTATTCTCTACTAGATGGCGTTGCTGTTGAATACTAGAACAATCAATGCTGTGTCTAGGACGTACTAGAATATTCTAGGGAAGACTAGTATGCACGAGTTATGTTATCCGGTCCGTATAAATAGGGCTCGGATTCGCGGACTAGTTCTAATAATGGAGCGATTAACAGCGAAGGACTTTTGAGGAGTAGGTAAAGGAGTTTGAAATGAAAGTGTGTTTCTAGTGTGGAAATAAGTTTATATTAGTGTTGAAAATTAAGTGTGTGTAAAAAATAAAGTACTTACAGTTTAAGTGGCATAGTGATTTTAATTTATCGCCGAACCCCAGTTCGTAACAATATCAATGAGCAGGGGTCGCGAAATATTTCTCTATATTAAAGGGGCCGTGTCATGAAAAAGGTTGAAAACCACTGCGGTAACGGATTCCCTTTCACTTGCCGTCTTAAACTATTTATACACCATATTCAAACCTTTAGTTACTTGCTCTAAGGCTGCCCTCACATTAGGCGTCAGCGTCAAATTCCTATTCGATATTCCGACTAAATATAACAGCGAATTTCGGCAGAATAAATGTCCTAGGTGTTCAAAAATATTTGTAAAAGTTAAAGCATATTTTTAACACACTGATCGTGGCTGTAACTTTTCAGGATTACTTCAGTGTACTATTTGATGCTAACCAAGAGACTGATAACATTGTATCAGCTATATACAAGACCATGCAACGGGTTTACCTGCCGTCGCTCAGCAAGTGTCAGGGTTGGGGAGACGTGAATCCTCCCAATCCAAAGAGTGACTCTATCATTAAATATTATATTTCTAAGATAAATCTCTTCACTGATTATCTTGAAAGTAAGTATTATATCCGACTACTGAATATTTTGGGTAAATTACGGAATATATTTTTAATATCAATAATGGAAAAAAATGTAGGTGAGTTGCTGGGTAAACTAAATCTTTATGAACGCTTTCAACCCCCTGATCTAAGCCCCGAAAGATTGAGAGCGGTTTCAGACTAGCGTTTTATACGCGTGTATACGCTCAAGTTTTGGAAGCACATGTAGGCGCGTATAGGCGGGCCCTTTGGCACATGCGCGACTCGTACGAGCGTTGACGCACTTCTAAGCTCGTATATAAGCGCGAGCCACGAGACGATATCGTGCGTGTAAGCGCGTATGCCTAAACGACCATATACGCGCAGAAAAAAAACCCTAATATGAAACCGCTCTAAGGCATTGAATCTTAATCTATTATTGGTAGTAATTAAATTCAAGAGAATTGCTGACTTAGCATTTTGAATTCTTAGAAACAAAAATAGACCTGGATTGTTGTACAAGATTCAAGATCAACTACGCTTTATATGAAGACGAGTTGTCAGATCCAGAGAAAATGAAAGCAGCTATTACTAAAACTGCAGTGTTAGAAGAAATATGTTCATATGTGAAACAGTGGATCAAACAGATTACCATGGTAAGATATTATGTGCAATCGTCTGGTAGGACAATAGCAATTACCGCCTTTGGACATGTGAGTAAAATTCTTCGGTGATTTTCTTTTTTGCCTAAATATTGATGAAATTGGGTCTTATTGCCAATTGTATTTTTGAGAATGATTATAAAGTAAAGATTCAATATTTATACATCGAATACTGAAACTGGCCGTAAAACGGAGGTACTTTAACTGATTTTCAGGTACTAGTACAAAGTCAACAATTAAGACGCGAGCCTCCTAACATAGGTCCGTTAGCCGAGCTGGACCACTGGAGACGACAGCTTACGACGTTCACTTCCATCATCGAGCACATCAAGAGTGACCCCACTATGATGTATATTCACACGCTTATACGAGCTAAGTCGAAACTTCTGAAGGTATGTATTTTGTGAAAGAAATATCTACGAAAAAGGTGAAATTAGACTGTTGAAATTGAAGGCTGGAGTGTCAGTTTGTGTATAAAGTGGTTTTGAAGTGGCTCCTTCAGTTATTTACAGCATTAATTATAAGTCAACCTTCCTTTCCAGATTAATAATTTTGGTCGGAGATCGATCTTGAATTAGTAATTAATTGGCTTACTCTTAGTGATTCTTTATTTTACCAGCTACAGTAGGCGCTTGGTAATCCGGCGTTCGCCAATTCGGCACGCTCAGTAGTCCGGCACTCAGCAACTCTGGTAGACCGCTTGATAATACGGCATTTAATACAGCCGAATGCCGGATTACAGAGCGGTCTAGTCTTTGATTGTGGATACCTATTTATGATATATAAGATCTATTTTACATTTTATGTATAAGGCTTTTACTTTCCATACAAATTCGATAATCCGGCATCGGCGAAAAAAAATGCTTTCCGGATTACCAAGCGCCTACTGTATTCGTTTTCCGGTACATTAGTCTTCATCCTTTTGTTACCTTAGTTTTTTGCGGGTTGAATCTGTTTAGTTTTCTCTTATGAAACTACGTGTAGGTATATTACAAAGGTCATCCGCCAAACACTGAAACCGACTGAGGTCACTAGATACTCGATCTGCTGATCGTTAGGTACAATCAGTCCTCTTCGGTAGCATATAAGCATTTTTCGATTACAGAAATGGAGACAACTAGACAATCTTGTAACTGATTACTACAACGAAGCTTTCGATAACGTCAAATACTTGTACGCATTGGAGAAGTATTGTGAACCTTTGTACAGGTACTTATAAGCTTAACTACTTGCTTTGATCTGTCTTGATCTATCTTTTACTGATCATATTTTCTTGTGAACAGATGTGATCCTCTTACAATGCAACAGTATATTCCTGGATTATTGTATACTATTCGCATGATTTTTGCAACGTCTCGATATTACAATACGACGAAGCAAATTTCAACACTGCTGGTCAAAGTGACGAATCAAATTCTTAACATGTGCATGTTATATTTAACCAATGGTGGCAAAAAGACTATTTGGAATCAAGACAAATTGAATTTTATAACGAAAGCCAACGTAAGTTTCTTAAAGTTCCATTCTTTAAGACAACATCATGAATCGAGTCAGTCTTATACATAAAACTAGATGTGTTTTTAGTATTTTTTATTTATTTTGTTATAATTAGACATAAACGTAAGGCAGCGATTTAAAGGAAATACTTCACTTTCTAGTTGTGCTTGAATTTATATAACTTTTACCGAGAGTGTTATGCTGAAACTCAAAAGGAGATGCGAGAAGCGGCCGATGAGAGACCTTTTGATTGCTCTGAAATGTATATCTTTGGCAAATTTGAGACATTCCGTAAAAGACTTTTAAAGGTAAAAATAAATAGTTATTAATTAAGTCTAGATTCGTAGCTAAATCTGAATAATGATTTAATTGCCTACTATTTTTGCAGATAATAGATTTATTTCAAACGTATATAACCTACTATGTATTAAATAAAACAACTTTAGAAGGTATTGAAGAGTACGCTGTTACTTTTAATAAACTTTTCAAAACGATTTCAACTAAAACGTATGACGCTCTAGATCACAGGTGGGTGGTGCTTTAGAAATAGTTGTTTTGCAATCATCTACCATCAAAATATGGTTTCCTCATTTTATGTTCATGGTTTAGCGGTTTTGAATTTAGAGGCATAATTTTAGAAAAATATCTATAAGCAGAGACAAGTTATTTGTCTCTGCTATAAGTAATTATTCTTGGTACCCAGACCATTTTTATTTGCGACCCAAATAACCTTTGTACATTTTTTCCATAACCTTTACTCGGTCTTTTTTGTATGCATAACTACTAACAAAATTGTATTCTGATATAACGCGGTTTAAGAACAATTTGCCAAATATACTACGCGGCAAGTTCATAAGCAATCTAATATTATATAAAAGAAGTTAGTTGACTGTTCTAGGCGTCCAGATTTTGACAAGGACTACAAAGTATATAAAGATAATGTTGCAAACCAGGAACTTTTGTTAGAGAATTTTATGATCAATGTAAGTATGCAATGTAGTCAATCAATTCAGTCTGCTCTAAAGACTGCATTGATTTTGTTGAAATTTTGTATAAGCATGGTTTGAATCAAGAGAAAAGTTTTATATTCTCAAGTAATTTGATGTCAATGTAAGATTTGGTAAGCATAGGTACCAAACAGGTTTTCTCTAAAGTGCTGAGAACAACCATTAATGTAAATGCAGGAATCAATTTTAACTATGGTTGATTTTAAGTTTGTAATAACATATTACGATGTAAGCGATGTAAGGATATTATTTAGGAGTATTTAGTTCTATTGATAATCTCTCTCTCTCTCTCTCCTAAGCATTATTATTCCCATCTGATTGTGGGGTCTGCTTTCTATTGATAATATTGTAGAAATATATAAACAGTGTTCAGACAAAATACATTACTTTTCAGAGTGTCAATAAGTGTCCAACTACAGAAATAGCTCTGCACTTACTCTTAAGATTTGAGAAGCTGAAGTTAGATTGCTTATATCTAGAAGATCAGTATTACGATTTAATTCGCACTTACACAGCAGAAATAGAGTCGATACGAGACAGGTATTGCCGTATTATAATGTTGTCCCGTACAGATTGAAATAAGACTTCCCATATGACAGAGATCCTTAATTTTATAAGTTGTCACGTCATCTGATACTGTGAGCCGTGTTTCACACGTGGCTTACAGTAACAGATGACACTTTATATATTATTTTATAACTAGAGGGTGCCCGCAGCTACACGCCCGCACATTCTGTTTCTGCCGGACCCCATAGGAGTTTTGGGAAATCCCTCCTTAGTGCACCCCTATAGCCACCAAGGAACTAATATGCTAAATTGACTGCACGGTTGGCGTAGTGGTTTAAGCGGCCGCCTCACCGCTTGACACTGCGCCGAAGTGTTGTGGGTTCGATCCCCACACGAGACAACACTTTGTGTGATTCATAAGTTGTTGTTTCGAGTCTGGGTGTTCATTGTGTCCGTTAGTTGTATGTTTGTAAAGTCCCCCGCGACACAGGATTTCGTCCTAAGGCGGGAGTTGTCTTTTTTTAAGAAAACAAAAAAAAATTCAGCTTCTTGCGGCCCGTAGTTTTGGCTGTAGCTTGTCTGTCAGTCAGTCAGTCAGTAACGCAAGAATTTTATATGTACAGATTATTTACATTGTCATTATCATCATCTGCTGTAGTAAATACTGTAGATCCCTGCTGTATTCGGGATTCTGTAATGTTACGCCACTGAGCCTGCAACTTCTTTTTGCTTTTTTGAGATTCAAATTTAATAACTTATAGTCAACAATATTTTATAAATTGTTTCAAACTTTAACAGGTATTTAATATTTTCTATGTAATGCTATCTATAGAAGAGTTTTTATTTAAAGGTACAACGAAGAAAGGGAAAATCCAGACTTGCCAAGAAATATGCCGCCGGTGGCAGGACGCGTGATGTGGATTAGATTTTATGATAATAATATAAAAATACCTATGGAGACGTTCAAGCAGCATTATGAAGTTATTACTCACATGGTATGATGCATATGTTACAAGTATTTAACTTTTAAAAAGAAGTTACTTTTAAGTAGAATTCAGAACTGCCCTTTGAAAATATGGTGAAATCAGACTTAATGCTGAATGCAACTTAAAGCTTAGCTTCATTGCAGTGAAGACAACAATCAAGGACTATTTAGTCGAAAAAATCCTTTTCTAGCATAGAAAAAAAACAAGTGGATGAGTTTTTCAACCAATCTTCATGCCCCATCATAAGTTATATAAGATCGTAGTTTGCCATTTCCGACGCCATCTTTGCCATCAAGTTATTGAAAACGGAGAGGCAGACCGAGACTTCTTGCATGCAAAATGGACATATTAAATATTGCTTCTATATTTTTTCTTTTTTAAGTAGGTATCACCGGAGATAAAGAGCACATGTTTGCAAAATATAATATCTTATATGTTGTAGAATACCCAGCGGTGTATAAAGCTTTACAATGTAATGGCCATCGTATTCACAGAATTTGAGCTAATATATCATCATGCGTGGGCTGAAAATGTTGGGCAAGTAAGTTTTGTTGCAGCGAGTAAAATTGTATATTGGTAAGATTAATTTTCATAACTATCCGATTTAATAACATACATTTATTTACTTTTCTAGGTGCGTTTAGGTTTAATTGCGCCACTGCTGATTCGTCATCCAACGACAAATATGTATATCGTGAATTTCAGCATCTACATACCGGAGTGCATCAGAGAGACAGAATATATGTGGCAGTTGGGACTCAGTAAGGGCATTATTCATCTTAGTATTTGTTTGAGCTACCTTTTCTGAAGCTGTAGGTAGTTAAGGGGTGTTCGCTATGCTCAACGCCTATCGCAGAACAAACGCTTAGCTTAAAAACAATTTTTGAAATTCATTTTAGTAGTTTCATTTTGGTAATAAGATGTTTTACCTAGGTGTACCCGATGGTGCTCAAATAGTGGCTTTCTGCAAAGAGAAAATT
Organism: Euclidia mi; assembly: GCA_944739405.2. Classification (NCBI taxonomy): domain Eukaryota; kingdom Metazoa; phylum Arthropoda; class Insecta; order Lepidoptera; family Erebidae; genus Euclidia; species Euclidia mi. The sequence goes on from OX123189.2 coordinate 44,071,508, forward strand.
CTTGGCAACTATGAGAGGATCAAATATTTGGTTGATAGAAATAATCGAATACGAAGGTAAGTTCATTAACTCATACGACAATAAGGCAATAATACTAAACTCATTATAAACTTAACTAATTATAAACTTAACTCTATTATTTCGTTTAAAATACAGGAGTATGCCAAAGTTATATTTGCCGTTATTGCGCGCGCAGCTGATCAAAATGGAGAAAGCTTTTCAGCCAGGACTATCTACTATTACATGGACCTCTCTTGAGATACCTACATATTGTGATACCATTGAAAAGGCTCTAGACGAAGTAGATTTGTTTGTTAAAGAGGTGAGATACCTATATAAAAAAAATTAAACTATTATGCAACGTGCCGCTGTAGTAATGCTTTTAATTTAACATACAATATTTGTCAGTTAATTCACAATAAAAACATAAAAGTATCAAATATAATTATATTATTTCCTTATAATGATGTTTTTAATTAATAACACACCCCGCGCGCAAAATGCAAAGTCAGCGAAATAATAAAAAAATTCAAATGCTTACATCTAAATAATTCTCTAAGCAATTATTACTGCAAAATTTTTATATTTTTGTAAAGATAATATCACCAGGTAAATAAAATAAAAAAAGAAAAGTAAGCAAGCTACAGATCATATTTTTATCATGGCAAACAAAAGTGTCGAGTAAGTCGACGTCATTGTTTACATTAGCATCAAGTAAATATTCCATTTAAACGTAGTGTGTGTGCTACTATTAGAATGAATAATTTATAAGCTTGTACAAAAATATCACTTCAACACTCTCACGTTATCAACGAACGAACAAAAACTAATTTATTGACCGCGCCCGTCATCAAGTGGCGGCGCGCACTTGAAAGATACCGTCATCTCGATGCTGAGTAAGCAAGTACAAAAGGCGAGCGGGCAAACGGTTAAAAGACCCGGGATCATAGGAAGAAGGGAACACGTGGGCAGGTAATCAGTTCCACATCTTAATGGTTCGGCAAAGATAGGAGGAATCACTTAGTGCGAGACGGTATCTGTTCCACCGTGTTCCTTCGAAAGGAAGGGAGAGGTTGGGATTGATTGAAAGAGTTCTTCGGAGGACTCACCGTGATAAAGTTGGTAAAAAACCGCCATTAAGACAACGTCTCTGCGTAATTGAAGGGACTCAAGGGTCCTAGTAGCCTCAGGATCCCCAGTGATACACACAGCCACTGCAATCTGTCGAGGGCATCCAATAGGTATTGAGTGGATCCATTCCAGAGGTGAGAGCAGTATTCAACGCAAGACTGAATCGGAGTCTTGTATGGTCAAGTCAAGTCAAAATTATTTAGGAAACACAACTGCGCCGGCGAGAAAAGCTCCGCACCCTTTTCAGGACTCCAGTTTCAGTTTACGGGATGCTGTTTTAATGACACCCTCGATGTAGTTCTATTGGTTGAGAGTTTGGCGTTAAACTCGACCAGGTTTCAGCACCCCACTGCCAGACTCTGTTTAAAGCCTGGTCAAGTTCAGCGCAAAGTTTTTGCCTATTTGGCTCAATGTTGATTTGCTTAGCCGCGGCGTGACCGAGATATCGCCCGTGCACAGTACTGTCATCTGCATAGCAATGTATGGGCCCAGTATTGAGCATACATTGATAGGCAGGAGAAACAGTGTAGGCGATGAGTTTTTTTAACTATTACATTATTATAGGTAGTGGACATGAAAGAAGCTCGCATTGACAAGATTTTGGCATCAATCACTAAGACTATCTTAGTCCATTTGCCTGAAGAGGCTGTCGATCCAAACGTTTTCTACGAAGAGAATCTCATTCGACGTGATGAAATCGGTATGTTAAAATATTTATCTCCGCAAACATTGAAATTACTGTTTACTGATTTTATGGCGGTGTATTGATTTTACTGATATTAGATTATTTTCCGAATGAGCTAGAAACTATTTTATTTATTACAAGCCGACGTTTCGGCTACTTTACTGGAGCCGTGGTCACGGAAGACTGATGTAGCATTGTCTTTGACTTTAATGTAAAAGTTATTTTCAAAGTACCCGAATATTTTTCAACTAATGTTGTTGCTATATAATTATGTCAAAGTACTTATAATATTTTATGCGATTTGATATTTTACAGCACGAGAGATTCAGCAGAAGTCATGGAATGCTGAAATTGCTGTCATAGAACTCATACATAAGTTTCTCGATAGCGTTCCTTCAAAACAAATAAGAGATTTAAAGGACAAGTGGTAATTTTAATTGTATATATATGTACTTGAGGACTTAATATAAAAGATATCAAATAATTGTTGCCTTGTTGTTCTACACATAATTGTATATAATGGTATTATATTTTTATAAAGGTTGGACATAGAAAAAGCTTTGAAACAAGTCACATCCGCAACAAGGGTGTGGCCTGAGGATGCAGGTATGTTTGTAGTTGGCATTATAAGAATATTAGGCAAGAAAATCTTGTAAATGTAAACAATTATTCAAAGCCCAATACTCTACAATGAACTTTGCTTACAGCGTTTATGGAAATCGAAAATCCAGATAGATTTGAGGTAGTACCGACTATCAACGAGTGTAATGAATTATTTGCTTATTTCGCTACAAAATGTGTTGAGTCACTAATAAAATGTACCAGACAAAGTCTTGATACACTGAGACGACGTGCTTCAGTATCGAGGTAAACAATTAGTTTTATTTGTAAAACAACTGCTCTTATTTTTCTTACTTTATTTGTTCAGAATGATAATCGTTGTTTTGTGTTCAGTTTCTTGACAATGACTACTGATCCCGAAGAACAGAAAAAACTAAAACCTCTTATGTTGACTCGCATGTATCTGCAAATACCGAGGATTTTGATAAAACCTACTCTTGATGAGATACAGACTTCATTTTCACAGGTAATATGTCTCTATTTCTCAAACAAAGGTCGATGAACATATTCACTACTCGAAAATTCATGAACATCACTCATCAAAACTTATTGATCGATTCTAGGTAGTATTAAATTGTATAATGGATACTCATCGAAATGTGTTCATGTGGGGACAACAGGAACAACTAAAGGATGCAAAATTAGGTGGCGCGTCATCACTCTTGGCAACGAGTAGTAGCGCAGGTATTTCTTCATATTCGAGTAAATTTTCATTATAACTAAGTGTACATTTTCTGTTCATATCGGGATTCTTTACATTATTTTCTTACATCTGAAGAGAAAATAAAACAAACAGAAGCTTAGTCAATTTACTATCAATCCCATGAGTGATAGTAAAGTTACATAAACATTTGTAAATGAATACCGATATTGTTATAGATGGGTATCACCTGTGATTAGAAGTAACAACACACAATGACCTAAGTAGTACAAAAATACGCTTACATTTTAAAGTTGCGCCTCCTGGCTACCGTATCAATAAAAATAGAATCAGTCGTGAAAAACAGTATTCGTCATTGCTCTTAACTAAAGGGGTTTTCAAAAGGAAATAAATTACAATTGCAGGCACACGCAGTGCGTCAACTGTTGGCGGAATTAGAAATTATTTCCGTATGGTGTCGGAACATAAAGATATTGTCAGAGCCGTGATGGCGTTACAAGGAATGATGTACATGTATAAACCAGATATCGAAAAATTGCTGAAGGTTAGTATTCTTAGACTTTTAATGTAACAGATATTTACGATCACAACGAAAATAAAATAGGTACTTATGTATTAAAGCTTGATCTTTGTTCTGACATATATATATTTTTATTAACATTTGTGAATTTGGTCCCCAAAATGATATGTGGGAAGCAATTAATTTATCGCTGCTTGGTTTCCATTTCTGCTTCATTTATTTAGATTCTATTAATGTTTTGTTTTGTATATTGTAGAGCTACGGCCGATTTGAGCATTTGTGGGCAGAGGATAGAGTGCAACAAGTGCAGGACTTTGTTGATTCTAATCCTCTTAACGTCATTGTGAAGGACATGCTCCACAAGTATGAGGGTCAGACTACTGAAGTGCAAAATTTGCCTAACCGACACATTATCGGTTCTATTGAGATAAATACGGGTATGTTTATTCATATTGTGAATTTTATAGTGATTTTGTATTTCTGTATTGGTACGTTAACGCAAATATATCAAATGCTTGCAACTTGAGTAAAACGATGAAGCTGAATACGTTAGAAAGATTTTGGCCAACATTTTTTGTTTGGCAAATATGTAAGATATTTTTTTGTAAATGTATACCCCTGTATTAAGTTATTCATTTGAGGGACTGTTTCCTGTATTGTCTTGAGGGACTTTCATTCCATTAATAGAACAAAGAGTAACTAGATTCTAAGCAACAGTTTGTAGTGTTGTCTCACAAGGTGTTGTCCCATAAGGATTCGGAACTCAGGGCACATGACGCAATGCTAAGCGGTAGCCACTATCACTCCACAGTAATTTGTGCAGTCAAAATGAATTATATATGTATATTATTGCGCAATATGTTATGTATGTTGGTGTTATTAACTTTGATGTTTTACTTTACAGATGATATTAAATTGGCTCTACATTTGGAGTCGATTGAGTGGAAGAGAACCCTAGGCAAACTGTTATGTTTGGCGTACAAGGAAAGAGTGATAAAGATGATGCAATTTATCAAAGACCGCATGAAAACAATGAGTAAAAGGATTAAAGATTTGGATGACGTCAGAGTTGCTATGATGTGTTTGGCGCTAATCAGAGAAAATTTTATCGGGTAATAAGCTTTTGTAAATGGATCATACAATATTATTTAGAGGGTCTTAGTCGCGATAATTAACTTATTTAAAGGCATAAATGCATTGAGATAACATAACAACTAGAGTAACAAACTCCTACAATTGACGTTAGAAATAGCGTGGCGACCAGCCGAGATAGCTGACGTAGCTTTGAAACCAATAAAGACCTTAGAAAAAACCTATATTCACCTCTTTCACTTATTCGAAAATGACATTCCAAAACATAAACTTGAATGAGACAACAACTTAACGTCAATTGTGAAAAATGCGGTGTTCTCCAATTTGTAAAAATGTTTTCTCCCAAAACATAACGGAGAGAAGAAGCACTCATACATACATACATTCTTAAATTAATGAATCCTAAAAACATAACAAACCTGTTTTGAGCAGTCGTGTAAAAATTGGTATCAAATTGTGTAGAAATTGAAATAAACAAAATAAATGTAATAAATAAAAATATTTAAAGGCATTTTGTTGTTCATTATATCTCTTCAATTTCTTTTTAAAAATAAAGGAATTAAATCTATAAGACAAAACGGTAAAAGAAATACAACTAAAATAACTATTTGCTGATTCGTATTATAGGAGGAATAAGTCTTTGTCTTGAAACAAGGAATGAGTCCAATAATTAGTCCGGTAGTCAAATGACAACGCTCATCACATTACGAAACTCCCGTAAAAATCTTTTTTTTTATAGCATAGGTAGACAGTCGAACAAGCAGGTCACCTGATGGTAAGTAATCACCGCCGCCCATAGACACCTACAATGCCCCAAGGATCACGAGTCGAATAGGAGTGCCGGAAAAGACGCGTCAAGACGTCAAGAGTCAGAGCCAGCTCAGGAGCGCAAACTTTCAGCACAATTGGAGGAATACCATCTGGCCCACTCGACTTCTGAACGTCCAAGGAGAGGAGAGCTCTACGAACAGATTTAACTCTAAACTGAACATCTGACATAGAGCCCCCAAATCGCGGGATGGCCGGCGGTAATTTACCTCCGTCGTCTAAAGTCGAGTTAGAGGCAAAAGGACACCCTAGTAGATTTGAGCTTTGTCTTTTGCATCATAGGCCAATGATTTGTCTTCCCTGCGCAGAGGTGGAAAGGAAGGCCGACAGATGTTACTTTCAGCAGCTTTGGCAAGAGACCAAAAAGCTCGTGTACCCGAGGGCATTCGAGATAGTCTCTCGCCAAGTCTGCGCTTTCGCTTTGGCCACAGCTCTTTTGAAGGGTCCGGAGGTGTAGTTATACCCTTTCTTGTAGAGCTTTACTTTCGGGTCCTCGGCCGAAACCGCATTGGCCCAGGCTTGGTACTTTTCTTGCTTGAGGTCAGAAGCCTCCTTGCAGACGGACAATAAACAAGGCTGGGACTTACCACCAACGGGTACTACAGAATTTGGGATGACTAGTTCCATACCCTGCAGCACCAATGTCAGTAACAGAGTCAGCGATAGCGGTAGGATCCTCAAACGCAATCGGCTGTGGACAATTCGAGATGCTCCATGAGTCGGTCAGTTTTGGCATCACCCCTGTTAGACCTGTAAGGGCAGGCGTAAACGTGAGGGTGGTCGTCGCAATCGATACGCAGCCAGAGTGGAAAGGTCTCTTCAAAATTGCCGAGGCGGCGGACGTAGACATCATCCCTAATGAACAATACGCATACACCGGCGCGTGGCACAAACTTGTGCTCAAGCTTGTAGCCAGAGTACTGCAAATACGATGTGCCCAGTGGGGACGATATCTGGGTCTCCGTCAAAAAGAGCAAAGTAAGGTTTTCGGCCTCAAGATCGTAGTGGACCGAGTTAAGGTTCGAATGTAACCCCCTTACATTACAGAAATGTATACGGATGGCAGGTGGCGGGGTGGCTGCAGTTAATTTGCCCTTGCCTCTTGCGAGCGGATTTTTGCTCACCCTAGAATACGCAGGGTGGCCTGAGCGGTAGTGCTCAGGGAGAGATTGCCCAGCGTGGGTACTGCTACTCCTAGGGTACTGTGTTTTTAAAAGTCGCTGTCATATTGGGAAGGGGGAAGTGGTTGGTCCTCCGGGTCTCACTCTCACCTAAAAAATGGGATGTTAAAATTTTTATTAATTGACAATACCGTGAAGTTCAATGATTTATTGCAATTTTATTGCTATTTACAAAGTATGAAATAAAATATCCTGACTTTATCAACGTAAATTACAATATTTCACTGCGTATCTACTCTTTTAACGATCGTTGTCTTTTTGTGTCGACAAATTTGACACTTAATGATAATATTATGACAGTATTAGGTCTACGGACCTATCAACGCGTTCTTTGCTAATCTAGTTGTTGAATAGATCAATGCATAAATACCTCTGTTATTCTCCTACGTTTCTACCGGCTTGCAACGATCGTGGTGATCGTGGATCGTGGTCACGGAGGGACTGACACAACCGTTGCAAGCCGGTAGAAACGTAGGAGAATAACAGACGTATTTACGCCTATAAAATATAGTAAATTATGTAGTAAGACCCGCTAAATAATATTGTATGATGTATAAAAATCGCGAAAGTGTAAGATCGATTATTTTCTGAATGGGTCTCAATCGCGTGAACTTAAGATACGAGTATAATCACATCAATCACATGCTCCAAGGTTACGACGGCTTTGCATTCTTGGCTATGGTCACTGGCAGACTCTTTCTACATCATATTTTTTTATGTTTCTGCTTCATGGCAATCTGTTTAAAAATAGGTAATAACAGCAGTATTATTTATAGGTTCTATCAATCAATCTGTTTAAGACAATAGGCCACTTCTTTGTTCGATTTCTCAATTTATGTTTTCCTCAAGAGCCTTATTTGTATGAAAATTATTTTCACACGACTCTCTTGATGTCAAGTGGTAAATCTTTTATGTAGGCTCGGTATGTCACTTCTTTTTAGCCGGGTATGCTGAAGAGCGCCTTCTCCACACAGAGCGTGTGCCAGTTTGTTTACATGGGCGGTCAGTTTCTCTTGGAATTTCAGGCTGTTTTGGGTTATTTCCTGTCGAACTGTTTTGAGGCCGAGGTCGAGGTATATGTATCTATTACTTATACAATGAGGGATGCAAAACATTTTTCTCAGAGCTTTGGTCTGGAATCTCTCTAGGATATCTATATTAATGTTGCTGGCCGTTCCCCACAGTTGTATTCCGTAAGTCCAGATTGGTTTTATGGTAGTTTTGTACACTAGCATTTTGCTGTTAGGATTTAGTTGGGAATGGCGCCCCAATAACCAGTTCAGTGACCGTAGTTTTCTAGTTGTTTGCGTTTTGTCCAAATATCCTTTTGCCACGTAAGTTTCCTGTCCAGGTACATTCCCAAGTATTTTGCGTGATTATCTTGAGGGATTACTTTGCAGTTTAGCGTAACCGGTGGACATGTTTATCTCCTAAGTGTGAATGTTACATGTACTGATTTGCTCTCATTGGCTTTTATTCTCCAATGCTTTGTAGAATCTACATCATTTAAATAAATTTTATAAGATTATTGTTTAGCTTATTGACCTAAAAAATCAACTTACCTATTTATATTTCCAACAAGCTATACCTAATTTATATTAGTAATGGCTGATATGAATAAGTGAAGTATGTTTTCAGAATGGACATGGAGCTCGATATAATCGAAGAGAGTTACGCAACATTTGCACAGTTCGATATAGATATCCCTAAGGAGGACGCCGATATGGTGTATGGGTTGCGTTACGCTTTCCAAAACATGCTACTAATGGTAATTATTTATTTAAATGAACTCGATCATGGCTCCACTCCAATGTATATATTATGTTTAAGTTGTAGTGCACATCAATGTAGTAGACCTAATCAAATATTCCTTGTCGTAGTCCCAGCAGGTGCAACAAAGAATAGTGGATATGCAAGGACCCCTGCAGAAGGAGCTCACAGAAGGCGTGGCTCAGTTCGTGGACGATGTGACGAAGTTCGACGCTGACTACGATGCGTTTGGTCCTCTCACACCTGGCTTGACAGCTAGAGAAGCCAGTGACAGGTATATATACTAGTTGAAACTTTAAACGACGTCTAGCCTACCGAATATATTTTCGAGTTAGTCTGCTTGATATAAAATGAGCAAAAACATGTAGAAATATTGGACAATGTGCTATAGAATAGCCGCGGCACATGTAGGACTACTGTTTTATTTAGTAGACTACTGTTTTATTGAGTATGGAATTCAAAATAATTGTGTTTAATTTTGGCACTTTATGAGTGTTACTATTGAAGGATCGATGTGATGAAACTATGGACTTCAAACGGTGCCTGCCTGGTACTCTTATAGTATCAGTTTGCGTGACGTTTATCTTTATTTACCTACTATTTATTCATAAATACTAACGAAGCCTATGTCCATCAGTGGACGTCTCTAGGCTAAGATGAATACTAACTATGTGAAACGTCTTATCTATTTACAGAGTAATAATGTTCCAGGCGAGATTTGATGAGTTATGGAGGAGGTTCGAAATGTATTCTAATGGTGAAAAATTGTTTGGCATGGAGGTTCAAGATTATCCAATTTTACACCAAAAGAAAAAAGAGTTCAATTTGCTTAGCAAACTGTAAGACCTGACTCTCATTTAAAATTAATTTTGTTCTCAGATTGTTTTTCATGCTGTTCAGCTATTTGCCTTTTAATTTTTTTAGATTTTGAAATTAAGCTACAGTTTACGGATCCCATAAAATCCTGTAAACTGTAGTTTAATTTCAATGTGTAACATTCGCGTAAACCCAAGAAGTTATTTTTAGATGCTAGTTAATAGTTAAATAATCGATTTTAAGCTGTTGCGATTTCGAAAATTGGTTGACGGGTCTTAATCGCGTAAAATTAACTTATTTAAGGTATAAATGTGTTTTCGACGTTTCGGTGGTCTTGCACCAGTCGTGATCACGGAAAGCGTAGTAAAGTGAAATAAATAAATATGTTACACCGGTATACGCTGCATGTGTTACCTACACAAACATTGCTTAAATTAATGCTCCTGTTTTTATTTTTTTTACAGTTACAGTTTGTATTTGGCTGTGATGAATTCCATTGATGGCTACTTCGAGACTCCCTGGGGAGAAATTGATATAGAAGCAATTGTTGCTCAACTGGCAGAATTTGACATAAGGTGCTGTTTTTGCCCATTTCACAAATGATATTTATTTTTTAAAACTTTAAGCAAGTCTTTTATCTAAATGCCTTAAATGATAATCTAGGTGTCGCAAATTACCTAAAGCGATGAGAGACTGGCCTGCTTTTATTGACTTGAAGAAAAAGATTGATGATTTCAACCAGACTTGTCCACTATTGGAACTCATGGCTGACAAGGCAATGAAAGAGAGACATTGGAAGAGATTGGAAGCTTTACTGAGTACGTACACGATGTCTTTTCTGTTGGGACATTGCTAAAAGATGATTACCGCCTAAGCACTGTACTTCAGGCAAATACACTATGAAAAAGTGAATTTTCTGAATTTCCGTAATTAACTACGATTAATAAGAATTTAGCCTGTCCGTCTGTCCGACTATGGTGTATCTCAGACACTGTCTGCACTAAATATCTGTAATTTGTCAAGGTTGGATGAAGTTTAACATAGTCGCCAATCATAAAGAGACCCATACGTTAAAACTTAACGTTATTATTTTGCATTTCGTGAGCTATTCTAAACAAAGGTATATAAAGTCAACCGACATTATTGAAATCAGAACTTGTTTTATCTTTACATGATAATGAGAAATAGTTGATTGCCATTTTTTTCAAAACGATAACTGAATTATGTTTGAAAACATTGGTCTTGAACATAATTATGGTATTTATACATCGATGACTATTACCGATAAAATATGCTTAAAATATAATTCGTGGATTTATATTTGCGTAGCTTAGCAGCAAAGTTCATATGATTTATTATTACCTAGAATGTAACTAATTCTTTTGCAGAATGCGTATTGGACGTGGAGTCTGAATCATTTACGTTAGCTAATGTTATGGAGGCACCGCTGCTCGAAAACAAAGAGGAAGTTGAAGTGAGTTTAAGATTACGAAACATATTATTTTAGACCTTCGAGATTGTATTAATTCGAATTTTGGCGTAGCTGGAGTGTAAGCGACTGCCACGACCAGAATCATGGGTTCGATTCCCGCTCAACTCAAATATTTGTGTGCATGAATATGGATGTTTGTATATATTAAAAAAGTATATAATTATGTATGTTTATCAATTGTCTAGTACCCATAGTACAAGCTCTGCTTAGTTTGGAACTAGATAACAGGTGATATTGTGTGTATGCGGTAAGTACAATATTATATTTTAGGTATTATTGTCATACAGGTATTTAAACTTCGTGGTCTAACAATCTCGTATGAAAATGTAAAAGTATAATTATTGTGTAAGTAGACTGAAAATCATGTCTTTGACACATATTTTTTTGCTTTTACCACATATAACTGTAATTGATGTAACATTTGCTACAGACAAATTTAAGACCGATCCGATATCCGAGATCAAAATAATTATGCAGACGCCCAATTCTCCTAAATAAATTTGTTCAAAATGGAGTTTCGATCTAACGTCAGTGTCATACTAAAGCCATAAATAGTATTCTCTTAAAATAACTGATATTAGAATGATATTGCGACTAGATTGTAAATTGTACAATGTGTCAAAATATTTGTCAACCTCGAACTATATAAGTCAAATTAGACGATAATGTCAATAAGTTAGCAGAATACCAATTGTGAGTCAATTCAAAATATAATCTCATTTCATTCAAAATATAGTTTCGATGTCAGATAAAATACGAGAATTGGCCTCTGATGTTTTTGTTTAGGATATCTGCATCAGTGCGGTGAAAGAAAAGGACATAGAAGCCAAACTGAAGCAAGTGGCGGCAGACTGGGCGCTTATAGATCTACAATTCTGCAATTTCAAGAACAGAGGCGAATTACTGATAAGACCTCAAGAAACTCTTGATACTATTACGCTACTTGAAGACTCTTTGATGATTCTTAATTCTCTGGCTTCGAACAGGTATGTTTGACATAAATATACGTACGAGTATATTTAGTCCGTGCCACGAGAACATAGACTTTTTGTAAACAAAGAATTTTTACTAAGTGACTTAGCGATAGTTCTGTCAAAAACAAATAATGTCAAATCCAATGAGCGCAACGGTACATACAGTCCGTTCACAGTTATTTTACCTCTGACAGATGTCGGTGTTTATTTTCTTTATGTTGGAATTGTACTCTGTGATGACAGGAATGTAAAATAGGGTTACCCGTGCATAACATTTTACCCAATATTAGTGGAAATGCTTCAAAAATTCAAATGCTTGAAGCTCATGGCCGCAAAGTGGTTAGATTACCGCCATACCACTGCGAGCTAAACGCAATTGATTTTATTTGGAGTCTCATTAAAAGGCGAGTCACAAGCAAACATTTAGGACAAGAGGCAACCAACATTGTGAATTTAGCTGAAGAAGCTTTTCAATCTATCACTGCAGAAGACTGACAAAAACAATGCAAACATGAGCGCCACATTGAAGACAAGCTTCGTGAAACAGGTCTACGGATGCTGAAATGGACAGGTTCATAATACAATTAAATTCTGAGTCTGATACAGAATATGACAGCAGTTACGAATCATCATAACATTGGCAGTCCACATGGATCATTCTTATAGACTCACGCCTGTTTCCATGCAGGGGTAGGCAGAGGTGTAATATTACACCCACATGATTCTTATTCAAAATAAATATGAAAATTAAATTTGCAGTTCTTGTATTTGATAATTAGAACCTCACGTTGGCGTAATTATGATGCGTTTACCTTTATATATAGACAACATTTTTATTATAACTACTTAAATATCTTCATAGAAAATTAGTTATTTCGTAAGAAAATAAATGTACATGCATATAGTCATGCCAATATCAAGAGGTTTTGTTACAAACATTACTTCCAAATATTTAATACGATCGCTTAGGCAATAAAAAAACAAGTACATTTTTAGCAATAATGTATATTTAAAATGGGAGTATTATATACCAAATATAGCAACACAACGCCCAGGTTGGCCAATCTAACAGCTAGAGGTAAAATAACTGTGAACGGACAGTAGATACGTGTCATTGGAAACTAATATGTCAATGGATCGGGTTTTTATCGATATTATGCGCTGTCAACAGGATCTTTTGATGTTTTAAGGTGCTCAAGCATAGAATGTCAACATTTGGCGTTAGTTCATTGAAATGTTACATTCTTGGGCTTAACATGCATTTATCAGAGGACAAAATAATTTTTTTTAGTTATCAAGAAGGGGTAAATGTAAAGTAAAATACAAGTTTATAGGATCGCAACGCTCTTCCCGCTGCCGGCATCTCGAAAAAGCGTGTGCAGAATGGCAGATGGCAAACAAAATTATTTATACCTAAAAAAAAAAGGCGTTATTAGACTACCGTAACTTTTAATGGATTTTGTTTAAGTTCATTCTGACGATTTCATTCACAGACAACGTAAAATCTTCATGCCTAGGAATTTTAATGTAATGTACTATCTAGTTATCTGAAATATTGTTCACTGTTGGTCAATAATTTAATATTTTAGGAGAGGTAGGCTACTTTGCAAATGATTAATTGTCTATGATTAAAAAAAAATCATGTCAATAATAGAGTAACATTTATGTACTCTAACATTTACATACATGTTACTCTAATTTTCCTTAATTTATACAATAAATTACGTGTAAATCGACAAAAAATCGGCAAATTTATGAACATTCGACCATTCAAAGACAAAATCAAATATTTTTATTTCAGTAAAATTCAACAATATAAATTTAAAAACATAGTGGCATAATTAGGCATTGAAAAAAAAACTGTTCAAAAAGTTTAAAATCTAAAACACAAATGTTTGAAAAAAGGTTGTGATGCCCTGAATGTTTGTTTACAAAAAGTCTATCTTCTCGTGGCACCAACTATAGGTACATACATAGACTAACGCGTGTTTCCCGGAGGGTTAAGCAGAGACTACGGAAGGCCATTTGCAACGATCTTTACGACATATCTTTCTTGCTTCATTCACTCTCATCAAATTTCTCATGCATGCTCTTCGGTTATTGTTTCTTTCTTATCTATCTTGACATAAATATCATATCCATGCTTTTCAATCACGAATATCATGTATCAGTAATTTATCAGTCTAGATTAACAAGTGTTTGTAACCTTTTTCTTCGACAATTTTTTAAACTTAGCGCATTATAAAGTAACAAAATTTGTGTTAAAAGATATTTAAGATATTAGAAAAGCAACCAGATTAACTTCTTAGACGCGTTTTACAGATATAATGCACCATTCAAAAAGGACATTCTACTCTGGATCAACAAATTAGTCAATACAAGTGAGATCCTAGAGAAGTGGCTGCAGGTGCAAACTTTGTGGATGTACTTGGAGGCTGTGTTCGTTGGGGGTGACATTGCCAAACAACTGCCGGCGGAGGCCAAGCGATTTGGAGTATGTCACTGACGAGTTTTCCAATAGCTTCTTAACAGTAATATACTAACATTGATATAATAACCTTCGAAGCACATTCTCGAATTAAAGTGACGTTTAAAATCGTCCACATTGTGTTAAACTGGTTAAAGTTATAATAATACTACTTGTCTTAAAGTTGACCGTATGAACATCCTAAATAAGTGCATTTTGCGTCTATTTTTTCGGTCGGTTGTAAGACGCTGACTATACTGTATTTATGGTTATTATATCACTGTATACTAATAGTCTTACACTGTCTTTCGGTACATGAACGTATTTTCGTTTCGAGTATCCAATGTCCGTGTGGTGACGGATTAAGAATACAAAATGTCACCACCCCATATCATCCCCTGGGGGTCGTAAGAGCCGACAGAGGGACCATACTATGCAGAAAACAGCACTGTAAGAGAAGGAAAACTTTAAATAAACCCTATACCAACCCGTTTGGCCAGCGTGGTATAGTAGGCCAATTCCTCCTTTCAAAGGAGAGGCTTAGTCCAGCAGTGGACTGTAAAGGGCTGATGATGATGATCCAATATTTGCGACACTATTGCAGGCTATTTTCATGGATATACTTACTAAAGTTATATTAGTTATTTTAAGCTTAATTATAATGTTTCTTGTTTTATTATTTTCATAAAAAGACTTTATATGTTTAAGTACCCTAACTATGGAGGCTTGTTATTATCAATATGACCAAATAACACTATCTATACTTTGTTTTTTTTTATTAGTATACTAGCTGTCGCCCGCGGCTCCGCCCGCGTGGATGTCGGTTATCACGATAAAAACTATCCAATGAAAAACATTAGCTATCGAGAAATCGAATGCACTTTCCTAATTATTACAGGTATTATTTTATCGATTTGTAGCCGGGTGTTAGGCGCACGCTAATCGATATTTAGGCCCACTTGCACAACGATTCTTAAATTGAATTAAGGTGAATTTAACGAGAAAAAAAATATTAAACATCACTAGCGTCTTGCACAACGAAAACTATGTCGAGTAATATGATTTAAGAACTGTCAAAATTAATCACCGAAAATCGGCTGTTTAGTGGCTAATTTCATTTAAGAACTGTCACACTGATGTTGGCATCTTGTCATTAGCGTCGAGAATTATCTATAATTATATAACTGGACCGGACGACGCAGCAGGGGGAGGCCTATGTCCAGCAGTGGAGTCTCTAGGCTGACATGATGATGATGATGATATAACTGATAACAATACCTACTTGTGTTATTGTTAACCCTAGAATCCTACACTATTTGGCGCACATGTAATTCCTACACTGGGGTGCTGGAACACCCCATACTAAAATGACTGTAATCCTTAAAATAAAAAAAAAACAGTTCATGAAAATACGTTTTATTAAACATAACCGGTAACTTGAGATCACAAATCAGCCTTATTACACAAAGTTAAATATGGTTTGAGCAACAGCGCTTGTAGGATTTGGTCCTTTTTTGAGGATCACTGCAATGGACTAAGTTGGCATCCGGTAACGGTCCTCCAAATGTTCATGTATCAGTTCCAAACCTAATTTCAAAACTGTCTGCTGAAACTTTATATTTGGCTTATTATTTGATCTTGAACACTTGTAATGAACCCAGGAATTACAACTGGTCCCAACTTCTATTTCTTCCTCGCCAGATTTGTGGTCTAGAATAGAGCTTATTTCTTCGTAATTCAAACCTCTGACAGCCATCCGAAACAAAATAAATATTGATTTGAATGATTCATTGAATTTTACCTTCATAATATCTAAAAATATCTGTATTTAATTCATATAAGACTATTGTTTTAATAAATAATCAAATTTAATAACTTATTACATACTAGAGGACGCCAGCAGCTACGCCTGCATTTTTTTTTAATTTACCCGTTTTGGCCGATCCCGTAGGAATTTCGGGAAATCCCTTCTTAGTGCACCCCTACGGTCCCCAAGGAACATACATGCCAAATTTCAGCTTCCTGCGCCCAATAGCTTCGGCTGTAGCGTGTCTGTCAGTCAGTCAGTAACGCAAGGATTTTATATATTAAGAAGATAAATGCATCAATTGTAATAAATAAATAATCTTACGATTTTACTACACTGGGGTACTGGCGTACCCCACAGCACTTATACAGGCGACCACACAACGCGGCCCTCGTCACGGTATTGACGTAACGCGAGCGGTTGACACCAAACTTTAATACTCCGACGCGCGAATTTGTGGATATTAAAGAAATTAAGGCCCACTTGCACAACGATTCTTAAATTGAATTAAGATGTATTTAGCGAGAAAAAACATATTAAACACCACTAGCGTCTTGCACAACGAAAAATTTGTCGAGTAATATGATTTAAGAACTGTCAAAATTAATCACCGAAAATCGGCTGTTTAGTGGCTAATTTCATTTAAGAACTGTCACACTGATGTTGGCATCTTGTCATTAGCGACGAAAATTATCAATAATTATATAACTGGACCGGACGACGCAGCAGGGGGAGGCCTATGTCCAGCAGTGGACGTCCCTAGGCTGACATGATGATGATGATGATATAACTGATAACAATGTACCTACTTGTGTTATTGTTAACCCTAGAATTCTACACTATTTGGCACACATGTTATTCCTACACTGGGGTTCTGGAACACCCCATACTAAAATGACTGTAATCCTTAAAATAATATAAACTATTCTTGAAAATACATTTTACTAAACAGAATCGGTAACTTGAGATCACAAATCAGCCTTATTACACAAAGTTAAATGTAGTTTGAGCAACAGCGCTTGTAGGATTTGGTCCTTTTTTGAGGATCACTGCAATGGACTAAGTTGGCATCCGGTGACGGTCCTCCAAATGTTCATGTATCAGTTCCAAACCTAATTTCAAAACTGACTGCTGAAACTTTATATTTGGCTTATTATTTGATCTTGAACACTTGTAAAGAACCCAGGAATTACAACTGGTCCCAACTTCTATTTCTTCCTCGCCAGATTTGTGGTCTAGAATAAAGCGTATTTCTTCGTAATTCAAACCTCTGACAGCCATCCGAAACAAAATAAATAAACTTAATTGAATTTTACCTTCATAATATCTAAAAATATCTGTATTTAATTCATATAAGACTATTGTTTTAATAAATAATCAAATTTAATAACTTATTACATATAAATGCATCAATCGTAATAAATAAATAATCTTACGATTTAACTACACTGGGGTACTGGTGTACCCCACAGCACTTATACAGGCGACCACACAACGCGGTCCCTCGTCACGGTATTGACGTAACGCGAGCAGTTGACACCAAACTAAAATACTCCGACGCGCGAATTCGTGGATATTAAAGATATTGAGATATTTAGAAAACAAATCGGTGTGGGGTGCACCTGCACCCCATGTAGGGTTCTACGGTTAATGCTTAAAAGTTTCTAGTTATTATTTGTCAATTGTCATTTCGTTGCTAGGCGACGACAAGGCGTTTTGTTTTATGCTCAAAGTATATATAGTCTAAGGTTTTATGCGAAACCATACGCATAACATCGTTAAAATCGTAACAAAAAGGCTTCATGCCAAGAAACAAAACGTAGAAACTACTTTACCGACCTCATAAAATGTTTAACTAAATCTAAGCGTTGTTGTCGTTGTGCAAGAGGACGCTAAATACTTTTAAGTTAAATTATTTTATGCTGTTAATTCTGTTCAAAAAATTTAAATTAAGGAGTGACTTAAATCAAACGTTACGCAAGTGGGCCTAAGATATTTAGAAAACAAATCGGTGTGGGGTGCACCAGCACCCCATGTAGGGTTCCAGGGTTAATGCTCAAAAGTTTCTAGTTATTATTTGTCAATTGTCATTTCGTTGCTAGGCGACGACAATGCGTTTTGTTTTATGCTCAAAGTATATATAGTTGTAAGGTTTTATGCGAAACCATACGCATAACATCGTTAAAATCGTAACAAAAAGGCTTCATGCCATGAAACAAAACGTAGAAACTACTTTATCGACCTCATAAAATATTTAACTAAATCTAAGCGTTGTTGTCGTTGTGCAAGAGGACGCTAAATACTTTTAACTTAAATTATTTTATGCCGTTAATTCTGTTCAAAAAATTTAAATTAAGGAGTGACTTAAATCAAACGTTACGCAAGTGGGCCTTAGTTAAGCGCTTAAAAGGTTGTTCCACAACAAATGTTCTATATCTTCGAGTTTTATGAGTCAACATAAAATGCTTATCAGGCGTAATGTTTTTTACCAAGCCACATTTTTTATTTCTTATAGTTTCACTGGGCTGTTGTGGTTCTGGATCAGATGTTCTGGAAAGTGTTCCAGAATCAGTTATAGCCTATATGTTGCCCAGATTTAATAACAATATAACAAAAAAAGTTTCATTCAAATCCGTCTAGTAACTTCAGAGATAAAAGTGTGCAAACAGATAAACAGACAGACAGATTTTTTTTTTAGATTCTTGCTCCGTTACTGATTGTTAGCCTGAATTATTTTTTGTAAATATATTCAATGTACAGATTTCTTTTTACTTATTATATGTATAGATAAGCCTTCTTTTATATAAATAATTAGTAATGGATAAATGTAACGAACAAGTAAATTTGCCGTTCCACTTTCTTACTTGTTTAACACTACTTTTTTTTTGACTCATGATGGAAACCAAACAATTTACGGGCTTACCCCTCCAGGCTGGGCCCCGTGAAGTGGCTGTGACTCCCCGACGAAAAGCGCCGGGACTACCCACTAAAACCACCATGGTGTTCCCCTATCCGATCCAATTGAACGGCGGCGGGGTCACGGGCACTGCGTTAGCATTACTACCGCGATTGTTTAACACCACTACTACTGTTTGGACTATATTCTCAACTCGATCGCGACCTATACCTACTCACTGTTAGGAGGCCGGATCCGTTTATCTTTTTAAAAAAAACTCGCAAGTAGAAAACCCAAAGTTTATTTGCGCTTTACAATATCACACCGTAAAAATGGAAAATTCAATGGTTATAAACCGTACCGTACACTGTCGCGTCTCAGATCTAACCGATTGAATGAAATTAATAATTAAAGTAAATCGAATAATGCTTATTGTACAATTTACGGTAAAGGAAAATTACGACGGAATAGTAATTACTGACTAGGCTTTATTTACATAGAAATAAGGGATATAACATCACGATGGCGACGTCTGCTCGCAGTTTGAGGTTTTTTGCTTTTACGTAATTTAAATATCCCGAAAGACAATATAAAACTGATTACAAAAGCCGCATTCCTTTACGAAAAATACGAACTGTTTTACTTTCATCAGACTATCGACAAGCAATATGTAAAAATAATGTACCGAGCGCGAGACATAGTCAACTGCGTGGAGACATGCACGTCGGATGACACTCTGAAACAAATGCTGCCACATTTGTACGAGCAATTGGAGGCTTGCCAGAAGTCACTCTCCGGTTACTTGGAGACCAAGAGACTTATCTTCCCCAGATTCTTCTTTGTGTCGGATCCAGTGTTGTTGGAAATTCTTGGACAGTCGTCGGATCCTCATTCCATACAGGTAACTTTATAAAATAGTCAATCATGTATTAGTTATAGTATTTCCAATGCTAACAAATATATATAGCCTCGTATCCAATCAAAAATTTGGGGACCTTTCATATTTACCAAAAGACTTCAATATTTTTTTATTAGAGACATTTTACATGATGATCTAAATTACAAACTTGACGTTCCAGCCTCATCTGCCGAGTATCTTCGATGCGATATATACCGTTGACTTCGATGATAAAGAAAGGATTACGGTAATGAACTCTGCCAATGGGGAGTCTATTCCTCTCGAAAAACCAGTCAATTGCATAGGAGGCGTGGAGGTAAGAACCGAAAAGGGCATTATTCAATATTTGCGATACATATTATAAAATGAGGTTCTCTAGTCACTCTGGCGTGCTGATGCTGAACACGATGAGCACAAAAATTAGCAAATGGATTTTTGTGTGGTCTTCACCAATAGATTCTGATTGTGTTATTAATTCATATAATTCTAGTAAATTCTAGTATTTTAAGTATATAACATAATTTGAATTGGTCTCTTTTACAGTATTGGTTAAATACTTTATTGACTTCAATGTTAGAAACCGTCAAAAACGTGATTGCTAATATAGCACAAACAATGATTGGTGACCCAGAATTTGAATTTCTGACTGGTTTCTGGAATTTCCCTGGACAGGTAAATATCAAATTTCTTAACGGTGACACTTTAATATTTCTTCTACGCCTAACATGATTTGTCGTGAAAATAATGACGACGTTATATTAATGACTATAGTTGGTGCCACGAGAAGATAGACTTTTTGTAAACACACATTCGGGGCTTCACAACCTTTGTTTCAAACAGTTGTTTGAAATTTTGCTTTAGTGAAATTGTATACTTTTTGAACAGTCCTTTTTTCAATGCTCAATTATGCTGCCATGTATTGGAATTGATATTTTATTATCTATGGCTTCCTGTCGTGACCAAAAACTTTCTATTTTTACAAAAATAAACATATTTGATTTTGTGTTTGAGAGTTCGAATTTCTGGCAGGTATTTTCATGACTGCCGTTGTTTTTTGTAGTTTTTTACACGTGAGTATTTTTGTAAATGCAAGACAATAATATAGAACCATGTATGTATGTCAATGATAGAGTACAAACATGGTAACCTATTATTGACTTGATTTCTTTATTCATAGGCAAATAAATATCTGAGCAATTCTAAAATATAAAAAAAATTACCACAAATGAATAATATTACAGACCACTTTGCTAGTACATAGCATTCAAATTACTAGTCATGGAGATTTACGTTGTGTTTGAATGAAAACATAAAAATGAACTTAAACAAAATCTATTAATAATTTACGGTAAAATAACATTTGGGGTTACCTAATAAGAAAAAGCTATTTATTTTTATTTGGTGTAAAAAATCTTCTGTGCGACTAATCGTTTGCCATCTGCAATTCTGCACCCGATTTTCCGAGATGCCAGCCGCAGAACGAGCGTTGTGAACTTCATACAAAATAAATTTGCGGGTCCTAATTTCGTATGATGTATACAAATCGCGAAAGTTTAAAATCGATTACCATAAACTTGCATTTAACTTTAAACTAACCTCTTCTTGACCTTTAAAAATATTTTTAACCGACTTCAAAAAAGGAGGTTCTCAGTTTGACCTGTATGTATGTATGTATGTAGGTATGTATGTATGTATGTATGTTTGTCCACGATTATATCGCGCTTGGCTAAACCGATTTAGATGAGGTTTTCAGAAAAGTATTTGTTACACTTAGGAGGTTTTAGGCCCTTAACCGACTTCAAAAAAAGAAGGTTCTGAGTTTGACCCGTATATATGTAAGTTTGCCCACGATTAACTCGAGTTTGGCTGAACCGATTTTTATGCGGTTTTCGGAAAAAGGTATTTGTTACATCATTGTCTTGCCCTGGTCCCACTTAGGAGAAAGTTTTAGTATTTTAACAGACTTCAAAAAAAGAAGGTTCTCAGTTTGACCCGTATACATATATTGGTTCTTAGTATGTTTGTATGTATTATGTGTGTGTGTTTGTACGTGTATACGTGTTTGCTCGTGCGCGCGCGTGTGTGTATTTGTATGTGTACATGTGTACTACGTGTGTGTGTGTACGAGTGTGTGTGTGTGTACGTGTGTACGTGTCCTTGTCTCTGCGATTAACAAAAAACAAAGAAAGTCGGTGAAAGAATCTAATGCGAGAGCATATTTCTCATTCTTGTCATTTCGGATAAGGCTCTGTTGTCGTAGGGACGGTTGAATAATTTGTTCGAGTCAATACCACTTACAGCCATGCCTTTTAGGGAATTGACCCGCCTCAAGGCAACATAGCATTGGCCTATAGCAAAAATTTTAGGTCCTAGGTCCGCGGAACTAAGTGTACATACTTGCAACTTGTGTAACGTCACAGCCCAACTCAATATGACTGGCAACATCCGTCTCTCGATATCACCTTAACCGCGAATGCCTTGATAGGTCGCTGGCACTGGAGCTATGGAAATGTATCCATCATCATCTTTCAGACGCAATGCTATTGATGGATCATCAAATAATATCAAAATGGCATCAGGCAGTTCACCTGGCTCAAGTGATCTCTTTATAGTGCCGGCCATTTAAATCCTTTAGGAACACCTATTACCCCGTTCGCTAAGCCATCCGTTATTGGCATATTTCTCCGGAGCATAATACGAGAGCTCACAGCCAATTCAATAGTATGTACAAGTCCACCGCATTTGTTTGGATCATACTTCCGTATGTGGCTGATTCCCTAGACTCATCTCTCTCTTCCAGCATGAAGCCTAAGCCCATAGGCACACAGAATAAAAGTAGGTACCTATGTCAAAGTCATGCTAACAACCTGATACTAGCAGAAAACTTATCACTAAAATAATTGAATCTAGCTATAAACAAACTATTAATTAGCCCAAAACTTAAAGTAAATGGAGTAACTATCACTAAAAAGTATGAAATAAATAAAAGAGTAGTTAACACAAAACCTGAAGTAAATGAACGAAGTACCTAACACTAAAAAGCATGAAATAAAAAAAATAAGAAAAAAAACAAAACGAAAATTAAAACTTAAAAATCGCACCAAATATGTTTACTAGGTATTTAGTTTCTTTTTAAAAAAAAAAAGAACCGCCTTCAAAAAATCTACCCACTGAAAAGTACGAAATAATTTTTACATACGCTAATACATACTATATAACTTATACAAAATACTTAGTTTTTGAAGTCGGTGCCAAACCATCAAAAACAAAAAAGAATACTGGCAAACATAGAAAATAATAGGACGAATATATCAAATCAATAAAGCCTCAAAAAATATCTGAATAAATAAAGTTTATAATCTACCTATATACTCTAAAAAGCAACATATATATAAAATATATAAAAAGTATGAAATAAATGCTTAATTATAAAATAATTATTCTTAGCTATTTTGGGCTGTAAGTACTATGTAGATTGAATGCGCTGGTTTGGAAAGGATGACGCCAAACAATAGGCTTTTAGAGGGATTTGGTTTGGCACCGACTTCTAAAACTAAGTATTTTGTATAAGTTATATAGTATGTATTAGCGTATGTAAAAATTAATTCGTACTTTTCAGTGGGTAGATTTTTTGAAGGCGGTTCTTTTTTTTTTAAAAAGAAACTAAATACCTAGTAAACATTTTTGGTGCGATTTTTAAGTTTTAATTTTCGTTTTGTTTTTTTTCTTATTATTTTTTATCGTCTGATGAATGCCCGCTAAGCCCAAGAACATTTCAATCGATTAACGCAAAATGTTGACGTTTCAGGCATCTGACATTTTTCAGTACCACAAAACACTGTTGACAGCGCTTGTAGCGATAAAAACCCGATCAATTGACATGTTACTTTGCAATGACACATATCTATGTAACGTTGCGCTCATTGGATTTAACATTCTTTGTTTTTGACAGAACTGTCGCTAAGTTACTTAGTATTGTTACGGACGGGGTAACGGGATTGGAAGGAAACACCGAATAGCACTGATGACCCTTTTATTCGACTTCACACACGACGCGCCGTTTAATTTCGACGCGGACAGCACCAACACTAGCGTCTATTGCACTGCACTTTTCACTGCACTTCACTGCACTTTACTGCACTATACTTTCACTTCACTTTATTTTACTAGTTCTTCTTTCTTCCTCTTACTTCTTCCTTTTCTTTTTCACTTTACCACTTTACAACTTAAACTGGCGCTTAGCGCGTCTACACCGCCTTATATACCCCTAAGAATATTCTAGATCTACTAATTTCGATTGTCTTTTCGTTATTCAATTGTTTTCTTCATCTCCTGTCTCTTTTTAACCTTTCCATTCCTTCTTGAAGTTTCTAGAATTTTCTAATCTTTATTCGAAATATTTAAATTTGTGTTTCCATCTCCTGTCTCTTTTTAACCTTTCCATTCCTTCCTGAATATTCTAGAATTTTCTAATTTTTACTCGAAATATTTAAATAATCTTTTAAATATTTGCCAAATATTCATAAACATTTTCCAAATTTCATAAAAACCATAATCCACATAACAGTTATGACTGAGATTTGAACCCACGCCTTCAGAACGTGAACGGAATGTGTTATCCGCACGGCCATCGCCTTGTTGTCAAAGACTGGTGAATTTGGCGAACACTTGACAGAGTGTATACGTCATCGAACTAAAAACTCATTTCCAAATAATAAAATAGTCTTCAAACCTCTTTGCTAATTATTGTGTTTCGTGACGACGGTTTGACATGACACCGGCCGTCACACTACCCCCCTCTAAGACATGCGCGTCCCGCGCATCCTTAGACCCATAATACACCGCTCTCCTATCGACATGGACCAAATGATTAAACTTCGTAGCTATAGAAGCCTGTGATCTATGTGTAAGTTTGCTTTCTTTGAGGCACAAAACTTGCCCCTTGCCATCACTTTTCATTGGAATCTCCACATCTCCACACTTAAGGATACCACCTTTAATGTCTAATCTGCACTGATGATCTCTGAAGAAATCCAGTCCAACAATGCAATCGTCTACGATGTCTGCAATCACCGCTCGTTGCCAGTATAGGTTGTGGCCGATTTTTATAGCCACCATTTGTTCGCCTTTAACTGGGATGCACTGGCCGGTAGCCGTTGTCAGTCGAGGTGAACTTGACGGTGTTAGAATCTTTCCATTCTTTCTTGTCAAACGAGTTCCTATAACCGTTCGTGTTGCACCGGTGTCCAGGGTCAGCAAACAGGTAACGCCATTGACTGCTCCATCGATAGTCAAACCATTTCCATCCGTGCGTTGTCGAATACGAACTTTCTGAGCTTTCCGTCTTCTGATCAGCGCTTGCATCGAAGTCCTGGCTGTAATTTCTTCCTCGTCATCTTTCAACACTTGAACACTAGCGTCAATCTTACGCCTTTCTGATACATGTTTCGGACAGCTACGCCTTAAATGTCCGGGCTCTCTACAGTTAAAACACTTTAGGACAAAAGATCTGCGACCAGTTCTTTCTTCTGCTGCAATAACTCTATCTCGATCACTCGTAATTTCTTGTTGAACAGCCTCGACTTCTAAAGCATGTGGTAATGCGTCTTTAATGTTGCTGTGGTGTTTCAAGCGCACAGCAGCTCTGACCTCATCGTCATAAATTCCGTCGATAAACGCCTGGAGTCGCATGCTTTGAACTTGTTTCGCGGGTGCCGACTGATAAGCTTTTCGCACCATCTTCGTC
Organism: Euclidia mi; assembly: GCA_944739405.2. Taxonomy (NCBI): domain Eukaryota; kingdom Metazoa; phylum Arthropoda; class Insecta; order Lepidoptera; family Erebidae; genus Euclidia; species Euclidia mi. The sequence continues at coordinate 44,097,093 of OX123189.2, forward strand.
GCTTCCATCGCCCACTGCTGCAAGGATTCGTTCGAATACTGACGGCGGTTGCGTAACTTGGCTCGGAACACATATTGCAAGTGCGCATCTCCGAACCTGGATTCCAGGGCCTCAATAGCTTCTTCGTAAGTGGCGTACTTTCCCACGGCCTCAAGCACTGATAATGCATCGCCGCTCAACGCGAGGATAAGTGCAAACTTGGCCTGATCGCTATGCCAACCGTTGCTGATAGAGGCGGCCTCAAACTGCGTCTTGTAAGCCTCCCAGGACGTGGTTCCATCGAATGATGGCACTTTGAAATAACCACCAGAACTAGATGGGTTTACGGAAACCGAAGGGCTGTTGGACTTCATCTTCTTTAACGCCTCCTCCATCGTAGCCAAACGGGACTCAACTGTTGCTATTCGCAACTGTGTTGCCTCCTAGACAGCCGATATAGCTTCAAACCTCTTCTCTATCTCGGAAATCTTGCGAGCGTTTTCTATTATGCTATGGCGAATGTCATTCTGGCTCTGCATTAATTCGCTGTGTTTACGCACTTGCTCTATTTCCATCTGCTCGATTTGACTTTGGAGATGCTGCAAGGTTAGCTGCAGTTGAGATTCGAGTTCTTGCGAGGTCAGCTCAACTTGCGATTGGAGTTGCTGAATATCTGAAGCGAGTCCTTCGAGAGATAATGTGTAAGCCGCGCTTTCAGCTGAAGACACTCTTTCTCCGTGACAACTTTCCTGCAAAAGTGTGCTTCCCGTTCTCACTTCAATTTCCGGGCTTGAACACCCTTGCTCCTGAACAATTCTCGCACGTTGACCCTTCCTTGGCATTGCTGAAGCCTTCGAACCTTCCAATCCCACTTCTGACTCCAATTGTTACGGACGGGGTAACGGGATTGGAAGGAAACACCGAATAGCACTGATGACCCTTTTATTCGACTTCACACACGACGCGCCGTTTAATTTCGACGCGGACAGCACCAACACTAGCGTCTATTGCACTGCACTTTTCACTGCACTTCGCTGCACTTTACTGCACTATACTTTCACTTCACTTTATTTTACTAGTTCTTCTTTCTTCCTCTTACTTCTTCCTTTTCTTTTTCACTTTACCACTTTACAACTTAGCTGGCGCTTAGCGCGTCTACACCGCCTTATATACCCCTAAGAATGTTCTAGATCTACTAATTTCGATTGTCTTTTCGTTATTCAATTGTTTCTTTCATCTCCTGTCTCTTTTTTACCTTTCCATTCCTTCTTGAAGTTTCTAGAATTTTCTAATCTTTATTCGAAATATTTAAATTTGTGTTTCCATCTCCTGTCTCTTTTTAACCTTTCCATTCCTTCCTGAATATTCTAGAATTTTCTAATTTTTACTCGAAATATTTAAATAATCTTTTAAATATTTGCCAAATATTCATAAACATTTTCCAAATTTCATAAAAACCATAATCCACATAACAGTTATGACTGGGATTTGAACCCACGCCTTCAGAACGTGAACGGAATGTGTTATCCGCACGGCCATCGCCTTGTTGTCAAAGACTGGTGAATTTGGCGAACACTTGACAGAGTGTATACGTCATCGAACTAAAAACTCATTTCCAAATAATAAAATAGTCTTCAAACCTCTTTGCTAATTATTGTGTTTCGTGACGACGGTTTGACATGACACCGGCCGTCACAGTATAAATTCTTTGTTTACAAAAAGTATATGTTCTCGTGGCTAGGGCTTGTAATATCGGAGAGTATTGAATTCCAGAACTGAGTTACGATATTCGAGTGTCAATTCCGGAATACCGGTACTGGTTCCGGAATCGGTATGCTCTTGAAAGATTTAAATTTCTAATACAAAATAAACGTGTAGGTATAATGTCAAAATTAAAGAAGTTATAAACTTTTCATTAGTCTTTAATTCGTTAAGCGTTGGATAGATCAAGATTTTACCATTGAATTTGAATACCTCAAAATTGTTTAGTTTTTATTAATTAACATGCCATGAATAAAAATTAGTATAATTATACATTGTTATAAAATCAGGCAATCTAAAATTTAACATTAAGATATTAACAAAACCGATTCTCAAAATTCCTAGCTTATGGTTAGCCAACGTGTCATGTAAAGTAGCGTGTTAGGGTACACCTGTAAGACTGACCGATAAAATTCAAAACACCGTTATACACTGAAAAAACAGGCATAATCAAAGTGCGCGTTAAAGCAGCAAAGTTAAAATAGGATTGGGTGGGATATGTCTGTAAGATACATCTCGAAAAGTGGACATACATCACCACACAATGGAACCCTGAAGGCGACACAGGGACAGGCCGAAAACACGATACCGGAATGGCTTGATACTTTTCTAGCAGACTTCTTGCCAGTCTGAAAAGCCAAAGATCAGCATTAAAGGGTGAGTGTGAAAGAGATCTTAGCCCACCAGTAGGACAGTAACGGTTAAAATAAAAACAAATATTACTAAACTTTAAAATAACATTTGGAAAAAGTGAGAATTTATGCACTTTTCTCGTTTTATGGGTAGTTGATTCATTCAATTGTTGAAAAAATCGTGGTGGTGAGAATCAATAAACTCTTTGAAATTGATTTTTTCCTATGCAATTGTACAGTTTCTAATAAAGTGATGATCTATTGGAGCAAGTTACAGGCTCTAGGGATTATGGCGGGTGTCAGAGTCTTTCTAACCTCAGCTCCCTCTCATTTAGCAACCGTCTTTTGCGAAGTACCTATGTGATCTAAGTGTCCGTTGTCCTCAAGCAGCAGTAGGCTCTAACAAATAAATATATAATTATGATTATAACGATTGAGATCGGTGTCGGTTGTTTATAACGCACCTTGCCATCATTGTTTCCAATTGTTGACAGTGAAATTTGCTACTGTAATATGCCGTCCAGATCTTGGGAAGCTGAAGTGCATGATACCAGCACTGGTCCCCTAGACAACAACCAGAACTTTTTCTGAATGAACTTTCTCTTGTGCAGGAGTTAGCCGGTTCTCTTTGGTTCAAGCGCTTTGATGAGCGATTCCTATTGTCGGACCGGACCCATTTTATCATTACAAGAAACGATAGGTTTCTATATTCCCTCTATATTGTGACGGTTGTGTAAACTCACATAGCACTCAATGCGTGTTTGTTAGTGTACTTCGCTTAATTATTTCTGCAATTGTTTCCTTTTCTAATTTATTTTAAGAGCATTAGAATTGTTTCATAAATCGTTAATAACACCGAAGCTAACTCTGATGTGGTTTGCATTAGATCTGCTTCCATGATTACATTTAATTCTTCATTGACAACTATGGTCTTGAGTCGTTCACGGAATTAGCAAAATGTCGGGGACATAGGAAACGAACGAAACGAAGTCGCTGGGGAAGGAATGGTGACCTAACCTTGTGTATTATTAGCCACGTTTACAAAAAAAAGTTATCTAGAAAAATCACTTCGTATTATTTATGAATACCGGAATTACGATATTTGGGCCCTCAATTCCGGTACTATAATATCGGAAAAAAAACCCCTGAAATTCCGGAACTACGAAATCTCGGAATTCCGAGAGCCATGCCCTACTCGTGGCACGGACTATAATATATTCTGCGTCGAGTATGACGCAAGTAACATAGCGACGTCGGAAAGCGAAAACGTTGCAGTCCACAAATTATGAAATATTTGTATATTGCATTGTTCGAATCAGAAAAAAAACTGCTTCATATGGTCCCGGTCTCGTAATTTTGCGATGAATAGATCTGATATAAAATTAAATGGGTTTTAACTTAAACTTTGCATTAAAAAGGCTGTAAGTTATAGGAAAAATCAGTTACAAGTAGTAATACCTACTATGTCGATTACAACAATTCGTTTTCCGTAATCAGAAATGCTAGCTCCCGTGCGGACTAATAGGTTTTTGCAGCTAAAGCTACGATTGTAAATCTGAAGAAGTGATGAATATACTAATCAAACATCAAGCGGAAAAAGAAGAATCATATAAGATATTTAGTTAAGTTACTTTACAGTGTACAGTTGGGCAGCCTTGTTTCAAGTATTGCTGCTTACCACGATGTCGCTTGCCCTAAAATAAGGGTTAATCCCAGCAATTACAGCGTTTTTACGTTCTGTAAAAATAGTTTAAAATGTCGTAGTCAACAAAATGTTGGCAAGTAATTGTAAGAATGAGTTTTGAGAGATCGAACTATATTTAGAAAAATAATAAGTATAATATCAAAAATCATTGCTCTGGTGAATATTTTAGTTTTTGTGGATGACTACATTTTCGCTTTCCGCCGTCGATATTACGATCCACTCCTCTAAAAATAACCTTACTTTTTGTAGGCTGGTTTGTTAGGAATGCAGATCTTGTGGACCAGTGATGCAGAATATGCTCTCAAGAAGGCGCGAGTTGACAAGTTTATAATGCGAATAACGAATCAAAAGAACCTTGATCTACTAAATGGTTTGATTGATCAGACGGTCCAAGACTTAAAACCTTTGGATAGAACTCAAATCGAAACTATGATCACCATTCATGTGCATCAGAGGTATCATTTTAATCATACCTTTATACTTTGTCGTCTGAGCGAGCCACAATTATGGCCTTCGATAGGAGATTTTTCGATCTTTCCCAGTTCTTGGCAAGTTCTCGCCTATCAATGTCAGCTAAACGCTTAAATTATTTATATTCTATTTACTTCCTATGATATTAGTAGCTTTTAGTACATAGGTATAAACCTGAGGAAACATGCATTACAAAATTTTCAGAGACATATTTGATGACTTAGTCAAGATGAGATTGAAAAATGTAAATGATTTCGAATGGCAGAAGCAAGCTCGTTTCTACTACGTTGAGGATACTGACGATTGCTTAGTGTCTATAACCGACGTGGACTTCATATATCAGGTATTACTTCTTAAAAATGAGATATTACCATCACTGTCATAATATGTTTATTGCTCTAGAAGAGCAGTAGATACAGAAGTATGTTCTACACTTGGACTAGTCTTTACGGTTATTTTACAGAATAACCACGTGACAGTGATTTTTATTATCTACTTGATAAAAAAGCCTTCCCTATTCCAAAATATGCCGTTTTGTACATTACCCAGTAATATTTATGAAACGGATTTATGTCGCGTAATTATTTGCAACTATAGGTAAAATACCTTATACTTACATATATTCTTTGACGTCCCGGCATGGGTAACAGCAGCCGTGGCCACGAGATTACTTTAAAATTATTCTTGTACGTTTCATAAAATATTTCCTAAACATATTTAAAAGTAACTTTGTACAACATTTTTAACTGTGACGTGAAGCAAATTACTCCAATAGACGTGAGTCTCTTTTGACCGAGCTATTGCAGGTAGCTTGCAGTGCTACAAATGTTTTCATTTAGCTAAGAAATAGGCACGACTCTTTGAAACACCATTCATAAATGAAATGTGAAGATTTCCTATCGTTTCAGCTCAAGTTTTATTTTGCGTTTCTTCGTTTACATAAACTTTGTCCACAAATGCTTATCTGTTTAGAACGAGTACTTGGGCATCACAGAGCGGTTGGTGATCACGCCGCTGACGGATCGTTGCTACATCACGCTGTCACAAGCCATCGGCATGAGTATGGGTGGCGCGCCTGCGGGCCCAGCCGGCACCGGCAAGACCGAGACCACCAAGGACATGGGACGCACGTTGGGCAAACTCGTCATTGTGTTCAATTGTTCCGATCAGATGGACTTTAGAGGTTTGTTCGGCTTATTATTTTATAAAGCAAACATGTTTTGCTAAGGAAATAGAAGTACTTGTATTGGTACTAGTTGCGAGTGCGAGGGCGTTTTAGTTCTTTGTTTGTGATAACAGCTGAAAATACCAACAGAAATGTTACACCGATTGCAAATTTTATTACCTTTTGCTAATTAATTCATAGATTTACTTTCAGCAGGTACATCATAATTCCAATAAGAAAGTTTAATCTATTTCCAATAACTAAGTATTTAAAACTAAAATAAAATGGTATTTCAATATATATATATATATCTAATGCATCAATGTTATCATGTCAAGTGCCCAGAAGGCTGGAAGTATAGCCACGCTAGGCAATGCTGATTCTTTGAGCAAAGACTAAACCGTATACTTATTATATTAACTTTAGCAAAACGAGTTATAATGGGCAATAGAATTCAATTTACCAAAAAGTTTTTCGCCACATCTGAGCGGAATGGCTAAATTCGCATCTTCTTTTTGTAGAGTAAGATCCCAGGGCCGCCCGCCCTTACTTATTTTCTCAGAAACGAAATGTATAGAATAATGTAGTGTTAGTATGTGCTATGAGTGTACGCATAGTTGCAAGCTTGGATCGACGACGGCCAATTTCTAGCTACGAGGTGTTAAAGGTAGGTAAAATGGTACAAAATTTCCTTAAATTCTCAGTGCTGACTTTACATATATTTTAGGAAATATAATAAAAAATTCATATATAATACTACCAGAATCATTTCGGCAGCGGTAATTTTTACCAGATGCTTCCAAAATAATACCCCTGGGCCCTGGGACCTTGGACTATTGTAAGAAGTATATTTTAAGGTATATTTTAATAGTCTTTATATTTCATTAGGCTTAGGCCGTATCTACAAAGGCCTGGCACAGTCTGGTACCTGGGGATGCTTCGATGAATTCAACCGTATCGAGTTGCCGGTACTCTCGGTCGCTGCTCAGCAGATCTACATCTGTCTCACGGCACGAAGAGAGAAAAAAGAATTCTTCATATTCAGGTAAAGTGAAATTTCTATAGCATTTCTCTATAAACAAAATAGAGCAATAGAAATAAAATACGAATAAAAATAAAACATGCCTCGAAGCAAAAAGAGGATCTCGATTTTTTCGAGAAATGGCCGGTAGATAGAATTTCTTCATCTTAAATTAATTAAGAATATTGTATTTTATTCGATATTTTTAGCGATGGAGACACAGTGAGCTTAAATCCGGAATTCGCCTTCATCATCACAATGAACCCGGGTTACGCCGGTCGACAAGAATTGCCAGAAAATCTCAAGATTCAGTTCCGTTCCGTGGCTATGATGGTGCCCGACAGACAAATCATCATTCGAGTCAAATTGGCCAGTTGCGGTTTTAAAGAAAACATTGTGCTGGGTAAAGTGTTTTTGTACCTTCTTTCAGTAATACGAAAGTGCTGTAGGAGGACAGACTTCTTAAGTACAAGATTGAAAACTTTTGCACACCACAAAAATGTTTCTTTAGGGTAGACTTGCAGAGAATAATCGCAACATTGATTTTGTGTCTATTGCGCTTTGTTTCAAGGCTTACAGTACGTTGATAGTAGCGCTCGTAGCGAGACTTGGCTTGCCGTTCGTAACAGATCGGCAAAGTTAAGCAACGCTTGCACAGGTTACCACTTGGATGGGTGACCGTGTGTGGCATTTACATCTGAGCGCTACCGTGCTTCGGAGGGCACGTAAAGCTGTCGGTCCCGGTTCTTGTCCAAGGATAAGGATCGTTAGGCCATGTCGGAGGCCTTCGGGCGGTCTGAAAACTCCGACACCAGAGTTGGCCACACGCTCACACGAAAAACAAAAAAAAAAGTACGTTGATTTGAATATTTTTAACAAAGACAGATGGCAATACTACAGAGCTATCGAATACATATTTCAATGAAGATTTGCTTCAAACACACAAATAATATCTCAATTTAAACGCGTACATATACTTAAGTATAATTTCTTTTTTTACCTTAGCTCGCAAATTCTTCACGCTATACAAACTATGCGAAGAACAGTTGTCTAAGCAGGTGCATTATGACTTTGGGTTGCGGAATATCCTCTCTGTGCTACGAACAATGGGTGCTCAGAAACGAGCCAATCCAGAGAGCACTGAAGAGACCATTATGATGAGAGTATTGAAGTAAGCAATTCAGCTAATGTATATTAAATAAGTAGCTGTGAGTTGCGGTTGAGAAAAGGAGTACCTACTTAAGCTAGAGAGATTGAAGGGTAACTTCAATCTCTCTAACTTAGTACTCCTTTTTTTTGTTCTGTGCATAGGATTGTGCAGGTAGTATCATTAAAACCTAAAATCTTTGACAACTGCAAAAAGTTTTGTACTAATCCTATAAGTAGTGCCTGAGATTAGCGCGTCTAAACACACAAAATTTTCATCTTTACTATACGGGTATTCACGTTTTTGTTTCGTCTTTGAAAGGGAGGTAATGTAAACAATCCCTATCTTCTTAGTTCATCATCTATAGAATGGAGAGTTAGTTAGTTCTATCAATATTATAATCCAGATTTCACTTTAGATTTCTGTGCTAGACAAAATGACAGTTAATTTGAATAATCGAAATATTCATGTTTTGTGTCGCAGAGAAATGAACGTGTCCAAATTAGTGGATGAAGACGAACCTCTGTTTGTGTCCTTGATTGAGGATTTATTCCCTGGCATCAAGCTCAGTCAAACTCAATGGAAGTAAGTGCCCTAACTTACACCTATGTATCCAAACTGTTGCGTTTCGTTCGGCGAGTGTGAGTGCCGGAGGCCCATCCCCTATTCCTTCTCCCTCATCCCATTCCTCCTCATATCCCTTTTCCCAACCCCAAGGGGCAGCAACGCACTTGTGACTCCTGTGGTGTTGCTCGTGTCCATGGGTGGCGGTAATTGCTTATCATCAGGCGATCCGTCTGCTCGTTTGCCGCCTAACTTTACATAAAAATAAAAACAAGTTTAAGATTTAGACATAAACACCCTCGCTGTTCAATAGTACTACCTCGAAACACCTAAGCGGAAAAGTTTTATTGTTATTGACGTCCATAAGTGTTACCATGTAACCTAAATGAATAAATAATTTTGACCTTTATTAATTGGGCAGAATTGCACTTATAAAATCAAACGTGTTTAACTCAGAGACATGCAGCGCGCTATAGCATTGGTAACAGAACGCGAGGGTCTCGTCAACCATCCGGAATGGAACTTGAAGATCATTCAATTGTTTGAGACCTCGTTGGTGAGACACGGCTTGATGACCATGGGACCGACTGGCTCTGGCAAGACGACCTGCATGCATACACTCATGGCAGCGCTGACCGAACTTGGCAAACCACATAAAGAACAGAGGATGAATCCGAAAGTATGAAGTTTTTTAAGCTAATACTTAAATATTGCAGGCTGATATAGAATTGGCCTGTCGATGTATCCTATAGTTGAGGTGGCTATAGAGCTGGGCAATCCTCGATAATAATATAATACATTTCTTATACTAGTCTACCTATTTGCAGTTTAGTTCAGAAACCGAACAAGTTTTCATTGTATACTTAAACAAGCTGGTACAAAAACGGGATTCCGGTTTCTAAGACGAATGAATTATCAACAATGTCTTTTATATGTATATTTTATAAGCTGTTTTTCAAATGAAGAGTACTATTTAAGGCCATCACCGCGCCCCAAATGTTTGGGCGTTTAGACGTGGCTACAAATGATTGGACAGATGGAATATTCTCTACTCTGTGGCGGCGAGCGTTAAAAGTGAAGAAAAGTGATACGACATGGATTGTTTTAGGTAAAGAAAACATCTTGTTCTTAGTCATCAATCATGTATCTGATCATCATCAGCCTTGTGTCTAAATTGACCCACTGCTGGGCTCAGGCCTCTTCCCATTGTGAGGAGGGGTAGGCCATAGACTTCACATATATTATATTTCAAGCACATTAGACAAAACGTTCAGACATGCAGGTTTCCTCACGATGTTTTCAACAAACAATTTTATACGCTTCTACTTCAACTTTGAAAAGTCAGTGGTGTACGCCGTGGCTGCGATGGTTTGAATTCTAGAACCTCTGCGTAGCAGTTGGCCTCTCCACTAGGATTTCGCTGTTTTCTGCAACTGATGATTTATTTCAATGAGAAATATTGAAAATAAGTTATTTGTACAGACGGTCCAGTAGATGCTGTATGGATTGAAAATCTGAACTCCGTATTAGACGACAACAAGACTCTAACATTAGCAAACGGTGATCGAATCCCAATGGCTCAGAACAGTAAGCTGGTGTTTGAACCAGATAACGTTGACAACGCTTCGCCAGCCACCGTCAGCCGAATGGGAATGGTGTTCCTATCTTCATCTGTGTTGAAGTGGCAGCCAATATTGGAGGTACTATTACCCAAAGTTGCTATTACCAAAAATTTTGATTTGTAAAATGCACACAGCTTGCATAAAAACGCATCAATAAAATATATAATTTACTAGAGGACGCCAGCAGCTTCACCTGCATTTTTTTTTTATTTACCCGCTTTGGCCGATCCCGTGGGAATTTAGGTAAATCCCTTCTTAGTGCATCCCTACGGTCCCCAAGGAACATACATGCCAAATTTCAGCTTCCTGCACCCAATAGTTCCGGCTGTAGCGTGTCTGTCAGTCAGTCAGTAACGCAAGGATTTTATATATTAAGATTATGCTTCCTCAAAATAATTTAATTTGATCCTTAAGATAAAGCTGCATAATATTCTATTCGAAAGAAACTATGTAGAAGTGACTTTCAAGTATTGTATTAAAGTCTAGTTATTTACTTAGGAAAATTTAGAGATTAAAATTCATATTTTAACAGATCAGTTATGATGTTGCCTTTACAAACATGTATTTTACCCATCTCTCCGTTTTCCCTTAGGGCTGGTTTAAAACACGCAATGAAAAAGAAGTACATGCGCTAAGGAATGCTTTTAATAAAGTGTACAATGATGTTCATATGTACGTACAACAAAAAATAACTGCTAAAATGAAGCTTCTTGAAGCAATATATATCAGGTATAATATAAATCATTATATCTAGTTAATAAAAATCAATTGAAATAAAAAGCTTAGATAAATCTATTCTAATAAAAATAATTCTAGGCGTTAAAGGAATTATGAGAGTATTTATTGCTTTTACACAATGACCGTATTTAACGTCTTTTTTCGGCAACGTTACACTTTGGTCTATTTTTTTTAGTTGAAGTTTTATCTTTTTTAGAGTATGCTTCTTAGTGTGAATAGTGTTTACCACTTCAAATTTTATTTTCAGACAATGCATAGATGTACTAAGCGGGTTGTTGGAAATCGAAATTCCTGGTGGCAGTGAGTGATTTAACAATTTAATCAATGTGAAATTACCATTTTATGAAGTATATTTTATTGATAATTCTATTCTACTCTTCGAGTATTTGTCACAGTCGTCTGGAACTGTATAGTTTGAAAATGCTAAATGTGTCATACGGTTTTACTGTGTATTGTAGTATCGGTATTGGGAAGTCGTGTCACATAAATCATATTTCGTCCACACTCTGAGCAAGTTGTTAAGTCCATTAACCGCGATTGATTAATCGACCTGCGTGCCGATTAGATAGATAGAAGTAGTAGAAGTCTAGCCTTCCACAATGTGTCGCTGGGTATTCGCCGGCCCATTATTGCCATATGTTGCATAGAGCTACAGCATGAATGAGTTGGCTAACACGGGATAATACTTCTTTCATAGAATATCAACATACATAGATTCTGCTCCCTTTAGTGAGTGCTGGTGGAAAGGGAGAATGATTAAATCAATATTGTTTTGTCTCCTTTCTTTCCAAGAGTTGACAATGTCAGCAATGTGCGAGTGCTTGTCTCTTAGTTGGCATTGGTAGACACCATGAGTAGTTTATTTGTCGCCTTTACAGTATGAAAAAATCATTTCGTAAATAACCGGAATATTACTTATTGCCATAGAGACACATACGGATCGTCATTTGGAACGCCTGTTCATTTTTGCAATGATGTGGTCTTTGGGTGCCGTGTTGGAACTGGATATGCGCACAAAAATGGCAGAGTTTATGACTGGTCTATCCGTAAAAATGGATTGGCCCGGCGGGAAATCCAAAGAGTGGATCATGCCATTCGAATATATGGTTAACGAAAGTGGCGTATGGACACATTGGTAAGCCGAAATGATCAATACACATGTCATATACATATTGAATATAAAATGTTGTATTTCATGAATAGATTGGCACACGACTGCAGTAATAACCGACTTTTATCGCTAATCGTGTCTATAATTTTACAGGAATGTTCATGTTGAAGATTATATTTATCCATCTGACAGTATACCAGAATACGCATCTATCTTGGTACCAAACATTGATAATGTGTGTATTAACTTTTTAATCAACACCATTGCCAAACAAAATAAGCCTGTACTTCTAATCGGTGAACAAGGTACAGCGAAGACAGTCATGTTAAAAAGCTACATGAAAAAATATGATAGTGAAGTGAAGTTGTATAAAGTGATCAACTTTTCGTCTGCTACCACGCCGAATATGTTTCAAGTGAGTTGTATTTATGATTCAATGGTTAAAGGTTTTTTATCGGATGCTTATAAGCAACATAATAGAATTGTAGCGTAATGTTTTTATTGATATTTTAGAGAATTATCGAATCATACGTAGAGAAGCGTGTCGGAATGACGTTCGGACCATCGAACGGTAAACAAATGACAGTGTTCGTAGACGATATAAACATGCCTGTTATCAATGATTGGGGCGATCAGGTAATAACTATATGATATTCTACTTCTTGTATCGATAGCAACACTTGTCACACGGTTCTAGCTCAGTACTCGGCAACGCGTATCGCTTTAGGCCTTTCTTGGTACACGTCGTCAAATGTGTACCATTCTTGGCTTATCATATTATGGCTCGTTGTCTGTGGTGATACGTAAGTATGTGAAGTACGTGATATTTTTTTATTTATTATTTTTATTTATAGACTTTTAGGTCTCGCGTAATAGGGGGTGAGCCTATTGCCGTACCGGGCACATTACCAGACTCCGTGCTGCTACTGAAAATTTCCTAACGGAAAAACCCAATAACACTTTGCCCGACCCGGGAATCGAACCCGAGACCTCCCAATCCCACGAGCACATTTATGCCGCGAGACCGACGAGGCAGTAGGTACGTGATATTTATGTTTTATATTCCTTTTGTAACTTTTGGATTGCGTTAATATGTGCTGGTAGAGTTCATATACTTATTAATTTACCAAAGTCATGGCTTTGAGATTCCGTTAATGTTGAGTTTAGATTAGTATGGAGACATTGGGCAGAGCACAGTCATAAAACATGATATATTATATTTTTAGAGTGCCTGAGTGCTTGGCCATAGTAGCGCGGGCAGCACGCGCGCGGGCCGCGCGCGTCGCCGCGCGCGTCTTCATGTGTCCGTAGTAGCGCGTTCGCGGGTGCGGTTTACAGTATTTGTCAAATTTAGGATCGCAGCTAGATTAACCCTTTCGCGGACGGTACTCGATCACGTGGTATATGTAGAATGACTCATCAATTCTTCGTACAAAATGGTTAGACGTTTATTGACGTCGAATCGTATTTTTTCGATACATTTGGCCAATAGCGGCACTATCGTTATCTAACGTCAACATTTATAGACGTTCAGTCATTGCCTGTACAGCAGGTCATTCGCATTGGTCTACAACGTTTATTGACGTCGAACGTCTGCAAACGTCGTGCCGTGTTTGTAGATACTGTAACATATAATATGCACACAACGTCTACAAACGTCCAACGTACTGAAACGTTCTGTCATATTTTATTGGTGTTATATGTTATTTAGAAGTACGACGTTAAGAAACGTCAGACACATATTTACGTCGTGCCACATTGAGTGTCATATGTCTAAGGTTATATGTCACAACGTTCATAAACGTCCACCGTATGAAAACATTCTGTCATATGCAATAATTTTTATTTGGGTCTCCCTTGTTTGACCGAAAGGAATTTGACAAATCTTCACTTCCCAAAAAATGTTTCGCATAATATCATTTGCCAAAATATTACTAAGCACAAAATCAGACCTTTTAAAATGTATGGTCTCATAAGTCTCAAGACGGTCTTTAATACTTTCTTCCCGTTTTCTGTGGTGTCAGCTACTTTACCAGAATACATTAACATATTTAGGACATAAGCACTCGATGATGTCAGTTCATAAAACTTTATGCCATATCTAGCTCGCTTTGATTTTATGTACTGTTTACATGTCAAACGACCTTTGAATGACAGTAAAGATTCATCCAAACTCAGTTCTTTTTCTGGTTTATAACATAATCGGAAATTTCTTGTTACAAAATCCATAAAAGCACTTACTTTTTCTAGTCCTTTCGCGTCTGGAGAAGCAACGTTTAAACATCTTAGCATCTGTTCATATCGACGTCCAGATAGTAACGACACAAAAATCGGCTGGTAATATAATGGATCTGACATTGTAAACAGTTTACGTTTTTGTGGAGTAGCAACATGACCGCTTAGTAAACATATCTTCACGCCTTTTATCCCCGAAGGGGTAGGCAGAGGTGCATTACACACCCACACTTCGCCAGATATGTTTCGGTCCCAATGTAATAGGGGGCGAGCCTATTGCCATCTACCGGGCACATTTTTAAGCGAGCGATAATTAATATTTTTATTTTAATACACACATAACTTCGAAAAGTCATAGGTGTGTGCCCGGGGTAACTGGGGATCGAACCCGAGACCATCGTCTCGGCAGTTCGTTACGTACACCACTGGGCTATCGCCGCCTATAAAAAATTACATAAACACAATCCCAAAAATTTTAGTAACTCTTCTCGGTCAACTTCTTTGTATATGTACATAAGAGCGACTGTTTCTAGTCTTAGGCCTATTTCTTTTACATAAATCAAGTCCGTAGGCGTTGGTGCATTCTATTATGTTATCAACAATTTCAGGCGGGAATACTCGATTAAAAATATCAACTACTGTTGTAGTTTTATCAACAGGAAACCGGATACCTACAGAATTATCATCAAAGTTGAAATCAGGTATGGGAGAGATAGTAGCGCTCCATTCTTCATCGAAAGTAGAAGCACCTCTTACACTAGAAGGTAACTCAGGTTCTTCTCTTGGGCTATCTTGAGGAGAACGGTTCGTAGACGGTAACGCAAGATCTTTTTTTTAAGAACGAGTATCAGTTTCATACCTTTGGTCAATTTGCGATGACGGCCAAAAAAAATCTGGCTCAGAATGATATCTTGACGAATGGCACACAGAAGGCGTCTCGGGTAGTACCTCTATATGATCAACTTGAAGCGAACGGTAAACAGGAGTTATTGCAGAACCATCTCCTGATAAATGGGACACAGTAGGTGTTTCAGGTACCTCTAAATGGCTAACCTGAAGCGAATGGCACGGAGAAGGGGTCTCGGGAACAAGTACTTGACCTGCATGAGGTGAATGCTGAATAGGAGCAGAATCATCTTTTGAAGAACGACTTTTTGAAGGAGACTTAAGCCTTGGTCTTTGCTGAACTTCCTGCAAACATTATCAAAAGATGATGTTTCATATGTTTGGTTATCTAGACGTGAACAGCATGCAGATGTTGACTCAGGTTGATCTTGAGTTAAACGATTATCGGACGGTGACTTAGGCTCACTTGCATGGCTTACATGGCTACTGGGTGAATGATGCGTAGATGGTAACTCTAGAGTGCTTTTAGATAAATGGTGTAAAGACGGCGATTTGGGTTCATTTCTATGGGGAGATAAACGGCGAACAGAATCTAAATCAAGGTCGTCTTGAGGTGAACGGTGAATAGGACCTAAATCAGGATCAACTTGAAGTAACTGGTGCACAGGTGGCAACTTAGGTTCATCCTCATGAGCACCTTGAGGTGAACAGCGAAGAGGACGTAACTCAGGATTATTTTGAGATAAACGGCGCATAGAACGTGATGCAGATTCGTCCTTGTAGTCATTTTGAAGTAAATTTGTTACAGTATCATTAGATTGCCTTTTCAGTCGTTTAGGTAACGGAAATATTTCCAAGTCTGATGAATTCGCAATTTCATCATGTTGTTCGTTAGTACCCACATTATTCTCTGTCTCAGATAGATTGGATAGAGAACCTTGGCAACTAGAATGCGAGTCTTTATCATTGCTGTCGTCAAGATCTTCTGAGACTTCTGAATCCGATTCTGAGCTCTGACTATCTGTATGACTTGAAACAGATCGAAAACTGGAACCATTATTAGTATTTTTAGATAGTACCTGCTTTTTTACCTTACCACGGCGTGCATGGGGTTGACCTTTTCGGGTCTTTTTTCTTATCAGGGCACCACCAACTCGTGATCTTTTTATTGGTAATTCGAAAGACTCACTAAGGTTGCTGTCACTATAGGGATCTTCTTCACTGGGTTCATAATTATTGTCTGAACCGCACTCTCCGTCGTCTTCAAACGGGTCCCGAGCTGTTACATCTAATGACCGATGTTCAAATATTTTCATACATTTTTTTTTGCATTTATCCATCTAAAAAAGCAAGAAACACATTGATTAGATCCCTAGATAATGTCCATTATCTTTCTGCTAGATAAACATCTAGTTACAACGTAATTTAGGTAGGTATCTGCGTAAAAAATCATAGGAGCTAGTAGGTACATACATTCTGTTATTACTCATTTAAAAGTCCGTTTAAAAAATGAATTATAGCAAAATATAACTCTCTAAGGATAGTTTATCTGTTTTTACATAAGGTATAATAAATAATCAGTCATAATACTTACATTTTATGCAAAATCACTCTCAAAAACAACAGTAAAAGCAGCCGGTTCTCGGCGGCGCGCGCGCGCGTGTGCCCCTAGGTTGACACTATGTGACTGAGGCAACGGGAATGTAGGGACGCGGGGGCGTATCATGGCGTCGGCGTCGTGCGTATTCTACGTACCACCGGCGCACGAGCAGGATGTCTTCTTTTTGAAGCACCAAAAATCATAATGTAATGTGACAGAGCAATTTTG
Organism: Euclidia mi; assembly: GCA_944739405.2. NCBI lineage: Eukaryota > Metazoa > Arthropoda > Insecta > Lepidoptera > Erebidae > Euclidia > Euclidia mi. Next base: position 44,113,918 of record OX123189.2, read on the forward strand.
AAATTTTCATGCGTTGTGGCGGAAAGACGTAGCTAGTACAATTTTGTATGTCGAGTCAACGTAAGCATACGGTCTGCTTAAAACAAGTAAATTAAAATAGACGTGGTAGTACGTTCTGTCACCACTCGTAGCTGTCTTGGAACGTATATACACGCCACCGCCCATGAAAGGGTTAATATGAGTTTTCAGTTAGATGACGTTAACACTCTCCATAGTAACACTATGTCAATTGTTCACCAAATTCTCAACTAACTGATAACAAGGCTGTAGCCGTGTGGTTAATACAACCGCCTCACGGTCTGAGGGCGTGGGTTCAAATCACATTTATAACTGTTATAACAATTTTGGTTTTTATGATATTTGGAAAATGTTTATAAATATTTGGCAAATATTAAAAATAAAAATAATATTTAGAATACAAATTGGAAACTTCTAGTAACTTCAGGAACGACTGGAAGGGTTAAAAAGAGATATGTGGTAATGTAAATAAATATAATAAATTAGAATTTATATAGATACTTTGCATTTTTAAGTTCATTTTTATATAATACTAGCTTTTGCCCGCGGCTTCGCGCGCGTTGAAGTTGGGGTAACATTAATTTACTTTCAGTCTCAAGTTGTGTGAGACTCCTGATTAGTCTAAAGAGTTCAGAAACTCTATAGAGTACAAAGTAATTCGTTCAGTATCCATGACATTATCTACCATTATACATATATACCGAATATATATCTATAACCACTTTCGCATTTATAATATTAGTAGGGTATTTCTGAAGATCGACTGATATGTAAGTAACCTACCTTTAGGGTTCCCTAGCCAAAGGCTTAAAACTGAACCTCTGGTAGATTGGCCATGTCTGTCTATGTATCCGTTTCTATGTCATAGCTATCTACTTTATGCCAAAATTATTAAAACTAAAAATTTCAAAATTGGTAAGTAGATGTATTCTGTGAACCGCTTTATGATTTATATACAAAAATAAATATATCTGTCCTATACTAGCGAGGTGCCTATGGAGATTTTTAAATTTAATTTTTCTTCCCAAAACCCGTGGTTCTCAATATCAATAAACAATATCGATACACAAACACTACGGAAAGCAAAGTTCTTTTTGCTGGCGAAAAATTGATAGTGATATTTGGCTAGGGGGTTATGTGATGCTTATGTTAAGTGAATCCCTCTACTACGTTAACCTTGAAGAGCGAGTTCGACTCGCACTTGATTTCATAATTACTCATAAAAGTTTGAGATCCGCACGCTCCGCATTGTTTCCCGCTTGCCGCCCGCGCATTCACTACGGACACTTGTATGAAAGTCCTATGGTTTGAGTTGCCCGCGTGCTCCCCGCGCTGCACAACTCGCGCCGCTCGCCACGCCCGCCTTCCCACTACGGACACTCCTATAGAGTTCCATATGTTTGAGTTTCCCGCGTCGCGCCCGCACCCGCGCCCGCCTTTCACTGTGGCCGAGCACTGAGTCACCACCCCTTGTTCTTCTTCCTTATTCCACTCCTTTTCCTATTCTTTTCTTTTTTACCTTGAACTGTCCTATTGTTGGGCAAATGTCTCCCATACACTTTTCCATAGGTGCCAGTCTCCACCTATTCTTTTACCTCATTTTAGAAGGCTGGCAACGCACATGTCTCCTCTGGTGTTGCGCGTGTCCATGAACGGCGATAATCTCTTACCCCTCTATTATTACTTAAGAAAAGTGTAAGTGCAAATTACGAATACGAGGACGCGAATTTACACACATATATATTTCTCTGGTGGAAGCATAAATATAGCATTAATATTATGTTCCAGGTGACGAACGAAATAGTCCGTCAGATGATGGAGTGCGGTGGATTCTACTCTTTAGACAAGCCTGGCGATTTTATTATAATTGCCGACATTCAAATGTTCGGCGCCATGATTCATCCCGGTTATTATACTAATTATAGTTTTTATTTAAATCTTTATATTTCATTTCCTACTTGTAATTATGGAAACGCTGCGAAAAGTGAAGATATTTTTTATGTGTAAGTAAATCAAGTGTTGCGGCTGTTGCTGAGCCCTTTTAAGCCAATGTTGAGCGTGTGTATTTAATTGAGATTACCTATTTCTGTATTTCAAATAGTGATCAGTTTAAAATCAGCGGATTTACAAAATATGTTTACCCTTGTATATCCATACTAATAATATAAAGCTAAAGAGTTTGTTTGTATGGTTGAACGTACTAATATCAGGTAGGTACTACTGACTGGATTTGATTAATTATTTTTGTGTTTGATAGTCCATTATCTAGAAAGTCTTTATAGCATCACGCTATAGGTGGCTTCTAAGCCACGGGTGCGAAGAAGTAGGTGTAAATAAGGCTAGTGTAACCGCGGACTCAACTAGTAAAATGTATAAACTAATTTGAAAGTAAATTTATAACAGATTTTTTAAATTATCTTTTAATCTTGGCAGGCGGAGGCAGAAACGACATACCTCCACGTTTAAAGCGACAGTTCAACATTTTCAACTGTACTTTACCGAATACCAGCTCCATGGATAGAATTTTTGGTAAATATTGCTACTCGGAACTAAGGATTTTAATTACTGTAAATATCATCACAATGTTATGTGATGTATATGCATATAATTTTATTAAAATACTTATCATATACAAAGACCAGCTAACCGTTTGACATTTGCATAAAGAAAATTCGAAAGATTGTAGGAAAACTAACTCAAAAGCGAGTCGAAATGTATGGATTTTCAAAAGGTTGTGTACAAGCAAAATATGAATTTACATTGGCAAAATATAGCTCCGGCTAACATATTGATATTGTGAACAGTGCCTATAAGATAAATAATGTAGCATTATGAATAATCACTGGGGATATTTTGAACCGAATTTTACGTACATCAGTGAAAACATTGAAATTGATAAAAATAGGTTAAACCAAGTGTAACTTATTCATATACTTTTTTTGTAGAGACAATTAGTTGCGGTTACTTTTGCAAGACACGATTTGACAAGAAGATAATAGATTTTATGCCGAAGCTGGTGCCTGTAACTCGTATGATTTGGCAACAAACTAAAGTGAGTATACATTTGAAATTATAAGGTCTTGGAACATTATGCGGGCATCGTAATGGCACTGCACCGATCCAGCGATTAACTTGAGATTTAAATTTGACTATAAATCGTAAGTCGTATTTCTAAAATCTAGCATGACGTCAATATAAAATGTCAGCAGTGGGCTGTCAGCGCGTTTACCGAACAACATTAGATATGCCTGCATAACATGCTATGACATTTATAATTAAATTCCACTTCTTGGAAAAGTAGAAGGCATAAAACCGCGATGGACAATATGGCGGGCCAAATAAAGTCTGCTGTTATATCCTTAAACGACTATAGTAGGGGAAAATCACATCTGGCCATACCGGCAAGGAATAAACAGTACTTACGATACCGGTCATACAACATGACGATCACGACCGCTCTGTCAAGAGAGTAACGGATAAGAAGAAGACTTGGTATAATGCTCCTGTTTAGATGTGGATGGCAATGAAAGTTTCTTGACCATTATCATCTTAATCAAAATCAATAGTATTGATTAAATACGTCGGCCAAGCAAATCTTAGTAGAGCGATTATTAGATACTTAGACGCTAATTTTGACAAATAAATCACCGTATTTTCTTGCTATTAGTGGTATACAATTTATTAACCCAAGCTCAAGAATTTTATTTTGAATTTACACATTTACAGATAAAAATGCTGCCAACGCCAGCAAAGTTCCATTATGTGTTCAATCTTCGAGATTTGTCTCGTATATGGGAAGGTATACTAATGATTAAAAGAGAGGAACTGCAATCAACAGAAACTGCTATCAAGCTATGGTATCATGAGTGCTTAAGGGTAATCTCTGACAGGTAAAACAATATTAACATTTATAAAAGTATTAACTAAACTACACGTAACGAACGATTAGTTTAAATTTGTTGAATGCGTGTACAGGTTTACTACTTTTGAAGACAAAGAATGGTTTGTGAAAAATTTCTGGAGAACTGCGTCAGCAGAGCTGCCGGACTATGTTAGTGAGTTTCCTACAGAAGAAACATATTTCGTGAACTTCTTACGTGAACCAGTTGACCCTACTGGTGAAGAAGACGAAGAGGACTTTAGTACTGATGCGCCGAAAGTATATGAAGAACTGCCATCGTAAGTCACTTTATACTAATTGCATAAATTCTTGTAAAAGGTACTACTAGAACTGATGACACCGTTGACATAATTACAGATGGGAGTTCGTGTTGAGTAAACTCGTTACGTTCCAAGAAACATTTAATGAGCAAATTAGAGGCGCTCATCTGGATCTAGTGTTTTTCTACGATGCGATGGTGCACTTGTTTATTATTTCTAGAATTATTAACCTGCCAAGGTAAATTAACTTTAACATAAGGTTTTATATATTTTTGTATTTAACCTGTGCCGTCTGCCATGCACACGGTACGGGTTGTATAATATGTAATTACATTTCTTTTCGATCCTTGTTTGATAAATGCGATGTTTTAAAATGCATTCATTTAATGACGTTAGAGATTAAGTAGACTTATGTATTAAAATGTCAAGTTAAATTTTTTTCAGGGGTAATGCACTGCTAGTAGGTGTCGGCGGTTCTGGAAAACAAAGTTTAACTAAACTAGCATCATTTATAGCGAATTATTCCTTTTATCAAATCACCTTAACCAGGTAATTAGTAGAACACATGTTGTTGTTTATGATGTTAGCTATCTAGTCATGTGACGTTGTTGATACATTTCAATTGATTTATCCTGTATACAGTACAGTAGTAAAATGAGCCAAAATTTTCTGTTTTATAATTAGAAGCACGTGAATATTAAAGCTAATATTTTCAGAGCATACAATGTAAGCAACTTTATGGACGACATCAAGATATTATATCGGATGGCTGGGCTACAAGGACTTGGCGTATCGTTCATATTTACTGACAACGACATTAAAGATGAACAGTTTCTAGAGTTTCTCAACAATATCCTTAGCTCGGGCGAAATCGCAAATCTGTTTCCTAAAGATGAAATGGGTGAGAGCTTGTTGTCTGTGCTTCTGTTTTATCCTTATATTATTGTAGGGAACATGCTTAAAATAACAACGCTCGAGTTTAAAAATTACAACGTTCATTTTTAATTTTAACAATATTATGTACCTATAATATTGTATTGTTACTGCAGCCTGTTTCTCTCTCGGAACTCAAATCTGAGTAGGTAGACCCGTAACTAGTTTTCTATCATCACACAAAAAACGGCTGTATTACATTCAATCAGTATGATCCGCCGCAAGTGCCGCAACTACAAGTCAGTACGATCAACGCACTTCACGGCGCTGCTAGTGCGATGTCTTGCATAAGCGTTTTACTTTGATCACTAAATTCAGTTTTTTACAATTTGCTGGAAGAGCAGCCAAATATTTGTCATTCCTTTTAGAACACAACAGAACTCTTGTACAAATGATAACTATTATTTTCCTATCAGACGAAATATTGAACGAATTGACGCCTATCATGAAGAAGCATGCGCCAAAGAGGATACCAGTTCCAGACGTGTTGTATGAATACTTCATTATTCGCTCCAGAGCAAACCTACACGTTGTGCTTTGTTTCTCACCGGTTAGTTATTCAATGTTTTAGATTTTACTCAAGTAGGTACTTATCACTTACATATCCAACCGAGCAAAAGTAAATTCCCAAGACAGCAGACCGCACTGCTTAGTTTTTATGAAATAAAAGGCAAACGTGTAGACGGATGTGGTGGTACGCAATTAACCCTCCACACCAGAGGAGTCACAAGTGCGTTGCCGGCCTTCGGGATGGGAAAAGCAAAAGGTATAGAAGGAGCAGGCTGACAGGAAAGGAAAAGAGGATGGGACAGATGTAATATGTGCTTATAGGATATCATCGTCACCGCTAATTAATTAAGTCACTATATATAAATTTTGCGTGGGACCTAAAATTCCTGGCGAAATTTGGGTGTAACATTACACCTCTGCCTTCCCCTTCGGGGATACAGGCGTGAAGCTATAAATAAATAAAATATAAATTTTATTGGGGAACATGTAAAATAGGTTACAATTACTTCTTAGGTTGGCGAAAAGTTCAGAAGCAGAGCTTTGAAATTCCCTGGGTTGATATCTGGATCCGTCATGGATTGGTTCCAGAAATGGCCAAGAGAAGCTCTTATTGAAGTCGCGGAGCACTTTTTATCTGAATATCCGGTCAGTAAATAATAAGGCAATATTTATGAAACTAAATGGGTTGGTGTCAGATCTCATGAAGCTAAATATTATCAGCGTCATGATTTGATTACTTATTAGCATAGTTAGTTTTGTAGTTCACCATCAGATTTAGTGTGTATGGGGATTACATTTTATAGTTCGTTTTTAATATTGGTTGATAGCAGTTTATATATGTATAATATAAATTTTGCATTGCATTCTATAAACTATATCTGAGTATTTCCCTAACAACTTTTAAATATTTTCTAATTATATTAGTATCCGCAATGTAATGAGACAGTTAAATGTAGAATATCATAGGCAGCGAGAGCCTATTGCAGATACCAATAGACTACCATGTAGTGGCTATCCGTTTCGAGTTCACGGCGCGCACCTCTGACTATCTGTACTGTGTGATATCATAAAGATTTTTGTCAGCCGGTATAGGAAGTCAGTAACACTGAATAAACTGACACTAGTGTAAGCCATGGAATAGCGCTATTCCTTTGCATCAGTCAGGCAGTCGTTCTGTGGAGAAGCTAACATTCAGTTAAATCTAGTTAGACTAGTAATAGTACGAGATCCCACGACAAATTAGTGCACCCATCGAGTTTTTGCTTATAACCAAATGTTTAAGTATATTTATGATTAGGAGAATACATATCTACTAGGTTGCCTATTAAAATTTGGCCGCAAGTATGTTTAATTAAGTGATTGTTAATTGATTTTTGGAAGATACTTTCGTTCATTCGTTTTATAAGTAAAATATCGTCTACATCACGGCTATACATATAAAGATTCTGAAAAACCACGGTTGCCATTGTTCACCTGGCCGCACCTCCTCGCAGCCAGGTGTAACCAGGTATGATTTCGATACATTTTTACGTTCATAACGTTTATTTATGATTTATATATCAAATGAAAGCAAATTTTTTTCTCATTCTGATGATATATGGTTGCCTAATTAAATCCAGCCGCAAATAAGGGTTGCCGGCTGTTGAAGATTGTAAATATTCAAGGTAGAGTGAAAGAGAGTTATACGCGTAACATAATGTGTCAGACAGTTCCTGAGAATAAGGAATATACATAGAAACCGCATAAATACAGCAGTTATACCCAATATATTTACTTTGACTTATGAATTATTTCTAGTGTTAGAGTAAGATATTATAATATACTTATACAAAAGACGTTTCGAATTTTCGTCGGTTCACACTTTATTTGATAATATAGGAATTTAAACTTTCGTGGTCATTTAAACTTGTTTTAAATTGTCTTTCGGGATATATACCACGTACCTTTGTTTGGAGTAACCGATATTTCGGCACTGTTGCAAGCGCCATGTTCACGGATGTACTGAACATTACATTATAATTTGATAAGTTAGAATATCGTTAAAATTTGAAATAAATCATCAGATCTGGTTTACTCAGGATACATATCGAAAGAATGATGATAATTCCTCAATCAAGTAAATTAAGGAATATATATCAAATATAAATACCTATCAACAAAATAATTTGAACGTAGGAAAGAGTCATAATAATGTTATTGATGACATACATCCGTTCAAAAAATAGATCTGCATTTATGTAAGCAACTACAGGAGCAAATAAACAAATTGTGGTTCTTAGCTGAGTCAAGCAGACCTTGAAGCTCAGTATCTTCAATGTCTGCTTGCCTCCAGGTACAGTATAGTTAATTAGACTGGCAATAAAAAAATAAACCGTTAGATTATTTCTCCCATGACCAAACCTCACACGAGCACTGAAATGATTTTTTTATTTTACTTAATATTTTAACATGAATAAAGCAAACGATATTTATTGTAACACCGGTAACCATAACCACTCCAAGCAGTGACAAAGTCTGTGAAAATATCATTTTAACGCATCAGTTTTCAAATTTACTGCATGAATCTCTGGTTACTAGAAGCTTGGCTTGCTATGATGAAGGAAAACATCATGACAAAATTGCATGGCTTAGTAGTTGTTTGCGGCAGATGGTTTTACAAAAAACATTTATAAACGAAAAAAAATTGAGGATACTCTATCGTGAAACAATATTTTTATTGAAATATTGTAGTATAGCAAACTACCTTTTTATGCGATAAGTAAGACCCGCGGTGTACTGAAGCTAATCTGTAAAATTTAAGTATCGATAAAGTTATAACGTTACTATGTTAATTCGTCACAATCTTTATACGAATAATTATCAAAATGTCTATGACCGAAGACCGAAGTCTCAAAGTTTTAAATGAACTTCTATTACATTTTAACGGGTAATGGGTGGCCATATATATGGCCACCTATGTCAGATCATTAGTGACGGTCTTGGGGTCGTATGCCTCCATCTAATAGTTATATAATCTAAGTGTTGACTAGTTGACTAGCATTTGACGCATGCGCAATGACTTAAAAGCGTCGCAGAGCTGTCAATCGTTCTCGTATGACAAATGATGTCACGCGTAGGGTAAAGTTCCCCAGTGGCGGAATCCTAAAGTTTTTAGGAAATAAAATAAAAACTATTTTAAGACATTTAACTTTAATTAATTTTGAATTTGTTGACTAAACAAAGTATGAACTCTTAATCTATCAACAAAAATACGATTTCTGTATAAATATAATCAGGAACTTCAATTAAGTTTAGATAAAGAAAAATGTTATTGTAAAAACTGGCACCTAGTACCGGACACACAATTAGTTTACAGACTAGCGCCGGACATCTGCAAAACATCGGCCATTGATCGTGTATATCTCGACGACGTCTCCACATTCAAGAACTTCTGCAAAAGCTTCAAAAGCGCACCCTTGGCATCTGGAGCACTGTGACCATGTGTCTTCATCATGATTCGTCGTGACACGTGTTTTTCTATGTTGAATATTTGAGATAGTGACATCTTTTTGTTAGCTTACCTCCACTTTTCCCATAATCTTTCATAAGTTTGGTTTGTCTACATTTTTAATTTATTGTTCTTTTTGTACTTGATGCCCATTTCTTTCCTTTTTCCTGAGATAACATGATTTTTGTCTCTTCAGCTACAATTCTACACGACGGTGACGACGTTAAAATTTCACTTATTTCACTTTCTCACACATTTTATTTGTCAAGTTGCTAATCTGTTCATGTGCATCGTGAAAGCAGATAATTTTAACAATTTTAGAATATTCTGACCAACTGCTAAACAAAAACTAGTCGACGTCTTTATACTGCTGGTTCCAGCTTTGTTGTTAAGATATTTGATCACTAGACAGGTTTTCATGGCAGGGTGTGTGTTACTTTTATTTCACATTCACACAACACTATCTAGTCCCAAACTAAGCAGAGCTTCTACTATGGGTACTAGATAATAAATAAACATACATATAAGTATATTTTTTTTGTAAATATATACATATTATACATAGAAACACCCAGACCAAGACAAACATCCATCTTCATCCACACAAATGTTTGACTTGAGCGGGAGTCGAACCCGCGACCTTCGACGTAGCAGTCGCTCACACTCCCGCTACGCCAACCGGCATATTTTACGAATCCCGATGGCACACTATATTCAGTGACATATTAAAATAAATCATAATATAAATCCTTATATAGAATAAGTACATAATAGAGTAACGTGACGCAATGCTTTGCCGCTATAAACAGCAAAATGCTGCTACCGCTGTGCCCAGCCGCAGCACTAGAAAACCGCGTTGTGTGATCCTGTATTGATATTTTATCCCGCACCTCTTCTATTTTTAAATTGTTGCTGACGATTTAAAAATATGTGGAAGACTACTTGTCCAGATAGTGTAGTGTTCGGCGCTAGGTGCCATCCGGCGTTACGGGAATTCCCCCTATAACTCTCTTTCACTCTACTTTAAATATTTACAATCTTCAACAGCCGGCAACCCTTATTTGCGGCTGGATTTAATTAGGCAACCATATATCATCAGAATCAGAAGAAAATTAGCTTTCATTTGATATATAAATCATAAATAAACGTTATGAACGTAAAAATGTATCGAAATCATACCTGGTTACACCTGGCTGCGAGGAGGTGCGGCCAGATGAACAATGGCAACCGTGGTTTTTCAGAATCTTTATATGTATAGCCGTGATGTAGACGATATTTTACTTATAAAACGAATGAACGAAAGTATCTTCCAAAAATCAATTAACAATCATTTAATTAAACATACTTGCGGCCAAATTTTAATAGGCAACCTAGTATATATGTATTCTCCTAAGCATAAATATACTTAAAAATTTGGTTTTAAGCAAAAACTCGATGAGTGCACTAATTTGTCGCGGGATCTTAGTCTATAAGCGGGCCCCGCTTTGAAACTGGGATAACGCTAGGAAGAAGAAGACAAAAATAGTCATTTTAAGCAGCCAGACCTACTTGAACTGGTTGTTGGTATGTGGGTGCAGTTTGTCGTCTTTACAAAATATACTTCCTTTCAGGTGGTGTGTTCTCCGGAAACTAAGCAACAGTTGATTGAAATAATGGGTATGGTTCAGGATAACGTTGCTGAAAATTGTGAGGCTTATTATGAGCGATACAGACGACAAGCACATGTCACTCCTAAGTCATATTTGTCATTTTTGGAAGGGTATAAGATTCTATATACTGAAAAGCACCAGAATATCGCAGAAATGGCGAAAAGGTTTTGTATTAATTACATTGAAATTTTATTAGAAGATACAATCAAATATCGATCATGCAATATTTATGCTGAAAATTTAATTTGTCTTTAGGATGACTACAGGCTTGGATAAATTGCAAGAAGCAGCAGAGAGTGTAGATGAACTGAAGAAAGAGTTAGAAATAATGGATCAAGAAATCAAAGTGGCTACAGCTAAAGCCGAAGAGGTAAAGTTTACAGCGTGCCTAATAATAAATAAACAAATTCGGTAAGTAAACCTGTAGATAATGAGTATGGAAACAAAGAAATGCAGCTATCAGTAGACATATTATTATATGTACGTACATTTGCAAAAGTAAAGAGATTTAAGATTTAGTTTTTTTGGTGCATACTTTACCCAGCTGTGCGATTATCACTCTGATTTATGATGCGGTTTTCTATTATAAGAGAGTATTTTTTCATCATTGTTAGAGGCGTAAGTATTGTGTGGTTCGGACAACGTTTTTATAATAATTATTTAAGGATTTGGTAATGATTCCATTAACATGTTTCTCGTTCTGATATTATTGAATTCAACTTAAAAACTGAGCTCTTGTCGGTGGAGCCTCTTCCATGTAGTTCTATCTTCAGCCAGCGCTTTGACCTCTTGATAAGACGTTATACATTCTGATATTATAGCATTTTTTAATGGTTGTTGTTCTTTTTAAAAGATCACTCCGCTCTACGATTAAATCCGGTGTCGCTGGGGACTTTTTAGAAACACAACTAACGGACACAATTACCCGATACAACAATTTATGCACCACACAAAGTTACGCCAACCGTGTAGTCAATTACTTTAATACTTAAAATAAAGTATACTGCCTGATGTAAATTGTTATAAAACGATTTAAATACCAAAAAATAAGAAGATATTGTTAAAACATTATCCGTTTAGGTGTTAGCTGCGGTAGCAGAATCACAAGCTGCGGCTGAAGTGGTGAAAGCTGAGGTATTGCAAGTCAAAAATGTGGCCGTGAAGCTCGTGACAGTCATAGCAGCGGAGACTGCCGTCGCTGAAGACAAGCTTGCTGCTGCCAAACCGGCGCTAGATGCAGCTGAAGCTGCCTTACAGGTATGTACTGTGACACTGTTCCATACAATACCTTGATCTGTATTTGCAAAATATTTTTATTAAACAACATAGACAGTATACATATATACCTAAAATTATTTCAAACAGTGTGCGACGATAATCATCATCATTCTCTTAGCATTATCCCAGTTTCAATCTGGGTTTGCTTACTAACCTAACCGGATTTGGCTGATTATTAGCTTTTCCACAGGGCGACTGCCTGTCTGACCTCCGCAATCCGAAAGGATAGCGATATTCCATGATTTAGACTAGTGTCAGTTTATTTAGAAGGTACAGATCCTGTAACAACTGTCAAAGATCTTCATGACAATCGGGACCGACGGTTTAACGTGCTCTCCGAGGCACGGGACAAGCGATAATTAACAATTCAATACGCACATAACTCCGAAAAGTCATTGGAGCGCGCCGTGGATTCGAACCCGATACCCTCTGCATGACAGTCTGTTGGTATCTCCACTCGGCTATCGCTGCCTGTGTGCGACGATAATAAGACCCTATTTTCGTTAAATGTTACTTAGATAGTAAATCAGATTAAATTGTTGACTGGTGCAGAATAAGGCTGCACGGTAGGTATGTATGCTTGTGTGTATTATATACTTGCAATGCGAGCTCGCGGCGATCAGCTGAGCGGCGGCGGCGGTCAATACTTACATCGAGCTCATTTTTAAAATGTATGATATCAATCAATCAATCAATCAATTTATTTATATACGTATAAATATAGACACAATATAATACACGCAACACCATCTAGTCCCAAACTAAGCAGAGCTTGTACTATGGGTACTAGACAATGGATTGACATACATATTTTTAATTATGATAGATACCTTAGAGAATAAACATACATACAATATAAAATTTTTGTTAGTAAGTATACTTATGAACTATGTTAAAAAACTTGCACGATGATGCTGTGCGTTCGTGTGGCACTTATCCGCGGAAGCGACGGAACACCACACCATTCGGCCAAAAGTCCTCCTTCATGACGACATGTAGATAGCAGGTCGGGATCCGCACCACAAACGCTTTGAAGTTGACATTACGGCGCGACTTCAGCAACTGCACTCTCGGCATGTACCTGAACGTACGTACTCCGCGATGTCCCCCGCCGTCGTGGTGTAGTGCAGGCGAGAGATGTACACGGGTGTGTTCGGTATCAAAAACAAAAAAGTTTAAGTGAGTTATTTTTCACTAGACGTTGCAAGGGGCTTCGCCCGCGTCAATTATACATATAAACCTTCCTCTTGAATAATTGTATCTATTAAAAAAAAACGCATTAAAATCCGTTGCGTAGTTATTAAGATTTAAGCATACATAGAGACAGAGAGACAGAAGACAAACTTTTGTATCTATTAAAAAAACCGCATTAAACTCCGTTGCGTAGTTATTAAGATTTAAGCATACATAGGGACAGACAGACAGAAGACAGACTTTGTTTTATACTATGTAGTGATGTATTTGTATTCAGCTACAACGAAAATGCATATCAATACACTATATATTCATGTTAAGTGATACGTCTGATACTTCAGTCGCTGATGGATCGGCGCGTGCACTTTCAGCAGCTTCGTTGCGCTTATAGTTTTTTAAGGCCACGATTATAAATTATCCTTTAGCATGCTATGATATTAGAATTTTCTATATTAATTAGCAGCAGCTAGATGGATTGGCTGGAATTTTAAGTTATGTATATCTTACTCAAGTTTTTCGTTCTAGACCATTAATGCTGCTGATATTGCCACTGTAAGAAAATTGGGCAAGCCGCCATATCTCATCACACTTATTATGGATGCCGTCATCATCCTCTTCAGAAAGAGGATTGATCCAATCAAACCCGATTTTGATAAGCAGTTCTTGACGGCTTCTTGGGCAGAATCATTGAAGGCAAGTCACATTTCTATATAAATAACTACTTAATCATAGACTGGTTTGTCTTGTACTTGGCAAGAAAACTCATAAACATGATGTCCTTAGGAGCTAGGTTGAAGTGTTTTTTATTGAGCTCTGTCACGTGTATTATGTAAATTTCAGAGCATTTTAAATATTAAGTGCGTAATTACTTATGAAGTTTTTGAAAAAGTTGCTAATAAAATGTTATTATGTTAACACACTAGATCATGGCGGACGCGAGATTTCTGAGCAACTTGAAGAACTATCCAAAGGATGAAATTAATGCTGAAATGGTTGATTTGTTACAACCTTATTTTCGTTATCCGTAAGTTAATAACACCCATTTTTTTTTGTTATTTACATCGTTTTACTATTTAATATTACATAAGTCAGTGCAGCAGAGGTATGATCACACATGTTATTTATTACACTGATGACTAGCTATGCGTATCGTTTTATTGCATATTTTTTATTAATAGATTGTTAAATGACGACAGCAATAAGGATTTCATTATTGATGTTGGATGTGTTCAAAGTGTGTTCGCTAATGAAAAAAGTAACATGTATTTTGCGTTCTCAAATAAAATTTTTCCTTTATAGCAATTACACTTATGAAGCCGCTAAAATTGCTTGTGGTAATGTGGCTGGTCTGATATCTTGGACAATTGCAATGGCACAGTTTTATGCGGTGAACAAAGATGTTTTGCCGCTAAAGGCAAACCTAGCTGTCATGCAGGGCAAGTACCAGGCGGCTAAAAAGGAATTGGAAGCTGCTGAAGCCGAACTCAGGGCTAAAGAGGTATGCTTTCAGATATTATTGAAATGAACTATTTTTGGTGCTCAGGTACTACTTAAAAATAAAGTAACTTAAAACTGTTTTTTTGTAACCACGCAGTATCTGAGAAACTACCCCATTCAATGTTTTCTTTTTTTGTTAATAGTCAAGAAAATTACGATGATAATTAAATAGCAATAATATAGATAGGGTTAAACATGAATGTATCAGCTGGCGCCTAATCTATAGCTTGATTGAATTAGCTCGAATTGGCTGATGTGCAACGTGAATTCGACGAAGCGATGCGTTTGAAGCAAGCTGTTTTGGATGATGCGGCTAAATGCCAGGAGAAAATGGACGCCGCTACTGCGCTAATCAACGGACTGAGTGGTGAACGTATCCGTTGGACGGAACAGTCTGCACTTTTTAAGTCTGAAATAGAACGACTTGTTGGAGACATATTGTTGCTTACCGGGTAAGTCACCGCTTATTACCTTTTAGCTGAAGTACTTACCAAAACAGTATCGACATTCTAAAATATTAATTTTATTATCACGAAGATTGAATGATAATATAATTATATAAGTTCGACTGCAAATTTTATTTGTGGTACAACAGAACCATCTTTATCAACTGCTCTGCTCAGAAAACATCGCGTTCTAAAGACTCGTTAAGTATGAATCTGTCCCGCACAATATATAACGCTATCTTCTTTTAAACGAATATTAAGCATGTCGGCGGTCAAAATACAATCGTTGGGATCCTTCGGGTACGGAATCCTAAAAACCAAAGTTATGGCAATAATTGTGTCAAGCCGAGTTAGTTTCTGGTTCCGAGCCACCATTATCAATTGGCCCATTATTTTGTGTAATTCTAGATTTTTGTCCTATGCTGGACCATTTAACCAAGAATTTCGATCAATCATAATAAGCAACTGGCTGAGTGAGTTGTTGAAACGAAAGATACCCGTCTCTATGAACTTAAATATAACGGAGCAGCTTACGGACACGGTGACGGTAGGTACACTTCAGATGTTGTATAGATGAGTAGTGTAATATCTTATCTTTGATTCAACACACAGATCGGACGAAATCTGCTACTAACCTGTAATTAAGATATCATCGTCTCCCTTGCGTTAGCCGTTTAGCTTGCCTTGGGCTCCAAGACAGGAAAGAAGGTGTTGAATAACAATTGGGACAGCCCCTGGATGATTGCCCAGGCCTTATCGCGAATACAAACTTTCCTAAGATTCCGTGGTTCCCCTTCTTGTTTGACCACATAGGTATGGCTGAATATTAGCTTTTGCACAGTGCGACTTCTGTCTGACCCTCGGTATCCAAAGCAATAGTGATTATTCAAAGCTTAGAATAATGTCACTATATTCCAAGATAAGCTTTTACTACACCGGTGTAATATCGAGTAATAAGACTTTTTAGTTCAGCTTTTGAATACTTGAAAATAATGTTAGTTCATTGACCATTTCATAATAAAAGGATAAAAAT
The DNA here is from genome assembly GCA_944739405.2 of Euclidia mi. Taxonomy (NCBI): domain Eukaryota; kingdom Metazoa; phylum Arthropoda; class Insecta; order Lepidoptera; family Erebidae; genus Euclidia; species Euclidia mi. Next base: position 44,130,124 of record OX123189.2, read on the forward strand.
ATCTCTGAATACATAACATGCGCTTTTGGGGCAATTATGAATAGTTCAGTAGTTATTAATAAACATGTCATAATGCAGGTTGGTGAATGGAATTTATGTGGTTTACCGACGGACGAGTTGTCAATACAAAACGGTATTATTGTGACAAAAGCCGCGAGGTTCCCGCTTCTAATCGATCCGCAGACGCAGGGCAAGATCTGGATCAAAGCCATGGAGAAAATGAACGACTTGATCGTTACCACATTGAATCACAAATATTTCAGGTGCTTATATTATTAGAGAATTTAGATACCACAATACTTTTTATATCTGAATCTGCCATTATTGTACGAGATCCCGCGACAAATTAGGACTCATCGAGTTTTTGCTATAAACCAAATGTTTATGTCTGTGAGATGAAGAGGTGCGGCCAGGTGTTCAACGGCAACCGTGATTTTTAGAATCTTTAAATATATTGCCGTGATGTAGACGATATTTAAAAAAACAAGTGAACGAAATGTTTTCCCAAAAATCAATTACCAATAATTTTATAAAAAGTACAAGCGGCCACATTTTAATAGGCAACCTGGTAGATAAGTATACTCCTAATCATAAATAGGTAGGTATACATAAAAAAATGGTTGTTAGCAAAGACTGAATGTCACTTTGTCGCGGTATCTTAGAATATTATGTTAATAAGTTCTTACAAATTCCAATTGAAAAATTGACCAAATATAAAAGGTATTTCACGAAATCCAATTCCAAATGCTTTATGAGAATAAATTATTAGGTATCTTTCTATCAACCATTAAATTCTCAAGATCAAAATGTACGCAATACACTCGTATAGTTCTGTAAAGCTAGAATAGAAACATTGAATGCAGTTATTATTCTAGATTTGAAGCAAACTAGAAAGCCATTAGCAATTTTGAAAAAAATATTATGCCCTATTGCAGAAATCATATAGAAGATTGTGTATCGTTAGGCAGACCTATGTTAATAGAAGATGTGGCAGAGGAATTGGATCCTGTGCTGGACAATGTTCTAGAAAAGAATTACATCAAAATAGGATCTTCATATAAAGTATGTTTAATTTTTTATAAAACATGATATTATTATTAGCAATCTTGTTGCTGTAATTTAGTAAAATAAGTACGAACTAACTAAGTAGTCGATTGATGCAGGTCTAGTGTAAAGGCATGACATGTAATGAACTTTTCCTCACGCGGTCTTCTAGATATTATTGTCTAGCGGCTAATGACGTGCTTTGTAGAGCACTAGCCCGCGAAGATAAGACCTTCGCTACATACTTAAATAAAAGCTAACAATTACTTTGCACATGTCCTCAAAACAGAGAAGAACGATACACTACTACATACCTTCTATGTAACTCTCGTTACCTGCCTTAGTAACCACGATCCAAACGCCGTAGTCGCTGATTGTGCTTATCCATGTTGACAAAATGTGCAGACTAACTTAAGTAAAAAAACGTACTGGTCACATAAGTAAGGTTTGCCGGTTGAGGTATTTTGGACCGTTCATGATGTCAATACAATTCGAAATCTTGGCCAATTTCGGACCATAATTTTGAGTGAACCTTAGTTGCATATTTAGGCATTTTATCTAGTGGTTTTTTAATATATTTTTGGGTTTTACGTTATAACACTTACGTATTGTTATATAGGTAAAATTGGGCGACAAAGAAATCGACGTGACATATGGACATAAAATATATATAACAACGAAACTACCTAACCCGGCGTACACGCCTGAGATTTCAGCTCGAACTTCCATCATAGACTTCACAGTAACTATGCAAGGTAACGCTTAAAATAAACATGTATCAATATTAAAGTCGTAGAAAGTTTACCTTTTAATCATCCAACCATAATTTTATAAAATATGTGCTTCACATCCACATTTTGAATTTAGGTGCCAACCGTAAACATTTTTGAGAGTAAAAGAAGGAGCCTTTCTTTTTCATAGAGAGCTCAATACCGGTTCTAGATATTGAGTACGTACTTTTCCACCAGTAACGCTAAGCCAGAAATGATAAACTGAAAGTACTTTTGAAGACTGAGTTATTAAAATACTAGATGAGCCCGCGGTTACACCCACGTTTTAAGGCTACTGCTCCGCTCCCGTCGCTCATAGCGCGATGTTATATTATTATAGCTTATAACCTTCCTCGATAAATGGGCTATCTAACACTGAAAGAATTTTCAAATCGGACCAGTAGTCCCTGAGATTAGCGCCTTCAAGCAAACAAACAAACTCTTCAGCTTTATAAATTAACTAGAGGCGCCCGCGGTTACACCCGCGCTATATAAGGCTACTGCTCCGCTCCCGTAGCTCATAGCGTGATGTTATATATTGTTATATATGATTAGCGCAGTCGAGGAAATAAACAAATAAACTCTTCAGCTGTATATATGTATTAGTATAAGATATTAGATTACAATAATTATTGTCTAATTACAATTATTCAGGTCTCGAAGATCAGCTGCTAGGTCGTGTAATCTTAACGGAGAAGGCAGAAATGGAAGCAGAACGTACTCAGCTGATTATGGATGTAACTGCTAACAGACGAAAAATGCAAGAGTTGGAAGCAAATCTTCTGCACAAGCTGACCACGATACAGGGCTCGCTTGTGGAAGATGTGACGCTTATTCAAGTGCTTAACGTCACCAAAGCTACGGCTATGGATGTAAGTGTCCCACAACAGTCTGTGGGTTTTGGTTTTGGGTAGGGTTTTATAATTTATTTTACACATACATACATACATAGACTCACGCCTGTTTCCCCGAAGGGGTAGGCAGAGGCATATTAAACGCCCACTTTTCGCCAGTGTTTTGATCCCACGTAATAGGTGGCGAGCCTATTGCCGCTTATTGTGACATTTTGTTTGCCAGAGCCTCGTCCGTTGATCGGCAGGTGCACCACTTGCAGGTGAGGTTGGCTTGGGACCCTAAGTTCTTGGTGTTCCCACCAAGAACTTAGGGTCCCAAGCCAACCCTATGCACCCTTATTTATTTTAAGGGGTAATTAAATTATTTCCCGAGACGTGGTCACTCAGAGGGCGATGGAGAGAGCTATGCTCGGAATTTCCCTGCGAGATCGAGTCAGAAATGAGGAGATCCGCAGGCGAACCAAATTTACCGACATAGCACTCCGAATAGTCAAGCTGAAGTGGCGGTGGGCAGGGCACATAGCCGTTGAAGAAGAACCGTAACGGAGTGTCGGCCACGCACAGGACGTCGTAGTAGAGGTAGGCCTCCCGCAAGGTGGACTGCCGATCTTGTTGGGATCGCTGGCAGCGGTTGGATGCAGGTGGCTCAGGATCGGTCTATGTGGAGAGCCTTGGGGGAGGCCTATGTCCAGCAGTGGACGTCTTTCGGCTGATGTGATGAAACAATTAATTTCAATAATGTTAATCGTCAATTCAAATTCACAACAAAACTCAGGTCATATTAGTTTTCAAGGCCTAATCCAATCTATTTTTATGCTAAAATTGATGAAATACGGTGGTCACTTCGGACCAACGGATTACATAACCATTCACTTTTGCATCTTAAGTACTAGTAAAGATACCATTTTTGCTAACAGGTAAAGGAGAAGTTAGACGTAGCAAAGGAAACTGAGATAAAAATCAACCTGGCTCGCGAAGAGTTCCGGCCAGTGGCGACGCGCGGCTCGGTACTGTACTTCTTGGTGTGCAACATGTCGCTCGTCTGCAACATGTACCAGACCTCACTGGCGATGTTCCTCGAACGATTCGATATATCCATGGAGCGATCCACACCGAGTCAGATCACTAGCAGAAGAATCGGATTCATTATTGATTATTTGGTAATCATTGTATGAATAGTTTTATAGTTTGACAGAAATGAGTAGTTTCGCAGGAGAACCAAAGTCGTCGACATCGTTCTCCAAATAATGACCTGTAGTAATCATTCGTCTTGTGCAAATGCCTGATATCGACATGAACTTATTGCTTACAATTTTTGCCGTTATTTTTTAATTTGATAATGAATTATTGTCAAAAACTATCTTGTCCCTTTGGCTTGACTATACTTTACGACTAAACGTCAAATGTTCTTTCCAGACATACGACGTGTTCAAGTTTATAGGAAGAGGGTTTTACGAGAAGCACAAGTATTTGTTCACGGTCTTGTTGACGTTAAAGATAGATCTGCAAAGAGAGCATGTATCATTTGAAGAATTTCAGAATTTCATTAAAGGTAAAGTCAATTTTGTTTTTTTTCATATTTATCACCGTCCGGCATCCGTCCATCACAACACTATGACACATAATGATCACAATATACGTTTTCAAGAGTCAGTAGTAATTTAGATAGGTTATTCGGACTGACAATGTATTTTTACGCACTAAACTTAAATTTGTGTTTGGCTGGCTTTTACCTAAACATTAATGTGAGAACAGGCAAGGCAACCCTGAACGTGCCAAGTCCTTTACGTTTGTTTCCAAAATTAAACAGGTAATTTATTTCAACTTTTGGACAGTGTCTAATTGTCTATTGAATCCCATCTCTTCATAATTTTACCAATATGCCACTATTTTCAAAGGCGGTGCTGCCCTGGATTTGAATGCGTGTCCACCCAAGCCATTTAAATGGATTACTGACATGTCATGGTTGAATATAGTACAAATAACGAGTCTACGTCAATTCACGAACTTAATGAATCAAATAACTAACAACGAGAAAGGATGGAAGAGTTGGTGAGTAATTTTTTCGGCTAAGTAGTCAGGGTGACTGACTACAACGATAATAATAATTGATTAACTGAATGATTGTGAATTGTTGTTTCGAATCTGGGTGTAGTTGGGTCTGTGATGATGGCATGTTTGTGCAGACCTCGCAGACACAGGATTTATTACCGCAGAGTACAGGAGTTTTATTTTTATATTAAAATACTTAATAAGTGACTATAATAATATATGGATAAGCAAGGTGGTAGCGCCATCTATCCTTTCCATTGCAAGTTAATTATGTCAACGTCAATGGTTCGTCGTTGCTCGGCCAATCCGAGCGATCCTTTTCATGAATCCCCAAAACGCCTCGCGATTGGCCGCCCTGCTCAACGGCGACGAAGAAAGAATGGAAGATTCGAGACGCTCGGGAACTCATGTCCGTCGTATAACGCAGTCCGCACCGCCATATATAATTATTACCGCTTATACCAAAACCTAACAAAACCGCCCGCGAGTGAAAGTGATTTGTGTAGTGGAGTGATTCAAACAGCTTCAGGATTCTCGAAGACATCAGGAGGCTGCCATTTGCAAAGAAAAAGTCTGCCGAGCAAGGTAAGAGGCTCCTATCCACTTAACCTTTTCACTTCCTCATTTCCTAGTCGATAAGAACCGAAATCCTACAGTCCACAATATAATAGTTTTCCCAAATTGACTAGGAACATACCGGATTCGGTTCGCCGAACCACAAGGTATTAACTAGTTTCAAACCCACGATTTTTACTCATATTAATGTCTATTTAACGGGTCTATGTCGTGTGATATATTGAAAATAAAGGTAAAATACCACTTATTTGGCCCGACGTTTCGGCGTCGGTTACACCAGCCGTGGTTATGGGTTGGCAAATAAGACGTTTTTTACCTTTTCAATATCATCCTCTTAGCGTTATCCCAGTTTCAATCTGGGGTCCGCTTTCTAGTCTAACCGGATTTGGCTGAATATTAGCTTTTTCACAGAGCGACTGCCTGTCTAACATCCGCAACCCGAGGGCATAGCGATATTCCATGGTTTAGACTAGTGTCAGTTTATTTAGAAGGTACTGACGCCCTGTAACGACTGTCAAAGATCTTCATGTCAACCGGGACCGACGCCTTAACGTGCTCTCCGAGACACGGGACAAACGATAATTAACAATTCAATACGCACATAACTCCGTAAAGTCATTGGTGCGCGCCGTGGATTCGAACCCGATACCCTCTGCATTGGCTATCGCTGCCTTTTCAATATATCACACGATATAGGTCCGTTAAATAATAATGAGTATAAACAAGGTATTGCCATAGTTAAATAAACATTAGTATAAGCAAGGTTGAATATGTCCATGAGTATATATATTTGGGCCAATTAGTTTCTTTTCAGGCGAGAAAAGACGGAAGTCGCGCGTAGAACGGATAACGCTTGGAGGAGCTTTTGGTCTATGAAAGATCTTTTGAAAGGCAACCTGCTTATATCTCTGAAACGCCGACTCATGTGCATCCTCCCCATTCTCACATATGGTGCCCAAACTTGATCTTTGACCGCAGATCAGAAGTCCAGCCTCGAGGTTTGTTAGCGAGCTATGGAGCGCAGTATTCTCGACGTAAAACTTGTAGACCAAGTCAAAAATACGTTACTGCGCTCTAAAACACAAATCGCAGATGTCCAATGTCCCAAAAAGCAGCTTAGTCAAAATATGACTGGGCCGGTCATATCTGTCGTATGTCTGATGATGTCGATCTGTGGGCTAAAACTACCACCCAGATCAAAAGAGGCCTCGCGCAAATAATAACAAATAATAATAAGCAAGGTATTGTCGTATGTTTTAGGTTTGATAAAGAGGCACCGGAGGATGAGCCACTGCCGGATGGATATCACACGCTGGATGTGTTCAGGAAACTTTTAGTTGTACGCGCATGGTGCCCTGACCGAACATTGGCACAAAGCTTGTGAGTCTTGCCTAAAGCAAAATTATTTGAAACAATAAATTATAAATCTATTTATATACATAAAAGAGTAATGATTTGAGTCGAAAATCAAAAGATATGATCTTTATGGATCAATCTCACGACCTCAATAAGCATAATCATAATTATAGATAAACAAAAAAAGCAAGGCCTTATTAGTACACTACATAATATTATTATTTCCACTTGATTTTGTTTGTTTTCCGTTTGTGTCATAGCATATATATATTATACTACCTAGTTCAAATATTATTTTTGTTTTATAGGAAATATGTTATCGATTCTATGGGCGAAAGATTTGCTGAGGCTATTATTGTCAACTACGAGGTAAGAACTATAAAATTTACACATAAACATATTAAAGATTCTTAGAGGCTTCAGATTATCTCATGTAAAATTCTTTTTAGCAAATGGTAATTCAATCCCGTCCTCTGGTGCCGCTTATTGGTTTTCTGGCTATGGGATCTGATCCAACGCCGTCCATTGAAATGACTGCTAAGCGAATGGAAAACGTATGCCAGTCCATATCGATGGGCCAAGGACAGGAGATACATGCAAGAAAGCTTATTGCTCGTGCTCTCACAGAGGTAGGATGATGCTATGTACTATTAGTATTAATACATCATATAATTTTACTTAGCAGGTCTTAGGCGCGATAATTAACCAAATAATAGAATACCTTAAATACTTCTGTTATTTTCCAACGTTTCAACCGCCTTACAACGGTTGTGGTCGCAGAGGGACTGATTTCAGCTCAGTGCCGTCCTTGTGAAGCGCGGATTTCGGCAGCTACCCTCACTTGTAGTAGTTAGTAATCAGCCAACTTTTGTGTGGGTCGGGATCATTCTGTGCTTACCCATAGTTTGCATAAAGTTATACTTATTACACACCATCAGGGGGCGTAACTAGGGTTACATTAGTGGGCCTGGGTCAACATTTCAACAAATGTGTGAAGTTCTAAGAATCTTCACACATTTGTTGCCCAGCTTAGAATTTCGAATCGGTAACCAAAATTCTCCGTTCGTGTTCGGTGACGGATTAAGAATACGAAATGTCACCACCCCATATGATCCCGTGGCGCGTGGGTGTCGTAAGAGCCGACAGAGGGAGCATATTATGCAGAGAACAGCGCTGTAAGAGAAGGAAAACTTGATACAAAGTCTATACCAACCCGTTTGGTCAGCGTGGTATAGTAGGCCAATTCCTCGTTTCAAAGGAGAGGCCTAGTCCAGCAGCGAACTGTTGAAGGTTGATGATGGACCAAAATTCTGGGGTGGGTACTAAACCATGTTGGGGAGAGCACGGCTCATCGGCCGCTCTGCTATATACGCATATGAACGCGACTCATTTTATGGGACTTACAACTCAAAAAAATTATGGTGTATTGGGCCCACCATAAATATGATCTTGTAATGTTAAGGGAATATGGGTGTTGCTGCAAAACTGCCACTTGGGTCTCGATTACATGGTAGAGGTCATGGAGCAGTTCGGTGAACTTGAAAAGGAACCTGAAAAAATTCATGAAATGTTCAGGTAAGAACGATATTTTACTTGTTATTCTTATCTCTGTTTAGTTGACCATCATAAGCCTCAATTTCATTTACCAGTATTGCACTGCTACGTACCAAACCGGTGTTAACAATTTTCATTTAAGCATCCGATCTTGTGTGAAATTTTCGTAATATTGAAATACCATTTACGCACCATTTGTTATTTGTTTACGTAACGTATACGTATGTTAAAATAAGAACATGTGTTGATAAATCTTTATTAGACAATGCAATGCGCAGTCTACACAAAAGCAACTTCTATTTACGGCGACTACGCTGTTGAAGCCCAAGTTGGTATGTCAATAGGTATATTAGCACTGAATTGATTATACCATTAAGCTGTCATTTTCACCGAATATGCTTAGGTGGTCATTTGCCTGCTATCAAAGTTTCTGCTAAGTGGACGGGCGTTAGTTGCTTATTTTACGTTACGTTTCAGACTATGGATAACAACGGAAGTACATCCCACGTTTCCAATTACTTTATTACAAATGTCTATAAAATATACATGTGAGCCACCCTCTGGTGAGATCCTTTTTTAATATTTATTTTATTTATAATATACCTACTAGAAACAATTATGTCTACTATAAACCTTAAAATATTCCAGGCATCAAAGCGGGACTTATGAGAACCTATGATTCAATGAGTCAAGATTTTCTGGATTACAGTGATAGTATATATTACTTGCCTTTGATATACACTATATCTTTCCTGCATACTGTTGTACAAGAGAGAAGAAAGTTCGGTCCTCTTGGGTGGAACATTCCTTATGAGTTTAATTCGGCCGACTGGCTGGCGTCTTGTATGTTCATACAGAACCATTTGGATTCTTTAGAACCAGGCCAAATGCCGAGCTGGAATACTGTACGGTACGTCACTTTTTTGCATAGTAACTTAAAAACATACATAGACTCACGTCTGTTTCCCGGAGGAGTGTGTATGGGACAGGACGAAGGGGAAGACCTAGGCGGAAGTTCTCTGAACAAATTGGAGACATCCTCAAAAAGGACAAATCAGAAGTACCCTAAACAGAAAAGCATGCATGAGGAACTTGATGAGAATGCATGAATCAAGATAGATGTGTCAGTATCGTTGCAAATGGAATTCCGTAGTCTCGTATACGTATGTTAAATAGTTGCAATATCTGTTTCCCGCAGGGGTAGGCCCCCTCCGGGAAACAGATATTGCAACTTATATAACGACGTGTACGGTTGATTAATATTAAGCTAAACTTTTGTATTGATTTTTAGTTACATGGTCTCAGCAGTACAATACGGAGGGCGTGTGACTGATGACTTCGACAACCGACTATTATCCACCTTTACTAAGGTGTGGTTCACTGATCAACTGTTTACCGATGATTTCCAATTTTATAAGGGCTATGGTATTATGAAGTACAAGAACATTCCAGAATATGTTGAAGAAATCAAAACGATGAAAACCGTTGACCCGCCGCAAGCTTTCGGACTTCATAGCAATGCTGATATCACGTAAGTTCGTCATTTTCTGCTGATGATTAATTTAGTATATTTATAATAAAGGTAATACTGAACTTGCTTGTAAAAGATTTTTGCACCTTCAGCTAAAATACCAAGCATCCTTCTTACATAAAGAAGAACCAAGTAACTTTCCAACAATCTTACGTACATCTATTGATCAATTAGGTAAACTTAACATTTTAGTTACCAACGTGATACGACGCAAGAGCTTTTGGATACAATATTGTCTATACAGCCTAAAGAATCAAGCGGTGGCACTGGTGAAACGCGCGAGGCCTCGGTTTATAGGCAGGCTCTAGAAATGTTAGAAAAGGTGCCACCTAACTTCGATCCTCATGAAGTTAAAGAAAGGTAAGTCTTGAATCAATGCCATTAATGTATCGACGTGCGTTGTTTACTGGCTACACATTGTTTACCTAAATTGGACGCATATTAATGTAAGAAATGGAAGTATGAGACCACGACTTAATATCCGTACGGATAGATATCTCATATAATGCATCAAAATACTTAGGCATCATGTACAATCAAACAAGTCGGCGCTGGACCAGTTTAAAAAAAAATCGCCTTGGCTCGCTCATTGAGTCGAGGCACAGTAGAAACTGGTTTTCTATACGAGTGTCAATGTGTGTGTAAAGTAGCGCTGGAAGCGACGATGACTTGCTGAGCGATTCTCGCCCTTATGGTGGTCTAGCGGGAAGTTGTTCGACTGTATATGATGCCTTAATAATAAATGCGATTGTCGATGAATAATACTATATCCATGAATCAAACCCAACATGTATCACATGTTGGAAAGCGTAGTATAGCAGGCCAAAACCACCTATCGACTCAAAGTGCTACTGTAAAGCGAATTAAGGAAAGTCCAACACTAGACTGGAAAGTTTGTATATGAAAGATGTGTTTATGGTTTTCTAGTTTATTATTTTTTTACAATAATTGAATTAAAATCTTACCGATCTGTTTAAGGTTGAAGCTATATGGCATTTTGGGTTCTATGGTGATTTTCTTACGACAAGAAATAGACCGAATGCAGATAGTCATAAATCTTGTACGTGCAATGTTGAAGGACTTGCTACTCGCTATCGACGGCACTATAATTATGAATGAGGTATTTCAATTAGATAGTTTTCTTTTATATTTATTAATGAGTGGCATTGTAATAATGACCACACGATGATACATACACATACATAGATAGACTCACGCCCGTTTCCCCTAAGGAGTAGGCAGAGGCATATTAAACGCCCACTTTTCGCCAGTGTTTTGATTCCACGTAATAGGTGGTGAGCCTATTGCCGCTTATTGGGATATTTTGTTTGCCAGAGCCTCGTCTGTTGATCGGCAGGTGCACCACTGGCAGGTGAGGTTGGCTTGGGACCCTAAGTTCTTGGTGGGAACCCTATGCACCCTATGATACATACACATTAGGTGAAAATGCCTGCGTATTTTGTAGCAGCAAAGTTACGCATGGTTGTTTGACTGCACGGTTGGCCTAAATAGTGGTTTAAGCTGCCGCCTCGCCACTTGAAACTGCCTTTTGTGGTTTCGATTCTCACACGAGAAAGGATTGTTGTTTCGAGTCTGCGTGTTCATTATGTCCGTTGACTGAATTTTTGTAAAGTGCGTCGCGACTAAAAAAAAACCACGCCTGCAAATTTACATAGTAGTAGTAGCAGCAAAGTCATGTACAGAGTTTGGTCGGGCGTAATTTGAACAATAATAGTTAAAGTGTAAAGTGATGCTCGATGAGAGATGACGGCGGTGTTTACACCAACGTAACTCTGGTTGTGTAGCAGATATCATTTTGCAATAAAACTGCTTTTGTACCTGTAGTCCTGAAGAACCTGTAGAACCTGAAGTTAATTTATTTTCATCATTGTAATTCCATTTGTTTAGTGGTATACAATAAATAATCTATCGGTATTATCACTTAATAAATACCTATGCGTACATACGCTGATGCAAGATTCCTGTTCTAGGCACTTCGAGATTCTCTGGACAATATCTATGATGCAAAAGTGCCAACTGCATGGTTTAGATCTTCTTGGTCGTCGTCTACTTTGGGCTTTTGGTTCACTGAGTTCTTGGAGCGAAACATACAGTTCTCAATATGGTGCTTCCAGGGCAGACCGCATTCATTTTGGATGACTGGATTCTTTAATCCACAAGGTAATAAAGTCTGGCAATTGTATGATCTAGTGCTAGATTCGGTAAAGTGTTTATTGTTTGTTAACTTATTCTGAATAACAACACTGTGCGTTGATTAAATTAGTTTTTTATCACCTGAGAGTTAAGATTTCGGAATGTGGATGCGAAATGCTCTTATATCTATTGCTGTGAATTTTATACAGGCGCATGTTTATAAGCAGTTGGTGGTAGTCAGAGTATTTAAGGTATAATTTCGGTAATTGTACACTCTGGAGAGGCACGTTACTCGGTTACTAGCTTAGTGAGTAGCAAGTCTTCTATTGCTGCTAGCTGAAGAATAATTTTGCTACAGGTTATGTATGAACATTATAGTGTAATCTACATAAAACATGATCTTGTGAAGTGATTCCTTAGCTGCAGTTACAGTAGTGTGCGTTCGCGCAGCGGAATGTTGTTGAATTTAAAGATTTTAATTATGCAGATATTTAGTGTATGACGTCGTATAATTGTGTATGGTAAAAAAAAAATTGTGCACGCAGCCATTGTGGAGAAATTAACCAAAAACTGATTCCGCTGGGCGAACGTTGTCCTGGCGGAACTTTTTTTAATCCATTGACTTTAGAAAAAAAGAGATGTGTCCAAAAATTAGTGTGTATTTGTGTGTAATTGTGTATGTATGAATAAAATTAGTGCATGCATAAACTTCGGAGAAATTCAAGTTTCCGCTACGCGAACGTTTGGCCATTAGCTAGTTTTCATATAAAGCGCTTACATAGAGAGCTGTAGATTTTTACATACGTTGTTTTGAATTTGTTTATATTTGTTTAAAAAACAGATTTAGAAAAAAACATAGGGCTTAAAAGATAAAAATATAAACGTAAAATACGCTTATTAGGTCCTAGTTCTTAAAGTATGCACTTTGGGGTCTAGATTTTCACGTTTATACAAACCTTGTAAGTGTCTGCAACATGTTGCCAAGTATCAATGATGTTCCGTTAGTGATTAAAGAGTTATAGGACAATTTACCATGACTAGATCACTGTTTACAAAGCAGTCAAATATCACGACGTTCTGAAAGAATTGCATGGTAAAATGTATGCCAATAATTAGTGTATTCATTCAACTATTCACATGCAAAATTTCATGTCATTAAATTCAGTAATTAAAGAAAAACAATTATAATACTAACGAAACATCGAAAACCTACATAACCCGACCAAGTTCGGATGGCTACAAAAAAGCGGCCGTGCCATATATCTAAGAAACGTTCTTAACCTTCCAATATAGTATTTATTAATATGGTACAGTTGCGTACACAAGCGTTAGGAAAAAATAAAACAATTGCATTTCTTGAATGATTTTTTTTTTTTGATAATGACGCCACTATCTACTATAAAAATAAATCTTCAATTAACAAGTACTTCTCTATTTAAATATCCGTGTACAAAAATATTTTTAATGGGATATTTTTAATAGCGTATCGAAAATGTTATGTAACACACTGAAGTGAGTTACGCAAAAAATCTTTATTATTTCACTAAAATACTGACTTGCACACTAAAATACTATTTGCACACCAAATATGATGATCTTTTTACAAAATATCATTTGATATGAAAAGTTTCGTCCGCTCGCGAAACTTATCCACTCAGAAAACTTAATAGGTTATGTAAGGTTCTCTTGTGACCCTACTCCCAAAAATAGGAGCCCTGCGAACACAGTATAAAGATCATATGGATTATTTGACTGTGCTTGCGAAGCAGGGCTCCGTCAACTTAGCTTAGTGGTGCAAGCAAACCAGAAATAAACTGACTAACAGTTAAATACAACCCATTTTTAATTACCTACATATAATACTTAATTATGTAAGTAATTATAATAACGTTAACAAACGCTTGCAACGACAGCAATGGACTTAACATGTGTTTTAACTAAAATAGGGTTAATAAACATATTGCCCTCTCTTTTCTTTTCTTCAAGGATGGAAGTAGCGTTTCATTTTCGTTTTCGCTTCGAACAAAATAATTCTGCATATTTTGGTGGTGGGGTGCCGGGGAACACGCAAACATACCATAGAGATATTAAGAATAGAGTGGCAGAGTGGGGCCTATTCGTGTCCGCCGGTGGGAGAGAGAACGCAATATTAAAGGCCCCCTGCATCTTTCTCTAACAATACATGCACAACATCAACATTACGCAGTGGCGTGCTACCTGTAACTATTATTTAAATCAGTTTATTAGTAATCAATAGTTTAAAAGTTGTTTTTATTGATACACGAAGATAGTTTGAAGTGACAAAAATGTTTATATATTTTTACACATATCTTTTCTTCTAAAGCCAATGGATTAAAAAAAGTTTCGCCAGGACAACGTTCGCCCAGCGGAATCAGTTTTTGGTGAATTTCTCCACAATGGCTGCGTGCACAAATTTTTTTTTACCATACACAATTATACGACGTCATACACTAAATATCTGCATAATTAGAATCTTTAAATTCAACAACATTCCGCTGCGCGAACGCACACGTTACAGTAATGTCTGATAAAAATATCTATCTTGCTATAATGGTATCGTGTGTTTTACATTTGAACAATGTTGGGAAATAGCTTTTAACTGCTATCAATGGTTACAGGTTTCCTGACCGCGATGCGGCAGGAGGTGACGCGAGCGCACAAAGGCTGGGCGCTGGACATGGTCACGTTACACAACGATATCACCAAGTTTTCTTTAGATGAAATCAAAGCTCCACCGGTGGTGAGTTCACCCTTACAAGTTATCTTTTCTATGACGCAAAGCGTAGTGTGTACATTTTCATTTATAAATTTAAATAAAATTTAATCACCGGAATGTTTGTAAGCACATTACTTCTAAACGACTGCACCAAATTACATAAATCTTTCTAAATATGTGTTCGTTATTGTAAAGAGAAAGTTTGTGATGTAAAAAAAATATGGCGGTACGAAGTTCGCCGGGTCAGCTAGTTCTATATAGGTAAGCCTGATGTAGCCACATGAGCAATAAACGAAAATACGATCAGACTCAGTAAGAAATATACAAACCTTATGTGCATTCGCTCGGACGGCATTGCCACCCATGGGTTCACCCACGTTGTATATTCAAGATACATATTTAAAGGTTTTGGCCGATAGCATACTCACTGGGTACCAAATTACATCCAAATACGTCCGAAGATCCGATGAAGATGATCCATATTTAGGAGGCAGAGATACGCTAGTAATACAAACAGATTGCCATGCGGAAGGTGACGAGTTCATATCCACGACGTGCACCACACTTTTTATAGTTATATGCTTATTAAATTGTTAATTACATATTGCTTGCGCCGAGCCTTAAAAATTAAGACATTGACTCCAGCCATAATGCTGCACATCTTTGACAGCCGTTATGAGAAGTCAATATCCTCGAATAGATACTGACTCTGGTCTAAGGCATGGATGGTTCGTCTGACCAGATCAGACGGCAGCAGCTCTGTGTACAAAAGCTAATATTAAGGCAAATCTGGTCTAGAAAGCGGACCCTGAACTTTAAGCCGTGGTGGCGTAGCGCAGGATAACGCTAGGACGATGATGACGACATCGATCCGTATGACCTTGTTTAAGTCACAAATATCTAATCATCAATTTTATTTATGTAGGAAGGTGTATACGTGCATGGATTGTTCATGGACGGAGCTTCGTGGGATCGGCGCAATATGCGAATGTGCGAGTCTACGCTCAAGGTGCTGTTCGCGGCGCTGCCAGTCATGCACATTTACGCCATCAACTCTACTGCGCCCAAGGATCCTAAACTTTATTTGGTAAGCAATATGATTTATACTACTTTATTTGATTAAATTTAACGTATGTAATTGGTCATACAAGGCAGCGATAGCCGAGTGGAGGGACCGACAGACTGCTATGCAGAGGGTCTCGGGTGCACATCCACGGCGCGCATTTACATATGTCTTTTCGAAGTTAAGTGCGTTTTAAATTGTTAATTATCGCTTGCTTATCGGTGAATAAAAACATCGTGAGGAAACTTACATATCTGAGAGTTCTCAAAAGACATGTGAAGTCTGCCAACCCGCACTTGGCCAGTGGTGGACTATGGCTTTACCCTTCTCATAGAAAGAAGAGGCCCTTGCCCAGCAATGGGACAGTATCTATATAGGGCTGATGATGATGCTAGACTAGCTAACCAATCCTTTTGTGTGAAATGCTGAAAAGATTTTTTATAACAATGTTTCGTGTTAGCTTTGGTAGTTCTAATAAGTAATATAAATAGGTAGGTATTATATTACTAATTAGAACTATTATTAGATTATTATATTACTTATTACTATATTATAACAATTAGTATTAGTATGTATGTCTTTTCCTTTTTTTCCAGTGTCCTGTTTACAAGAAGCCAGTACGCACAGACTTGACGTTCATAACTCCTGTATGGTTGCCAACAATCAAGAATCCGGATCATTGGATCCTGAGAGGTGTCGCTATATTGTGCGATATCAAATAATGTCCTCTTTTATATTTAATATTTAGTAAGTTTTTTAATTTAATTATGATATCAACATTACCTATACATTATTGTTTGTGCAAAAAGCACATGTTTTTAATTGTTTTATGTTTTGAGTTAGGCTGTAACGGACGCTGCGGCAACAATAACCGCAAAACATTAATGGATTGGAGATATGAAACATTTGTTTTTAAAAGTTTACATTAACGTTTAGTCATTCATATTCTCTCCTCCATCCTCATCAATTGTTCCGTTACAGTCTTAAATTTTGTTTTGGTGCTTTATTGTTGATCTCAGCTTTTTGTCTTTTAATTTGTGGTAGGTATTTTTTAAATAAATCAAAATAATTATAATACTCGTGTATAATTTCAAAAGCGCCGAGGTATTGCAATTTATTTACATCAAATGTAACTTACAACACTGTGAATGGATGGATTACTTACAATCGTTTTCAAAATCAATAGATTATTTTTCATTAAATTTAGTATCACTAGATATGCAAAAAATTCTGCTGAAACTGACATAAGTAAAACAATATTTGCAAAACAATTGACCGTTTCAACAATCGTAATGGACGGAGTTATTTCGCTGGATAATTTACTCACAAGTATATGGAGACTTTCGTTGATCTACAGAACATTAAATTCATCGTTAACGTGTGCGTTCTATAAACTGAAGTTACAGCTGCCACCATGTTGAATTAATGCTAACATTGGACATGCAGTCCGAATAGATGCGATGGATTAATCACCTATATTCTTTTAGATAAAAATGCTTCAAGTTTTCTTGTTAAGTCTAAAAAGCTTTGGCAGTAAAATAGGTACTCAAATTATTTAAATACATCAGTCTGATTGAGTTTATAATTGTCATGTGTTTGATGTTAAAGAAAGTATAAATTGAAATGATAGATAACATCGTAACAAAATATCCTGTGATAAGGTACAATGTTTAACACAAAAATATATACAAGTTACAGCAAATAACGAGATCTAGCATTTCTAACTTTAACAATAGTTATTCGTAACATACTACAACAAATATATTTTAAATTAGCTATAGCTATACATTTTTACAAAAGCTAAAGAAACGTAGCATAAAATAAAAGACATGATATACAAATGGTTATTACGTATATATGCCTTACGAGTCTAAGATGACGTACACTTAGTAATACTAAAACAATAAAGTGTTAACATACTCAATATTCATTATTACAATATCAAATATTTTATAGTAATATCGTTAGGTCTTAGAATAATTAATTTGTTTCAGCCACAATTCAAGTGATTCCGAAACATTGTTTGAAGCAAGCGTCTAAGTTTTGCCTTTGGCTAAATTAATTAAGTTGAAGTATTGCACTCGATAACACCATCATAGTCGTCCAGGGAAGATTTTAATCCCTTTTAGCATCACCGCGAAAGTTGCCTAAAGGTTCCACGGATCTTGACCTAGGTGCTCTGAAAAAAAAAAATTAAATTAAAATATAATTGTCTTAACTTGACATACATACATACATAGTCTCACGCCTATATCCCCGGAGAGGTAGGCAGAGGTATATTGCTACACCCACTTTTAACCAGATTTATTTTAGTCCCACGTAATAGGGGGCGAGCCTATTGCCGTACCGGGCACATTACCAGAGTCCGTGCTGCTCTTAATTTAACATAGGCGTAATCTTATAGTACTTTGGGTATAACCACAGACTACTTAGTTTACGGATAACACAATTCGAGTGATATTCGCCGCAGCGTAGTAGCAATGTAGAAGAATTGTGCCAGTCTTGAATTCAAAGAAATAAATATAAGGATTATTACCTTCTTCTTGAAAGCGTCAGTTCTATTTTTCCTTCTTTTACTTGTTTGAAAAGCGATATGGCCCCAGCATGGCTCAGTCCACGTGTCGGCACATTATTTACTGACAAGATCTCATCACCTGAAAACAGATTGGTTTTGTTGATTTGGACATCGCTAACATTCACTTTTTACGTAAAGTATAAAACAATTATAAATAATAACTACCTTCAAAAATAGTACCCTTATCAGCTGCTTGGCCATTTGGAAAAACAGTTTTTACAAATATGCCCATTTGTCCTTTTGGTGAATCAGTTCCGCCTACAATACTGAAACCCAGACTTTTATGACCTGGACCCTTCCAAAATTCAACTCTGTGTATTGAACTGTGTGCATAGTGGCCACCGTGTTGATTCTCTTGATGATGTAATGCAGAATTATGTTCTTGAAGTCTTGATATATGCGCACTGGGATTTGGCGAGCACCTCTGTGAACCAACTCTGCTGAAAAACCTGCTTCGACTGCTATTTCTCAACTGTTCAGGAATGCTTTCAAAAGATCTATTTTGATATAGTCTTGGAACATGTTTTATATAATGAGAAAAGTTTTCTTTAATTTCGTTAGTTGCGTTATCGTTGTAAACAGAGTAAGGTGCAGGAACTGGCGGTGGACGAGAGCTATGGAATGATATAGGTCTATAATTATTGCCCTGGTTGTTATTTCTTGGAATTGGGGACGACCGTAGTGAAATTTCTATGTTTGTTATGTTCTGTAAAGAAGAGGACTGCGTGTAACAATGTCTTTCAAGCAGTTTTTCATCATCACTTTTAGGATTAGATTGGCCGTTATTCATTTGAATTCCTTCGTCACGTTTTTGATGCACATCTGATCTACTGGCATTATGTTCAAAGTTTAAGTGTTCATTAGAATGTTCTTTGGTTCTGTGGTTTACGTTACTCATATAAAATTGATTATCGGTAGGGAAGTGTGTTTCTATTGTTATTTGATTTGAAGGAGATGGTTTATGGACAGTTTGTGATATTATATCTGGAGGAACATTAGATGCTGGTAGTGTCACACTATTTTGTTCTAAATGTTGACTGTTTATAATTCTACTTAGTGTTATCGGCGTAACTTCATCGTGTGCCATAACAAGATCAACTTGGTATCTTTGAAATAACCCTCCAGCTTCAAGAGTAGCTTCGGTTGAACAAGAATTTACTATATGTTGTACTTCTTTTAGAGAAGACAAGCCCCGTAATACTCTCCCATTCACATTAACGATTTCATCACCTATTCTTAATCTGCCATCTCTATGAGCTATTCCATCAAAATCTAGCTTTACCACTATGTATCGTATTTCGTAATTTGAACCAGTGCTATCAAAGTCTACTCTGTGCTGTGCCAAGTAAACACCCAGACTTTCATCTAATCTAGTTTTTAAAAGTCTTATTTTTCTAAAACGTTTCATGCAAGGTCCTCGCCCAAATATATCAGTTCCTGAGGTTTGTTGCATATGCGATTGAGATTCTACTGGTATGTTATCTTGATTAGAGTTAGTCAAATGTTCGGTTGGCAATAGTTGTGAATGTAAAAATTTAATTTTTCTTGTCTGTACCCGTTCATCCAACGTTATAGTTTTATAGACATAAGGTTGTTTTTTATTAATATTTTTCTTTGGAAGTGGCGGTGGTTTAGATTCCAGGTGGTCGAAAATTGCATGTTTCAGGGTATCAACAGGCAGTTTGTTTAAATTTTCTCTGCTTTCATTTTGATAGTCATAGGAGTTACTTTTTTCTACAGGAAACAATGCACAAGGAGTTGAGCTTCTCCGAACAGGTACTGGAGCCCGGCCCATACTTATTTTATGATTCAAGCTTAGTTGTCGTGCAAAATTACCTGTATTCCCTTCACAGTTAGTGTCTATGGGATCTCTACGAATTGACATATTAGTAAAGTGCGAACTATATCCTGGTGGCGAATGGTTACTATGTTCATCAGTTGGACGACCATCGCTATCATATCCAGATTCATTAGAACTTACATAATTACTAAGACGATGAGCATGAACCTCTGGATTCTCTGGACCATGATGAATACTTTGTGAGGAAGAAGTAAATTCTTTTTTTATATCTCGCATTGACCCTAATACTGAACTATATTCGTATACGGGTAAACTATTTCTATTTCGTGGTATTAGCATAGGGTCATAATCTAGCGGCGCTCTTTGAGATATCATCGATGCTCTTCGAGGTGCATCATCGACTCGCCCGATTGGATAAAAATTGCCATCTATTTCGTTGACGCTTCTCATGGAACTCCTAGAAAACTCATAATCTTTCCTTAAAGCACTATTAAGCAGCATATTATCTTCATGAATAGATATACTGTCGCTACTTTGATATCGCTCTTCTGATCGGGAATTCGTAAGATAAATTCTTTCTCTTCGAAACTTTGGTGATTTCCTGTCTATTCTCTCCGATAAGCTTTGCCTTATAGCACTAGTTCTTTGTTGAGAGGCTATACTGTTTTCTTCTGGTAAAACTGACAATTTTGATCGCAGAAATGCGTATGGGAAATTAGGCTTTTTAGAAGCACCATTATTAGTTTGTCCATCATTTAAATTAGTGATATTGTCACAACTGACAGCTTTAGTTGACGAAGCTACCAATGTGTCTTCCACATTGCTATGTTTTTTTGGAGATTTTTTATTTTCGTTTTCAGCATTTTGTAAATCAATATCATCTGAAGGATCATCCGCTTTTACATATGTCGAGAGATGTGAAGTGGAACAACTACGATATAATGTTGGACCATTTGCTACTGGATAATTATCAGTAGACTTATTCATGTTGAGAGATTGAGATTTTGCTGAATTTAGCATGCCTGTCGATCCCATTCTATGGAAAAAAGATTTGAAAGGACTTGGTGATCTGTCCCTCGAACCACTTCTTATAGAATCTGTGTCATTGTCCTTCTTTAATGACGTGGAATCAGAGCTACTTCGTCCCATTTTCCAATGCTGCTTTTTCTTGTACTGACCAGTAATAAGAGTTGTAGGCTCTTCTTTTAAATCCTCATTTACTTTTGATTCTTGTGTTGTTTCTTTAGGATCTGCTTTCTTTAGCATTTCAAGTTTCTTTCCCATTCGACGACCCCATGTAGCAAACACTGGAAATATTAAATTTTATGGTAAGCTTAGAGTTCGCATAATAATTTAAAGTAATGCCGAAGGTAGAATAATTCACCTTTTTTCATTTCCTTGACATCATCCTCCATAACCATGGCTGGAAGTGCGGTTACAAGTGTGAAGTCTTGTGAAACGTGCGTGGGGGTGGTGGCAACGTCTGCGGCGGCGGCGTCTCGGCGCGGAGACGGCGTCGCGACGGCTCGTGGCCCGGTCACTTCCCTGCGCTTCGGCCCGCGGAAGAGGCGCATGATGACCGATCACGCAACCATCGCGCGAGTCCGCACGCGCCTACTGCTCTGAAAACATTAAAACGGATTTTTTTACTAGTCCTCTTTTACAAAAACCACAGAATAATAGATTTTTTAAAAGTATGTTTTCCAAAAGAATTGCCTGCAGTAGATGCATGCCACTTTGTAATTAAGATGTTTCATTGGCGTTGGAGTCAAGTATCTATCTAATGCGACTAATTTAAGGGTAGTAGCTAAACCGCAGGACAGTGAGGATGTGAATCGTTGTAGACTGTTATTAGACCTGCGTGATTGACTGAAGCACTGTAATTGTATAGCAATAGTACCTAATAACATAATACAAGCTACCTACTACTGGGAACGTTTATCTTACGTACTGATTCATAAACGGGTCTCGTACAGTCGTAGGATGGCCGGAAATCTGAGTTCTTAGACGTTAGTCTTGTCTAATCACTATCATCCCGATCTAATCTGGTTCTCGATGTTTTTCACTTGCTACGTTTGTGTGATAGTCGTGGGACTAGGACCACAGTAGTACCGTCATGCTAATTATAAGTAAGCAGCCTGTCCGTTACAGGAAATACTAATAGATTAAAGTAAATTTATCTCGATGCAAGAACGGTAAGTACTTTAATAGATCGTATCCGTTTTAATTCCGTAGTTTAATAAATTGCTCTATTTCTTAAAACAGATTGTATCATTAATGCAGCAGTGCAACGGTAAGTTCTAAGTTCAGATAATTGTCCTCGTTTATTATAAAATTATAACTTAACGTCCTAAAGTTTTATTAGGGCGAATGAAATGACGTCTTAGTTTGTCACTTTATCCGGCATTATTATATTAATTAGTGCCCAAGTACTTACACCGTGTATTGGAGGTACGTGAACAATTAATTGTTTGTTTAGTAAAGTGATTTTCTTGGGAGATATAATACTTGTTTGTTTTGTGAGGCGCGTGGTATTTCGGGAGGAGCGGTAGTCACGCAACGCATGATGGATTAAGGAAGCGGCGTGTTCCTGCCGGATGCGAAGCACACGCGCCATAGTTATCGGTCACCGCGATACTAAACTCTTTAAAACGAATGTGCATGTATGTGTTGATAATATCGTTTAGGTGGTTGTAATGCAGTTCTAAATATAGGTAGCTATATAATTATGATACGTATCTAGTTAATGTAGTTAAATGTGTCTATATCACATAGATTACTTTTAGAAGCCTGGTTTGCAAAAATTGACTACATTTTCATCATTATTTCGAAAATTCTATGAAACTAATATCAAATTACCATTTTCAAGTGTTTCACCAAAGATTATTAAGGGCATGTCTAATTGATATGTGGCACCCCTCTCCACTTGAGCAAACGTAACGAACAGTTCACATGAATGCGGTCGGTCGGCATTCCGATACAATTGCCATAAAATGCCGGAACGACTGTTTGTTTCTTGTTAAAGACGCCTCCTAATTATCGCTTTACTAACTACCGCCCGTGGTTCCATCCATATGTATACCTGCAATTTCAGCCACAATGGGGCTTAATTCGATTTTTGCTGAATTTAGTAAAATATCTCTAAAATATCTCTATCCTCAGTAAGACCTTTGAGAATCCACCAAATCGAGACTGCGCAGGGGCACTTATTTGATATTGTCTTGTCTTACGTATGTGTATATTAGCTAGAAAGTTGGCTTAAATACAGTACACATAGTAGTTAAAACTATTTGTTTACGTTTGCGTGAATCGCATAATACATTACTACTCTACAGTTGTTATTAAAGTAGTGGCTAGCTGCATCGCCGAGCACGCAGCCCAGGCGACAGCTACGAATCTCGTCTGGACACTGTAATTGTTTAATATCCGTAGATTACTCTCATCTTAAGATTCCTAACGGTCACCAACGGGGGAAGTCGTCACTCATGAAGCGCATTTATGTATGTTTTTACATAGTGCTTACGTTTTTCTTAATTATATGTGGGAAAATCTGATTGCATGATGCACTAGCTTTGATTTCAACAAACTATCTTTTTGTGCAGACAAATATACTAAAACAGCACGTCTTTTGATTTCCTTACTTATAGAAACGCAGTCTGTGGGTTCTTACACATTGAATGATATACATACTGCCTCGTTGGTCACGCGGCATATAAGTGTGCGCGTGGGAATGGGAGGTCTCAGGTTCGGTTCCCAGGTCGGGCAAAGTGCTATTGAGTTTTCCGTTAGGAAATTTTCAGTAGCAGCACGGAGTCTGGTAATGTGTTCGGTACCTACGGCAATAGGCTCGCCCTCTTTTACTTGGGAACTAAAAATTCATGGCGAAATGTGGGTGTAATATTACACCTCTGTCTACCCTTTCGGGGATACAGGCGTGAGTCTATAAATAAATAAAAATAAAACATTAAGTACGGTGCAGTGTATTTTTGTGTCCCTTGGAAACGACCTTTTTGTAAAATTGTTTATTGTTTCGGAAATAGAAATTGTCTTAAATGATACCTATATCATATTACGCATCTAAATATGGAATGCACTCTGTGTGTTTAAACCACGTTTAAACTGTGTGCATGATATCACAGCTGAATCGACACTGATACGAAGACACCAAATTGTGGTCGCGACGGAAGGAAAGTGTTTGGCGCGCTCGGAAAAAGTAATAACAAGTATTGAATTAATTAGGTCTATTAGTTATCCTATTATTTACTGTAACGAAATATTAAAATTTGTCGTATTAGAAAAAGTTTAGAAAAAAGATAATTCTTAAAAAGATTTTTATGGACACTATATAGGTATAACATATTTTTTGCTTGGTGTTAGGATTGAGACCGAGCATTGTCAGTGGCGTGGCGATTATTGCCACATTATCACTGGCATGTTATCTCTACTATGGTCTGTTGTGTTACTATCAAAGCCGCCCATTATAGAGAGGATATTAAAACGGAATAGGAACTCAAGCCAAATAAACCTTTTATTATTTCATTGTATAAATGAGTTCCTCTTTTATATGTACATAGGTACGTACGAATTAAGATGTATGAAGCGCCGGTACAACTTCCGTCGTGAAATGAAAATAAAAATAACCCGCCTTATGAGTATGAGTACATAGGTACTTACTAAAAGTAATAAACATACTTACGCTTTTCGACGTCTTTTAGTCGTGATATTTTTGCGTCTATTATATTGTTATGACTACTTTGGCATGTTTATACACGGGGTGTTGATGTGGGTTGCGCATTTTGGTATTATTTCTGCGTAGCAGAATAATATATGCTTGCACTCTGATCTACAATGGAAAAACCATTCATTTATGAAAATCTTAAACACATAAACCGCTTGAACGTGGGTTTTTATAATTATTATTTTATCATGAATAAAATCCATGTCAAACCATAAAAGACACAGTACACACGCATTTCATGTATGCTATGCTCTAAAAACCATGTAATACATGGAGAATATTTCTACCGAATGAGTTTCTTAACAGAAAGTAGCAGATAACCGTGCTCAACTCATAAGATAATGTATAGCGACCAAATTTTGTGCGCAGATTTTATACTTTAAATACGAATCTGCGATAATAAATTCGATACCGAAGTAACTCTTCCATGGTATCAGATTCATCATTGTATCAATTACCTTCTGTAAACAAACAGATATTCAGTGCGAATTAAATCTTAATAGCGTTGGCCTAATTTTGCTTTCGCTCGGCAACCGTAACTGGTATTCTCGTAAAACTTAAATTAAACCATCGGCTCTTAACTCTGTATCTACGTCGACTATCACGGCCACTAGAGTGAAGGCAAAGTATGTGTAATTGCGTGATTAATGTAATAAAAGCAATCATTTTAGGAAACAGTTCCTATACAATAGTTCTCATTCCGGATACAATTTGTTTATAATATTTTTCAACGTGATGATTTAACCGAGGTTCAGTGGTGATGGCATTGGTTGCGTTATTATAAAGTACCTAGCGAAGTGAGTAGAGGCAGGAGGGTCGCGTTTGACGGACATTGACATCAAGTCGCGAGGCAGGTGTGCGTTGTTAACTAATAGCGGCCTCACGATAATATGTATAGCATGTTGCTCGGCTTAGTTTAGCGACGACGCGATAACTTCCTCTACTTTAGCTAAAAAACAACACCAATTAGGCATTAGCTAGTAAATCACTTGTAATAAAAGTGTTTGTAATCGTTGTAGTAAGTAGTTGTTGTTTAGCTTTTTAGCGTCGGCAGTTTTGCGAGTGTTGCAATGCTTGTTTAATTTGAGAACGATGACTCACCTCATACCAGTGCACATGGGGTAGACAGCGATGCAGGCGGCGCGGGCGCGGGCAACGCGACGCACCACTGCAACAATATATTATGCATTTTACCGACAGACTCCGATGCATCGTAGAAACCTAATTAAAATTACTTTCACATATTGTATGCATAGTAATCGTGGGATAAATCAAGGATGTACATCTCACACATGACGTGTCACACGCTAGCTCTGATATGAATCGGGTAAACATAATAAAAGTGAGCACTTTCATACTCGTAGATCGTTCAATAGATTGATCGTTATTATTTATTTATAAATTGTATGAAACCTTTTAATATCATAATGCTAGCGGCGTGTCAGGATCGGAAACATAAAAATTCCGTCACGTAGAGAGTGTTTTATCGCCATCTATTGCAGGACAATAGGACGGCGTTGAAAGAGTGCTTAATAGCAATCTAGTGGGTTTGAGCCGACCGCGA
This sequence comes from Euclidia mi, assembly GCA_944739405.2. NCBI lineage: Eukaryota > Metazoa > Arthropoda > Insecta > Lepidoptera > Erebidae > Euclidia > Euclidia mi. The sequence continues at coordinate 44,156,493 of OX123189.2, forward strand.
CGCACACCGTGCACCGTGACATGCAAATATGTACCAACTAAACACCCTGACTCATAACATTCCCATTTCCAACTCACTCACATACTACCGACAAACAAGCCCCGGTCTCCGCGATCCATCATGATGTGGGAATAAATCCCTTCCATAAAATATAACTTCCAGAGCTCCTGTCCCGTCTTACATTAGTTATTTGGAAGTCTAACTTATTAGGAAAGGTTGACACTGAATACTTAATCGCGTCGTGTAAGTTAGAAACGTCCGACTTTTAAATAGGTGAGACGAGATTCCATTGTTTTGGAAATTACATAATTTCTTTGTGAACACTTTTACAATACAACAATGTGTGCGATTGTATGCGTTAAATCGAAAAATATGTAGGACTGTTTTACATGCGCCTACTTGTTGGTATTTGAGTTTTCATTAGTGTTATGTAGGCTGGTGTGTGCATAATGTGCAGGGTGTTGCTCCGTCGTATGACAAATATGTTCGCACTGGGACGTGATTAAACACACGCTCCGTTTACGGTAAACCCGCCTGCGCAGCATAACTACGACAATAATGGTCTACCGCCATCAATGAACTTCTTGCAGTACATTCCTGATTAATAAACATGTCGGTTTCTTTGTATATGTCATTATCTTAATCTTTCTACAAAAAGTACAGAAAGTATCTAGAATTATTTAATTAGTATAGAATAGAATAGTATAGTATCCATTTTCAATCTCAGATTTAAACTTGGTGGCATATAATACGGTGTAACATTAAAGTTCAAGTTGCCATTAAAAGTCATTTGCAGATTTTCTTTTCAATATTTATTTTTGATACGTGTTGATAAAGTCTTTCGAATAAAATTGGTAAATCAACCTTTCCCACTAGTAAACATACATACATACATAGACTCACGCCTGTTTCCCCAAAGGGGTAGGCAGAGGCATATTAAACGCCCACTTTTCGCCAGTGTTTTGATCCCACGTAATAGGTGGCGAGCCTATTGCCGCTTTCGGGATATTTGAAACTAGTAAACAAGTTGCATTATGCGGATTTATTCTCCTCACTTGCAGTCGACGGTTAAAATAGTAGTTAGTATATTAATTGTGTCAATACAATCAGGTAAAGTGCGCTTGCATAATTTGCCTAATCCTTTTACTTGAGCTGTGGTCATGTTTAGTGATGTGTTCTTAGGAACCGAGAATAGACTAGTGTTTACATGCATACCAGCAATACTAGCCTGCGCAAAGTAAGTAAGACTTAAGACGTGTTGGTTTTTACTGAGTTTAAAATTAAAATGTTTAAAACCACAAGCTACTTTGTGAGTGTTTAAGTAGCTTCTTGGTGATGTATCGTCAAGTCTGCGTAGCTGTGGCACAAAGAAATAACAAAACAATATGTTGACGAGCCTTGTTGGTGTTGCTTGAATCTCAAAAGTGGGATTCATTGTTTGCAGGGACAACGTCAACACATAAACGTGCTTTGGCGGTAACTCGAGGAGCATTCGCAACCACAATCCCACAAACACACATGACAAAATGATATTCACCATCGCGCATCGCTATTAGATAAAACACACTTATTATATGAGGCACGTGTTGCGTGGTTAGATTGTAACTTAGCTTGTAATAAAGATTTATTTTAGCTATTTGATTTATTTTACTGCAAAATTTATTTTGTAGTTTGAATGGCTTATACGGCATAACGTGATGTTAATATTGTAAGCTTGTTGTCAAATCTTACACGGTGGTATGATAAATAACCTAACCTTCTCATTACAGAATATAATAATTTAAAATTAATTTTCGTGTATCGATTAAACCCCTCTCATTGTTTATTTATTTTTATTTTTTTATTTATAGTCTCACGCCTGTTTCCCCGAAGGGGTAGGCAGAGGTGTAAATATAACATCCACATTTCGCCAGATTTATTTTAGTCCCACGTAATAGGGGGCGAGCCTATGGTCATAAAATGAGTTTTTACTACCACCTTAAACTTTTTTATGATAAGACTGGATGCGGTTATTTGGGTAAAAGTCTAAAAGATCACCACTGGATGATTGGGTTTTCCTTTTTTCCTTCTGTTTAATTTAACTGATTTTAGCAACAATTAATCTAGAAGATAATTATGTTTAACTTAAACATTGGGCAATTGTTTGAATTAAATTGTCTTACCAGAAGTGAATTCTTCCTGCTGAATATACAATTTGGTAACAGATTTCTATGTTACACAATTTCTTTGGTTTCCTTTTGTCTTTGGATATGTAGCGTATTTCCAGTTTGTTACATAAAGTGAGTCTTTGTGTTGTTTTATTAAATAATTCGCAAACTCCCACACTCCAAGTTGCGGATGGTTAAGGATGCGTGTTGAATATTCGTGTTACGACTATCGCTAAAATGTTGCTGTAGTAAAATCGGTTTATTTTGTTGTATATTTGAAGCGGTTTCAACCACGTTTCAACTAATCCACAACCGGTATTATTACATTGTTAACAAAGTAGTCTTGCGTTTCACGTCGTTGATTTATTAAATATTATCTTTATTGTTTCGTGTAGTACTGACAGCAGTACATACACCTAGATAGGTATGAATTGTGGCATATAACTGCCTTTTATTTAGCCGTACTTATGTATGTTTATGAAAAATGTTTTTCAGTTAGGTATTGGTGAAATAAGTTGTTATTATGGTGTATTTAAGTACCATTTCCGTGTAGTGACGGATTCAACATACAAAGTGTTACGTACTGCTCTAAGACAAATGATTGGTATCGCGTAGAGCAGAACGAGACCAATCATTTGTCTATGGTACTGCCCCATTTTAGGAAAATACACAAAGCTAAATATTTTTTTGGGAAGAGCCAGAAACTCGCATAAGTAGCGTGATGTAGGTAGGCTAAATCCTCCTATTGCCAAGGCCGCGCCGACCCAATCCAGCGCCTCGCGCCTGTGTGCGAAATCTACGAAGCGCCAGTGAAGTGGCGTAGCTAGCTGGCACCTGGGGCGGAACTGATCGGGAGCTACCTATTGCCTCACAACGCTATGGCTGATGATGTGTGACCTTCTTGTATTTATTGATGTTATAGACTCACGCCTGTATCCCCGAAGGGGTAGGCAGAGGTGTAATATTACACCCACATTTCACCATGAATTTTTAGGTCATACGTAATAGGGGGGCGAGCCTATTGCCGTTACCGGGCAAATCACCAGACTCCGTGCTGCTACTGAGAATTCGAAAAAACCTTACACTTTTGCCCGATATGGGACTAGAACCCGGGACCTCCGATCAGCAGTCGCATACGCTATCCACTGGACCACGGAGGAAGACCTTCTTGTAATATGTGGTATTCACTTATAAATCTTACTAAATCTGTTTGGAATTTCATAGCAACGTCATGTTGGTATGTGGTCTCGATAATATTTTTCGGATGTATACAGAACATTCCGTGTGTTTAACTTCGCAGCATCATATTACGACCGATCTGAAATGCCTATGCCGTATTTGTATTGGTATAATACCATTCTGCGTTTGTTTATTATTGCTTTAGAATCATTAACCCCTTGACTATATGAATAGTTTTAGGAATATTTACTTACTGACAGCATCTTAGGATATGAATAATAATAATTATTATAATAATAAACCCCTCTGGGGCAGTCGTTATCTCATCTTGAGACTAACGCAATCTCAGAGGGCAGAGTAACAGCTTTCAAACATCACCTTTGTCTTGTGATATATATTACAGGATAGAAAGAAAGCTTAAAAACCGCAGGGCAGCTTTGTGGCGAGCTGAATGTGTGTGGCGACACTGCGGTCCCGAATACTTCAGGGAGTCGGAGAGGGAAGTCGCAAGAGCTATTTGCTCGGGGGTGGAAGTGTCATTGTCAAGGGCGTAATTACGGGGAAACCCGCTCCGGGTCACGAGACCCGCGATGGCGAAACCGGTGCCGCACCGCTCTACAGCCCTAGCCGCTCACACCGGTGTTGCCCTCTTGTTGCCTTTATGGTAGAGTTTGTTTGCCTTGGCGGCTATTTAGAGAGGGTCCATCTAGTGAGCTGGCGAGTCACCGTCTGCCCCTTTTCGACGTACTATAAGAGTACTTAGGGCAGACGCCGGCATTCATCCATAGTTTTTATCTGAACCTATCCATTTAACACCCATCCCAATAGCCCAGAGTAAATTAGTTTCCATATAAGTAGCAATAGGCCCTCACCTGCTGCGGCTAACCCGTGACTGTACTTAATAGTGCGGTGATGGAGGCGCCTCAGTAGGTGTTCCATTACATTCTAGATTAAAACTCTCAAAGGGCCTCTGCGCGTTGGACCTATGTCTCCGTGTACGCCTGCTAAAGGGACGGGTATTGTTCTAACAAATTAGAATAATACCCGAGAAAGAGAAACAAATAATAATAATAGAATATTGGTATCGTGGTAGAATATTATAATAATAATATTCTACCACATTCACACAACACCATCTAGTCCCAAACTAAGCAAAGCTTGTACTATGGCTACTAGATAATGGATACAAATACATAATTATATACTTTTTTTTGTAAATACATACATATTATACATAGAAACACCCAGATCATGACAAACATCCATGTTCATGCACACAAATGTTTGACTTGAGCGGGAATCGAACCCGCGACCTTCGACATAGCAGTACCTTACAATCCGCTACGCCAACCGGCCGTCAAATCAATGAAAAAATAGTCACAGTGTATTCTATGCATAGATATATTATCAAAATTGAGAGCCCATCAAAGTTTAATGTGAATTGTGCAACAATAAGTTTTAAACATATTTGCAGTCTTGTAAGAGATACCGTAGTAAACCTCCGAGAACCAGGACACATTTTTATAGAGAAGTATTTCTTAAAAGAAATGTGCCAGTTGAAGACTTTTGATTCGAAAACGTGGTAATTTAAACTTATGATAAATGATCATGCCGTTTGTTAATACTTTGTAAGAGTCTGTTCACAAAAATAATTGTAATGAAAAGCAATGTAGGTACCGTCTACTAAGGACATTGAAAGAAGACCATTTTTACATGTTGTTTAAGAACGAATGTAAGTTGTTATTACGTGTGTTTTGTTCCACGTGAAAAATTCTAGTGTTAACATATTTTTTTATTGTTGCGTAAAAGTTTAATGGCTTGCTATTTGTTTTGTTATCTTCTTTGTGACTATCCAGTGAATAGAGATGTAATCTCTAGGCATTACAAAACGTATGGTGGGCCACGCACAATGTTGAGTTCCGTAAAAGCCCATTTATGAACTTGATTAAACTATTGATTTTACCGCCTGCAAAAGTAAGTTTTAATAGACCATAAGTCGTTTTAATTATCAAAACCTAATTAGCCGCAGTAATTATGTTTTCAATAACACCATTTAGAATAAAAGCGAGGAAGACCTACGATTGATGATTAATGTCAAATATTTCGCAAACCAACTAGGCAGCGATAGCCGAGTGGATATACCAACAGACTGCCATGCAGAGGGTATCAGGTTCGAATCCACGGTGCGCACCAATGACTTTTCGGAGTTATGTGCGTATTGAATTGTTAATTATCGTCTGTCCCGTGCCTCGGAGAGCACGTTAAGCCGTCGGTCCCGGTTGTCATGAAGATCTTTGACAGTCGTTACAGGGCGTCAGTACCTTCTAAATAAACTGACACTAGTCTAAACCATGGAATATTGCTATCCCTTCGGGTTGCGAAGGTCAGACAGGCAGTCGCTCCGTGGAAAAGCTAATATTCAGCCAAATCCGATTAGACTAGAAAGCGGACCCCAGACTGAAAACTGGGATAACGCTAAGAGAAAGATTTTGCAAACCAACTAAAATATGAATGTATATGATTTTATTATACTAATACGATTTTGTACGCTCGCGCAATATGTATAACTATGCCACTGCCGACAGTTCTCCAGGACCTCTGTCCACTGTGTCGAACCGCAAGCATGATCGGATTGACAAATATGACAAAATTATAAGGAAGTCTTGTAGTTTACTTAGGGCTCATTAAAAGGTTACGAGTTTTCGTAGAAGTCAACGTACAGTACCTACAAGACAACGCGAGTAAAGCTACGTAGTTACCATAACTTCATTCGGACTAAGACCACCAGTCAAAGATACAAAGTCAAAGGCCACTGTAAATGCTTCACCAAATTGTATTGCGGTAAAGCAATATAATCAAGTGAGTAATTATAATGTATGTATTAAGTTTCTGGAGGTCACCGTCGGATCGTAGATTACCTACTATTTGGGTTTGATTCGGATGAAGAAAGGTTAATTTAATCTTAATATATAAAATCCTTGCGTTACTGACTGACTGACAGACACGCTACAGCCGAAACTATTGGGCGCAGGAAGCTGAAATTTGGCATGTATGTTCCTTGGGGACCGTAGAGGTGCACTAAGAAGGGATTTCCCGAAATTCCCACGGGATCCGCCAAAACGGGTATATTTAAAAAAATGCAGGCGTAGCTGCTGGCGTCCTCTAGTATATAATAATTGGAGTAAGTCGATATTAGTTGTCAGTGAAATCTAACGAAACTGAAATCTGTTGGTCCAGCACAGAATCATCTACACCTGCTCTTAGCCTTTCTGGATTCTCTCTTAGATCTGCTATTGCTACTAGTGCTAAAGGTTTATCTCATTCCGTGTATCGTAACATCGTCTCTTTTACATCGAATTACGTGTTGTGTTATTTCATAAATATATGAATGGGTCATGAAAAGTCTCGAAAGCTGTCCAATTACTATGACGACAAGCGTACGAAAGCTATATGCGTGTAAGTTGATGTAGTTCTATAAAACTCAAAAAAGCATAGAACATAACGACAAGCTTACCGAAGTACTCAATTTGTCTGTTTGTTAAAAATTCGGGCAAGTGCGAGTCTGACTCGCGCACCGAGGGTTCCGTACGCATTTTACCTTATTTGAGGTTGAATTACGCTAGTCCTCTAAATCTGTATGAGCGCGCATAGAACTTAGAGGACTATCTTAAATGGAGTCTACTATGTATGTATGGGGACACCCTTAAATTTTCCACTTTTTTTATTTTTTGTAATTTTTCCTTTGTTTGTGCTGTAAGACTCTGCTTTTGGCCAAATTTCGTGATTCTAGTTCAACGGGAACTACCATATAGGCTTTCGACCCAAAACCTATAGGGTACTTACGGTTGACCTAGAATTGTCAATTTTGGTCAAGACCAAGGTCTTACAGCACAAGTAAAGGAAAAATTCCGAAAATTAAAAAAAGTTGAAAATTAAGGTTAATTTTGGTACGTACAAGTTTTCGCAAAAATTTAATTTTGACCATATCTTTTTATTGAGTTGACCCAGGACCCTGATTTTCATACACCTAATAGCAACCATAGACCTCGGTATCTGGTATAAATTTCAATTTGCTAGGTCTACCCGTTCCTGAGAAAATCGGTGGTGACACACGGACAGACAGACAGACAGACAGACAGACAGACAGACAGACGGACAAGAAAGTGATCTTATAAGGGTTCCTTTTTTTACCTTGAGGTACGAAACCCTAAAAATGACCAATATTGCGAAAATATCGCGCGGTATATGTCTCTATCTATGTGTTAATCTCATACGTGCTGAATTCGAATAACATAAAAAATATTTATCGCAAATGATTAAACCTTAACCCGTTAAGGTCGTCAATCCTTGAATTTATTGATTAAGTTTTGAACGATACTAAATAAACTATTTATCAAATGCACTTTATTTTACGTTAGGTACATAATATCTTTAACTGAATTATATTGTGTCCTAAATAAATACTTAATCTTAGATCTTAGTCAATAAAAAATACGTGACCTAAGACTAATCTCTTCAAAACCGATATCAGTACTGTAATTTGTTTGTTTGTGTGTGGAATTTATGTAAAAATACGATACTTATGAAATCCACTATTGTGAAGGTTCAAGAATTAACGCAAGTGAAATTTCATGAATAGCTAATTGTAATATGAATCGTTCTGTTAGCAATTGAAGAGACGACATTGTGTATTCCGTTATATCTAATTATGCTGATATTGCAAATTTCTTTTTATAAAGAGCACTTTGAATTAGCTCAAATAAGGAGTTGCGATTAAGTCAATTGAACATCCGCTTATGTTCGATGATGTTGATGGGAATTTCAAAGAAGCAGCGATGATTAAAGCGATGAAACATATGTATATCAATAATCTTTGAGATCGCCAATTAGAGATGTAAAGAAGTCGAGTCTTTGAGTCTTAATTCGATAGACTCGGCTCAATTTTACAAGACTCGGTGTACTAACAAAACTCAGAGCCTTGAGTCGAGCCGAGTTCCAGTCCTTTCTCGAAAACTCGAGTGCCAAAATAGAACTCGTATTTCAAAAAGAGCTCGAGTCTTAAAAAGAGCTCGAGTGTATCAAGTCTTGAGCGTATCAAGGTTGATTTATTTAAAAATACATAGACATATTATATTTTTACTTCTATGTTATTATTATTCTATATTATAATATTCTTCCTACATTATATTCCTATATTATTTTTATTCCGACTTATATTTTATTCCCTGTTTATTTATACTTAAAGGAACTCCAAATGGAAAAGAACTTGAGCGCGACTCGTCGCGTAAAACGACTCGAGCTCGAATCAAGACCTGAGCGCCATGTTGCGCTCGAGTCTCTATATAAACTTAAGTGCTCTAGTCTGGGGGTCTTGTTGTAAGGAGTCGAGTTGTGCAATTTGTCAGCTGAGCCTAAAATTTAGGACTCAAAAGACTCGAGTTCTTTATATCTCTATCGACAATACCAGGAAAACGTCGTTCTTATTTTGTTTCTTCATTTAGCTAACTATCATTATTTTATTATGAGGATACTACGAAGACGGGTATAGGATGTAAAAAAATCTCATTGTTGTCTTAAAAGACAGTTTCCTTAGGTTGGTTCCAGAGTCAAATTATGCATATAAACTTGTTAGCAAAATGTATTTAAGTGACATGTCCAGTAATGATAATTAGGTACTTTTGAAAAATTACTTAGAAATTAATTTTAAAAGGAAGTAGTTTCTTTTGAAATTAATTTCCTCTCTCTTGTTTTCTTTTTTATAAACTAAAACAGTTCTTAAACCTTTCTTCGGTGTCTGAGTAAGACTGTAATAAAGATAATAGTAGTGTAAGTAGTTGGAAATTCAGCGTCAAGCCATCGTTATAAATAAAACTAGCATACCAATCGAATGTATGGGTACGGATTAGGAGCACAGGTAGCTACGAATTGGAACACCATAAACATCGAAAGCAAACGCCATTAGGCCCACTATTTCAGTAATACTCATGCGGGCTTTGTTATTTGCACGTCATTAGCGATATGCCGTTAATCTGAAGAAGCTGGCTTCTAACTCACGAGCGAGTCTTGTGCCTCCGTCTTTACACGAAGCAAAATATTTGCTTGTATAAGATATTTATGCAAGCAAGGATTTATTTCCAATATTATGAATGAATAATCACCATCTATTGCTTTATAACATCTATTTAAATCATCGTTGTCCATTCTTCGCTTGTACATAATTCCACTGCGGGCATTAAACATATTAGTCGTCTGATTCTGATTTACATCGTATAATCGAACGTTTAAATATGATGGCCATCATATTAAGATTAAAGGAGCGCTGTAATGTGTGGTGTACGGGCAATTTGTCGCGGGTACAGTTAGGGAACAATTTAGAGGCGCGTAGGCGGGCGGGCCAGGCCGCACGCGCTTTGTAGGCGGACGGAACCATTCAAGAGAAATGCCCTTTGAAAATATCTATCCACCTACATCCAAATGCGGTTTTTATGAGCTATAACAAAACATACCTTAATAAAACTCTAACAGCTCGACAACAACACGTTTGTTAGACAAACAATGACAAGAATGTAAAGGCCTTGTAAACAGAGCAGATTCGGTGAATAGGCACTTTTGTTCTGGTAATACCCCTAAAACCCTGTTTATTTATTATATAGAGGTTCGTTTATTGTTTAATTACCGAGGGTTTTCAGTTAACAGTTTCTTTAGAGATAAGCCTGGGTCAACGTTCGTCTTAATTGATTAGATAAGTGATGTACTATGCAACGGTATAGGAAGTTAAGTGGTTCCATGTTACGTAAACCCCGTGTAGGTAAATCAAGCACGTCCAGCTATGAGACATTAATAGCCAGTAATAAAACAAACTCGACTGTTTCCTGTCACAGAATTGGATCCCGGCCACTTCACATAGAACATATTTACGATTACATATTAGCATAACGTAATATTTCCTTGGAGAGGATTTCTGTACCGATATGATGTAATATGTACGATTCAGGGCCACTATATTAATTATATTCATTCATCTGCGCGTAATTTGACTCCAAGTACAGATATTATGATTTCTTTTGCATTGAATGACATTGTTAAAGTATTAGTAATAATGAGATGTAGGTGTTTATTTATGAATAAGCACTGCCATTTACAGAGACTGATAGAACGCGGAATTAGGCACGCCTCTCTATGATATAGCCTTAATTAATGCTTGAACATCTGAATTTAAATCTCGAGACGTTTACTGTCGTTTTTACAAATTGTGCTCATTAGTTACTTTCAAACGAATCTTAAAATAATGAAGCCGTAAGTAGGCGTATCCAACGTTGACGCGGATGATAATGATCAAACGTTTTACTTTTACAAAACAAGTAGATCGAATCGCCATACTTCGCTTTATTATGCGGAACTCGTGATTCCGATTTGTTCCACGTGTGATCTGCAGAATTCACCAATTATCTTGAGCAATTATTTCTAGTTGTTGGTTATGCTTCACGGTCATGGAATGCTTTTTTAATGAAACGAAAGATTACACCAAATTCAGAAAAGTTATGATTCATCACGTTTTATAAACCATTTTGTAATTTTAACACACGTTTTACAAGTATTTTACCTGTGTCTATTTTATTGACACGTGGTGAGTGCCCACAGACAGTTCTTTCGTATCGACGAATAAATGCATTTATGAGACAGTAAACCTGCTCAAAGTTAAGGTTCCTAAGACGTAATTACACTAAACATTTGATGGAATTTATCGCTTCAACTGTAAAATGTACGGCCTGCTTGAGTTGAACTCAAAGTAATTGTTGGACGCGAGTTTAACACGTCGGCGCGTCGCGTCGGCGTCGGCCGGTACAACTATGTGGGTGTTATTATGCGAACTTTATGGTAGAGCGTGGCCGATGCACCGTAACGTGGTCAAATGATCGACGAGCACTTTTGTTACCTAAAAAGTGTTGCGTGCTGCCTCCACTGTAATAACTTGTTGGATGTAGTGAAAGCAGTATTACTCAATACACGTAATAGATCCAGAAAAACCAATTCCCGACGCGGCAGCCGGCCATTCACGAGCATCTTTCATTAGTAAAAATTAAAATTCCAATTAATACTTATCTCGGGAGCGTGGAACCTGTTCGCTTCCGGAGTTACGCCAAACCAGTCCACCGACCAATTTGTTCTTTTTAAAATCACTTTTGAGTTCATTCAATGGCTCGTCGACGATGTTATTGTGTAACTAGACGATTAGGCAATTGGATGGGAGCTAACTCGTAAAATGTCTTAAAATATACTTTGCTTATTATTTTTATAGCTGAGTACCGCAACGGTATTCTGTAACCGTCATAACGAGTGTGTTGATTTGCAACAAAGTATAGTAAACCTTTTGCGGAATGAACTAATAAACTTGAGTTTCTGATCGCCGCGTACTTATCTTTGCAATAACGTTTTATCCGATAAACAAACAGTTTATCGGATAAAACCTTACTGAATATACACATAGTTTCAAAAATAGGTACGTACAATTTTGCAAATTATTTTAAGTGATATGTACAAGACGCGTCGTTTTGTGGCGCCTGTAGTTTTTGTTCTTATGTTCATCAGATCTATATTATGACATTCAAGTTAATCCTGTTATTCTAGATTTTTTGCATCGGTCGTATTTTAGAATCGCATAGTAGTAAGCAAACAATGACATAGTTGTAAATTTATAATGCGTTGGAATACCAGCACATATTAATATTCATCGTTTAAATGTGTAAAAAACGAGCTCCATAGATGTTTCTAGTGTCGGTTTATTGCTTATGGCCTTTATTATTTCATGATGCTATTTGTATAAGGTTTGTCACGATCTTCGTCAATGAGTTTGTTTATGAATACGATAAAACATGGATATTTGCATGACATCTGAAGCTCCAAGCTTACGAGCATGTTCTGTCTTATATTTTAAGTTATGACTAGATCAGTTCAGCGGACGCCGAGCTTCAAGGCGAAATCTTAGATGCAACTAGAATAATCTACTATTATTCGATGATCATTATGATCACAAGCTTCAAGTTTATTGTTACAACTCTTACGTTCATTTCCACTTTTATGTCTCCCATGTAGCTAACTACATGGGAGTTAATTATCCCTGCTGCTGAATCTGAATCAGCAGCAGTGATGATTCGCGTTTTGAAACTACATAGTTAAGTCCTTGGAAAATTTTAACTATCTTGGAACCCGCAACGAATTTATTCACTGGCATATTGGACTGGTTGAAAGAGGCTGCTGTTTACTAATGTACCGTAAATGGTATCAAATGTATTTAGTTAATATTTTAAAGTGAAAATTTTATGACAAATTAAAAGTTATTCGCTAACAAAATATCCGTCTGCGATGAAAGATATAAAATGTTATTTCCTATTTGCTTGTCGCCAATCGCCGGGGTGTTACCTTCCCACCCACACCCACCGTTAGCACGTCTTACCTTCAATGTGTGGCATTGCCGAGTCGAAAATATGAAGCAAATATTATAGTAGATAGCCTGCAATGTCTTGCTAGCTAAGAAGTTTGAAGAGTATCTGTAACCGATAAAGTTTTTAAAATACATTAGCGTAGCCTTTCTTATGCTATGTTTGGATCTTCCGTCCTAAAGGCTTTTCTAAACTTGGCTTAGACCTAGTATGCTTTTTATAGGTGCTTATGAAGCAAATAGTAACGTAGAGCCGTTTATGATTTATCTATTTAAGATTCTTCACAGCCATTAAAACAGAAGAGAGAAATTAACTGTGGTCTCATAAATATTTTTTTTTTATCTACAATAAATGATAAACGTAGCCAACTATCTAGCGGATGACATTTAATGTAGAGATAAGACTATATTAAATCCTTGCATGGAAACTTGTTTTAAGTATTTCGACGAATACGAATCAGCTACCGAATTGAATATAGGACATTAGTAAACATCGTTTCAATTAATTGACCTATGAATATATCAAAATGATTTCTACCGAATTGTAAAAGTAGTTGTGTAACGCGCCCAGATGTAATCAGATTTTCTTTTGCGTAACGTTTAATTGATGTTTTAAGCATAATTTAAATGAATACTGACTGTTCTGCTGCACGCATGTGTGCGATTCGTGATTGGGTATCACAGCCGCTCAAACACTGGTGGTGTTTTTATTGAACGATTTTACCAGTAACACCGCTTATACTAGATAGGTACTAAATTACGTGTATCGTACGATCCCGATGAAATAAGCTTTCACAGATTAGAGCTCTAGTCTTACCTTAATGCTACACTGCAAATAAATTTATAGTCTCTATAAATAGCTAATCGCCGAGATGATTACCACTAGCTAACACGTCTTCTATAATCAACATGATTATAATGCTTTCATCACCAGTCGAACTAGTGAAATAGCTCGGATGCTTCCCGTCTTTACCTTGAGACAAACTATTAAACTTAATTTCCTAAATTATCCTTCTTCCTATCTTTCTCTACAAAAACTTCAATGGTTCATCCATCAATAAGCTGTCATACGAGATTCAAGTTCCGCGTTCTGTAAAATAATTACGATAGCCGTTGACATCTAACAGGGTGTAAATGAATGTATGTAAAGCACAGTCCCCAAGACATATCACGTTTAATTACGGAGGGCGGAGTTGATGAATTGTCCAGATACTCCAGATACTCCAAATTATCATTGCAACGGTCTGGTGACTCTAGTGGCATTCAGGTCGCATGTGCGGCCACGGCCCATTGCGGACGGACTCCGGACGCAAGTCCGACTCCGCACTCAATGAGCTCTGTTTTATCTCAAGTAAAAACACAAGCATTGCAGATTAGTTCGAGATGAAGCTCGTGTTCCACATTTTGTTACGATTCTTAATGGTGTTTGAGCATTCAGCATACAGAATAGAAAATCCATAATGATTTATGCTTTTACTTTTTATTCGTTTTGCTTATATTTTAATCATTAATGAGAAATTGATCGCTATCTCTTACAAATAGCTGGCTTAAAAATCCTTAAAACTATTTAGTTGTAAAAGTAAATTGATGTTCACTTCGCACATTAGTCACAGTAACAATGTGAATTTTAATATTCTAGACCATCTATGTTCTCATATTTTAGCATAAAAGCTACGTCCGTTAGTGAGTGTTTATGCAACTGTGGACCGTGATGTCTGGAGTTGAATGTTCGGACAGAAAAAAGTATAATTATGTTTTTTATCCTTACAAAGAATTTTCAGCAATTCTTATCTATAAAAGAAGCCGTTAAATGGACATCTAATTTCGCTGTCGAAATATGTACGACATATTATTGTACCATGTCTCTGCCAAATCTTTTGCCAATTTTCAAACGGAATATATTATAACCAGTAAGAAGCAGTTGGATAATCGAATATTTGTATCAAATATTTGAAAAGCAAATGCATTTTTGTAACCCACCGAAGCGCGCATTATAAATGTTTGTGATTGGGGTCTCCAATAACTGCCAAACTTAATTTGTTAATCCGTAAATACATCGATGTTAAGACCACTTATAAGGAAAAATGTAAATGCGTGACGTAAATGGAGTTTCGTTTAAAGCGCTCATGTGACTATTTTTATTTTTAATTCAAACTAATATAATTTTAATTAAATATATAATGTAGATTTTACGTATATACAGTGAGAATTATTATTGTAATAGAATAGAAATTAAGTATTTGTTTCTAAGAATATGATACGTCCTAATTCAAATGACTCTGAACTTATAGCGTACTAGAGGACGCCAGCAGCTACGCCAGCATTTTTTTTAATTTACCCGTTTTGGCCGATCCCGTGGGAATTTCGGGAAATACCTTCTTAGTGCACCCCTAAGGTCCCCAAGGAACATGCATGCCAAATATCAGCTTCCTGCGCCCAATAGTTTCGGCTGTAGCGTGTCTGTCAGTCAGTCAGTAACGCAAGGATTTTACATATTAAGATTAATTACTAATTGTACTGTACTTTACGTTAATTGACGAGATTGTCGTTTGACCATTAAATGCCCTTGCCCTTTCTTTACACTATGACGTCAATGTAAGTAATAATATAATAAATTGTTTTTCGTAGTGCTAAAAGGAAGTTAGTACGTTCAGACATATTGACAAGTGGTTTGACCCACGCAACCCAGGAGGATAACGATATCCCTTTGGGTAGGTCTAAGGTTGCGTAGGTCAGACGTCAGCCGCGTCGAACAATATAATAAATATATTAATATTGCGACGTATGTATGCGAGAAGTCGACGACATTGCGATTGACAAAGAGGAAAGAAAATTGTCAACAAAGACAATTTTAAGTTGGTAACAGTAAATGAGTGTGTTTTACTTTAGTCAGTAAAATTTTAAATGAGAATATTTACAATTTTCAAACAAAATATTTCACAGCCGAAGTTTAATTGGCTCATGTTTTTTTACAAACTAAAGTCTAAATAAAGGACAATAACAAGATAATGATTTCAATCCGATATTGGAGGATGTGCGTTGCCGAAAAACGTGCGCTTTTTTTATAAGCAAATATTGAACACACATCACCGCTCTATCGAGTTGCTAAGCAACTGAAACTGTTAGATAACTACGATAACTATGTGAAATTTCTGTATATTATTGGCAAGGCGAGACGCATAGCATACATTCTTGCCATCAAATGTTTTAAATGAATATCAAGAATTTCGCATAGGTATACATCGTATCTTTAGTAACAGGAAAGAGGAAATTATGACCCAGTCATGGTGTGTGAATATTTTGTCATTATCTAAGAACCCCACTATCAGGCTCTCTTTTTTTCTGCACAATTTATGTCGTAAAATCATATCTAGCAGGGAAAATCACTAAGTATCTACATACCTTCTTCATATTATCAAGATATATTATAAGAGCCAATTATATAATTATTGAAACCATATTATTGTACGATAGACACTCCACGTCTAATTATACCTACACAAATTATCACACGTGATGTGCGTTATGTTTGTTTTTTTTTTAATTTGTAATAACCTATGCCACTTTAATCGATAATTATTAGGTTTTGATATGCCAAAGCGTACACAGTTGTGGCTTAGAGACAATCTCAGTCAAAATGCTATGGTCTAACGACCATTTTCAAAATTCGAACTATAGATAGATCTGTAGATTTTATATTCGTGTTTGACATATTTTGTACGGAGCTTATGTCAAAAACTGTCAAAAACGAATCCAAAATCTACAGATCTATCTATAATTTGAATATTGAATTCCGTAGTAAGTTGAACAAAACAATCTGACAATCTTCTCGATTTCATAGACAGACACATCGATACGTATTTACATTCTTCTTCTATATATCTGTCCTCTAAAGTAGGGGCTGACATAGAAGTACGTACTTTATATCGACACAGTATCTTACCATAATTGATAAAACATAGTCCATAACATCATATTTAAGTAAGTACGGCTATAAAACGTATATAAAGGCAACTTTATCGCAATGTCGACCTTGAGTTTGTAAATGTCACAGTATTTCAAGCGTCGATTAATACCTGTTAATAAAACAAGCATTGGCTTTTTTCTTATTGCTCTTAAGTAATAAAGGGCAAGTCCGTTTTATGTTTACTTATGTAAGACGCTGTATTATCGGCTTTTAATATCTTCGGAGATATAACTTTTGTTTAAAGGTATCTCTTGTTTGCGAATGTTGAAATAAGGAACATGCTTACAGAACAATTACTTAGAGCAGGCACGATTGTCGCTAGATTACGTAAGTTTAAGTTAGGCAGATAGACCATCTAATAATATACAGAATAAAGATTTACATGAAATCATCAAATACAGAAAGAAGAGCCATTAATACCGCTGTATTCGTATAATGTGACTTGACTTAACGTGTGTTAACGGAAATATAATTAGAGTACATGATGATTGTATTTACCGAATAAGCGTATATATTTGCGTATACCTTAATATATTTAATGGTGTTCAACATATTAATTAAACAACTTTGAAATCCCAACAAAACAATACAGCTTTTGAGGACGTACATTCGCTTTAGCTGTTCCAGTTAAAATTATTCAACGATTAATAATTCTTAGTCGTTCAACCGCAACTAAATCAGGTGCTGATTAATATTTCAATGCTTAAATTATGTAATGTTTGAGTTTAACGAATACAAAGAATACGTACACGTATCTCTACAGTAATACAGCTAAACATATGCATTTATTCTGCATGTATGTAGTACCTAAATACATAGTTATAAATACATGTACATGTTTATACATGTGGTGAATGGCTACTGAATCAGGATAAGACGAGTACATGACGTAATGACCCCGAGAGAGAACCGGGGAGTTGTATTGAGCTTAATAACCTTCCTTGTGATAATCAAAACAAACAACCTGTATTGAGCTCGGTTGAACATTTGCATGACAATATGTTTTTATGGAATGGTATCGATTTTGTTATACAACACATCAGGCGAAGGCAATGAAGAAAGATCGCATGTTCTTTGTGAGCTCGGAAAATCAGCTATTTTCATAAAATGCATTCGAGCTACGAAAAAATCCGCTTGCTTTTCTTCATTGAAAACATGGTGAGGAAACCTCTATATCTGGGGTTTCTCCGTAAAGTTCTCGAATGGCATGTGAAGGCGGCACTTGGCTAGCGTCGTAGGCTATGGCCTTACCCTTCTGATAGTGCAAAGAGGCCCGTGCCCAGCAGTTGGGCATATTATAGATGATGGGCAGGGATGAGATAATAGGGCTGATGATGATTATGGAGCTAAGATTGTCAAGCCAAGGACGCTCCAGAGAATACTTTAAAAAGGAGATATAATATTATAGTTGTACTTCTTTTTCTGACAATCATCTTGGAAGATCAGTAGCGCGCAATTACTTCCACTAGTGTTTCAAGCGTTCATAACTACGATTCATACAATGGTTATCCCTAGCACGAGTATCAGGTAGGCCGTATGCTTGTTCGTGCCATTTTGGCGCCTGGTGATAAAAAAGTAAGCGTCAAATTGTTTAATCTTAATATTTCAAAGTATTTTTTTGTGCCTAGCCCGAATATTAGGGGTGTATAATAAAATAAAAACAACAAAGAGAGTTTACTAAGAGATTGCACGGATGGCAAATCCCTTTAAGCGCCCTTTTGTCTCTGACCAACAAATAAAAAGTTCCCCAAAAAATGGACTTACAGGTAGTTGTGCCGAAAGTTGACGCTTTTTGTGTTTACTCGTTCAATATTTGTAAAGTACAACGTGACGTTGGAATTGACTCTAGAGTTAATAAGGTTTTTCAAAACAATATATTTATTTTCGATCAAATATCATCACTGTCTTTTTTATTTACTTGTGATCTCTAGGGTATTGATCTTTTTCTATTTCATCCTTATCGCAATATAAGGATAAAATAGAGAGAGATGAGAGATGAGAGAATAAAGATGATTGTTTTTTCATTCATTTCATTCAGAAAAAATTGCGTGTGTAATAATTTGAGCTCGTAAGGTAATTGAAAACAAAGCAAACGAAAATTTAATGTTAATAACAGACTGTTAAAGTAGGACAATAATTGTCAAGCATTCGCCATGGTGCCTGCAGCTTAATTAAGTGTCTGCTCTACAAAGTACTTGTACAAGGTAATTTTGTGGTGTTACAATCATTATATTATGTACTGCTGCTGCATACAGTGTTTCTGTGTTAAGGGCGTTGCCGTAATGTAAGATTGAAGAATGAGTTCTTCGTGATGAGTGATGACTGCGCTGAACTGAAAGTCTGAAGGACACCTATAAAGTAGAGTATTTTATTTAGATGAAAAATGCAAGGTATCAAATGAAGAAGAAAACGATTTCAAAAATTTACACATATGTAGATAACTGCTGCTGTTACGGACAGCAGTTATCTATGCTGCAGCATGGTGCCGTCTATTGATTTTTTTTTGCATATACATAGTTGCGTATGCCGTTTCAGTCATTTTAAATGTACAAGAATGCATTGCTAATATTATGTTCATGCAATCGTCGTAGCCTTAAAGAGAATGCAGTAGTTTAATACAGGTAATAAAAATTTAAACGGTTAAATTGACGATTCTTTTCGTGATGAAAATGCATTTATGCAAATAAATGTCTTTCCTTGAATCCAATTATGCAAACTGCACTTTTATTGAATATTTAATGTTCTTGAATTAATATACAATAAATATGTTTTAACATTTCTCTAGGTCACCTTGAAGACTATAATAGCCCTTGACATCTTGCGATAATGCGTATTAAATTCACCAACAACCTCTAGTTACACTCCGTCGCTAGTCAGAAAATGTAAAACTGAATTAGTAGGTACCTATCTTCATTCGTGTACAATTGCTAAAAGTAACAATTACTTCCTTTTAACAAAATAGTGCCATAGTCACTTACCGTATTTGAGACCTTCTAATTAAGTCAAATACTTGTATCAAATTAGACTTTTCTATTTCTTTTAGTACTAATTAGTTGTTCTAGGCTTTCTTCTTTTCTTTCCTCATATCATCCCATGAGTGCCGTAAGAGCCGACAGAGGGAGCATATTATGCAGAGAACAGCACTGTAAGAGAAGGAAAACTTGATACAAACCCTACACCAACCCGTCTGGCCAGCGTGGTATATTAGGCCAATTCCTCCTTTCAAAGGAGAAGACTAGTCCAGCAGTGGACTGTTAAAGGCTGATGATGATGAGGCTTTCTTTTTATTCCTAATATCATGTCTTTTGTATGGAAAAGTAAATAAACTTTTCCAAAATAAAATAACTAATTTACAACCAATTTCTTTAAATTGCTATAAGCTGCTATATTTAGTAGCAACGCACGTGAAACAATTCAGTTCTGCTATTCTTTAAAAATAATCGTATTGAATTTCGTGTGCACTTTTATATTTTAGCAAGTGGTTTGCTCAAAAGATGTTTGACTGATGTTAGACTTGTTTAACGTGTGACTTCCCTAGCTACAAGCCTTGATTAGTTACGGCAAGTAGTAACTTCTAGGCGTGAGCTATTTTGTCACAAGAAATAACCTGTGGCCCAAAATAGGTCCTTGTGGCATGCCATGGTGTTTCTTACAAAATTATTAAAATTTCAGTGGAATTAAGAAATATCTTTCATTAAATTAAATTCCTTATCTAATAGACTGGTACTTATAGGAAATATCAAATAAAATCAGCAATTATAATAAAGTGAAACCTTGACCAATGCATCATTTGTGGAATGTAGATACACGATAAGATTGAAATTGTAAAATTAAACATTTTCTCAAATATTGACAGAACTCTTTTTTCAATATATATGTATACGTATGTGTCTCTATATACATAGGTGACTTGACTTTTGCCTTCAACTTGATCTTGATCAAGGATTTTTTTAAATACAGTAAGATTGTCGCCAAATTTTAAAGGACATGAAATGTAAATGAAATAGCAGGAGTCGTTATTACTATTGCGTCTAATGTGAATGTACTGGTGACTGGTGTGATCTTGATACTAATCGAGACGCATGCGCGCGCTGCAACATCACAGACACGTAGTTTCGCATTATCTGTAACTGTGTATCTAATTATAATAAATATGTACGATAAAGCCGTAAGGTACGTGATACTATTATATCATATCGAACTTATCTCACACCGAACCCTACCTCTGCAAATATTTTAAAACAATGCTAACTCAAGATCTTAATGATAAAGGAAATATGTAAATCGTATCGTATATTATTTGTGCGTCCTTTAAATATTACTGAACTGTGCAAACAGTTTATTTCAATACCACTTGTGGCGTGAATTTAATTAAAATTTATAGCCTTGAATTTATTACAACTTTCTGTTCAGTATTTTGCTTATGAAATATGAAAGAGCACATACTTTTACAGTCATAAAACCAAGTTTGTTTCATTGAGACCAGCTGTTAATTCCGTTTGTTGGGTTAACTTGCCTCTTCTTAGGATATAAATATCTGTGCGATGTATCCCTAACACAGAGACTGCGTGCTTAAGTGCATCTCTTTTGTATTCACATGTTTTCAACACTATATATAGACGTTGATATTTTAGACTGACTACTTAATTCTAATATTTTAACTATAACTGTTTTCGTACGCATGCTCCTTGACTTTTGCAAATTGTTATTCAAAATTATGAATAAAATAACAAATGAATGCGTTATAATTTAAATAATTAAAGTTTTTAATTTTTACCAAAGCGTGTCTTTTGACCCCGTTATTTACCGAGCAGTGTAAAATTTTTGCTTTATTTACCGATCTATATTGCCGGTATGATGTCTATTTCACTCTCGGAAATGGTGAAATTAATGTGAAAGTAAATTTTGAAGGCACTTTATTAGTAAAAACGGGACTTTGATAACTCTTTATTTCACCTGTTTAATGTTTATTGACCATCTTCAGGCTTTTTAAATAAAACTTAATACTTAAAAGACAGTTAAGTAATTAGTTTTATGTGCAACTAAAATTCATGAATTAATATTTATCACTTAAAATACCATTTATAAGTTGTGAAGTAATCAAAGAAATAATGCTGGTACTCACACTTGATCCTTGAGAGTAAAACTTTGTATGCAGTAGTATCCTGAACTGTCTAATAATAAGATCGGAACGTAAATCACATGTGAGGCACAACACGATAGTATTTCGGAGAGTACATCCAGGAGCACTCGAGTCACAGTGTCACGCAGCGGTCGTGGTAGTCGTTATCAGTGCGAGGCGCGTAAAGACATGCGGATCGATCCCAATGCGGGAATGTTTTGATAAGGGCGGCGCGGGCTGAGACCGGCGACGGCAGCGGAGGTGACGGCGGGTCCGGGACGAGGAGCGGCAGCCTCGGTGCGCGCGACGCGACTGACTGGCGGCTCCGCACTCGCCGCTCCAGCCACCACCACACTCTACACGCTGTGATAAGCCAACCTCCGAACACCATGCACGCGACAAGTGCATCCATTCATTCCACGCTGTTTCGCTCATCCGATTAAACGATTCAAACAATGGATTTATGAATAAAAGCGACTATGATAACGACCAGTGTACCCATTGTTTTCGGTAGGCATAGTGTGTCAGTAAACAACATCTATACAGATCGCAGAATATGGCCTATAATGAATGACAGCTTTTGGCTAATTACTCATACAAGTTGTACTACTAAAATGTGATTCATGAATGAGTTACGTGGGCGTATTTATGTTTGATCTGTTTGTACATTTCCAATTATTGTTACCTACGCTCTAAATACCTACTTGTTCATTAATAGTAAATACAAGTAGATGAGTATGCTTATTAGACCGTGATTGTTTTAAAAATAATAACAAGTTAATTAGTCAGGCCAGCGGCACTAAAGCTGAGTTCATATCGTGTTCATTAGTCAAATCAATGAGATGTGATCAATAATTAGTTAAAGCAGCTAAAATGTTATATTATTTTCAATTATTTATATTTGTAGTTTTGCACGTAAATAATGTTTTATTTTATTAATACTGTCAACATATTTGAAAGTATGTTTAACATCAAAATACGAGAAAATTTAAACGTAATCCTTGTTTCGCATAGGGATGTCAAGATAAGGAAAAAAAGCTTAAATGAAATGTAAAAATATGCGGATTTTTGTGAATACAGCTCTCGCCCGGCGAAGATGAAGGAGACAAAATCATTTTTCATTACACAGCGAAACATTTTGTTAGCTGTCCAAAATATTAACTTTATTTGAAATTGTCAGATCATAAACGCGTGAGGTTTAACATGTTATAGTTACATCTATGTAAAATTCTTGCATTACTGACTGACTGACAGACAACGCATAATTTATTGGACGCAAGAAGATGAAATTTGACGTGTATGTTTTTTGGGAACCGTAGAGGAGCACACAGAAGGGATTCCCTGAAATTTCTACTGGATCGGACAGAAACTGTTAAATTACAACCTGGATCACGTAAAAACTAAAGTGCGGGCGTAGCTGCGCGCATTCTCTAGTCATCCTCCTAGCGTTTTCCTGTTTCAATCTGGGGTCTGCTTATTAGTCCGAATATTAGCTTTTCCACAGAGCGACTGCCTGTCTGACCTCCGCAACCCAAAGGGATAGCGATATTCTATGGTTTAGACTAGTGACAGTTTATTTAGAAGGTACTGACGGCCTGTAACGACTGTCAAAGATCTTCATGACAACCGGGACCGACGGCGTGCTTGCCGAGCCTTGCCTCGGCAAGCACGTTAAGCCATAATTAACAATTCAATACGCACATAACTCCGAAAAGTCTTTGGTGCGCGCCCTGGATTCGAACCCGATACCCTCAGCATGGAGTCTGTTGGTATCTCGCTGCCTTCTCTATTATTAATAAAAAAATGCGCACATTGTCTAGTATTAATATAACATTTATTGATAATCCGAAATGATGTAATTGAAGGACTTGCTTTCAATTATACGTAGTCATGTTGTTGTAAATACATTGGTTATTAGTTATTACAAATCAGTTTCCAAGTAATTTACAGAGTAATTGGAAAATGCCAGCGCAGCTATAACTCATATTGTGATGAAAAGTTATGTTACAAACAAACTACCCCATCGTCAACGTTGACTTTTAAATCATTTGGTTGCCAATGTGTACTAATCGCGAAAGTTTGAAAATATGTTATCTATTGATACTACATATAAACGGACTGATTCTCAAGACGAAAGTCTTCGACCAGTGTGTGTTGCCAGTGATGATCTACGGAGCCGAGACGTGGTCGTTAACTATGGGCCTTATCCGGAAGCTCAGGGTCACTCAGAGGGCGATGGAGAGAGCTATGCTCGGCGTTTCCTTGTGAGATCGAATCAGAAATGAGGAGATCCGCAGGCGAACCAAATTTACCGACATAGCTTTCCGAATAGTCAGGCTGAACTGGCAGTGGGCAGGGCACAAAGCTGTTGAAGAAGAATGCCGATGGCCGTTGGAGCAGAAAGGTTCTGGAGTGTCGGCCACGCACAGGACGTCGTAGCAGACGGAGCGGACGTCCCGCAAGGTGGACTGACGATCTTGTTGGGATCGCTAGCAGCGGTTGGATGTAGGTGGCTCAGGATCGGTCTATGTGGAGAGCCTTGGGGGAGGCCTATGTCCAGCAGGGGACGTCTTTCGGCTGATATGATCATTTAGTTGCAATCATCATCATGATGATGATGATTGCAACCGTTTGATTGCGATGTTGCCGTTTTCTAAATTAAAATAAAAGTCAAAGTCAAAATCCTTTATTCACTTAAATCAGTATGTGACGCTTATGAACGTCAAATCTATTAAATTCTATTGAAATAAATCAAAAGTGTCATATAATTTTAATTTCAGTTCAAGAGCTATTTATTTTAAACTAAATTAATAAAACTTATAATTACATTAATATATAATTTTGGAAAGGCCAGATACGATAGCCAAGATTGTAAACCA
Source organism: Euclidia mi (assembly GCA_944739405.2). Taxonomy (NCBI): domain Eukaryota; kingdom Metazoa; phylum Arthropoda; class Insecta; order Lepidoptera; family Erebidae; genus Euclidia; species Euclidia mi. The sequence goes on from OX123189.2 coordinate 44,181,226, forward strand.
TGCTTATTTTACGTATAAAAATAATAATTTTCATTTCGAACCTTCAATTATAGAAAGTACTCTGTTAACAATACAGTTACGAAATTCAGATTAAGTAACATAATGCGCAAACATCTTAAAGTTGGTCGATATGACTTCTGTTCATTTTCGTACAAACTTTACGATATCGGCACTTACATTTTAAGTGCCTATTATCGTGCGTTCAACTTTCATACTTGTTTAAGTACTTTCCTTATCAAAGACTTTAATTTCAGTGGTTTGAAGATTTTACCTTATGGCGCACTGTGATTATTGTCTTGTCCTGTAAACGAAGTTCGTTTTGCTAGCAAAGTCTGAGCTGGGGCGGTGTGATACTGTTTTATTTCATCCCGCACTTGAATAAAATTTGTTTGGATTCGAATATCAATAATGATAAGCAATTTGCTATAGTTAACTGATGGTCGTTGAGGCAGAAAGGTTCTAGTGTGGTGGCCACGCTCTGGACATCGTCACATCAGAGGTAGGCCTCGCAAGGTGGACCGACTCCGGGAAACGGATACATGCATCTCGAGATCGGTCTATGTGTAGAACCTTGGGGTTGCCTATGTCCAGCAGTGAAGGTCTTCGGTGAGTTGATAATAATGCCATCATTATTATCATGAGACTGGAGAAATACCATTATTTCTCCAGTCTCATCTAGTGCTCACAGTATACTAATTATTGTCATGATTCCATGTTTCAGTCAGTCAAGATCGCTCTCAGTGAGCCAACCAAGAGAATGATGAAGGACTTCGACGCTATGTACAATACTTAGCTGTCCTCTATCGGTAATTTTACTTGCGAGACTAGCCGGTGCAGTCTGTTATATTATTTGTTTATAAATACGTACCAGTGTGAGAGAACGGCAGCATTATTCTATTTTCGTACTCACATCGACATGATTAATGGGAGAATGGAAGATAATTAGGTAATTTGTATACTATTTCATGCATTAGATACTTCATAGTATGGCGAACATAACTACTGTTATAACGTAACTATCACACCGGTAATCTAAAGCCTTATGGAGAGGATATCCGGTCGGATATGCAAAAATATATTACAGAATGCTATCATAAATTTAACGCCATATAAATATTAATATCATATAATAAAAAGATATACTTAAATCATATATAAATAAACAAATAGGTACTTACCTTAAAAATACATTAAGCAGTTGAACGCTCTATTAATAATAAAATACATATATCCACTTGTTAAAATGTCAAAGCATTGAAAGCAAAAACTTTAAGTTAAAAGTTTAAGTTAAAATGTTAAAGCAAAAAGAAAATTAGCAGTATAAAAAACGCTTTATAGTTATTATAAAGATATATATCATCTCATCGCGACGGGATATTTTAAATATTAAAATGAATAACAGGTTTCAACCGTATATAAGTTTATAAAATAATTAAAGATACATAAACCATACATAAAAATTAAAGACTGATTGCAGTTACATAAAAAATACAGAGCACAAAGTTAACTGCAATTTAACGTCATAATTAAATTAAAATAAATAATATACCTGTTTATAACACGCATATTAAAAAAGAAAGAAAACTTTATGAGCAAATAAATATATAAACTTGTTATTCTTAATTTAAAAAAGGACAAGAATGGCGTTGTTTTATTTCTACAATAATTGATACAAGTATATCTTGTTTGCTGTTGTTGCACAAATGCTGCATTGCGTTATACCCCTGACATTGACAGGCTATTGATATCGACGGCTCTCAGCGCATATTCAATAACGTCCTTCGAATTCACACGTTTTGTACTAACGTCACGTTCGTATGGAATTATCAGCGTGCTTAATATTTCTACGAATACGCTATACACGCGTGTATAACTACCATATTTCGGCTCCGTTGTGTGGTAGGAAGCAAATTATTCCTAATTGGGCATCGTTACGAATGCCAGCTTTCAGCTGAAATGGGAATGCGGCTTCCTATCGGGAAATATAATGAAATCTCGCTCAGGCTCATTATAATAAAAAATCCTTAGTAGCGGGCGTACTGAAAAATGTTAAAATATGTTAAGATATTTCATTTGCATGTAGAAAATGTTATGGTTACTAGAACATTTATACGATTCACATATTGTATGTTTATTAATTGTGTTAAAGTCGGAATTTGTAACTTATAGAAAAAAATCGTTGTAAACAAACAACTCCAACATCTTAACGTAGCTTTGATCTGACCTATTAAGATGACAGTAAATGCAAAAGCAAATTATGTTGTACAAAATATAGGGACGAAAATTTATTATAAAATTGGCCTGTTTCAAGCGCTTCAAGGTAAGGTACAACATTGAAACACACACAGTTTCAATGCAGAAACCCAGCAATTATACGGGTACGCTTTATTTTGTAACGTCTCACGCTTTTAATATTGTGAAAATTTAAGTAGGTCTATTTGATATAAAATCATATTAAAATTGTTACCATTTTATAAAGAATCGTACAGAGTATTGACTAAACTTTATTTGCGTAAAACTATGCATTTTTGACGATTTCGCACAGTTTATATTACATGCTCCAAAGAACTGTCTAACCGTTACTCCTTAATTAACTTGCAGTCTTGTACGATTTTAATTGTGAGATGCACATTTAATATTTATATAATTCCACCAGCAACTACTGAGTCAACATAACGGCTAATGCGCGAATAACTAGTCAGTATGTAGAAGATGTTATAAAAATAAAGGCTTGTACTCATAAGCTATAATTTGATGAGGATAAAGCGAAATGATAGATTAGTCCTGGCTGTGGCCAACTTGCTTGTACAGCAAACTGACTTTACCATTATTACCTAATTGAAGGAAAGGGGAACCCACCACGCACCCTCGGATTGACCACACCAACTATTGCAATAGAAAAAGGTTGACAACACCGTCTCCTCTAAAAGGATAAGGGATATAGGTATGGTATGGGTTCCAGGACGATGCCAGACTTGCAGTATCCCGCCGTATGCGCCGACTATTCTTCGACACTTGTATCGCCTCTGCACGAGGCATCCTCAGGAGCGATGGGCAACGACTGCAGTCGTTGCCCATCGTTCCTGAGCATCGCTCTATCCTTTTAGAGGAGTTCGGTATTGTCAACCTTTTCTATTGCAATAGTTGGGATGGTCAATCCGAGGGTGCGTGGTGGGTTCCTCTTTCCTTCCATTAGGTTACAAAGGAGTTCCGCCAAGTAACGCCTGATTCAATCAACTTTACCATTATTATTTATATTTCTTTATAAAATCTACAATTATTCTTGTTTACTCAATCTATGTTTCAAGATATCTGCCGTACTAGAAATAAGACGAGGATTCTTTCCAAAAAATTTTAAGTAATAATAAGTGATTTATTACATACAAAGTGTTGTCCTATGTGAATATCGGACTTACAGGCGAGGCGTCTGTTATAACTACTACGCCTCCCGTGCAGTCAAACTAGGTCATATTTTAGGAAAAAGTATCCCGAGATGTATGCTTAGACTTCTAAGAATGAAAATATTTTTCAGTGAATTGTTTCACAGCAATTAAACGGAAATCAAATCAAAATGTTCGCGGTCGATGCGCGAAGTGTAGGTAGGTAGGTAGGTACATAATATTATTTGAAAGTGCGTTAATAAACGTTTGTCGCAATAAATGTAGAGTAGAGTATACAATCTCCAACTACCAGTCGTTGGTTCTCATGGATACCTTAGATTTACTAAATCAGTCTGTGCAAAAATTTGACGCGAATAATTTTGACTAAAATGTTTGCTCTTAATTATACATGCAAGGAAACTGGGCCGATGTACTAACAGTTATTGTAACATAACCAAGCAGCGTAAATATTCTGTATCACGTACAGCCTACATTATGCTTTTATTCTTAAATGAATTGTTTACCTGATTACCAATAGTTTGCATGCTACGAGTACATAGTTAAGGAAAAAGTTGTGTACGTTTTCTTTAGGAATTTTTATCTCATTATTGTTTACGTATTTATGAATTGTTTTTAATTTTATGTGTTAGTTTCATAAAAACTAAAACTTAATGATACTTATTATATGTTTTCAATAATTGAATAGATGATAGGATCTAGCCTAATCAATATTAATGCAATGAAATACAGCTAAAGTGTTCATTTGAACGCGATAATCTTAGGCAATACCAATCAGATATGAAATATCTTCGACAGCACGATTATTGAGGAAAGAAAATCGCGTTACTTTAGAACTTTGTAAAAACAACTCTTATAGAGAATGATCAGCGGTTGAAACCACGAGGGACAGCAAATTATTAGTTAGTATAACTCAATTACCATAGCTTTAGATAAGTCAAATAATTTTTGACTATCGAGTTGTATGTCTTATATATTGGTGTATAATATAACTGATGGTAGGCTTAGGCCAGTGCACGTGTTTCGTTAGTTTATAATAATAACTATAATTACATAAACAACAAACACATACACACACAGGAACACGTTCTGATTTAATTTGATTTCGAGTTGTTTGTACTGAGTGACGGTTCCACGAGTTTGTCTGACTGATCAAAGTTACTTGTAATTTAGTCCAAGTAATTGATTTGTTTACCCTCCGTGCCCTACGAACCTTGACATGCAAAGAGTAAATGTCGTTCCACGTTATAAGTCATTTACATAATTAAACGTATCATGGTAAACATTGGTACGGCTGAAGGCTTATAAGCTTGTTACCGCCCGTGGCTTTCACGGGTGTAATAGCAAGACACGCATTGCTATTTATCGTGTTATTTATAATCGATTGTCGGTTTCGTATGCTTAACTAACTTAGTAATTCGATAAAAATCGTGTTTTTTGTCTATGAAACAGATGTCAATAAGCAAATGTCATTAAACAATGAAGTGCAAGAAGAATTTTAATTACCTACTGCCATAAAAAATAGAGCAATTTTAGCATCCTGTAAGATTTGCACACATTTTCATAGAGGATTTTATACCACATCATGATAAACACGTAGCAAGAAGTAATACTTTCATTGTTATAATCTGCGTATCTCCAAAGAGTGGTATAAGTACGTTGTACATGTACATGGTGTTCATAAAACTCGTTGACCCTTATTAGTGACACGCGGTGATAACTGATATAGTGGCAAATAAAATATCACACATCTGTTTTCTTCAACCAGTATTGCTGCTTTGATGTCATCAGTGATAGATTTAGTTAGAGAGAAGCTTTTATCCGTTTTCTGTCCAGTACCTACTAAAAGACAGAGTATCGTTACAGTGTCTCTATTTATTGTCAATAAAGTAATAAAATACGCAAATCTTCGTACGTTGATGCGAATATTTCAATATTATAGTATGACGTGCAATTAAATAGAGAGTGAAACTTTGTTTAACCTTCTACCAGGTAAATTGCCTGAATTCTACTTTTGACCTCGATTTAAGGCGTGGAATTTCATGATTTGATAAACGTACCTGTATCCAAAGTTTGTTAACTAGTGCAAAGTTATATGCTCATAAGCGATACTGCTAAGTGTCTATTCGCTTTTTATGACAACTCGCCTTGGTAATATCTATAGTTATAAAGATTATCCTTGGAGACATATTAACCGAGCCTTGGTTTTAGACGTTGTGTAAATATAATAAAATTACATCGCATTCCAAGCTAAGTACATATGTCACATGATGAATCTAAGCGTCCAGCAGCGAACATTTTCAATTTGTAGAACAAAACATGACACGTTTCCGAATAAGGCACGTCCATGCAACGGTGGCCACACTAAAAATACCATGTTCCGCTAATTGCTTAACACAGCAAAACTTTACCAATTTGTCTGGCATTTAACTCGCTCCGGTGTAACAAGATATAAAGATGGGCGGTGCACGCATTGCTTATAACTTTTGTACATGGGAATATTTTCATTATTCATAACTGGCAGTAAGTATATGACATTTACTCACTTGAAACTGCGAGAAGGAAAACCTGCTCTCTTTCAACCACAAGTCTGGCGCCGCTGACCTCATCGTTGTCAAAAAAATGAGCGCGTTTCGTTCACTTGTGTTTGTTTATTCATCGTTAAAAAATTCGGTGCTTTTTATTTGACACTTGAACTATGTCACGTAAAAACAACGCAATGAACCATGTACAATTTCGCGCACATGCGGTCGATAACGGGCGAACATAAAATGAGTTCGGCATTGTTATTTGGATTTTGTGCAACGCGTCCGAACATAATCGTGAATATCCGCAGTCTTACTTGCGTTTTCCGATACCTAATGATTAGAGGACGTTACGATAGTAATTGAAGAATAAAGTAGATACGCGTAATTAGAGTTATATCTGCATATAAATCACTATCAACTGTTGCTAAACGTAGATGTATACGGTGAGCTTCCTATGAATGTTGCAACTAAGGACGTGGCTTTACCTTGCAACAAAGTACCATTGGTATCCTCTATCACATTATTTTTCATTTCTTATATTTTATAGACTTTAGAGTGCAATCTTCCCAGCTTAACTGCTTGTTTCAAAGAAACTATTAGTGGTTAAGATCATAAATCTAGGAATTAAAGGAACGTATAATTACTGCAGTGGATATTTTATCGCCATACATATTAGTATGATTGTCAAGTCATATAAGTTACTGCCAGTTAAGAAGAATATAAGTGGAGCTGTAAAATTAGCTCTTGCTTAATTACAAATAAATTGGTCATAAAACAGATTCATCTAGTTTTAATTACCATTTTACTACATAATCATTATTGGTTTATAATAACGATCTCTTAAAGTGGAAATTGTAAATGAAATGTTAAAATATTTCAATTCTTTGTTGTATGAAAGCATCATAACTTTAAGGCATTATATTATAAAGCATTTTTCAGTACTAAGTAGGTATTGCATGTATAAAAATAAGCTACATTGCAAGGTGGTGGACGTTCGAATGAACTAGTAATAATCACTAATAGTAGGTACATAACTATAAGCACTTAAATTGAACTGTTTGTCTGCGATTCTTAGCAATATATCTAACTGGGCCATCATTGCACAGGATAAGTGAGGCGTCAAATCCTGATTTATGCTTGCTGCGCACGCACCGCGTACGACTGCATAATCCAATTTGTCCAGGTTTGTACTATTAGACGCTAATATGCACTAAGCCTTTTTGTAAGCTTCTTAGCAGCGCAATCGTGTCCTTAGGTAACGCAGCTCATTGCGTCACCAGCCTCGACTACACAGAATACGACATTACAAAACACTGATGTACCAATACACACACATAAACAATAGATACAACATGACCAAATTAATTAAACTGTATCACATTCTCGTCTAAAGCCAGGAAGACACGCACACACGTGCACGTTATTGCATTTTTTCTCAAGTGATTTTCTCAGAAGTATAAAGTTACGTTGTTTATGCGTAAACAATAAATTGAATATACCACGTGGCGAAGTTATAATGCGCAAAGATGGCTTACTGAGATAGTGTGTAGGTACGCAGTAATTATCCATCTAAGTGTAACTTAACATGTTTGCATAGGTATATTCTCAGCGGTCTCGGTAGAATTTCGCGATGGAACGTGTGATTGTATTTCACACTCGTCATGGTGGTTGGTCAACAAATTTTACCACTAGTAGTTTCGAGTGCGAATGACGAAAGATTGATGTGCATTTGATCGCCGAGGAATGTGTTCAAATTATTGATAGCTGCGATGTTCAAATCAAGACCTATTTTGTTGCTTTCCGATTTATTGCAATACTGATTTCGTTAGCACGTATGAAGAATGCTTTAATGTTCGCACTGATATATTTACCACCGCAGCAGTAAATAACATTAAGTGCTTTTATATTATTGCTGAAATATACAAGTTTATTATTAATAAACAACAAACCTCTTAAAAGCTGTTTTTATATTGTTATTACGAACAGCTTTGTTCGGGCAGGGACAAAATCGCAAAAAAGTCTGTTCTAAGTATACTAAACTGAACTCAAACTCGACGAAATATATGGCATTTTTGTTCTTATTATTGTGGTTTTGGTAGTGCCTCAAACAGAAGTTGTTCCTTACAACAAGTACTTAGAGGAATGTGGTTATTCTAAGCATAACGATGTAAATCCAACAAAACGTTTATATCCACGTGACGATTGCCTTGTATAAAAACGCATCGTAATGTAATAATGCAGCCTTGCTTTATGACATGTGATATACCTATATGAATTCAGTAAATTGTGGCAAGATAGAATATCAAATTCCCTAGAGTTTTTCAAATTCCCTAATCGAAATTGCTATTTCATGGTGAGCACTAAAAACGTAGGAATAAATTATATTAAATCATGAGAGTTCGGCAGGTGTGGGAATATCATCGAGTATTCCTGTAATGGTTCGTCAAAAAACTAAGGCTTATTTGCGAGATCGACATCTTCCACAATTAACCGGCTGAAAAATGTCGCCCGACATCCTCAGAAAATAAAACATATCTGGACACCTGCCCCGCTCTTAAGGCCTAATAACGAGTATTCAGCTCTGCACAAACTATTTAAAAATTCTTGATACAGATTTTTTTGAATTGCACCAAGAACTAGTTTAATGCGTTACTTCTCTCATCATTCAGTAATGAATTCAACCGTAGCTATTAGAGCCACGGTCGCAGTTATTCAAGTAACCGCTCATACTGACGTTATATTTTAATATTTTTTTATACACAATTATGGCTTTCGACGGAATGATCGATCACTAAAGCTAAGTAACTTCGTCATTGTCAACTCACAAAATTTAAAAGACTTTACCCTCTTTTCTTTATACATCAAGCGTATATTAACACAAAAAAGAAAATGCTATAACGGACCATCTAATATTTTAATAAAAGTATAATGGACTAGTGCAGTGCATTCAGACTGGTGAAGGAAATACAAGTGAATTTGATAAAATTAGATAGATCTTAACACTTTCACGGACAGTAAACGCCTATAGGCGTGATAACAATAAAACTTCAATTGTGTCTCGTTTACGGTCCGTGAAAGTGTTAATTAACATTTTAGTAATAACATTAACCTTTTTTATGTAGGTATTATCTGCTCTTATATTTTACTCTATGCTTGGAAAGAGATATTTTTTGTGAAATATCACGGATATCGTAGAATATACCTTGTAAGGGTAAAATGTGCACTCTTTGCAAGAAAATTTTGGCTCTTACACGCTTCCGTTTCATAGAGCTGTTTAGTGAGTGAATATTTATGTCAATTTATATACATAGGTTCTGCTCAGCGACCACATATCTTAAGGAAATATATAATGAGAGTACCTTCAAAATATAAATCGAATGAAACGCCGCTTTCATGAACAGAACGGCACAGCCCTTTGATAAATTATGTGGCGACCACAATGTCACAGCGATTTTGTGGTCCTTTGACAAGACATCATTATTTACTAATAGCTTATTTCATAACTCTCTCTCCTGTCGTTCCCTCATGACTGAGGATCGTGGTCATCACTGGATGGCTTACACTTGGAGTGAATGATTTGCCTCCATCGAGTCCTGTCCATTGCTTCCTTTACAACCGAGTAAAACTTGGAGGAATGTGTGTCTTTTACTTGATCGGTCCATCTGGTTGGGGAACGGCCACGAGCTCGCTTACCTTCTGTGTTCCCAACTATGATCAGTTTTTCAAGACTCTCATTTCCTCTTCTCACTATGTGGCCGAAATACGAAAGAATTCGCTGGTGGCATATTGTGGACAGGCGGGTTTTGATCTTAAGCTGCGCGAGAATCGATATATTGGTGCGCTTGGCGGTCCAGGGTATCCTCATCATGCGCCTCCAGCACCACATTTCTAAAGCATCAATCCTTTGCCTTTCTCGAGCTCGTATCGTCCATGTTTCAACTCCATATAGAAAAATGGGGAATATTAGGGCTCGTACCAAACGGATCTTAGTATTAATAGAAATTCCCCTCTTTTTCCATATGTTTTTTAGGCGGGTCATAGCATCCTTGGTCATACCAATGCGTCTCTTTATTTCGGGTACACAACTCCCATCCCTGTTGACTTGAGCACCTAGATAAATATAGTGATCTACTGTATCCACGCCTGGTATGATGTTCGTCGGGTTATTTAAGTGACCAGCGCGATCAACCATCATGAGCTTTGTCTTGGTTTTGTTCACTGCGAGGCCCATATTGTTACTTTCGGTCTCTAGTCTCCGAAACAGTTCTCGCATGTCTTCCACAGAGGTAGCGAGGAGTACAGTGTCGTCGGCATATCTCAGATTCGATATTCTTTATTTCATAAAGACTTATAGTAACAATATTGTACCATAGACTATAATGATATGGCTCTACATTAGTATTGCTGAATTAATCATCACAATCTGCTTTATGGCGTAAAGAACATGATTCGCAAATAATATTACTTAACCTAGTCTATTCAATTACTAGCTCAGTTATGAGAACATAATTGCTTATTCATAGAATTAATATTTAAATACATACGAAGTTCTCAGTAAACACTATACAGTTTACATCACAATGCATAAAATGACAAAGGACGTATTGGTTATTGTTATACTAGTACACAATATTGTCTTTAAACATGTAAATCATCTTAGTGGAATAAAGGTGCCACTATTTTTGCATCTTCTTAAAACTATGATTTTATAGCTGCTAACATTAATATATTGGTAAAATTGTAAACGCTAGAAATTACTGATAGTTTGTTTACATTTCTTTTTCTAAAATAACGCGATCTCTGAGACTGCGTCAAATGAGCGTCGAATCTCAACACTTAATAAAAAATCGTTACCTATGACTTACATCAAAAGTTTTTAAACTAGTTTTGAAGTCAACATTCTAAAAGTTCTATGAGTAAACATCTGATACTTATCTATTATTTCAATGTCTCTTAACAGGCGTAAAATTGAGAAATTAATCCTCGCGAGTCAAATCTAGAAGTAATATTATAAAATGTGCTATGTAGTTTTGTATTCATAGATACTTTTTGCGTCGTAAACAGAATGCCAAGTGTTTACTAAACACAGTCGATTGAACAATCAGGTTAATATAAAACGTTTGTGGACACATCACAAACAATTAGTATCACGATTGACATTCTTAGTATGCGCATGTATACAGTATCAATCTATTATAAAACATCTTCAATACCACACATATGCAATAGTAAGCGTGTCATAATATATCTAAACATAATATATAAGTAATCTAGTAATAGGCGTCGAACTATGAAGGATTCATAAATTGGATTCTATCGGTTCCTTTCGGAGGTTCGTTGACAGCCAAGGCTCGTCAGACAATGCGGCGTGGCATTGACGTGCTGCTCGCGTCCCACAGCTCACGTAACATTTCCCCAAAAGGCTTTAGCGCAGGAAGGGCCACTGACTCAGCGACCTTATGTGTTGACTGCTAGCTGCCATACGAACACCCCACACGCCTTTCACGATACTCAATAGACCTTAGAAGCCAACGTGACGCAATACCCGCTCATTATTAATGATTTGCATCTATCTACACTACCATATATGGCTGCATGACAGGTGTCGGTAGGTGGATTATTTGTGCAGTTCTGCCTGTCATCTTTATCGGATGCGAAAGCTATTGAATAGCTCTTATATAAACTGATTTCGATTACTTGGATTAGATTTGACATTTAATGTTATTTTTCGTACTACAAATTATTTCCTGTTTTGGCTTGAGCGTATTTTGTGTGAATGGCGCTGCGATCTCGCGTGTTTCACGCGTGCGCTGACGTCACAAATTCGTTTATTGTCGCGTGTTATCAGCACGGTATTACTGTGTACAAATTAATGGTGACATGAACGACCGTGTGCCGTAGTTTGTTGCACTCTGGTGGCCGCGTGTCCGTTGACACAGCGGTGCACTCGTCACTATTGACGTGCCCGCCGCCTGCGCCCGCGAGACGAACCGCACCGTCGGACTTTCTACAGCGATGATTCTCTCCAATTAACAGAATGATTGGCGGGCGGTGAACATCTTTGTCTGCGCACGCGACACACTTTACTCTTGTTACGAGTCATGCGATTTTCATAATGTAAATTACTAGATGATGTATTAATATTTCCGCTTGAGTCGGGAAGCTGAGTTTTCTCTTACGAAGTAATAAATTTATAATATAGTTTCACTTTATGGTATTAATATGTTTACGTAATCATAAATAGGAAGTAACATACTTTTTCATTCCTAACATATTTATTTCTTAACCAAACGATAAATATAAATCTCTTTCGTTACTGACTGCCTGTCATAAAAGCACAGCAGAACCTTCTGGGCACAAAAAGCTGAAATTTGGCATGTTCGTATATCCCTGAGCACGAGCGTGCACCAAGAAGGGATTTTCCGCAATGTTGGGATCGGGCAGAAACTGCGCGCGTGTAGGGGATCCTACATAGTAGGAATGAATGTATGGTAGAGGTAACATGCGTATATCGATAAATAATAAATTAAAATGATTATTCTCTGATAGATTCTTCAAGCATTATAATGTCTCAACATCCACAATAAGCAACCGCTTGTACTACACAGTTCAACACAAATAGAATCTTAATGTAGAGCCATAGACCAGATTAGTTTCCAATATATGTAATTTTAGTAAATGTATTCAAGTTGCGTACGGTTGCGGCATTTGGTCATATCGCAGTGCGCACTTTCACTTAGATATGATTATACGTGCATGCGTACATTATGTGCAATGCGGCACCTAGCGGCATCACACTGTTCATTATTTACACTACCATACCATGTTATTTAAACATACGCGGAGTCATTAGAAAGACTATTTAAAAAGAATAAAACTCCTAATGTGATGGCGCTTGGGACTCTCGTTTGTTTTTAAAGCCGCTGCAATTAATAGGTATGGAAATGACGACAAGACACAAAATGTGCTTACTGAATTTCTTTAGAAGCTTTGCTTAGTAACCACTTATCCAGCTAGCCTTGTATAGGTTTGCAATTTCATTATTTTCTGCTCTAACACAGAGTTTTAGAAGAAGTTTATGAATTTATGCTGTAGAACCAAGAAGCCCTAAGTTTTTTTACGGATAGTGATAATAAACATTAGAGATAACTTCATTGAGATCTGGGAAATCACGGGCAGTTAGTTATACCAAATCCAGGAATGTGTATTTATTGTCCAAGTTATGACTAGGTTTTTGTGCCAATATGAAACTTGGCAGGACCAAACATCTTATCATACACGGAACATATAAATAAGCTGAAGTAGCCAGTTGTTATAAACTTTAATATCCTTTTTAGATTTCTCAGAAAATCTTGCAACGAACCATAGTGCAGTACAAGTGGCGAACTTCGGCCTATTTGGCAAAACGTGCGACCTACATATTTTATGTTGCGTCGTTATTACATTATCCAAACGTTGTGTGGCAACATTCCCGATTCGACCCTCGTACCGCAGTAATACTCTACGAATGTGTTTTTATTATGTATTATTTGTTTGTTTTCATGATGCAGCTAGAATATGATAGATGTTAACGGATAAATGTAGATGAAAAACAATGTCAGATGCGCATAACATTTCACTGAAGTCTAAATGGCAACAGCTTTCATTGTGGTAAATTCTTGATCAATTTAGAAGAAAGTAGAAACCGCTGGAATGGCATACTGTCTGGGACTCTTCGGAGAATTATGTGGCAATTATTACTTGTCCGCAAATAGGCAATGGCTTTGCGAAGACATTTGATTAAGGTCTAAAAGCCGGCGCGTGTCCGGCGGCGACCATCCAAGTGACTCAACTGAACGTTGGAATGCCATAGTTTCCTGACTCGGTCGTTGATTTGCCATTTATTCGGTGAACAACATTTGTAATACGAGAATAGAGCAGCGCTCAAGGACGTAGGTAAATAAATTGCTTTTTGTTTTGTTATTTTAGTATGATTTATTATTCGTATTTTTTCCTTACAACATCAATCTTTGAAAGTCCTGTTATTCATCTTTTCAATAGATATGTATATCTAGTCGCTGAACTTAAACATTATAGAACTGGTGCTAATAAATGCCTAAAAAATATTAGTTGGTTTATGGCCATGTTATCTTACCACTCAGATGTCTGATAAAACTAGAATAATTTTCACATTAACACTTTAACATTTATTTTGCAAAATATGTGCCTCCATAGCACAAAAACTGTTAAGATGTTAGTATTTCTGCGTAACAACTGTTTAATTAGGTGCGCGGGGCGGTCAAGCGAGTTATGCGGATATAGCGCAACCGCGGCGAGTACAATACGCGCTCCGTGCCGACACACCGTCACACCGCCACACCGCCGCGCGCCGTCCTTCGAGGTCGTTCTACTTCCACGCACTGTATCACTGGAGGGCAACGCACAGGCCAGTCCGCACGCAGCCAAATCGAACACAACTAAATAATACACGCCTTATACTGACCACTGACCGGTCCCGTTAAATCCTATTACACGACCATGTCTGCTTCCTACGAACACCATAATGGTTATGCCTAGTCATTATCATTTTAAAAGTAATTGCACCTATTAATGACCCATAATGCTCCTGATTTTACTGAAACTTTCGTTATTGATTACTTACTTAGTTTCAAAGAACAGAGAGGCCATCAAATCAACGTGGCTCTACCGAGAATCTTGTCGGGATGACATTAGTCAGTTCCTGGAAGCACTTGGACTAAGACGATTTACAACTGACCACAGAGAGTTCGAAGTCATTACTTGTGAGTATTATATGACTGAGTTTACAGCACAAGTAAGTGATCTATTACTGGTGAACTATCAATAGGATAATTAACCCAGTTGAAATATGATGATGGATGTTCGACGTTGGTATCCAGAAGGAAATGCTAACATCCTTTTTGTTCAAATAAAAAGAAAGGAATGGTACTGGCCGGTGGCATTTGCATAAAAGCGTGAAAAACAAAATGTTAGAACAGGCATTGTGAATTCGATTACTCAATCTAGAGGACAATTTGTCCGGTTTAAAGGACGGTGAGTGTCAACAGATTGCCTTTATTACGGGAATTACGTAGCTGATGAGGCGACCAAAGCCACGAAGCTAATGGCGCCTTTAGATTACGTTTCGAGTGCAATCGTCGACGCACATTCGCCCTCACATATAATTGGTCATTCACTTCGCTGGACTGTGAGCGGTCTCACGATGTATGGGAACGTTAGATTGATTCATTCGGACGTTTCCGATTAGTCTAGGTGATTCGTTGAGTAATCGATCAATGCTCAATCACAACCACCCTTTGATTGTTCACAACAGGCCGTAACTCTTATATTACAGTGAGCTGCGAATAATACCGTATCTATTAACATAGGGTTTTGCAAAAAAACAACATATTATTTAAATACACTCGTTGAAACACTAGTAGCCGACTTTATTTTTTTATGTAAAAATCTATGACAATATGAGAATATTTTTATTTGTGTATATTATATGAATAAAAAGTTGGATCGTTGGTTGATAGCGTTGGCATGACGAAGTACGAAATAATTCTGCATATATAGACACTTTAAAAAGGGAACGTCGAGCTGGCAGTGTGGTACTTTTGCACGCAGTGGGGTATGGTAAAAACGGTCCCTCTATATTCCGTGAAGGCTCGAAGATATCCCTGTTATTCACTGCAAGTACATTTAGATACGAAACAATGCGTAACTTACGTTCAAGAACGCGTAATTAAACCATAGAACCGGATTGTTCATGATCGGATGGCTATTCATCGTAAATGAGGTCCTTGCGGAGACGTGTGCTATTTCACTACCTAATGGAAACACTATCGGGGTGCCAGCCTATAAAAATATTTACCCATAGCCGCCTCAGCTTCCCATTTACACAGATAACTTAGGCGGGATATCCTCCGGCTATTGCCGGCATATTAACAGGTAGTTGCTACCACAAACTTTCTGATAAGATTATAAGCTGTAATAACCATTAACTAGCTGTCACTGAAGGAAGATTTCGAACTCGATCCTCGAATTCATAGAGTTTACATTTTGTTTTTCTTTTTGTACTTAGATGCCTTATTATCTCGATTAACTAAGCGATCGTTTTATTAACAGTGACTGCTAGCTCTCTCAGTTATTGTTATCATTAAACACTTATCTAGGAGGTTATGGCTACGATGATCGCGTAATGGTAGAAAATAAAGTGTCTCTTATATTACTTATAGTGCCATCAAAGAGAAATGGGTTATTTATCGTCAAGCGATAACTTAGTTATAATATGTGTCACTGTCGTTTCATCTGAACGTTATCCGTTTGAGTGGCTTTGAATTATAGTGTAAGTAAAATAAAACATCCTTTCCACGAGAAAAACGACCTAAATAAATTAGATGTTAATTTTCCGTATTAGATTCTTATATTTTTCCTGTATGCAATCTATTTATAATATAGACAGTTTTATTTGAAAACGTTAACACATTTTAATACACTGTAAGAATTTTTTGATTGCTGTAATATCAAAAGCATGGCGTAACGCCTTAAAATGTTATGCACAATTAACAATATATGTGTGCCAAATTTTACCTTAGTCAAGGCTAATAGTTTGTGTATAGCAACATAAACAAGACTAGAGCAGATCCAGGGCGCATTCCCGATTCGTTCCCTGTTGTTTTTGCGACTAGGCACTCGCTAATGGGTACAGGTTTAGCTCCAGGCTCCTGAGTTGTCCATTCGCGTTGTACGACGAACCCTACGCTTAAAATGACATAGCTTGATTACAGTGACGCGACAACACGTACGATACCACCAATTGAAAATTGATTTGCTTCTACGTAACGCTTACTTTGTAAAAAAGCTAGTTTTCAAATATAATAATGAAATGTGGCCATCAGCAAAATTATTAAAAAATAGAAGTATACAATTTCTGTGGTGTTTGGTTAAAACAAATCATTTTAGTTTCTAATATCGTTGGAAGTTACCCTGTTTTTCTTTTGCTATTTGTTCCACGTTACAAAATTCATTCGTTTTAAATTGAGGGGGACCCATTGCAAACGAATTTGTTGGTCCTGATTTACGATCGAGGCGTGAAATTAGAAATGGTCGAAAAACGACGGGAACAATATTTCCCCCTATTTTCCATTAAAATCTTACCCAAAAATGCTCTTTAATGGTAGATTATATCGTGAATTACTGACAGTTCCATATGCCTTGTTTACTTCGAACACATCCAGACAAATGGATTATACGGAACTGGATGAGTAAGCAAATCCTTTCATCGAGTAGTCATGGTTAATTTAATTGTTTAGTTCGATATAATTCTTATGGATCGTTGGGCATTGTACTTGAGATTGTATCACTTGAAGCTTTTTGATCAACATCATTTAATGACTAATTCTAAATCAAAATTTAAAAATAATTTTATTATATCATAGTAAGTTAAGCCCAGAAAGCCAATCTATAAAAAATATTGGCTTAGTCAACGCTTTTTGTTTGTATTTATAACTGAGCCTAATTCTAGGGACTGCAATACCAGTTTGGCATATTTTCTAGATCAGTACGTGGTGGAACGCTGTACGTCAACAACTAAGGTTCGCAGCTTAACAATTCAAGTTGAAGTTTCAAAGTAATGGCAAAACAAGATGCCATCTATGGAGGCACTTAAATGTATAATTTAAATCGCTTACAGCTGCAAACTGGTGCTTTATCGCTACTGGATAATTATTAGTTTGGTGTAAATACTTTGATCTTGTATACTGTGTTACGCACTTGATTTTATGTTTACCGATAACGTTTTGTTGTTTAAAGCTAGAGTACATTTCTTGTAGAAGTTTCGTCATTAAATTTTAGTGGCATTTTATCGATTGTTAAGAGAAAATTTCTCAAATACTATGGTAAGCATTTTTGTCTTTTTGTTTATTCGATATCATTGTTGGATATAAAACCAATTATCATACGAAACAATTTAGGCTTTCATGAAATTCGGCTATCGGAAACTGAAAATTGTGTTTCGTGCTGCGAAATCAGAATAAGTCTTTTATATGCATATATGTCTTTTGTATTATGTTTATATTAATTTTTTATACAAAATAAATATATTTTCGATTCATTTTCTACAATAGGTAAGTCGTTTATTGAAATATGCGATTAATCATATTGTCGAAAACGTTAAATTGCTCCTCTATTTGTCCTTAATGAGGTCTGATAGACTGCAATGGGAATTTATTACTGTGCGCACGAACTTATCAAAGTTACGTTTAGGTTTCAAGTAATTATACGTGTATTTATTGTTTCCTAAGGCAATATGTCTTGCGTAATTTATTGATATAGCAATTGTTTGTTATGCATAGTGACCGATTCACACCAGCTGCCTAGAGGGTTAGCTAAAGGATATACACCTGCTACCGTCTAGCATTATCTCTATTGCTTTATTCATTCTCAACTCACGCTTTTAACTATACAAATGGCGTAGTGTGTTAAAAGGCGGGCATTTTGTAGGCTCGATTTCCTACCGGGAAAATACTTTGATCGACGGTAGCTCAATTTTTTATGTAAATTGTGTCCTCTGGTGGTATGTTTGAAATGAGTTTATTCCTAGTAAGAAGTCCTAGTAGAACTGCAAGAGCCGCATATTGCAGTTCAATAAAGAATCAACTTACAAAAAAATACTCGATAAGGATTCTCAAAAGTTTCGCGAAGTACATAGATTTGTATATGTCTGACAGACCGCGGCAGCGTTTTAAATATTCAAAACAGTACAACTTTAAAAATTATTGTTGTAAAAACTTCGTATTTATTCATCTCACATTGAAAGGCATTTAAAAGCACTATTAACCTATTACGTGTCACACGTGTATCAGGTTCCAGGAATTCATTACTCAGGAGCGACAGAGGCGCCGCAGTGTCAAATATTATGTCAAGTAATTGATATACCTAGTTACACGCATGTTTCAAGTTAAAGTGTCGAGTGTAGTATCACGGTAATATAATCTAATATTTTTACCGTATTTGTACGTATTTGTAGTTCTAGGGTTGTCTCTTACGTTTTATATTTAGTTTTTGTCTTTGGCCGTATTTTTTCTTTTGATTTTGTCGCTAAGAATCAACTCTAATTGCTGTAAGGATGGTTGGGGCATTAGGCTAGGTGCCCATCGTCTGTCGTGCTATTTCTTAAATTTGTTTAAAAAATAAACAGCAATTAGATAATATCGCGATGCAAATGTAATATGTTTCTAAATGCTTTTCAGGAAGAAACCATTATTACACTAATGACAATTCAAAAGACCCGAGAATATCGCATTAAAATAATTGTTTGTTTGAATATCTTATTGGAAGACCAAATTCTGTCTAAATGGTAATATGTGCAAAGTTATAATATCTGCTTCTTTTTGCGTATGTAAGATGTATCAAACGAGTTTTCATTACGTAGACGTAACCAGATTTTTCTCATTTTTTAATTACAATATTTTACACAATATATACCTACTATTTCAAGACCTAACCTTTTTGTTTTCATTTCGTTTTATTTTTTTCTAAACACTATTGTATACAATCTACTATTGTACTCATAAATAGATTCTGAATAGAATAGATGAACCTTATCGGTTCTGTTACGGCTAAATTTTCTTTTTATTACTCTCCGGTGTTGGAGATCGATAGAAGATCGAAGATACAGTTGAATAGCTATTATTTACAGAGGGGCTTGTGTCTGGGAACTAGACGTTTATCTAGGTGCTCCTTCAAAATTGATTGGTGTTTATTTTATTTATTATTGTATATTATTTTTATTCTACAAAAACACTTATTCTTGGCGTACCTAACAAATAAAAAGACCAAATCCTGTTATGGTGGACTTTACAAACATTTTATGAACAGACATAAAGCACACATAGATGTAAAACAACAATTTGTGAACTACCAAGTGTTGTTTCCTGTGGGAATCGAACCCATAGGACTTAGCACAGTTTTAAACACTGAGGCAATCATTTAACACACTGAGTCATAAGTGTAGCATATTGAACATATAATTTTTTTTTCACCACAGCAGCTCAAACATGCCGCTTTTGCTGCGAGACAACAGTGAACAAAACGCGATTTTGATTCGAGCGTGAGGCAAAGTAGCTTTTTAATTTTTCAATCTTCAATGCCACGAATTGACATTGTTCAGCCATAAATTTGAAACATTCGAATTTTACTGTGTTCTGTCTCTTTCACATGCATATAAAAAAGCGAGGGAAAAAAACAAACCCATTGAAATTCGATTTTGGAATCCGACCTCAAAGAAAACACGTTCGGAAACGCGTTATACCCTAAAATTTAAATATATACAAATATCTTTTTAAATAAAGAAATTTTAATGTTTTTAAATGTTATTGTTTATATGTTTAAAATATTATTGGATTTTAATAAAAATAAGTATAATTTATTAATAGTATAAAATTGGTATTTAACCAATACAATTTTATTTGGAATTTCAACAATGATACATTTGAAAAATAAACATCAGGGACGCGGTATCAGAACGCGATTTAAAAAAAATAGCGGGAATAAAGTAAACATGTATCCATATAGTCTGTGGTAAACATTTTGCTGATGCTGATAGGGTATAGCGTAGGTAACGTGTTAAATTATTATACTAATATAAAATACTTCATCTAAAAAGATGAGTGAAACTATCGATGTTGACTGTACTTTAAACACCAGAAGAGTTAAAACAACAAGTGATTAATGCAGAATTTCGTTTTCAATTTATTCCTGTTAATTTGTATGTCTCCTAAGTAATATGTGTTCTCACTGCTGAGGTGAAAAGTTATGTGTGCTACACGAGAGCAAAGTTTTTTGCATCTCGTGCTGTTGAGTCCCTCACAACGCTCAGGATTCTAACTTTGATTCACTCGCTACGCTCGTGAATCAATCATAGAATCCTTCGCTTGCTCGAGACTCAAAATCAGCACTCGCAACAAAAAACAACTTTGCTCTCTTGTTGCACAAATAACTATTGCTCTGTGTGAGGTACAAAACTACATACAACTAACCCACACACACAGTTTCTGTGGCGAGATGTTCAATGGGCCACTGAACCATTCGTATCTAGTTTCGAATCCAATCAGCTTAATAATAATTTTATTGTATTATGTATTCGTATTCTAGAGTACCTAACCGGCACCGATCGTAAAAACAATCTGAGTAGGTATATAAAAGTCTTTCTTTACTGATTGTCTGACAGACAACACACAGCCAAAACTATTGAGCCCAAGAAGCTGATATTATGCATGTATGTACCATAGGGGTACACTAAGAAGGGATTTTCCATGGGAGCTGAAAAAAACGCTTTCATTAAAAAAAGTGGATGGGCATCCTGTAGTTCTGAAAAATTTTGGAAAGATTCTGCTCTGTATTCCCTGGCATTAAGCAAGTTGCGTAACCGGTTGGTGTAAGACATACTTACATCCTAGCCAGAACTAAACGAGAACATTTTTTATAGATGTCAAGATCTAAATTCTCATTCATGTACTTACTAGATTTGATATCGTCATTGTTTTTAGTTTTGTCAGCGTTCTATTTCCATTATTGATCGTTTAATAAAAAAGTACCAGCCAGTCGAACTAATACCGCATGTTTTAAAACTACTCACCATATTTTTTACTCAAGCGGTTATAATAATTTCTACGTCAGTCACACCACAAAAGACTATATATTAAGATATGAAATTGCCATAATATAACATTAGCCTATATTCAGAATGGCAAACGATATCTATTGTTAACTTTGCTCAAGTTGTGATGACGATAAATTTTTATGATGGATGTCTGATATCGAAGTCCCGAAGAAAGTTCGATTTGCGAAATACAAAGAGAAAGTCGTCTTGTGGTTAACTAAAAGTGAAATAAAATAAGAATACCTGCCACTTATAAAAACGAGACATTTAGACGAGTCGGTACAATTTAAACGAGTCATAAGCGTCCGTTTACTTTTTGTGTAAATTACTTTTCATTTCGAAATTATAATAAAATTTTCGATTAGTTAAACTTACGTTCTACGGAAGTTTTATTAACATTCGTAAATAAGAGCTGTTCCTGATTTGTATATAAATATGTATAGATAATATATACATACGAATATATAATATAAAAATAATATTTTTTCAAATGCTCGTGCAGTGTACCTAATATCAAATTCACAGTAGGTACCTACGTCCTACCACATATGGATATTAAATATATAAAGTCATTCATTTTGGGCTGTAGCAAAATATAACGGTATCATCATTCATATTATTGGGCAGTAAAATTGGTATAACTCTTATATAGAAGCAATATTTATGGAGAAGGTTAAATATCGTATGATGATGAACTATTGATTCCATTTGTAAAACAAGTACTTATGCGCTTTTGTTTGATAGCGAATGACTTTTACCAAAGATGTTCCCCGATAGGTATAGTTAAACAAAACATTCTACATGGCTTATCTAAACAGTTTGAAAGCAAATACCTTACTCTTTTTATGTAATGAAGTAATATGCTCGGCCAAATCCAGTTCTTGTTTTAATTTAAACACTCTTAGATCTTAGTATTCTTTAACTTTCTTGCATGCTAAACCTCTTATTTCATACCTAATTTTAGCAAATCTAATAAGTTGTCGTTTTTCAAATACTTAAGTACAAATATAAAGAAATGAAAGCAAATAATCCTATTGAGAAACCATAACGATACACATTATTTGCTTATTTTATAAGGCATTTCTTGATTGCTACTGCTAATAATCCAAATAGAGTTAAGTAATATAGTACATTAAGAACCAATTTATTGCTGGTTACTTTAATTTCATCTTTTCTTCCAATTATGTTCCTATGCAAAGTAGTCATACAAAGTATAAAATAATGTTCAGCTTAGATAAGTTATCTTAACGATAAAACTTATTTTCTTATTACCCAAGAGATATTGCATTAACAGTGGCGCCGACGAACGACATCTTCTCTCTACATTATTGTCCTAGTTATACAAATGATCGACCATGAAAATGCGGTTAATGTATTAGTTGTTTTTCCCTCTGTTGAAGATAAGCGTGCATACTTTCTTCTAGCTTGACTTTCGTTTTCATGTGAGGCAGAGTTCAGCACGAGGGGTTATTAAGTCGCGTGGAGCAACGAACCTTGGGCCGTGACTTCCTTTTTAACGTCACTGCACTGGGAAAGTGTCGAGGAATTAACAGGAGCGTGGCGAGAGCCTTTGTTCTTCGTCTGTAACGAAACAGCCAGCCCGACTTAAATGACGAGTCATTAACGAACCATTATACCGTTGAATATATTTGTTTATATTATTAGTTTTGTACTCGCTTCTTAAAAAGTTAAAAGATGCTCATTTGAAATTAAATGCAACGGCATTTTTTGAAAACCGAACATTGTATGCACGCGCGTGACGTAATTAATCTTCGGTTTGAGTACGAGCGTCTTCATTAATATTTGTCGGTGATGTTGGCTCCATATTAAGATTGGTTATGGTGCAGTTTCGGGGGGTCTCGGCGCGTGATGGCTGACTCGTTGGTTCGTCAATGGTGTCTGCGAGCCAATAAACCGGCAAGTCATCTGCGCTAATAGGCAGGTCCTGTTACATCGACTCATTGTGCTGTTAAGGAAATACGACCTTAATCTGCGTAATGTAATGTAAACGAAAATGTTGCTGCTTTTTAAGCACGCTAATCAACACATATACATAACTTTCATATTCTTTCACAGCTTTACGCATAATCGATGATAAAATCGGTAATACATTGCTAATAATTCTCTAATAAACAGCGATTTAATGCAGTTCTTGCGTCGAGCACCCAAGCGTGTGGTACAGAATATAATTATAATTAAATGGAAATTTAAATAATTTTATCAAAGTAGTTGGCGAGGAAGCGTAAGTTCTTTTTAACATGAGGTGTAGGATCTCTTAGGTAGCTACTGAAAAGTACTTCTCTCAGTAAGTACCTTCCTTTTGTTAAAGATTGCCCAAGGGCGGCAAATCTTAATTTTATAAAATAATTTCTTGTGATATATTATTTTACAGTAAATTGTTTTACAGTCTTATACAAACCGTTGGTTGATGTGGGTTTTTATAACGAATTACTAGTTAATTATGAATGTCAGCCAGAACCTGAGAAAACAGTGTAATTAGTGTTAAATAATAAAAGTTTTCAATTACGTCAGAGTAAAAATGACACGATGGTGTCCGGTAGACAGTATGTAGATATAATATTCACAATACAGGCCCTGGGCAGCCAATATTAGGCTGCGGATACATTAGACATATGCGAGACGACCGAGCGGCGAATGTGGATACCACACCAATACTTTCACAAACCTGAGCGAGTTTACGAAAGTACTATTTTACTTTTAATAGGCACCGCTCAGCTCTGGTGGATACCCAGCCTTATCATTACAGTAAGGCGTGAACATTACGGAGAGGCGCTCGCTCATTTGCGCTAATCGGGCGCAGCATAAGCTCAGGTTTCAATTATGCTTTCATCCACTTTTGATGAAGTATTATGTTTAACGCACCCACTCTTGTATGAATGCAGATTAGATGTCTGACACGATCTGTTTCCCGCAATCAGTTACATCAGTATCATGTTTTGTATGAACGAAAGTGGGTTAGCATTTATCATACACGTTTTGGACCTTAAATTCAGTCAGTATACATACAAACTGAGCAGACATGACGTCACTGATCTTGGATGAAAGGTAGACGTTCATTATTCGTGATAGTTATTCTTTCTTGGTCTGTAGTTAGTATGGTGTTAATAACTTTTGAATTAATTGCACTAATTTACTTTAACGAGACTTTCATACCAAGAAAACTAATCATGTTTATTAAAATATTACTAACTTTAATAACTTCTAAATAACGGTATCACGAAACTAACACGCCATAGTTAAACTCTTACTACGCCTACGCCACTTAAAAGCAGCTCACAGAATAGGTATTTTCATTGCAAAATCTGCGTATGACGATGTAGGTTTTCCAATATATACACCCTTACTAGTGGCACCCCTCATTAAGAAAATACCATTAAACATCCACGAACAAATGCCGCAGTATCACATTGTAGTTATCCTCACCGCTCGAGAATAATTAAAACAATCATGAAAGTTCGAATTTGTTGGCACGAGGGCAGTTACTCCGCTATGCGCCGGTTATTCTACATCCCGGGCCGGGGTGGGATTTAAGTGCAAATTGTTAAAATTATAGAAGAGTCGGAGGCGAGTTGGCGGAGTGCCAGCGGTGGTACGACGACCTCGATGTGCCGGCTGCCGTGCTCCCAGCACTTCCTAATTGGTACTGATTCTTCAACGCGAGGTAGACGCGACGAGAACGCTATCTTCGCGTCAACGATGTGCATATTCGCCTTGTATTTACTTATGTTCGTGACTCAGTCCTACGTTTACGACGCTACCGCCCACCGCGCAACACACATATTCACATGATCATGAATTAAGCCGTAACTGTTCATAATTTTATACGACTGTAATCGATGTTTCAAACGAGATAATTGAACTAAAACACAAGGTCTTTTTGGTTCGGGACGAGAGGTTTTTTTGGTTACGACACTTGAAACTATGCTCGACACCAGATGTCCTCCGACGGCTTTATCAGTAACGAGATAAAAGTGTACTGGTTTAGGTTGCTTATGGTGCGTACAGACGGACTGCATCTGATCTGTATTACAGTATAACATAGTTGCGGTTCAACTCAACTACATTAAAGTGATTAACATTTACTGCACGCTTTATAAACTAATGGCGATGTCGCTTTGTTGGCTATGTATTAGTTATTTAGTCTTTTGTCATTACTGGACCACACAGGTATTCTAGTGCGGAACACAAAAATATTATTTCGACACCTGCAATGAAAACATCGTAACTCACTTTTTGGTGAATTTGAGTTACAATCATATCCACAGTAAAGAAAAAATATCTTTTTTATGCGCTCATCCCTGTATCAGAATTCATTTTACACGTTACGATTTTAGCCAGTAGTAAAAAATTGTAAATTGACGTCCAGTGAAGATGATAAAAAGGTATATTGAGTTACACGCTAGTATGTTTGCCTATCATTAATAATATTAAATATTTGAGCCATTGTATCTCAGACTTACAATTTTTTTATTGCAAAGTGTAATATACCATTCAAATTTGCATTGTAAGTCTGAGATACAATGTCACATTATAATATTTACCCAGTTTACCCCGTGTAATATGATTGTAACTCACAAAACTAATAAACTACGTAAGTTACTAACACACTAATCATATGTAAATGTAAAGTATCCCCTCAAGCTTTTAGTTTTCAAGTTTCAAGGCACTAGGACTTAACAGAATTGATTGAGATTTTTTTAAATCTTTGACGCGCTCTCCTCTAAAGTTACAAAATATGAGTTACGATCTTTTTCATTGCAGGTGTCACTTATTATATTCAAACATAGAAAGTCATCCAGATCACAAAATATTGGATTTTTGGATGCAATGCTGCAATTTTAATCAACAATAATCTGTATTGATTCATAGCGATAATGCATTGCAATTATCTAAACCCATAAAGTACTCATGGTGTAGTTCGTCTGCCCACACCCTAATACCCATGTTCAGATAACGCGTTCTTAAAGTGTAACAACTAGTCGTTGTGTATTACGTGGAGTTCACTAGTTTCATAATTTTCTCTATGACATAATGTTAGCATGTGGCTTGCTTAGACATTTATCAAGTGTACGACTGTATGTACATTAAGGTAACGTACTGCCTTGAGATTTACGGCTCATGGATAATTAAAAGCATCGGGTAAACATGCGTGCACGCATCGGGCACTGCGTGTGTGTGACACAACTGCATACGATGTTTCGGGAACTGTTCCCTTTTATAACTCCACCATCTTAAACAGCTATTCTTAGTGCTGGCGGTCAGATGTTTTTTTCTCCTTGTTGTGTTATTAAGTATCGCGGTCTGTGTTTTTAGGTCATGGTGTGGTTTCTTAGCCGTTCAACGGTTAACCTTTGTTTATTAATTATTAAAAATAGGTCTGTTATTCGAATACCGTTTTTGCGTAATCCAATGAGAGTAAAACAGAACTCTGCACAGTTAGAACACTTTTTCTGATAAAAAATGGAATTAGAAGAAGTTTGGTCATGCAATGAAAATTAGTACATATATGTACTTACATTTTAGTTTAAACTATCGAGTATCGATACAAAGTTTATGTAGATATGGTAGTTGTATCTATTATTTAAGTAAATAAAATATGGTTAGTATAAATTCATAATTAACATTATCATTCTTAACAAAACATTGCTCATGCGTAATTATTAAAATAGACACACTAGATATTATTTATCACTTAAACGCATTTGTGTTCATGTGTACCTACTTAGTTTGTTTCTTGCACAATACCTATTATTGTGTTGATTAGTGGTCTGTGATTAATGTACTTATTCTAATACGTAGGGTAGGTCCACATGCAAGTGTTGTTAGACACTTTAATTCTAATATTTTACGTACTCTCCTTCTTTTTAAAACCGTGTAAACGAAGCTATTGGTAAAATTCTGCAAAATTAACGTAAAACCTTTATCCCTAAGTGGCAACATAGCAATAAAAACGTCGTACACATTTTATTATACGACAGTCATCGCAACAGCAACGGGTACACAATTCGGTTGATTTGAACCCGTGCCCGTGTCTCGCGTGTACCGCTATAAATTAGGTTGGGGCACTAGCTGCTTGTTTGAACAACAGGCGCACACGCAGCATGTTGACACAGCGGTGATAAAGCACACATACCTAATATTTGAACTAGTTTTATAATTACAGAACGTCTACGGACGACGATTGGGAAAGAAACCAGCTCAAGGTGCGCGGTATTTGAAAAATAAATAATTTATCTGGGCTATTATCAATTTATTTCCATTTTTTCGTCATTAAGAAAGAAAATAATGAAACTGTAACTCAATAAATAACTGCCAGTATGCTTCGTGACGTGCTCGATCATTTCAAACAACCTAATTTTTCGCCCACAAAAGCCTTTGAACCCATAAAAAGAACCCGAGAAGTTGATATATTAAAGGGTGTTCTAGTTAAGGAATTGCTTTGATAAAGGGAAGGCAGGGTGTTAGGAAGTTGGTTGACAAAATCTGGGACAGAAAGAATCGCTGACGCTATAAATTTTTCGTGCACCATTTATTTCACCAAACGATTGCGAGGGCTGTCACGGAATTGGGCTGAAGGGGGACGATGGGGAATTTCATTATTGTTTCTATTGTATTCTATTGTCTTTGTTTTGATGAATACGTTCCCATTTTATGGGACAAATTACCTACACACGACATTATCCCTATATTCATATCCCGACATTATACCAATGTCTCCATCATTATATTTGTATTCAGTTGTTGCGTATGTATCAGTATAAATCAAGTTATTCATTGCTCAATATGACATTCATATGACATTATCACCGAATCTTGCTTATCTGTATGTATTATCTTACGCCTACAGTTTAACAGGATATTAATTTTATAAGGCCTTCAAGTATAAGGACAATTTAATCAACCTAAGAACTTCATTTCTAAACTGTTCACAGCCAATAAGCCACACATTCATCCTAGTTTTAATCGTGGAAACCCTTCGTAACAGCGCATGAAATGATGAGTACTTAGAATAACCACGAACTATTGCCGAAATTCTCACAGCAAATTAGAATGTATAAAAGTGGTGGACACGGTAAATAAACGTGTAACAGTCTCGAGCTACCGTAGTTAATAGAAAATTACCTAATCGTACAAGTTTCACAGATTAAAATTACAGCCGCCTGACTAATTACTTATACAGTGTCCATACCGCGCGCACGTTTAATTTAAGCAGTAACTGTATGTGAACATCATTGTAAAACAAACGCATGCTGCGCCGCCGAGCGTGACTACACTATTAAAATTATGGGCTTTAATGGTTAGCGTTTTTAGGTCCTGCTTGCTCCTGCTAGGGCCTCCATAAATACACTCGCTCCTGACACTTGATGTTTGCTCACCGCTTTTGTTAACATTACGTCTTGTCTTCGCTTCTCGCGCAGCGTTTGTTCAACGGAACTCACCCATTTAGAGTAGATTGTATCTTAGTTGTGTTACAAAATACTCATTAAAGAATGTTGCTTTCATTAACATGCAATTGTTGTCAGGTAGTTTGTACAGTAATTAGATAAACCAGCTGTCTGTTGGATTAGGAGGCCTATTTATTGAATGGAGATATCATTTGAACTGTTTTAATAACACGATTTGATTGGTAAACAATTAGTGTTGCTGTTTGTACTTGTGTCGTACAATGGTATTCGTCGAGTATACATTGTGTACAATGTAGTGAATGATATATTGGTATCGTAGGTGCGTACAGGCGGAAGGACGAGTTACGTTATACACTTTATATTCCGCATAAGATGTCGAGGCTCTAAAGTTCCCGGAACCTTCGCCGTACTTGGCAGTCGTCGGACTAAAGCTGACATACTAAGTGTTTCTTTTGACTCGTTTATTATGATGTAAAATATAGTGTGCGATCGTGTGTTCTGTGGTGTGAACTGTAAGGGTTAACTACCTTGAACTCTATAACGCGTTTCGAGAAATATGCCTCAATTTGCGTCGAGAATTCTTAGCAGGCATTTGCCAAAATATTTTGGCGTTTAGTTAATACTAGAATTATTTCAGTTAATGATAGGTTGAACCTTTGATATAGAAATTATCGTACAGTCGTAAACTATAGTATATAATACTCGTATAAAATAGTACTTCACCTGAAAACGATACTCTGGTAGCTAACCCTTAATTCCGCAGCAGCGTATTTAATTACCATTTCTCAAGTTATGATTTAGGTTCCGCGTAATAGGGGCGCGGCTGTAATTATTGCCGTTTATAGGTCATTATCGTACCTAAAATATGGCAAACTCTTGCAATTTATTTATTTCGTGATCGAGCTGACAAAAACCCTATAACAAGACCAGGCATCCAACTTCGAATCAAACCTAAGGCTGATTGAAGTAGGTTTAAAAGCACTTACAAGTACTTAATACGAATAAGACTAGCCTTATGAATACTAAACCCTAAAGTATTAAATGTAATGATTCTGTAGAAGGTATAATCCTCCACATGCTTCAAAGATTTCCTTTATTTGCTTTTCACTGCCGTCTTCAGAACACGAGTCTTTTCATCGAATAAGTAAGATACGTTTTTAAGTAAGACTTATTGCGCAATTCCGTGGGCTTTCGTTACCAGGATATACTGTAATATAAATAATAAACGGGAACTAAAATGGTAATAAATTTTGTTTTATATTGTTATAATATACAACTGTGGTGCTCGTTTTTGTTGAAAAGGTGTATAAAGGGGAGTAATATGTTGTATATAATGGCACGGTAGGTTTGCCTCGGTTATGTCTTCTCTAAATGCTTCACAGTTATCCAGTAATGTTGCTTTTATGCCTACTTGTTTTCTATGTCTCCATAAATGCGAATACGCGTTTCTTAGCTTATCCTTCTTTGGGTAGCAACAGTGTTTTTATATTTAGATTTTATTTTACCACGCGCATGTCAGTTTACTTGAGGCTTGTAATAAGGAATTATTTTTAGATTGTTGGATTCAAAATTCGATCCTCTGATCACGGTTCGAATAATTGCATTGAACAAGCTAATTGCGGGCAATATATCGAGGTATTAAAATAAATGTAATTAGTGTAATGTAAAGTATTTGTATTTTAACTAGTACTTAATTGTCTTAATAATCTATGCGGTATCCAGTTGCGATACTAGAATTTCGCAATTTGGTTTGCTTTCTATAGGTAGTACAGTCGTTTGGTGCTCAAAAAGGGGGACCTGGAAAGATTTCCGGGAGTTTTGAAAATTGGTGATTGTATAGATTTCGACGTGCTCTTTTCGAATTTTCACTTTGTCACCTCGTATCTTTGCTGCTCGCGCCGCCATATTGGAAAAATGGCCCTCAAATACAGTTTTTTGAGAATAAATCCGTTCCAACTTATTTTACGATGAAAATATGTAGTAATAAATTAAAGTAGAGAAAATTTGCTACGGTTTATGGAGTAACCTTCTTTTTGTAAAATCAATACTTTCAACGTACGAAAGCCGCAAACTCCACTCCAACACGCGTTTTGGCCAAATAATTCATTTCCACACCAACATGAGGTCTACCTCATCAAAAAAAAACGCGCCTCTTACTCTAGTAAGAGGCGCGTTTTTTGTGGTATCCCCAGTAGGGAAGTAGTAGTATCCAAGAAAACGCGTAAAGTTTCAGGTATATCTGACACAATATTTGGAAAAAACAATCTGTTGGAGGATATTGTTTTGTCTATTAGACCGTGGAGCGAATATCCTCGAAAACGATTACTGCTGCTGTTTTTACAATACGCAGACGTTCGTCTGCCTTGTTATATATTTTTATTGTACCAGGCTTCTGTCAATAACTTGTACCATGTGTTGCGAAAAGAAACCACAGGAGCCTTAGTGGCAGTGACGGCAATCAAAATATCTTCACTATACTTTTTTAGGAGTTGGGCTTTCACTTTTCACCTACAATTTTGGCCATTTCGTCCATAGAAAATTGACACTTCTGAATTCTGCTCTACATAAGAGAAAATGAACTGCATTGCAGTTTCGATCTCGTTTGCATACGGCCCTCTTTTTTTTATTTCTCCAGTTGTGGGTGCGCGCTACAATTTTTTGATTACCAATTATGATATTGTGCATCTACTGCAACTAAATCAAAGCATCAAGCATCCAAATGCTTGAGACGCTCAACAATCGCTCGACCCCAATCGTCATTACGAGCTCTAGCTCATCGATAATTTACGCACGCTATTCATAATATTCATCATCAGCCCTGTATGTATACTGTCCCACTGCTGGGCACAGGCCTCTTCTCTCTATGAGAAGGCCATAGTCAACGCTGGCCAAGTGCTGCTTGGCAGACTTCACATGTCTTTCAAGAACATTACGGAGAACTCTCAGACATGCAGGTTTCCCGAGACTCTCTGCGTAGCAGTCTGTCAGTCTCTCCAATCGGCTATCGCTGCTTCTTCTTCTTCTACACAATATTACGATCGCGCCAACGCGACTGTTTTTGTTTCGCTATAAACTCTGGTGTTATTTCAGCACTGCACAAAAGAAATGATCTTTGAATGAGAATGTTGGGGCAGTGGATCGCAATTGCGCATGATAAGTCGCGACATCGCTTCATCTACGCAAAGAAGCAGAGGTAAAT
The DNA here is from genome assembly GCA_944739405.2 of Euclidia mi. Classification (NCBI taxonomy): domain Eukaryota; kingdom Metazoa; phylum Arthropoda; class Insecta; order Lepidoptera; family Erebidae; genus Euclidia; species Euclidia mi. Next base: position 44,213,442 of record OX123189.2, read on the forward strand.
TTTTCATTGTTGTATCGTTTTCGACACGTATCGTGAACGACTATCGATTTCAGTCCCTCCAAAAGTTTACCCTTGATAACTTCGAAACATGTTTCTGAAACATAGGGTACAAGTTATTGACAGAAGCCTGTTACAATAAAAAAAATATATAACAAGCCAGACGAACGTCTGCGTATTGTAAAAACAGCAGCAGCAGCAATCGTTTTAGAGGATATTCCCTCCACGGTCTACGAGACAATACAATATACCGCAACAGATACCTTTTTTCAAAAAAATGAGTCAGATATACCTGAAACTTTACGCGTTTTTGATACCACTAGAAATCACGCCACTTACTCTATGTTGGTGTGAAAATGAGTTATTTGGCCAAAACGTGTGTTGGAGTTGACTTACGGCTCTCGTGCACTGAACCTATTGATTTTACAAAAAAAAAAGATAATTCATACACTGTAGGAAATTTTCTCTAGTTTAATTTATTACTAAATATTTTTATCGTATAATCAGTTGGAATGGTTAAACGGAGTTATTCTCAAAAAACTGTATTTGGGCGCCATTTTTCCACTATGGTGGCGCGAGCGGCAGATACGAGGTGGAAAAGTGAAAATTCGAAAAGAGCGCGTCGAAATCTATAAAATCACCAATTTTTAAAACTTCCGAAAATCTTTCTGGGTAAAACTACCAAATGATTGGACTACTACTTGTCTCACCAGATTTGAGACATCTCAGCTTTTCTACAGATCGTCTCCTGACTAACCTTCAGAATCAAAGGGGCAGCAATATTCTATGGTTTAGATCAGTTTAATAATAGTACTCGTACACGCCTTTAGTGGTGGGACACTGGTTTAAATCTGTCAAAAGATGGAACAAAGGGCAAATAGCCATTTTAAACTCTTATTATTATAACTTCTAAAAAGTTTGTGGCGCGTGCCGTGAAAAAAAATTCGTACCTTTTTGGGATGCAGCCTATTATTGCTTTCTCTCTGCTAGGATATCGCTGTTTGATAAGATATTGCTAGATAACAGTATTGGTATTTGCCAATGGAATAATTCTGACTATTACGAAAAGGTTAGATGGTATTATCGAGGTAGAATTATGCCAAAAGCGATGATTATGTGTTATGCGCCTATTTTGTCACCTGCACAACGTCAACACAAGTCCAGTTTTCTGATATTCTAACCACGACCAGACAAAAAGCCACAATAATATTATATGTTTTCTATATGTACGTACTTATGACCCTTAGATCTTTACTACCTTATAATATTATTACCCTAATCCCATAACCTTATTTTGTAAAAAATGTTTTGTTTGCCCTTTGTCCGCATATAATGCGAACACGCGTTCTTTAAATGAAGACTGTTATTGTCGAGGTACATTTCTCCCCAGCAAATATCTCGTTAACACGGAAATTAGATTGAGTAACGAAACAACGTGCCATGCGAGCGAAGCGCGAAGTAAAATCTAATTAAGGCGCTGTTATACCTCAGAAGCCGTGAGACACCTTATTTTTCGTCGCGCATCTAGCCATAACGGTACATATTACAAACTAGCAAAAATTAGAGCTTAAAGTCAAAAGTCTGAACAAAAGACTTTTGAAAGAATTTTTCATGTACGTAAAATAGAATCACGGTAAAAAAATCATAAAATCGAGGCAGAAAATAATCTTTCGTCTCACTGTTTGCAATATTTTGATCGTGAGCTGTCATATTTTTTTTGATAATATTGTAGGAAATCTAATGAACTAAAGAAGTACCCTATTTATTTTCATATTATACGTGTATATTTTGTAAAATTAAATAAAATCTGCCAAACGTCTATGATTTTGACGCTCGGTAGATCCCATCAATATCAAACGCTTCAGCAATTTAAACCTTATTAGCATAAGCGGTGTACTGAGTGTCAGTTGCTAGTTTACGCCCCCCCAGACCTCATCATTCGGCTATGAGCCTTGTGAGAGATAGGTCATGTCGCTTGCGTCTCCGCTGCACGAAATTTTACGTAAACCTGTTTGTTATTATAATACGCCGATTTGAGTTCGTAATTTCATGTTTTATGTATAGACTAAATACTTTGAATCAAATAGGCTTTTCATGTAACTATGGGCACATATAATTAGGACCTAAGTTTATACTCTTGTTGCGTTTAATGTGTTATTGTTTCTGTGCTTATAAATATATAATTAGAAGAATAAAATATGGACAATTAGAGAAATGAAGTTCTACGAAGGATTTGTATAAGAAAGCGTCGTAATAAAATAGAAATTCATCCATGGCCAAGTGATTATGAAATATGTAACATTTTTACACAAATTATTTTCATAAGAGTCTTTTATGACTAACTATGTTACTTATATATTATCGATTATGCATAATATAATTATATAAATTATTCTCACAATACATAGCTGCCACAGTTTTCAATTTTTGAAAGAGTAATAACATAAAATCGAATCATTTTATGTACCTATATTTCAAATTCTGAATTCATTAGCTTGTCAGAGCGCCTGGAGCGCTAAGATGCCGCCACGGCGAACAATAATGATGACAGCGCTAATATGGCGCTCCGCAATCCGCACACAAGCGGTAACGAATGTTGTATTATTGTGTTTTGAACATAAAGCTTTTTAGGTACATCGAGTAAAACTTTGATTATTCATAAACTATTAGGTATGTCTCAGTACATCTAATATCTTTTTAATTTCATCAATAATTATAAGTAAGAAGGTGACTTCTCTGTTTGCTATAACACAAGATATAGTATTTTTTTAATAATAAAGTACGTAACTAATTATCATTATTGTAATTAGAGTGAAGTTAAAGATAACAGTTCTGCAATGTCTTACACACATTTGACTTCAGTCATTCCTAACACGATCTGTTCAAGAGCTAGCCAAGAAATGCCAAACAATTTTTTTAACAAATTTGACTCAAATTCCGTAGTGATAAGCAAAAATTACAAAAGGGATAGCAGTGACTGGTTCGAATTGCGTAAGAATATGTTGACAGATTGAAATTTTTGTATAGTGGTAAAAAAAGAGATAACAGCAGTAAAGCCAACTTAGTAAAAAATATTTTGTACAAATAAAATATTTGCAATGTAAAACCAGTTGCGCATGGAATCTAAAATGAACAACTGGCTTTGCAACAACTGGCGAAGCAAGAAAATGTAACAATCGAGCCTTGTGGATTATTCGATTATTGGTGCCACGCCAGATGAATTAATAGGTCCAAACACGATTGTGGAAATTTAATGTTCTAAAGTTGCCTATAAGAATGGCCTGGAGAATAGTATAAGAGCAAATAAAATACAAATATGGAAACATGATAAAAAAGTGAACTGACTAGTCTAAAGAAATATTGTAATTGTTATTACCAAATTCAGGGGCAACGCCACGTTACACGCAAACAAAAGTGTTTATTTGCTGTGTGGAGTGGCGAAAGTATACCACTAAAAATAGAAATTATACAAAGAGATGATGTTTTCTGGGAGAAGCTTGTGGCGTTTTATATGAATTGGCAGTTGCCTGAAATTTTTGATTCTCGTCAAGCTCAAGGGATGGCATTGCGAGATCACGGAGAGGAAAATTATTCATCAGTGCTTGAAATTTCTACAATACCAAGCCGTAAAAGGAAAGTAAATGAAATTGTGCCTCGTGAACAAAAGCAAATAATAAGTATTGAAGCCTTATCACCTCGCACACTGCCTTTAACATTCGATGAGAATAAAGAAAACCTGCCGGGTTGTAGCAGACAGCTAACTTTTGATGAGCTGTAAACTCTGTATTTCGTTAATAAATTATAAATGAATATAAATAAATATCTTTTAATATTTATTTTCTTTGAAACAACACATATTTGAAGCGAAAGATTTTTTTTATATTTTCCATACAAACATGTATGACGAGAGCTAACGAAAAAGCAGTAACTCAAATTCTAATTCTATAATTTTCTAAGCGACATAGCAGTATCTCATGAATAAGGTATATCCACATATATTTTTGATGTTTCATCTATTTTGAAAAATAATAATGGGTTGGGTTTCGAAACGAGTCGCCTGAATTTGAGGGTATTGGTAGTGTAGGGGGCTTAAGGTAGTTCATTTTAATCCCCTAAAAGTAATTTTGGCTGCCGGAGTTGCGTCTAAATATTTTTAAACAATTTCCAAAATTTCATAAATACTTCAGCAATTATGCAAAACGGAACATAGTTTTTATACTTTAGTACAGTTTTACAAAATATGTAATTTTTAGGTTTTATGTGAAAAACGTGTAACGAAACGCAAAACTGCCATCTTGGAATGATCATATTGACAGCTAATGTCAAATTTGTGCGTCATTGCTTTCAAGTGCCTTGGGTTAGGTGCGACTGTAATAAGTAAATAAATAGGTTATGTTAGGTTCTCTTTTGACAATTAATTCGAAAATAGAAGCCCTTCGCAGGGCTCCGACAACCTTAGTTTATTAAACTAGTGTGATGAATGTGGAAGTTGGCAGTGCCATACACACCGATGTTTGGAGATTTTTTTTTTCAGAGGAAACCAAGTATTTCCGGCAAGTGAAAATGGTGAGGGGGGTTTCAAGACCTCCCCTGTTAACTCTCCAATCACTCACAACCCCTAAAAACGGCGACGTATTTCGAAACCTTTGCCATAATAATTATACCTATAATAACAATAAACATCCATAAATAAATAAAAGAAATCAACTTTTACTAAACTTCAATTATCTCGTAACTCGCTTTAGTTGAGATACAGCTTTTGCGCTTAGTAGAGCAGTATTGTGTTTTTTAGGGTACCGTAGCCAAAAATTGTAAAAACGGAACCCTTATAGATTCGCAATGTCTGTCTGTCTGTCTGTCTGTCCGCCCGTATGTCACAGCCAATTTATTGCAAAACAGATTTGAAAACTGGCAGGAATGGAATTAGATGTAGGTATTCTATGAACTGCTTCACTATTTTTATACAAAAACAAAACAAACATAATACATACATGGAACTGACTTAATTATTTTTATCATCTTACGGCACGTAGGTATTTACCTACTTTCGTCAACATTTAATACCTATAACGTCTAATGTAAACCAGTTTTGCTCATGGCTGCACTGAGAACAAAAATTGCGCTATGCCTATATTGTACAAACAGATTGATGTATGTAATATAAATTTTAATATCAGTATCTCAATTCAATATGCTAAAACGTTTTGCTTGCGATTTTGAAATATTGGAATACGGATGTCGCCAGAATACGGCCGCACGCGACGAGAATGAAGGGGGGCGCCCCGCAGTAGACGGAGCTAAGCTCCCTTCACCTCCCCTGCTTCACCCCCTCATTTACCAAAACAGTCGCTTAGGACAGCGCCTTAATTACTACATAACACTATGTATGTTCATATGATCTTGAAGTTTAGGGAGATGTACAACGCATTTACATTTCGGGGAGATGGGCTTCGTTAGCCTTGGTTGGCAACCTGTCTAGGAGAAGGAAAACTCCGAATTTAAACCAACTTTCAGGGAGCATACCCGAAACAAAACCCCGATCTAAGGTGTGAACCGACCCGTGCCGAGGGATTCGTGGCCAGAGGGCAAGCTGGTCGTAAACGGAGGGTGCCTGTGTTGGTGGTCACAGGGCACAGCTGATATTCCGCCTTACCCCCGTAAAGGGCTCTGCGGGGATGGACCGTCTAGATCCCTAAATCTCGTGGGAACGCTATGGGAACAAAAACTTATTCTTCTCCATACGGCGGCGACGCGGTTCACAACCCGTCACGTCTCGTTTCCCGCGAGGGCGAAAAGCGGCCTACGGAAAGCAGGTTTGCAACATTGAATGTTGGTGGAGGAATGAACGGCAAATTGGATGAAGTATGTCAGATGATGGATGATAGAAAGATTGATGTTCTTTGTGTGAATGAAACAAAAAGAAAAGGGTGTGACACCACCAAGCATGGTGCATATACGGCGTATTGGTCTGGGGTAGATAGTACCACCAGAGCCTGTAAGGGAGTTGGTGTAGTACTGTCTGCGCGAATGAATGAGTGCGTAAAAGAGTTTGAAAGTGTAAATGCTAGGCTACTGTGGATGAGAATGAAAGTAGGACTTACTCGTCTCTTTATTGTGGGGGTGTACGCCCCGGTCAATATAGTTACGGGTATGTCACAACATGAGCAAGACGAAAGGCAGGAGTTTTGGGAGAGTTTAAGAGAGATTTTGAGGAACTGCAAGGATAATGAAAGATTGATCTTGTTAGGGGATTTCAATGGATGGGTGGGAGTAAAGCGAGATGGATTTGAAAGGGTGTTAGGTGCATTTGGTGATGAGAGTGTGAACGAAAATGGAAAAGCACTGCTTGAGATTTGTTTGGAGTGGAGCCTTTGTGTGACAAACACCATGTTTGATCATAAAAGGATACATATGTATACGCGAGAGGCGAAAAATGTTAGAAGAAGTATGATTGATTTTGTGATAGTGGATGAACGATTGAGAAAGAATGTGTTGGATACAAGAGTATATCGAGGGATCGGCATCCACACAGACCACTTCTTGGTGTTGAGCCGGATAAGTGGGCTCTTTAAAGGATGGCGACACCGAGAGCGTAATGAAAATAGGGTCTTGGAAAGAATAAAAGTAGAAAATCTACAAGAGAAAGATGTGAAAGATGAGTATAAACGAAGATTGATAGCAAGATTTGAGAGATTCGATGGCATAAATGATATGGAAGAATTATGGCAGGCCTTTAAAGAAGAGGTAGTATGTGTAGCGTCTGAAGTATGTGGTATGATCAAGAGAAGGAAAATACGAAAGGTTAAGAATACATGGTGGGATAAGGATGTACAATCAGCAGTGTCAGAGAAGAAGAAAGCTTGGTCAGATTGGTTGGCTGCCAGAGCAAATGAAAGAATGGGAAAAGCAACGAGTGTAGACATAGATGAAGCAAAAAAGGAGTTTGTTAGGTCAAAAAGAATAGTGAAAGAAATGGTTAAAAGGAAAAAAGAGGAAAAGAAAGATGAGTTTGATAGCAGATTATCCGACAATTTCCAGAGGAACATTAAGTTTTTCTGGAAATCCGTTCGTGCAGTTCGAGGAAGAACTCAATCTTCAGAACACACATCCATCAGAGACGAGAATGGAAGTATAGTAAAGGGTGAATTGTGCGTGCTGAAGAGATGGAAAGAGTATTTTGAAAGTTTATTCGAAAGAACGGCGATAGAGACACCGATAGCTGAAGTGAATTGTAATGATAGCAATGATGAAAGCGTTATTGGCGTGGATGAGATCGTGAAGGCACTGGGAAGTATGAAAGTAGGTAAGGCTGCAGGATATGATAGGATTACAGTCGAAATGCTGAAGGCTGGACAGGGCAGCATAGTTGGTCAGTTGCAGCGGTTATATAACTTGTGTTGGAACACCGGCCGAGTACCTAATGACTGGACCACAGCTGTAGTTGTGCCTCTTTATAAAGGAAAAGGCTCGCAATAAGACTGCAAAAACTATAGAGGCATTAGCCTTCTCAGCACTGTTGGCAAATTGTATGCAAAGGTACTTATTGAAAGAGTTATGGAAGTAACCGACAAGAAAATATGGGATGTACAACGGGATTCCGAAAGGGTATGGGATGCACGGATCAGGTTTTTTTCCTTGCGAAGCATAGCCGGAAAATTTTTGGCCAAAGGTCAAAAGGTCTATTGCGCATTCGTGGATTTGGAAAAGGCTTACGATAAAGTGGCGAGGAATGAAATGTGGTCGGTGCTGTCAATAAATGGGTTGGAGTGGTGGAGGTGTTAGACAGGAATGTGTAGCGTCGCCGTGGCTGTTTAACCTCTTCATGGACAGTTGTTTGCAAGATTTAAAACATAGTGACTGCGGATTAAGGATGAATGGGTTACTCGTCAAATTCCTCCTTTATGCTGATGATCAGGTTATACTTGTATCTTCAACGGAGGAGTTGCAGGAGATGGTAACAATCATGCATCGTGCGTTAGAAAGGAAAGGAATGAAAGTGAATGTAAGTAAAACGAAAGTTATGGTTTTTAAAAAGGAGGAATGCGTTACGGCTTGTAATGTTTTGATCGATGGACAGCGAGTGGAACAAGTGAATGAGTTTGTTTACTTAGGTACGTTGTTTACAAGAGATGGTAAGAATGAAGCAGATATTGAAAGGAGAGTTAATGCAGGTAATTGTGTGAATGGAGCTCTGAAGGCGTTTATGAACAGTCAAAACGTGTCCAAAAAGGCACGTTTGGCTGTTCATAGAGGTGTGTTAGTGCCTACCCTTATGTATGGTAGTGAAAGTTGGGTATGGCAGAAGAGATTTGAAAGTAGAATAAATGCTGTAGAAATGAGAGCACTGAGAAGTATGTGTGGTGTGTCTTTGACCGACAGAGTAAAGAATTGTGTGATACGAGAGTGGTGTGGGGTAAAAGAAGATGTAGTGACAAGCATTGAGAAAGGCATGTTAAGATGGTTTGGGCACATGGAGAGGATGGATGACGATAGACTGACAAAGAAGATATATCAGGCTAGTGTGAATGGGACAGGACAAAGGGGAAGACCTAGGAGAACGTTCTCTGACCAGATTGGAGACATCTTGAAAAAAGGACAAGTCAGAAGTACCCTTAACAGAAGAGCATGCATGAGAAACTTGATGGGAGTGAGTGAAGCAAGTGAGGTATGTCAGGATCGTTGCAAATGGCGTTCCGTAGTCTCTGCCTACCCCTCCGGGAAACAGGCGTGAGTCTATGTATGTATGTATGTATGTTACATTAAGTTAAACTTCTACCTACCGTGTATCAGTGTTTGTTGTGTCTTTACGTTAGTTGTGTCTTGTAGTGTTTTTGTTATCTTCTGTATTGGTAGCATACGGGCTAATAGTTGATACTTATTGTACATAGTATAAGTGGGCTGTGACACTCATAGATAAGGTTTTCAAACGCGTCCCATACAATAGTATATACAGTACCTACTTTTATTGAACACCAATATGCAATGTTCAATAATAATTATTGAATAAAATTGACGAGCAATTCATGTCGATACGTTTGTTTGAGGTACATATAAACAGCGATGTTTTGATATGAGTCTAGAGTTATTTTATTCAATCAAAAAAGCTACTTATCTAAAAGCTTCCCTTACCTATCTTTTAACGTATTATATTTAGTTTGCCATTTCAATACACGAGCCTACACTCCATGAAACTGACCACTAATATCTAATCTGAAATATCATTACTCATTGAAAAATGATATTAATAACAAATATGAGCAAGTTTATTCTAAGAATATCTTCTATCTATTTCCCAGGGGTATCCTTATGCGGATAGAGCAACACACCGAGCAAGTGCACTTACAAAAACATTCGATAAGATACGAGCCACAGCGGATGTGATTCGACAGTTTAATGAATTGTGTATTTATTTAAATAGCCTGTTTGTATCTTTATTTAATTAAGACCACTTTCTACTGATTGAGTACGATATTGTTGAAGTGATCGGCAGATTCAATGCGGCCCTGAAGTAGGGCATTAACTTGAGCTGCTAGGTAAATAAAAACATAAACGCGATAAAAGTGAAGTAGATAAACCAGTGCCAATCTAGATTTACGGCGTGTGACTAAAGCATGCGATTATATTTCAGGGTCGTATAACATCGTAACCCATACTTAACTATAATAAACCAAGTTGATCTTAACGTTTTAGTATAAAAATACCGTTAAATAATTGCTGCTAAGTATATAACTAAGACCCTATGGTGAGTTTATATTTGTTCAAATTTATCAGTTGTCATGAAAGCGGAACAGATACAGAAAGGGTCTGCGATGCACGCACGATCAACTGAACTGAGATGGATGAAAATCCAATCAAAGTTGCTTACCGTCATATTCATGGGTGGGTGACAAATAAAATGTTGCACTATATTTGGGCCAAAAGAAGTGTGAAAAGATGGTGGACCTGTTTGTGGACAGATAAAATAATAAAAATTAAGTGCTGACAATTTAAATAAATCGTTCCATTACGTGTCGTAGCTAGTAGGTACTTCGATTTCGATACGTAAAAGTGTTAATGAGGCTTTAAATATAGTAGATACTTACACTTATTGAGATATTGATTATTACACTGTGTACAAGTATTTATATACCTCCAAATACTCGTAAATGGTATACTATTATCTTGGTTCGTGGTAAAAATTTAATATTCAAGAAAATAGGTATTCTGAAAATCAGCGTACAGTATAAAGCGGACGCCATCATTTACGAGTAAATTAATTTGAAGTCCGTATGCTACTAATATAAAAAAATAAGTAGAATTAATAACGATATTCCCATCGTTGATGATGAAGATGAAAGTGGAGCAAAGAGAGGGGTAGCGATTGTTTCACAAGTAAAAGCAGCGACATTAAATGAGAAAGAAAGCAAGTAATATTGAAGAAATGATACCAATACTAATAAGGGTTGGTGAAGTAAAGTAAAATATGGCATTTAGGTTATAACATGCGACAGCCTAAATAAGACACGAACAGTAGCAGTGTTAAACACAGGGCTGGGATTGGTGCTCCTTTTCAGTACCGAGTGTAGATTGTGTGCAGGGCAGTAGACGTATGATTATCAGGCGTCCCGGCAAAAGCTTTGCGTTGGTAGCGATTCCTGCATGATATATATATATATATATATGTTTAGAAAGATAATCCCAGGTCATGTATTTGTCTGAAGAACGTCACGGAGGAAAGCAGACAGCTGATTGGTACATCAGGCTTCTTAGATCACATAATTCCCTACGCCGGGCTAGATTAGATTTGGCAAACCTAATCTAACCACGCATACTTAAAGAAAGACTTCTTCCTGTCGGATAGACAAAGGACAATGTCGCAGTACACGGCTGTTTTTTATGAAATCTAAATACACATGATAATAATAGGCTATACAAATTATTTAATTATGTAATGAGATTTATTTTGTACTGAACAGCTTTTATAATTTTTTTATATACCTCTACACAATACTTTTTTTCGAATTCCCATATATGGTAAGTTAATTTAAAAAAAAAGAATAGAAATTGATAATTATGTTTTATGCTTACAGCAAAAATGTTAAACCTTTTAACAACATGTTGTCCCGTTAAAGCGATATATGTTTTGGAGTGAGGAGTGTTGTCGATTTGGTAACGACTGTGATTTTATAAAAAATTACAGCCGTTACCGTTAAAAATCGTTATATACAGTTCTGTTGTTTAAATTTCTCCGCTCGACTCTTCTCCGCGACTGAGTCCTCAGTAATCTGATTACCAATGTAATTAGTAAGCCCAAATGGCTTTTACCTGAACTTAATCATGCTATTATGCCGCTATCTGTATCATTAAACGTTTAAATACCTTCAGTATATCGTAACTGTATCAATAACTCTAAAGTTATTGATACAGTTACGATGTCGACATTTATGTTTATGAAGTATACGATAAACGCTGATCTGTTTTACCACTTCTTCTTCGTAAAACGGTTAAGATTGATACCGCAAGGGCATTTGCACATGGCGCCTCGCAACATTGTCCTTGATATTGGAAGGAGGCTTTAAAAAATCTCGAAGAAAACGATGTCATTAAATTTGTAAAAAGTGCTTGAGATAAAACCGTAATGTGATCAACGTCAATATTCTGTCCGAGTCCTAAGTAAATGAATGTAAAACTTTATGCGAAGTGAGATTGAGTTATGATTATTATCCACTTTATATCACTCATATAAAGTCAATGCGTGTGTAATGTAACGACGCCTTCGTCGAACTGACGTTATCGATTTTACTGGCGAAATCAAAGTGTATGAACGTTTTATGATAGATATAAAATCAAGATAATAAAGAATGTAAGGAGATAAAAATAAGAGCATGTAATACGAATTAATTAGGTGAACGGTTTTATACCATTATACTTACTTTCACTGCCTCGTATTTTGATGTATATTATCCTAATTAAAGTATGTATACGTGGCTAATATAACTTAGTAATACAGTAAGGTTCGTAGTTTCAGTTAACTTGGACTTTAACGAGGTAACAATATTAATAACTGAAACTTATAGCTAATTAAAAACACTGCTACGTACTAAACTCATAGAAGCCGCCTCTAAATTGAGATTTGAGTGACGGTTTTTGTGTAGTAAAAGTGGTTTTAAATTTTACAACATTTTTCTCCATTGGTTATACTCTCTGTTCTCCATTGGTTAAATAATAAAGTGTTTTACTATCAGTAAATTTCAACTTTGAATAGAGTATTGATTATCCGTTCTCGTAAGGAGATTTTAGAGACAGGCGTAAATACATAAAATGTTACTCAGTGCAAACCGTTCAAAATAACCCTTGTTATAATGGATAGCTCTATCCCACAATTTATTTTCTAAATAAATAATAATATGTAGCGAATAATAAAATTATTCAACCAATTGCAAATTGGCAACATGACTGACATGACTGTGTCTCTTACTAACATATTATATAGCGCCTTATGCTTTTAATATACATTCCTAATATCGAAATTTCTGCCACACCATTCAATAAAATCGTAATATGAACACAAAATTACAAGTAAATATCAGACTGATACATCGCTTATGATAAGTACGTCGGTTGACAATGGAATGAGTTTCGCTAGCGTGGATCTATGCCAGCGCGATAGGCGATGGATCGTCGTGATAAATGATCGCTAGCTACAAGCTCTCTGTCGGCGCCAGGCCGTCTCATACCACACCGAACTTTAGATATAGAATATTGGATTCTGTCGTAACTGAATTTTCTTTTAACATACTTTTGTCATAAAAAAGAAAAGGCAGCACACAGTCATATGGCTTACACTTTTCTGCATACTTTCCATAATGATGGCAAAACTTTTTGCATCATGAGGAAAAATCAAATTCTCTGAGAACTTTAAAGGAGCAGTCTACTTGATCATCCCTCCTTAAGTGATAATTTCGTGAAGGCGTGCGATCAAATCTCATTAAACTAATGTAGCGAATCTAAACTTAACAGTCGATGCTTACGGAATAATAATGAAGTCGTGTCGTGTATTTTCCAAGGCTATTTATTGATCACAAGTCTTCTGGCTGTATCAACTAGATACCTAACACATACCTAATACTAAAATTTGGGTCATCTTACTCATAAAATTATGGCTGTTCACAAGTAGGCTTTGTGACGGGTCGTTAACTTAATACGCATTAACTTTTTGGCAGTTTATTTCGTTGCCCGGTTAATATAATATGCGCAAATATTTTTATATTTACGATAAGACAAATGCAAATTAAGTACGCAATAATATTTCATTCGTTGGTAACCAAATATTCGTCAACTCTGTAGTCTAGTCGTATTGTAGCATTATGGTGACCCAATTATTAACTTACTATGAGTGCAACAGATATTATGTAATTCTGCATACACAAAACTAATTTAGAACATTTGTCAAGATTAAATATCTTAACCAATGTTCTAAACTAACAATCATTTAACATGAACAACACTGTTTGAATAGGCTAGTTGACGAAAAAAAATTTATAAGTCCGTCCTTCCGTTATTCAAAAATAAGCGATACGTATTTTTTTATTTGTAAATTAAACCAAAAATGACCAAGCTCATTAAAGTTACGTATAACGTCACGCAGTGCTGCATTTTTTCGCACTAGATGACGTCACACGTAACTTTAATGGGATCTTTGTTATTTTTTATTTAATCGAAAAAAGAAAAAATACGTGTCCAATATTTTTTTATAATCTAAAATACGGACTTAATAAAATGTAATTATTTTGACCCTGGAAACTACTCTAGTATATTCATTTAGACGCTATTGTGAATAACTTTTCAAATTGGAGTGGTAACATTGAAACTCCGATGTAATTAAATACGAAGTAAATGATTAACAAACAGTTATTATAGGATTGGTATAGTAATATGTGAGCTACATAGTTTGGATTATATTCATTACTCAGGATTTCAATTATAGATAAAATAATTATTTTTAATGAAGTTTAATGGCAATTAGTGGTGGATATATTGAACACATAGTAATGCAGACGCAAGTCCAGTACGTTGAATATCAGTTTACAGCTAATTAATTTTATTTTTATTACTACAAGAAATCAAGTTATATCGAAAATATTGTTCCAATAAGACAAGAATCAAATTACTAAAGTAGATTTAGAAGCAACCATTCCAGAACAAGAAATATCTTAAACCGATCTTGTATCTCTTTACGTGCACAATGTAAAATGTCAATAAGTGTCCTGTTTCACATCACCTCATAAAACATTGGATTTAAAGCTAACGAATAAACGCTTTCCCTAAAAGCCGTATGTTTGCGCTAAAACTTGTGAAATTTGTGCTGACATCGCATTATCGTGTCGAAAGTAATCTTCTCCTAACGCATCGGCATAAAGTATTCTTTCTTATTAGATCCGAGTGCTCTTGATAAAAGTGCCCCGACTTTCAACTCACGTCCGAGTCGTACTTACTTGTATTAAATAAGGTCCAAAGGGAATGGGTATGAAACTAATTTCAACGTTAGAGACATAAAAACACTGTTAAAAAACTTTTGGGTAGACATAAATCTCGGGAATGTGTAACTTTTGGGTAGAGGCTTAGCAAATTCGGTAGCCTTGCAGAGAATATAGAACTTGGATAATGACACAATAAAGTATGTACCACAATTTTGCAGTGTTTGAATATTAAAATATGATTACTTTCAAGTTTGGGCAAAAGTATAATATGCAATAAAGCTTCGTCACCTTGAACACCCTGAACAAAATGATGATCCATTTGATGTCGATGATCTCATCGTGATATCATAAATATACATAATGTGGGAAAGATTCGCGATTGTAATGTAGAATTTAATTGTTATCTTAATTACCTATTTGAATGTCATGGTTATTAAATCGTTAGATATTAAAAAATTGCCTCTCTAGAATTTGTATTCTAATTGAATACGAGCTGATACGAAATAAGATAACAAAGGCCTCACAAAGTCAAGATGAGTCAGTTGAAGTGTAGCATACAAAATCTGCTATTTTTCTCTCGACATTTCGCCGAGATGTGACTAGAACTCGAATGCGCGGAGTAGTGAACACGTAGTAAATGATTTATGTGTTGGGACGTTGGGACGAAGCCCACAAGAGAAGCTGACTTCCGATTGATTTTGTCGGAGCTCGTGCACCCCGGTGTCCGGATATCACGTATGTGCTACTTCCCGTTGGACCGACTTAGCTTTTTGCGTACCAATAACATCTATTCGGAGACAACGCGTGCCAAATGTTCGCTTCACTTGTAGGCCGTCCGATACGAGGCAACCTCAATATTATTATGGTTTCATTCACGCTTGTTAGAGACGAGAATATAATCAAAGAACCCTTGTCGCAATATTGGAGTGCGATTCAATATAAGAAATGATTCAATTGTATACTGATAGGAATACAAATCCGAACAATAAAGTGCTTCTAATAAAAATTTCCTGTCTCGTATTTATTGGCGACCGCGTTCAGGCAATAAGTACGTCGAACCGAAAGGGTCATCGGCGAAAGTTTACAAACATCTTCATTAGCAGTAAGTCGTCTCGGGGGAGGCTGCGGCGTATATTAGAGTTTGTACTTACTGTGCAGCCGTCGACGGCAGTTAGGGCAAGTGGGGTGCAAGCAAATAAAGATCAACGACCGGCTTTATGCTGCACACCGGCCACCTGAGCCCTCGGTTCAGAGTTTTAGACGCTTTTATGTCTACGATACTCGAAGTCTGCAACTTACGGGGCCTGATAGAAGTATCGATCGGTACCAGAAGTTTTGTTAGCTGCCGTGAGTTTTTTAATTCCAAAACAATACGAAATTTACTTTTTTAACTTAAGAGTTTCAAATAGTTGTACATCAAATATAATCACCATAGTTTTAGTCATTACATAGGTATATTTCTTGTCTTTTCAGTTTTAATAACATTTAACGACATAATTATTATAAAATCATGACAAGTAAAGCTTAAAATAAGTTTAATTATCTTCGAGAATAATCAAAATTATTACGATGAGCTGTTTCCGTGCTAGGTACCTCATGCGTCGATCTCTTATGAGAGGTTGTACTACGTCAGTTGAGTTTAGTATTGTGTAATAAATAAATGAATTCCAAAAGTCATAACATCCCTTAAACTCTTAAAATTTTTGCGTTCAAAGAGATTTATTACTGACTTTTGCTTATGACTTCGTGGACATCTAGAACTACGTTTGTAAGGAGAGATTTTATATAGCAATATTCATAATACTAAATATTGCCTTCAGGGTTTGTACCCACTTTCTTTGATAATTTCTCTTATAATATTAGACTCCGATAATATCTTAGGGCCATTAGCGCCAATGTTTTATAAAGGAAGTCCAATTTTAGAACATGCACGAAATTAGGTACCACACAACTCTTCTTACGAACAGTTTCATGAGTTGATATCTAGTTTAAATTTAATGACTACTTTTTAATTGCGTAATATGTTTCTTCTATATTTATTTATATATTTTTCGTTATAAAAGCAACTCAGAATGTTAATGTGTGGATCAAGTAATATTTGTTGGTCCAGTATGATATGCAATGGGTGCGGCAAACCAAGTGCCGAAGTGAATACAAGCAAAGTGTTTTTCCTGAACAGAAATCTACCGAAATTAAAACCTTTGATATTTTTTGTCGAGAGTTGCTTAAAGTTCTGGTACTCTTTCAATTTCCGGTTCATCAAAGTCTCAAAATTTAGGGCAAAGCCCTGAGGCAAGGTTTTGAACAAATAACAACCGACTTTAAAGACCCAATGTTCAAATAGATCATCGTACTCAAAGGAGGCCAGTTACAATTTTGTGCAAGCTAGAAATGAACGCAGTTCGCAAAAGTTTGTATGTATTTAGGGAACGACGGGCTTGTCATAAACAATATGTAAATAAAGTGCCCTATAATTAAAACTTGAAAAAGTTTGTTCATTAATGAACAGTCTTAACACACCTACAGGCAATTTTCTCTGAGGAAAACATTATAGAGCCATTAAAACCGCTTTGATACCAAAATATAATTTTGAATGAAATACACAGAAAAATAAAACAATCTTCCAGAATAAAACAGGGCATTATAATTATGTTCTGTACCAGAATATAATATATATATTCTTTGTCGTATTTGAAAAAAAGTTACTTTTCTGTTGCCTATCAAGATAGAAATAAACATATTTTGCTCGTTATGGTTGAATAGTGACGAAGAAGGTCAATATACTTGTTGACCCGTCCGATATCGACATTGTAAACGACCTATGTGACAGTTCTCATTTCTTCTCTCTCATCACACTCATCGTATTCCTTTTCTCAACCCAAAGGGTGGCAAAGCATTTGTGACTCCTCTGGTGTTGCTTGAGTCCATGGGCAGCAATTTATTTTTTCAATTAATCTACAGAGCTATTTAGGCAAACAACTCATCATCATAATCATCAGCCCTTTATACTGTTCCACTGCTGGGCACGGGCCTTTTCTCACTATGAGAAGGATAAGGCCATAGTCCACCACGCTGGCCAAGTGCGGGTTGGCAGACTTCACATGTCTTTCAAAAACATTATGGAGAACTCTCAGACATGCAGGTTTCCTCACGATGTTTTCCTTCACCGATAAGCAAGCGATAATTAACTATTTAATACGCACTTAACTTCGAAAAGTCATTGATGCGTGCCGTGGATTCGAACCGGAGACCCTCTGCGTAGCAGTCTGTCGGTTCTTTCCACTCGACTATTGCGGCTATTAAATACACCTTTTCTTAGTCAAATGACATATAAATTATGGAAACAGAAAAAGTATGGCATCATGAGATTTTTAACATTTCTATATCAGATCTTCAGCGATTTCTCATTAAAAAAGAAATAAACAATGAAATAGAGATGTAATAGAGAATCTATTAAATTTTTTTCTTACTTCATTATTCTCAATACAATTGTTTGAGTTTCTTTTTAGTTTTAAATGATATTTGCAAATATTCAACAACAACTAGCATATAATTTAGCAAAAAGGATATCAATCTACGAAGGAACTTGATATCCCTCTTGTGTAGACTGTTGAGGGTACTGACTTCTCATATCGATTTTTGTAGAGGTTCATGGCCGCTGGCTGTCATCTTAACGATATCCCAGACACGGAGACATGCCTCAATGCGCACGTAAAGCCACCAGTCCCAGCTGTCGTAAACATATTTCTGTTTTTCAAAAGATACGTATCTTCAGAAGGAGCGCGTCACAAATATTAATTTGAACAATGGTGTGAATAGCCCTGTTGTGCGTAGGTTCTATCCTCTTACAGGGGACTATTTTTATTAATTTAGCAAGAGCAGTCGCTAATGCCGTGGTTCTTTGTGTTCATTATTTCAATACCAACAAATTTAAGCTGTTCCCCGTTCAGTTGACGTATATAGATTACTTTTACAGGTTTGTTAACAAAGATGTTTAACACCAGATAGGTTGAAAGGATATTATGTTTCACATAAAATTATATAATCATCCAAAACTTTTACCTAACAAAGCCTCCTGTTATCAAGCTTTTTTAATTATTAAACTTTTTATAAAAGCGGACGAAGGAAGGATGTTTTACACTTTTGATGATTCTTTGAGGTAAAATGATCGTTCACTGCAAAAAATTGTACACAATATTCTGAAAAAACCGGCAATATTACATTACTAAAAGAAATTTTCTTTTGAACCGTTTGATACTTGTGTATTGATGACGTAGGTACTTTGACCTACACGTGCTTTTGACATGAAAGCCTGGGGAATTGCGCTCTTATTTAGGTTTATAAAGGTATTAAAGGTTAGGTAGGTTGATGTTTGATCTTGAAATATCTATAGGTATTAGTTGGATGGTATTATAGCAAATCTATTTGTTATGAATCGTGGTTCAGCAAAATAAAGGAAGCAGATGCAAACAATTATAAAAAATGTGTTGAAAATATAAAGTAGGTACTTCTTGCTGTTTCGCCGGGAAATTGCAGAAATCCGGTATTAAATGTGTGTAAAAACCGACTTGTTCTTTTGTTATTAATTGATTTTTCTTGTCAATGTATACTATGCCTTACTACCTTTTTGCCTTACTGTGTAACGAAATGAATAAATCAAATAAAAGCATTACTGTTTAATAGATTAAATCCTAGCTCTAGTAACCTTAACGATAGTCGTGAAAAATACTTAGGGTCGTATAATAGTCTTGGGTCCATTAGACTTATTTGAGCCTAATACCCACCTCAGTAGTAGCGGCTAAAACGCGTCCGTTTCGTAGTGTGTGCTCTAACACATTGAAAGGAAGGTGCTGAGAGCGACAGCTGGGGGACGCTAAATTCCTGGCTGAAGCGTAAATTAAACTCCTAATTGCGATCTGGGTCCAATAGAACCACTACTATAGGTAGTAGGTACTATAGTAGTATGTGTTCTAATTCAAATGAGAAATATTGATCTTGTTTTGTTTTTGTTCATATGTGTAGGAATATAATAATATATTAAATAATAATTTTACCTCAGCTCTAGCAGTAGAAATAAATACCTACTGTGTCCCGATGAATTTTACCAACATTCAGCCAACGGATCCGCCAAAATTTTATCCCGTGTGGGAACAGAATCCACAATATTAGACACATTATTTAATAACAAGGCGACCACAACGCTTCTATTCTGTTGTAAGTTCTTAAATCTTAGTACATTTCTTCCATAAAACCTTTATTGAATAAAGTACTAGAATAAATAAATCAGTATTACCATCGTCCACCAACGGGCATTTTTTTAATTTTCCTTTTTACTCGCCAGCATTATTAAGCTGTGTAGGTATACTAAAGGTAGCCGAGGTCACTACCCCATTTTATAATATAGGTGTCATAAAAGGTTACTGAGGGAAGTAGGTTTACGAAGGAAATAGTATCTTCGGGTTGAGACGGAAAACCCGATATCAAACTCCTCGTCTTGTCAGCTTAATATATTCCTTCTATTGACTTACATTATTATTGTGCAAATTAGTAGAGTTTTTGTCCAGTAGCCGGCGAAAAGCTGTATGATTGGACCGCTCATTGCATTGAAAACTTAAAACACTAATATTTTGCACTCGCAATATCAGGCATTCCATTAACTGTATATTAATCTGTAAATATCTTACATAATATGTGAACCAGTTTTCAATGATGTGAGTTCAGACAATAACAAAGTAAGAACTTAATTTTAAATTAAGTTCGCCCAATATACTCTGATATAAAGCCCGCAAATAAATTACATGTATGTCTTTGCGGAAAGATCGTTTCATCCTTAAACCGTCGGAAGTCTGGACGTCCTCAGGGACTACATTTTCAGCGTTGCACCCGTTCAACAACTACTTAATCCCAGTTTTAGTCGCCTGCACCGACGCTAAGCATATCAATGAAACGCTGTCTAGCCGTAAGAATCTAGGATGATAGGTGGCTTTAATCTTGGCTGACACTAAATATGTATTCAACAACGTGTGGTCTCGATATAGAGCGCCACGTCACATCCTGCGCTTATCTCGCTACAGTAATACGACGGACCTACATGGCAGGCAAACATGATTCTGGGATCATAACATGTTTAGTTGCAAGGGGTATGAATATGGATGTGATCTGAAAAGATGTACAAGTGTATTTATTACAAGTATATTTGGTACAAAGAGTGCTGTTAAAAGATAAGCTATACGTTTCCAAGATGTAAAAGTTATAAATGATGTTTAATACGGTAATAATGAATATTATTTCTGGATGTGCATCTAGTTTACAAAATATTGAAAAAGAACTAAGTAACCCTTTAAAAGGTATCTAACTGTAAAAACTAATGGCAGCATACCCGTAGTAAATTAAATCTTACGACACCTCAAAATTAATCAGCCCATTTAGGTCGCAGTATATATATATATATATATATATATGCCAAAGAAATGTATGTACTCGTATGTAAAGAAACACGTAAAATGAATACCCATATTTATAAAATTTATCCCCTTGATATTATGGCGGATATAAACAAAAAGGCTTCATAAAATTCCCAAACATATCGTAAATAATTTAATAATCGTCAAATTTCGTTCGCGACATTGTACGAATGCGTATATGCTTATACACCGTTTGTTGAGCTTATACGAGAAAAATTTGTTACATTTTGCGATATCAAAACAGTATCGCTTAAGCATATCTTATCTTTATTTTTATCAAACTTTTTAGGAATGTAATCAAAATATGTAAAAACGAAGTCAAACGTAGCAAAGTGCCTTTTGGAAGTTTTAGTGGGCTTTTATGAAGAATACTTTACGTACTTCTAGGTGTGCAAACATGTACATTGTACATATGTGAATATCTTGGGAATACGGTATAC
Organism: Euclidia mi; assembly: GCA_944739405.2. Classification (NCBI taxonomy): domain Eukaryota; kingdom Metazoa; phylum Arthropoda; class Insecta; order Lepidoptera; family Erebidae; genus Euclidia; species Euclidia mi. The sequence continues at coordinate 44,234,802 of OX123189.2, forward strand.
AGTGTGTATGTAAATACCTAATCATTATCTTTTATTGCATCTGTATTGAATCGACACAGACCATCAGTGGTATTTTTCGGGAAAAACTTTTAAGTGCACCCTTACGGTCACCAAGGAAAAGCTGAAATTTGGTATGTACATACCAAATTTCAGCTTTTCAGCTGTGCGTTATCTGTCAGTCAATTTCATCTACATGGATTTAAGTAGATACCAAATTATTATGATCATTTAAAAGTCTAGTTCACACTGTTCTCGAAGATGGCCGAAATCTGCTTAACCTGCGTAACTATGCAGCATGTACCTATTCTGAGCGTTGGCATGAGCGAGTCCTATAATAACATAATACCTCTTCAAATATTACAATCAAAATAGATCGATCCAACCGACAAATCAAAATCGTTTCATCACTTTCATTGATCGCTTCTGACACGACCCTTTTACCGCAACTTTCCCTTAATTCGTAGCTGGGTGCGGTGATGGAGCCCAGGTAAAATTGGAACAATGCCGTTATGGGCCCGCGAGTTAAATTCGCTAATGGAACAACCGCAAACCGCGGGCAAGCATGCGGTCAGCCGAAATTGATTAACGTTTTGGCTCAGAACCACGCTGTGAGTTAAGCCCTAGCTACCCTCTGATTCAATAAAAGCTGAATAATAATTAACAAGTATTATGCTGAACTTTAGGCTGGCTTGAAAACAATTACCTCCAAATAATTATATTATTTTCAAGCGAGTACTTACATTACATGTATTATAATATTAATTTTGGGGTCTCCGGGTTCGTTTCCCGGGCCGGGCAAAAGTGTTACAGGGCTTTTCCGAATTCTCAGTACTAGCACGGAGTCTGGTAATGTGCTCGGTACGGCAATAGGCTCGTCCCCTATTACGTGGGACCTAAAAATCCATGGCGAAATGTGGGTATAATATTACACCTCTACCTACCCCTTCGGGGATACAGGCGTGAGACTATAAAAAAAAAAATTAATAATCTTAATATATAAAATCCTTGCGTTACTGACTGACTGACAGACACGCTACAGCCGACACTATTGGGCGCAGGAAGCTGAAATTTGGCATGTATGTTCCTTGGGGACCGTAGGGGTGCACTAAGAAGGGATTTCCCGAAATTCCCACGGGATCGGCCAAAACGGGTAAATTAAAAAAAATGCAGGCGTAGCTGCTGGCGTCCTCTAGTTTTTATATAAAAATAATATTCATCTTCCTTTCCATACTTGATTAGTCGTAGATTCTTATTATTATTGTTGTCGTATAGATAGACAGCGGATCAAACACTCAGTTGTCCAGCTGGCAGTTATAATATGAAGTCAGCGTTGCTATGGACAATGGGCGACATGCTTTAATTGTTTTTCTTTTTGAATAGAGTCATTCATTCATTGTTGATTGTGTTTTCCAGAATGTAGTAAGCAAATCATAACGGGGTCAACAATATAGAGGATGGTGTTACATCATCTAAAAGTTATCATCAATTAAGCGCTCATATCAAAACAGCACATAGGCTACCTTCTGTCAAAATAATGAGGCCCATGCCAGCAAAGACGCGGGTAAAAGCTAGTACTTATATAATAAGTTAATCCACTAAGTACAAACACAGTTGCAGCCAATCAGTACTCTGCATTAAAATTAATATATATTCTCGGATAACAGTATATTTCTTCATTTGTATTGCAAATCTAAATCAATATTTTATTCACGTGTATGGTACAAACCTGTATATTGCGGATTGCGGATATAACCCAGCCGTGAGATTTAAGTCCTTTAATTAAGTGAAGTGATCTAAATAAACTTTTATGCGTGCAAGTGGTCGTTTGTAGATTTAATAGATTAACAAACGATGGTTAATAGATAGCTTTGCATCTAAGCAACAGTTAACTTTATTTAACTATAATATAACTGTTTATAATTAAATAAAATTACCGAGCAGACTGTCGCAACAGTCATAAAGCCAATTTACAACATGTTTAATTGAATTTCGCATAAATGGGTAATCTCTAATTTAAGACCTGACACTTGTCTGATAAATTAAGTACAAGTACCTACATCAGATAACCCTTAGTATTATATAGTAGGTATAGCTTCATTCAACCACGAAAGTTACCCTGTACTGTGATGTGGTGAATACCAGAAAGATTAGTCTCGCCGCAAGTCTGGTTAAGCATTATCTTTGTTAGTACAGTATTAAGCAAATTCTGGAACATTGAACAGATACATCTTTTCTCGCTTATATCTTTCGTCATAATTATGTTACAAGAATAATCAAACTCGCTAGAGATTGCAGTGAAATTGCTGCATGTAAAATAGCCTGAGGGGATTCGAATTTAAATTAAAGCCAACTTAGTAAGACAACTTACAGTGTTTAAAGCTGTGAAAATTCAAAAGCGCTTGAACTTTGTTTGTGTGTTTTGTTCCTTTTGGAGGCGGGCAAACTTACGACAAACTTCGTGGTGAGTGGTCACCGCAGCTATGCCTGCTTAGAGTTGTAAAAGCAATGCTCAAAGCAAACCCAGTTATTGCTTACGGCAAAAGAAATAACACGCAATAAAGTAACTAATAAAATAGTTGCAGTTGTATCTCACACTACACCTATTTTCGTTTTGGCAAAGATTTTTTCGGAATCGGCTATCAGTGACGTGCCATCGGGGAAGGCCATATTCAGCTGTGTACCTTTGCAGGCTGGTGATCATGAAAGTATTTCTCAATGTTATGCTACGCAATGCAAAAACAAGCATATCTATCCCAAGTTGTTCTTATTTACCGCCCATTGATGATCAGTCTGAAATTAGAACGTGGCATCTCTAGAGTGCACGGCGGCGAATGTTTTAATTTATTTACATTCAATACGCTGTAGTGTGTTTTGAATGTAGGAGTACTTATTAGGTGTGTATTTTATATCAACGTTAAGAATACTTATAAAGAATCGTCTGAAGTGAAAAGATGATATTCTGTCCAATATTCACTGGAAACTGGAACCCGGACTTCAAGGCGAAAGTCTGGGTTGCAACCAATATGTATATCGTTAGGACGATGGTGACTTATAGAACTGTTCACAGTTGCTAGATAAAGCCTACACGTAATTAGAAACAACCATGTCCATACTGTCAAATTAAAAATTGGGCAATTGCGAGTCGGACTCGCGCACGAAGGGTTCCGTACCATCATTTATAAAAGGAAATCACGTTCGTTGTATGTATACTTAAATACTTTTTAAGTTTCCACCTGTTTATTAAGATCGAGTAACGAATAGCTTAAAAAATACGTTTGTTGTATGGGAGCCCCTCTTTATTTTTTAGTTTTTTTGATTTAATTATTTATTTTGAAAGGTAATATACAACTTTATATTCTGTTAAAATTTAAAGCGTCTACCTATTACAGTTAGTAATTTTGAGCAAAAATTTACGAAAAATAACACGTTTTTTGTATGGGACCGCCCCTAAAAAAAAATACATTTTTTATTTCTAGTATTTGTTGTTATAGCTGCAACCAAAATACATAATTTGTGAAAATTTCAGCTTTCTAGCTATCATGGTTTATGAGATACAGCCTGGTGACAGACAGACAGACGGACCGACAGACAGCGGAGGCTTAGTAATAGGGTCCCGTTTTTTACCTTTTAGGTACGGAACCCTAAAAAATAAATAGTCTCTACAATCGTAACTTCATCGAAAACAATTTTTATTGTACCTATTTGTTGCAGTGATTCTTGCCAGATATTTGAACAATACTAATATATTCTTATGTAAGGCAACGCTCTTTTGAAATAACATGTCAAAACTAAATAAATGTATTATTTTTTGCGAACCATACTCTACCTTCATTTGTTGGAGGCAATGGTACATAATTTGATATTTAATTATTTATTTAAATTTATTTTTGGAGACATTGGGACAAAATTGTTGGAGGCATGGGATAAACCCGTAACAGTTTGTGAAGTTAAATATTATTTTAGAACTCTTACGTATTTCGCAGTTTACCGTAAAATCGATATTAAAGTTTTCCGCGTTCATGTTCGACATTCAAGTGTGCTTCTACCAATAAGTTCAACGATTCATATCTCAGCTGGGGTGTAAAAGGACAGACAGATATTTTGGCAGTAGGGCTGATGCTTACTGGCTTTAGGCTAATTATTGGACTTGCTAAATTTAACAAATATGGTTATTAATTATATGTAATCAAATTATAGTAAGTATATTAAACACTGATAAATAATGTAATAGTTATCAGTATTTATTAAATTATTGCGTTACTGACTGCCTGACATACAAGCCACAGCTGGAACAACTGGTAGTAAGAAGCTTAAATTTGGTGGAACTAGAATTTAATTATGGGGGCGATTCTCAAGCCACAGCTGAAAGAACTGGTCGTAAGAAGCTTAAATTTGGTGGAGCTAGAATTTAAATAAGGAGGCGATTCTCGAAATTCCAATGGGATCGGGAATAACTGAGTAAATTAAATGTGCGAGCGTGGCTGCAGGCATCCTCTAGAGTCTAGTACATATGTATATATTTTTTTCTTTAAAAAAGACAACTCCCGCACTAGGAAGAAATTCCTGTGTGGCGGTTTACAAACATACAATCAACGAATACAATGAATTTAACCAGACCCGAGACAACAATTTGTAGTTCACACAAAGTGTTGTCTCGTGTGGAAATCGAACCCACAACACGCGGCGCAGTACCAAGCGGCGAGGCGACCGCTTAAACCACTACGCCAACCGTGCAGTCTAAGTCTAGGCGAAGCATACATATAAATGTATACTTCGCCTATTTTTTTTCAGGCACACTTAGCTTTGGCCCTTCATGTGTGATTAAAATCCCTACACCAGACATTCTAGTAGAATCATTTTATCGTTGACTGTCTTGACTTAATTAATTCATTGTTTGTATTAGCTAATCTCAGTGCCACAGAAGAATTGCCAAACAATAAGGGAGAAACAAAAAGAAAGCGGTTTGAAAAATTACAGATCATCCGAAATGTCTCTTGTGACACTTACAACATTGCGTTGGTATAGCGTGTATCATCATCGCTAAAAATATTCGCGTCAAAAAGTTTTATTTAGTAAAAGTTATTCTGGACACACACAGTCTCACACCTGTATCCCTGAAGAAGAGGTTTATGAACAACACACCCATATTACGCCAAATACGTTGATGAACTTTATGCCACCTAAGCATTTATAAACAGATAAAAAAGTTGGTACTCGTACTTATAAATTGAACCAGAAACGAGACCAGGAACCGCAATCGTACGTAAATTCAAATAAGTATTCTCTATTCGTTCTTCGAGATGATTAACTCAATTCCAGGCCGAAGTAGTCCCTACATTAGCTAGTAAAATAGGTAATGAACTAAGGTTATAATATGTTTAGAGCTTCTTAATAATAAATTTCCTAGCTCGACTTCCGAGTGCTGTGAAGCGTTATTAACTTTTTGCCATACATTCTCATTACTAGCACGGAGTCTAGAAGCCTGGAGTATGCGACTATGGTATGACATCAAACGACGGCCAACGACTATAATAAACCAGTAGGTACTTAACTACGTGATTTTCACCTACAGTCATGTCTAGGATATTCGATATAAATTTATGCTAAGTGTACTTGGGACGAAATGAACCTGTCACCTATCTGAACGTTTATGAAATCGCCATAATATTTTATACGGCAACCGTAATATATTGGATGTAAGATTATCCGGTATAGAATTGTGCGATACTTACACTTAATTTTAACAATTTCTCACATTTCATCAACTTGAAAATGAAACACATTATTTTGTACCTAATTTTGCAAAATAATATCAGCTAATACTGAACACCAGCTTCTTTTAAATGAATTAAGTATTCAGCTAGCCTCCAGTGAGTTTGACTGTAATAAGTTCATGACACTTTGAATTCTTGAATGTGTCATGAAGGTAGGCTTTTACTGCCTGAAAACAGTGCATGGTGGTAACATTGTAAAATTGGAGCAGCTGTGCTCTGAATGTTAAGAATTGAAAACTAAGCAAAATGATCTGACAACTTGCAAAAAATAGGTTTTTGAAGACTACCAAAACCACAACTTTTTTACATCATGCTATCTGTTACGTTATTTTCACAATTCAATAATACAGTTTTTAGTCTATATTAAATTCAAATATGTATTGTACCTTGATCAGAAAATGGTCAACATTTTTCCGAGCAATGAGCTAAAAATAGTTTTTGGCACTGCCTTAATAAACAAAATACCCGGGTATTTGAACTGTCACTATACGAAGGCTAATTTAAAGTAATGGCTCGTAACCGGCGCGTCAACCCTGGCCGGTGCGGGCCGGGCGGCGGCGGCTGGTGCAGCATCGATCCGTCGCGACGCCAGCCAGCAGCCTGCCCGACCTCACGTTATTTACTTTTCGTACGTTTCGTACCCCTGATTTTATGAACTTTTCATCTGCCAGTGGTCACAAAACGTCTGATCCGTATTACTGTTTGCTTGTCAATATTTAGACCAAAATGCCGTTCTGAATGCTTTAATCCTATCTATTTTCAAAGATATTGAAAAGGGATCTTTGAGTACTAATGTACAGAAAAATCTAGTAAATCAAGTAATAATTTAGTAACTTCTCGTCTTAGGAGAGCATTTTAGATAGCAAAAATTTATTACTATAAAAAGCCATCAAACTACTAGATAACATGTCCTTCGTCTGTTATAAAAATAAACATATTTCTTCTTCTTCTTATCCTTTAGTAATCAAAATATACTTCTGATCTAATATTGTGAACGTCATAATATCGTTTGCAATATTCTGATGTTCATACTATTCAATACTCGCGAAAACATTCGTACTCATACAAACACGCACAAGTCACTTGATGCTTGAAGATGTTTACTTCAAAAGGAATATTAGCCACAGTAATGTGTTACGTAATTACGTTATGTAGAATGTAACGTTACTTTATGTTGCCGGCTTTCTGCATAATATTGTGCAATAAACATTTTCCTTCCCAGCCTTAATATTTATTAATGGGTCCGTGCTCATTTTAAAGCCCATTAAATTGTACACAAGTTAGTGTAATTTGACTAAACGTTGCGGTTAAGCAGCAATTAAAATCCTTAATCCAAGTGTGTGTGTATCTCTTCTATCATCAGAGTCGATGGTCGCGCATTGGTCTCATCACAGAGTGCTATCCTGTCATCGCCTTGAGAACGGATTATTTATTTGTTTGGTCGACGATGTAATTACACCCTCTCTCGAAGCCTCGAAGCCACGAAGCGGACAGATCCTGTCTAACTGGCCTCGTTAATATTAATCTGATTAATTTTAATGCCAATACGAAGTCTATTAAGCAAAAATACCAACGACGATCTCTCCGTATGTATGTTTCTTCTACTCACATTTTGTTTTTCATTTTGCATACTTTCATGACTGGCAATGAGTTATAGCAGAATTTATTTTATTGCTACACATTTACTCGCTATAAAATATCTATCTACAAACAGCAAACGTTTGATATTAAAAATGGCCCTAAAACGTGTTATTGTGCCGCAAACGGACCGAAAAAGAGGAGGCGAGCCAAATGGCGATAAAATTACTGTAACAGTCGTAAAAAGAACCCGTCAAGTGTGAGTCGGTTTCGCACCCGAAGAGTTCAATATAGTCGTACAAGTTGTAAATCTAGTTCCATTCAAACAATCTATTTTAGTACAATTATAACATTACAGTGACAAACAGCGACCTGAATATCTTTTGACCAGTCTTAACCCCTCACGTATAGTTACGAGCGTAGAGGCACCTGCCTCTAGTTTATGCGGTGCGCTGCCGCACTTAATATCCATGAATAAGATACAGCAATACCTATCTAATAGGAGCATCGTAAAGAAACCAAGCGCCTCGCACGTTCCCTTACGCACTGTTTATTAGTGAAGGTGCTACTTACAACTTATCGTTTCCTCCACACATTGCAGTTCACACTATCTGTCAGACAAACGTATAGATACGCACAATTTATGTAAAGGCTCAGCGCGGTAAAAATAACCTAAATTGGGACGTAAAAATATTATAGCTATTTTTGGGGTTACAATGACGGATGGTGCCTCCTTCGGAGTCGGATATGGATCCAATTACCACGATTCCTCGATCTATCCTTTTAATTTCCAGCACAGCGGTAGTAAAACATATTTATTACTTTGTGACAACTTCAAGTAATTGTCTCAGACCGTTGATATATATTTCCAACCTGTTAATAGTTCTTGTCAGCTTCTTCTCGTAATAAAAGTCCCATTAGATTTTCTCGTGTTACCACTTTCAACGACGCTTTTTATTTATGGCTTCCAACCGTTTATATAATCAGTTTCTCAGATAAATTGTACAATAGTTAGTCTTATCTCTAATTCGATTTATTGTTATAGTTTGTAGAATTAAATATATAATAAGATACTCTTTATTGTTTTAGAAGATATTATCAAAATATATAATCGCCAAAGCCGCTCTTGACACTATCTTTGCTTTATTGGAGAAGCATAGACGCTGTAACAAATTCAAGCAAAGTTGAGTTGTATAAACATATACTGAACATCATAATTACATACATACATACATAGACTCACGCCTGTTTCCCCGAAGGGGTAGGCAGAGGCATATTAAACGCCCACTTTTCGCCAGTGTTTTGATCCCACGTAATAGGTGGCGAGCCTATTGCCGCTTATCGGGATATTTTGTTTGCCAGAGTCTCGTCCGTTGATCGGCAGGTGCACCACTTGCAGGTGAGGGTGGCTTGGGACCCTAAGTTCTTGGTGGGAACCCTATGCACCTCATCACCACATCATAATTACTGTAAGCGTTATTTTAGAAATAGTGTTTACTTGTCTGTTTATTAGTTTGTCCTTATTTCGCTCGTCTTACACTGAGTTAATTTTGTCCGTTTCCTGCTCGAGGCGCGTATCGTCTGCAGACTTTTATGCTGCTAAAGGAATTCGTAACACTGGTAAGAATAATTGACTTAACACCGGTGTGCTATAAACATAGCTTGACGCGTAACTGCGCATGCGTCCGACGATACTGAAATAGACGCAGAATGCAAAACGCCGCTCAAAAGTTCATCATCCTCATAGCTATTCCAAATATGCCTCATATGAAACACCTTTGCGGACGCAATGTATGTGGGGACATGAGTTGTTTATTGGACAGCCTCTAGAGTAATTGCGCTCACATTACGCCTACAATTACTTGAATAATTGCCCTTGGATTCGCGTGACGAAATTCAAGTTTATCAAAATTGAAACAAATATTCTTTTATTAAAAGTAATTATGTGCAAACAAATATACCAACATATTTAAGTAAAAGGCTTAACCAAGAGAGTAGGTGATCAAGCCTTTAGAACAAAAATGAATGTTACAACGTAGGCCCAAGCTACTACTCAACTACTAAACAGCGTGAAAGATAATTGCTAAATGCCTAGCATACGATACACAGCGTCCTTAAGTGAGCTAATTTATAGTACAGCTAGTAAAAATCAAAATTATTTATGATATCGATGTCCGTATCGATGCCGGACGCAATATTCTTAATACCTTCAAAGTATTGCTAGAACTGGTTGGCAACAAAGTAAGATGACGGTGCAGACGATTGTCAAGGAACAGTTATCTGAAGCATCATGACAGTACGGAAGAGATCACGCGTTCTACGCAAATACTGCCCGGCCTTCTAATGTATAAAGTTACATAATTATGTACTGATATGCAAATCAGTACTAACTATAAGTTTCGTGATTTCCCTCGATACTGTCACACACAATAATATGAACAATGTTTATGTACCAGTCCTACTTGTTGTTACACGAGCTTACAGATAATATTTTAAATGAAATGCGGGGGATTGTACACGTAGGTGCCTACTTAGTTGTGTTTTGATTGTACGAGTCAGATAATCTTGTAGAAATGGAATTAAATAGCGACTATAAACAGTGCTAATATTACATGAGTCATATTAATAAAATGCGGTAGATAAGTAGCGATGTGGTGAAGGGTCCATATGTTTTAACGATAAGGTGGTGCGAAAAAATAAAAGTTAATAATAGTAATTAATGTTTATAATGTATTGCATGGCTTCGTCTTACTGTGCTACGGATAATAAATATTATGGTATATATCGAAACGAAGATAATATAATCGTTTATTAGACTCGAATATGTTTGTACAATTAATCTAGTATTGCCTCGAGACAGCGATAGCCTAGTGAAGACACCAACAGACTGACATGCAGAGGTTTACGCGGACCCAGTGACTTCGAAAGGTCAGTATATTTCGTAGTTATGTGCGTATTAAATTGTAAATTACCTATTGCTTGCCCTGTGTTTCAGAGAGCACGTTAAGTTTTATGTCGGTCTCAGCAGTCATGAACATTTTTGACGGTCTTGAATAAACTGTACAGTATATATTTTGCCATATAAAAAACTAATCTTCTATTACATCTGGATGAAATAGAAAGACAACCAAATTAATACATCACAGAATAGCTTTTCTCATGTAAACAATCAGCCCAAGCATTGTGCTTGTTTTGAGGTCTGCATCTAGCCAGAAAAACAGTTTTCATATGTGAAGAACTAATGATTACGTAGTAACTATTTAGTAGTCTGTGCTAATGAGCCCATTTATATCAGAACCCTTTATATGATAAACCCTACCTATTTCAAAACGATCCATGTGAGTATGTAGTTATAACTAATTATTAAAAGTGATGGTTGTCGTGGCCTGCTACTAAAAATTGCAAGTACAGTGCTATAAATAAGTGGTCGGGTCCGTTGTCGGATGGCATTTCACGATCTAGGAAAACATTCCGATACGGACGAGACACGAACCCAGGTTGCAATAAAAAGCAAACACCCAATTATCTGTACGACTCCACGCCTTTGGTAATGTTTAAAGCAAATATGGCGCTCGTACCCCGCGAACAATCGACGTAATTAGAGAGAGCTAAACCATGTGTTAAAAAAGTAATAAATAAATATAGCGGCACATCACTATCGTGCCCCAATTTTCATGTTTACTATACGGGTTAGAAATACGATGAAAGCATTACCGCGGGAAATAGTGCGGTACGTTGTGTGTACAATATTGTGTTAGATTTAACGAAATACAGCATAATAAATTACTAAACAAAAGCATAATGGACTCATTCAATTTACGCGATCTAGTTACGCTGTATTGCAATACAGTAAACGATGTGATGTCCTTATTTGTCAAAACACTGACGGCTCGCGCGCAATGTAAGGAATCTTATCGATTTGCGTCCTGTTAACTAACACCTGGTCAATAGATACAAGTCACAAAGGTATATTATGATTTCATCGACAAAGAGAATCGAACAGCCGGATCAAAATTATATTCTTACAGAAAGTGAATGTAAAAGCTGAATACGGCTATCTTAAACATGAAACAGCAAAACAACATCTCGTTATCGAACAAACACCAAACACTGCAGAGGTTGGGGTGCAGGAAATATAACATTTGCATTCACCACTTGCCTATATTTCTACTTTGCATTTTTATATTCGGAGGGAACCAACGTGTTTCGGGAGTTAACGAGATCAAAACGAACCAGGGCAATGGAAGGCCGCTTTTTTCAAATTCATCGTTTTGTGTCGGCGAAATTATTTAAAATATCTGTGCTCAATGAGGGGTGTAAAATGTAAAAATCTTTACTTTTCTTGTTATTTGTATGAAACAGAGAGTAAATTCTTATTACTTTATTAAGCGTATCCCATATGCACTTATTTTCAGTGGTGCGCTGTTTTATTTACACTTTCTTCCGTCAGCTTTGCTGTAGACTTTAATCGCGTTTTAATTCTGCTTTGTAAACGTTTATGGTATTCATACTTCTTATGCTAATTTATGTGCGTGTATTTTAATTATTTGAGTAGTTGATTGTATGTGAAAATAAAATATATATCTATTTTTATGTCGGTAATATGTAAAAGAAAAGCAACTTATAGCACAACAAATATTTGTCCGCAGCACTGTCCAATACAAGTGTACATTGTAAATAATACCCTTAGCGGTGCTTAAATTACAAGCCTAAGTATTCAGCGTCTATTACTTATTCAATATTTGCTAAGGTAGCATTCCTAATGGAGGGAATTTAAAACACACACAAGCTTAAAATATTTGGCGGCATCGAATTGCAGGGAATTACTAAAGCCAATTTGTAAAATGTTTGTAATACAAAAGTATTTTAGAAATGTGTTACAAACACACAAATCAAAAGTGTAAATATTATTTCTAATTTCATATTTCCGTTTAAAATGCGTTTTTATAAACGAACTGTTAATGTTATACTATTAATTATATCTTCCTGGCAGAGGCCGTAAAAGACGGTTAGGTTTAATGAAGGGACATCCGAAAATAAACAACATGTGTTTATGGTATGAACTCATCGAGCGGCCGTGGTCTCGCATTCCACTCCGTGTCGCGTAATACGATGTTACTGTCGATTTATTTGCGATACTGTTCACTATTGTTCACTTTAGAAAGGAGTAATAAATACTGCAACACTGTTAACTATATTATATTTACGGAAACATAGCTTAAGTTTAAGAATGAATATTTTTTATTGCAATGCAATAAATGTTTGATATATATTTCCACTTTTCAGTCAGTCGGTCTTATTCCCATTCATTTTAAATCATGCATCAATTTTTGATAAAAAATCTTCACTTAAAGAGAAGTCTCAAAATTCATAGTGACCAAAATGGCTTCATTTTATTAAAGAAGAGTAACCAAAACAAAATTGATAATGATATGATTACTTTTATTGGCAAATAACTTTATACATTCTGATACGAAGAACCCAAATAACCTCCATCCTTGATGCGTATCCCAGTCCGAGATTAAGCGCAATACCCTCACCGCGGCTTAGTGGTGACCGTTTAAACCATTCTACGATGCATATAACCCTTGAAACAAAAATATTACTCCAAACAAAAGTATGTAGGTATATTGCTTAACCCTTATGGTAAACAAAAAGGTTACTGCTTCCACAAAGGCTATATTAAAAAAGTATCGAAGAGAAGCGAACACCTAAAACTTCCAAAATTCAATTAACAAGTGCTTCTGTTATCTAAGTTTACCTCCATCGTCACAAGTTTGTTAAACTTCCACTGTTCCAATTTTGACTACAGTCGTCGAAATCCAAATTACAAGTTTGAATTATTTACTCCAAGTTGAATCTGTTAACACGCTGTATTGATTAAAATGTAATCTATCTTCTACAGACAATACAGCTTTGTTTTGTTTGACTTCTTTTATTTTTTGTAGGTAAATATCGTTTGTATGAGACTTAGAAAAGTTTCTATAATTTCGCTAAAACTTCTGTGGGTACCACAGTATACATCACTTTTAGTAACGATGACCCCTCGATTTAATCACTTTTTACAAGATCGATACCGCATCCAAACGGTTGCCGACCAATTTGTTTATTGGGCGGTTGATATAGTCATACAATTTAGTTAGAGCAATCTAAAGCAGAAACAAAACGACAAAATAGTTTAATAATCCAAACGCCGAACTCCTCGGACTTCTTTTTGTACTATTCTTAAAATAGTGTAAGCCCTTGATAGACATTGTCAACTTTGTTTCACTTACGACTTTTTTGAAGACATTGCAACAATTACTGGTGACCCTAACGTTTCATTGTGTGTTATTGGTCACACCGGAGAGTTTATTGTCCAAAGCACAAAGTAAGGAAGTATTGTGCAGCCATGCACCATTGCTTAGTGCCAACGCAACTTCCTTGACCCGCTTACCCGTACATTGTAATGGCTTACCCCAGTACTGGATGGTTCATTGCATCTAAACTTTTAGTTCATTGCCACGTAACACCGGATGAAATAAAAACCTGAACGTGTAACGCTTACAGTTTATTAATTTAGTTATTGTTTTAATGTTTGATTCATTAGATCTAATGTCCTTTGTGACTCAGTGAGAGACTCCGCTCTTCTTCAAATTAATAAAATTTCCGATTGATCTTGTGTATTTTGCATAAAATGGAACCGCTGCGCTGGTAAGTCTGTGATTGATTCAAGACCTCTTTTCTTAATTCATAGGTAATTTAGGCAACTGCTACCAACATTAAAGCTGCAGATAGTTCAATCCGAAGTCTGCCTGTGGATCACCTGGTGGAACTGATGAACTCTGTAGCGATATTAACGAAAAATAAATGACACATTTTGTTTTGTATTTATTTTCAATGTATAATCTTCAATAAATAAACCATTTATTACGTTACTGTCAGACAATGCACAGCATAAAAATCGAAACTACTGGCTGGAAGAAACTGAAATTCAAAAGAGATTGGGCAGAAATGGTTAAATTAAAAAACTGCCGCCGTAGCTACGCGCATTGTCTATTAATGAATAAATCTTAAGCGCATATAGATTTTTATCACGTCTTCTTTCCGTCACTACTTATCTTGTAGGTACATGACAAATATATAGCTTTGGCATTCTGCAACAACAGCAAAATAATTCTGTTTGATCAGCACTGATTTTAAATAATACTATTTACAATGACACCACGTAGATTATGAGAACGGTCTGTTGACAGAATGGTTCTTTATTTGACAAGAATGGCTTTAAACCATGAATTATTTATATATTTAAACTTCACAATCCATGATTGGAGCAAAGAATTTGTCTTCATAACTATAAACTCGTAGTCAAGTTTGTTGATTTAAAATAAATACCAGCACGCACATATATTATGTATAATAAAACAAGGAATTCACATAGAGCCATTGAAGAGGAAGACAACTTTCCGTTTCCCTTTAAAGATAAACTGTGCACTCTGTTTTCCAATTCCCACATCAACGCAGATAAATGTATAATTATATTGTAGCACAGTTGGCGATGACATTTGGCCGGTTCGCTCAGTGAGAGGCTGCTTTGCCGTAACCGCGACCCTTTCGACCGATGCACTATCCGATGCATTCACCAGTTTACCGGCCGTTTGTGTAACTTTGTACAATCGACGCCAAATTGTTTGCCATTATTTGCGGATGTAATTGTTTTATGATGCATAATTGCATCCACAACTGCTCGCAAATGTGTACTGGTATTGTAGCTACTGTTCGACAACTGTTGTGTAAGACCCGATATCACTTCACAAAGGCACAGAATATTTTTTTGGCGTTCGAATAAAATATATTCAAATGTCGCTGAAATATGATATGTATGTATAATAAAAAGAAGATTTGAATGGCTCAAGTGTCAGAAATTTGTCGCAGAATTCAATTTACCACACGTGGCAGTGGATTACGTTTTGACTTTTCACCCCGGTAGCAAAATATAGGTACAGGTGCAGAGAAGTACTTTCAAATGATTTCGGATTTATCCGTATGATTGAAAGGGGTTGCTGAGAATATAGGGATGTTTGCACTTAGTACCTACTAAAATTATTATGAGTATAACTTAAAGGTTTAGCGAGCTTTAAAATATGTAATAATTATATTTAAATTTGTTTCAAGTAGATTTACTTCAAACCTTTACCTTTAAGATCTATTTGTAATACATATTTCGACACCAGTTGACGTAGGGTATACTCAATCTTATAACTCATAATCACAGCGTAGTTGTGGCATTGCTAAATCTTAATAGCTTAACAAATTGGCATATTTATTTACTGAAGCAATTGTAGTAGTCGACTGTAAGTCGGGTTATCGATGATATTTTAGGTTTCCCTTCGTGACCGTTCATTTCGAAGGTTAGTTTGGTTTTGAAACAAAATATCACTAGACTTGAGATCGCAAGGCGTGGTCACTGTTTAGCCGCCGACCGTCGAGGTCCAGTAATTACTTATTGTTTAGAACAATTTTATTCCCAAGCATCATATTTCACGACATTAACATACATTATTAATGATGTGTGATTCCGAATTGTAGATATAAATCAGGATTAAAACAATTCGTGTTTAAAAACAAAGTATCTAATTCCGTCAATAAACCGTCGGCCATACCAACATTAGCATATTTTTAGTTTTATTGACATTAATTGATCCGGTTTGTATGTTATCATTTTAAAGATCGGCGAGGATAGGTAATGCGGTATCGTAAAATGTGGGTGGTCTTTGCAAGAATTTGGTGATAATGTATTTTGTAAGTAGCATACTCAATAAAATGAGGAAATATTTATACATAAGTATATTTTATATTTTATAATCTGCAAAGACCGTTTGTTACCATTTGTTTTAAATGTTGCTAATTAGTGCAGGTCGTCTGCGTTTTATTTCGTTGGTATTGTTGTAACAAAATGGCGGGGGTTTAACCGTTAATTAACGTGAACAACGAAGGGGAGGGTGATAATACGAAATAATTTAAAACAACCGGACATTCAGCACGAATTAGAATACTCAGAGTTTTGAAATAATGCGAACCTCGCCAAAGTTATTTTATTTAATTAAAATAATTTCTTCGTTTCGTATTCTAATGCGTAATTAAAAGTTGAGAAAACGTTTTAATTTATTCATATTTATTTGGACTTTGAACTTGACACAAAAGTTTAAATATGTATATTCGTTTTGTAAAGTTAAAACATGAAGTATTTAAATTGTTTAGTTAAATGAGCTATTGTTGTGTCATGGCATGGCAGTCCTGTTATCGGTATAATAATAAAGTTGTTGCCTAGCTGACGGTGGGGTTACTTAGTTGAAGTGACATTTATTATTAGTAGGCCTGATTGAAGCCAAGTCCTAACGATTACAGCACTGCATTTTGGTTCCGGAGGTGCTCATGGCCAGTCTATTTAATCGCCATAATTTTACAATGTTGCAATTCATACCTGTAAGTAGGTATGAAGTTGCAATCATTACACCATTTACTATTGAAGACACTCAAGCAATAAAAGTCATAGATAAAGCAATTTAAATAGTTTAACCTTCCAATTATATGTGTTAATGTTGAGGCATCCACAAAATTAGTTTATTAAAATTAATGTGCAATCTTTACAACTAAATAATTTAGTTATTTAGAGTATGGTAAATGATAGTTTAGGACAAAGCTCTTAAAGTTGGTAAATGTTTAATATACAAGATTCTCGTCGAAGAAGTCTCATTGATGTTGTGACGTAAACTTACAATGTTAATCTAAGTGATTTAGGTGCACTGTGTTATTTCCCAGCCTGAACAAATATGCCTAATATACTATTGAATACTCTATGAAATTTGTTTGAAGTTTTTCATTCGCTAGGGTTAGGAATGTTTGCTTATACTCGTCGAGGTCTACTGTAGGTCAGGGATCAATAGCCTCTGAGTTCGTAACAAGGGTCGCGTCTTTTGTAAGAAAATCCAGTAGCAATAAAAATGCTACCTAATAAACAAGATGTTTCATATTTACGTGATTTGAGTTTCGAAATATAAGCTCAAAAGTATTACACAGGCCGACACAAATATACCCTAAGTACTGGTATTATCTTATCTGTGCCCTTTTTTTTTTTTTTTTTTTTGTTTTACGAGGTGGAAAATCCCTTCGGATCTCCGACTCTTGGGGGAAATAAGAGCCGGAGTATGTGGTGTTTCCACTAAAAACCACCTCGACTTCCGCCATGTACCCGTGTGTCGGAAGGTGGGGCATCACCAAAGCACTCGTCGCCACCCTCCGACGGGTATTGGCCCGCCAGATGGTCAGGCGGGCCCCGAACAAAACCCCCTTGGCGACGGATTAAGGTGTTGGACTCCGCCGCCAAAACGCCCAGCGGCCACAGAGGATAGGGAGGACGGCAACGCAACACCGCATCTCCTCTTCCTCTGCGGCCCCACCGCGACGCATCGAATGGTGCGCCCCCATTTGGTCGCGGGAGATAGGGCGCGCGGCAACGCAACACCGACACGCCTCTCCTCCCGCGACCGCACCCGACTGCGAGGGACAGACAGAACTGTCCCCCGCACCCGCACCGTTGGACGCATCCTGCGCAGGCCCCTCCAAGCCCACGCGGAGCGTCCCCTCCTGGATCCCTCTTAGCTTCACCGCGGGTGACCAATCCACGGTTACTGAGCCCCCCCACCACGACAAGGTGGAGATCCCACGGGGGGGATCTTATCTGTGCCCTAAGTAAACCATCTCTATCAATAGATACGTTAGATAACTTAGATACCTACTTACTATTTTATACAAAGATTACAAAATTATTTTACTAGTATTTTACCGTTCTCAGATAATATCTATTCGCAATTCAAGCATATTTTTTTAGATATATTTTTAAAATAGCCTGACATAGTCTAGTAGAGAGACTAATAAGGCAAAAAGTATACAATACATAACTATAAATTCATTTTAGTGCCAAATTTTAAGTGGGTTCATAGGATACAGGTCAATCGTTCCATAGATTGATTTACCTGAGCGTAAAATCAAAACCTCCATAATATGTTCCATGAAGTAAACAAACCCAATATACAGGACGATTTGCATCTACTACCTTTCAAGAACCCATCGTCACCGCATACCCTTGACTTTATACCACAGACAGTAAATATATTATTGTACTGAGTAACAAACTTCCACCTAATCCATTTACTTAAACGTAGCGTAAAACATTTGTCCCCCGTGAGAACGTCAACAAATAACTCAACCATACAATGCCAACATAATTTTAGATTGAAATGTTTATACCCTTGTTTTTACGCTAGTGATGTTGAATTGTCGATTAGATAATCGAATTATCGTTTTATCGAATACAATTCAGGGTTATAGAATAAAGTTTATCGAATATAAATTGGTATAATTTTATTTATTATCAAATCTTTGAATTTCTGGGTCCTGTGAATACGCATCAGTATAATATCATTATGCGAATCGTAGCACAAGAAATTAATTATTATCACATTCAGTTGTCCAGGACGCAGAGCGGTTAAAAGATAAAAGATTAATAAAGCGATGAGCAAAAAAAGCCATCAATCCTATCGGCTGCATCAGATTGTAAATGTGATTCGAAAAGCACACACGAGATATTGAATTTCAAAAATTTCAATGTTATATTCGAATTGTGAAATTCAAAGCAGTCTTGAAATTCTCTTCATGGCATGATGCATTTGACAATTTAAAATTTAAATCGTGTGTTAGATAGTTATGATTCGTGCAATAACAATGACAGCCCATTATCGAACAGTTAAATACAGTTTTATAAAATACTAAAGGACGCCAGCAGCTACGCCTGCATTTTTTTTAAATTTACCCGTTTTGGCCGATCCCGTGGGAATTTCGGGGAATCCCTTCTTAGTGCACCCCTACGGTCCCCAAGGAATATACATGCCAAATTTCAGCTTCCTGCGCCCAATAGTTTCGGCTGTAGCGTGTCTGTCAGTCAGTCAGTAACGCAAGGATTTTATATATTAAGATTTTCTATTGTCAAATGCTACAGCACCGTAGACCACATCTATGGATGTTGGTCTTCTGTACAGCATACAGTTCGGCAGACTGTACAGAAGACCAACGAGTACAATCAGTCGCTGTGTATGGCTTTCGTGGACTACGAGAAATCCTTCGACTCCATCGAAACCTGGGCGGTTCTAGATGCTCTGCAGCGGTGTCGCATCGATTGGCGTAATATCGAGGTGTTGCGATGTTTGTATAACAAACTGTCACTGTGTAAATGTGTAACTATCCTGGAGCTGGACGGTCATAGTGGCCGACTATGACCGTCCAGCTCCAGGACAGTAAACCAGGCCCATCGCGTTGCGAAGAGGCAGGGGGATGTAATATCCCCTAAGTTCTTTACTAATGCACACGAAGACGTCTTTAAGACGCGGGACTGGCCTGGACGGGGCATAAACATTAATGGCGAGTACATATCCGACCTTCGGTTTGCCAACGATATCGTCATCGTAGCAGAGAGCCTGGGAGGGATGAGCGAGATGCTGCACAGCTTAAATGGAGCCTCTCGACGGGTCGGTCTTGGCATGAACTTGAATAAAACCAAGATTAACCGGCTTATGTCGACGGATCGATGCTCGAAGTTGTTCAAGAGTATGTCTACCTTGCGCAAGTAGTCCAGCTAAGTAGAAACAACTTCGAGAAAGAAATCGACCGCAGGATCCAGTTGGGTTGGGCAGCGTTTGGCAAGCTACGTCGAGTTTTCTCTTCACCCCTACCGCAATGCCTGAAGACCAAAGTCTACAACCAATGCGTCCTACCTGTTATGACGTACAGTGCCGAGACGTGGACACTCACAGTGGGATTAGTTCACAAACTTAAAGTCACACAGCAAGCTATGGAACGGGCTATGCTTGGCGTCTCTTTAAAGGATAAAATCCGCAACGAAGTTATCCGACAAAGAACCAAAATTACCGACATAGCCCGCAGAATTAGTAAGGTCAAGTGGCACTGGGCTGGCCATATTTGTAGAAAGAGTGATGGCCGATGGAGCAAGCGTGTCCTAGAGTGGAGACCACGACTCGGTAAGCGTAAGGTAGGGCGGCCTCCGGCCAGGTGGACCGACGACCTGAATAGGGTGGCTGGGACAGACTGGATGCGGAAGGCTGAGGACCACGTACTGTGGCACGTGTTGGGATAGGGCTATGTCCAGCAGTGGACTGCGATAGACTGATTGATTGTCAAATGCATAATAGTTCGATTCCCAAATTATATCTTTGGCTTTTTACACAAAGCAGTAATCGTTTGCCGAACAGCCGCTTCTTATAGTCGAGTAAACGGTGTAAAATAGTATGGTTTCAACACATAATGTAAAATAATAGTAAAGGCATTGTCGGCAATCGCATTCCTCAGGTATATTATGAGGCGTTTGATTTCATCAGTGCGTCTGGCGGAAGCTATTGCCGTAGGCGTGCGATGAATAGGCAAGGCATTGCGCACTAATTCACATTTTTTATGATTAATATTCTGTAGTTAATACGAATGCTGTATAATTTATGTAGGTATTTATTTAGTTTAATTGTCTATGTCCGACGCCTTTCAATTACTATTTATGTCGTGGTAGCTGTATTGTTTATGTATTCATTTGTTAAAAGAAACTTTATTATTCTTACCACGACTTTAAAGATTAAAAAATTGTACTTGTGTAAGATAAAGCGCCTTCATTGCCTAGCTAAATGAAGAACGATATGACGGCTTGCAGTGAAACTGTTGAATTGCAATAGGATTGCTCGCGTCATTGACATTTTTCAATTTAATTTAAAATAAGGATATTAAAATTTAAAACACGCGGTAATGACTAAATATTTAACATTTAAACCAAAATCTTAAATTATTTACGAAACAACTCTAGCAATGTTCACATTCGATAATTTATATACAAGTATGTTAAAATGACTTATTATGAAAATATGTAACCGTTTTAAACAAAATAAATTCATACACCTGTACGACCTAGAAAACTAGAGGCTCAGCGAGTAATTGCGAGCACCCCTGCTGCTATTAAGGAGTCTATGCCGGAGAAGGCATCGAGGAACGAGTTAGCTGATGATGGTTTTTTTTGAACTGCTGCGGCACGGCTCCGGTGGAGCCTGGTGCAAACCTGCGCGCTGCCGCACCGAAAACACCCGTGTACATCTCTCGCCTGCACTACACTACGACCGCGGGGGACATCGCGGAGTACGTACGTCAAAAGGCAAAGTACTCGTACATGCCGAGAGTGCAGTTGCTGGAGTCGCGCCGTAACGTCAACTTTAAGGCGTTTGTGGTGCGGATCCCGACCGGCTATCTACACGTAGTCATGAAGGAGGACTTTGGGCCGAAGGGCGTGGTGTTCCGTCGCTTCCGCGTACAAGTGCCACACGAACGCACAACATTATCGTGCAAGTTTTATTAACACAGTTCATAAATATACTTACTAACAAAAATTGTATATTTTATGTATGTTCATTCTATAATGTATCTATCATAATTAAAAATATATATGTCAATCCATTGTCTAGTACCCATAGTACAAGCTCTGCTTAGTTTGGAACTAGATGGTGTAACGTGTATTATATGTACCTATTGTGTCTATATTTATACCTATAAATAAATTGAATTGAATTAAACCTGTGTCTTTTTTACCAATTAGTCTATCCGTACATATTTAAAACAAAAACCAAAAACATTAAAATTATTTTACTTACAAAAAGCTTTCACATCATAGGTTGTACATAAATTCGGAGGACAGTTGCTTTGCGGTGGTAGTCAATTAAGATAAATATACAGGAATGGGCATATTCTATATCTAAGCAATATATTATATCGATTTATACGATGCAAAGTCGCTTAAGGGGTAATTTATCCCTATATCTGAAACCTTTAGAAAGCCTTTAATTGAAAGCAATTAGGTAATTAACCTTGCTAAAAGTCGTCATTTATTTAAATTTTATTGACCAATAGGTAAAACTTCATCGTTGTTTTTATATCAAAATTATTTCTCCTTTTTCGCTTGCTCTATAAATAATAATAAAGTATCTTATTATAATACATTTGACGTTATTTAATTTATAGTATCATTTATTATATATACAAGCAATTAAAACATGATTTAACCGTTAAGTCTAAAGTATCCATAAATACATACACGATTTGACTAAAAGGTATTTTTTATAATATTATGAATGTATTTTATTCAAAGAAATCCTTCAAAAATATTCTATAAGACCTCGGATCATTTATTCTTCATGAACCTTTTGTTGTATGTCAATTTATTTGGTAATTACTAAGTAATTGATTAGCGTAACGTCAATTATGTTTGCACGTATTCATTTTATGCTTTTCTATTTGATCGATGGCCACGTTTTCAATGAGGTAATTAATAAGTAATAGGTACCTATGTAAAAAGGTAAATAGTAGGAAATTGATTTTAAGCATATTTTTCAGTGCCCTTGGTCATGTTTTTGTCCGTGTGGTAACGGATCAAGAATAAGGAATGTCACTACCATCGTCGCATCGTCATTGTGCATCGTCAATATACACCCACGCGACGGTGCATATTATGCAGAGAACAGCACTGTAAGCAAGGGAAACTTGATACAAACCATATCCTCCAAACCATAGCACATTTGGCCAAGGTGGTCTGATAGGCCAAATCTTACTTTCAAATGAGAGGCCTAGTCCAGTCTGTCCAGCAGTGGACTGCTTAAAGCTGATGATGATATACCTAGTGTCATACATTCCGAATATCTTTTAGGTGAATAAGATAGTTTTGAAGGTTGTGCTTGGAATCATAACTGACGGATATCCAGTTGCTAGAGTCGTCACAGCGCCAAAAAATCTTTGGAATCAAAATTACGAAGCAAAGCCCATAACTGCATTGCATGCACCATGTACACGCGAAAATACACACAAAACTCCGAAAAGACGGAGGTGCGCTCCGAGGATTCGATCTCAATACCCTCTGCATGGCAGTCTGTTGGTATCTCCACTAGGCTATCAAGCAAAATTCTAACTAACTTTTCCTGTTTTAAGATGATTTACTAGTGTATGTAATAACTCTATTAATAAAGAAGGACCTAATATTAATTTGTACTGTCATGTTAGTGTCATACGGATAAAATATGCAACTTGGTGGCAGCATACTATCATAAAATTCATGATGTATTAAGAATAAACTCTTTTCATCTTTTGATACACGATATTAGGAGACAGTAGCTCCATAAAAATCAATGTTTGTGAAAACATTTATTTTTATG
Organism: Euclidia mi; assembly: GCA_944739405.2. Classification (NCBI taxonomy): domain Eukaryota; kingdom Metazoa; phylum Arthropoda; class Insecta; order Lepidoptera; family Erebidae; genus Euclidia; species Euclidia mi. Next base: position 44,258,440 of record OX123189.2, read on the forward strand.
GCTGCTCTGTAAGAAAATACTTTTCAGAGATAGAGATTTTCTCTTTTAGCAGGTCGCAGTTTATTTCTGAGATTAACTCAGTTTGCTTAAAGGTATCGTTACTACATGAACTAAGCATTTTGATAGCCGTTTGTGACCCTGAGCTGCAGTTAAACTAAATAATAGCATATTGGTGAAATTCAAAATTTTTATGAACTAAGTAGACCTTGCCTGCATTTCGTGATGCTTGCTTCAAAAAGAGATTATTTTCATACAATCTTTGAACTTCGTTATGGGAGGAAGGTCAGAGTAGAACTACCGCCTACTAAAAGCAAGGAGATTGCGATTTATTAATTCTTTTGTAGAGTTGCGTACATGGCGTACATATTTAATTACGCTAAAAGTATTTGTAGAGATTTTTCTCGTTTATTGTAAATATTAAATTTCATAGCGCGTCTCATGTTTGCGGTCAGGCTGTGGGGAGGCCACCTGTGACCATCGGGCCAACTGTTCCGTAATAGCTATGAGTACTTTATTTCTGTTTGTTTACTTTACTGGTTTACCTACTGTTTAGTTTCTAAAGTTATTTTTTGTGACAAGGTGCGATGCCTATTCCTTTGCGTTCAGAATGTTATGGAGAGTGTTAAAGAAAAAGACGTCCCTCTCATGTAGGTACAGTCGAACAACTACCCGCTAGACCACCATAAGGAGAATCGCTCAGCAAGACATCGTCGATTCCAGTGCTACTTTACACACACATTGACCCTCGTATAAAAAAAACAGTTTCTAGGGTGCCTCGACTCTATGAGCGAGCCAAGGGATTTTTTTTCAAACTGGTCCTATCGCCGACTTGTTCGATTGTACATGAGTTAGCATAAACGCTGATATACAGTATAACTCCCTACAGAATATACATTATACCATGTAGGCATAAATGCTGTTGCAAGTCACTTCACGTAGTAGTTCGTTGCTATGTTTGTACGATCTCCATGAATTTGCTCCAATTCACACTTTAATGCGTAAGTAGCAGCCCACTTTGCTGCGACGTCGTAAAATAGTTTCTGCGTTACCGCACAACATTGCGAATATATTTTTTATAGAAGCCACAATAACATATTATCTAAGTATAAATTATTAGTAAATTGTCACTTGCATAAAATTGATTAAGTCTAAAATAAAATAAGTATATTTTTCGGTTCAGCACTAACTTGCCCACAGCTACACCCATATTATTTTTAATTGAACCGTTTCTGACAGATCCCGGGATAATTTCGAAAAATCCATTCTTAGTACACCCCTATGCTCCCCAAGGAAGTCGAGCTTCTTAGTAACTCAGTAGCATCGGCTGTGCGTCGTCTGTCAGTCAGTAACAGAAAAGTTAAATCATAATACTCGGTACAATAATTTGTGACCCACGTGGAAATCAAACTCACGGCACCAACAGGCAATGGCGAGTCACAATTATCTACTTTCATACCCTTTCCGTAGACTCTCACTACGAAGGTACACACAGTTTCTGTGCACTCGTACTCCATTGGTCTGGTAACCTCGTAAGTGAAAAAAGCGTGGCGATACAAACAATGTTACATTTACATAATAACATACTAGGCTTCGACCGCGGTTCCGTCTGCGTAACAGTCGGTTCTTCATATCAGCCGATAGACGTCCACTGTTGGACGGAAAAGTTGAAAGTTTTGCACAAAGACGGACCTTGAGCCGCCCGCATCCAGCCGCCTACGATACCAATAAGATCATCAGTCGACCTTACGGAAGACCTGCCTATATCACCTACTTTAAATTTACGTAGGTATAGCGGCGATAGTCCAGTGGTGTATGTAACGGACTGCCGAGACGATGTCTCGGGTTCGATCCCCAGTTACCCTGGACACACACCACACACCTCTGGCTTTTCGAAGATAAGTGTGTATTAAAATGTTAATTATCGCTCGTTTAAACAATGGGCCCGGTAGATGGCAACAGGCTCGCCTCCTATTACATTAGGACCGAAACATAACTGGCGAAGTGTGGGTGTGTAATACACCTTTGCTTGCTGTAATACCCTTCGAGGATTAGTTGTTGATTAGTTAGAAGTTGTGTTTAAATTTAGGTTATTAATTTAAATTTAGTCTTTGTCATTCTCCGGCCACCTGTCTCCACACACAAAACATATCCTAACATCGCTCCGTTGCGAAGCCAAATAAGAACAAACAAACACTTTCGCACTTACAACTACTGTGTGCACTAGTATGTATAGGATGCACCAGCAACACGTGCCGCGCACACGTTGGGCGAAATTACGAGAATGTGCCGTGACTATGTTCAACCGATTATGTTCACTTATGTACTTGTAATATGCAATGTACAACATAATGTGAATGTAGGCAAAAAGTTGTTTGGTACACTTCATCAGCTATGGTATTTTTTGTTGCCATGTTTACTGTTTTGATTAGGTAGTTTTCTAATGTGAAACGTAAGATATAGGTACATCGTAATTTTTTGTTAATCACCCCCTAAGGAAAGGTATACTTTCCTTAGGGGGTGATTTTACAAGTTTACTTTTATTCTGTGACATTACCGAGACCGCAAAAGCAATGCGTCTATACTAAATATTATAAAATCCTATTTATGACCACGTGTGGTGACGGATTAAGAATACGGATTGTCACCACCCCATATCATCCCATGGGTGTCGTAAGAGCCGACAGAGGGAGCATATTATGCAGAAAACAGCACTGTAAGAGAAGGAAAACTTGATACAAACCCTATACCAACCCGTTTGGCCAGCGTGGTATAGTAGGCCAATTCCTCCTTTCAAAGGAGAGGCCTAGTCCAGCAGTGGACTGATAAAGGCTGATGATGATTTATGACCTCGAGAAGAATTTAGTAGTTTATTCTCTTATATTCGTTACTTTAAATGACATTGTAGTCAAAAGCTAGATCTTTATTCTCTGAGGCAGGGAAAAATTATCAATTGCGTATCACCTTGCATACTACCCATAAGACCTATGGCATATCAGCATCTATCATCGATACATATATTATTATAAAATAAAGTCCCCTTTTCGTCCTGTCTGTCTGTATGAACGCGATAAACTCATAAAACACCGAACGGATTTTAGTACCTACCGTTTTCACCAATTGACAGTTTGATTCCTGAGGAAGGTTTAAGATAATCAGAATAATATTAACTATGCCGCACTCAATATGCTCTGTCTTCATACAATGTTCGTACACGTCAAAACAGTGAGCTATTCCAACTTTGTAATGAACCACCTCCGTATTAAGTCCCGTGAAATTGATTGGCTCTATGAATAAAATATTGCAGCGTAGAATAGCCATTCCTTTAGGCCGCAGTCTATATTCTAAATGATTAACTCAATTTGTCGAGCAAGCTGCAATGCCAGAGCCAATATTTCTCTCCAGAGAAATTAGTCGGCTGTTGGATAAATTGGTAGACGATTTTTAGAGTAATCCAGATGAAGCTTAAAATTAACAAGTGCAGACTAATTGAAGCAATTTTTAGGGTAACATGTAAAAGGGTAACGTCTCTCAAGTTGACATACGTGTAATAAAATAGTATATGAATAGCTTTTTGTAATGTTATAAACTTAATATCATTTTGCCGTAGTTTTGTTCAAATCGATCAAAAAACCCGAAATGCCTTTAAAATTAAAAATGTTTATGAAATAATATCGTAAGGTTATTTGTGTCGTTTTAAATAAATAAGTATGAATCGTCAAATTCAGTACAGTCAGTCGATTTTCCTTTTATAGACTCTAAAGAGTTAAGATGTGGAACAGCATAAACTACTTAGGGCATGCCGTTGATATAATCCGGACAGTTTTATCAATAACAACTAGCTACTATTAATAGCATTCAACAATAAACTTTAGTTCAAATGCCAGTTTGCCCAAATCGAAAATCGGAAATGCCTAACAAATCAGAGACTAGAAACCAGCACTCACTTTTCCTGCATGCGAGACGCATGATTGATTGATAAGCATAAATCATTTCTTAAATCGAATAAACGTGTATAGTATTACATTGTAACATCTGATTCTATTTATAATATTTAGTCAAGATAAAAGAATGACTGACGTTACTCAAGAATCTACAAAACCGTTATCAATTAGAAAAATAGAGCAAGAAGTTTAATAGCACTTAATTAATCCACATGTGTATTGTTCAATCAATTAATGTTTGGAGTCAATTTATGAGTGGGCTTCATTCTTAGCAGTTGCGATTCCATATTCGCACTGTGTTACTTGGTTATTTTCACAACAGCCGCATGAACAAGTATGTGGGGTATACGGTGACCATACTTACATTAGGATAACATGTTCTTGATGTAAGCTTTTTAGCAGTTTGTTTACTTTTAGATTACTCTTATCGGGATCTCAGGTTGCTTCAAGTTTTGCAGTTAATGCATTGGACTTACGATACAAAGGCAGTCGTTTCAAAGTCGAAACCAATTGTTTGGGTGAATACCTCAACTACCGCAGCAACTCAGCAACAACGTTGTTATATTATGATAATCTTCTAAAAGTAATAATCTAGTAAAGTGCTTTTAATAAAACCCGGTAGTGGTATACATGTTAGCACTATCTTCATCATCCAAGCGTTATAACCAGTACCTCCACGAGGATACAGATATTCTAGTGTAACTAGATTTAACAGGAAATTTGCCTTTCCACGGTATGCCGTCACATCGTCGTAAATCCAAATGATCGTTATATCCTATGATTTATTGCTATGTCAGGATATTTCAAGGAACTGATTTCACATAGTACTGATAACTTTAATAAAACTTAAACGTGCATTCCGTGCCGCCCAAGCGACAATTAACAATTTTAGTTATTGGTGCGCGCCGAAGATTCGCTAGTGCTATTCTACTGATCTCTTCATTGGCCTATCTTGGTTTTACCATACTCATCATGATTGGCAGGGACATTTTGGTATATTAAATAGGTAGATGTAAGGCTCAACGGCTATCACTGGTTTTATAGGTGTCAATTCGTAGCACAACTCAATTATTTCACCTTTCAACTCCATATTTACATTTAAATTGCTGCCTTTTCTGAATAAACAGACAGCTTGAAAATTCCGATAAAATGTAACCGTTGTCACGCTACAGAGCGAAGGCAAAATTGATGTAATTGCTATATTCATGTTATCGTTCGCAGAGGAAATGTATAATTTTATTTGAAAGACGCAAAATATTGGTCCTTTTTGTAACAGAGTCTTTATTACGTACTTAGTAAAACATGAAGAGAAGATAAGTAGATGTTTTTGCAGTTACTTTTGTATATATTTAATTGTGAAGCTAATATAATATTCAGCCAAATCCGGTTAGACTAGTAAGCGGACCCCAAATTGAAACTGGGATAGCGCTAAGAGGATGATGATATTTAATTGTGAAATAATATTTGGAAGAAACCTGAAGCAGAAATATTTTAGCTAAGTAGGTATATACATAATTTACTTGTTACGCTGCCAAGCCTATGTTGTATATAATATAGGTACTGTACAAAGTTGTAGACGAAAGGAAAATATCTATATTACCACTTAAATTGCTACTGCAATTTTGTTTCAATTAGCCACAGTAATTACATAAATAATTGTTGCTATTGCGGTTGTACCGCAGTCTGCAGAACGTTAATTCTGACAGAAAACCTCAATTTAGTGGCTTAGCTATGTATACGGCTAGCATTACCCAGTCTCCTACGTGATCGACGCGATGCGATTAAAGTGAAATTGACAAACGACTGATACAAGACAACGCAGGATAATCGTATTAACCACTGCTAATGAAAATATTGACTAATTAAATAATTTGTCCAAAAATTTACAATAAGTGGCGCTGCTTGCAATTTGAATAGGTACTTACTGTCTGCCTTTTGTTGCCCTTTTTTGTCCCAACTATACAGTATCGCAGCGAGTCGCGTTGGGTTGCAGCATTTGGAGCTAAGGTTAACATTGGGTTAGCAAAGTCCATAAGTAGAGATTATCTAACTGACAAACGAGATATCGGCTTCTATGCCACTAGCGGCCAAAAAATCTGAACCGGCTTATTCCTGTTTTGAACGACTATTTCATAGTAACCCTACCGACGTACTTACGAACATCACTTTGGTCTCGGATGAGTTGGCTGATTGCCGCACACGTATTGGTATTGGTGGTGTAATTGGTGCGTTAGGTTGAAATACCTATCATCTAGTTATGACACATCGATCGTGTTGCGTGTCTGCCATCTACCTACTCTGTTACGTCAGCTTAAATTAACAACTATGATCGCTCTCCAGTTTTAATTAAGATCCAGTATTGGATTGCAGTATTTGCGTTTGATGGTATGCCACTGCGACAGCAAGAATACAAAGATTTCACCTTCTGACGCAGTCTAGTAAAAATAAATGCTACGGATTTTTGTATTGAATAATGACAGGTCCCTGTAGTTTGTAGCGTGGGGTTATGCAAAAAAAGATTTGTGCCTCTGTTCAGAAGTTAAAAAGGTTGAATAATTAAAGATTTTGATACCATTAAAATACCAATCATTAAAGCTTCAAGGTCTAAAGTTACTAAGTATTACACTGTAAATTGTCAATTAAACAGCGTGCGTACATTGAGACCGATCATTATATTGTAATCGACCACCGACACCAAAGGCTTTATTGTAGATTAAGGAACGAATATAAAAACAGACTAGAAAAGATTTTCTCTGTTATAGAGTACCAAAGAATGCAATAATTAATTTAATTTCGTCATTGGTTCCAATAAAATGTAACATTTCATAGAATAACTCTAGGACCAGTTTACCACTATCTGATAAATCCCCGTTACATAACTTGGCAGTTAATTTTTGTACAAAAGCCGTTCCGTTTTTAATTTATCTGGTATATATTATTTTTCTAGAGGAAGTAAAACTTATATGAATTAGATAAATAAACATCGCAGACATCGGAGTACAACTGGTTCTTGTTTGTATTTAAATAAATATGGATTCAATTCGCGACACCTATAAATGATGTATTTTTTATCTTGTAAATAAAATGACAAATAAGTGAAATAAGGCACGAATACATTCCAGTTTTTAGACATCAATATTCGTTGTTAGAACAGTGTTACCATTCTATGAAATCGCATTTTTATCTAAGTGCTCAGTTGTTTCGTCGAGTGTATTCTCAGCCTAAGAATAAACCAACGCCAGTTACAATCATATAACTGTAATTATGTTTTCATTATCCATAAGTAATGGCTATTTTAAGTTAATTTTATACTAGCATCTGTGTTGGCAAATACTATCGACTATCATCATCGATATATATGTACTAAAGAGTATATGTCAATGACTATCATACAGACATGTTGATTTCTAGAGACATGTTGTACATACAGAGTTAGTAATTTAGATAAATCAATAATTGTTAAGCAAACCGGTACTGCACATCGTAGTGTTCGTCCTGAGTGCTTCTGGTATTTTAATGTGCTTGATTTACCAGTTGCGGCTCTATCAAAAATAATTTTTAAACGATTACTATGCTACTTATAATTATTTATGCGCAAATTACGAATATTCTTGTTAACACCTGAAGTAACGCAATACATAATCGTGATTAATACGTGAACGTTTAAAGGAACGTTTTTACTATAATATTGCAGCCTATGTCCAGTTTTCATCAAAGTTTGGTCTTATATGATAAAATTAAAATAACATGTAAAATTATTCAATTTCTGAGTGCTGGCCAGAATCTGTGTTACCGGAGATAATTAAACTACAATTATAATTGTAGTTATAATTATTATTATAAATTTATTTTTAAACATTTGAAACAGAAAACAAGAAAAGAGCAGCGATATTCGAGTGGAGAGACCGACAGACTGCTACGCAGAGGATCTCGGGTTCGAATCCACGGCACGCACCAATGACTTTTCGAAGTTAAGTGCGTATTCAATTATTAATTATCGCTTGCTTATCGGTGAAGGGAAACATCGTGAGGAAACCTGCACGTTTGAGAGTTCTCCATAAAGTTCTCGAAAGACATGTGAAGTCTGCCAACCCGCACTTGGCCAGCGTGGTGGACTATGGCCTTACCCTTCTCATAGTGAGAAGAAGCCCGTGCCCAGCAGTGGGACAGTATAAAGGGCTGATGATGATGAAACAGAAAATGCTGAATGTGTGGTTAAACTAATTTATACAATGATCTAGTACAAATAGCTGTCTCTCCGCGGGCGCTTTAGTTATGAACGCGGCTTAAATGGCGTTTTGTTTTTCATGTGAGTGTGTGGCCAATTCTGGTGTCGGAGGTTTCAGACCGCCCGAAGGCCTTCGACATGGATTAACGATCTTTATCCTGAGAAAACAACCGAGACCGACAGCTTTACATGCCCTCCGAAGCACGGTAGCGCTCAGATGTAAATGCCACACACGGTCACCCATCCAAGTGGTGACCTGTGCAAGCGTTGCTTAACTTTGCCGATCTGTTACGAACGGCAAGCCAAGTCTCGTTATGAGCGCTACTTTGCTACGACTTGGGCAAAGTCGCATGAAGTCGTAAATTTGAATCAAAGTCAGCTCATACATGAAATATTTGCTAGTATTCAACACTTCATTAATTTGCATACTAGGAATTTGTTACCGAAATTACTAGAATTAATAGTACAAAGATCCTTAATTTGTCTCAGTCTTTGACCTCGGCGAGGGAGCAAAATCGTAGATATTGTCGTCTCGTGTTTAGACGTTCATTGTATTGTGGGACACAGATCATAACGCGGCGTACACCCTTAGCCACCTTGTGAGCTAAGCAGCGTTTTATTGCCTAGGCTTCATAACATGTGTGATTATTTCACTAATGTAATCGAGAAAACGTAACAGGCGGAGCTACTTTCGCTTTTATTATATTACTAAGGATACAGTTATCGATATTTACCAAGTACATTAACGATCACTGAACTGATTTCATCGGCTGATTACTTCCGCAAAATATCCCTCCGTAATGTTCATACGATACAATAAAATTTGGTGCTCAAATATGAGAGTAAGCTCCCTTCACAAAATTTCGTATGTGCGCCGAGTTTCTGTATATCAACAAGGAAATTTTCAGAATAAACATTGTAATCAGGTTAATGCTCTGAATCGATACGGGATTCGCGAATGTACCCAATTCAATCCACTTTTCGCCAAGTGATAACAAACTGGATCGAGAGTCAAGGCTCTCGGTTTGATAGCAAACAATTTATTGTGCTGATATCCAATAATAGAAAATGTATCAGTGTATAGGGCAATTTAGGCGCGTCTGATTGTCATGATTGCTAGACCAGGCGCAGAAAGTTCAATCAAGCTAACATGTCTTCAAGGCGAAATATATCGACTTACGTAACCAATATTCATTCGTGCAAAAAGTTTTGTCATAGAAACATACAACGAAGCTATAATTGGTATATCAATCACAAGATTTACATTGCAGTGGCTATTCAGTAGTTTTCTGTTACAGTCTTAACAAGGTGAAATATATATTGCTACACGAAGAGAGTCTCGAGTAAATTCGCAAAGTTTTATACCTGCAGTGATTTTAGTTGTAACCTCATGATTTCCATACAATAACCGTTAATTTTGTAACTTTGGCCTGCTTTAATAGATATGTAACTGTCAGCAACCAACTGCAAAAACACATCAAAGTAAAAATGTTACATAATGACCCATCCAAAAAACTGATAGTCGTCATCTTGATGAGTCATACTATGTTTTTCCAGTAATTTTTTGGCTGTCCGTGGTTTTGTGAAGCCAAGGCCAGTGAGGCGATGATACAGCAAAAAGTTTTACGAGCACTATTTGGATTCTGTTCGTCATTCCCGTAAAGTTACGTTAACGACTACGTTGATGTAAATCGCGACAGGTCTAATGGCTTCCAGATAGCGATTGCGGCATGTAGTTAATTTCTCTTTTTCATTCCTTCCCTTTGGCCATTTCTATCCCCGCGCACTCGTACGCTCATATTTTGCACACTGTCTCCAACTGAAGAACAAGCTACAAGTGTGGAAGCAATAACTATTGGCGGTGATGGTAGTTTGATAAATATTACAACATTAAATTACTCTTAACCTTGACTAGAAATAAGGGCGAGGTGTCCCTTTCATAACGGCTAATGTCTCTCTAATGCTATACAATTTCCGCCGCCCGCAGTCAACGACTTCCTTCGATATCAGATGCATTAGCGTTCGCAAAAAATATGGCTTCGAACGTACTTTGCACTGATACTAGGAAAATTATTTGCGGACACAATCTAAATGCTTTCAGCTAAACCATATCGCGGGCTTATTTATTTAAATAAGATTATACTGAATATATTATGCGTGCATAGCTACCGATGTGTGCTTTACGATAATCCATTGTTTCTGCAAGTTTGTCATTTATCAAGATTATATAATGTTATGTGATATTAATTCCCGTGGGAGTTTATTTCGCGATGTTGTAATAAGTTGTTATCTGGTCGGATCCAATTTCGTGCGTAATGAGTAAAAGATTGCTAAGTCGTCATGTGTTGAAACTATGAGACCTATTGTTATTTTTATTGTTTAATAGGAATTTATTTTGTCTTCGATTTTATGTGTAATCATTGTTATCTGAACAAAATCAAATAATAACTTATACCATACCTATTCATAAGATGACGGGTCAGAAATTGGTATGTTGAATGAAATATAAAACACTAGATGAGCCCGCGGTTATACCCGCGTTATTTAAGGTTACTGTTCCGCTCCCGTGGCTTATAATGTGATGTTATGTAGCCTTCCTCAATAAATGGGCTATCTAACACTGAAAGAATTTTTCAAATCGGACCAGTAGTTCATGAGATTAGCGCGTTCAACCAAACAAACAAACAAACTTTTCAGCTTTATATATTAGTATAAGATTTCCAAATTATCTTCGTGTTTTTAAATTATCTAAATAATAGTGGGAAAAATACATAAAGAATATTTGCTTGCCTAATTGGCTTAACTATTTGGGCAGAAAATCGAAAGCAATGGCAATTATTGAATGAAAGAAGAAGAATTGGCTTACAGTCTGCAGTAATCATTTCCATAAACTAGATATAACTTTTTTATGTAATATGTTACTGTATTGGTTTTGTCCACTGCCCAAATATGTAGGTACTATAGCTTTATAGCTTGTTTGAGAGGGCGAACGGGACACATATTCAATATAATTGATCGTTTCGCCGAGTATTTTGCAATAGAGCTTCTGAATATATTTTTTTAAGGAAAACAGCTTTATAAACGGTTCTAACGATATACCGAAAAACCTTTAGATATTTACCTATTTACTAATTTATTGCACAGTTTTGTGATTATAATTTTATGTTGCATAGCCTGGCTGTAATTCAATTCTTTAGTAGGTAAATACCTATATTAATTTTGGAGAAAATCTTGATTTCATAATATGGCAAAACTGTAGGTACCCTAACAATTAAGTAGCGGGAAACAAAGAGAAAAGAAGGAGACACGAATTAATACCAAAGAACTCAACAACACTTACCTAATATCATTTTGTATCAACTAATTGATCTACAAATATTGCTGTGGTTTTGTTATTCCCACCTCGTTACTGCGAAAGCTAGTGTTCACGTTTATTGTCAATCGTGAGCTACTTAGTCAAATCTTGGGTTACAAAACGAAATGCCTAGAAAATGGCAATAGGCTCGCGTTGTTTTATGTAGAATACGATATTGCAAACCATTGTTGAGTGTGCCTCGCAAGTCGAATCACTTCAGAGTTTAGAGGGATATGGATGGATGACCAAATTTTTACACAAGGGCAACAACTCTCCACAAGACAACGATATTTGTTACTCTTGCATAAAAAACTACTGAACACATTTTGATGAAACTGGAATAATATATTATATACACACTGATATTACAAAACTGAAAAGTTTGATAATTTGGTTACACGCGCTAATTTTAGGAACTACTGCTTTGATTTAAATAATTATTTATGTGTTTGGTAGACCATTTATCGCGGAAGGCTATCATCATCCTCCTAGCGTTGACCCAGTTTCAACCAGGGGTCCGCTTACTAGTCTAACCGGATTTGGCTGAATATTAGGTTTTCCATAAAGCGACTGCTTGTCTGACCTCCTTAACCCGAAGGGATAGCCATATTCCATGGTTTAGACTAGTGTCAGTTTATTTAGAGGTACCGACGCCCTATATCGACTGTCAAAGATCTTCATGACAACCGGGACCGACGGCTTAACGTGCTCTCCGACAATAGATAATGAAAAATTCAATACGCACTTAACTCCGAAAAGTCATTTGTGAGCGCAGTGGATTCGAATCCGATGACATGGCAGTCTGTTACTATCTCCACTAGGCTATAAGGCTATATAAAATCACGCTAGACAGAAGTGCAAAGCCGAAGCCTTAAACACGGGTGTCATCGCGGGATCGGCTAGAAGCTTGTTCAGCAGAATAACACTACATAGGCTATCTTTTGTCGCTAAAGGCGATACCCACGCGAGCGGACTCGTGGGCGGGATCTTTGGAACATATAGCAGCTGTAAAAAAACGACAAATTAATAAATCTGCCATAGCTGAGCATTTGCTGACATTTGACCCAAACCACTGGATGGAATTGCATCAACCACAAATCTTATCCACCAATGGTCACTATTACTCCAGTGATACGTGAAGTGGTTGAAATAAAAAAAACATGGAAATTTCAACCGGGAGCACGGATGCAGACTATTTGGAAACCAGTCATCAACAAACGCAGACAACGCCGCAGTAACACAACTCATCAGTGTGTAGACTTCTAAAGTGTAGTTTGTCGAAGTATCGATAAAATCAAAAATAAAATCAAGTGCGGGTAGCTGCCGAAACCCGCGCTTCACTGGGACGGGGATGAGCTGACATCAGTTCCTCCACGACCATGACTGTTGCAAGTCGGTAGAAACGTAGGAGAATGACAGAGGTATTTATGCCTTTAAATAAATCGATGATTATCACGACTAAGACCCGCTAAATAATATTGTATTATGTATACAAATCGCGAAAGTATAAAATCGATTATCTTTTGAATATGAGTTTTATGAAATACCTACTTACAAATATTATCAATTTTATATTTCATATTTTATCAACTTATTAAGTAAGTACTTTCATAAAAAAAAACACTCTTTTAGTATATTAATGCGTGATACCTAGACGTTCTAAGTCACAACAAAGTATCTCATATAAATGAAATCTCCAAGGAAACCTAACAACATTTAGAGCACTTACATAAAATCATTTGAGAATAGAAAGAGCGCGTTTTAATGGAATGGAAATACGTTTTCTACTGTAAATCTTATTTGTAGATGTAGCAAGAAAGATGGTCTTGATTCAAAGCGAGGACAAGCAAAGCATGTTTCAAAGGCAGATTAAGACCGCGTATCCAGCAAAGCGAAGATGTGCCAGATAGCTGAGCGATGTGAAAAAACCTTCCATTCATCTTTTAGCTTTATTTTCTTAGACTGATCAGCAAAAGTGAGTAGGTATCAACATGCTCAGCTACACTACATGTTTAACACGTCTACACCGGCTCTTATTTTTGTATTATCTCAATTCATATGGTGATTGTAGATGATAAAGGCACGAGGCGTTTAAAATGTATGATATATTCATCTCATTCCTAAACTAAATCAAACTGAAGTTAGTATGGCCTGCGTACGGCATAGATGTTTTCTTTGCCGCACCGCAAGGATAACACACACGGGGCGTAATGAGCCCCGTTCCGCATTGAAACGTGTTAATGCATATGTAGCTTTACGTGGTTCCGTAGTCACTCGACCCGGTTGCCATTGTCGCGGCGACAATGCAGCGACAAATCGACCCTTTGTTGTCACTAAACTTGCGACACATAAGGTACAAGACATCCTATTCTCAAAGTCGACCGACAACTTGACAAGAGCTAATGGAAATTGTCCCAGTTAGTATTCATATTATGCAAGTGTATTATGTAAAGATCTAGATCGCCTAGATTTCTATGTCAGATATTTTATCGTACCTACACAATACTTTTGATCTGAACAATGAATTCTTCTTGCATCATTTCACTACTCGTAGGTATGCAGCCTGATAAACTGAGTTCGTTACAGAATAGAAAGGACCTAACTTTCTTAATACGTTGTTTGAAAAATAACGATTTAATAGGGACTACTTGGTCCTTACGAATAAATGCAGAAAATACTTTGCCAGAGTCAAGACGCAATAGCAGGATATTATTATTATGATAGACAATCGGTCATTAAGCTTACTGTTACCCAACGGGACTAAGGTAACAGCCAAGTCATGGTCTTGGTGTACAAAATATCATGTGACACAAGAATGGGGCATTCAAGATTTAGTTTATTGTTTGCAGCACATTGTCTTACGCAAAGACGCTTCCTCCTAACACTCTTACGATAACTTCTCGTTGACGTAAAGCTTTTGTACACACTGACATTAAATTATATGTTATTTTCTCTAATTCACGTCACAAGGCCCGAGGCTTAACCATCCGAATCTCGCGAACAATACTAATGCGTGTAATTTTAATAGAATTTGGCGCTAAGTGAGGAGCTGCCCTTCAAATGAAGATTATATAATTCAGGCTCACGTAAGATTTGATGAATAGATGTGAGAAAAGAGGAAGATTGTTCAAGAATACAACAATGCCTTAGTCACCGCTTTATCAAACCTTATTCAGTAAACGAAGCCAGAAACCGCAAACGTAGACAAACGATTTTATGACAGAGCAATTACTGAATGTATTATAATATTTTTATATTCGCTGACATTATCTCTAGATAATAAATACGTAGATTATTTATTACGGTCTGGAACAGAAATAAATATAATGATATGTAACGTTAGATATAAATCAAATATAATATTACTTTAAATTACTCGCAATAAAGAAACGAAGCCTTTGTTATTGTGGGTAACTTTACAAATAGAAACACAAAGAATACTTGTCTGTAATATCAAAAAGAAACCTAACAATATTAAATTGAACTGATATTTATAGATCACAACTTTTTTTAGTAAGTTAATTCAGGATTAAACACATAACACAAGGCGAAACGGCAAGGTAACCATCTACTTCAAAATATTATACATCCGCATCTATCTACGTAACTTTTTTACAGCACCAAGATGGAAATTATCTAAAACTGAGCACAACGATGCAAAATAAACCGAGAAAGGTGTCTTACATTGCACATAAATTTAACTTAAGACATTGTAAAAGATACACTTTATGAGTGGCGGTAAATTCGGCTCCGTTAGCCACCAACCCACAATCTTCAGAGAAAGTATGCTCTTATCTTTTACATAACATTTCATATGATGGAATGAAAAATTTACAAACCAACAGAGGGATAGCCAGGCCATAAATCATTGTATTATTGGCACGTTATAATTTCCCAGATGAATAGCTTTATGTGAAAACTTTGTGGTGGAGAGATTTGGTCGGTACGTTTTAAATGTTGGTTTCTAATGTATAATGTCGTCCAGTTATTCGGTTATAAATATAATGGTGTAATATACCATAAGTGTTTTATTTACTGCTTCTACGTGCATTTAGGTACGATTTGTTTTGGCAGACATAGACATATAAGTTCTATTGGCTGAATCGGCTATTGTATCTTAAGTCGTTTAAGTTCAATGTGGTTTAATATGTATATATGTGTTTATATATTTATAGTATATATATATATATATATATATATATATATATATATATATATATATATATATATATATATATATATATATATATTATATATGCCTTTGTGTATTTATGTAGTTTTATAATGTATCTATATCATGTATGTTTATATTATATAATGTACCTAACGTATATATGTTTATATAATCTAACGTATTTATTTTAATGTATCATTTAGATCTATAATACACTTAGTTATAATTTATAGTAGTTCAAATTAGTTTTCATTATATTATACCCACTTCTTTTCTCTCTGCACCACTCTAAGGTTGACTGTGAGATAATGCGCATGGCATTAAGTCCGCCTTTATACTATTGTGTATATAAAGATTTAATAAATAAATAAATAAAATAAAATAAGTATCCCATATTAACAAAAAAGTTGTGTTTTTTATGTATAAAATGTCTAAACGTACATGGATAAAACTTATCGTACAGGCGTGTAGACGCTTCCCCCCCGTGGGATCTCCACCTTGTCGTGGTGGGGGGGCTCAGTAACCGTGGATTGGTGACCCGCGGTGAAGCTAAGAGGGATCCAGGAGGGGACGCTCCGCGTGGGCTTGACGGGGCCTGCGCAGGATGCGTCCAACGGTGCGGGTGCGGGGGACAGTTCTGTCTGTCCCTCGCAGTCGGGTGCGGTCGCGGGAGGAGAGGCGTGTCGGTGTTGCGTTGCCGCGCGCCCTATCTCTCGCGACCAAATGGGGGCGCACCATTCGATGCGTCGCGGTGGGGCCGCAGAGGAAGAGGAGATGCGGTGTTGCGTTGCCGTCCTCCCTATCCTCTGCGGCCGCTGGGTGTTTTGGCGGCGGAGCCCAACACCTTAATCCGCCGCCAAGGGGGTTTTGTTCGGGGCCCGCCTGACCATCTGGCGGGCCGATACCCGTCGGGGGGTTGCGACGTATGCTTGGGCGAAACCCGACCCTCCGACACACGGGTACATGAGGCACACGGGTTGGTTTTTAGTCAGTAAGAGTCTGACAGTCCCCTTCGCCCATCCCCCAGGGCGGAGGGACTCCATGAGGATTTTCCAACCCGAAACCAAAAAAAAAAAAAAAAAAAAGGCGTGTAGACGCTTATAAATCTTCTTGTACATTTCCTGTATCGAATATAGCAGGAGCGAATCTTAAGTACAAGTAATAGGCATAAGGGTATCATTACACCTGCACTAGCTCACTATTTACTTGAGCCTCACAGCAGCTAGCTGATAAACGTTTTAAAGGAAGACACTTACATTCACGGCATCACTATTAATCGCACAGCACATGTGCGTCGTTTTCGCCAGATATTAAGGCCTTTTTAAGCTTGGTATTGACCAAACACTTCAATCCTTCATAATTTTTAGATGAAAGACTATATTATAACCATAAGTCTATTTCGGACTACATATACTTACTTTAAATGGGATATTAAATGTAAATATTTTGAATTAAATACTTAATGGTTAAGACTACTTTTACGTGTTTCTATATATTGAAGTATCATGATTGCAATACAGGTTTTCCTCATACAGCTACACTCTGTCAACTTTTCAGAATACATATAAAATTAGTGTAACGTCCCCTTCATAAATTTTACCCGAAAATGCCATTATCTGCAGCTGTGACGTTTCCACCGTTTTTTTTTTGGAAATTGATCCAACCGCAAATGTTTCCTCTGACTTATAAACCATTGCCGGCAGGGCGGGCAGGAAACACCCTATTTAGTTTGTATGGGCACAAGGGATCTATCCCTTTATTAAGCCTACGTACGGTCTACTGTTTCCCCGTTGTTTACTTCGTGACCAGCTCACATAATATTTCTTCCTGCACCCATACGTTCCGCAAAAAACATTTTAGCGAAAATGCGAAAGAAAATACTCGCACAAAAGTTGCGAGCACTCTTATGTAACAATTTTATTACCCGCCCGTTCGCAAATGGTTTGGCTAAATTGCAATATGCAGCTGAATCCGTAAAACGTTCGAAAAACAAATCTTCCTGTGCCAGCCATACATTATATTCACAGGGAAAACGTAAAGCTATACGGCCAGTGTATTCAAATGCCTAATAAATACTCGTTTGAATAAAATCAGCGTATCGCTCCAATTTTTCTATGGGTTTGATGAGTCAGTCGCAAAAGCACGTCCATTGTTCAACCGATACAAATTGGATATGAAAAAAATCTTTCTGATTCCTATACTTAGTCGCGGTTTTAACAGTGTCGATTGCCCTGAGTTTTTGCCGTGCTGACGCCATGATTGATATCCTGGAGGCACGAAGGAGATGCCATTCCCCATCACAAATTGTTCCGCGTCATTAGCCGAGTACGTCTAATCGCTGGCTAGGACATTGCGTGCACGCATCACGGTCGGTCAACTTCAGCCGGCTTATTATTAGAGTAACTGGTTTCCTTGACAAAACATTGTTTTGTTTCTATGGCGACATAATGATTGTTTGATAAACATGTGGTCTGTTTGTCGTCTTTGTGTTTGCACATCTCTGTTTTGATGATTTTGTTTTCACTACAAGGTAAGATTGGCAATTCCAATCTTGAGTGATCACTCGGTCGTGTAACATATTGATAATGACTTTAATATCAATTAGGTAAACTATTACATTAAGGCTCTCTTTTACTACCTCTAAGTAAGCGCAAAATTAGAACGAAATTTGTATGAATTTATTTGCTAAGTAGTTAAACCAGAACTTATTGAACAGTTGTGAATCAGGCGCTTAATGTTTCTACCCAAGCTTTAGTAGTACCTACTGATATTTTTATATTATCAACAGCAAACAAACAAATTATGACATGGCATAGAAAATTAATATCAGAAATCGGTAGGTATATAGGTACTTATCAAACAGTACCTACCTATTCGATGAAATTATTTGGCTGTCTATATTTGGCGAGTAAATAAATTTTAACAATAACGACCTGGAAGGCTTCATGAAATGTATACCTGGAATTTGTATTGTATAAATTCAAGAAATTATTAATATTTTTACGTAACCGATATAAATTTTCCTACAATGATGAAGATAAACACTAACAGAGGGTGAAATTCAAAATTTATTTTAAGTGAGGGGAGAGCTTCATATATCGTGATAACTCCCAAGTTAACAATGATCGTAAGCCTACACCATACAATATTGGCCTAGGGAGCTCAAGTAAAAGGGTTCCCGTGTTGTTTAGAAGTAACGGCACACTGTATGGGCATAATTCCTTTCGTTGAATATTAGGAGAATTTCACGTACGCATAAATTGTTTGTAGGTATGAGCCGTATTTGTTGTTAATTCTGACACTGTCTTCATACATACATACATACATAGACTCACGCCTGTTTCCCTGAAGGTGTAGGCAGAGGCATATTAAACGCCCACTTTTCACCAGTGTTTTGATCCCACGTAATAGGTGGCGAGCCTATTGCCGCTTATTGGGCAATTTTGTTTGCCAGAGCCTCGTCCGTTGATCGGCAGGTGCACCACTTGCAGGTGAGGTTGACTTGGGACCCTAAGTTGTTGGTGGGAACCCTATGCACCCTTCAAAACGTGAATTTTAAGGTGTACTTACCTACCTCATAGCACATTAACTTATGACTTCTTTATAGTTTAATAAGTTGCCTGCATGATCATTATTAGGAACTGTTTCAGTCTTTTGCTAATATTTTATAGTTAAATAGCATTAAAAGGATATGCTATACATCCCCCACGTGGGATCTCCACCTTGTCGTGGTGGGGGGGCTCAGTAACCGTGGGTGTACCTCAAACTCAAACGTGAGGGGACGCTCCATGTGGGCTTGAGTGAGGCCTGCGTAGGATGCGTCCCAAGGTTCGGACAGTTCTCTCTGTCCCTCGCAGTCGGGTGCGGTCGCGGGAGGAGAGGCGTGTCGGTGTTGCGTTGCCGCGCGCCCTATCTCCCGCGACCAAATGGAGGCGCACCATCGTTGCGTTGCGGTGGGGCCGCAGAGGAAGAGGAGATGCGGTGTTGCGTTGCCATCCTCCCTATCCTCTGCGACCGTTGGGTGTTATGGCGGCGGAGTCCAACACCTTCATCCGCCGCCAAGGGGGTTTCCGTTCGGGGCCCGCCTGACCATCTGGCCGGCCAATACCCGTCGAGGGGTAGCGAGGAATGCTTCGGTGAAAGCCTACCCTCCGACACATGGGTACATGAGGAGCACGGGTTGATTTTTAGTCAGTAAGAGTCTGACAGTCCCCTTCGTCCTTCACCCTCAGGACGGAGGGACTCCATGAGGATTTTCCAACCCGACACCAAAAAAAAATATATATGCTATACATCCAGTTGCTACTCGTACACATTTCGCAAATCCACGTCTAATTCAATACCAGGTACAATATTTCAAAACAGACTTGCTTGATATATTACACTGAAACCTAATAAAAGCTTTATATATCTCATTTTCAACGAATACATTTTTTGTACTTACCAGAAAAGTAGCAAGATTTTATTGAAATCAACCTATGTAAAATCTGAAAAAATCTGCTCCAAGATTTCGCCGGCGGCGATGACCCGTGTTTCATACATAATATATTACATTGATGCGAGTCCCACGTTAAAAGCAGCCTCAACCTCCGCTTCTTTAACTGAAAAATGTCCTTTTTCTGATTGCTTTGCTGATCCCGTAAGATTGCGCTAATGTTTGCCGACAGTCGTAAGGCCTCGTGTTTTATTTCCGGGACGGTCGAACCAGGCCGGACGAAGTGTTATTGCGTTTTCTGTTAGGAAATTCTAAATAACAACACGAAGTCTACTACTGTATATATTATGTAGATGCCAATATATCTCTGAACAGTACTCTCTAAAGCTTTACACGGAAAACAGAATGTTGAAACAATACATTGTGAAAGATATACCTACAGATGTATATACGTATGCATTTCTTCTTATCCTTTCCGCCACAAAAAGATGAGGAACAAGTACAATATCGCATTTATAATATTGGGTAAGTCTCACACACGTATAAGCCCTTGACAATAGCGTATTGTTGGATGTTAATGACATCACTAAGTCGCAAGACGAAACAATGCCCTCGCACGAACGGATTCGTCGTTTACACGTGTTTCGTCAGAGCAAGTTGATGACACTTACTCATTAAGCTTATCGTTCAAGTAACATTTCGTCACGTTGATAAAGCATTCTCGTAAGCTCCTGCTACTATATATAATATATAACGTATGGCGGTAACTAGTGAAACGCGATAATGTGTTGACACGTTTGCCTCTGCAAACATTTATCTAACTGTAATTTAAGGCACGCTTGTGCAACCTTAGCTTTATGGTATTCTACGTACAGTTTTCTTGTATGCCTTTGATGCACTATGATAGTTAACCAGTTCTGTGTTAGGTGTAAATATGCTTACTTTTTTATGATTAATAGTAACCCTAATATGTTCCAAAGCAAATCTATACGATATATCTACGTTATCTAGATCGGTGTTCTAGTGTGGTTTGTTATAATTTCGATCTAATTATTTATCAAAATCTTCACATATTTGCACTGAAATGAAATTAGAAGTCGCACTGTTTAGTTAAGAGAAAATCCATGTGGTGTTTTCATACTTAGTTATTCAGTCAAGCGTCATACCTTTCAGAACAATTATAGCTGGTAAATAAATAGAACGGAAAAGAAAACATTACATTACATAAATTCCTTCATAACAATACATATCCGTTGTATTCTACTAACTGCTGGTAACAAGGTATCTATTTCATTAAGGCAGTAATTAGAAATGCTTTTAATTTTGATTAAAATGTATGATTGAAAGCAGCGGTAGCCTGTTAGAGATAACAAAAAACCCCAAAAGACCCTATCCCCTATTCTCTTCTCCCTCATCCCACTCCTCATCCTATCCCTTTTCCCAACCCCAAGGGGCGGCAACGCACTTGTGCCTCCTGTGCTGTTACTTGTGTCCATGGGCGGCGGTAATTGCTGACCATCAGGCGATCCGTCTGCTCATTTGCCGCCTATTACTATAAAAAAAACTACCATGCATGTTGGAGATAACAAAATACTACACATCGGATTCGTAACCACGGCGCACAACACTGACTTTTCGAAGTTATGTGTGTATTAAATTATGTCTCGGAGAGCACGTTAAGTCGTTATGGGGTACAAGAACCTACCTACTTCCGAATAAACTAGCACTGGTCTAAACCATGGAATATTGGTATCTCATTGCAGAGGTCCTTAGGCAGTCGCTTTGTGAAAAACCTAAAATTAAGTCTGGTTAGTTAAAAAGCGGGCCCGGGTTGCAACAGGGATAACGCGAGGAGGAAGATGAAGCGATTAGAATTGTTAAATGAATAATCATCATCCTTGATCGCTTATTACTCTGACAACAGTAACAGTGCATATTTCCAAGTAGTAGCATCTCTAATCACATTGTCCAAAGTTAAAGGGACGAGTGCTAACCCTAATTGAATTTGTTTATTTAGGTAGATAAACGGCATACGTGCCTACTTCATGCATATACGTGTGCTCAAACATTTGAATACTCTCGCCATCTCTCACAAAGTTAAGAGAGTGGCAATTAGCGTTAAAACTGTATGAAACTACGTAATATTAAATAAAGGGTTTTAAACGCTGGCGAAGTGGGCCTATGTCAACACACGCTTGACGTTTTCTGTGTCTCTCAACGTATTATGAGCGTTAAAAAACAAGCATGCTTTGGTGATTATAGCTCCACAAAATTTAGTAATTATTTTGATTGCAAAGATTGATTTTGGTTTCAGAAATTCTTTAATACTACATTTATGAACTGACTGCACCAATGACGTTGTTGATGGTAGTTTAAACCTTACTATACAATTTAATAAACCGAAATTGTTGAGTGGATATTATAGTATTTTGTTATCCATAGTGGCAGTGAGTCTCATTGGTTCTCATTAGCTGATAAAGTTACCAACAATATCAGCTACACTCCGTCCTATCCTAGCTTACGTCCTATCCTGTTAAAACAGGTTAGGACTATGACTGCTTTATTTACTCACATCCGTCGGAATTGTGACCTTTAGGTCACAATACCGACGGCTGTGAGTAAATAGGAAGACTTAAACTTAAGCCGGTTATAAATAGAGTCGATCGCGTTAAGAAAACACGAAATTAATTATACAGGGTGTAAGGGATGGTGTATGTAAAACCGATACCAGTGATTCAGTACATGATATATGGCCATTGGCGGTCGAATTTTCCGGATTTTTTTTATGAATTTTCCGATTTTTCTTTTGCATTTTTTTGCCATATAATGTAATAAAATAGTAACTATAGTCGACCCGCATTAATATTTTTGTAAAATTCTAAAAATTAAACATGAACATGGCGCTTTTACTCTGATTTGATATCGGCCGCGGCGCGCGGCCGCAACACAGTAAGCGCATCAGTACATCGAAATCACTGCCGCCACCATCCGCCTCTGTAGGGCCGTAACAGCTGATAATGCGAGTTTGCGTGTTCCTATTTACATCGCATTTTTTTGGAAAATTGTCGAGTTCTTACATTTTGTCCGGAAAATTCGATTATTGGTAGATCCCATACGGATTCATCGGTAAAACATAGAGCTTTGCTCTAATGTAGTTGGCAATCCCTGGTATAAAGTTTGATAATGAGTTGTTCGTCTCTTTGCAAATATACTATTTGCTTCCAGTATTTTTCTTACTCGCCCTGAAATGAAATCTGCTACCTACCGTACAAAAATACGTAATAAGTTTACTGAAATAAGCCTTTAATACACAGATGGTAAGTAGTACCTACTAAAAATGGAGAGTAGGTACGTTACATAATAAACTCATAATCAAATGACGGAAAGATAAGTAAACTATACTTATAACCGTTTCGGCACTTTAGTAGAAGATAAAACGTAATTAGAATAAAGCAATTAGTACAATAATTACAATGAAAGTTGGAATCAACTTTTGCCTCGTGCTCTATGAAAATTCATACACCATTACTATATCAACATGGTGGAGGTTGCGAAGTTGTTTTATTAACTCTTAAAAGTACGTCGTAAACCCAGCCTCGTGTATGAGCCTAGCTGGGTTACAAAGCTTTTTTGCCTTATTAAGTCTCGTTCGGACTAGGGAAGTATGAAAATAACCAGAGTGTGGAGTGACATCCTCAGCTACGCACCGCACACTGTCACGCCACCCGTCTTCCGTCCCTTTATGAAAACGATCAGCGTTCGTAGATTTAATGCACGCTAGCCCATTGTTTATGTCGAAGTAACCACGGTGAAAGTTTCACACCGCAATTAGATCAAATTGATGGCGTTCGAGGAAACAACCATGAGGAAGCGCACGAGAAAACCATTTAGCGTTGTTCTCAATGAAATATTTATTAGCTTTGTATTTATGAAGAATTGATCCGCAGTGTATTAACCACAGGTATTAAGCGCTGGAGTAAAAGCGGATAATTGCACCAATTATACAACGTACCAATGATTATCTGAAATAGAACCCAGGCTTTAAGATGGTGCGCTTTTTAAACTGGTGTGGGATATGCTTGTCATATGTTTGAAAAATGGTTCAATTAGTTCCTTGTACTACTGTAAAGATTATCTACATAAAGAATCTTTTAATAATTATATTTCCATAAAAGTTAACCTGACGTAGAATTTTAGTAAAGTAGTATATACTAGGTCTCTCTCTAAAATACATAGCATGCTGTGGTTGCATACTTTTCTTAGTCGCATAAGGCTTTCTTAAGGTGCCGATCCTCATTAAAGCAAAGTAGAAGGATAGCCCTAACAATGTTTTGGACGGCGCAGTGTGCGATCTGGTTTACTAATGTTTGCCATAATTTAAAATGCCATAATTTCATATGCCATACTGGTATTTGCCATAATTTAATTAGAAATAACGCTTCAGTTGTCATAATCGTGAAATGACATAAAATGACTTTCACTAATTCCATTGGTCATAATCGATCAAGTGTCATAATAATTTAAATCCATAAATGTATTTGCTATAATTTTCGTTTTCAATAATCTTAAACAACTTCATTTTATTAAACTAGTGTGAAGAATGTGGACTAAGTTGACGGAGCCCTGCTTCGCAGGGCTCCTGTTTTTGGATTAAGGGTCAAAAGAGAACCCTTACCTAACCTAACCTATCCGAGTCGGATTGCACTGAGTCGGGGTGTTAACGATATTTAATTCAACTTCAGTTTATTAAACTAGCGTGAAGAATGTGGACTAAGTTGACGGAGCCCTGCTTCGCAGGGCTTCTATTTTTGGGTTAAGGGTCAAAAGAGAACCCTAACCTAACCTATCCGAGTCGGATTGTACTGAATCGGGGTGTTAACGATAATTAATTTCGACCTAACAATATTATGTATAATTTACATTATTATATCAAATTTTGATTATGTCAAGAGTCGATTATGAGATGTGTTACTTATGGAAACTAATTATTATGATATATGTTGTTATAGAAAGTCATTTTATGGCAAATAAAAGTTATCACTGTTGAGTTATTAAGGCAAACGTTATTAGTATAAATGATAATAGTGCAAATAAATATTATGATCGGGGATGATTATGGCAAACATTATTAGTGCAAATGAATTTATGGAAAACGAGAGAATACCGTGCGATCTGTTATTATTAGTAGAGCAGAAAACTGACGCTGAGTCAGTAGAAATATAGAATAATTTTATAAATAACAATATATTTATTAACTTGTTCATACAAGGGACTACTACTAAGATTTTCTATAGTAACAATAATTAAAGATATCCCATAAAAATTATGAGTAATGAGAACCAATACGAAGTATATGCGATACCTTAAAATAAATATCAAAAATTGCACATAACCTGAGACGATCTCGATCGTGAGCTTTCTTGACGCTCGCTTCGCTCTTCTTTCTTCTCTTCTCAGATCGAGAATATCAGCAGTTATAACATATTAGTCCTACATTTGTAGAGAAGGGTAGGTAAGCCCAAAGTCCATTATGCTAGACAAGTGCGGGTTGTCAGACTGCACAAGTCTTATGAAAAGTTTTCTCACGATTCTTTTTTTCAGGTTGTTTTATAGTTTAATAGTTAATACGCACATAGCTTCAATAACTTGATCCTCCATGATCCTCAGCGTAGTAGTTTGTCAATCTTAACAATCTTTCCACTAGGTTATTGCTGCCCTGTTAACAGCTCCAATCAATAACGCCACACACATAATACAATGTGCATCTAAATATGTGTAGCAACGATGGTTGCCTCGCAGATCGATGTATTGCTGCAGTACCGCACTAACGTGTCCTAGTCCACATCACCGTCTTAACATTATCCTGGTAGCATTACAATCTTGGCAGTTGGAGCCTGGAGTATGCTTTCTAGTCTAAACAGATATGACAGAATTTAAGCTTTTGCACTGAGCAATGCCATCTGAACTGGTGGTGAAGCAATCAAAATGACGTTTTGTTGAGCACTTTAAAATTGTTTACACGAAATAAAGATTCATTTGATTTCTCTGCATCCCTAAGGGATAGCAATTTTCCATGCCTTAGTTAGTAGTACTTAGTAGTCCATAAAGTTTCAAATTTACTGATCTTTTAGCCCATTATGTCTACTAAGTAGCTATTTTACAAAGATATAGAGAATCATATAAGACTATAAGAAAATTAATTTCTAATGCACTCATAACTCTCATACGCAATCTAAGAAGGTTCGTAATTGAATATTAATGATCGTCGAGATCAAACGCTCGTATATTTATGAAACTTTCATTAAAATAACCATAAAGTAGATATTTAAGTACCTAGGTATATTAGATACTTTAGTAACACCGCAATTACCATTACCTAATAAAGACTAAAATGAATGGGTAATAATTATTTAGTCCATGTAATTATGTAGCCCTATGAGCACCTCTGCCTTCCGTATTATATCGGTTCATTTAGGTGTTCCAAGATTATCCCGCATAGATAGAAAGACAGACAGGCTGTCACTCGGACAGATAGAGGAACAACACAATTTTATCTAGAAAAAATAAGAAAATCCAATATTCAACTGCACCGTCGCTATAACTATTGCTTAATATATTTAATATGCTTTAACTTAAACCTAGGTATCTATTACGACAATATTATAAATATAAATCGTTAAGATCTCGCAGCCTTACAGGAGCTTCATTAACGAATATACTGTTATAAGATCACTTGATGAAATCCCTATGAGCTACTTGCTGTAGAGGCGTAATATCAAAAAGTCTGTAGCTATATACAAAGGTACTCTGTGGTCTGTAGGTATTTTCCATAAAGTAAGGATACTAATAGAGACCGCCGCATGAGGGATTCGTTTTCATTATGAAGTAGTTTTTAAGATATCAACATTCAAATATTTTTTGCCCAGATGGGTCATAATTTGTTACGGATGAATTAGAAACAGAAATGAAAAATTTTATTATTTAACAACTACAATAATCTTTTTTTATAAAAACAATTATCAGTGATCATATCACGGAAGAAACACTTCTGAAACTCTAAAACAGTATCTATACTATAATAAAACTGTAGAGGTGAAAAAGTCTGTACAGTAAAGATATTTTGGCGAAAATTAGCTAAAAAACCTAGGAAAATGCTAAAAAGCAATACTTCATATTTTTTTGAATTTATGTGTGTCTGTCTGTCTTTCCCTATATTGCTAAAGATCTCTGAAATGGCGAAATTGATTTCAATAAAACTTACACTCACGTACAAAGGATACTCAAACCTATAAAATAGTATATGTTCCCACCACGGGTAACCAGACTCTCATAATCATTACCAAACCAAGTACGGTCAAGCGTCTTTGACGCTATATTAATCACTTCATATTTACTTATTTATAAACACATTAAGGTATTTATAACTAATACATATTTTTTCTCAGAAGGCTATTCATTTCCTCTCGTTAATATAATAATAAAATTTATATTGATTTATGAAAGGGAAAATGCGATATCGACTATTTTATTCTGCACAATGGCAGACGGACACGACGTATAAATCAGAAGAACGACGTTCAAATACTTTTTTTTGTACTTAGTTAGACTGCAATTATTTCAAATATATAATTTGGCCAATATACGGATTAAGCTAAACTGTACAATAAATTACAGATCGTTTTGTTAATTGGTTACACAAATATTCCCTTATACATCGAAAGTGTTGTCTCTGAAGAACTAACCATAACCAACTTACAAGATGAATTATAGGAAAACTAGAGGACGCCAGCAGCTACGCCTGCATTTTTTTTAAATTTAACCGTTTTGGCCTATCCCGTGGGAATTTCGGGAAATCCCTTCTTAGTGCACCCCTACGGTCCCCAAGGAACATACATGCCAAATTTCAGCTCCCTGCGCCCAATAGTTTCGGCTGTAGCGTGTCTGTCAGTCAGTCAGTAACGCAAGGATTTTATATATTAAGATTACAGGAGAAAGATTGGAGATTGAACGAAAAAAACATACATACATATACTCACGCCTTTTCCCCGTCGGGGTAGGCAGAGACAACGGAACGCGACTTACTTCTATCCATACAAACCTCACGCGCTTCCTCTACATTCATTACTCTTCTCATACATGCTCGCCGGTTCCTAAATCGGAATCCTATCCATCAGTCTCACCCCACAGATACTACGCAGTGATCGCATCTTAACTGCGTTAATTCTGCTTTCATGAAAAAAAAATCACGTTTAAAAAAACATGATACCATCATGCTTTTTTTTTATTTTATTAGTTAATTATAAAAATTAATGTTGATTTAACTGTCTCAGTCGTTGCATTTATTGTAGTGCTTTGCTGTCATGTGGTCTGTTTAATAACTTAGATGGCTCTAAATCACTTAATGCGATGTCATCTAAATTCTTCACTCGACTTAAAGCTACATATATCTGACCATGCGCGATTTTTTTTCCCAAGATCTATCACTGCCCTCTCCAATGTTGTACCTTGGAGCTTGTGAACAGTGACAGCCCAACTTAAAATTAGCGGGAGCATTAACCTCTCAACATCACCGTAACCTTTATTCGCTTGAAAAGTTGCAGATGCTGATGTGATTGATACTAGATCCTCCGCATCTTTTACCCTAGTGCCCACAGTTTGATCATCAAATTTAATGAACACTGCTTCGGGCAGTTCTCCTGCTTCTAGTTGATCACGGCGAAGGGCTGGCTACTTTATTTTTTTAATAATTACCATTGCTCCGTTGACTAGTCCGTCTGAGACCGCCATATTCCTTCTTAACATCACCCTGGAGCCTACGCCTATTTTTATGCTGTGTAACAATCCTCCACACTTGTTTGATTTTTATATTTATTTTGTAACTTTCATTTTAACCCGTAAACCTAACTTTAAAAAAAGTTGACCTAGAAAGTTATGTACTTCTTTACTTAAAACGTAAGCAAATTGTAATTTTATGATTAAATTTAAAAAAAATACTCGCTTAATATATATACTTCTCATTCATTTTATAAAAATAAATCTGCATGAAAATTATCAATTCTCTAATAAATAAATAACGAATTTATTGGGGACCTAGCTTCCCCACGTGTGTATATGTGTTGCTTGAAATCGCGTGTATCGCTAAGGGTTAATATTTATCTATAGAAGACTTTCTGCCTGGTCCAAAATTTGTATTTTACATTTTTATGGAAATAAATATATGACTTTGAGTTTACAGTAGTAAAAAAACCGACTTCAAAAACTAAAAAGTAAAAAATAATAAAGTTTGACGACCGGTTGGCGAAGCGGTAATGTAAGCGACTGCCACGCCGAAGGTCGCGGGTTCGATTCCCGCTCAAGTCAAACATTTATGTGCGTGAATTCTGTGGATGTTTGTCTTGGTCTGGGTGTTTCTATGTATAATATGTATGTATTTACAAAAAAAAAGTATATAGGTATGTATGTTTATCCATTGTCTAGTACCCATAGTACAAGCTCTGCTTAGTTTGGAACTCGATGGTGTTGTGTGAATGTGGTAGAATATTATCATATTATATTATTATTATTTAATATTAATTAAATATCTATTATTTATGCTTATGTGCTATTTACTACCTAATAGGTTTGAAGTCGGTGCCAAGCCTTAAACAAATAATGATATTTTAATAACTTAAATGAATACCAGCAAATTCATTATCATCATCATCAGCCTGCTGTAGTCAACTGCTGGATATAGGCCTCTCCAATGGCACGCCACTGAGCCCGATTTTCGGCTCTTTGTGTCCAGCCGCTACCAGCCACTTTGCGTATATCGTAATTCCACCTAGCCGGAGGGCGTCCTATACTACGTTTGCCAAGGCGCGGTCTCCACTCTAGAACACGCCTACTCCAACGGTTATCAGTGGGCTGGTCACATTCAGCTTGCTAATTCTTTGAGCTGATGTCGATTACCTTGGTTCTCTGTCGGATCACTTCCTTACGAATTTGATTCTTCAGAATCTCCGAGCATAGCCCTCTCCGTAGCTCGCTGAGCAACCTTAAATTGGTGGACTAGTTGCACCGTCAGTGTTCACATCTCGGCACCGTAAGTCATAACGGGTAGGACGCACTCGTTGAAGACCTTTGTCTTAAGGCTTTGCAGTAGGGAGGACGAAAATACTTGACGGAGTTTTAAGGCTTGGCACCTACTTCAAACCTATTAGGTAGTAAATAGCACATAAGTATAAATAATAGGTATTTAATTAATATTAAATCTTTATAATTTTTTACTTTTTAGTTTTTGAAGTCGGTTTTTTTAACGTAGTTACGGAAATATTGCAGTATAGCTTATAGGTACATCACAATAGCGCAAAGGCTACCTTATTTTGCAATAACTGTCACCCACATCGGCGAATCCGTGGGCCCAAGCTAGTCTGTAAAATAAAAGTATCGATAAAGTTATAACGTCACTATGTTTATGCGTCACAATCTTTATACGAATAAATCAAAATGTCTATGAATGAAGCCTCAAAGTTTCGAATGAAGTTCTATTAAATTTTGACGGATAATGAGTGGCCACCTGTGTCAGACCTTTTAGTTGCAACAACTGTCACCCACATCGGCGAATCCGTGGGCCGAAGCTAGTCTGTAAAATAAGAGTATCGATAAAGTTATAACGTCACTATGTTAATGCGTCACAATCTTTATACGAATAAATCAAAATGTCTATGAATGAAGTCTCAAAGTTTCGAATGAAGTTCTATTAAATTATGACGGATAATGAGTGGCCACCTATGTCAGATCTTTTAGTGATGGTCTTGCGATCGGATCCCTCCGTCTATAAGATTTATATAAAGTCTAAGGTATTTTCAAAACAAATAAGATTTCATTTCGAAATTATTGTACCGCCACCTGTTGAACAAGAACTGAACTAACTTACGTTTCCGTAGTCTGCCTCTACTGTGTGATATGGCAGTACTGTCAGTTTTCTAAAGATGGCGTTTCAGGATTGCAAAGTGGCCTGTAAGTTGTAGTACGCTGAACTTTGGTTAGAGCGCATTATACTCAAACCATCGCTCTAGCGTTATCCTTGGCAGCATTTGACTTTTGTCTTGGAGCTCGGGTCTATGGCTTTTAGAGCATTACAGGCGCGCTATTGGTATTTTGGCGTAAATAGGTAGGTACTCTATTGGTGTTTCATGGATAATTCATGAGCTTACCTTCGAGCGGTCTAGTGGAGGGAAACAGCTTCATTGTCTTAGCGTGTCGAACAGCTCTTCAAGTCGAGGTTTTCTATAAACTGTGGCCTGTGGCGATCTGCTTAACTTGCCAACCTATTGTTACACCACTGCGTATCCATAACTGCCGATATCAGCTTCTGTTATTCGACATACGTGCCGAAATGTGATTATTGTTGGAGGTTGGACTGTTGGCTTAATGAACTTTAATACCTAGTGACTCTCTCTGCTAAGAGATGAGGTTGAGGCCGTGGGTTCGATTCGCACTCAGGATAAATCTTTCTGTTAAAAGCACGATAGTTTGTTTGTCTAGGTTTAATTTATCTATAAGTAATTTATACTATGTTAACCTCTCCTACCCAGTGGCGTAGTAAGGGGGGGCGGCGGGGGCGGTCCGCCCCGGTTGTCACCCTTTTTTGGGGTGCCACCCATCCAAAATAAGGGTGACACCCCAAACTTGACTTTAAGACAATGTAAGTACAAAAATATAAAACAACATAGGCTAGTGCCTGAACTAGTCTGCTGGGCTAGTGCCCAGCACTACGATTGACCAAGTCAGCCTGGGGAAGTTAGCACGTAATTGTTAGGTATCAACTAAAAAAATAAAAATAAAAGGTTGCTCGCCATCTTCCGCCCCGGGTGCCACCCAAGCTAGCTACGCCACTGCTCTTACCACATCTAGACCATAGAATAGACTATCTAGTTTGGGAGTGAGTGATTTACCTCATCATGGAACTGATCCCATGCTACTATCGTGAGGTCACGTGAACACTATGGTCATCTGAATGACCGGGAGTGAATAGTGTCGACCGGTTGGCGCAGCGGGAGTGTAAGCGACTGCTACGCCGATGGTCGGGGGTTCGATTCCCGCTCAAGTCAAACATTTGTGTGCATGAACATGGATGTTTGTCTTGGTCTGGGTGTTTCTATGTATAATATGTATGTATTTACAAAAAAAAAGGAAATATATGTAATCTTAATATATAAAATCCTTGCGTTACTGACTGACTGACAGACAGGCTACAGCCAAAACCATTGGGCGCAGGAAGCTGAAATTTGGCATGTATGTTCCTTGGGGACCGTAGGGGTGCACTAAAAAGGGATTTACCGAAATTCCCACGGGATCGGCCAAAACGGGTAAATTAAAAAAAATGCAGGCGTAGCTGCTGGCGTCCTCTAGTAATAATATATAATAATAATATTTGCAGCATTCAAAATTGCTATTTGTTGTCGAACAAAAGACTAGACTTGATAGGCTCTTGCATTTAACTAATTGCTATAGGTAGGGGGTGTATTGTTGAAGAAAAGATACTTGTATGTTTATGATTATTATATTTAAACAATCAATCATTACAATTACAAATTGATGATATGTACCTATCTATGAAAAATAATAAGCCTTTTCGAACGATTGGAAAATGACACCTACGTAATTAGCTACAATAATTTTGTTTACTAAGAATTATATAAATCAACACGCTCGTTAAAACGCGAGCGACAATCAATAATTGATACAGTGGATACGAAATTTGAACATAGAATACAATATCTACATTGGAATTAAATGCAAAATTAAAAATGCTACAATCGCCTAGCATATACCCAATTTAAGTACATTGGCTGGTGTTGATAGTGTTGTAAAGAAAAGGGAAATTTGAAATATCGAGATTTTGCATCGATAAAATATCGAATATATAGCATAGCGCAGTAAAAGCTATTCAAAGAAAAATCAATCAACTTTGCATAGACTTAACAGCAGCTAGAAGTTTACTTAAATTTTCTTTTCGCTCACATTCAATACTATGTTTCGTTTGTTGGCTCAACTGCCATATTTTTGCAAGCTTTTTAAATTGTGCATTACATTCAACAATTTCAACCTACTTTCAACTGATTTTCACTATTTAGCTAAGATGTAACATTTCATGTAAACTTACTCAAATTTATCATCTAAGTATCTAAAGTGGATATCCAGTTAATAAAGTGAAGCATCAAATATTATACAGAAATCACTGGATAAGAAAATTTTGTAAAATAATAATTCCTGTTAACTGTAATAACATATTTAGTAGAATATTATATATCATAGTAGAAAATAACGTTAATACGAAAATAATTCATAACATAATGATGGTCAGTCTAAAAAGGCTTTTGTTATATTGTAGAAAAAGATAAACATCACAAAAATATACAGGCGAGATTTATTTTTGCAGTTTTTAGAAATGGTTTAAATCTCGTTTATGTCAAATACTTCTACAATATACTCAAATACCAAAATTACAAAAATCAATTACATTAAATTAAACTATCACAGTAGACAGATCATTTACTTCAAGAGTGCGCTTTCTACTTTTGACATAGTCGATAAAATTTTATTGCACGAAATATATAAATTCATTAACATCTAAATTTAATTTTTAAGTCTTAGACTCTATTCATTGACCAAAGATGTAGGTACAAAACATTCGGTTTTTAGAAAACTACAAAAATCTGATAGTAATGGTATTTTGTATTTAAGACGTGTACACGAAATATTTTGCTTATTTATTTAAAAGATACGTAGGAAAATCTAAAAACACGTTTCCACCAATATTATGTTGCATCATAACCATGCGTTTTCACTTATCTATCAAATACTGATTTAGCAGATATTGTTCAATGTGTGAAACAATAATATCAGTGGAAGCTCTGCAACGTTTAGAAATACCTAATTTCTTATCTTTGGACTGTATTTTAGGTATCCACTAGGTTTGAGCGTTGTAAAATTAAAGAAAATATATAGAAAAATTAAAGTCAGGTACAGATTTCATTTCGAACAGTTTTAGCGAGTTATTTAACTTAGTGAAAGCATCTAATGTGCAATGCTACTACATATATTTAAATGGCACATTCAAAGACAGACAGATACTTTAACAATATAAGTGATATAAGAATTAGACAACTTTACCATATCGATTACTATCGCCGTTCGCAGCACTAATTTCTTCACGAAAGAAGTTACCAATAATAATTTATTACTTACATTTTTTTAGAACAATTACTATGAAGTGGTTCACATCTTTTACATATGATTGCTCTATAGCTATTTTATAGCAAATTATTTATATATTGCAAGTGGTAAAAGACAAATTGACTCAAGCGCCATTTTCGGAGGCATATGTGAAATTAGCGTTTGTTTTCAACAATAACGCTCATTTAAATTTGACTTCTACTCGTCGTGTAGTGATCACACATTTTAGGACTACTGAAAGTGCTCATGTATTAATCACTGAAGTAATAGAAATACGACATGCAAAATGAATACCCATGCATTATTATATATGTATTTACAACTGAAGATTCACTCGTCGTCATTGAGAAGGTCTGTGCACGATTTGGCTTTGGTAGACCTGGAAAGAAAGAAATAAAATTAATGTAATAATCGTAAAAGTAATAACAAATAAAAAACTGAACATACTAAGTAGGAAGGTTCGAAAAATGTACATAGTCAGTTATAAGATAAAATCTATATGGAAAAAATATAATTATGTATGTATCAAACGGTATAAAACTTTGGGTGACTGGAACCGAAATACCATAATATGTATGGTATTTCGGTTCCAGTCACCCAAAATGTTATACTTATATATTATACAGAGTGTAAAAAGACCCTTAACGAAAACTGAAATCCCATGTTGTACCAATCACTACATACATTTTTTACTTCAGCACCATACCTGGGTAATTACTGGTTCAGGAGATATTGAGGCTCAAAGTTAGTATGGAATTTTTCTAGTTAGGTACAAAATCGATGCATTTACCCCGCCAATATGTTCTTTAGATGGCCTATAACCCCATGGATAAGTAGGTATTTCGAGCATTGCACGCGCGCGCTTTTAATTGCGGCTTAAAAATTCAGAAAACTTAAAAAAAAAATCGTGTCCCAGATATTATTTTTGGTTAGTATGACTTGGCATGATGCCCACAACGAGTAGACTTCGGCTTGGTGATGGGTCTTGTGACACCCTGTATAGGTATGTACCTCATAAGGCCTGTTGTACAGGTTAATTTTCCTTATATTTTAGAGGTATATCAAGACAAGTAATAATGTGTTTCCCCATGCAAAATATTCATTCATAATATTCTTAATGAAAACACAGGACTTTTAAAATTATAAATGCTATAATGGAGGAAACAACAAGTAAATATTACCTACTGCCCGTGCGTTAACGTACTCAATAATTTATGCATTATCTATTTCATTGACGGCATTTGTTTTCAAACTAAATGCACAATGTGTTGTTTTTGTTGTTATTGGGAATCCTATAGGGTAAAAATACTTTATTTGTTTATTGGGTAGTTACCCACTAACCACAAATACGTAGTTGCATCTATTTTAATGTTATAAAGCAATAGAGTGTGTTTGTTTCGTTGAACGCGCTAATCTTAGGACCTACTGATTCGATAAGAACAATTTTGTGTTAGAATAGGCCATTTAACGCGAAAGGCACTATAACATTAGATACGCTATGAGCCACGTGTTCGGTAGCCATAAATAGCGTGGGTCAAACTGTTAGCACAGCTAGTGTTATTATAACAACAATATTATAGTGTACAATTATACATGCGTCTTATCATTCAATATCCTGATCTTTTGCGCAGTGTCGCTCAGTTGCAAATTAGGTAGTTTTAGACACTAGAAGGCATTATGTTGGATAGGAGGTTTAGCACACGCAGCACCTTTAAAGATGCACTCCGAGTTGGGCAATATCAAAGGCGGCGCGAGCGTCCGCCCGCAAAACCTCTCGTCGTCGTGGGAATCCGACTTTGGTCAGCAAGCAAAATATTATAAACTAGACGCCAGCGGCTTCGCCCGCGTCAATTATACATATAAACCTCCCTATTGAATTATTCTATCTATTAAAAAAAAACCGCATTGAAATCCGTTGCGTACTTTTTAAGATTTCAGCATACACAGACAGAAGACAGACTTTGTTTTGTACTATGTAGTGATATCAAACTACAGTTTACGCAAGGAAAACGAAGCATTGCACAGATAATTGCACATGATGATATAAAGCCATAAATATATTCTGCATTCTTTATTGCTTACCACAAGTGCCTTAGTTAGATAGTCATATTGAATATAAATATTTTTGTATTAATTAGGTATTATGAGGCCTGTTGGGTACACTGCGGTGAGTATTTTTATATAAAATGAACTGCGTTTCATTAAATTTGTAGTTACTTTATATTTCAATATTTTCAGAGCATTGCTAAGTTCAGATTTAAGGACCTACTAAGTTTAGAAGATATTAATGTGAATAAGCGTGTACATACTTTTTGGAAAACATTGACTTATTATGGAAGTGCGGTCTTTGTTGCTTAAATATAATTTTACTAATTTGAATGCCGACGACTGGGACCACCCGAAATTATACATGTATTTGACTAGCGGATAATACTGATTTTATACCAACTTACTAGATGATGCTCGCGGCCCCCATATTTTCTTTTAATTTAGTCGCTTTTTTCGATTTCTTAGTGTACTTACTCCTGCAAGCCAAATTTCTGCTTCTTGCCCCCAATAGTTTTGACTTGTCTGTCAGTCAGTCAGTGAGTAACGCATGAATTTTATATACAGAAGATTATCATGATCTCTTCTACATCAAATATTTTACTCACTGTGGGTTCCTTACTCTCCGGCAGACTCTGAGCTCGATGGGTCCGCTGCGCACCGACTTGAACAACGCCAGTGCCTCTACGTGCGCCAGTTCATGACACGCGTGCCCGTTCACCGCTAACACCTCATCGCCTGGAACCAACCACCATAGGGAGTTATAGTAACCATTAACAGAAACTTTCACAGATATTTACAATAGTAGTAGTCAGTAGCAGCCATCCTCTTAGCGTTCTCCCAATTGCAACCCGAGGCCCGCTTACTCGTCTAACCGGGTTTCACTGAATATACGCTTTTCCACAGAGCGACTGCCTATTTGACTTCCGCAACCCGATGGGATAGTGGCAGCCCATTGTTTAGGCTAGTGACAGCTTATTTAGTGGTGACTAACTCCCTAAATCGACTACCAAAGATCGAAATGACAGCCAGAACTAACAGCTTAATGCGCTCTCTGAGGTGCTTGCAAGCGATAATAATTAATTATCAATTCAATACGCGTTTATCTCCGAAAAGTCAGTGGTGTGTGTGGTGGATTCGAACCTGATACATATTCACACATGACAGTATGTTGGTATCTCCACTAGGCTAGCTACCAGTCAATAGTAGATAATATTAATGTGGAAAATATAAAAATAAACGTAACTTATTATACGCTCATTTCGCTTAACGTCTCTTCTACGCTAAGTGTATTTATACAATTTAATATAATTTATGCAAATTACCTACTTAATATTTCAATTTTATTTGTCATAAAATGTATTGGTTTATTAGTACAACAATCAGAAAAAAAAATCTGACAGAGGTACTTTTTCTTTCAGTTTATATATGTTTTCATGTATAATATCATGCGTACATTGTACGCGTTATACGTACAATACGCGGCGCATATTACACAATTAGTCGGCGTACAGTTGACTAAAATGTACATTTCGTTTTCACAGAAGAGTATTGATTGCAGCACATTGTAAAAAAATCGAAGCAAAGCAAAGTAGTGCCAGCGGTGATAAGGTTTTAAGAATATTATGATTGACTGAATAATAGAATTATGCTCAAATGTTGTGTTTATCATCAACACACAAAGTTTACAATCTGACTTCAAAACAAGGCTACGAAACAAACTTCTCGTTAAATAAAATGCATAAGGAATTCATAAAAATAGGTACATTTATTTCAAAAGTCTTGTTGTCGTTTTAAAGTCGTAGTTGTATCTACAGTTTTCTATAGATTTGCATCGCTATTACAATGTCATATCGAGATGAATATGACATTGAAACCAATTTATATTTCTACCTCTAATTAGGCTTTTAAATGTGTCGCATTTCATTGAAGGTTAAAGTTCACTTATGTTTGTATGCACAGCGGTTTGCGATAACGTTTGCCCCGGGGTCTATCATTGTAGTAGCTATAAATCATTATTAACATAAACGGCCGTATATTATCATGAAGGAGTGTATGACACCAATCTGTACAATAGGCCATCTAGTTTATATTACGCTTTATTATGCCACTTCATCGAACTGCCTCAACGGTTACCTATTCTTATCAAATTGCATTCCACAATGCAAGTTTGAAC
This sequence comes from Euclidia mi, assembly GCA_944739405.2. Lineage (NCBI taxonomy): Eukaryota > Metazoa > Arthropoda > Insecta > Lepidoptera > Erebidae > Euclidia > Euclidia mi. The sequence continues at coordinate 44,297,015 of OX123189.2, forward strand.
TATAACAGACACTGGTTACAATGTACACTATCAAAGGTCTTTAACATAATATAAAACAAGAAAACAATATCGCGGCAATTGAACTTTGAATTATAGTTTAAATTAATTTATTTTAAGTATATGTATTAAAATTATATGAATTAAATGGCTTACCTGCTTTCAATCTCCCGTCATCAATCGCCTGTCCTTGTGGAAGAATACTTTTGATGAATATTCCGAGTGGACCTCTGGGCGAGTCACGTCCTCCGACAATTGTAAATCCAAGGGGCTTCTTCCCGTGTCCTTTCTCGAAGGTAATGGTGTGATACGTGTGCGTCGGCGCCCGCGGTCTTCGAGGTAACGTACAAAAGTTAGCTGCATTTGGCGTTTGTTCATTCTCACTGTCGTCTTTACATTTAGTCCGTTCGACGCCATCGGGCGTGTCTACGTTCACGATATCACCGGCACAACTGAGCGCTAGCCCGTCTTTGTTAGTGCCGCCGTAACTCACTACTTGCCGGCGCAGCAGCTTGTTATTCATGCTGCTGTAACTCGCGTTCTGGCCTTTGAGGAAGTGCGAGTGCGCGCCCGGAGTGTCGGCCGGCTCGTCCGCCGCTGATAGCGCTGTATGATTACACGCGGTCTCGTCCTGCGACCGCCGCCGGTCGAACCTGACGTCATTTTTATCGGCTCGTTTTTCCTTTCCTAATATTATGGCATTCTCGTAATCCACTGAACTCTCCCGCATTAACACAACACTCCTTTGGGTTGATTCCCTGTGACGAGCATTAGGTGAGGCTTTTTCACGTTGTCTACAAATGACTATATCGATTTCAGCAGTTCCGGATTTGAGAGCTTCTTTGGCTTCGGGCATGGTGAGGTCTCGTAGTCTCCGACCATTTACGTTCAGTAATTCATCTCCAATGCGTAAGGTGCCTTCTCTGGAAGGAAAGATAAAGCAATTAAGTATTTACATATTACTTTTCTATAGTTTCGAACATTGCCAATTTACACAATTCAATTAAACGAAAAGAATACTAGATTATAGAAAATAATAATTTCCAAATAGCTACCGCGCTAGAATTATCTAGATTCTAGATCTGCTACGAAATATGAAGACAAAATATAAAAATATCGATTTTTACTTGCAGATCAAATATGTTTCTAATCCATGTGAGGATTAAAAGGCATGACACTGAGGAATGACGAAGTAAAACTCAATAAAACTTGTTTTATAGTATGTACTTAATAATTTTAAAATGAATTGAGTGTGTCATCAGCGTCATCCATTGTAAAATTTTAAACCGATCTAATAATTATAAATGTGAACTATACTCACTTTTCTGCTAGTCCACCTGGAATGACGTGAGCCACTAAGTAACCCACGTGGCCTTCATCAGTTAACTTAGTTTTCGCAATAAATATTCCTAATTCATCCGTGGGACTATTTCTTATTATCCTCACCACCTTGAATTCAGCATTTGTTTTATCGGATTTACTGTCCTTGGTGGGTTTTCTACAAGGAGGAATTGGGGGAATGCCACAATCTTGACTAGCATCTCTTTGTCGCATCTTTTGCTTTTCCGTTAGCTGCAGATATTGAGGCTCCTCGTACTCATTTTCTCGCTTTGGCATGCGCCTTAGGATTTCTTTACGATCAAGTGATAATGCTCTTTGGGCGTGTCTCGGCCTTGGTTTTGGACAATCCCTTCTTTCTCTGCTCAGCCTACCTGATGCTCTTGCTTTTATGTAACTTTGATCACCAGACACACTTCGACCATGACAAGGTACTAAGGTATTTGCTTGTGACGCTGAGCTATCACATCGTGATGATATTCTATCACTGTCAAAAATTGAAGAAGCTGCTGATTCATTGACTAGGATTCCAGAGTCTGCATCTTCACAATCTTGTATTAAAACATTTTCATCGTCACATGATATTTGATACACATCGTCATGGAATACAGAATGTCCTTTCTGGAATTCTTCCAGGCCTGGTAAGGCACCGTATGAAAAACTGCGCAACTTTGCTTTAACACCACCTCTCTTTTTTCGACTTTTGACTGCACTGCTTGTTTTCAAAATATTATCATTACTGCCATTAACGTCGTCATCATTTTCACCTGATTGTTTATATAGCTTTGAGAAAAATCTGTTTGTAGACGATTTCAGATATCTATCGGACATTGCTCTTAGTTTTGCTGATAGACAGGAACTGGGTCCCACGGAGTCCTTCCCATCTTTAGTCTTAAGTTTATCAGTCTTTTTTTGAGAGTTGAGTGATATAGGCGTACTATCGTAGGGTTCATAATCATCGTTAAAAATCTGATCACTTGATTTGGAGAGTTTCGCACCAGCTTTTGGTATAGCGTGATATCTATCACACTCTGAGCCGGAGCTGTAACATCGAGTGCCTCGGTTGGTAAAAGATTTACCTTCTCTCCATTGGCACTCGACAGGACTAGTCATACTTTTGGCAAAAAAGACTTCGTCGTCATAAGTGGGCATTTTTACCCAGGGATTATGGTTTTCGAATTCTAAATGTGTGTCAGCATAATTGTTGGTATACCGACAATTAGTGACATCCTCTACGTGTCCAAATCCACTGCAATCACTGCCGGACGTCGATGCGGCGTCGTCTCCGTGACGCAATGGACCGTTCGATTTGAAGCAAGATAATTTAGTGTTCTTAACTTTATCGAGCAACGGGTTTCGTTTTTCTCGATACACCATATACTCCTTTTCGAGCGAGCCGCCGCGGTTTTTGCGCGAAGTATTATAACTTTCTTGTGGTGAAGTGGGGCCGTTTTGTAGCGATATGCGGCGGCTAACTGGCGTCTCGCTGCTGCGGTGACAACGATGCGGAGATTTTTCCACAATAATTATTTGATCACTAAGATTGTAGAAGTTTGTCTCCACCGAGCTGCTGCTACTTTTTCTATTAGGATAGCGCACCGGAGATATATCTGAAAGGAAAGAAAATTGCTACCATTAACACATGTAATGAAAGTAAATTGGAAAACTGGAGAGTTACAGTGAATGTAGAGAGAAACTGTAATTACGGAGAGTTAGCTTGTGATTACTGTTATGGTATGTTACTTCAGCGATTACCTGATATTATCTTTACTTTCTTTATTAGATAAAACATATAGCAATACATAACATAACAAATATAGTTCATCCGTGTAAAAATCTATGTACGGTATGTATTGCTGTTTATGTCATTGTATATATATCTTTATATATATATATTTCTTGTGTACGTGTGTATGTCACTGAACTCCTCCTAAACGACTGGACCGATTTTGATGAAATGTTTTGTGTGTTCAAGGGGACTTGGGAATGGTTTAGATTCACAATTTAGTCCAAAAAAAGTTTTGGACTAAATAGTGACTAAAAGTGAACATTGCAAAATATTTAAAATAAAACTTCACGATTTTTTATGAAACATTATATTTATTTAAAGTTAGCTTATGTTATGCTAACAATAATATCACTAGAGATCAGTCTTGGTTATTTTAGGAATTAATCACGTTTTTAGTTTTTTCACGTCTACAGAAGAGATTGAGTTGTCTACAGAAGGGAACAAAAAATTTACCTTACATAATCATATCAATAAGATCAAGAATAGAAACAATAAAAAAATACTTAAAATGGAACCTCCAAACAAAACATAATCAAAATTCTATACCAATTCAGTGCAAAAAAATAAAAAGAAATTGTCCACAGAACAGACATTATGCTTCTGTAGGCAAATAAAGGAACAGAATATTAAAATATATTATCCTCGTCAGAATCATCTCACATGGAATTCGTATGAAATGAATCTTCAGTAGCTTCAGAGTCGTCTAAATAGATTCTTTCTCTTCTGGGGTTTATGCCTTTGGTTAAATATTTCGATAGAAAGATCTGGAGTCAGTCTATCTGAGAGGCTTGGTAAATTTGGCTCAGTTGGAGCCTCAGAAGTAACTGGAGGATATCTCATAAGCCGTGGTAGCTAGACAGCTGAAATTTTCACAAACTATGTATTTCGGTTGCCGCTATAACAACAAATACTAAAAATAAAAAAATATTAATTACCCATATAAAAAACGTGTTTTTTTCGTATTTTTTGCTTAATTACTGACTGTAACAGGTAGACGCTTTAAATTTTCACAGAATATGTAGTTGTATATTACCTTCCAAAATAAATTTAAAAAATTAAATAAAAAAGGGGGCTCCCGTACAAAAAACGTATTTTTAAGCAATTTATTACTAGATCTTAATGAACAGGTAGAAGCTTAAAAAATATTTAAGTATACATACAACAAACATGATTTTATTTTATAGATGATGGTACGGAACCCTTCGTGCGCGAGTCTGACTCGCACTTGCCAATTTCTTTTTCAAACACAGCGAATTTCTTTGGCCTATTCACTACTGTTGACATACGTCTCTTCTGTAGATACAATGTCTACAGTAAAGATGTCTACACGAGAGACATATTTTCAAAAATCAAAGATGGCATCCTTTATTATGAGATTATAATTTAAGCAATGCGATATTTGCATACTGCGCCCATAAGCTTAAACTATCTTAATGTTTTTATTTATTTGTAAAGGAAAGACACACTGATCTTTACCGAAAACCTGTGTAATTAAATAAAATTGGAATTTTTAATGTCTCACGCACTTTACGTAAAATCCCAACCAAGCAAATGACGGAGAATACAGTGCTACCAACATATAAAACAAAATAAAAACGATGCGTTTATCTTCGGCATATTTTGGCTTATTTTATAAGTCTACAGAAGTAGACTAAAAATTTGCGAACAACATGTGTATACGTTTTATTACAAAATTTTGAATTATATATTTTTTAATACGTTATGTTATGAATATTTGATAATATAACTCATGTAATGAAACGATATTAAATCATCGAAAGTATGTGTATATATTTTTAACCATCACTTAAACTCAACTACTTGGTATCCGAACAGTCCACAGAAGGAGATTTTTTCAGATTCAAAAGCAAAAATTATAAATTAAATTTCAATACAACGCGATTTTTTTATGAAATCTAACTAGTTTTCAACACGAAATATGTATTAAATGTATTTAATGTTGATGTAATATTTTAATAACGGCTTTACGTTGCATGAACACTTTTTTTTTCGTTTTTTGTGTTTGACCCAGCTATCTAATTGTAAAGTAAACGGGACTTTAATATTTCTTCATGTAATGTTTACCATTCGTTATAAGTTGCATAAAACTGCCTTCTAAACCAGAAAATCGCCATCTATAGACTTTCAATTAAACAGAGACGGTAATACATATTCATATTATTGAATAGACTCTAGGGAAAGTTACACTCCCTTTCCCTTAGATAGAATGACTACTTTCCACTGCCAGCTCAGGTGTTGAGCGAGCACTTATTTAGACATCGAGGTGTCATTTACGTATAAATGACGTCACTATCGTCTTTGGAAAATACTGTTTGTATTCCACGGGTAACGTCATTATCCTGTTGTGTTTTCTTCCATAGGTAAAACCAGTAAAACCCTTTAAGGCAAAAGCTTGCCCTATTCAAGTGTCAACTGCTAAGTAACACTTCCTATTTTCTCCGTTTCTTTACTCGTAATCTATTACATCACCATAAGTTTCTTGATTACGTAAGGGATAGGCTGTTGACTATCAATTAACGATGACAAATAGTACCTATTAGGTGCCCAGCGTCGAAGACGTGCGCACGAATACTAAATGTTTACCCAATAAGTTCCTTACATTTTTGACATTAATTCCGTGATTTTATTACAGGAAATAATATGTTATATTGAAATAATTATATGGCAACGTTCCCTGATTAGGTAAAAGGATAATACAATTCATGGCCATTATTCAATATTATACAGGGATATCAGTGACGAAATAGCCAGTTGTGCGTCATGTTTTAATTGTTTTCCCTACATCGCGTTGGTCACGTATCGTATTCATACATTAGTATACTATCGTGCTTGGTAAAAGAAAAGTACATTTACGAATTCATTTCAAGTAGTCGTGCTCATATTCACGAGATTGCAAGTATGGAAAGCTTTCGTTGCTTTTTATACAGACGTAATGATCTGCAAGACACATTAATTACCAAAGTCCATCAATACTGTGGCCTCTAATATTGTGACTTCTAATTAATGGAGGCTGGAACAAACGTACGATATTAAGTAGTGATTAGTGGATTTCTCTTTTTATTGTTTTCTTTAGACATACTATTTATTTAATTAATATATTATGCCTACTAGTAGTAGCACGCGGGTGAACGGTAAAATTATATGAAAGAACCAATTAATATAAAAACAGTAAACATATTTTTCCACGTTGTCACATGGCTGTTTGATAAGTTTCTATTAAATAATACGGATAACTCATATACATTTCGTTCCAATTTTGAATTTATCACGTGGTACAACAAGGCAATTTATCATAGAGACCTATTGGATTGTAAAGCTTAGATGATAAAAAGATAAAAATGTAAAGAATGTATTCCTTTGCATCGTGGGGGTAGCGGCTATAAAATAAAGTCAAAAATTTTAAAAAGCACTTTTGCATTAATCCCTCCTCTCTAATTATGAGAAGGCACGTCTAGGACGTTAGGATGAAGCATAATATATATCTTAACCTGACGTGCTTGAGTATTTCAAAATGGCGAATTCCTTTTGCGCGTTCTAATAATGGCCACGAGTTTGCGTCACACCCAAATCGTCAGATTATTCAATGAAAGTCTTTTCTTAGGTTCACTTAACACTCCTTAGACACGCACGATTTTTTTTTGCATTTTAAAATCTTACGTGCGACCACCGCCACTATGCAAATGATCAGATTAACATTCCTACTTTATTACATACATATCATTATTTTAGATTTATAATAGTAACAGCGATGTACATAATATGCAGATACTCCTTCTACTTTTATAGTTATAACGTTATGTTGTCAGAGGAGCTGGAGGCTTCCGTATAATAGATATATCATACGTCGTACGTTACTAATATTGTCAATATTTGTATTTGTCTATACTTGGTTACAACGCACGAATGCATATTGTTAGGGGGACGTTTTATCTCGTTAGTTTTCTGAGAATATTATTATTTGATACCTATTAGTTCTATTCATATACTACTTAAAAATAAGTTACTAAGAGGTACTAAATAAATGATCATAATATTTTTATTAGGAGGATAGTCGACGTGAGCGATAGTTATACTTGGGAAAGTCCTTATTGGTGTTATGTTGCTTTCTGTCAGGTAAACAGCTCGTGATATTATCGAACTATTTTTAGAATAAGTACCTTTTACTGACAGAATACAAAACAAGCTTGGTATGCAATAAGTGCTAAAATAATTTTCTCTCCCTATATGTCTCCCTCTCTGTCTTTCTGTAGAAAGAAATTTATACCTAAGCCGATATCAAGGGTCAATGCGTAATGTAATAGATATTTTGCGATTTTACATAAATTGTAATATAAGTTTCGAAGTTCGTTTGATTAAAGCGCGGTTCAAATCTAACAGAGCGCGACGGAGAGTATCCGAGCGGAATAAAGCTATTTGAAAAGTATTATAGAAGCCTATAATAATACTGAAATACTACTATAGTATCGTATTATCTGTGATATAAAATTAAACAGTTTTTATGACGTGATATGAAATACGTTTTTTTTTGTTGTGCATTGCTTTAAATTTAAAAAAAAGACAATCAATTATGTAGTGTTTGAATAGTTGTTGCTGCAATCAATCTTTACCACTTTCCGAGTGGTGGCTGGTTAGAAATACAAAGTGTCACAAGCCCTACTAATACCGTGGATGTCGGAGGAGGTGACCAAGGGAAATATGCGAAGCAAAAAGTATCTTTAGAAAGATGGAGACTGAAACTCGCCATTATTAAACCCTATACTAATCCATCTGGCCTGCGTGGTATAATAAGTAAAATTATTTTATTGACTAACAATAGATGCAATTGTGTCGCAAATATGGAGATCAGTGCCTCGCAGTGGACTACGAATGGTGGATTGAATGATCACATTGCTTAGGAAGCCATCGTCACCAACGTTGCCTTTATTTTGGAAAAAACTTTGCTATATTTTAAGTGGTTTCGCAAGTTGATTATACGAATAATTTTACGGGTCTACCTTGCCTAGTTTGAACCATATATTCGCATTGCAGTTAACATAACATGCCTAGCTGTTAATAGGTCTGCAGTTTCAATATGGCAATGTATTACATTGCCTTCCTTTTTTAAAGTTTCCATCCTTTTACGATACATAACTTCATATACACTCGGTATCATTACTCTTAAATGCCATAACTCAATATGTAATGGAAATATTACGACGCACTGCAATAACATTTTGATTTACAACTCATTAGCAGACTTTGTAATGAACTGACTGACTGACTTACTGACCCCGTAAACTTAAGTAGCTGATGCAATTTGATAGCTTATGACCTAGGCGTCTAAATAGTGCGTAACATCATAGCTTATCTGTCTAGAGTTCCCAGGAATATTATTACCTCAAGATTTTGCTGAACTAATTTTACATATACATTTATTTACACTTAAGTGGACTTCAGACTTCAAGGTGAGGCTTTTGAATCGTTACCGGGACAGCGCTAAGACTCATCGTCTTATATGCTGATATATTTATGTATACTGTATTGGTTAAGTACAAAACTTGCAAGATAAAAATAATAAGAAAAAAAACAAAACGAAAATGCAAACTTAAAAATCGCACCAAAAATGTTTACTAGATACTTATATAGTTTCTTTTTAAAAAAAAGAGAACCGCCTTCAAAAAATCGACCCACTGAAAAGTACGAAATAATTTTTACATACGCTAATACATAGTATATAACTTATACAAAATACTTAGTTTTTTAAGTCGGTGCCAAACCAAATCCCTCTAAAAGCCTATTGTTTGGCGTCATCCTTTCCAAACCAACGCATTCAATCTACATAGTACTTACAGCCCAAAATAGCTAAGAAGTATAATTATTTTATAATTAAGCATTTATTTCATACATTTTATATATATGTTGCTTTTTAGAGTATATAGGTAGATTATGTCAAATTTTATTAATTCACATTTTGTTTTAGGCTTTATTGATTTGATATATTCGTCGTATTATTTACTCTATTTGCCAGTATTCTTTTTTATTTTTGATGGTTTGGCACCGACTTCAAAAACTAAGTATTTTGTATAAGTTATATGCTATGTATTAGCGTATGTAAAAATTATTTCGTACTTTTCAGTGGGTCGATTTTTGAAGGCGGTTCTCTTTTTAAAAAAAATAAACTATATAAGTATCTAGTAAACATTTTTGGTGCGATTTTTAAGTTTTCATTTTCGTTTTGTTTTTTTTCTTATTATTTTTATTTCATACTTTTTAGTGTTAGGTACTTCGTTCGTTTACTTCAGGTTTTGTGTTAACTACTCTTTTATTTATTTCATACTTTTTAGTGATAGGCACTCCATTTACTTTAGTTTTGGGCTAATTAATAGTTTGTTTATAGTTAGATTCAATTATTTTAGTGATAAGTTTTCTGCTAGTATCAGTTTGTTATCATGACTTTGACATAGGTATCTACTTTTATTCTGTGTGCCTATGGACTTAGGCTTCATGCTGGAAGAGAGAGATGAGTCTAGGAAATCAGCCACATACGGAAGTACGATCCAAACAAATGCGGTGGACTCGTACATACTATTGAATTGGCTGTGAGATCTCGTATTACGTTCCGGAGAAATATGCCAATAACGGATAGCTTAGCAAACGGGGCAATGGGTGTTCCCAAAGGATTTAAATGGCCGGCACTAAGAAGAGATCAACTTGAGCCAGGTGAACTGCCTGATGCCATTTTGATATTATTTGATGATCCATCAATAGCATTATGCGTCTTAAAGATGATGATGGATACATTTCCATAGCTCCAGTGCCGGCGACATATCAAGGCAACCGCGGTTAGGGTGATATCGAGAGGCGGATGTTGCCAGTCATATTGAGTTGGGCTGTGACGGTACACAAGTTGCAAGGATGTAAACTTAGTTCCGCGGACCTAGGGCCTAAAATCTTTGCTATAGGCCAATGCTATGTTGCCCTGAGGCGGGTCAAATCCCTAAAAGGCATAGCTTTAAGTGATATTGACTCGAACAAATTACTCCCATCGCCACGACAACAGAGCCTTATCCGAAATGACAAGAATGAGAAATATGCCCTCGCATTAGATTCTTTCATCGACTTTCTTTGTTTTTTGCAATGGTTTTTTGTTAATCGCAGAGACATAGATACGTACACACGTACACACACACACACACGTACACATACAAATACACACACGCGCGCGCGCACACACGTACACACGTACAAACACACACACATAATACATAGAAACCATTGACATATACTCTAACGATAGACGGAGCATTCCCTATAAATATTTTGTTCAAATTGTCTAATGTATGACGTCTAATCGTACTAGCGCAACACGCAGGCGCAAGCAACGCCAATGACTTACAATGTCTAGTTATTATTATAGCCAATCAACAACAACAAGTCCTGGCATCTTACCAATGAGTATCCAATACTTCTATAACGCTACTGGCTGCTTATTGCCATTTGCAAAGACTATTAAATTTACATCACAGAAGAGATGTTTTCTACCTACAATATTTCATCAAAATAATAAGAACAGTTTATTTATGAAAATAAAAGGAATTAATTGCTGGAGGTTTATTTAAGTAAAAAATAGAATCTATAAACATATTCAGATGTTTTTATTACAAAATAGAAAAATGTATTCGTGGGCGTAAGTTCAAGACTTGCCTTAGTTGCCTCACGAATAATTCTAATTTTTAAACTTTATATTTATCTTACTATGAGAATTGCTTAAACATATCCTAATATATAAGGCAGGATTGTTTGTCATTCTGTAAAGATGTCCTTGCTGACCACAGAGTTCTAAACCTACACATGTGGCAGATGGCACTATGTGCTACCATAAGGAAACCAACTATTAAAAAAAAATCTATGACGAAGTGGCCTGAGTAGCTTAGTCGAAATGGTATCGACGTGGTCGCGGGTTGAAGTCCTGCCTAAAAAAATTATTTTAAATTGCAGATAAATTTACTCTAGCAAGAAATGCTCAAAAATATATTTTAATAACTATTCAATTGCCACCAAACACAATTAATTTTGTGGTTTTTGTCTATTGGTCGGATAATGGAAATCAGGATCTGTTTTGGCCTCATGGTTCAATATTATTTTTGCGTATTTTTCTATAACTGCAAATGTGTACCTACTATGATGAAGTGTTGAAATATTCGTTAATACGGTTATTACGACAAATATACCAAAAAATAAAAAGAACACAGAATTGTTATACAACGTCAAATTGGTTTTATAACATTAATCAAACTAAAAATATGTATTTTAAAACCTGTATCCCGAAGTCTGGTCTTAGTCATATATTTTACCTACAATCACTTGCAATGTATTTCTGCATAGTAGTTAGTCTATGATCGTAAATGACGTCACATAAAAATAAAGAAATACATTTTAATGTGGTATTATGATACACTTAACTCTTTTATTTTCATAAATAATTAAAAATATTGACTAACGCTACTACAGATGCTAGTTCTGATTCAAATTAATCGATATATCGTCGCCACAAAGTCAATAAACTAAGCGGACCCACACTGCAGGAAAGTCAAAGTGACACTAGATTGCTTTGCCAGTATGTTCATGCAAAGCATTTGAACAAAGTAAATGTTCTGAATGCTACATCTAGTACTTTAGTACATATATATCGATGATAGAAACATACTAAGAACCAATGTAATTATGTATAGGTACGGGTCAAACTGAGAACCTTCTTTTTTTGAAGTCGGTTAAAATACTAAAACTTTCTCCTAAGTGTAACAAATACTTTTTTTCTGAAAACCGCATAAAAATCGGTTCAGCCGAACTCGAGTTCATCGTGGGCAAACTTACATAATTATACGGGTCAAACTCAGAAACTTCTTTTTTTGAAGTCGGTTAAGGGCCTAAAACCTTCTCCAAAGTGTAACAAATAGTTTTTTGAAAACCGCATCAAAATCGGTTTAGCCAAACGCGAGATAATCGCGGACAAACATTCATACATACATACATACAGGCCAAACTGAGAACCTCCTTTTTTTTTAAATCGGTTAGAAAATTGGTAACATTTGAGAGCTATTATAATAAAGAGTATTAAATTGTAGTCCAATATCATTTGAAAATCCATATTTATACTGATACTTGGCTGTAAGCCGATAGGCACATTACAGTTGTTAAAGAGGCAGCCGGGCATACAGAAGTTTATAAAATACTGTAGTTCCTCAACCCTGTAAGAAGCAGGCGCGGTCCGAAGGGGGGGGTCACAGGGGACATGACCCCCCCCAAAATCTAAGGTATGAGGTTTGGCAAGTCTGCTGGGTATGATAAGGTGACGATTGAAATGTTGAAGGCTGGCGATGGACTAATAGTAAACCTGCTGCATCGCCTTTTTAACCTGTGTTGGAAACAGGGCCAGGTCCCCGATGACTGGACCAAGGCAGTGCTTGTCCCAATGTATAAAGGGAAAGGTTCGCAGCAGGAATTTCATAACTATTTCAGCCTTCAGCCTTCTTAATGTTGTAGGAAAAATTTATGCCAGAATATAGATTGACAGGGTAGTAAATGTCACTAATAAGAAGATATGGGATGTGCAAGCGGGATTTCGGAAGGGAATGGGATGTATGGATCAGGTCTTTTCCTTACGCTGCATAACCGAAAAGTGTCTGGCAAAAAACCAGAAGGTATATTGCGCTTTCATATACCTGGAGAAGGCTTATGATAGAGTGAATAGAAAGGAATAATGGAAGGTGCTATCTATGTATGAGGTGGACAATTTTATAATTAGGGCTCTGAAATCTCTGTATAGGGGTTCTAGAGCCTGTGTCCGGATTAACAGTGCCTATACAGACTGGTTTGACATCTCCAAAGGTGTCAGACAGGGGTGTGCAGCCTCGCCCTGGTTGTTAAACTTATTCATGGATAGCTGCATGAACGATATGAGGGAAATGGAATGCGGGATCGATATGGCAGGATTGCGTGTTGAGTGCCTCTTGTACGCCGATGATCAAGTCATTCTTGCGTCATTGACGACTGAGTTACAACAAATGATGAACTGCATGAATGAGAGCTTTAAAGCGAAAGGTATGAAATTGAATGCAATAAAGACGAAAGTGATGGTGTTTGAGAAGGATGAAAATGTGACTGAGTGTAAAATCGCGATTGAAGATGAAATCATTGAACAAGTTGAAGAATTTGTATATTTGGGTAGCATGTTTACTAGAGATGGAAGATGTGAAGGCGATCTTGAAGGGAGAGTGACTGCCGGAAACTGTGTAAATGGAGCGCTGCGTGCCTTTATGAATGGCCAGAATGTGCCAAAACAGGCGCGACTGGCGGTTCATAATGGAGGGCTTGTGCCTACGTTGATGTACGGTAGTGAGTGTTGGGTGTGGCAAAAAAAGCATGAAAGCAGTATTAACGCAGTTGAAATGCGTTCACTGCGTAGTATGTGTGGGGTAAGACTGGTTGATAGAATTCCGAATGCAGTAATACGAGAGCGATGTGGCCTGAAAGAAGTCGTGATAAGAATTGAGAAAGGAATGCTGAAATGGTTTGGGCACGTGGAGCGAATGAGTGAAGAAAGATCAAATTTATAACTAACGTGTGTGGGCAAGTCGGTCGCAGCAGACCTCGTCGGACATTCGTCGATCAGATTGGGAACATCTTAAAAAATTGGCAAGGTCCGAAGCACCCGGAACCGGCGAGCATGTATGAAGAGAGTAATGAATGTAGAAGAAGCGCGTGAGGTTTGTAAGGATAGATGCAAGTGGCGTTCCGTTGTCTCTGCCTACCCTGACGGAAAAAAGATTTTGAGTATATGTAGATATGTATGATTAGCGCAACCGACAAAAACTAAATTTTACAGGAGAAGATTTTTTTTTAAATATTTTTATACAGAAATGTGCTAATAAAGTAAAATTTTATGTATATTAATGATTTTAGACATTAACATGTATAATTAAAATACTACAAATATAATAAGTATTTACGCTATAAATGGCGATCCAGATACCTATTTTTTATTAGTTTTGTGAGTGACCCCCTCCAAAATTTCAGGCTGCGACCGCGCCTGATAAGAAGTCTCTGTGACTACAATAATCATAATTATATTCAAAACTGCGGCACATCGTGATTCGAACCATTAGCTTTATTCCACTAGTACCTAAAATTCAGAAACGCCAAGACCATGTTTTCTGGTAATTTTGCAACAGCAAAGACAGACCTATTTCAACGAACAAATTGCTTATCAGTAGGTACTACAGTGTTGAAACTGCCTCGTCTGCAGAGTTCAGTAATGGCCTCAATATCTGTTTAAACAGCTAATATAAACAAAGAGACCATTTGCGCAGTGAACGTAAACTATTTAAAATGTTATAGATATTTAAAATGTGTTTTAAACAGTTTACTATATGATCAAGTTTGTGCATTTAAGGTAACGTGGGAGTGAGCAAAGTGAACGCAATTTCGTAGCCCACACTTAATGTGCAAGTTTCAAGTGTGGGCACATTTAAATGCACTTTTGATACACTTTATTTACTCCATAGTTGGCAGAACCATGTTTCAGCGATTCAAAACCGATTTATTGGTAGAATGACTTTATTGTTTAATACAAAATATATACGACGAATATTGAACTAAAGGCGGATACTTTGTGCTATAAAAATCTCTAAGAGTGGCCGAAAATTGACTCCTTAAAACGGTTGAAGCCTATAATAGTGCCAATAATCCGATGGTAGGTTGTTTATATCACTGAGAGATGCAGAAAACATTTAATTGAGAAGGAAGGTGAGACGTTTGACGTTATTTCACTATCTTAAATTACTAATACAGGTAATATTAGTAATTTGACTTCTTTGGATTACACTATTCCGATTTAAATCTTTCAGATTTATTATTTATTTACCAAATTTGTATATTTACAACATTTCACAATTTGTATATTAGTTCCAAATTGTCTTTTGGGAAATATACCACGTAGCTTTGTTTCTAGTACCGATATTTCGGCACTGCTTCAAGTGCCATGATTGCGGATTTGGAACTAGTATATGTGACCATAAAAGTTTAAATTCCTATTGTGTTTATTATTCAATCATAGTAGGTTTATCTGCCTATTAACTACTATAAAGAATTTAGATTTAACTGCCTCGATAAAGCCTTGTTGTTTAGCTATAATTTTGTTTATAGTCTCCTAGAGTTTGATTACTAGAAACTAGACAATGGCATAGCCTTTTATTTCAAAGCAATCAAATTATTGTATTTATGTGAAAATATTTCAAGAATCTTTGTGCCGTAGGTATTGCAGCGTCTTTGGTATTTCAGATAACATGATGAATAGGTGTTTTATTTTAATTCACAGTATTATATTCACAATAAAACAAATAGAAATAGTCTTTATGATGATCCTTATTAATTGTGATATATAGAACATTATTTTGACTGGCTAGTTAGTCAACTGGTTGGTGAACTATTATATGGTTTTATTGTCTTGGGAAATGGTGAATATTTCAGATTAATAAAAGGGAGGAAGGTATATAGGAGTATACTTTTCAGCTATCTGGTTAACACTGTATACAGGCTGTGCCCCAATATCATACGAAAAAACGAAAATCGGTCTCAGTGGCGTGCCCTTGGAGAAACCTATATCCAGCAGTGGACTATGGCAAGTTGATGATGATGATATTACCTATAGCCGTACACAAAGCTGTGGTATGATTTCATCTGCATCTCTCTTGAGCAAATTACGCGAATGTTTAAACCTGCGGTAGCTTAACATAGCAATCAGGTAGGTTGAAAATAAATGATGAAACTATTGTTTCGCTAATCAATATTTGAAACTTACGGCTACAGCCAGTCAATATATTACTGATTAGTTAATACGATTTATGTACCTATTGATCAATATCTAGTCTTGCAGCATTAAACTAGCAGTTAGACAATTGCAATTACTATTAGATGGTGTTATCCCCTCAGGGAACATTTGTCCATTGACTTGAAGCTATAATTAACCAAAATAAGCTGGTCTGTCTTTGTAAGACAGTCTATACAATAGCATGCCATTTTATACTGGTAACTAGCCGTATGTACCAACGGTAGGGAATTAAAGACTACTCGAAAGGGCCACATTATTCAGCAGTATATTTTATAGATATTGCAGGATTGATGACGTAATGGTTATACGAGATGTAACATTTATAAGTTACGTCAGACATCTGACCTTCGACGTACGGGTTTCTTTTGAATACTCAGCAGTTACTTAGAAAAAATGCGTATCTTTTTATATTTTTACAAGACATGGAGCGTAACGGGCACTATGTATTTTATTTTATACAACATATTTTGTGAGCTATCTAGCTATCATAATTTGACAAGTACGGTTTCAACTACTACACACTGGCTGCTGCCTGCCTTTACCATGTGCTACCATGTGCTATAACTTTCACCCTATATTACCCCCTTTAGGGTAAAATAGTAAATAAATCCGTCATAGACAAACAAAACCAACTTGTTGTCCAAAATTCATGTTTCTAGCTTCAGTAGTCTATGATAGTTAGGAAAAGAGATTTCAGATACAATGTATAGGCAAACTAGATTGCGCCTACGGTTCCACTCCTTGCTCCACCCGCTTTCGCCTATTTTACCCCCTTAAAAGGGTACGAATTTCCAAAATGCGTCTCTTAGTGTTCCCGTACACTACCTAAGCAACATACTTTTTCAGCTTCTTGCACCCGGTAATTACATATATACCAAGACTAAGTCAAACATCCATGTTCACGCACACAAAAGTTTGACTCGAGCGGGAATCCAACTAGGGATTTTCGGTGTGGCAGTCGTTTATACTCCCGCTGCGACAAGGGATCGTCAAAATAAATGTTAATGAGTTGAACTCACCAATTCTGGATCTGCGAGTGGAGCGTGGTTCTGAGTCCGGCGTGACGGCCAGCAGCCGCGGCGGCTCACCTTTCTTGAACCACCGCATTTCTACGCGCCGGTCACTCCATTATGTCACTGCAACAACCAAAAACAACTATCAAAATCAATCCAACACGCGAAAGTACGATAACATTCTATTACAATTGATTTGCGAACAATGAAGGCATTTCTGCCGCGGTTAAGGTGAAACTGCTTAATTTTATTAAGTAGTTCTTTTTCCTTGAATAAGAAACATTTTTTGGAGAACCAACTTTAGCAATACGTTACTTTAGCAATAGTGAATATCGTTTTACGTAGAATATATTATCTCATTTCTACACGTTTTTTCTTTGCCCGGTTTTCTGCGAATAAAAATAATATGAATGTTTATAATGCGTGGAATTGAATGAAGATAGAGCATTTGATTTTGTCAGAAGAATAGGTAATATGGTTATCATACTTCCATATTTCACATTGCGCCATGGGCTAGTCCGGCTTATGCTAGAAAAGTAGGTATGTCGATGGCTCGATAATGCTATGCTGAAGAATGATGAGAGGACGTAATCCTAGGTCCACACAGAATTGTTTCAAGCCGACAAAAACTGTTCATTGGCAATGTACCTTCATTTCGATCAAAATTGTTTAATTCCACAACATGCTTTTATAACGTTATTACGCTTGATATGTTCGCAGCTAAATTATCAGAGTCTAATCTCCTGTTAGATTTAATGATATAAGTGGCTGAAGAAAAGTGTGTGAAGATAGCATCATCTAAATACTACTACCAACTCATTATTAAAGTTCTTGAGGCGCGAATAAAGTGAGATACTTGTTATCTAAGTATACAACTTGGGATCTCACATCCCGAGATTAAAGGCTTCGAGAATAACTGACATCATTTTCTAAAGCCTTCTCTGAGAGATAATGCTGGAAACTTTTTTAATTACAAAAATTACGTCTGGTTCTATCTTAAGCGTTATTTTCAAAGATTCCTACCATAAATATTTAGTACAAAATAAAGATAACTAGGCCCGATATTCACATTTGCCGGGATAATTTTGGTTAAAGTTTTTGCTTTGTATTATAAAAAAAATATACAAGTTAATAATAATCTTGGAAAAGTCCCAAATAGAAATAAAAACAAGTTTATGAATATTGTTTCTTGGATCTCGAAAAATGCCATACCGGTTAATATTACAAAAATAAACGACGAAACGAATTGATAAATCGTTTACCGTAAATATGTCGTCGGGTTAAATCCTATACCTATACAAAACAAAAGTTCTGTTGAAATGGAATACTTACTACATTCTGCACGAAACTATGCTAGGAGATAAGAACAAAAATCCACAAACGCGTTATGTAGGTATGTACGTATTTTTATATAAGCAAATTCTTTTTCACTAGCCTTTATTACAAGGACTCGAACCAGTAGTATTATCAAGCAAAATATAGTTTATGGACCGGTCATTTTATCACGTGACGATGTTGCAATTTATAGATAAGTATAAAGTGCTTCCACTATTGAACACTCAAAGTCATTAAGTCCCGACAGGTTTCCTAACCTGTCCGTCTCCTTTTACGATACTATTTGCACATACCAACCAACATATTTCTACATGGACCTCAGGCTGCGCCTTGCGTAAGTGTAAAAATATCGAATATTAATTATTTAATGAAGGTGACTGCTCAAGAACCCATTGATTATGATTAATGTATGGGTGTGACAATACTAAGAAACATGAATTTTGTTGTGCAAAGAAGTGTCTAGCCGTTCGCATATCAAGACGAATTAGGATAAATAGGTCAAATTATACTTCTTGTAGTATAGATGAAAGCAATAGGCAATTTATGGTTAAAGACATTTATTTTCTCAAAAGATTTACAATCGCTTACAGAGAAAATACAATATACAATTACAATATAGTGTAATTATTAAAAGTGACAGGCCGAATCAAATAAAAACAAAATAGTTAGTTAGTGTAGGTAGTTGTAAGCAGAATAGTAGATTTAGCGAAACCGCGCATCGAGACTCAGGTAAGCGTAAGTATGTTGGGAGTTGGATGAATGCAACTAATGTTTATTAAGGCCTATGACACAGTGACAGTTAAAATTTATGTAAATATGAAATATGTTTTTATACTTAATAATCATTTTGCATGTATGCTGTTATATTTATATCCACTGGATGTGTGTATGGATTAAGCTTTAATTTATAAAGTGATATTTATCAATAAACATCCCGTATTACAATACATGTACCTATGTGTAGACTGTAATGTGTAAATAGGAAATATGTACATATATATGTATGATATATTATATCTATAATATGTAACATGTGCTCATTTTATTGGTATTATGTCACTATATATGTGTTTATGATATTTTTATGTAACGCTTTATAATATAATATGGGGAAAGACAGTGTAGACAATAATTATATAATGTATGTTAGTTACGAAAAAGCCTTTAAAATGTGGCATTTCAACAACCTTTTAAATATTGAAAGAGAGTTTGCATCTTTTATACTCTTTGGTAATTTATTATAGGTTTGGGCACCTTCATATAATATACTTTTTTTGCCGTAATTTGTCCTTGGTGTTTTCAAGTAGATATTATTGGATTGCCTAGTCATACGTTTGTGGTAGTGATTTCGTTTTGTGAATTTAATGTGCGAGTGTGTGTCGGCTGTTAGGATTTTTCTTATTAATATACAGACGTTATATTTGTGTAATTGAGCAAGATTCATTAGTTTAGTTTCTTTATATATCCGTTCTGTAGGGGTTAAATAGTGATATCCAAATAAAGTTTTAATTATTTTGTTTTGCGCTACTTGTAAACGTTCTAAGTTGGTCTTGGCGGCAGATCCCCAGACTTCGATCAAGTAATCTAATTGAGACTTAACCAATGAGTTGTATATAGTGTATCGCACATATTTCGGTAAGCATCGAGCTATACCCCGTAAGGCACCGTTAAGCGAGATTAGTTTACTTCGATTTTTTTCAATATGCGATTTCCATGAATTTTAAGATTGAAAATGTTCGCACCTAGGTACTAAACTAACTTCGCAGAGGGTGTGTACGTGATTCAAGTTTAGTGTTAGACAAAAGTAATAGCTACGACAAAATCGAGCACTAAATCAACACGCAATGCGACAAACCAGTCATCATAATCGAAACGATTTCTCCTGTTCACGTGGCAAGAGCTAACAATCTCTTCCTGTAATAACAGATCGTAAGAACCAGCATCACATTACTCGTTTACCGACGATCACGATCACGTATCATTGCATTATCTCACGGAGCCATCAGCCGTCATAACATTGTTACTGATTCGTTACGTCGACGTGACAACACACCCAGCCATCCATCAACTAATCATATCGTAAGAAACGAAACCAAACTCGATTTGAATAATCACGTAACTTATAACCTTGTGGTTATAAGTGACAGCATTAGCTGTGTTGCGTAACTAATCGATTTTCTGCAACAATCGTTTCTTGAAAGACTTCAGACGTAAAATAAACACTTCTCGTTGCTTGTCAATTAGTCTAATTGAAAAGTATTAAATCAATAATCGACGTTTTTATCCGAGACAAAGTTTGATTTATTTTTAGAGAAAATTGGTACTAGGTACGTTCTCAGTTAGCCTTTTGATCCCGCGCGTAACGAGATAAGGGTAATAAATTATTAGTTTGTAATTACTTGCAGCGAGGTTGAGACGGATGTCAATTATAAGTGCTGAACATACCTGTGATGTTATAACGCTTCTGCGCAGTAATCTTAAATCCCTTAACAAGTATCTTATGTCATAGTAGAAGTGTAATATTCGAGTGATATAACTTTAGATAGAGGTAACTTATATTATATCAGATGCGCAGAGACTTACTACCTCTCCGAATTCTGAAGATGCAGTCTTAAAAGCGGGCGACGAAGAAGGATTGGAAAAGAACTTGCTTATATGGGAACAAAAGTACCTACACCGCCTTACCAGTTGTCAATTAAAGTCCGTAATTACAGTTAGTAATAAAACGTATCTTTGGCAGTTATATATATTCCTCTCAAAATATATGTTTAGTCTAATATCCTTTACCATGAACTTGAGTTCATTTACCAGCCTTGATGTAATAAAACGTGCAATGACACCTTCTTTCGAAATAAAAGCATTGTAAATTACATTTCAACTGATAAACATACATTTTACATTCAATGAAGCGGATGACGTATTCTTATTTGTAGCGGTGTGTTTACAAGGTTTCCGCATACAAATTGTGCAGGAAGTGTGCAAAGGAACTGTAGAGAATACTGTCGCATTACTAATGCATTTTGTGGAATTATTTGATTCAACATGACATACGCCGCTGGCTACATCAAACATACCAACTATTAAAACAATGGTAAAAGGCTTACGTAAGAATTCAGTACATTTGGTAATTCAATCTCTTATGTCAATATTATCTTATCTTAATGTTTGAACTCTAAGATATAAATGTTGCAAAAGATAACGCCAGTTCTCAGCAAGGAATTGCAATAGAATAGATCACAATCAATTGAACACTTCAAATCTACATAGCTTTATGCTTATCATGAATACAAATTAGTTTTAAATTACATAACAGGCAAGAAATAAAAGTGAAGATGCCGAAGTAGTCATTTTCCCTCTGGCGGACAGAACAATGGTACGCATACGATACTCGTTATTATCGGTATTACAGAATGGTATTCCGTGGAACTTTCCCATATAAC
Organism: Euclidia mi; assembly: GCA_944739405.2. NCBI lineage: Eukaryota > Metazoa > Arthropoda > Insecta > Lepidoptera > Erebidae > Euclidia > Euclidia mi. The sequence goes on from OX123189.2 coordinate 44,318,816, forward strand.
GTTGTAATAAAGTTATGCAAGCAACATTTTATTTCATTGCAAGTTCAATAGGCCCTACGAAGAAATCAACAAGTGCCGCGTTTTCTGAATTGACGGTGTGTAGGTGTAATATGTTCATATGATCAGTATGTTAGCGAGAATATTTTAAATTTTCTATAATAAAATGATGGCGTGCAGTTTTCAATGAGCAGTTTTATATTAAGAATTGACGTAGTCAGGGTAGGTATTTAGGATATAAAAAAAAAGATTCTGTGTCGTAAATCTTATCAAACTGTTACATACTTTTTACGCGACATGAACCATACACGCTCGTAAAACTTGTATGATTCACGGGTAGTACGTACGTGGTGATGTAAGCCTGGATGACATTTGGGTTTACGAACTACGTCGAGTGCCCATTACAACATTACGTCAATGTTTCCCAACTTGGAGCCGAAAAGTAACCAAGTGTCACATTAATATTTTTTGTTCAACTTGAACTTGGTAGTATCTGAAGTAACTATTATTGCAAAAGGTAACTTGCTTTTAAAGGTGATACCCGTTTAAAATTAATGTCAGCTTTCTGAGATTTTTTGCGTCGTTTGCTCTATAGATGGAGGTTTCTAAGCAGGACCCTACGTGACAACAATTTAAGAAGAGATATCATTACTACACCCGTCTGTGTACCGACGACACGTCTCGAGGACACCTTTCAGGACTTGTTCGTGCGTGACAAATGAACTCTGGTATTTCTTTGCTGCAAAGCTGTCTTGTTTTAATTGGGCAATGTAGTGGATACTAATTAATACATCATTGGGTATGAATCACATTGTATTATTGTAAAAATCATGTTTTAACTGATGGGTTAAATGATAATAGGCTAGTTGACAAAAAAAAATTATAAGTCCGTCCTTTAGATTATTCAAAAATAAGCGATACATATTTTTTTATTTGTAAATTAAACCAAAAATGACCAAGATATAGCTCATTAAAGTTACGTATAATGTCACTTCGTGCTGCATTTTTTCGCACTAGATGACGTCACACGTAACTTTAATGGGCTATATCTTTGTTATTTTTTATTTAATCGAAAAAAGAAAAAATACGTGTCCAATATTTTTTTATAATCTAAAATACGGACTAAATAAAATGTAATTATTTTGACCCTGGACACTACCCTATTATATGGGGTACGTTTCGCTATACCTACTATAAAACGTCATTGCGATTATGTCTTTGTTGTGCAATCTTGTAATAAAGTTGTCGGATGCGACCTATCTTTGTCTCTCCAAAAAAGCCTAACCTTTAGAATCATTGTCAACTGCAATAAGCCTTAGTAAATTACTAAGGCTTATTGCAGTTGACAATGATTACCTTATGAAACGATAAAAAGTAAGCATTAATATTTATGACCATAGTAAGCATCTTCTTATGGTTCTGAGTATTAACTGTCATCTTGAGCAAGGCGTGGGTAAAGTACACAAAATATCCAATACAGCCGGATTTGATTGACGTCAGGTAGGTAAACACAAACACTTAGTACACTACACTGTTTTTCATACTAAAGTTCCTTAGAAAATCTGACTTTTAGCAATATTTGATATCTGCATGTCACTTCATTATAACTTCGTCCAAATCGGATGTATTCTGATCACTGTAATAATTGTATGTTACCCACTGAAGATTATAAAAAACATTAGGCGACGTTATCGCTTAGCCATAAAACCTATAAGTAAAGAACTAAAAAAAGAAACAATATAGTAACACAACCCTAAAACACATTAGGTACAAAAGCAAATTATGCAATGAGTTTTAGGGTTAGCACAGAAACGTACAATTAAGCTAAAAGACGTCAAGAAGCTAATCTTTACATCTGTCCAATTAAAGCTTATATCACGGGTCGTGGAGGTAGGTATAAACATAAAAATATGATTTATTTTATGGCAAAATAAATTAAGCTAGAATGACTTCCTAGAAACTGAATTAACACTTTTATTATGCCTAATAAACGTTAACGATAATTACCTCAGAAACACTAATGTCTGTTTTCACTAAAGTAAATAAGAAAACCAGAAATATTTATCTTATATCTTTTCATCCGACTCTATGCTATAAAAGCTGCGATCACTATTATGTTACTAGTTTCCACGACTTCGCTAGAGTGTCCCTTTTTTAGCCCATAGAAAGGAAATATAAAAAAAATCACTCTTGGTGGTCATGTACACTCTTTTTGGTTATGCGTTGACGTGTAGTTAGTAAAGCAAGAATTTTATAATTCTACATACAGATAAGTTTTTACAAGGTTAACATTCTTTGTCAAGAAGAAAGGAATACACAATTAATTTGTAGATTATCTTCAGTACAGTTTAAGTAATTCACAGTAAACGATTTTCTAAATTATACGGAAGGAAATCTCCTTGAAATAGCGTATCAACAACATTTTTGTCGAAGCAGCGGAATAGCATTTTTTCAATAAACACGAACTCAAATATAGGAGAAGGAAACGAAGCAAAAAAGAAAGAATTGGAAGTAATGGATTGCCTGAATAAGAGAATTGAATGAAAGTATTCTTTTTTATAAGAATAATTCTACATTTTATGCTAAGCACAAATGTTTAGCGCTGAGTGAGTGCCCTCGTTAACACTTACTGGTATGTGTATTAGTAAGCTACGAAAATACCATTTTCGTATGTACGTACATACGAATGTTTAGGAAGTCACGTAATCAGGTAAATTATATCCAAGATCCAACAATCCGTCCTACATACATGTTTTTCGTAGAAACAAACTATAAATGACTGCTAATGAAGTTCCTATTTTGGAAGGATAAACATTTGTATGCGAGGCAGAATTGTAACATAACAGTTCTGATTTACGCAAAATCATTTAATTTTAGACAGGCATAAATGTATATTTCAAAATTTTGCAATTCTAGCTAAATGGCGCAAATTATAGTATCGCCGATTATTTGCCGTAAAAGCAACAACGAGTAGGTTTTTGTGTCTATAAACTGTTGAGCTTTTGGTTCTTTATCTTAAAAAGAATGCTAATGTACGAAAACGACAAAAAAATATGCAGTATAATCCAAATTTGGCAAAGAGCGCCATCGATCACGGATATTTACATATTTATAAATTAAAATAGCCTTCACGCCTCTAGTGTTAATCTACAAAGGAGATTTATGTTGGCGAGACTAAAGATGTATTTTGCGCTGCGCTCATATTTCACAGGCGCTAGTATTGAACTACAGCCAGCATAAAGGGACGAATCTATCTTCATTTTAGCTCCGAGCTACAAAGTAACGGGAAACCCAAATTTCACAGTACTGAATCTGATATCAGCAGATTAAAATCTGTGCTTGTGTTACTAGAATAACGTAAGATGTGATTGGTTTCCTCTTGTGGGATCAAATAATGTTATAGAGTACGCCTGTGTATTCTTGAGTTCATTGCACGTATTGTGTAGAAGTTTATCAGATAAAAGCCAAGTTAGCCTACTATATCATGATGTTCAATGTAAAATAATCTTGAATCATAATTGAAAATAGCCATTTGTAGCGCTTGTATTTTATAGGCATCAAAAATAAAGCATTGTCTTGCCGTTGCCAGTTTTGAGGAATCACAAGATTGCTCAGCGTTTCTTTGTCTACCAATGATAATAATACCTGCAGTAATTTAATATTACCAATAATGAAAATCCTTAGCTTTAATAGCAGCTTGCTGTACTATACTGATCTAGGTAATAAGTGGCATAATATATGATGATCACAATAAACCTTAGAGCAATGTTACACACTGTGCTAACGAGGTAATCGTACAAACAGGAGAAATTCAAACAACACATAAAAGTATAAAGTTACCCGACAAGATAACCGTGGCGACTGGCACCTTTTATACAAATCGCTGAATCCGTTATAGTGGACGCGGGGAAGGATAACACATAATATAATGTATACACATTTATCCCAAGCATTATCTTTCATATCCATTTCACTGTCTCCTTTTTGTTTTGCTTTGGGTGAATATACACATATTTTAGGCGAATACAATCTTCTATATGGAAATAACAATACATTTAATGGGGATGGATATGAGCCTTATTCATATCCATATTTGGCAAGATATCAAGCATGTTTTGCTGAAAACGGTAATGTACGGGTCTTATGCAAATGGTTTGTTTCGCAAGTCGGTAAATGCCTAAGCTTTTAGTTTTATGAAGTGGTGTTCCGGTGAGTAGGTATATTATTTTCCATCGCAATGATAAGCCTTTATCTTCAAATAAAGATTTATGTAAATATTGAAAGCTACATTCTACCTAAGTAATAAAGTCTATTCGTGTCTACTCAGTGCCGTTACGAAGAAGTGACATGTACCTACGTAATAAAAGCTTGCCAACGTGCGTAAAAAGGACGACGATACTTCTTATTTGGTCCCTTTGTAAACAATTTTATTTACTTTAGGAGCTCCTAAAGTAAATAAAATTGTTGTCTAAAAATATATTATATTGTTTTTCATTGCTCTCTGGTAAATATTTACTCTCATACTTTTATTAATTGTCTTTGAAAGGATATATTTCTGATATATTACTTTTTAAATTGCATTATTAATTTCAATTGTATCTTTAGCTTAAAAAATAATACTAATACTACTAATCATAAAATAATACTTACTAGTGATCAGAAAATTGTTCGGCGATATGAAATCGAGACAGGATCTTTGCAACAAATGGAATCCGAGCTCTAATCTCGTTAGTTCTCAGACTTCATCCTAATTAGAGGCCCGCTTTTGATAGCATACCAGCAATCATGTTTCCTCGTCATAAGGTATTTTTGTGCCTGTCATAATCAAAGAGTATGTGTAGAATGTACATAGGTATTTCTAATTACAGTTTTATGTAGGCGATAATTACGTCGCCACTAAATACGGTAAGTACCTATCGGTCATCATAATTATAAGCCTAGGTATATATGTAATTATATTGTTTATTTTAGGTGATTTTTATGTATGCGTTTATATCATGTAATTTAAGTAAAGTTTTTTGCTTTATTCAACTTCTTCGCATGTTTAGGTGAGTTCATATGTTTTACCTAGTATAGTGTGATCACAGTGTGCGATCAATAATCTACGTTTGAAAAGATAACTGTTTGTTGTCCGCTAACAAGTTCTTAAGGTTTTTGTTGTAAATAAAAAGTAGGTTCTCAAAGTAGGTTGTCAAGCGTAATGACACTTATTTCTGCTTGTGACCGGCACTAAGGTCGTGTGAAGTGATTACTAAGTATAATTTAAGAGCTTCGTATTTCGTGACAAATGTGCTGCTAATGTTCGTAGAATGTAGCTCACTCTAAATTTTATTAGTGAATAAATACACCATTCAGAATAGTATGGACCTGCATTTAAAGCTGTTACAATTTTTGCGACTTTTTTTTAGTTCAGTAGCATAAGGTATGCATAGATGTATACTAATATTCAATCATAAGTAATCAGTGCTACGTTAAGCAAGGTAATATTGTATACTAACGCAAAAAAGATAAGGGGAGGTATTAAAAGCGTTAACTATATTTTTCATATCAGCTTCATAATCGTTTTGTATCTAACAATCAACAGAAAACTATTCTCACAATCTATCAAGTAATACTATAAAGCCGTCACTGGAAACATAAAAAAGGAAATTAAAAATCTAATTCAAGTCGTTCACCGTTTGTATTTCCATCACGCAGTTTACACAAGCAGCTCGCTTCATTAAGAAAAAGTTTCGCGTTTATAAATATACAACTTTCATTAACACTTGTGCGACGAAGGTAGTTTACATTCACCGTGGACTATCCATGATTATTCAGGGTTCGATGGTAATCGAAAGGTTTCGAGTGAAAACTCTATATAGAGACGTAACACGTACGACTGATCAATATTGAGGTCGCGATCCAAGGAGGTTGTATTTGAATACAAACGCGAACTTACGGATGTGAAGATACCGTGGTGACTGGCGACAAAACTCTCAAAAACGACTCGCAGAAGTTGATCGAATGTTGATGAAAATTTGCGAAAGGTTCGTTCTACACACAAAACGTTTTGTGCATTTTATTACGTTTGCTTCCAGAATGTACGTCTCATTCGCCTCAGCACCGCTTCAATCAATAACATTTTGTGATATTCAATAACAAGAAATATATCCGCATTTTACTACGAATAATAAAGTAGATATGTATTTGAGGAATGTCTCCGCCCGTTTCACCTTTTACCTTAACACGAAACAACGCAACACGATGCTTGTAATTCGTTGAAAGTCTAGAAAAAGGTATACGACAACAGTATTTCTTTTGTAATGCTAAGATTTTATAGGTATCAATTTTGTACAACTACTGAATTTTCGTAGAAATCGTGAAAAGTATCGAATTGACTACAATTTTACGCTTGATCTAAACGTAGGTGAGAGTGACTGTGCCGTAAATACTTAACTAGCTCTAGCTTTTACACGCGGTTTCTCCCGTTCCATTTGTTTTTTTGTTCTAATTAGTTGGGTTTTTGTAAATTTCACATATACTATCGTTTGAAAATAACACTAGATGTCTTTGATTTCGGGTCTGCTGCTATCCTCATGCGAAATTTCATAAAAATCTGTTCTGCCGTTTAGGCGTGAAATCGTAACAGTCTGACAGATAGACTTTGGATTTATAATATTAGTATGAATTCAAATGTTACACATAATCGTACGATCATTAAATTTTAAAATCAGACCAAACTTGGCCGAAATTTTAAAATAGTGGGCCGAAAGATCAAAAACCACTTTATTTACTTTGTCATTATGACAAAGACTCTCCAACTTGACATGAATATAAAAAATAACCATATTGCTATGACACTGATATGAATATCTAGTTAGAAGTACAATGTTATCTTATCAGCGACAACAGAAAAGGAATGTGTTTGTTTAGCACTTCGACGTCAGAATGATTTTATTGATAAGCGCCGATATCGTTGACCCATATATACAAGGACACACCATGTTTATATTTTTGATAACCATTCGAAAGTTGTCCATGATAAGCCATAACCTAATATCAGGCTTAAAATGTTTTCAGCGAAATGAAACTCTAGACAATACATACCTACGCAAAAAAGAAATTGTAAGCTTGGGTTAACCGTTAATGTAAAATTTTAATTAAGTAAGTGTATATATTTTTATATTTAAGTACCGAGAAAATCGGTGTTAGTTTGGTAATTACAATACATATTTGAAGAGCCTAAAAGATTCGATATTCTAATCACGTAATGCATAACTTATTATGACCGAGATCACTTATAAATCGGGACAACATTTAGTAAGATGTTTGTTTACATAGATACGGTCATATACATATAATCTGTGATTTCTAAATTGGTAGCCAATAGAAATTTTTCTTCAAAATCTATTTTTGCCTTCAAAAACTCTAATTATAAAATTGTATTTACTTTGCTAAACATAATAAATACAACTTCAAATGGCACTATTATAATATTCACTTAGCTTTTAAAATACTAAAACCATTTTCAGATAAGGTCTTGCCTTATAATATTTGTCAAAATTTTCATTACGCTTATAGCACAATAAAGCCAAGGTCTTTTTAGAATGTATAATTTGATTATGAAAGGTTGGAGTAAAAGTATAATAAAAATACTTGGACAATAGGTACCTAGAGCATGCAGGTCAATCGCCGGAATATGCTCCGTTAGGTAAGCTTTAGAACACGAGAGCGGTAAAGAATGAGACGTGACAATCAATGCTAAAAGCGTAGAGTCACACATGTTTACATAGATTTTTAGTACCTACCTAATACATCATTTGTATGTATCTCTAGTACAGTGGAAGTAAAACTTGCCACGTTACGCAACGAACTGTATATTTTATATTAAATTCAAAATCAGGCAGCATTGTGGGTTGCACAATAGATGTTCTTGTTAGCAATGTCATACGTGCGTATATTAGAAGTGGCTGGCATACTGTACGATTTATGCGGATTATTTTGGCATTGTGTTATAAGACTTATAAGTCGAATCAAAGTTGACGATTGGTTTGAATTGCACATAAGAGAATTTTAACTACTTGGCGAAGCCTAAAGCGACATCGTGCTCTCGCCACTGCTCGAAAGAAAATAAAGTTTGACGTCATACTCAAATGCTTTATGGGGGAAAACAGCGCTGGTTGAAGCATGAATGGAACAGTACGTTCGTCTGTACGATCCTTAATAGCTGATCGATATAAAGTTGCGAATTGTTCCTAGACTTGGCAACGCGACTGTGATTTGATGTATGTGATGTTGGCATCACTGCCATTTAACGGTTACGGTTAGTCACTTAAACCCATCAGATAGTTCATAGCCTGCTTTCTGCTCTTATTTTATTAAAATTTCTCATAATAAAAATACATTATATAACATACTAGAGGACGCTAGCAGCTACGCCTGCACATTTTTTTTAAATTTATCTGTTTTGACCGATCCCGTGGGTATTTCGGAAAATCCCTTCTTAGTGCACCCCTACGGTCCTCAAGGAATATACATGCCAAATTTCATCTTCCTGCGCCCAATAGGTTTGGCTGTAGCTTGTCTGTCAGTCAGTCAGTAACGCAAGGATTTTATATATGAAGATATTATTATTGCACTTCGATAAATATCGACTAATTATTATCTGAAGAAATATTCATAAAATATTAAAAACATGTGTGTGGTTAATTAACTGTGACTTAATATACATAAAATATTTATTAAGGCTACTAAAACCTTAGAACTGGTTTTAATTGATACTAATCTAAAAACATTTATAACTTATACTTACACGTGGCATGAAGTTAAGAACCACGATTACATACCTTTAATAAATTATTGTAGTTTAAAGCACTTAATGTTCATTATATACTTTTTATCGCAGTCAGTTTAAATCAACATGAAACTAGATACCATTCCAAAGAAGAAAGGTCGTCTTTTTGCCACACCTTAGTTCTACAATGGTGGCTACTAATGGCCTGAATAGTCCTCGCCGCATCCACAAAAAGTGATAAAGTACCTAGAACGTACTAGCTCGGAACACATTGCACGATTTAATTTATTGTTTGTAATTCTAGTAGCGTGCACTAAACTGTTTCAGTTCTTGCACGAACTGCAGAATAACCAAGGCAAACTGCATTTAAGGTCGAAATTTGTTAACAATTATCTCTACAGAAATAAATAGCCATATAATACAGTGAGAGTAATATAAACTATGCTTAATTTACTGTTCGACGAATGTGTTCTACCGCTTGAAACCTATGTTTCTTAGAACATTTATTGCGAAAAATTGATTCTTACAGCTACTCACTTTTAACCACTGAAAGCAGTTTTAACTTACAAACGACCATCCCTATCGGTTTAACAGCTGATGACGCTTATAGTTCCATTACAAAACAATCTAGACTAGTTTGCAATCTATCTAGGTAGTAAAAAAGAACGATAAAAAGAACAATACCTGAGTTTTTCTAGTCGTAATTGTAATCATATCATAATTACGTTTATAATGATTGTGTTAGCTGTGAGTCAGTTGGAGGTCAAGGTGCGTCATTCCGACGTGTTCTGATCGCTAAGATTAGCAGTGACGCATTGTAGGACAGACTCGGTCACTACCCCCAGTACTAATAGCGCTTCTTAAGAAACACGTGACGAATGCTCTATACATACACTGTTTACTTGAGGCTAAATAAATCTTTTGAAGAGGACCAACTAAAAGCTTTGTTTAGATATGCGTCGTCCCTTTTTACTTTAACTTACCTATCTATATTTTTGTAAATCGTTATACGTGAATTTCTTTCTTTACTTGAACGGAATTTAATGTCTGGCAAATTAGTTACAGAAAATTATGTTGTTTCTAAGCAAAATATCGACGATCAGTTACGAAATTGGCATTATTCTAGAGCCCAAAAATATGTTATGCTACCAATTATTTCTAGTTTATAACTTTCGTATAAATGTAGCAAACATACAATTCATATGTTACATAATATAATGTAGGTTTATCTAAACATGTTATACTGGTAAGGCGATTCCTTTTTACATACTGTTACTTTACTACCGATAACCACGCTTCGATTGGTTTCATCATCAGCCTTTAACAGTCTACTGCTTGACTAGGCCACTCCTTTGAAAGGAGGAATTGGCCTACTATACCACGCTGGGCAAATGGGTTGGTATAAGGTTTGTATCAAGTTTTCCTTCTCTTACAGTGCTGTTCTCTGCATACCTAATATGCTCCTTCTGTCGGCTGTTACGACACCCATGGGATGATATGGGGTGGTGACATTCCGTATTCTTAATCCGTCACCACACGGACGATTTTCGATTGGTTTATTACCACCATATTACACAAGATCGAAGTCGCGATCAATAGCTACGAAGATATAACAAGGAATGCTGATAACAATGCCATCCTTAAGTATCTACCTTATGGCATTTTAACAAAGCCGCAACTGCTCCGAATTTCAAACCAGACGTCCCAGCTTTATTTTAAGCGCAGAGAGCCTATATTTTTCAATGGCATCTGCCAACACATAGGCTATTTTATGTAAGGGAACTCGGCTGCACTCTTTAAAGCTGAACCGGCTTATGCTTTCACGCCGGCGAACAGGGCCTTTTCTTACTCCCGCATCGTGCTGAGGCAATTCTATTGAGTTTCGGGACGCACATTGTGGCTCAACTTCAATGAACTGCACTCTGCCACTCAATAAAGCAGCAAAAAAACATACGGCCTTACTTTCAGTGAATGCTATTCCCAATAACTGTGTTTGAACTTTTGTATTACTGGTTTCACCCTAACTCAAAAGTTGTTTTCAATACACGTCTGCCCTTGCAAAGCTATAAGCACTCTTAATTTTTAATAGGCAGAGTAATGAACGTGCAAAGAAGATTTATATTTTACACTCTATTTGAAATTGCATCCAGTGGATTGTAAACGATTCAGCGCGTTGCTTCGATCTTTTTGTGACGTGGAGTTCAACCCTTTTTGGTTTATTTCCGGGAATTTTGTCGACTTTTCGATTACCTCGTTAGGCCAGTGCCGTAGGCGGGGGCGCATGCGCATTGGCCGTGGAGTATCAGATTTAATTTGGTCGAGTGAAGTTTGATTGGTTTGCTAGAACAAACCGGGAAAATATTTGGAATAACTAGTTCGATAACACGTGTAACGAATTGAGGGAAGTAAGTTGTAGAATGGAGAATCGTGACGGTGTCTAAACTAAATATCTAGTAAGTTTTCGATATTTCTGCCATACAGACTTGAGGCATATAATCGTAAAGCAACGTTATGCAATCTAGCCAGTTTTACACAATGCACCGTTTATGTCAGACACATAAATTTTCATCGAAAGCAACCGTTGCGTACGAATGGTCTTTTGTTATTGTTTATGGATGACATAAAGACATAAAGACATATTTATTTCTGCATTTTGGTTGTTTACAACACTTATACATGTCAAAACCCTATTCTAGATGAGGCCGGCTTTTCCTAGCTAAATGACTTCTTGAGAAGAAAAGCCGAAACAAACTCAGAGTCATTATTTTTTTTGTCACTTCAATTTCTTTAGTCTTTTCTTGATCTTTTAAAGTCGAGACAAAAAAGGGTTTAGTATGCAAGTACAATGCAGGAAATCATCTGACGCTTTTGACTGACTCGGCCCACTGATGGCCCGCATTCAACAGCAATCGTACGGCTCAACCTTGATTGAGGGAGCCAGCACGATCTGTATCACTATGCCTCCACGCCATCAGAAGGTGTATGCATAAGCATGTCAGCCTAAGCCATCAGACAGGTTGCCACAACTATTTGCTTATATGTTTAATAATGCCCACATCGTACTCACAACTTTACATGCTAATACATAGTAAAATACATGTTGTAAACAATATGTAAAATTATAAAAATTTAAACAATAAAATGTCATATATTTAAATGTCAAAAAATATTATTGTATGTCAATTTAAGAATGTCAAAAAAAATTAAATAATAATATATTACTTAAGTAATTTTAAATGTCAAAAGAAAAAAACAATGTCAAAACAAAATAAATAAAATTACAAATGTCAAATCAAAAATGTCAGAATGTAAAGATATAAGTACTACAAATGTAAATAAAAATATTATGTCACTAATTTCAAAATATCAAAATTCATAATGTCAATAAGTCATAATTTAATGTCAATTCATAATTTTTAAACTCAATTCCAGGCGTTTTTGTCTGCTAAATAATCTTTAACTGTGTAATAAGCTTTTGAACACAAGCTCTGTTTAATAAATACTTTGAATTTATTAATACTTAGTTCCTGAATATTACCTGGAATTTTGTTATAAAAACGTATGCTTTGACACTTGTATGAGTTACTTATTTTTTGTAGTCTAGTTGAAGGTAGAACAAGTTTGTTTTTGTTTCGTGTATTTATTTTATGAATGTCGCTGAATTTAGAAAACATATTTATATTTTTCCTGACATATAACAAGTTCTCATAAATGTATTGAGATGCGACAGTCATTATCTTAATTTCTTTAAATTTTTCCCTCAGTGAATGCCTTGAACCAAGACTGTAGATTGCACGAATAGCCCGCTTCTGCAGTACAAACACAGTTTGAATGTCAGCTGCGTTGCCCCATAATAAAATTCCATATGACATTATGCTGTGGAAATAACTAAAATATACTAATCTGGCTGTATCTATATCAGTTAACTGACGAATTTTATAAACCGCGTACGCTGCAGAGCTAAGTCTATTCGACAACTGACCTATATGTGGGCCCCACTGTAGCCTAGAATCTAAGGTTATGCCTAAGAATACGGTGTTATCTATAAGATCCAACTCTTCTCCATTCAAACATATGTTAGGTTTAACTTGTTTTACATTCGGTCTTGAAAATCGTATACATTTTGTTTTTCTTTCATTTAACAATAAATTGTTAGCAGTAAACCATTGAACTACTTTAGAGAGAGCGTTATTTACATCGTCATTATTTGATTGTTCTCGTCTAAGTTTAAAGATAAGTGATGTATCATCAGCAAATAACACTATCTCTTCATTATTTTGCATAATATATGGCAAATCATTAATATATACAAGGAAAAGGAATGGACCAAGAATTGAACCTTGCGGCACTCCCATTGTGACCACTGAACCCATAGAAACTTTTCCATTTACCTCAACTCTCTGTATCCTATTACTCAAATATGACGTTAGGAGATCCAAAGCAGTGTTCTTAACTCCATAGTAATGTAATTTCCTGATCAATGTTTCATGAAAAACGCAATCAAAAGCCTTAGATAAGTCACAAAAGACTCCTAGAGCATCATGCGACTCCTCCCAGGCATCAAAAATACTATCTAAAAGCTCAACTCCAGCATCGGTAGTTGAGCGACCCCTAGTAAAACCAAATTGTTTTTCATGTAACAGCTTATTGTTATTAAAATGAGTTTGAAGCTGGCCTAGAATTAATTTTTCAAAAATTTTACTAAACGTGGGTAGCACAGATATTGGCCTATAATTTGTGGGGTCAGATGTGCTACCTGATTTAAATAACGGAATTACTTTACTACTTTTCATTTGATCAGGAAACACACCACAGTCAATGCATCTATTGAAAATTATTGCCAGTTCAGGTGCTACTGTGCTTATTATGGATTTCGTAATCACAACAGAATTGCCCCAAAGATCACTAGTCTTCTTCAAATTAAGGGTATTAAAAGTTTTTACAATATCTTTGTCAGTGACATAACTAAATCTAAATTCCATGTTACACCTATTGACATTTTGTTTTAATAGAGATTCGGCGTCATTGGGGGATGAGTTCAGGGATTTAGTGGTTGAGACTGGAATGTCTGTGAAGAAATTTTCTCAAAATCTGATTTTATTATCTTTTTATTTACTTGAAGCGTGTAATCGTTACTTTTGCTCTTGACCCTTCCAGTCTCATTGTTTATAATATCCCACGTTGCTTTTATTTTATTGTCACTGTTTTTAATTTTTGATTTTAAATAAAGTGTCTTAGCTTCACGACAAATCTTTTTAAATAACTTAGAATAATTTCTTACTTATTGACAAAATTTTTCATCATTTTTATTAATTACTCTCTGTTCATATAATTCGTAAAGCTTATTTCTACTTTTATAAATTCCAGTGGTTGCCCATTCACTGAAGGATGGTTCTGCGTTTATACTTCTGGGATCTCTTTGTTGTGCGGCATTGCGTAATACTGCGTAATACTAATTAGGCGTTGTTGACATGAAAAAGAAAAGTATCACAACTTGGTTAATTTAATTATAACTTTGCTGGCTGTTAGATTCGGCGGCCGCGTGTTTATGGTGTCCTACTTTTTTGTGTCAGAATTTTGTATATTTTTCTTTTGTTTAACTTTTTCATTTATCATTGATACCGTGGACATTATTTTACATACATACATACATAGACTCACGCCTGTTTCTCCGAAGGTGTAGGCAGAGGCATATTAAACGCCCACTTTTCGCCAGTGTTTTGATCCCACGGAATAGGTGGCGAGCCTATTGCCGCTTATCGGGATATTTTGTTTGCCAGAGCCTCGTTCGTTGATCGGCAGGTGCACCACTTGCAGGTGAGGTTGGCTTGGGACCCTAAGTTCTTGGTGGGAACCCTATGTACCCACATTATTTTAAACTTACGTAAATAGTTGGCTGACTAATCGCCTACAGGGAGAATCGATCTCATTTAGTGTTTTAACATTAATTACCGTTCAGGTTATAATCAAAAGTCAAAAGGTGATTTAGATGTTAACATAGATATTCCCGACATTTTCTCAATAATTAAACCAGGGGTTTTATTGCTACTAATACTCATATATACTTTTATTATTAACTAGAGTATCGTGTTCATTATCAGTACGGAATTGTCAAAATAATACACGTTTTCTCGCGGCGAATTTGCGTCTTGGATGTTTATAATAATTAAAGAAATAATGGAGTAGTTACTGTGTGTGAAGTACCTACTGTGATTCGAAGTACATCCATATTATATTTTGGTCGCTCTGTATAATCAAGTACCTACCTTATTTCGACATCTAGTTGAAAATGTATTTCATTACGACGACATATTTTTGAGCTTCATATTTCTTACCCAGTCCTAATAACAGACAAATATTCCAATCAACATACATTATATCATAACATTTAATTAAGTACCTGATACTTTTAACGAGGCTCTGGGTAAATATATTAAATACTCGCTTCAAAACAAAATAATATCCTGTAACGAAAATGTTAATAAGTCTATTGTTTCACAGAGTAAATTTTCTGTACGTCTGAGTCGGTAGGCGTTTATTCTATTTAACTATTCAACGGAGCACTCTGTAAGCAAGCACTACCAATGGTGTACCTCAAACAATTTCATTACAGACACTTGCTTCTTTTATCTTGTAAATGTCCAAGTTTACCGTCAAGTTTCACCATTTTTGAGACAAAGAACCTTGTGAATATTTCATTTTTTTGTCTTAAATGATATTCGTCGGGAGTCAAAGAATTATTTTCTAAACAGAAACTTTACATAGACAGCGTGCGATGAATATTCAGAGGTATTAGCAGTCACTTACTCTCGAATAATCAGTATGTACTGATGTACTGATTACGTGTTCCGCGCCATTACTATTCAAGTAAAAAGGTCATAATAACTAGGTATGCATTGAATGCCGTATCATCTCACTGTACTTCTGTTAGCAGTTTGCTACTGCTAAGAGAAGTACAGTGAGATGTGTACGGTAGTACATTGCTGTTGTCTAGTTCAGTAATCTATTAATACCTACTTAGTAAAAAGATCACAAAACAGTTCGAAAATAAAATTGAACAACTACAGTACTTTTGCGGGTAGGTGTTGCATACATTGTAAAGTGAAGTTAGCGAGACGGTAGAAAACTTTAATGCAATGCAACTGCAACACTTGACAAAATAGCTTTTTACTGAGATAGGTATATCGCGAAAATGCTCGCATATCTTCGCGCTCCTTTTCTCTTAGGTACAGGTAGTAAATGTATGTATGTATGTGTATGTATTTGATTAATATCAATAGGATTTGGAGATATTTTAATTTTACATACATACGTAGTCTCACGTCTATATCCCCGAAGAGGTAGGCAGAGGTATATTTCTACACCAACTTTTCGCCAGATTTAATTTTAATAAGTATCAATTAACAAATTAAAACTAAAAGTAAAATTATTTTGGTAGACGTTCTTAATGACTTATTACTATGAATCACTGACAGTTTGTTTATACGAGTATTATTTATCGAGATTATCTTATCGTACCTTACTTAACTGTCTGAGTTTGATTTTATCTTGTCTACATTTGTTGCATCTAAATGTTAATGAAATATCTACACAGTTGTTTTTCTAGAAACTATGAAAGCAATTATAATAAAACAATACAAAGGGATAATCATAATCAACTAAAAAAGTTACTTGTTATATCAGCTATGGAGTAATTACGTGTGGTTAAGGCAATATTTTTCCTTTTCTAGCAATGGTATTGTATGTATGTACTGTCAGCTTCTACGGTGTTACGAGGTTATTACTCGTTACGTCACAGCAGCTTTGCCTGATTGTGTATAATATTACAACTTCTTCACATTTAAAGAAATTTGCATTTCGTTTTCACTTTTGCAGTAGTATGCTTGTCATAATTTTAAATTTGTTAAATTAATGAGTTATTTTTAGAATATGTACCATCTTTTCGTTATTCAAAAGAAGTTGCTTTTAGAAATTATACTAAGTGTTTTCTCATGTAGGCATTGAACCAACAACACAGGAACTAGACGCACGCATGGTGATCACTTAATCCTCTACGCTTACCAGTCAGGTAAGTTACTTTAGATTAATAAAACTTTCATTGTGAAGCGATAAAACGTAGGATCTTTTACCAAATACATATATTTACCAATAAATGAAACTCACTGACGTCACCTACCTAATAGCCCAACCCCGTTTAATCCAAACTAAACTGTCGGTTACCTGAAATAGTTTCCCCAATTCGCTCAACAAATTGTGTACAAGTAACTCAATATTATCCACCAAACTGGTTCAGAACGTAATCTCATAAGCAATGATCGCAATCCAATCAGAGTTGGCTTGTTTGACTAGCTAAACCTAGGCTCTAACTCGGTTTGCCTTGGGTGGGTAGCTAAATTAGGCCTTGGGTTTGTTATTTTGACAGCCGTTTAATGTAAACACTAACGATTTGCTGTGTTAAGAAAAATAAATTAATGCTTTGCCAATGTTGCATGGCAATCTTATGCGTGACATATTCCTTCTGAAGACTACAATTTATGTATGTATATGTTTGATATAAATATGTACAGTAGGTACACTGATGTTCGATCTCAATTATGTATACTTATGAGAAAACTAATATTGTCTAAAAAGCTCCTTTTTGTTTTAGTTTAGATGTCAGTATATCTAGCTACCTAACTCGTCATACATTCTTAAACCACGATAGTGGATTCCCATATTATCTATGTTTGATTATCGAAGCCACTTTTCCGGCATAAACTGTTCTGCATGAACATAAAAAGGAAATGAATGAATAAAAAGCTTTATAATGGAAATAGCAACGATGTAAAAACATACAGCAGCTATTATCTCACATGGAACACGGAACAAATGAAGTATGAATGAACAGAACTAGGTTCACTGCGCTGCATCCCGACAACCGACGAAACTCGGATTGAACCAGAAATAAAAACTGCAAGCCATCATCAGAGATGACACTTATGACTTAAAAGTCGAAGGTTCAAATTACTTTAGATAATCAAATTGACTTAGAACCCTGTGAACCATTCTTGTCACGTTTAAAAGGCTGAGCTATAATTTTGGTTCGAAAATGAATTCATTAAATTATTACCTACAATTCTAGCTGACTAATTGTGGTATCGAGTTGCTAGAAGTGCAAGTCATCACTTGTAATAAATTTATAATTTACTAAACAGCAAAAAAGCAAATACTTTTTATACTAACAAGAAAACCTTTTAGACACGAAGCTACGAAGTATCAATATTTAATTCCCTCTTTTATCGGATGCACCATAATGATTTAAATAGAACCACATTTACTACCGGCCGATTTCAATACTCGATCAATCCATGGATTTGGAGATTCGAGATTCATACTGTTTGACATATATAGTATGGAGTTTATGTCAAATATGTATCTAAAATCTAAAAAAAATGGATGGATCGAATATTGAATTCAGCGGTATTATGTTTTTGTTTCGAAATAAAATGAAGATTAAGAGCAAAAGTTAATTCTAAAATTAAAAGTGAACTTCACAGCAATTTCTACGAAATGGACTTATGTTAACAATATTCAACCTTTTTCACCAACGATCGCGACATTTGGAACACGTGACTAAAACTAATTAAGACGAAAATTTAAAAGGATACAACCACAAAGGTGTTATTATAAATAATTTTGAATTGTTGTTATGTAGTGGACTCGATAACCACAGGACCTACTTTTGTTCATGCACCCTCAAAATAACAATAAAATGTTACCCATTATTATATAATTAGGAAGCTACGTATATGGTTCACGTTGGTCAAGACGAGATTGTGAAAAACGAATATCTAATATTAGACCATTTAATATACGCAAAATACAACCAATTAAATAAATGATATGTATATTGAAAGAGATCGAGTAGAATCACCTGATACATCATCAAAATATAAAGCCTACACGCCTACCGGAGCGCCGAAGGCACCGGCATACGTCATAATTTATCATTACTGTCTACCGAACAATAATATACTTACTGTCAGCAGTAGTGCTATATCAGGGGTTCGTCGTTGGTATATTTGTATCATATTATGATACCGTAAAGGGTATAAAATAGGTCATCATGCCCTATCACATTGAGAATGGAGACAAAAAAGACGACTTCAACTACGCACACGAACTCATAGGTATCTTCTCAGGCTATAAAAAGTTAAGCCACTTTTTATATGATTGATAAGTGAATTAAGTGTTGGTATATAGTTTGTTTCGCAATTTAGTGCGTATTGTACGCAGATATTTATTTTACTTGATGAGCTACCTTTAATTCAGTTTAACTCATATCATAGAAATATTTACTTGAATAAATTTGAATTTTGAAACTTGCCCTCATTTAAGTAAAGCATTTCAAATTCGATAATAATATCACTTATCAATGTCATTAACGCTTCAATTATTTCTTGCTCTGGAGATTTAATTGAAAAGGTAAGCAAAAAAGAAGTTTCATCTACATTGAAAAACAGTAAATAAGTAAATTGGTTTTATTGGTCATTTAAATAAACGAATTCCAATTTTCGTAAAAAGATATCAAATCTGTCGATTTCAGTAAACAATTTGAAGGCTTTTTTTGTAATAATCACGATTATTACAAAAATTGACCATTTTTTATTCCTTAGGCGAGATTTATTTGTCAATTTTGGATATTTTGCTTGAATAGTTGTGTTAAAGTAGCTTACTGATTCATCTGATTTTCTAAAAATATATTTAGAAATTCTGTCGAATTTGAAGACCAGATAGATAACAATAGATAATAATAAAACGAAAGAAAATGCTGTTGTATTTACCAAATGCTAATGATATTAAAGAATAAATATAATAATATTTCTCAAGATACATACATGCGTATTATTGAAATCAGAATCAGCTAAAACATGCACCATTATGTTATCTGAAACATCTTTTGTTTTATTTGCACAAGAAAATCGTACGTCGGAATATAAAATAACGGAATAAACTCTACACGACTCCGTTTATATAATAAGACAAATGTGAAGGTAATGAGGCGTAAAATTGTCTCCTTACTGAACTCAATTGTAAGGTTGACTCTTAGATCAAAGCGGAAGGTGGGATTTCAATGTGGCTTATTTCTTTTTCGTTTCACTGAGAATATTAAGGCCGAAAATGAGATTCATTTCGGCCGGAGCTGGCCGTAGTAATTTTGTGACTTCTTATTTGGTATATTTATTTTTCATAGTAATTTCTTCGGTTTACGGGAATGTTACACATTAAAATTAGACTACGGTTATCGCGATAAACTGGATTGACAGATATTACAGTTAAACCTGGTGACCTAGATTTTATTTTTTTATAAATATTGATATCCGATGGCTACTTTTCAGGAACCGTTTTATATTTCATTAGGGTAAGGTGTATTCACCAGTAGGACGTTAAAAATTAGATGTATGTATGTATATCGCAAGTCAGGACTAACCTGATTCAAATAGTAACGGACACAATACTTTGACTTAAAACATAATACATACATATATACTCACGCCTTTTTCCCGTCGGGGAAGGCAGAGACAACGGAACGCCACTTGCTTCTATCCTTACAGACCTCACGCGCTATTAAAACATAACTGTTATAACAATGAGACTTGTGGTATAAAACGATTCAAACGATTTCGATAAGTATATTATTCTTAATTTATTCATACTTCTTTAAACCCAACATACATTGAACAATTTTAGTTTATTAGTCATTTTAATTATCTACAACTCTAACCGCAGGAGGATACTGTGTTTATTAATAAAATACATAACAAATACCGCAACTATTTAGTTCCAAAGTTCGTTAGCCTGTTGGTTAGGCTGCACTTAAAACATATGCATTAAAATAACACCATAACTAATTAAAAATAAATAACCTGTGGCCAAACTTCTTTGTAAGTAAACATCTCGACACTTGTCTGAACAGTTGATCATACAAAGACATCTCTAAGTGCGCGCGTATACCCGTTACAGTATATTATTTAAAGTTAAAAAAAAGATAGTCATATAAAATATAATGTACGAAGGCTGCAAAATGTTTTTTATTTACAAAGGTATGAAGATACACCAACCTCATTGTTATGTGATCGAGCAACATTGAAAAAACTGTTTATTTAATTAAGTCAAATAATTTGAACTCGAGGTTAAGAGAAATCTCAAAATATTAAGTGTAAAGTGTTACGAAAATTGCTATATGACAGACACGGGGAGCCATGGGGAGCGCTGTTTTTGAGAATTATATTACGACTACAAAAGCGACTTTGTCAGAAAACGTGCCTCGTGGAGGAATCAAAACGATTTCAGCGACTTTTTAATAGTGACAGTGTCAGTGGAACACTGGTATGTTTTGAAGCTATATCAAATTCTAACTGACCCTACATTCATGTTGAACAAAGCTCGGACAAAAGCTATGAAAACTGAGCATTTTAATAGTAACTAAGGACACTTGAATATTATATAACGACGTATTATCCAAAAAACAAAGCAAGACATGGCCATCTGAGATATCAAGGGACGGAAAACGCGGCTTAAAAACTCTAAATTGCAGCAGCGGAATAGTGACAGAGTTACAAAAGGAGTAGTGACTAGAGAAACTATTACTATAACAAATCAGTTACTAATCTGTGTAGAGTACAAAGAAATAATGATGATTAGCCTTTTTATATAAGTAGATTTGAAGACATAGAACCTATTTAGGGATCAATTTGGGTCTTGCTAACAGAGCTAGTTTTTGATCGAAGAGTTGCAATGGACTTTTCGACAAAAGCAGAAAGTATCAAAGCCTTTTAAGACAAGTCAAGATTAACAGTTGCAGTAAGATTTTGATACTTATTGCCTACGGCATAAGAACGGTCAACAGGTCAAAGTGTCTAACTTGACGTAATGCCGTGTGAACTATCAATAACAAAGCTTTTAGAAAAAATAATATGTTAACCACACGATAAGACTAAATGAACATTTGTTTATTTGGCATGAAGACTAATTGAACGTCCTTCCTATAATTGGCTTTCTTTTATTAGAGGTAGTTTGCTTCGTCTAAGCACTTACCGGACCTAGAAAACTACTAACGTCGTTACCTATTTAATATAATTATGTATATGATACAGTACTGTCTTTGAAGTCTTACCCGATTCGGCTGAATATTACGTCTTTATATTCTCTACTTTCATATAAGTTTTAAAATATTTCATGAGTAGAAAATAAATATAGTTGAAAGATCAAGGCTGGTCATACTATAAATCAAAATCAGAAATCCCTCGTAGGTGTCCAAAGACTACTTGACATCCATTGATGTACAAAATGTACATCAATGTTGACATCTTAAGTATACAAAATAGTACTTTGTATATCACTGTTGACCTTAATATATTAACGCTTTGTAAAGTAGTAAGTATCAGCAAAATGTTTTCTTTTTCTGGTTATATTCTAGACCGTTACGTGTCATACTGTTAGGTTAGGTTGTTAATATATATGTACCTTTTTATGTATGTAGGTGTCAACACCTTTGCCAATTTCTTGAGAGGACAGACAGATTCACAAATGTCGTGACCTAATGCAATTGCGTGAAGTAGGTACTTCAACAAAAGCCAAAAGTCTCCAAATATAGTTACCTGAAACAATGACAAACTTTACTTAGTTTATTGTCTTACACACGTAAGTACTTACAGTTTTGGTATAGTTGGCACACATAGAAATACCTTTATAAATAGAGTTTTATTGCTAGGTAACTATGTGTATGACTAACACTAGCTGAGTCCCCGGTTACATTCGAGTTATTTAGGGCTACTGCTTTGCACCCATGGCTCATAGCGTGATGTTGGCTATAGCCTTCCCCGTTAAATGGGTTATCCAACGCAAAAAAATGTTCACATCAAACCAGTAGTCTCTGGCATTAGCGCATTCAAACAAACTTCAGCTTTGTAATATTAGTAAGAATAGATAAGTATCCTATGAGGAATTAAGTGACAAGATCGGAAAGCCTTCTTAAAAAGACAATAAAGAATAAACTACTGCACTATATTATACGATGAAAGTGCAAAACGCTCACCGTCTATAAAGATACTGAATCAATTATAGCATGCGCACTTTAACAATTGAACAATAAAACTGTCACCGAGAAAAAGTATAGGAAAGTTCTTGAGGAAGTTGATTATTCTATGAAAAAATCATTAATCGCTTCTTTGATTTACATACTAAGTATACTTAGTTAGGTACGTTGTTAAACTAGAAACGCTTCCCATTATCAAGTACCGTGAAAATATTTATGATATGTCGGGTGTAGTACCTAAAGAGCCGAGATATCAGCAAGATGACACGTAATTTTAACGCTATCTGACGAAATAATATAAGTGTAAATCTACGTAACCCTGAAAATATGGCAGCCACATTGATACTGATAATTTTATTTTTGAATTTTATGCCATATCGTAAAATTATAGTGATGTTAATGATGATCCCGATAGCGGCAACTGTACAGTGCACACCGTGGAAAAGGGACAAACGGATTTTGAGCTAGTCTGAAAAGAATTAATTTAATCATACTAGAGGACGCCCACAAATTTTATTTTAAATTAACTATTTCTACTCGATCCCGCCAGTTCCAATTCGATGGCAATTTCGATAAATTTCCCCCTCCAGTCCCAAAGTACATACATTAGCAGTCACTCAATCAGTAACGCAAGAATTTTATTAATACAGATATCTAATATAATAATTAATCCGCTATCATTATTCTTTATTCAGTACAAATATGAACTATCCAGAACATAAAATGTAACAATAAAACTCGATTCAATGTCATATTTTTGTTTTTAGATGAGAGAACCGAGTTAGACTCGGTTTCGCAAATACATGAGACAGACTGACTCCTTATATCGGCAATAAATGTTCAAGACTGTTCGCCCCAACGAGCTTACGTGTTCTTTGAGGCAAGCTGGAATGCGACAGCAAAGGGACTCGATTACTGTCATAAAAATTTAATATCACATTGCTTAGGAAATTACAGTTGGGTCGTCATAACCGTTTGCTTTCTGCTTGCAGTAGGAGTTCTCTAACTAGATGTGTATTCCGAATGGATATTTTTATGAATAGACTATACATCTTTCTGTTATAATAAAATGGCTGCACGCATAGACTAAACACGCACTTGTTTATCTTCTGTTTTATGAAAATATAAAAATAGTTATAGTTTGGTGATTCATCTTTCATACCCAATCAAAATGATACTAACAGACTGCTAAGTACAGGACCTCTAATGATCTAATGGCGAACTAATGATCTGTTCTTGAATCACATGTCAAGAGCCAATCTGCACTTTGGCCTAACCTTTCCCAATAGATAAACGACGTCCGTACCCACCCAAATTAATAAAGGGCTGAATTAATAAGAACTCTTTATTTAATCACCCCTTTCACGGGTTTCCTCAACCATAGGTAAATGACAGTTATCAATTCCAATTAAACGGTGATAAATTTGGTGAGTGTTTATATCGATAGTGAAGACAA
Organism: Euclidia mi; assembly: GCA_944739405.2. Lineage (NCBI taxonomy): Eukaryota > Metazoa > Arthropoda > Insecta > Lepidoptera > Erebidae > Euclidia > Euclidia mi. Next base: position 44,343,119 of record OX123189.2, read on the forward strand.
TGATATACATTATAAGGACGTGCTGATGTATCAGTTTCGTATCAGCATCTTGAATGATAAGAATTTCGTAACAGAAAGACTTGTGTATTTTATTGTATCGACTGCGATTAGATCGGAGAGCAGTAGCCGGTATATGAAGTTTATCGTGACGAACGAATATATTGTGAAAGTAATAACGTGAGGCACATGGCTTAAAATGCTAAGTTTTCTACGTTGATGGTGAATAATAGAAGGCACAGAGTATGAGGAACAATATGTTACCAGTCACAAGACCCAGCGTTTGAGAATTTTAAACGCATGTACACCCAATTTGTCCGTGTGGTAACGGACTATGAATACGGAATGTCACCACCCCATATCATCCCATGGGTGTCGTAAGAGCCGACAGAGGGAGTATATGATACAGAGAACAGCACTGTCAGAGAAGGAAAACTTGATACAAACCCTATACCAACCCGTTTGGCCAGCCTGGTATAGTAGGATAATTCCTCCTTTCAAAGGAGAGGCCTAGTCCAGCAGTGGACTGTTAAAGGCTGATGATGATGATGATGACACCTAATTATCGACTTCACGGAATTTCCTTTGTAGATATTTTAATCAAAGGCATGAAGTACTAACTTTAGGACTCGCTCTTGTAGATCGTAGTTATGTCTTTGGGTTGTGGATGTCCGATGACAGAGAAGCACTATCGAAACCTGAGATGCCTGCCTTTTTGCACCCAACAAAAGCCAATTATAGTAGTACATACATACATACATATACTCACGCCTTTTTCCCGTCGGGGTAGGCAGAGACAACGGGACGCCACTTGCATCTATCCTTACAAACCTCACGCGCTTCCTCTACATTCATTACTCTGTTCATACATACTCGCCGGTTCCGGGTGCTCCGCTGACAATTATAGTAGTAAAAAGATTTTTTTGCAAAATCTTTGTTCATTTAGCCTTATTCGATAAGACAAGTAATAACTATGTTATAAACAGTAAAACATCAAAAATAACAGTAAAGCATTTGTAAAAGCATTTATTTCGAAAACAGACACCAATTGACATTAGAGACCTACACCTACATACGGTGTACGATATCGTAACGAATAGCTGCTTATCATTGATTTGACATGACATATATTATTTATTTGGTAAGAGTAGTGGTTAGATAAAACATATTAATATTTATTTTAGAAGATACAAAGGTCAGAGAGTATATGGGCTCTTTGAACTGTACCTTTATAAAGATCGTAGCAGATAACATGAGTGAGAGATGTGCGTGGTCCATAAGCTGTCAAAAGAATTTCATTGAATTTTATCATGGGTGCCAGCAATCGAAGTTACTGTAATGAGGGCCCTCATGGCAGAAATTTCGATTGCTTACTTAAATATTTAATTTGTTTAGAATGTTGTCAATGGATTAGCATCTGTATCTAAACAAAATATTGAATAATTAATTGGACCAGATATTTTTCTGGGTCCACATGATAGTGGATGAGAGCGACATTCAATAGTTGCTAATATTGATGTTGACATGATAATTTTGGCATCTCTAGGATGCCACCGTCCAAATTTTCTTGCGTATGGACAAGACCTTGTGAGTGTAGAAGTATTTGAATTTGAACAGCTACAATCGTATAATCTAAATGTGAGCCCACTGTGTCGACAAATAATGCGAAACAATGTCGTTTATGAAGTATGAGGTTAAACTAAATGCGGAGGTAGTGATATGTAACGTCAGTAAGTCTGTCAGATGTTATCAGTGACCTAATACAATATTTATACGATTAAGGTCGCGAAGAAAGAAAAATCTCTTCTCTGTAGACCTTTAAAAAATTACCCACGCTGCGATTGTAGGTATTTATGCCTTGTATAGCTTATATGATTATCGTAGTATATAACTTTTGGAATATTCTAGTCCTACCAATCACAGGCATCCGGGAAATATGCCTTCAACATTCAGCTTAGTATAAGAGTGTTCCCGCTTGGCATACTTTGAAATGACAGGAAACTAATTCAATCGCTAAGTATTAAGTAACTTGAAGCGATGGCAGACTTGAGATATAGGGCCAATAAAGACTTATGAAACCCGTTATATCGGAGGATAGGGCCATATTTTCCTATATAATATTAATAATATATTCAAAACATCTTGCTTAACTTTTACTTAACTTTATAGAAATAATGTAGATGTCCTCGTCAAATTGTATGTATGATAAATGTTTCATATGTGTCGTGCTACCATCAAAGCTTTATTTGTTTCCAATATCTATGCTATTTTGTTACAAAAGGAGATCAAAAGGCCGAGTTGCAGGAATTCAATCTTACGGTTGAACCGTTACTCTGAACTGAATCGGAAACTATTCTTGTAGAACGTAGCTTACATTTATGTGAGCTTTGACAATCCAATGAACCAGGATCTAGATATTTAATTAAGTTTTAGGATAGAATAAGTATTGATTGATCCTTATATCAAGGGTAGCTTTTATAATAATACAAATTACTTGGATATTCGAAAACTTACGGAATATCGGAAAATATGTTTCAAAATATTGTGATCCTTATATCAAAGTCACTTGTATAACGTTTAAAGATATAAGGATCTATCCTTATATCTTTAAACGTTATACAAGTGACTTAGAAAGTCGAATACTAAATATCGAAATACATTCTTGAAATTTTGTGTCATATATTAAATTCGCGTCTGCGGCACCCGTTCCGTCGACGTCAAGTTGTATTTAAAGTAAACCACGTGCCTCTGACACTTGCCGGATAGCAGGCTCGGAAACATTATAATATTATACATACTCCGAGCTATTTCAAGTCACAATCGCAAGGTAAGAACATAATCACATGTCCCAGTTTACAACAATGAGCTAATGACGGAAACATCAAACTTAAGTGAAGTGTTAAAACAGTTCGACCTCAAAGAGCAATTTTGTAAAAATAACTTCTATATTAAAATGTATTATTGTTACATAGCTGTGGGACTAAATACATTGCAGGTAGTTGTTCCTTATCAGTTTATGCAGATTATAACGGGTTATAGTTGCGCAAAGCTGGTAATCAAAGGTAAGTGGTTGAACACTAAATCTAAATTGAAATTAATGCTAAGCACCAGACGCAACAATTATATCTGACGTCTTTAAAGACCTGACATTGCATGCACAATATATTAGATATCATATCATTATATCAATAGCCTTAGTAACTACCTAAATAGACAACACTACAGTGAGATTTTCAAAGAAGCCAATGAAAAGGTACTTTATTAGTAAATTCACGAAATTCTCTACTTCTTGTAGTGGGATATACAATATACCTAACGGCTTTAGTTTACTGCTAATGGATTTCATTTTAATTTGCCAGCATAGGAGAAATACAATTCGTCCTATGTGGCCCATCTTATCCCTTTATGATTCAAAGGTGACCCCATTAATTTGTTCAAACAATTTTCCCTAATTAAATCTCCATGTAGCCCGTGGGAGATATTGCGTAAACGTGATAGCGTGTATGTCTACATACACATTAGAAGGTACAATTACGCCCCTAGGGCATTATTTTGTCCGTTACAAAAGCAATTTCAAACGATTTACGGTTACTCTAACAACCATAATTCGGAAAAAATGGGTGACCTTTTTCGGTCTCCACAGATTTGAAATGTTTCATATCGTTTCACTTATAGGTCATTTGTATAACGTCGACGTAACTTGTGCATTGCAGAGACTGCCCCTCAGGGTAGATATGGAGTTGTGAAAGATGAAAAGGTTTCCTCTTAAAGGTGTGAAAAGGCTTTTACAAGGTTGCCAGCGCGTCAATGACTCTGGAGGTACGTGCTTCAGATGTAGCCGGGATGTTTCGGCAACACTTATAAAACAGAGTAAGCTCTGTTGATATGTTTTAAGCGAAATGTCTTAAAAATAATATTCTGATCTTTATTGACCTTTAGGGAAATCATTTTGATTGGATCAATTCATCTTATATTATGTTTATTTAATGTGTAGCTTATATGTTCATTTTATGTCATAAATGCGGATCATTTTGATAGCTGTAACTTAAATTAGACATTAAATCCGGTCATTTTCAGATTACCACCCATTTCACACCAGCAACTATAAACTAAACACATCAGGTTATGGCTCTGTAATCTGTTCAACTACTTGTAGGTACCTACTTATAAACGGATTTTATTCGAATCAATATAAATTCCGATAACATGACTATTGATTCAAAAGTGCCTGATATTTACGATTTGTCATCACATTCTTCGATGTGTTGTAATCCCTTTGATAGACTGTAAAACGGAAATGTGGGAAAATTGATTAAGAAATCACTGCCAAGAAATTTAGATAGGTAACACTAGGTAACTCCTTGTTTTATTTTGATTAAATTGAATTAGCATCACAATTAGGTATTTGCCTAGCTAGCTTGATTACTGTATAGCAATATTACAGTTGTATTATTGCAGCTAGTTTTGTTTATCTACTTGTTCTAAAATAGTTTACTATTACATTAGAAATAACTACAGTTCATTATCAAAATAGGCTAACTGTTTGGCCTGATTAAATTAACAAGATTAATTACACTGAATACTGTGTTGTGCAGAATATCTCGACATCGCTGCCTAAAGTAATAACTTATTAAAATGTAATAATAAATGAATAGGTAGCTGAGAGGTCAACAAACTGTTACGCAGAGAATCTAAGCTGAAATCCACGGAACCGTCCACTAACCTTACGAAGTAAAATTAGTATTACCACAGTTGGATTATTTGACTGTGGTATTACATTGTTGATTATGACTTGTAAATCGTTTTCCGTAAACTCCCTGCAAGTCGTAATAATGATATGGAATCTATCAAGCCGCACTTCGCCAGTGTGGTAGACTATGGCAGAATAAACCACGTCAGTGATAGGGCTAATATTATGTTCTAAGACTGTATCAAGTAAGCAGGTTTGACTGCACGGTTGGCGTAGTGGTTTAAGCGGCCGCCTCACCGCTTGACACTGTGCGCAGTGTTGTGGGTTCGATCCCCACACGAGACAACACTTTGTGTGATTCATAAAGTGTTGTTTTGAGTCTGGGTGTACATTGTGTCCGTTAGTTGTATGTTTGTAAAGTCCCTCGCGATACAGGATTTAGTCCTACTGCGGGAGTTGTCTTTTTAAAAAAGAAAGAAAGAAAGAAAGTAAGCAGGTAGCCTGATCGAATTCTATCCGACCTAATTCAACATCTATATTTATTATAAAATTATGTCCTGTTTTCGTCCTGGCTGTATGAATACGATAAATTGAAAAACTTCAAAAATCATTCTTAAAGAAGGTTTGGAGGTGTATAGGTAATTCACGTGGGAAGATCCTGTTTTAGAGTATAGTAATGAGTATGGTAATACGATTGATACTTTTATTTATTGAATAATCATAACAATGTATTTTGTGGTGACTACTCCGTGATAATCACATATCGGGCAACGTACACACAAACTGAAAATAATATACTTAAGCAAATGTATGCACTATACCTACTGCATAATACACGACTAACTTGATGTCTCACGAAATGTTTAGATTACTGCTTGTAATACAAAAAAGTAATTTCTTACAAAAAGTCAATAATACAAACTGGTTTGAGTCATCATCGTATTAATTAATCTCGACTTTACAAACCGTAACTTGTTTACAAAGTGCTCACACTTTTTACGAGAAAACTTGTTGAAAACATAACTAAAACTTGTATATACATTATGTATGCGCAGCATTATTATAATTGATCTTGTATTTGAAATTTATTATTATATTTTTATTATTTTTGTACTTATTTGTGTTTGAAAAGTCAGTCATCTTCCATTTCATGAGATAATACTTTCATTTATTTTTAATTTACCATCACAGCAAGTACATATATACACATACATCTTACAAGTAAATATTTATTCTATTTAAGTTGATGAAATAAGTATGAAACATAAAAAAAAGTTTAAGCGATTTAGCAAACTGCTTAGTTGCATACTTACCCCAAAGTGCTTCAAAGTTCGGCAAGTATTGTACAACACTTAGCTTACAAGATCTACGAAACTTAAACGCACGTGGTCACAAAATCACTAAACCAAATCTCTATTTTATGAAACAAAGTTTCGTGTTAAACTATTCACTTAACACAAAAATATCAAAGTATTAGATATTGTCACTAACATCACTGAACGTTCACTTCGATGGGAACTCTCCACGGAACTAAAGTTATTTTGTCGACGCTGCGGTCGGGCAGGCGAACGGACATAGCGGGGCACCGATCTTATAGATATCTTCGATAAACACGCATTACATTGCTCTTTCACTACAAACGCCTCGACTAAAAGGCGGTACGGTAGAAGCAGTGGGAAATATTTCACCAAGATATATCGGAGGATAAATTTCCATTGGTACATGAAACGACGTCTGATGTGAGACACGTTGTCAGGCGGGATTTCTCGCACGTGAACAAATTTGATCTAAGAATGAGATTATAATATCCAGGTGAAATTGTCGAGCCATGCATCATCTAATAGATGTATCGTCGGGGAAATATGGGAAATAATTTGGCTTCCTACGTAATAAAATGTTATACCGTTACAAAATAAGATCTCTCGATTTATTTATTCTGATGGTATTTAAACCTTTCCGTTACTCATATATAATAGGTACATTAAAAGGATATGACTATGTCTAATACCCGTTTTATGATATTTGTCATGAAATTATGTGTATCTGAGAAATTATGGGATAGAATGACGCTACTAGGTTTAATATATAAATGTGTCGTTCAAAAAGAGTTCCATTTACTTTAATTTCTAATTCATCACATTTTAATTATAAGCAAGAGTCTCTGGTATATTTCTTCGCTGAAAAGTAATCATGATGTCACTTTCGTAAATTTCGTTATTATAGACGTAATATGTAGGCTATCAAGAAGAATTCAAATTAGGAATACAGTTTCTTGGAAATAGTCAAATGACACAATAATTTACATAAAAAGTAAAATCAATGTAAAAGTTATTACTTTTTATGTATTTACATAAAAAAATGTAAGGATAATGAAAGATTGATCTTGTTAGGGGATTTCAATGGATGGGTGGGAGTAAAACGAGATGGATTTGAAAAGGTGTTAGGTGCATTCGGTGAGAGAGTGTGTAGAAAATGGAAAAGCACTGCTTGAGGTTTGTTTGGAGTGGAGCCTTTGTGTGACAAACACCATGTTTGATCACAAAAGTATACATATGTATACGCGTGAGACGAAAAATGTTAGAAGAAGTATGATTGATTTTGTAATAGTAGATGAACGATTGAGAAAGAATGTGTTGGATACAAGGGTGTATCGAGGGATCGGCATCCACACAGACCACTTCTTGGTGTTGAGCCGGATAAGTGGGTTCTTTAAAGGATGGCGACACCAAGAGCATAATGAAAATAGAGTCTTGGAAAGAATAAAAGTAGAAAATCTACAAGAGAAAGATGTGAAAGATGAGTATAAATGAAAATTGATAGCAAGATTTGAGAGGTTCGACGGCATAAATGATATGAATGAATTGTGGCAGTCCTTTAAAGAAGAGGTAGTATGTGTAGCGTCTGAAGTATGTGGTGTGATCAAGAGAAGGAAAATACGAAAGGTCAAGAATACATGGTGGGTCAAGGATGTACAATCAGCAGTGTCAGAGAAGAAGAAAGCTTGGTTAGATGGCTTGGCTGTCAGAGCAAATGAAAGAATGGGAAAAGCAACGAGCGAGGACATAGATGAAGCAAGAAAGGAGTTAGATGAAGCAAAAAGAATAGTGAAAGAAATGGTTAAAAGGAAAAAAGAGGAAAAGAAAGATGAGTTTAATGGCAGATTATTTGACGATTTCCGGAGAAACATTAAGTTTTTCTGGAAATCCGTTCGTGCATGACGAGGAAGAACTCAATCCTCAGAATACACATCGATCAAAGACAAAAATGTAAGGCTAGTAAATGGTGAATCGTGCGTGCTGAAGAGATGGAAAAAGTATTTTGAAGGTTTATTTGAAAGAACGGCGATAGAGACACCGATCGATGAAATGAATAGTAACGATAGCAATGATGAAAGCGTTATTGGCGTGGAAGAGATCGTGAAGGCACTGAGAAGTATGAAAGTAGGTATTCTGCAGGATATGATAGGATAACAGTCGAAATGCTGAATCAGGTTGGTCAGTTGCAGCGGTTATATAACTTGTGCTGGAGCACCGGCCGAGTACCTAATGAGGGAGCCACAGCTGTAGTTATGCCTCTTTATAAAGGCAAAGGCTCGCAACAAGACTGCAAAATCTATAGAGGCATTAGCCTTCTCAGCATTGTTGGCAAATTATATGCAAAGGTACTGATTGAAAGAGTTATGAAAGTAACCAACAAGAAAATATGGGATGTACAAGCGGGATCCCAAATGGGTATGGGATGTACGGATCAGGTTTTTTCTTTGCGAAGCATAGCGGAAAAGTTGTTGGCCAAAGGTCAAAAGGTCTATTGCGCATTCGTGGATTTGGAAAAGGCTTACGATAAAGTGGTGAGGAATGAAATGTGGTCGGTGCTGTCAATGAATGGGGTGGACAGCAGCCTCATTCGAGCTCTGAAATCCCTTTATGAGGATTCTAGAGCTTGTGTGAGGATAAACGGGGCATACACTGACTGGTTTACCATCGATAAAGGTGTTAGACAGGGATGTGTAGCATCGCCGTGGCTGTTTAACCTCTTCATGGACAGTTGTTTGCAAGATTTAAAACATAGTGACTGCGGATTAAGGATGAATGGGTTACTCGTCAAATGCCTCCTTTATGCTGATGATCAGGTTATACTTGCATCTTCAACGGAGGAGTTGCAGGAGATGGTAACAATCATGCATCGTGCGTTAGAAAGGAAAGGAATGAAAGTGAATGTAAGTTAAACGAAAGTTATGGTTTTTGAAAAGGAGGAATGCGTTACGGCTTGTAATGTATTGATCGATGGACAGCGAGTGGAACAAGTGAATGAGTTTGTTTACTTAGGTACGTTGTTTACAAGAGATGGTAAGAATGAAAAAGATATTGAAAGGAGAGTTAATGCAGGTAATTGTGTGAATGGAGCTCTGAAGGCGTTTATGAACAGTCAAAAAGTGTCCAAAAAGGCACGTTTGGCTGTGCTGTAGAGAGGTGTTAGTGCCTACCCTTATGTCTGGTAGTGAAAGTTGGGTATGGCAGAAGAGACTTGAAAGTAGAATAAATGCTGTAGAAATGAGAGCACTGAGATGTATGTGTGGTGTGTCTTTGACCGACAGAGTAATGAATTGTGTGATACGAGAGTGGTGTGGGGTAAAAGAAGATGTAGTGACAAGCATCGAGAAAGGCATGTTAAGATGGTTTGGGCACATGGAGAGGATGGATGACGAAAGACTGACCAAGAAGATAATTACATATATAAAGCAAGTGTGAATGGGACAGGACGAAGGAGAAGACCTAGGCGGACGTTCTCTGACCAGATTGGAGACATTCTAAAAAAAGGACAGCTCAGAAGTACCCTAAACAGAAGAGCATGCATGCAAGAAACTTGATGGGAGTGAATGAAGCAAGAGAGGCAAATGGCGTTCCGTAGTCTCTGCCTACCCTTCCGGGAAACAGGCATGAGTCTATGTATGTATGTATTGTGTCATCATTAGTTTCTTTTACTCCTTGTGCGTGAGACTTCCTCATTACAATTGAACTTCATTAGACAAATAAAGCCATTCTGAGTAAACAGTCAATGCTATTTAAACGGTAGTCTAATGCCATTAACTCGTTGCAGGTCGCTTTAATTATTTAAATAGCAATGCCGTAATTGTGTCTACTTACAAATGACTAAGTCTAGGGATTAGACAAACGTAATAAGCATGTAATTAGTACATGAATACAGACGAACTGGCTACTGTAAAAATATTGCTAATAACCTTTGCTACGGGATCATGAACGTTCTTATGTGTAATAAATACGTTCGTAGAATCAATTGATCATCCAAAATAATTATAAGGCTAATGAAACAAAATTGACATAGCAATTATACGTAGAACAAAAAACTAGCTATTTTTGCCGGTGACGCATTCCCCGAATCGTTCAGTACCTTCGTGTCGGTACAAAGATTTTGTTTACAAAGTATTCCATTAAACAGTCACGAAAACATTGAAGTAAGTGTGACACATTGTGTTTAGCTAACTCATCAATGTACTCACTTTGTTAGCACTGCACGATTGTACAAACGTGTCCAGTTTCGTGAGAATATAATGCACTAAGACATCGAGGCGTTGTACCAACCATACCTAAAGCATTTCATTATTGATGTTAACAATTAATACATACCATATTTAAGACCGGTTTTTATAAAGCTATGTGTTTCTCACACTAATTTATATTTATATGGTTTTTAATGTTACTTATTGACACTTGCAAATATTGCGTCTTTGTATTATTGTATAACATCAGGCTAATTTTTTCGATGGCGTAAGGAAAATGACGGGCGTGTAATTTAATTTGGGCTGCATTACAGCATGTCCGTAACAGTTTGTTAATACAGTCAAAATATCAGCTCTGCAGGACGTATGTATTACACATTGTTAAGATAATGCTCTTTTCTGCAATTGCATGTTACTTTCGGTAGTACACATGTTCCATTTCATTTTTTTATTATACTACCATCTGTAGTTGTGTGAATGCGAATGCATTTCTTCGAACCAGCATCCCAACACAATACACTACCGCTCAACACAATACCATTTCTTGGTGTTAGTATTATGTCTATTCAATTATCGAACATTTTTACCCATAGTAAAAGCTTCTGCTTAGTTCGGGACTAGATGGTGTTGTGTGAATGTGGTAGAATATTATATATTTTTATTACTCAGCGGCAATCATTCAACAATTGGTGTCAAAACAGGAACTATGACCCTTCTTATTTGTCACGCATTTCCTACAAACCTACATCTAAAGTTCATTCATCATGTAATACACAAAAACTGACAATATGTAAAAATCAGTGTTCACGTTCACACGTCGTACCGTCGTCTGGTGAGCGACGCGTGTTTTCCCTACTAGAAATATGGGACAAATAAAGAGAGAAAATAAAGCCTTATTGAGTTCACTCTTCCGTTGAGTGGGGTCACTTCCTAGAGTGTCAGGGGAACGGCCGGCAAATCCGATTACCTGTATATCGATCGCATAAGTTCTGCCTTTTGCATTCTACTCATACTCCTATTATTATAAGTCGAATTTCATAATGTGTTGCGTAGTATAAACACAAGATAAAATAAACTGTGAATATTACAATTAAAGCAGGTGCAGATTTTGTAAGTAAATAATGTCTGTACCGTTTATATGAGAGCGTAATTTTGTTCACAGTTGTGTAAATACAATCTGGTTTGTTAATCTTACAATTTGTTAGGTCGATCAGTATTTTTATCGCATAAGAGTTTAGTTAAAATAAAATAACTTAAATTTTTCGTGAGGCAACTTTTTTTTCAAAGTAATGTTTTTTTTTTTATAATGTGGCCGCTACTTGGACGCTAATAGTCCGCTCAAGGGATAATCTTTATTTCAGCCTTTCTTCCTTTATCCCTTTGTTGAAGTTTTAAACAGCAACGGACTCAAAAACTACTCTGATTCAACCCTATCATCCGAACATTTTTTAAGAGGAACCTATCTTTACTGCATTTAAAAGGTTTGATGTGGATTAAGCAATTTAATAGCAGTCAAATAATGTATTATGTTAACTTAGTTTAGGTTAACGTGAAAGTACCTAAGTTTATAAAGTGACATACGGCATTCTCTTTATATACATATTATGTAAAATGGAGATATTACTTTTTACTGTTCCTACGAGATATAACCACGTTCCTTTGTTTTGAGTGGAGATATATTTATTTATTTACTTTGAGTACTACTACACAACTAGCTCCAAACAGTACCTCGCAGCTTCTATAAACTTTGAAATACATTACAAAGTAAGTTTATAGCCAAAGAGCTTAACGATACGTTCTCTTAAGCACGAACCATCTGCCGTAATGTTTTGACACCTGTTACGCGTTCAAAAGCACTTAGTTCTTTAGAAGTCATATCCAAATATTACATATCCACATCTACTAAAAGTAAAATGAACTAAGCGACTTTTTAAAGATGTGTAGGAACATATTTTAGGTACATGGTGATAAAAGGAAAAGATAGAAAGTGATATGAATATACTTATACAGAATCGTAAAATTGACCAAAAGTGTTGGTTTATGGTATATTTTGCATTGTAAATTTACATTCCCGTCTAGATTTGTTACTTCTTTAATACAGCCCGAATTTTGGTAATTTAACTGGATCTACACATTCAAATACTTAACTACAACATTTAATAGCATATTCGCTATAATAAGTAGGTCGTTTTTCACAAAGTACGAGTTGAAATATAACTTAAAACGTTTACTTCTTTTAATGTTGTGAAATTAACTTATTGAGCCGTAAATATTACGCGTAGTATGTGACGCAAGATTATAATGTTCTCAGTTTTTTACTGAAATTTCTGTGAAATGATGTCGTTTCATTCTTATTTGTTCACTTTAAAAGTTAAGTAAAGTTACCCAGCATAAGTGAAGTCACAATGTTACTTAATAAAACTACAGTTTACGAGTTAGGTATTTAACACACGAGAAAACATGTTGCATTTGAAAACTGCAAACATATTACACACCATATTTGCGGCAACTCTAAAAAATAAAAAAATTACGTCACGGTTTTAAAATATACAAGACTGATACAAAAACTTTCTTTGTTCTCAAAGTTTACGTAGGTACAGTCGACATAAAAAATGGCGCTAATGTCAATTTGTCTTGAACTCGTCGACATGTACACGATTATGTTTATTAACTTACCATAACCGTGTAATATATTCTAACGCTAAGAAGTTTGGACATGTTGTAATAATTTCTGATATATTTATGACAGCATTCGTTGGTGAAGTCAAAAATAGATACCTTTTACTGTTTAGCCGAAGTTTTCGTGATCAAAAGCCATAAAGGCAAAGCCGTGACTTAATGGTAACCCTGAGTTGAGCGTAAGGGTTTCGCTTATAAAATTCACGTATTGTACTTTAATCTTTATTAAAGATCCTCCCGGACGAATATTATAAAAAGTTGCTTACAGTTTTTGCTTATTTTTGGTTTTTACTGCTGCTTAGTGGTTAAATCCGATAAAAACGTATTATGTAAATTATATCAAATAATATGCAGATTTTCATATAAACAAGCTTACAAAAATATTTTTCTTTTCCTTCAGAAAGATGACGATCTCATTTTTTTATCGGGGCTTTCTCATTAGATATCATGATAGCACCAATGTTATAGGTAAGTATGTAAATATTATTTGCGCTTAGGATTACAAAAGCAGTCATCTTCAGGTAAATTTTGACATGAATAAGTTGTTATTTACTACTTTACAATATGGTCAAGGATTTTTTGACCCGTGTGTCGGTTTTAGTCATTTATTACGCAGTGAGGACATTTGTATGGCTAAAGTGTAATATGAGACTAATGTTATGACGTCGACCTATTTTGTATGCAATGACTGATTGCAGTATTAGACGGTGGTTGTGTCATAAAGTTCTTTATGGATGCCTTGGGTCATTAATTACTTGACATTATTAATTGCCACCGCAAATTTTATTACAATGACATTTGTAAAGAGGAGTATGGAAACATATCGTCTTTTAAGACAACTCCCGCACTAAAAGTAAATCTTGTGTGGTGGTGGACTTCACATTCAATCAGTGGACTGAAAGAACACTCACACTCGAAATAACAATATTTGGATCACAGAACGTCGTCACTATATCATTGTGTCGTGTGGGAATCGAACTAACAACACTTGGCGTAGTTCAAACCAACGACATGACCGCTTAGACGACTACGTCATACCTACCTGCCGTCAAAGGAGGAAAATGAAAGGCACTGTGCTTTTAAATCGGTTACTTTAAATTAAATTATTCAGAATCCCTTTTCGGGTGTAAATAATTATGATTGCCAATTTTAATTAATCCGTGGGTATTTGATTGGAGAAAGATTCCCTTGTTTCAAGTATATCGAGAACATTCTTAGTAACTACAGTTTATCTGGCAGGTACTCATTTGTCTTTCGGTTGACAGGTATAAGTACCTACATACGTGTATTAGCCTGTCGGTCTTAGCACAGAATATATGTGCGGTCTTAGTACTTCTGACACACACTAAACAATCATAGTACAAACATTATGTTGAGGGACGGGGAATTTAAATCTGAAGGCTAGTTAAGACACAGAATACCTAATTAATAGTACTAACGTGTTAAGACTAGAGTTGAGCCAAACTTTCTGTGTGCGTTTGAAGTTCTGACGATATGTTAGCTAAAAGCCACAGCAAGATTATTTCATATATTATTACCTAATGTTCTGGAATTATTTTAGTGGAAATGTATCGGTACCCTTATCATTAACGAAAATACGACTCAGATAACTGTGAGTAGGCTGAACGGTACAAATGTCAACATGTCTAGCTTGACGAGAAGCCGTGTGTACCTACATATTTTTTAAGTATTTCTATGTTATAAACAAAGTAAAGAAATTCCTACATTATAATGGCATTTGTACATTATTATTTTTTTATTAAGAAGTTATTTCTAAATTGTGTCTTCGATGATTCCTCTATTGCCTATTATTCCTATGTCGCATTTCAGAGTATCGTAATTTATTACAAATGTCCATATAATATAGACATTCTTGATGACCAAATTTATTTATAACCCTAATCTTAGTTATATTTAGATCTTGTTTTGTAATAAGGCATTTTGAGTTCTTTCGGCATAAACCAAAAAACTCTTTGATGATATTCTGTGCCCAAATTTGTTATTTTATGCACACAAGCTTGTATAAGTAGCATTCATTACCATTCAGCGAATGCATTGCACCAAAAACAGTCAATGTTACAAATGTCGGGCACCAACAAACTGCGGTACAAGTCGGTACAACCGTAATATCTTGTTAGGTCCTTGACATGTCCTTTGTATACCTACCGGACCGGCTTGCCCGACTACATTATATTCAAATGCATAACTTTATATTAGGACTGAAGAATGTTATTGTTTTATATTAATCGTGCGTTTGTAGACAGCCGTGTCTAGCTACTCGTTATGCTAATAATCCAATGATGAATCTATAATACTTTCATGGATGCTTTCATTGTTTGAGTGGATTGTTGAAAATTAGTAGGTAGACGACATTTTTGTACTTCGCATTTGCACACTCGCTTACTATTAGACAATGGTAGAAACCTAGACTACTTAATAGGTACTAACTTATTTACAAATTATATTAAGTATTATAAGTAGGTACCTACTGTCCTAAGTGTTCTATAACATTGGTCTTCAAGCACAACCAGGGCGACAGCTTCATTACCTACTTGTAAATTCTAAAAAGCCGCCGGTGTGAATGTCTGCTAAGCCACTTTATACAAGTTTGTTGCGTCCATGATTCAAATTATTTCGAATTCGCAGGGTCGTCTGAGAAAATAGTTATTTAGGTTTGCGGATACGAAGTAGTTCATAAAAATCTAATAAATTTATTTTATTTATTGTTTATTTATAGACTCACACCTGTATCCCCGAAGGGGTAGGCAGAGGTGTAATATTACACCCACATTTCGCTAGGAATTTTTAGGTCCCACGTAATAGGGGGCGAGCCTATTGCCGTACCGGGCACATTACCAGACTTCGTGCTGCTAGTGAGAATTTCCTAACGGAAAAACCCAATAACACTTTGCCCGACCCAGGAATCGAACCCGAGACCTCCCAATCTTACGCGCACATTTATGCCGCGAGACCAACGAGGCAGCCAATAAGAAATCAATTAAAAGCATATTATGAATGTACAAATATTACCGTGGGTGTATGCTGGTATAATCTTCGTGTTTTTCCTTCGCATGAAATCAGTATGGATAGATGATGCTGCTTTACTAACGGGTATGAAGCGCCAAGTCATAAACAATAGAGATAAAATGTACCTCTCAAGCATTATAATATACACTTCACTACGTGTAAGGCGCATAAGCGCAAATAAATTACATATTTCCCTCCATTGAGTCGCAAGTGGCACGGGAAAATATTGCATGTTGTTTTTTTTTATGTTTCCCAGAGCGGTCCGGAAATTATCCATTAGGTGCAGTAAGAACGTCGCATGATCGGCGACTTATTTTGTCTAGTCTTGTTAGTCCAATGTGTCACGGCTAGTAACTTTTCATAGCGTTTTTGAAAACGAAGACAGTGTTGACTAGTAGGTACAATTTACTATATCTATGTACCTACATACCCTTAACCGAAGAGCAAGCATGAGAAATTTGATGGGAGTGAATGAAGCAAGAGAGATATGTCAGGATCGTTGCAAATGGCGTTCCGTTGTCTCTGCCTACCCCTCCGGGAAACAGGCGTGAGTCTTTGTATGTATGTATTTATGTATACAATACATACCAGTAGTGGTTACTCCAGACTTTTAATCTAAACTGTATGTTGATATCTGTCACCGCTAGGTACAATTGTTTTACGATCTAAATAATCTGTGTTGGGTTTTTGTGGTTTTTATGACCGCAATTTTTATATTACTTTTTGTTATGGGTGTGATTAATGTGATTATTATTTCATTTAAAAGGGAAGCAACTCTTATCTGAACTCTGGTAATAGTTCTGTATCTTTTTTATTTGGAATGGCGCACTTATATTTGTACCCGAATTATTATTAATATGGTCAAACAAGTTGCTGCAAATTATTTTTAAAGATCTGTGTAATAAACATTTTTATAATGCTTTTATTATGTACTTACTTACACGTGTTTTAGCAAATAAATAACTTTATCTTTATCAGATAACGCACTATGTAAGATTCCAGGGCTTTGTCACAAGGTATCCTAGAGCTAGACGGACCCATGCAGAATTTTTGTAGGAAGTCATTATTAATTTCACTCATAAATTGGCAAGGAAATCCCTGGTGATAATTTAGCACAGCTTGTTCAGACTTCCAAATACTACGGCTAAGTCGAAAAAATCTGTTACCATTTATGGTTTATACAATCGCAGACAGATCTCCCAATAGAAAATGTGTTTACGCAAACCCAGGTATCATGCTGAGCTGCAACTCAGCTTATATTAATATTAAACAAGTCAGTATCCATATAATATTAAATATTTATTCTTAGGATACACAATCATCAACAAGTGGCTACTAACCTACTGGTGCCTCGACAAATATATGCACTGCAGGATAAACAACCTTGGCGCACTCAATCCTTAGACGAGTTACAAATATCAGCAGAAAGGTCAATGAACTGTCAAATTACCCGGAATGATCACCGTAGCTAGGACAGCTACGGTGATCATTACGTCGGATATGATGTCTTGTATTATCTTATGAATTTGTATATATTTTTTTACTTTTTCTGGTTATATTCGCTTGTATCCCTGGTGTACCTTTCTGCAATGAGAAATTTGTCTACATATCCTTATTTTTCTCCTTTTATAAGTTTTATCCAATTGCACTTGGATTTAGTAATTGCGATTTCAATCTAGACACAGAAATTAAACTACTTTCAAATATAAAACAGTTACTATTAACCTCCTACACTCAAAGCAATTAGGAGTTGCAATTTTGCTCTCTATTCGTTGTTCAAAATATGTTTTATACACATGATAATTTCACTGCCTAAATCGTATATTATTATAATGTCTATAATAGTGTTCGAATCCCTAACACATGGCGCAGCACAGAGGCAAGGTGGCAACTAGCACCTTTTTGCCATTCAGTAAAATATGATTTAGATAAATAACATTTAATTGGCCCAGCAAATGTTCATCTACCTAATTTATATCTTACTCTTAAATATATATATCATAATTTGAATAATTAAATAATACAATTCCCGCACAATATATAGTTGCAAGTCTAATAAACGATTCTGCAAACTATTTGCCTGACTTCTGTTATATAGGTATAGGTTTCTCTAATAAAATAAATGGCATTTCATGTTCACATCTATTTATTGGACAAAATTATTTCAATAATGCTAGAAAGCAGACCCCGGCCTTCACAGCGCATAATAACATGGATATTACAGCGATAACGCAAGGACGATTAAAAAAAAAATGATCTTGGTCTTTTTATAACAGTTTATTAGCCAAGGATGTGATATTTTTTGTGTTCAACATCAACTTTATTGTTACTGACATAGAGTGCTTAAGTAAACTCCTCTTAAGCTATAGTCATCCCAGATCTGATATAACCTATCTGAGACTATATTCAGACAATATATTGCAGCGACTCATATCACAGTCTTATAAATAATCTTGAGTGTTTACGCGCGCAGAAGGTCATCTCCATAGGAGTGGTACCGATGACCGGTTGACGATGTCGTCACCGCGACTTTTATCAGACCAGTCTCTGTAATTAAAGGCTGACAATGATTGCGATATTGATACACCTATTGTACAATATGACAAGAAAGTGGGCTGCGCAAGTAGCATATGGTTAGCAATCACTTATTACTAACCGATAAAGAGGTTTCATCCGCGTTTAATCACACAAAGAGTGACGCTTTTTGTTGGACGCAGTCCTTATCTTTTATCTAAAATAAAATTAAGCTTATGTACTTATTCTTTTTAAAATGAGCTGTCTACCGTCCATAAGCTTGTTAAAATTGATTGTGATGTTTTGGAATCCGATCGAACATACAGCCAAAACTTCTTAGATCATTAATTATTCTCGTCATACTTTGCAAGCATGCTCGTCGGATTGAAGTACCTACCTACTCATAATTTGGTTTGACTCCAGTAAGTAGTCTGAGTAATGTCACGTAACGTTCCGTTAAGATAAAAATTAAATAGTATACCATTGCCTTCCCAAAAAGTATACAAAGCATTTCTGAAACGATTCAAAACATTTTACTCACACAAAACGCGTACGCATCTAAGCGACAGACAACACATGGTAGAATAAGTACCATATAATTAGTGTGAAAACTGAAAACTGTAGAGCGGGTGTAAAAGTGGTCGTTCAAAGGTCCTAAAGGCAGTGGCGCGTTAGTTTGGTGCGTCGGGCGACATAATGGCTCTTGCCCAGAGGCCCTAATGACGACTATTTATTGTGAGAAGCCCAGCAATTATGCTTAAACGACACGTAAATCATTTCAGACGGTATACAAAAACTGCGCTGTGGTACGCTGATAACGCGGTACTAATCTGGTGTTGGGTTTAACGAAAATTAGTTGCGGTTTAGGTTTTTACTCGACTACGGCGAAGCTAAAATGAAGGGTAATGTTTTTCCTAAAATATTAGCTATTATTTAGGCAGATTTACCTCATACGTATAACCCTGTGGTTATAATGTCCTCCTTTTATTCGGTATTTGATTAACTCATATGCGCTTATCTCAAAATACATTGTTAAAAAGATCGACATAAATAGAAATACATTCCTGTATGATTAATTGAATATTTAATTAAATTCACAATGTATTGACGGAGGGCAAGGATGAGGAAACCTAATGCGTACCTTCGCATTGCCCACCCAACTAGGTATGTGTAACAGTAGAAAGGTGAATTTTTAAAATTACTGAACAGATACTTTGCAGCACGGGATGTTTTTACCAGCATTTGTCTTGTCATACTCACTAGTTCCACACGGATCTAGTAAATTTGCTTTCGAAGCATTGATATTGTCAAAGTTTTCATATAATTTAGCCGTTCAAATTCAGGTTCAAAGTATTTTTACATCACAGAATCACTTATGGACAACATGGCATATTATCATCCAGGTTCGAATAAATAATAGGGCTATGGAGAAGAACTTGGTAGAAGCATGCCACTCTTATAAATCATCAAATATTTTCCTTGGTACTTGGTACAAGTGATTAAATGTAAATTGTTAATCACCTGTATTGATTTTACTGTCTATGAATACTGAATATAAAATGGTAAAATGATTACGTGAACATTATAGCTAAGTGCTTGCGGAACCGATCGTCTGATCGAACAAGGAAATTGTAACATGTTAATTGTGAACTCAGACCAAAAAATAGGTAAATTACCGCTTCACAGCTTGGATTAATATCCCAGGCACGTTACATAATCAGCCATTTGTACTAAACGCTTAATTTTCTTTAAATTGTCATTAACATTTTCCTGTAACATCAATACATAATTATGAAAGCGGAATACACTTAACCCACCTACTTATTAATAAAGAAGTAAACACCTGTGCTAATCTTATTTCACCATTTTGACAAACAAAATAGTAATGCACAATTCGCGATACTGTTCTTAGCATATTATTGTCTATCGAAAATAGTTATTTGTGCAACAAGAGAGCAAAGTTGTTTTTTGTTTCGAGTGCTGATTTTGAGTCCCGAGCAAGCAACATTCTATGATTGTTTCACGAGCGTAGCGAGTGAATCAAAGTTAGAATCCTGAGCGTGGTGAGGGACTCAACACCACGAGATACAAAAAACTTTGCTCTCGTGTAGCACACATAATTTTTCACCTCAGCAGTGAGAACACAAATTACTTAGGAGACATAGAAATGAACAGGAATAGATTGAATTCTGCATAATCACTTGTTGATTTAACTCTTCTGGTGGTAAAGTACAGTCATCATCGCTAGTTTCACGCATCTTTTTAGATTATTTTATATATTAATATAATTTAACACGTTACGCTATACCTACTGTATCAGCATCAGCGAAATTTTTATTCCCGCTACTTTTTTAAATCGCGTTTTAATACCGCGTCCCTGATGTTTATTTTTCAAATGTATCATTGTAGTAATTCTAAATAAAAATGTATTGGTTAAATACTAATTTTATACTTTTAGGTAATTAGACTTATTTTTATTAAAATCCAATAATAAATTAAACATGTAAACAATAACATATAAAAAACGTAATTTCTTTATTACAAATATATTTTCTTTTTGCGTTGCCGTAGGTGTTTTTTTTTGAGGTCGAATTCCAAAATCGAATTTCGAATTCGAAGGGGTTTGTTTTTTCACTCACTTTTTATATGCATGTGAAAGAGACAGAGCACAGTAAAATTCGAATGTTTTCAAATTTATGGCTGAACAATGTCAATTCGTGGCACTGAAGATTGAAAAATTAAAAAGCTACTTTTACTCACGCTCGAATCAAAATCGCGTTTTGTTCACTGTTGTCTAGTAGCAAAAGCGGCATGTTTGAGCTGCTGAAGTGAAAATAAATATTGTAAGGTTACTATGATATTTTACCTTTTTTCTCAAGGGTGAGGGTTTCTTGGAGGCAACCTTCCGCCAATTTTATTAGTTACGTAATAGAGGACGGACCACGATACAGGTTACAATTTCATATTGTCAATCGATTTTACTGAATGTCTTATTCCATACAGTTTTGCTGTCCAACTTGGCATCACAAAATTAGACGGCCATTCATACAAGCATAGTTTTACTAAGAATAAACAAATCAATGTTGGTTCTTATTACTTTTTAAGCTTCTTAGGTTTACTGAGTTGTACATTCAGGTAGCTTACGTTTGTGATCAAATAAATAATCAGGAATCATTTCATTATTTCTTTAGCAGTCATGCCGCTCACATTTGCTTTACAACCTTTCCTATTCATATCAAACATACAGTCCCTAAAATAAACCATGGGGTGTATTCACCGTACAGATGGATTTATAGAATATTTAAAAGGTGTGCACCTGCTGGCCGTATTATTACGTACAACAAGTCACCCGTCATATTGCTCGACAATGCACTAGAATTATAATACCGTTAAACAGTGCATAATTGCACTACATTCAGTTGTAAGTTCTCTTTAGTCATTGCGGTTTACAGCCTAGACTAAGATGGAAATTACTACGTAATTTTGTTGCTGTCAGTGTATAAGAATATGGCAACACGAATCATGATGAAGCTAGTCAAGCACAATTTTAATCCTCGGGGAATGAATAAAAAAATGTGTTTGTCCTTACGTTTCAAAATTACCTTGAATCAAATAGCAACTAACATTGGCTCATTCAAACAATCTTAACAATTACCTAGAATCGAATCACCTGTTAATCCCACTACTTCCGATCCCATAAAGCGATAGAAACCGCAATTTTCGCATTGGTAGTAGGCTGTATATGTTTGATCCCTTGAATCATCGCGTCCCATGAGCTACGATTTTAAGTATTTACGTGTTGCTTATTTATTCGAAAGAATTGAGAATCACGATTATTAATGATACGCTTTAGTCGAACTTGAGACAACAAACACTTTAATTCAACTTCAATGTATATCCAGTGAATGACTGTTTAAAATTTAAATTTCATTGCACCGTTACAAGATTGATGCGTGTAAAGCTTAAGGGAAATCAGTGAATACATTAATTCAATAGTGGAACTAATTTGTTAATTATCCGGTGGGCCAAGTCGAGCGTCGTTCCGTCACGACAGCCGACTGCCATGACAGAAGCACTTAAAATAGTCGCGCACTTCGCCGTAAAAGTCCACAAGCTTACCAGAAATATACACGCAATCGTTGCGAACGCACGCAACTAAACCATGCATTGAGCTGACGCAGGTAGCTAATTTCAACTTGCTCTACTGTCCACCCTCGCTCTTGTAACAATGAGAACAACGCATTGCTATAATAGCTATTGTAACGCTCCTCCCCACTCAAATTAGTCACATTCTTGTGAGAAAACAGCTCAAGTTTATTGTTTAATTACCCAAGTAATTAATAATTTATGATGTGGTAATCATTTCTTAATTATAAACTTGAACTTAATAATCGCGTAATACACCGATCATTGGTTGCAGTACTTGAATGTACTATGAATTCGTTTCCCATCGAAAACCAATTACAACGCATTTTTCTGTTTATTGCTTCAATGACTTGCTGGAAACGTTTTAAAATATAAGATACTATAACTCCGAGTAAGTGCCTATATTTTCGTTTGGAATGACTTCTGGGTATAAAAAATATTACGTCATTATTTTTTGTCGTAATAGCTTCATTAGAGACAGTATCAAAATGTTCTCATCCTTTTCGTCGAGTTAATAGTCTTGTCGTTAGACCAGCGAGTCCATCAAATGTGTGACAAGCACGTGATATCTATCTTAAAACTTTAAATTGTCGGAACTAATAGGTGTGCGAGTGAACCTCAGGTGTGGAAGAACCTCGACACTCCGCAAAGTTCACTGCTCCTTCAGTCAATGCGCTCATAGTAACATTCTTGACAAACGAAAACCTACTCTATCTTTAAATTGTTTGAACTTAACTTAGATTGATGGCAATCAGTTTATCCTGGTAAACCATTACATTATTCTTTATTGACGAAAGGAAATGAGACCACCGTCGTAGATTGAAAAGCAATGCGAAGTGTAAAGCTTCTATTGAATAGTAAAATAAAATTAGCGTGAGATGGCAGGTGAGGTTTTTGATTATGTATTAAAATAGGGAATGAAACAAAGACAAATGAAGCGTTTGAATTAAAGAGGGCGACATTTCGCCACGCTTACGCAGTGCGGTGCGGTGTCGCAAGCAGCATAAATTTGACACGACATAATTCCGGTCTTGCCGAATGTCACACTAGTACAATATGCTAACGACGAGTATTGCACGTCCCACCTGCTGTATCAGTTACTAGTATCGCGATGACTGCGTTTTACGTGATTCTATAGGTATATCCTTGTGTTTATAGCGTCAGCGCTTTGTTCTGAAGCAATTATACGGGCAAATTACGTATGGTGGGTACATCATAGATCCTAATAAAGATTTTTCCTTGTAATGGAAAAGTCATAGTTTTTAACAAAATAAGCAGAATTTACAGCTTATAAATATTCGATTAGACGTGAGTATTTTGATCTTCTAAACAGGCTGATTTTATTATGTCATGCCATTCATCTCAATCACGCGTTGCTGTGCGTCGTGACTGATTAACCCCTTTTGATTTTTTTAATAGTTCTACAGAGACTAAGTACTAAGTATAATAGTCATATCAGCAATGATTAGCTGTCGATCCAAGTAGTTCTTTAAGTTGTGTGTAGTTGCAATAATTTCCAGTTGTGTGACAAAAATCACTGATTCATTTTTTAAATCTGATTGATTGCAAGGTATTTGAAATTTTCAAGATTGAAGTAAAGAAAAACGATTATTCTATATCAGCAGTAACTATATAGAAGTGGTTTACAGTCTACAAGTATGTAAACGTTCACGCCTGCGTATGAAATGACCACAAAGTAAAGGTGTAATATGTTTGTGCAATTATTTCCTTATCGTACTATTTAACGTACACATAATTTTCTAATAACCTTTACAAACGGTTAGCAACTAAGTTACTAAACGTTCAGGACCTACATTAAACCCGTATAGTATGGTTATTAAAATATATTGAATATGAAAAGGTCATTTTCACTACAGTCTTTTACAGTAGTGTGGTGAAAGAGAAAAAAAGAAAGCTTGCGGCCTAACGCTTACCAACAGAAGTTTTGTTAGAGAATGAGCATTCAACAATGTGATCAACACTCCAGAAGCGAAAACTGCCGAAGTTAAACAGCCTACACAAATAGACTCGCCGGCCATATTTTCCGCTTTACTTTTATTGTTACGGCAACAGAAACCAAGTTTGAAGCATAGGTAGTCAAAAGTTTCCTTGTCAATAAACATTTGTTCATGTTATTCCGCAACGTTTTAACCGGTCCAAGGCTTTTAACACTTCCGATATCCGACACCATAGCTTCCACAATTTGGCGTACATTCAAAGTTATTATTTCGAGAACATTTTAGTTGGCGGGTGGTGCAATGTACTGCAAGTCGGTCGACAAAGCCGGCCGGTGGAATTAGCACATTATTTATATCGTACCACCCCCGCGTCAGGTGGACCAGTTCTGGATGTTGCCATTGCTTCTAAATACTTCCGTTACCCGGTCAGTCTATCGATTAGCATCTATTTTTGTTTGCAAACGTAACACCTGTTTCGTTACTCCATGATATAACGCGTTTATTACTAATCCTCAGGTAACGTAATAATAACAGGAGCTTGAGACACTCTACGCGTTGCGCATCACTAATGAGTTTTTAATTTGCGAGTACACTTCATAAAATATTCTATCCAAGTTCAAATTGTAAATATTATGATGCCTCAACTTTAGTATTCGAGGCTTTTGTTACTTAGATACTGGTATACAATAAACTTTTTATGTAACTAGCCTGCTGCGTTTTGATAACTTATTTCCTTCGATTTTAATGTCCATATAAATCAACATGTTAATTACAACTATCTTCTTAATATCATTTATTTATTCTTGCGCTTTATTTTAATTACGTTATATCAATGTGCTTTATTTTAATGGAATGATCGTTTATCACGGTTACCGTCGGTTTCCTCCAAAAAAAACTTCCTTAGTTGCTTTTTTATTCCGTAACTCCCCCATCTTTGTCTATGCAGATGTTTTAACGGTCTTCGCAGCTAACTTAAAATCGCTGAATTCGTCGAGGGAGGATACACCTTACTTGGGAAGCGATACGGATGAATAATTTAAGGGTAGGTAGTTCATTTTTAAACCATCAGCTAAACCATAAATAAATAATCAGATAAATCGGTTGTACTTTTTAACCAAACATCTGTTGCTGTGAATATCTGCAAATAAGTGATTTGTCAATTTCTTGGCTGTGACAATGGCTGTAAAGGATTAGATATTTTATTAATCAATAAACGTATCTGTCATCTCTATTCCTGTTATACCTATTATTTCTAGTAGTCTATTTTCGTATAAGAGATAAGAGAGCCAGGCAATCTCCTTGATATTAATAAAATTGTTACAACATCAAGGTAGATAGGTACTCAATCATTTCAAAATGTGATCTTTAGTCTCAAGTAATAAAGATTAAAGTTCCTTGTGAGCAGCCATACTATGTAGTGAAAAGTGTTGATATCTTGCCTGTGTATGCATGGTCTTACGGGCTTTGTCTTCCACCGGATGTCTCCAGGACATTTACCCTGCGATATCAGTGACGTCTAAAGATAGGTCAAGCAATACGTTATGACTAGCACTCCGTCTTCGTCCTGGCTCACAAATAGCCGACAGGAAGCGATAACTCATGTTTACAAAGAATCAATACTTATTTTATTCTTGTAAACGTACGTCCTATAGCTGCTTTAAAAGTTAATGCATATGTTAACATTCTGCTAGTTATGTTAATAAGGTTTTTTTGCGTACAATCCAACGGTCGACCGAATTTCCTAGTAAAATATTTTCCAATAATTATGACCTGACCATTGAATGTAAACATGCATGACCAAAACACTAGCATGCTACGCACACTGTACATTCATATTTTAAAAAGATTTTCAACAATTTTATTTCTATTAATCGCCTTACAACTGATTTATTTCGAGACATTTCCAATTCCCGTTGATCCTTTTCCATCGCCAAATATTATCCATTTCTCGTCTGATATGATTTGTGCTTTCGATATCTGAATTGTATTCAATGTAACGGGAGTGAAGCACTTCTGGTATTATAAAAGTAAATAGACCATGATCGTCTTAAAAGAGATTATTCTTATACAAATGTGGTAAACACGAATGTGTGAGATATTTTTGCTTATTGAATTCATTGTACCGCTTGAATGGATTTTGTTAATGTTGTTTGGTTTTATCAGCTATTTTATCAAATCTTCATATATGTTTATAAGCAGGGAGACACTAGTAATAAAAATGGATATTACTACGTACTTTCTTCTCTTCCGTGCCTTATGTTTTTTAGTATAAACTATGCCAAGGCTTAAAATCAATAGCTTACCGAAGTGTAAATTACCTGTAAAGTAATTAAACACAAACGTGTAGGTTAAAACGTTCAAGCGATTATTGACGTTCAAGCAATATTACGTGGCAGTAGCAGAAACAGAAATACGTTAATATCTGATTGCGAAATGTTTGCTACTTCAATATTAATTTTACTTTATCAGCTGTATCGGTTTATTTACAATATCTTTGGTTTGTTTGAATGAGTTGCTCATTAATGTACCGAAGTTTCTTCTATTTTGTATTTGACTTTATTTTAATTTAGAAATAACAAAATTTAATTAAAATATAGGTACTTGAACCTGACGACAACATAACATGAGAAATTACGTTACAGCGCATTACGTTCTACCAGTCGCTGGATTTTGTTAATTCGACGTATTTTGTACGGAGTTGATGTCAAATTTTAAATCTATCTGAAGTAGCCAAATCCATCGATAGATTAATATTACGACGAAAGAGGTGTAGATTGCTCATATTGAGCAGTCACGGTGTACTATAGGCATAATAATTATACACAGACAGGTATCGTAAACGGCAGTAATAGGTCTAAGAGGAAATAGTTCGATGAGGTGTACGCTGATGGAAAGGACAACCTCCAAATTGATATCTCAATGCAGATGTAGGGGGAAGTCTATTGCAGATACTCCATTTTAAAGAAATTATCACGATGTTAACCTTCGACGTGAAAATGTAAATATAAAACCTATCACAACAGGTGTGTTGGAGACTATTTTAATTTGCTGTAGCATACTTAATAAGTAACAAATATTTAATAGTTTCTAGGTAGGCCATGGTGACATGTTAGGTGTGTCAGCTAGATCTTAGTCATTATGAAAATATTTTATTACTATACAATGAATATAAATATATTCTGCATAAAAAGAGGTCCATTATACATTTAAATTATAATTAATAATATCACATTTACATAATATAAAAATCAACATTATCAACGAAAGAATACAATAGTTGTGAATTTATGATCTGATTGAATTTAGATGGAGCCCAGCGAAATGATAAATCAGAATCTAACCGAGAGAGAAAATTTTCCAAAACCCACCGTTGTTATGAATCGAAGATTTGTTATTTTAAGAAATACATTTCAATGCAAATTAAATCGTTGACAGCTAAGACAACACTATCAACTATCGTAATCCATAAAATCTTGTTGCAGCAAATAAAATACTCCAGTACTTTAAAGCAAGCAAGTAAGACGGGATAGGATTTGTTATCTTAAGTAAAACCAATCAGTGGAGCGAAGACAGAATTTTAATCAACGCGAAGTCGATCGCTCGCTGCTGGTAATTAATTTAAGCTATCGGATGAGCCCTGGAATCTGTTTAAGTAGAAGACGCATGAATGAAAGCGTAATCGGAAATGAAAAACGGTATATGTTTTTAACAAAGTATACAAATAATAATGACTATATGTTTAGTAAGCATGTTTTATTTGTACTCGTTTCTATATTTGTCTATCGATCCGTTGTATCGTCAAGCATTATCATTGTCCCACCGTTATCCTAGTTGCATCCAAAATTTTCGCCTTGGAGCCCGTGATCTGATTATAAGTCTAACCAGATTTTGTCAGCGATTGCAGTATCTAGCGTTTTGTCCATAAATAATTGCATTTCGCTATTCAGTTCTGGTAGTAGTAATTTGAACTAAGTTCTTCAGATTATCCATTCACCTTTCGTCAACCAACACATAACGTGTGAATATTACCTTTAGTCACTTAAGAATTTAATATTTATAATCCTGTACTAAGAATGCTAGGCATATTACTGGCGCCAAGGATTTATAAGCGCAATCAATACGGCTTGCGGTTTTCGCAATTAAAGGTGCAATTATTACTATTAGTAAGTGTTACACATACCTATACTATTTTGCTTGTGGACTGGTGACAAATAGGGAATGCAATCTCGATCTCGCGAAATCTCGGCCTTTTTTAGCGAGATTAATCTCGGTCGAAAAATGGGCGAGATCTCGCGAGATTTACGAGATTGCACTCGAGCATAAAAACGTCTTATTAGAAGCGCGAACTGACTCGGACTGAATTGCAATCTGTCAGTATCGGCATTAATAAAAAATGAAATGAATTTATACGAGTCCGGGGGGTTAAAAGGCAAACTTTTGTAGTTCGTGGATGTCTGCCTGAGAACTGCGAGAATTTCAATTAGCGTTGAATCCAAAAGGGCCTTCTCAGCGGCTGGTTATCTGGCCAACAGAAAAGGAAGCCGTTTAGCAGACGATTCTTTGAACATTTTGTGCTTCTGAAGGAGCTACTTTGAAAATAATTCGTAATAATGGCTTGTGATTTGAACTGAACCAATCTTTCCTTTGATTGGTATATTTTGTTAATTAGGATCTGTAATTTTTAAAAGTCTGTCTAATTGGTATATTTTGTTAGTTAATCTGTAATATCTAAAAGGTCTACTGTAGATATAGTTTTATTTACCTAATTGATAATAATACCTCAGTTTAGTAACATAGATTTTTTTGACCTCTCGTTGTTTTGTTTGTTATAAAAGAAATGTTTTATAACTAAAAGATTTTTGTTTGAAATTAGAAGCGAAGACTGGTTGTTTCTTTCCTTTCTTATTTGACAGATCCGTCCGTAAAAAATTACTTCATATAACTTTATTAAAAAAGTATAGACAGATAGGTACCTACGTCCAATGATTTCAAAAAGAAGGATACGCCCATCTGAACATTTTATACTAAGCCTTCTTAATACAAGCAAAAACAGTGACATCTGTCATAACTCATTCGAATTTCGTGAGTGCCGCGTTGCATAGGTCGACGACGTAACCTTGTAAGCACGTATATGACTTTTTTCACATTTTAACATGCCGATAAAGGAAGGTACATCACGATTTCCTTTTTGTGATGATATTTTACAGGTTACAAAGAAAACGTGGAAGTAAAACGAATCTGTCTCAATCAGCTTCATTTGAAATTGTTATCAACTTATTGTTATCCTAATAAGTATTCTGCTTCTTTAATTTTTTTATCTTCTTTTATCCTCTTTTGACGTTTTTGTAATCTATCAATTCCTTTTTTTTGGGTGTACTTTCCTTGGCGTGTCAAATATTGAATTGAGATCTCTAATATCAACATCAATTTCCTCTACTTGTGATCTTTGTGCTGGCGTTGAAGGCCGGAGTTCTTCATTCTCAAACCTGTAAATGACTATGATATTTAGTAAGTAGATAGGGTTCCAATTAGGGAGAATAGGTAAAAAATATATAGTTTTAATGCAGATAAATAGGTATGCGTGAGGCCAATACCTTAATCTTAAGTCGCGGTATAGCCGATCCTTTTACCCTTCGGAGTCCGGCTTTTGAAATATTTCAACATCTTTGTCACAAAAATAAGCAGGTACTCTTGTGTTTTTATTAGGCTTGAAATAAGGCTCGTTACGTTTGTTTCCTAATAATGCCAATCCAAATCTGTTTACGTGTTGAATCATTTGGAAATCTGTTAGTTACAAAATATTTGAATCGTACCTAATTCATTATTGCATATCCATACTTCCATCATCATCATTATCATCATCATCAGCCTTTTAAAGTCCACTGCTGGACTAGGCCTCTCCTTTGAAAGGAGGAACTGGCCTACTATACCACGCTGGCCAAACAGGTTGGTATAGGGTTTGTATCAAGTTTTCCTTCTCTTACAGTGCTGTTCTCTGCATAATATGCTCCCTCTGTCGGCTCTTACGACACCCATGGGATGATATGGGGTGGTGACATACCGTATTCTTAATCCGTCACCACACGGACAAAAAACTACTAATATCCATATCCATACTAATATTAGCAATGGGGAAGTACTGTCTGTTTGTTGGTCTATTACGCTTTCACGATTTAACCACTGAACCGATTTTGATGAAATGTGGTGTACAGACTAAGCTTGAACCCCAAGAAAGGATCTAGGCTAGTATCTACGATAACCTAAATTCACGCGGACGTAAGCGCGGGCGAAATTTCGTTGTGGTAAAGATTTCTTTCATCCATTTTCACCAGAAACTTGATGACGGCATTAACTCCTCACAGATTGGGTGTTTTTTTTTATTGAATTACCTTATTGAATATAAAACATATTATTAAGTACCAAAATTACTTGCACTAAGTTCTTAAGACAAAAATAAAACAAATAAAAATGACGTCCCTACAAAGTTACTTCGTTCACTTAACGTGTTCAAAGACGGCCACACAATGGCCGCCATCGTGGACTTCGATAGTAAAATGAATATCACTTTTAAATGTGTTTTTTTAATAACTTAATGACAAGAAAAGTAATATAAGGTTACTTACCTCTGATATGATATCCCATGTTCCTTTTTAACCTTTGTATCGTTATTTTTGCAGCCTTTTACCACACAACTCGGCATTTTTATGGCAAGCCAATACTCGCTTACTCGGACCAATGTCGAATGAGTCGCGTTGGCCCTAAACTGACATTTTAGGGCCAGCGTGCTGGTGCCATTTACTCGCGCGGTTGGCCCGGTCCTTACGCAGTAATATATAAGTCAATGCCTACGTCAAACAATGTTTGAAGCATAAAAGTCGATTGAAAATTCGTGATAAATAATGTTTCCTATAATACTTAAAATAGTTATTATTTTTGTCCTAATTAATCAAATATTGCGATTATTTACAAAAAAAAAAACATCCATATTGCCAATCTCTTTGATTGGCTTCATAATCTCGCGAGATCTCGCTTGAGCCCAAATCTCGCGAGATTTGCATTCCCTAGTGACAAAAATATGCACATTAGGCACGTGCACGTTGCGAAATTTTGGGCATTGCTCTAGTTAGACAAAATAAATAGGTTCCTACAGGAAAGGAATTTGCGTTATGGACATTTAGAGTCGAAATAAGAAATAATACAATATATAACAAGTTTTATTTCAATAAAACTCCTTAAACTATCATACATACACACCATGTCTTTTCCGTAAGTTGAAGATTCTGTGAAGATCGCGCCACATTGTTTTATATCTTGGTATCTGGCTAAGTAGATATTAAATATATAAGAGAGTAAATAGACAGCCTGAATACCCGAGACTCGTCTTTCTTAAGTCACTTAAGCTAATTAGGAATTATAATATTATCCCAACTTTGTGGCTGTCAAAATTGTAACAACGCTGTACAAATTAGCCTCGTTATCAAAGTAAAGCATTTTACTTGTAAACTAGGTATATTAAATATTATCTTCATGGCTTAAACCTCTCGTCTTAAAACAGCGGTTTACTAAAGACCTCTTTTGTGTTGATGATCCTCTTAGTCCTCTCATATAAAGCTCATTAACGTTACAAGACAATCATATTCTTATTGTGTGGCGTAAGATGGTAGTTGTTCTTCGATGCCGGACCACTGAGATACCCGCTCGAGGCAAAAAATAATAACAAACTATCATCTGGCCCAGAACAGGTTCCAGTCGCCGGATGAGCCGGCTCGATAGATATAAACACGCAAAAGGTAACTTTTTTATAGTGCCTGGAACATGGATGAATGATTTGTGACCGAATGAAGACGAGTGTTGTAATGATGGACTGACTTGAAAGAGTTAGGTATAAGATTATTAAGCTACAAAAGAACAAGTAAGTACTTACAGAAGTAGATGCATCAAGTTTGTATGAAGATTGCCAACAAGACGCCATTGGTTCGGGTCTTTTTGTCCCTGTTCTTATTTTTTTACTAAATGAATCAGTTCCTTCACATCACAATTATTGTAAAAACATTAAATGAGCGAAGTCCAGCTATATCCATTAACAATTAATACAAAAAGTCTTTCTTACCTCCGCAAACGGCAATTAGTGCACCGCGCAAACAAAAACAATATTCGTGGCGCGAACGTCCACAGAAATGTGATAGAAAATCCAGGGAACAATCGGCTTCTTCAAAATAACACTAAATCGTTTTCTTTTAAAACAACGTATTTCTTGAGATATTCATAAGTTTCACTCCACTTACAGTCACAAGTGTGTGACGAAGAGAATAACTTGGAACCGCGTGCACGCGGTCGAACGAAACGTACTTGCACGGCGGTATTTCGTATCCGACTGGTTACTGGTTGGTATTCGTGCTGGTGTTCGTTTTGCTTCGGAGCTTCGCTTTAGGCATCGTGCATGTTCGGCTCACAAACCCAAAGCTTGAAGGGTGCGGGCGGTCTGAAGCTTCTGCTTTGCATCGACATCCTCGTTGACAACCGATTGTTGTTGATAATTTTATCGAAACGAAATCAGGTACGGTGCGTATATTGATATATCCAATCTCTGAAAATAAAATGGCAAGTTAAAATACAAGTAGTAAGGATAAAAGTAATTTTTCAGGTTAACCCGTTTCAGTATTTATAATGCAATACGAAGCACGATGATATTACGTCTTTTCACTACCTAAAATCATAAGCACTAAAGGCCAGTCTATTTTATTGACTAGTTCATTAACCTATTAAAACGAATCAACAGTGAATACAGGTGTACCAACTTTTCAATTATTTATTTTACATGTAAAGACTTTTCTTGATTTGCAAAAAACGTAAATTTAATCAACGATTTTTATGACAGGTATTCAATAGTCCCACGAGGGGCCCGTGACGAAGTGACATCCACTCGGATCGATCCGTCGTGTTCATAGATGAGTGACCGTTTACAAAAATTCACACACTTCCATGATTCGGACGGCTTGTAAAACCATTGGATCCGGCAGTTGTGAACAGAAAATGTGCGCCAGAATTTCGTCAATTGACATTTAGATTTTAGGTCATTAGTAAAGTAAATTGTCATTTAGGTCTTATATTTGAATACCATTAATCTCAGCGTACCTAGTCAAAATAGTCGGCTACTGAGAATTCAACTTTTGAATAGAATATATAATGCAATTTTTTCCCTTTGGTAAATTGTATATCTATTTCATATCTATTTCGTAAATTCAAAACGATAATTTAGGTTAACACATAACAATCTAAGTTTCTTAGTAATTCGGTAATACATCAGTTAAATAATACTCAGTGAAATACCTAAGTAGATAATCTATATATACCTAAGTAGATAATCTTGGCTAAAATTCAGAATTTTTTAATATATGAATGTTGTTACTAATAAATATTAATATTTTCCAGCACCTACATACCTACTAAATAATTACGGATCGTTATATGTAAGCATCCGCTAACAGGAAGCCATTAACAATTCGACTTACTAACAGTTTTAAAATAAATAGTATTGCCGTAAATATTTACTTTTGATAATCAGAACATATACATATCGAAAAGAACCACGTTGGACTTAATGTCGTAGGTCAGTCGAGGAGTATCAATATTTGTCATGTGCGTGGAAAGATAGATGAGGAATGCATTGGTCGATCGATTCGAACGGAAGAATTATTTAATAAGATTTCTGAGTGCAGAAAAACTAATTATTGAAGCTTACAAACAGCGTGTTTTATAACGAAAATTGAGTAAATAGAAGATGAGAAATGGAGATTGTCAATGAAATGGAAAGAGTGTCCATATAGGTAAGTCCACTTAAGCTGACGCTACCTGAATCTGCTGAATCCCTGTCTAAGAATCTATTACTCAAAAGGTCCTTTCTTTTTTAAGTTACTTTCTTATCAGATTTTAAGAGCACTAACTAAAAATATTTGGATAATGTGTGCTGAAACGTAATATTTAATCTAGCCGTGCATTTAGCTACTAAATTTATATTGGATATATTTTGTATTGAGCTTGTGTTAAGGGTCGGAACATATCTGACGGAAGATGCGCCGAACGTATCTTCGGTTGCGTCTATTCCGTCAAATGAATCGGTACATATCTGACGGAAAATGCGTCGAGCGTATCTGCACACATTCGCTGAAAGCGTGGCTATTATTCACACATATCAGTTTGTTCATGCAGGGCCGTAGTCAGGGTAGCTCAATATTTTACTGTCATATTCTTTTACCTAATCATTTTTCGTTCCCTGATGTTATGTAGTCACTGAAGTCCTGTAGTTATTTATATTGCAATTCGAGTTTGACTATTAAAAATATGTCGGACTTCGAAGATTTTTTATAGTAGCCAACAAGCGTTATTTGAATAAATTTCCTATATAGGTTTGGAGGTTCAACAATAAAAGACGATGATACGATTTGGTTACGGTTTTTAACAAAATTTAAACAAATGATATGGAAGAGGTTACAGTTGCAGAGCATGACACAAACGTATGTATGTATGGAAATTGTTCCCGTGGACCTTTAGCACCTCACACCTAAAAATTAGCCCTCGATCCAAGCTAGCAAGTATGCGTACACTCATAGCACATACTAACACTACATTATTCTACACATTTCGTTTCTGAAAAAATAAGTTAGATCTGGCGGCCCTGGAATCTTACGGTCTTAAAATCACCGATCTGGGAATGACATGGATATGGTATGTCCAATACCTACGAATTTAGCGTGCATACCTACGAAACGTTGGGCAAATAAAATGGCTGCCATTTGGGTTGTACTCCAGAATGTAATCGATATCGATATGAAGCCGGTTAGAGGAAAATGATACATTTTTGTAGTAAGTTACATTAGTTTAAATCTTTTGCCAGATTAGTTTATGCCATAATGCAAATGTGGGCGAACATGGCAAAGCGAAAGACGACCCTTTTATCAAACATGTAACAAAATATTCTCTGAGAGCCAATATCGATATTGTGTCGCTGAGAAAGTACTGGACATGAATGGCACCATACATACGGTAATGAAACACACAGTTTTTAGATATATTTATGCACAAAGACAAAATTATTATGTTCGATATACAACGATTTCACAGCAGATGTACCACAAACCTTGGCAAAAAATATGGCGACTGTGGCACGAATGACATTTCTAATAAAATATCGTCATGATTAACTTATTCAGTAAAGTATGGCTATCTCTTTTTTCTGACAGAGATCTCCCTAAGACAAAACGAGACAACACTATGTTTGGTGGCTTTATGTCGATTTCGTATATATGTGTATAAAAAAAATCATGGCGAAATGTGGGTGTAATATTACACCTCTGCCTACCCCTCCGGGGATACAGGCGTGAGTCTATAAAATAAAAATATAATAATATATGTGTATAATGTAATTTTTCTATATGTACTACTTGCCCTCTCCATGTATATTCCTGACTCAATGGTCAAAATTCACGTGGTGCGTGGTGCGCGCGACGTCGACGGATAATCCGTTAGAACGCTCGACGTACTAACGGATCATCGGTCAGATGTGAAAGGTTGAACGTTTTTCTATACATTTGTATGTATTGGCGTTACGCGACCGATAAAACGCGACGGATCTTCCGTCAGAAATGTTCCGACCCTAAATATGTAATTCCAGTAAAGCTGAATCCACGGATATATTAATTAATATTGAGCTGCACCAAATAATCTTAATATATAAAATCCTTGCGTTACTGACTGACTGACAGACACGCTACAGCCGAAACTGTTGGGCGCAGGAAGCTGAAATTTGGCATGTATGTTCCTTGGGGACCGTAGGGGTGCACTAAGAAGGGATTTCCCGAAATTCCCACGGGATCGGCGAAAACGGGTAAATTTAAAATAATTGCAGGCGTAGCTGCTAGCGTCCTCTAGTTAATAATAAAATTTATCATAAAATGTTAATGCTAGGAGTTTATCCAACGATAAAATATATTCTGTGTAGAGTAACTCGCGTGTGATGATCGCATGTACCTCTATAGCATGTGCACCAATGACGCAAATGATCTTATTTGAATGCGTTTACTGTGCACGTGTTCTCCCGCAATTTTATATTTCTATTCATGTCTGAATATCATTTCCATGTGAACAAACTCATAATTAAAGAAATAGAAAACGTGAACACGTTGCATATCATATCTGAGCATGAATATTAAAATTGGATGCACTAGACCCAAAGAAACGGAATGAACTATTGTTCAATTTTACCTATCTTATATCACCTCATACAAAACAATGCCATAGATATTTATTTATTCATATTTTATTTTTCTTTTTATAGATATGTTGTTATAAAATATTATTATCATAACATTTAGCAGTGGTAATAAACCACAAGTATTTGCATTTATGTATGGATAATAATTTATTACCTACTTCTTTAATGAAGCCATTTCCGATATCACTGTCATAAATATTAGTCGCGTATTGATTAAATTCATTAATCTATACGCAAATAAAGAACAGAAAATATAAGGATATATCTAGTTTAATAGCCCCAGACACCTTTATTCATCTATTAAAAATCCCACATTTACGCGAACATTTTTCATTTCACAACTTCAATGGACGTTGAATGAAATATGAAGCGCTAAAAAGCAGCAACAGTAAGCTGGAACTGAAAAATAATTTTAAAAATCCCTTGGAAATTCCTCACTCTGAAATCCAATATGGCTGCGACGTGGCCATCGCGACGCCAGCTATGAAAGCAATGAAAAGGAAATCTTTAATGGATATTCCGCCATTCACGACACCTAAATGACTGATGGAGCTTTGCTGTTAAATCTACCCACTTTGTGCTCCGAACTTATACAGCCTATTGTTGCGGTGAAGCCAAATACTTTTATAACAACAAACAAAAGTCTCTCCGACATTCCTCGTCGTTATTTTTTTCACTTATTCTTCGTCTTGATCAATACAAATGACTTGAATGCGTCAGAGACAACCGGCTTTAACAAACATGGTGTAATTCAGCTGCATTATCATTATGAAAGTAATACAATATGAAAGCCGTAAATATTGCAATTGCTGAGTTATTTCATAAAAGTATAGAAAAGTTACTCACGATTTAATTTCGCAAAACGTTACTAAGTGAAATCGATTGGTGGGGTAAATAATCTGGTGCTGCGTATTATAGCCTATATATGTGTTTTTTATTTGAGTTGAAGGAACTGGTTGATTCGCTGCAGAGGAACTCATCAAAGAGCTCGATCATTTAACCTCTACCGCGTCTCATCAAGGACAATAGGCAATAGTCGCTGCCATGAATGGAAACGCAACAAAAACGCGGATGCTACACGAACGATTCACTCCGCTTTATAATACGCAATTAGTAAATGTATCGATACATATAATTATTATGTCGTTGTACTCGGTTGCAATGTCAGTGATATATTCTTTGTCTTTATATTTATTTTCATACTTTATTAGATACGGAATCACGTTGATTTTAAATATTTTATGCTTATAAAAGATTTATTTTTAAAATTATTATTTCCAAAGTAGGGATAATATGGTCTTGCTTTGTTAAGAATATCAGTTTAAATCGGTAAAATACACACACACACACACACTTTATTAGCATAAGATAAAATGAAACTAGATATCCTTTAAAATTATCAAACATTAATTTTAAACGCTTTTTACAGGTCGAAGACCCTAGACAATTTGAGCCGGTATGCACCGGCTCTAACAGGGAAGTATTTACTTACTCTCTCATAGAATATCATCGTAAAATAACTATTTTGTTGCATTTTTTTCGGTGAGTGAGTGTGTCGTTTTTACTCCTGACCTTTGATGAAGAGGAGATGCAGGAGGCGCCTTCATCTCCTCTTCATCCAGGTTGACAGCGCAGTTATGACTTCTTTGGTGCTGCAGGTGTCCATGGGCGGCGGTAAATGCTTGTCATCAGGGGATCCATCACCTCTGCCTCCTATGACACAAAACAGTAAAGTCTTGTGCTCTAGAACATACTCGAATTTCATAAAGCGTTGAAATAATTTAATATTAAATCAGGGTACCTAATAAATATTTATCATGATCGTGATCTAATACGCAAGTGAAATGGCTACAGCGATTTCTATTCGTGTCTATCATATGTTTATAAAATCAATGCTGCACTCGATCGGATTGAAAACGATTTAATTACTCTTCGAACTATCTCAATTAAGTGATGTGAATAGATGACTCGATGCAAATGGTATCGTATTAACTCGGGCACTCGACCGCAAGAAAATGTCATTCACTAGCCATGTGTTGCTAGACGATACTATTCAATTGGGATGTTCCGATGCTGCGTTTGGTATTTCAAATATTGATTAATATTTTTTGGCGGGAAAGTAACTTCAAATCGTGCATCATTTATGTATATATTTCAATTCAAATCGTGCTACAAACATAACTAGGTAATTAAATTTACTACTTACTATTAACGTTACTTATTACTTTCCTGTAATATTACTTTGTATATGGTGTACAATAAAATAAAGCATTATCTATACCTTTATCCAGCACTTATTATACGATAGGCATGAAAAAGTATTTCATAGACAGATGATGACTGATTTCGATGTACGAGTAAGATAGCGAAGATGTAACACTGGAAGTATTATGTTAAACACATTCAATTACCGTGCATTTAACATGAATAGTGGACTCACTTGCTATACAAAAAACTCAACTTTTACATAAGTGCATAGAAATTAGGCCAGCGTTTGAAGCGTGTGAACACTTCCTATCTATATACAATATAAAATTATTCGTTACGACGTAGAAAATACGTTTAATCGACAGCCTTTTGTTCCAAGAGAAGATCGGTGTCTGTGAAATGTTTGTTTTGAAGACCCAGCAAATCAATTCGCTCTGGAAGTTATCTTCTGTTTGGATTGTCAATATTAGTTAGATGATTTACTCAATCTGAGAACACAAGACGGTCCAGCAAATTATCGCAGCGATGTTAATTGGTTTGTGGCCACGACAAAATTCAATATGCTAACATTTTATTACGCAACCGATTGATAATTTAATGGATTGTTCGCCATTGGGGGCTAATGACCATAGTTGTAAATTCCGCACTCATAACTTATACTTTGATATAGTAATATTGAACTTTATATGTAAGTATAATGGCCTCAAATGAGGATTGGTAGAACTCTCAGCCCACTTATGTACATGAAAGACATTAGAGTATGAATGAGCCTGATACCCGATTGAATACTTTGGCTTCATGCTTTGTTATGATACTTATGCGGTAGGTATTTGACGTTCTGTATCATTGTAATTCGACGTAGATTCGAGCTTATAGTAACAATACCTATAGGACATACCCGTGCTAAAATCTTGTTACTTGGATCCGAAATCCATTCTTAGGCGACATAACTTTTGCCAGATTAGTTTACCTAACTTATTTCATTATTTAAGGTTAGAATTCTGAACTAAATTAGTCTCTGTGGTGACGGATTCAGAACACAAAATAACCCAGCCCATTTATTTTGACTGGCCGGGCTGGTTTACTTAGTAAGCTAGTATGCTTCTATTGATGCACACTGCTACTGTGAAGCAAATTAGGAGAGGCTAAAGTTCAGCAGTGAACTGCGAGTATGGGAGAATACTGAATAAACAATATCATTTATTGACACTTATTTTGAAATTTTATTGGTACCACTTCTCTGACAAATATGTTGCCCTATTATGACGAAAAGTATATCAGAACAAATATAACTGTTTAAGAATAGACCTGCAGTTTATGTTCATAATCGTCAGTAGTAGTTGTTTTGGTCTTTATCTGCGTTGATAGAGGTTTAAAACGGCAGATACTATCTATATTCCATTTTTCAAAAGGTAAATAAACCAAATCCTTAATTCAAATGAGTACGTACTTGTACTTACTGATGTATGAAGATATTTATTACAAGAAAAAGGGAAGATCTTCACAGCAAGAACTTGTGAACGCGTTTGTAAATATATCCTGTAACGTCTTCTATATCGTTATGTAGGTAGAATCCAACAAAACAATATAAAAGAAAGTGTTTCTATGTTGTTCAACTTTTTCTTCCCCCAGCGTTACTTTTTGTATCGTTGCGCGAAGAATTTTTATTTGAGGGTTCCCTGGTTTACGACGTCACGTAAAACAGTCATTAATTTTGTATTGTGCTTTCAGATCGCTGAACAAAAATAGGATGAAAATACCACATGCGTTAGATATTACGCTATTACGGCCTGTCTTAACACTTTTATCCAATAAATTATAATAGCTGTTTTACTGCATGGCCGTCCTTCCGAACTTTATTAATAAAGGTATTTTATATTCTTCTGAACTTTGATATTAGATTTACGATCTGTAAAAATCTTTCATACAAAGTTGTTTTGTCTTCTTATGCTGTCTGTAAAGAAAAATACCAAGCTTTTCTAATACGAAACGTCTTTAACATAATAGATCTATTACTTTAATATTTATGGCACAAAAAGAATAATGAATGGTATTTCCATTCGGGATCGGTTGTTCAAGATCTATGAAAAGACAAAACGATCGTGACCTTTTGTGGCACGTGTAAGTATCTTACACTCATATATTTTACTGTATGACCTTTTTATAGTGGATTGCTTAGTCGTCTGCTATCAGAATACATAAGCCGGGCCATGAGTCAAGCCGACCCAAATAGGACCACCGTCCGATATCTGTGAGGAGAAAGTGATGTATCGTTGCTGCAGCCTTTACGCAATAACGTGTTGCCTCTTAAGATTTAATAGCGAATGATGTAAGAACAAAGACTCCCAAACACGATGATAATTAGATCAGAATTTACGCCCGTGTTAGTGAAACCGGTGTAGCACTTGTTTTACAGGTTTTCTATATTCATATAACATTGTTAGAACAAGAATTTTATTATCACCTAACCTAAAACATATTATAAGCTATGTTGTCAATCCATGAATCCGGTAAAAAGTTTGCGCTTATAATTGTTTCGATTGCTGCAACGGGCAAATTATTATTATTTTCCTAGTTACTCGTTAGTACTTATTAACCGTAATAGACGGCTAACGTCTCATCTCATGTTAAGGTAAAATTATTATAATTATCAATAATAACTTAGGATGAATTTAGCATTTGCCTAAGAGTAAAAGCCAGGCTTATTCCACAATAATTCCTAAGTTTGATTATTCTGAAAACTTTAAAGTTTTCAATTTTAATACGTACGTAATTCTAAAGTAAGTAAATAATCCCGGTAGACATTAGTCAATTACAGTATACACCAGGACGTTGAACGTGCGGCCACACCTATGTCAACTTAATAGCTTATAGACATTCACAAAGTCAAAGCTCCGAAGCCGCTACAGTGCCGCTGCACTGAGCAAACAGCGCACAAACACAGAAACCTCACTTGAGTCAATATTGTCCCCCTACAACCCTGTAAGGCTTCACGAACGAATGTAACACAAAACTCTATGCGGACGCTTTCAAAATAAAATACGGAATTATAACTAAAATCGCCTCACTTTTATGTATTTCTAATGCTCACGACAGACATTATTTAGGTGTCATGTCGATACGATATAAGTACCCAACACAAACAGTTACATAACCTTACGAAGGAGTGACTGCATGTGTACGCAGATTTGCAATACCCACCTAACTTGTTGGACGTTACAAAATAAGTATGGTAATTTTAGTGATTGAGTAAGTACTAACTACTAACACCCTTATTTTAGTACTTTTGAGATCCGTCTTAACACGGATGTAAACACGATAAACGTGAAATCGATATGATCGTTTTATCAAATACTGGCTTTTGAAAGCAATAAAACAGGCGTAATGAATATAGAGATCAACAGACTGTGAGAGCAATCTGACATTGTTCCACTCTTTACAGCTGGCACAAATACCTTCCGAATCACTTAATTCCAGTGACTACCCATTTTAATTACACACCTTCTATATAAATTTCAATATTGTAGACACATAAAATGTAATTTATCGGCCCT
Source organism: Euclidia mi (assembly GCA_944739405.2). Lineage (NCBI taxonomy): Eukaryota > Metazoa > Arthropoda > Insecta > Lepidoptera > Erebidae > Euclidia > Euclidia mi. Next base: position 44,385,681 of record OX123189.2, read on the forward strand.
TTCCGTCAGATATTGGATTAAATTCGGACAATATTTTTTAAAATACGTGCTCACTTTTACGGTCTTGTTACGGTGTATATAATTTTCGGGGGCGTGTCTTGGATTTTTCTGCGGGCGAAATGCAATCCGATCAATTTTCAGAGGTCACAAGATATATAGTTTCGTATTCATTTATCTGGGGTATCTTAATCGGTTGGCTTGTTGACCCGAGTAACAGGATTTTGGGCGTCCGTTACGATTGGCTACGCTGTAAAACGATGTTGTGTTGGTCCAGCGGCGAACCGTGTTTGCCAGTAACTACCACTTACGTGCCATTACGCGCCCGTCTGCTTGCGTAATGTGCCTTGATGTTATAATGTTAACGGGCGAAGACCTAACCGAACTGGGTACCGATTGCAGAATCTCACGTAATTATTATCTCCAAATATCAGATTAGCATTCTATAAAGAAGGTCGTTCAATTTCATTTCAGTATTTTAATTTCTTTTAGATGTTCAACTTTGTTGGGTTCTTAGTGACAGTCGAGATTTTTTATTAGGTACTTATCATTGAATACTTCTCCACTGACCTGTTTTAGTGATTTATTTAAATACAATTGTTGCCAATGTTTCTTTGATTAAACTTAGTTCTTGGAGCTCGGTATCGAATTGTGTTTATCATGATAAATTTGAAAAAACTTTCTAAAAACTGTCTTTGTATATAAAAAAGAGTATTAAGTACAAGCCATTTACTGTCTCTATTTAGATCAAGTGAATTGGGTCACATATAATACCTATGTAGCTTATAAACCGGTATCACACTATCCATGTATATCCTCTCATCTTTAAATCCTATACATTATGTTTGTACGTGGTTAAAGCGATACCAGCGAGGGGAGAATTGCAAGCGATACATAAATTTGTATTAAAAGTAGGCGAGATATCAAAAGGGAAACATAATACGAAACTTGAACAATAATTTGTAAGCAAATCTTGAGGGGTGGGTGGTTCAAGTGAATCTATTGTCCTTTTAGTTAATGAGTAAACTCGTGGAGATGATTAATTTGCGTAATTATTCGGGCACAGGTTGAAAATGATGTAATGGCGTGTTATCAGTCGTGAGCGGTGTTGTCACCCCGCATGATGGTCGTCACGCATGGTCGCACACACCGACGTTTCGGAGCCGTTACACATGCGGCAGCTTGCACGCGTGCCATATGCGTAAGTACCCTCCGTAATTCAAACTGTTATAATTGTGGGGATTCTCGCGTAATACGCGGCTGGTGACGACTGATTGTGGGCAGATATGAGCGATTGTAAGCTTGGCTGTTGGGTTTTGACAAACATGCAAACACTTGTAAATAATATATGGTATATACCGTATATACAATCGGTTACGCTTAGTCAAGTATGCACGTGATAGCGAGATGATGCCTTTTGGATTACTTTTCTGTAATTTTCTTTATTTTTTTATAGACTCACGCCTGTATCCCCGAAGGGGTAGGCAGATGTGTCATATTACACCCACATCTTGCCATGAATTTTTGGCTCCCACGTAATAGGGGGCGAGCCTATTGCCGTACCGGGCACATTACCAGACTCCGTGCTGCTACTGAGAATTTCCTAACGGAAAAACCCAATAACACTTTGCCCGACCCGGGAATCGAACCCGAGACCTCCGATTCCCACGCGCACATTTATGCCGCGAGACCAACGAGGCAGTCAATTAAAATAAAAATGTTCTTTAAATTTGACTTTATAAGAAGCACTCCTAAAAGATGTTTGTTGTTCAAGGATGCATGAACACGGTATTATTATAAGCATGGCAGTTAAAAACATGTTAAAAAGATGAATTATAATTCCCAATTACAGTAAACATAGTTTCTTGAGGAAGCTTCCGTTTTTTTTAATTTCACGTATTCCTAGGACTGAGTTGGAGTTTTAAAGTACATCGAAAATTTGTAAATCAATTCTAAGAAATTGGAGTCGTCAAACTTTGTGTGGTAAATGTTTGTTTACATACAGTTTTACTGGTAAGGGACTCATATCAATGCTTTACAAACAGTTTACTCATCGCCTTTCCAGCGGTGCTTCGAGGATTTTGGTATTCAATGATCAGTTCTGTTGTAAACGTAAGTGTAAAATTGTATCTCGTCAAATAAGCATAGGTATTAATGTGTGTGACTCATTTGCTTAGAACGCTTCTAAAACAGTGCGCTTTACACCCGTCGTAAATTCCATGTTGGCCTGTAGTTCTCAAATAACTGGCGGCTTATATTTGTGTACGAACGTAAGGTTCTATGCTCGATTTCAGAGGATAGAAAATATTTCCATGTTCGAAATATTCCTGGCACCACTCAGGAAAAAGGCACTTCAGGACGGTAAAAGGCATATTCGTAACGGACTAATACCGCTGTTGGTTTTAGCTTGGTTACATAAGATTCTGATGCTTATAAAAGCTACAACAAATTTTGCGTGTAATATACTTTGCCTACCCTTCCAGAAATATGTATGTGTCTGTAAAACTGCGAGTCCACTAAAATATACTTCAGTGAATATGGCAACAATGACGTCACGCTGTCTGGTATAAGTAGGTATAACCCGCATTACCCACATGATATAAGAAAGAGGGTATTGAACGCACAGCTAAATCGATTTAAACTACATATTATATTGTCATTGGACTGACAAACTGTAATTGCTCGGTCACCGCTAGACACTGCACCGAATCTTGTGGGTTCGATCCCCACACGAGACAATTTTTTGTGCGAATTCATAAATTGTTATTTCGAGTCTGATTGCTCATTGCGTCCGTTAGTTGTATGTTTGAAGTCTCCCACGACCCAGGATTGGTCCCAGTGAGATATCTTATTTTTTTAAATATGGACATGGCACACATTATTGAGTAATGTATTTTATATTTGATAGATATAAGTAATAGACAGTTCGCTAAGAAAGTTATAAACTGTGCCTCAGCTTTTATGGTATTCTTACACACAATGTCCTATTTTCCGTCGATAGGCGGTAAGTACCAATAAATATATTGTTGGACAAAGATTCAATTATTTTAAAAACAGTAACAGGGAAGCCTGTTATCAAATTGCGACACAAAGGCCATATATTATCATTTTAACTTTACCTGAGACTAAAGGTCATATTTGATTATTTATGTCCCTAATGAAGAGGCTTGACAAATTGTCGTCTTACTTCCGCATAATTATCAATAATTGCACGAGTGGTAATCATTACTTACGTAGGTAGGTGTGATGCTTATTTGGGTTGGGTTTCGAAACGAGTCGCCCGAATTTGAGGGTTTTGGTAGTGTAGAGGGCTTAAGGAGCTAGTTTTAATACCTAAAATATATAATTTTGGCTGCCGGAGTTGCGTCTGAATAATTTTAAACAATTTCCAAAAATTCTTTATTCAAATATGCAAAACGGAACGTAATTTTAGGTTTAATGTGAAAGTAACTAAATAGGTTGTGTTAGGTTCTCTTTTGACCCTTAACCCAAAAATAGGAGCCCTGCCAAGCAGGGCTCCGTCAACCTCAGTTTATTAAACTAGTGGAATCAATAAAAGCGATATTTAGGTTTATGTGAAAAACGTGAAACAAAACGCAACCGCCATCTTTTATGAATGATATTGACAGCTAATGTCAAATTTGTACGTCATTGCTTTCGAGTACCTACCAAGGGTAACTAAATAGGTTATGTTAGGTTCTCTTTTGACCCTTAATCCGAAAATAGGAGCCCTGCGAAGCAGGGCTCCGTCAACCTTAGTTTATAAGGGGCGGAACATATCTGACGGAAGATTCGTCGCGTTTTATCGGTCGCGTAACGCCAATACGTCTGTATGTATAGAAAAACGTTCAACCATTCACACCTGACCGATAATCCGTTAGTACGTCGAGCGTACTAACGGATTATCCGTCGACGTCGCGCGCACCACGCACCACGTGAATTTTGACCTTTGAGTAAGGAATATAAATGGAGAGGGCAAATAGTAGGTACATATAGAAAAATTACATTATTCACATATATTATTATATTTTATATTTTTATAGACTCACGGCTGTGTCCCCGGAGGGGTAGGCAGAGGTGTAATATTACACCCACATTTCGCCATGATTTTTTTATACACACGAAATCGATATAAAGCCACCAAACATAGTGTTGTCTCGTTTTGTCTTAGGGATATCTCTGAAATGTCATTCGTGCCACTATCGCCATATTTTTCGCCAAGGTTTGTGGTACATCTGCTGTGAAATCGTTGTCTATCGAACATAATAATTTGGTTTTTGTGCATAAATATGTCTAAAAAACCGATATTGGCTCTCAGAGAATATTTTGTTACATGTTTCATACAAGGGTCGTCTTTCGCTTTGCCATGTTCGCCCACATTTGCATTATGGAATAAACTAATCTGGCAAAAGATTTAAACTAACAAAGGTAACTTACTACAAAAATGTATTATTCTCCTCTAACCGGCTCCATGTCGATTTCGATTACATTCTGGCGAACAACCCAAATGGCAGCCATTTTATTTGCTCAACGTTTCGTAAGTGTGCACGCTAATTTCGTAGGTGTGCACGCTAAATTCGTAGGTATTGGACATACCATATCCATGTCATTCCCAGATCGGTGATTTTAAGATTGTAAGATTCCAGGGCCGCCAGACCTTACTTATTTTTTCAGAAACGAAATGTGTAGAATAATATTATGTTAGTATGTGCTATGAGTGTACGCATATTTGCTAGCTTGGATCGAGGGCCAATTTTTGGGTATGAGGTGCTAAAGGTCCACGGGAACAATTTCCATACATACCTATATAGAAAACATTTTGTGTCTTGCTCTGCAACTGTAACCCCTTCTATATCATTTGTTTAAGTTTTATGAAAAACCGTAATCAAATCGTATTATCGTCCTTTATTTTTGAACCTCCATACCTAAATAGGATATATATTTAAATAACGCTTGTTGGCGACTATAAAAAATCTTCGAAGTCCGACATATTTTTAATAGTCAAATTCGAATTGCAATATAAATAACTACAGAACTTTAGTGACTACATAACATCAGGGAACACGAAAAATGATTAGGTAAAAGAATATGACAGTAAAATATTGAGCTGCCCTGAGTACGGCCCTGCACGAACAAACTTATATGTGTGCATAATAGCCACGCTTTCATCGAATGTGTGCAGTTACGCTCGACGCATTTTCCGTCAGATGTGTACCGATTCATTTGACGGAATAGACGCGACCGAAGATACGTTCGACGCATCTTCGGTCAGATATGTTCCGCCCCTTAAACTAGTGTGAAGAATGTGGAAGTTGGCAGTGCCATACACACCGATGTTTGGAGATACCAAATTTTTTTTTTCAGAAGAAACCAAGTATTTCCGGCAAGTGAAAATGGTGAGGGGGGGTGCCGAGACCTCCCCTCTCCCCCCAATCACTCACAACCCCTAAAAACGGCGATGTATTTCGAAACCTTTACCGCTTATTTAGTTCCTGTACATAATTAAGATATTTTGAAAATACCTAAAATCTTATATCTAAGGATGGATAAATTTATGGATGTTGTTACTCTTTCAATTTTTTTACAAAACTTTGCACTAATAAGTCTTGTGTATCAGAATATCATAATAAATGCTCTTGTCCCAATAGCGCAGGCGGGCAAAGGCATTCTATAAAATAAATTAATACGGCTATTTGCAGTTTAACTGCCAAACGTGATAATCCAAATAGAAAATCCAACTTCAAAACATAAAATCTGGCATATAATTAAATAAATTAATGACTCATAACAACGGAATCTTAGCTAATATATTTCATAAAATGCATATTAAAATACTGCTATGCTGTGACATATATTACGTAAACCACAATGTTTAAAAGCTGAGATGATCATGAATTCCTTACGGAATATTTCCCAGGCAGTGCGTTGGCGCAGTCGACGATGAAAGAGAGAGACAGCGATATTGATCTTGTTAAGCGGCATGCGGAGCGTGCACGACAACCTTGGTCAAGGCATCGCCGGCTACGCACCGTCCACAGAAAGGAGACAGCTGATTGTTGACAAAGCAGACAAAGACTCGTAGTACGAATTTGAGCAGCTTCCGAGAATGTTTGCGCGTTCTGGTTTTTACTAGGTCAAATATACGTCGAAGTAAATCAGATTTGTATGGTAAACAATCTTTATAATCAGACCTTGTAATACTGAACTACATTTTTTGTAGGCATTGACTTTGGCCACTGTTAGGTTTGAATGTGATGTACGATGTGGGACTATATATATATATATATATATAGAACAACTAGATACCTTTCTACTTTAATTATGCACAGAGTTTATTACAGTATTTTATGCAAGTTTAACAGATTTTTATTGTATCGCTTTGTCTAGATTCTTATTGCATAGATTTGTGACACAGGTCTAGAACCAAGTTCAGACTCCATCTCTCACTAAGGTTTGAATTTTAAGTTTTGTACTGACTCACTGTAATCAATATTATGTAACTTTTTGAGAGAAAATAAATAAACTATTATTACTATTCATACTCATCTTTAATATAGTCTCATTACATTTTTAAATATATCAAGTATAAAATATATTTAAAAAATAAAAATTATTAAGGGGACTCACCAGTAATTGGGAACAAGGTCCAAGCTACTGGTGGTTAGGGCCCCAGAGACAGGAACCGCCTCTCTATCCCCCCCGTGGGATCTCCACCTTGTTGGGGGGGGGGGGGGGGCTCAGTAACCGTGGGTTAGAAGCCACCCACGGTGAAGCTAAGCGGGATCCCGGGAGGGGACGCTCCACGTGGGCTTGGTAGAGGCCTGCGTAGGATGCGTCCCATGGTGCGGGTGCGGGGGACAGTTCTGTCTGTCCCTCTCAGTCGGGTGCGGTCGCGGGAGGAGAGGCGTGTGGGTGTTGCGTTGCCCCGCGCCCTATCTCCCGCGACCAAATGGGGGCGCACCATCGTTGCGTCGCGGTGGGGCCGCAGAGGAAGAGGAGATGCGGTGTTGCGTTGCCGTCCTCCCTATCCTCTGCGGCCGCTGGGTGTTTTGGCGGCGAAGCCCAACACCTTCATCCGCCGCCAAGGGGGTTTCGTTCGGGGCCCGCCTGACTATCTGGCGGGCCAATACCCGTCGGGGGGTAGCGAGGAATGCTTTGGTGAAACCCTACCCTCCGACACATGGGTACATGAGGAGCACGGGTTGGTTTTTTGTCAGTAAGAGTCTGACAGTCCCCTTCGTCCTTCCCCCCCGAGGCGGAGGGACTCCATGAGGATTTTCCAACCCGATACCAAAAAAAAAACAAAAAAATAAAAAAGGAACCGCCTCTCTATGCGTGCCGTGTCCAAAAGTACCGCCTTCTGTATCAGACCCTTGACCCAAGGATCCAACGCGAGCTTCTTATGATGGTGGTCGAGGCTCTTGGCTATAAGACCATTCACTGTGACGATTATCGGCACAATAATTGCTGAATCGACATCCCACATGTCGACAATCTCGTGAGCCAAGTCCAGATATTTAATCTGCTTATCTTTCTCAGCCTTCACGGTAGTTATTCGTCTTGATAACTTCATCAGCAATTGCACAGACAAACCCTTCGGTTTCCCCAAAAAGGTCACCGAAGCGTAGCCAGTTCACCGAGGATAAAAGGTCTACATCTGGCCCATGCAGGGCCCGGTAGAACCTGCCATGAAGCTCCTTGCTCTGCCATACAAGCCTGCAATCGTCAGTGCTAAGTACTACAGGTCTGCGTCAATTGTCCTTAGAAAGACTGAGCGGGGTTAACCCGGCGTCCACTGCTACAACATCGCGATGCACATCCACGTTCGCGTTGAGAAAATATTCTCTGAGTTTGCATACCTCGCGGTTGTGTAGGGATTTGACATTTAAAAAGCCACGACCCCCACACTTCCGCGGCATATACAACCTCATTACGGATGAGCGTGGATGATGCGTCCGGTATGCTGTCAGCAGTGTACGTACCTTTCGGTCTAAGGTGTCCAGTTCAGTCTGAGTCCACTTGAGTATGCCAAAGGAGTACATGAGAATCAGCATGACCCAACCGTTGCAAGCTCGAACTTTATTGCTACCTGATAAAAGACTATTCAGTACCTTTTTCAGGCGGCCAAAGAACCGCTCTTGCAACGATTGTTTCATGTGAGCCTCATTAATACTTAAAGCCTGTGACATACCCAAGTATTTGTAGGTATCGGTTCGAAAGAGATCTGAGGTTAATGGAATCTGAGAGTTAAATCCCTTCAGATTCCACCATCCTTCCTTGCTTTACATGAATCACAGCACATTTATCCACACCAAATTTCATGTTGATAGAATTACTAGAACTTTCAGTTATTTTTAGTAAATCTATCAATTGAGGGCTGGTGTGGGCAAACAGCTTTAAGTCATCCATGAACAACAAGTGGGACATTACCCGACCACTTCTTCGTAACCTGTAACCTAGCCCTGAACCCTCCAGCAACTGAGAGGACTCAGCGCTAAGCAAAACCATCATGGACTCAGGCTATCTGGCATATATACCCTGGAAGTTACCCCGCTCAATCTTCACAAGTTCGCCATTCCTCTGGATTCGTCGGCACCCTGGATAGCCAAGAACCGTTTTCCACTGCCCCATACCTGACTTTAAGAAGGTGCGTAGAGTTGTATTTATTTTATACAGCTCCAACACCCTCAATAGCCACGTATGAGGCACAGAATCGTACGCTTTCTTGTAGTCTATCCAACATGCCGCCAAATCCTTTCGGTTACGGCGAACTTACTGGCTAATAGTCATATCAATAAGGAGGAGCTCCTTAGTACCACGAGCCCCCTTCCTACATCCATTCTGAGTGTCTGACATAATTGAATTCAGTTCAACATGTTTTGATATTTTAGCATTCATAATAGATGTAAGAAGTTTATAGACCGATGGCAAACATGTAATCAGTCCATAATTAACGGGATCTGTGGTACTACCTGTCTTGTGGAGCAAGTGGGTTACTCCAGTTGTCATAAAATCTGGGATCGAACCAGATTCTATGACTGTTTGAAAATTGTGCAGTCCATCCGGTCCTGGAGCTATCCAATTTGATTAACGAACGGACTGCACTTGTAACATCCTCGCTGGAAATGACTACGTTTTCCATTTCTGGAATATGTTCACATGACCATTCAACATCCCGAATCCAACGAATCCAACCACCCTCAGTGTGGCCAATAGGCGCCGACCATACGCTACGCCAAAATTTGTTTGTGGCGTCTGCATCCGGCAGCTGTCCATTAGTCACATCTGAGTCTGGTCGGTCCCAGTTTCTATAAACCCACTTTTGGTTCCTTTGAAATGTACGATTCAAGGTATACCTAGCGGTCCACGCGTTTTTTATATCTGCGTATCCGGTTTGCCCGTGCATAAACTTTCTACTTTAGGAAGTCAATGCGCTCTGTGATCCGAGATGTATAGTCATGAGGACTGATACAAGTCCCCAAGAAAGCTCGGCGCACAAAGCGCATGACCCCGGGACCAGCCAGTTCCCAGACCTAAAGCAGATTAGTTTACCGATAAGTGCCCTTGCCTCAGCAATACGCCGCTCAATTCTGTACTGCCACGCCGGCACAGCAGATCTTTGTCGCATGACAGTATCACGTCCTTGAAACTTGACACCTGCCATACGACATGCTGCTAGTGCGGCGCAGTACAAAATTGAGTGCGTATCACAAAGATTCTCACTATTCTCTAGAAAACTAGGTAATAGCGAGTCAAGGGCACCTACCAGCGCTATATTACGTCTATGCATAGGCAACCGGGGCAGGCGCGGCCTAATTATTATTGGTAACATGTACCGATATTCCTCAATCGCACATTTCAAATCATCCATAACCTCCTCATTGCACTGATTCGTTACAAACCATATCATCCACCTCCACGACGGCATTATTACCCATCCGCGATGCATCTGTTTTACCGGTAGCACTAATGGGTTGGACGTGAACGGCCTGGTTCGTAGGTAAGTATTCTGAGCGGAGCCTATCAAGTACGACGTTATCCAGCTTGTTCCTGCGCTGGATAACTCGCACCTGATCTGATAATCGTTGAGCCGTAACGTTGATACTTGGTTCTAAGGCCTGAAACAGAAAGAGCATGCGACATCGGCGCTGCACATTACTATTATTATTATTATAGCACATATGTACTGGAAAGGGTCCAAGTGTTAGTCTTTTGTGGTTGCAAAACCATTCAAAACTTAAGCTGTTGTTGGTGAAATGGACATTATTCTTAAAAAATATTAATGAGGTTTAGACTTGATGACAGAAAAAGAAAATTTATTATAAGCAGCAAATACTTAAATTTTTTGTTGGCTGTTCTTATTTTTTATGTAAAGTTTCGTTGTTATTGATACTTTAGTAATATTATACTAAAGCTTTTATATTTCTTATTCTCTAATTAAAAAGTAATCTTCGTGTGACACATACTAGATTCATGCCCGTTTCACGGAAGGGTAGGCACTAGTAGGCAGAGACTACGGAACGCCATTTGTGACGATCCTGACATAGTGTGACACAGGTTCCCAAATTCGTTGATAAGACCAACTAAGCTTATTATTATGCCACGATGGGCTTTACACACCTAATGGACGAAGAGCTATAGGTTCGCAACCCCTGGTCTAAGCCTTTCCGTATAAAACAAGTAAATATTCTATAAAAATAATATAACAATCTGAAAAGCTGTCACTACTCATCCATCACCTGCCGTTACAACATAAACCGAACCGACATATACAAATGGGGGAGAAATCTATTTTTATTACCTTCTCTAGGATTATATGGATATTTACTAAAATATATTGATACAATTAAGTCGGAACACAACTTTGAACACACTCTCAGTTTGTTAGTGACCGAAGATCGTGTCGGCGGGTCGTGACAAACATTCTATGAGCCCAATAAGAGTTTCTTTCTTATATCTGGACCTACATTAGATGGGAACAATACGTATGAAGTGAAAAGTCGTGCCCAATTCAAATTGGTTCATCCAATCTTACAATTATTTATAATTATGTACCTACTTTATATAAAATGCATCTTTTTATAAGGATAGAGTTTTTATAAAAAGAACTCAAAGCAAGGAGAACTTTTCTTGTCACAAAGAAAGTTATTACAGAATATGGGATTATAGAAGAAAGTAAATCAGGTATTAATCAGATACTAAATAGCTTAATTACCATTTAAGATGATGTTAATTTTTGTTTAACTATTTATTCGCTTGAAAGGATTGAAGTCAAAAGCAATACTTATTTAGATGGCATGAGCTGCAGTAATAATACAATACAAAGGTTCGATCATTGATATACAAAAACCTGATAAAGCAATTACAAATACAAACATAATTATAGGTACTGACACTGCAGTAATGCATATCAAATATTCTAGATTGTCACGACATTAATATTCACTAGATTAAGATTTAATTTGTTATTTATATCGGGGTCATTGATAAATACACAGCTATGGCAGAATTATATTGAACGTTTTATAGCAGTGTTAGCAAAATCACCACCTTCCCTTGTTATTAAAGAGCCGTAAAGGTACGGCTTATAACGTTATACTTAACCACTACAGTAGCTAGCGGTTATAAGCTAGCGATAAAGACAAGCGACAACAGAGTCCGATTTGACGGCTTGCCAAATTGTACCCTATGTCGGTGATGGCAGCATATCATTCGATATTTATGAAACAATGTGCAATAAGCAATAACACATCTAACTATAGTAATATAGCAAGCTGAAGAGTTTGTTTGTTTGTTTGTTTGCTTGAACGCGTTAATCTCAGGAACTACTGGACCGATTTGAAAATTCTTTCAGTGTTAGATAGCCCATTTATCGAGGAAGGCTATAGGCTATATAACATCACGCTATGAGCTACGGGAGCGGCGCAGTAGCCCCAAATTACGCAGGTGTAACCGCGGTCTCATCTAGTGGTTTATATTTATCATATACAACAAGAACGGAGCAGCAAACTTAAGCCTCCCAGTAAAGTAAGTTGCATCTGTGTTAGATTTGGACCATATCCAAAAACAGATAAAGCCATGAGCTGTGCCAGTATGAGAATAAATAAATAATACAACAGGTGCTGTTTATACTTATAACTATTGAGAAACAGGAGCTTTGCTCTGTAAAATAATGCACAAAATGATTGATATTTTGATGTAGAATTGAACTACTGATGTCCACTTGAGTATTCGAACGCAGTATTGCGGATAAGTTCCCGGTATTTATCATCCATGTAACAAGATATCAGATACTGAGTAAAGCCTTATCTTAGTATTTCCCGTGGTGACTAATTACGCTAAAGAGACGCGACAAGGACGTAGCATATGAAGTTTAAATATCATGTTATTGGTCCTGTGATTAAACCGTTATAATGATGACATCTTCATCTTCCCTGAGGAAAGCATTTACAATATAATCGTGGGACACGGCGTAAAGGTCTTTTTTACCCATTATTTGACGATTTTCCTTGCGTGTCTTCCTTACTTATAAGGTAAAATTGGTCAGCAACTAGCAATACTCCGTGGTTCGTTGGCTGAACGCCTGTGAATTTATGATGCACACGAAAACACGATGAACAATAATTTAGCTAAATAAGCGAGCAAGTGCGAGTTGATTCGCACACCGAGAGTTCCGAAGTACCTAAAGGGACAACGGAGGAACAAAGGTGCACTAAAGTTATACGGAACCAATTTGTTTTACACCAACTACTTATACACCGTGTTTTTAAGTCAGTGTTTTCCCTGAATGAAAAAATAATTTTGGCGAAAAAAGATCCGAATTTTTTTTACTAATTTTGTAAAATAAATATTATAGGTAGCTTCTATATCATGGCCTGAATATATTATTTTCGGGAAAATACTGACTTAAAAAACACGGTGTATAACTATAACATTGTGTTACGAGAACCACATGAGTAAATAAACCGAACAGAGAGACAGCTTCTTAAGAGCTTGTAAATTTGTTACCTATTTTGGAAGGGTTGTCACAATAGGTTAAGACAAATCGCTTGTTCGGTATACGACAGATTTTGGATTGGACAGATTCGTGATTTGGCAGATTCCCAACTCGACAGATTCGTGGATTGGGCAGATTCTTGGACTCGACGGATTCGCTATACGGCAGAAGTACAGTTGTAAATAAAAAAAGATTCCGACGAATTGAGAACCATCTCCTTTTTTTGAAGTCGGTTAAAAATAGCGAATGGAACCAAAAAAGGCATGCATGCACCTGAAACCTTTAAAAGCACGGAAGAAAAATATACATTTGTAAGGACACGACGTGACGACGTGATTTATTTGACATTCCCAACGATACCACTAATAGTGTTGAATGTTTTCTGGTAATGTGATCTATTTTGCTAATAAACATAGGAATCTCCTTTTAGCTATTATGGCCACTAGTTTTACCACGGGGATAGGTATCTAAGTTTAAAAAGAAATTGTGTAAGACAAATGAACGTCTACAAAACAAATGACTATAAAATGATCAACCATCGATAGGGCTTACAAAAAAACAGGTGCATGCGATTTTCGACCTTATTGACAATTCATGACAGACTTTTTTTGGTATTTTCTTGCTTTCTGACATTGATACGTTATTAAAATTAAAAATTCTGAGTTACGTCAATAAGGTCGAAAATCGCATGCACCTGTTTTTTGTAATCCCTATCGATGGCTGATCACTTTCTGATAGTCATTGGTTTTGTAAACATTAATTGCTTTTACACTATTTCATAACAATCACAACTAATGAGTTGTTAAGTATTTCGTTGCCAACATTGACAATATTTATTTCAAGATCGAAATATTCGCGAAACTTTTGCTCGAGCAATTCAACAAATGCGACAAAATTATCAGGAGTTATACCTAATTAAAAAACCCAATTGTACGTTACCATTGTTAAAATCTTTATAATGATTTTATTATTTCATCTAGTTTGAATATTGAAAATTCATACACACAGTACAATGAACAACCATTATTAATAATAAAACACCACTTTTTTACATTAAAATATTAAAACTTGCAACGTACAAAACAAACAACGTGCGTCGTAATAACCCTAAGATTGTCAACTGCCTGTGCCTATGTAAACCGGTTCTTTCCACTCTCGCCGCGTACACGACAAGCGGCCAGTGGTCACGCACACATAAGCCGCGTGCTCGTAGTAGTGCAACCGATTTGCGCTGTTGTATGAAGCTGTGTCTCTGTTTCGTTTATCTACTCATGTGCGAGAACTACCGATCCCTTTTGTTGAAGTGCAGTACTTTTCAATATACTTTTTCAATGTCAACATTGCAAAGTGATCATCAATATAAAATATTTTTTATGTCTTCGAGTAAGGGACGTTAAATTAAACTGAGAACATTACTACCACGTTAAACAAGAGTCCATCTCTCAATAAATTACAACTTTTATATACCGATAAACTGATTCACAATCTCAATAAAAAGAAAAATCATCGCTTTAAGTATTTTCATTTGCGTCTCAGACGAGACTGTCACTCTTTAAAACGTATGGCGTCTGGTTGGGACAGATTTTTGCTCCAAGTATGCATTCTAAGCTTGTCTTTAAATAGATTCCAATTAAAATATATTTCATACAGGACGGGACGATGAGTTTGATAAATGATAAGGCACGTTAATGTCTGAGGACGGTGCAAACTTTTTGAGTAGAAGATGCTATCAGTTTCGTCACAACTTTAAGAGAAAATACCTGCCATCATGCCTTTAATTATAACTTTTTGATTACACCTATTTTTGGTACAAATCTTCTTGCGGATTACTTTGTAAGAACACAAGAATCTGATGGATATTTTATGTAATTGGTTAAAAGAATAGTCAATAAAGATCTCGCTCTCCAGGAGGGCCGTGGGTTATAATTACGACGCTTGCCATATAGTCTGATTGCAGTCTGATGTTTTTGTGCACATTTCCAGTTTCAACGTTCGTGCTGTCATAATATTCTTTGAGACGACATTGCAGGCTATTTTTTGGTTTACGAGTGTCGTAAAAAGTTTGGTGTTATTAATTAGTGATGACGCAAATACTACATACTTACTGCCTATTTTATAGGAGGTATAAAATTCAAGCTCTCTTAAATGTCTTAAATGTCAATAATTACCAACACTACAATCTTTGCCATCAAGTCTTATTAAATTTTGGATTTCGATGCATGTCTCAACATTAGCTTATGATAAGCAATCTAGCATAAATTACTCAGTGATTGGTTCTACGAAGTAAGAAAAAAATTTTATAGGTCCGTTCTTTAGATTATTCAAAAATAAGCGATACGTATTTTTTTATTTGTAAATTAAACCAAAAATTACCAAGATATAGCTTATTTAAGTTACGTATAACGTCACGCCGTGCTGCATTTTTTCGCACTAGATGACGTCACACGTAACTTTAAAGGGCTATATCTTTGTTATTTTTTATTTAATCGAAAAAAGAAAAAATACGTGTCCAATATTTTTTTATAATCTAAAATACGGACTAAATAAAATGTAATTATTTTGACCCTGGAAACTACCTTATTGTTACTTTGTTAGTCAACATAATATTTACTCTGTTACCTTTTTATACGTTTTGTTTGTAACTAGATGTCGGTATTTAAAAAAAAATTGTCTAAAATTACAAGAACAAACAAATATATTCTATCAAAAGATTGGAACCTACGAGGCTAATAACGTGTTTGATTTTTTTTTTACTTAATTTGGTAAAAGTAGGTACCTAATGATTACAATGATTAAGTTTTAAAAGTGAAAATGTAATTTCTACAGGTATGATATAGTTGTGGGAGCTAAGGTAACGATAGGTTAGTATACCAACAGACTGCTACGCAGAGGGTACTAGGTTCGAATCGAACTTATAAAATAGTAAACTATCACTGGCCCTGTGCATGGAGCGCAGGTTTTAAGTATTAGGTCCCGGATGTGATGAAGATTTTTGACAGTCATAATGAGAATTCAGTACCCTTGAATGAACTGACACTGATCTAATGGCCCGGCTACACGCTCCGTCTTGCCTGCGCAGTCCGGTTTGTGCAGTCATGACTGTGAAAAAAGACGGAACACACTGTAGTAGCTAATGGCCCGGCTACACGCTCCGTCTTGCCTGCGATCATGCCTGTACAAACCTGTTTGCGCAGGTAAGTACAATCTCGAAAATAATTACGTCGGACTGTTGCGCGGCTTGAATAACCGGCCACACGTTCAAGTAAAATCGTGCAAGTATAGTTTGCGCAGTCCAAATCTTCAGCATGTCGACGATCGCACAAGCCGCGCTTTCAGGACTGCGCGCGCTACCGTCTTACCGTCCACACGCGCGCGCTTACCTGCGCAAACAGGTTTGTACAGGCATGATCGCAGGCAAGACGGAGCGTGTAGCCGGGCCATTAGCCATGGAATATGGCCATCCTTTTATTATAGGAATGAAAAACGATGCAATCGTGATAATGCTAGGACGAAGATGATGAATTCTCATCAATTGAAGTGCAAACTCTCGTCACTTACAATTTTATATTTCAAGGAAATTTAACACCGATTCTTGGAATCATACAAGGATAAAATCTTTACGGCCAATAGCTTTACAAACACGCATACATAAGTCTAATGACCAAAAGCCGAGAAATAAAAACTATAATAAAGTTAATACTACCCGCTACGCTGAAGATAACTTCAGACTTTTACTGCAGCTGTGGATATAAACTTGTATATAATTTGTCTAGATAATCCGGAGCGGGCGTTTATGACCTGCAAACATTAACACGACTATCTATTCAGAGTTAAAACTTTCTCGACTTGCAGACACTGTACTATGTTTTCACCACCCTCAAATAAGTTCTGGTTATAATTTTTTTGGCAAATTACGAAATTTCGTATGTTATTACGAAGTTTCGTAATAATTTTGATTTTATCTGGATGACCTAATCTAGCGGTGGTAAAACTGACCATTTATAGCCTGGAAATTATATCTCAATCGCTCTTAACGATAAGTCCATGTTTTGCTTTCTGCTTTTACGTAAGATTAGTTCAAGTGTTGTTTATTAATGTACACAAATATAAGTACATATAAGAAAATTTCTGTCCTGTTCTGCAATCGAAGGGACGCAGTCTTACAACGAGAGCGATCAGTCTTTTGAAATAATACATCACAAATATCACGAATCAACCAAAAGACCTACTATGGCGTTACCACTTATCAACCTTCTAAAACATCTAACCACGTTTACAAACTCTTCAATTACGCTCAATGACGGATGCCGTTAGGTATTGTGCAGAGGTTATTGGGACAGACAAAATGCGAGGCTAGACGAGCAACTTACCCGCTAATGTAACCCGATGCATCCGTTAATGAGGACGTGACTGTACCAGGTCCCTTTATCTCCGAGACAAGAGCGCACGACCAAGTAAATATCGGGGTCATTGCACGTACCTCACTCGGTGATACCCCTCGCTTATTATCAAGCACTTTATTAGTACTCTCTAGAGAAAACATGAGCTTGTTGTTATGCAAAACCGTGTGGAACAGAATTCATTTTTCGCCACAATATTTTGCAAGTGTAAAGACGACCGACGTGTGTGGAGTGCTAAGTTATGGGTGATTTTAAAAATTGTTCACCAAATAAAAACAGAGCTTGCCATTGTGAATTCTTCATATTGTTCATAAATATTGCTATTGACTTTATTTTGAGGAAACCAGCTTTAAGTAGTTCATCGGTTACGATTTTTATTGAGTTATGTTAAAGATAATTAACCACATTGGAAAACAAAAGCCTGTTGCCTATGACAATTTTCTACTGTGTGAATTATTATCATCATGCTATCTTTTTCTGTTTACTGAGCTATTATCAGAGGCAATTGATTCAGGTCACCAAGCCGACGTAATATATACGGATTTCAGTAAGGCTTTCGACAATGTCTCACATAAAATATTGACTCATAAGCTGCTAGCGTATGGTATTACTGGACCATTGTTCTCTTGGTTAAGTTCATATCTCATGGACAGATCTTTTTATAAAGTGATGAACGGATTTCAGTCTGACAACCGGTATATCTCCTCCGGAGTTCCACAAGGATCCCATTTGGGCCCAGTACTGTTTAATTTCTTTATAAATGACATTCCAAATTGTTTCCTACATTCTAAAGTTTTTATGTATGCCGATGACTTGAAATTTGTTAAAATTATTAAGTCCCAACAAGATAATAATAATAATAATATTAATAATAATAACGCCGTTTATCCATAGTTTCCATATTCACTAATCCATTGAACACCCATCACAATAGCCCGGAATAAGTAGTTTCCATACAAGTAGCAATAGTCCTACACCTGCTGCGGCTAATCCGTGGCTGTACTTCATAGTGCAGTTATGGAGGCTCCTCAGTAGGTGTCCCACCACATCCTAGATTAAAATTCTCAAGGGGCCTCTGCGCGTTGGACCTATGTCTCCGTGTACGCCTGCCAAAGGGCCGTGTACTTTTTTTAACATCATAATATGTTAGAAAAGTACGCGTGAAAGAGAAACAATAATAATATAATAATATATTCTACCACATTCACACAACACCATCTAGTCCCAAACTAAGCAGAGCTTGTATTATGGGTACTAGATAATGGATAAACATACATATATACTTTTTTTTTTGTAAATACATACATATTATACATATACACCCAGACCAAGACAAACATCCATGTTCATGCACACAAATGTTTGACCTGAGCGGGAATCGAACCCGCGACCTTCGGCGTAGCAGTCGCTTACACTCCCGCTGCACCAACCGGTCGTCTAATACTGGCTAATATCTGGATGGAACATTTTGAGGAAAAGGCGCTTAGCATCGGACCTAAGACCATCAGGCTTTGGAAAAGATACGTGGACGACATCTTTAGTATCGTAAAAGGAGGTAAGCAGGAAGTAGATCAATATGTGCAACACCTTAACTCCATTCATCCGAAAATGAGGTTCACCAACGAAATGGAAACTGACAGATCGTTGTCATTCTTGGATGTCAAAGTGACTGTGAGACCAGATGGGTCCTTAACACACTGCGTATACCGGAAGCCTACACACACAGATAGATACCTGCACGCCACTTCGCACCACCACCCTCGACACCTGCAATCCGTTGTGACGTCACTAAAAAACAGAGCACATGACCTCTGTGACCCTGAGCATTTGAAGCTAGAGCTAGACCATGTTCAGGAGGTACTCAGGAAAAATGGATACCAGGTACAACGACGAACGACGCGGCCTACCAAGCGAGAAAAACATCCGGCGGTAAATAGACAACCGACCTACATGCCCTATATTAGAGGTGTTACGGATAAAATAGGAGCCAAGTTAAAAAACTACTCCATTCCGACCGTATTCACACCAGGGGCCAAAGAATACAACATGGTGGGCACACCAAAGGATGTTCTACCGCTACAAACCCCAGGTGTCTATAAAATCAACTGCAGCTGCGGAAGCTCTTACATAGGGCAAACGAAGCGGACTATCGCTGAACGTATAAAGGAGCACATCGCAGCTGTAAAGAACCGTCAAACGAACAAATCGGCGATTGCGGAACATTTACTTCAATCGGGCACCAATCACTGGATTGAATTTCATCGTCCCCATTCCTCTCCACGGAACGCCACTTTTACCCAAGAGTTGTGCGTGAAGCGATCGAAATCAGAAAACATAAAAATTTCAATCGGGAAGAGGGCTTCAAATTGTCATCGGCGTGGAATCCAGTGATTCGACTAACAACACCCCACTTTAATGCGCAGTCGGCGAATGCTCAATATACAGATATGGTTAGTGTGTTTTGCGCCGGTACTTCGAAAATAAATGACCCGGGGGTAGAAATGGAAGCTTCTACCTCGCACTCGGAGACGTGACACCGCTACACCAGTCAGCTTGCGACCACGGGGCGTGCAACCGTCTCGAAACGTCAAGCAAAATAAGGTATGTAAATACCTAATGCATGTTCGCGTTAATTCCCGTATATATATATATATATATATATATATATATATATTTTATCCCACATGTAGATAGTGCTATACAATAGTCTGATTCGAAGCGTGTTTGAACATTGCAGTGTGATCTGGCGACCGCATTATGCTACACATTCGTTGCGTCTGGAGAAAATCCAAAAGCGCTTTCTGTGGCACCTGGCATTTGCCGGCGGAATAGCAAAAAAAATGCGTTCATATACCAAGCGGTTGAAGCACTTCAAAATAATGTCACTGGAAAAGCGCCGTCGCCTTATCGACGTAATGTTTGTGGGCAAGATAATGGCCAATAAAATTGATTGTCCACAGATACTGAGTGCTTTTAAATTTCGTGTGCCTGCAAGGATTCCTCGTAAGCCAATAACACCACTCTGTCCACTGCTGCGACGAACGGTCTTAGGCGCTAGCTCCGCAGTAGCCAGGTTAAGCAAGATAATTAATGAATGTAGCGATCTAATCGACTTGCACTGTGACTCACTATACAGTTTAAAAGCGAAGACCTTGGAAAATCTAGATTATGATTAACTTTACTTTCTTCGTTTTGATTTCACTTGTAATAGTGGATATTATTAATATGTAATCATGTAGATTTAGATGTAGTTAATATGAATTTAGGTAGTCTTTTTTATTTATTTTCTTCTTCCGTTATACGTACAACTCTCATTTTGAATGCGGAGTTTACCTCTAACTGATTGTGCACTATAGTTTATCTGTTTTTTGCTCATTTTTGTGTCCATAACCAGTGTATACAATTGTTGGTAAACCAATAAAAAATAAAATAAAAATAAATAAAAAATCTAGGTTTATCCCGGTTTTATCCAAGATACATACCTATAACCAGATTGCTGGCGGACTCACTTTTGTGTGGTAAGCTCCATGATTTTTTCTGTAATAAATAAAAATTGCATAAGTATCTTGGCAGCAAAATACGGAATCAATGAAACGTTGTTTAGGACTTTGTCTCAGGACTAAAAATCAGGATCTGCCGAGTCCTACCAATAGTTTGGGATTTTACCCCTTCCGGAGGGGATAAATGCACATTTTACAAATGAGGCCAGTGAGATATCTATATTTGCTATGTATTTTTGCGCTGAATCGAATGAAATGGTAAATCTTTTGGGAGATGTCTTTAAAAAAAAAAGAGATATGAAGGGTTCTTGTTGAAAAATACACAAAGTCGTAGTTTGCAAACACGTGATTTTTTTTAACTTTTCAAATGTTTAGTCAACGGACACAGAGTAAAACCTGATTCGGAACAAAATTGGTCTCGTGTAAATATCGAACACACAAAACTCGACGCACCTCAAAGGGCGAGGCGACCATTCTAACTACTACACTTTACGTGTCAGGCGCAGACATAACGGAGCGCAGCGAAGAGAATTTTATAAACGCACTTGAAAATAAACTTAAAAATTATTACAATAAAGTGCATAAATGCTTGAACCGCGGGAATCCGTTTATGCATTTTATTGTAATATTATTATTATTTTCAAGTGCGTTAATAAAATCATTTCCGCTGCGCTCCGTTCTGTCTGCGCTGACCCTAAGTTTGACTAAGTATATTCTCTACTACAACAATGCCATTTATTTTAGTTGTTTACTATATTTTCAGGTTACTACTTGTAAGAAGTTAAAAGGTCCTTTCAAATCGGTGTTCTATTCGCAGGTTAAGTTCAAGGTGACGTGTCAATAAAATCGCGAAACTACCTCAAAGCACGACATAATCTAGTATACTTTCGACAAAATTTTCTTTATAGATCGTGTCAAGGTTAACGAAGTTTTTATTTTATTTAGAAAGGCTGTTAAAGCCAGTAGTTTTAAAAAGGCAGGCTTACCTTGACTGCATTATGCTTGCTTTTTACTTTTAAACTAATTGATACAGATGACACTGTTGACCATGTTTTCAAGGAGATTGAATTATCCACATTCACATTCTGTTTACTAGTTTAATATTTGTAGGTCAAACAGGTGTACTTACTGACATATTATACGGATACGAAAAAGGCAGGCTTACTTGCGCTAAGTATTACTCGTAGTACGTATCGACTAATTACTGCAAAAGGCAACGTCACGCTTATTAGCCAGTCATAGTTTTATGCACTTATGTTCCGTCCAAGCTGACTACCACCATTTTGTTCTCTTGCTCACTTGCGAAATTGGAATCATCCATAAATCAGTATATTATAATGATGAAACTTTTTATATTTATATACATTAAAAAACATAATTTTATAATATACACTCAGCGGCCCGGAATCTTGGCCAAACTCATAACTTGCGATAACATTTCTTTAAGTGTGTCTAACTTTGTTCTTATCATGTAGGTAAGCAGAAATAATGTTTACGTTAAATCCTAAGAGGATAATTAAGAAAGTTGGAGTGCATTTTGGTTTGGGTTTGAAGTTTTAGTGTAACCGTGTCATTTGTCCGACTAAGTTGATGTTTTAAATTGTGTTCTGAAAATTGAAAGTGTTAAGTTGTCGAAGTTTTTTGATTTTATTGTGATTACTGAACATCTAAAGGCGCCTTGGAATTTTTGAAAATGCCTTTGACACCAAGTCAGGTAGCACAAGCAGTGGCGTTAATCGATCAAGGGTTGACCCATCACGAAGTGGCTACTGTGCTTAACGTACCCCGTTCTTCGATGCAATATGCTCTTAGACGGTATCAAGAGACAGGCCGCTACACCCGCAGACCAGGTAGTGGGGGTTTACGTTGCACATCAGCTCGTGACGATCGCTTTATCGTCTTAGAAATGTTAAGAAATCGCTTCCTTACCGCCGTCGAGATCCGTCAGCGCCTTCAAATCTTCAGGGGCGTAAATGTTAGTGAGCGTATGGTAAGAAGACGAATGGAAGAAATTAATTTAAAAGCCCGAAGACCAGCCAGTGGCCCACAGCTGCTCCCACAGCACAGAGTAGCTAGACTTCGGTTTGCCCGCGAACACGCTAACTGGTCTCATGAGCAATGGGCAAGGGTTTTGTGTACAGATGAGTGCAGGATCGCTTTGCATGCTCCGGTCGACAGCGTGTGTGGAGAAGACAAGGAGAACGATATCTAGCGATTACTACCACTACAACAGTGAGTTTTGGCGAAGGCTCCATAATGATATGGGGTGGTGTTAGTTCTGGTGCTCGTACAGACTTGGTGATAGTCAATAACACGTTAACTGCAACACGATACGTCGAGGAGATTCTTGAAGAACATGTTGTGCCCGTTGGAGGGTTTATTGGATGCGACCAATTCATTTTAATGCACGATAATGCACGTCCACACGTCGCCAATATCGTGAATGAATACCTTCAAGAGGTTGTAATTTGTTATTTATATCGGGGTCATTGATAAATACGCAGCTATGGCAGAATGATAATGAACGTTTTATAGCAGTGTTAGCAAAATCACCACCTTCCCTTGTTATTAAAGAGCCGTAAAGGTACGGCTTATAACGTTATACTTAACCACTACAGTAGCTAGCGGTTATAAGCTAGCGATAAAGACAAGCGACAACAGAGTCCGATTTGACGGCTTGCCAAATTGTACTCTATGTCGGTGATGGCGGCATATAATTCGATCTTTTTGAAACAATGTGCAATAAGCAATAACACATCTAATTATAGTAATATATGAAGCTGCTTATAACGTTATATTAACCACTATAGTAGCTAGCGGTTATAAGCTAGCGATAAAGACAAGCGACAACAGAGTCCGATTTGACAGCTTGCCAAATTGTACTTTAATGTGTCATTTAGTCGGTGATGGCAGCATATCATTCAATCTTTTTGAAACAATGTGCAATAAGCAATAACACATCTAATTAAAAGGGTTTTTGAACTTGGATAATTTATTTTACATTTTTTTACAATTTCGCTGAGATATACAAATGGTACGGAATCCTTAACTAATTTAATTTTAACTAGCTTTTGCAAGCAGCTACGCCTAAGTAAAATTGACATCGTTTATTCGAGAGTTTTCATGAACCATGAATAAAATACACATCTAAATCGATTCAGTCATTTTTAAAATTACTCTGAATAAATAGACAGATAGAAAAACAATCTAAATAAATCATTGGGGTACTGGAAACGGGTTAGCAACAATATGCAATACAATTGTTTTGAGATTACAGACAGTTTCTTTATTTATTATTTTTTATAGTCTCACTTCTGTATCCCCGCAGGGGTAGGCAGAGGTTTTGAGGTAGGATTACAACCACATTTTGCAATGTTGCATAATAGGTCCCACCTAATAGGGGCCGAGCACTTTGGCGGACTCCGTGCTGCTACTGAGAATTCGGAAAAAATAATTATAATTTAGCCCGACCCGGGAATCGAACCCGATACCTCCCGTTTAGCAGACGCATACGCTATCCACTGGACCACGGAGGCAGTCAAATATTATTTATTTGTATAATCTTCTGTATATAAAATCCTTGCGTTACTGACTGACCGATAGACACGCTACAGCCGAAACAACTGAGCGCAAGTAGGTGAAATTTAGCATGTATGTTCCTTGCGGTGTTTAGGGGGCTCACTTAGAGAGATTTTTTGGAAATTCCTCCCCTAAAGGTTAAACTGGTTTTCAGAATTTGCATGAAAGTTTTAATTCCCTCAATGGATTAACTTCAAACTTTGTATATTAGTTCCTCAAATGAAGTTAGTGAACACAGGAAAGTCTTTTTGGAAATTCTTACCCTAAGTGGATAAAAAGGGGAGTCATAATTTGCATAGAACCTTTTATGCCTTCAAGGGATTAACTTCATACTTTGTTTATTGGATCCGCAAATGACGTTAGTGAACGCAAAGACATTTATTTGGAAAATTTTCCCCTAAGAGGGTGGAAAAGGGATTCAGTGTTTGTGTAAAATCTTTTATTTTTCAATGGAATCACTTCAATCTGTGCATGTAAAATCCTTGCGTTACTGACTGACTGACAGACACATTACAGCCGAAATTACTGGGCGCAAGAAGGTTAAATTTGGCATGTATGTTCCTTGAAGAGGGTAGGGGTGTTTGTGCAAAATATTTTATCTAATCGTAATTTAAGCGTGCGAAGCCGCGGGCATAAGCTAGTACTAATATATGAAGCTGAAGAGTTTGTTTGTTTGTTTGCTTGAACGCGCTAATCTCAGGAACTACTGGTCCGATTTGAAAAATTATTTCAGTATTAGATAGCCCATTTATCGAGGAAGGCTATAGGCTATATACCATCACGCTATGAGCCACGGGAGCGCAGCAGTAGTCTTAAATGACGCGGGTGTAACCGCGGGCATCATCTAGTGATAAATATAAACCACTAGATGAGCCCGCGGTTACACCCGTGTTATTTAGGGCTACTGCGCCGCTCCCCTTGCTCATAGCGTGATGTTATATAGCCCTGCCTCGTTAAATGGACTATCTAACACTGAAAGAATTTTTGAAATCGGTCCAGTAGGTCCTAAGATTAGCGCGTTCAACCAAACAAACAAACAAACATACAAACAAACTTTTCAGCTTTATATATTAGTATAAGATATACAACAAGAACGGAGCAGCAAACTTAAGCCTCCCAGTAAAGTAAGTTCCATCTGTGTTAGATTTGGACCATATCCAAAAACAGATAAAGCCATGAGCTGTGCCAGTATGAGAATAAATAAATAATACAACAGGTGCTGTTTATACTTATAACTATTGAGAAACAGGAGCTTTGCTCTGTAAAATAATGCACAAAATGATTGATATTTTGATGTAGAATTGAACTACTGATGTCCACTTGAGTATTCGAACGCAGTATTGCGGATAAGTTCCCGGTATTTATCATCCATGTAACAAGATATCAGATACTGAGTAAAGCCTTATCTTGGTATTTCCCGTGGTGACTAATTACGCTAAAGGGATGCGACAAGGACGTAGCATATGCAGTTTAAATATCATGTTATTGGTCCTGTGATTAAACCGTTATAATGATGACATCTTCATCTTCCCTGAGGAAAGCATTTACAATATATTCGTGGGATACGGCGTAAAGGTCTTTTTTACCCATTATTTGACGATTTTCCTTGCGTGTCTTCCTTACTTATAAGGTAAAGTTGGTCACCCACTAGCAATACTCCGTGTGGGTTCATCTAACTAGATCGTACATTTTTGTGAAATAATATTATACTTAAGTATGACCGCTTTTTGACTGTTTTCTGAACATCAGCGAATTTATAATGCACACAAAAACACGATGAACAATAACTGCGCTAAATATGCGAGCAAGTGCGAGTTGATTCGCACACCGAGATTGTCAAAGTAAAGGGACAACGGAGGAACAAAGGTGCACTAAAGTTATACGGAACCAACCAACTACTATTATCCACCGTGTTGGGAAATACTGACTCTATTTCCACGAAAAGTATGTACTCAGCCCATGATATAGAAGCTACCTATAATATTTATTTTACAAAATATACAAAAAAGATTTTTCTATAATTTTTTTCTCTAAAATCAGCATTGCATAGGACTAAATGTGCCGTGAACGAAGGGTAAGCTACTTTTTAGGTTATAAATAAAATGCATGGACCTTACGTATCGACCGTCACATTGTTATGCTACGAAAAATCGGAAAACATTATTTTTTTACTTATTTTGTAAAATAAAGGTAGCTTCTATATTATGGGCTGGGTACATACTTTTCGGGAAAATATTGACTTAAAAAACACGGTTTATAACTATAATATTGTGTTACGAGAACTACCGATCCCTTTTGTTGAAGTGCTGTACTAAATTTTCAATGATAATCAATATAAAATATTTTTTATGGCTTCAAGTAAGGGACGTTAAATTAAACTGAAAAGAACATTACTACCACGTTAAACAAGAGTACATCTCTCAATAAATTACAACTTTTATATACCGATAAACTGATTCACAATCTCAATAAAAAGAAAAATCGTCGCTTTAAGTATTTTCATTTGCGTCTCAGACGAGACTGTCCCTCTTTAAAACGTATGGCGGCTGGTTGGGACAGTTTTTTGCTCCAAGTATGCATTCTAAGCTTGTCTTTAAATAGATTCCAATTAAAATATCTTTCATACAGGACGGGACGATGAGTTTGATAAATGATAAGGCACGTTAATGTCTGAGGACGGTGCAAACTTTTTGAGTAGAAGATGCTATCAGTTTCGTCACAACTTTAAGAGAAAATACCTGCCATCATGGCTTTAATTATAACTTTTTGATTACACCCATTTTTGGTACAATTCTTCTTGCGAATTACTTTGTAAGAACACAGGAATCTGATGGATATTTTATGTAATTGGTTAAAAGAAGTCGTTTCGTTTCAGTCAACAATAGTCAATAAAGATCTCGCTCTCCAGGAGGGCCGTGGGTTATAATTACGACGCTTGCCATATAGTATGATTGCAGGCTGATGTTTTTGTGCACATTTCCAGTTTCAACGTTCGTGCTGTCATAATATTCTTTGAGACGACATTGCAGGCTATTTTTTGGTTTACGAGTGTCGTAAAAAGTTTGGTTTTATTAATTAGTGATGACGCAAATACTACATACTTACTGCCTATTTTATAGGAGGTATAAAATTCAAGCTCTCTTAAATGTCTTCATAATTACCAACACTACAATCTTTGCCACCAAGTCTTATTAAATTTTGGATTTCGATGCATGTCGCAACATTAGCTAAGATAAAATTTTACTCTCATATTTGCCCAACTATGATTAGCAATCTAGCATAAATTACTCAGTAATTGGTTCTAAGAAGTAAGTAAATACCTACCTTACTAGTACAATTGTTACTTTGTTAGTCTACATAATATTTACTCTGTTACCTTTTTATATGTTTTGTTTTTAACTAGATGTCGGTATTTAAAAAAAATATCTAAAATACAAGAACAAACAAATATATTCTATCAAAAGATTGGGACCAACGAGGCCAATAACGTGTTTGTTTTTGTTACTTAATTTGGTAAAAGTAGGTACCTAATGATTACAATGATTAAGTTTTAAAAGTGAACATGTAATTTCTACAGGTATGATGTAGTTGTAGGGAGCTAAGGTAACGATAGGTTAGTTTACCAACAGACTGCTATGCAGAGGGTACTAGGTTCGAATCCACGGCGCTCACCCCTAACTTTACGAACTTATAAAATAGTAAACTATCACTGGCCCTGTGCTTGGAGCGCAGGTTTTAAGTCTTAGGTCTCGGACCTGGATGTGATGAAGATTTTTGCCAGTCGTAATGGGAATTCAGTACCCTTGAATGAACTGACACTGATCTAAGCCATGGAATATGGCCATCCTCTTATTATAGGAATGAAAAACTATGGAATTTTGATAATGCTAGGACGAAGATGATGAATTCTCATCAATTTAAGTGCAAACTCTCGTCACTTACAATTTTATATTTCAAGGAAATTTAACACCGTATCTTGGAATCCTACAAGGATAAAATCTTTACGGCCAATAGCTTTACAAACACGCATGTATAAGTCTAATGACCAAGACCCGAGAAATAAAAACTATAATAAAGTTAATACTACCCGCTACGCTGAAGATAACTTCAGACTTTTACTGCAGCTGTGGATATAAACTTGTATATAATTTGTCTAGATAATCCAGAGCGGGCGTTTATGACCTACAAACATTATATAACACGACTATCTATTCAGAGTTAGTTTCTCGACTTGCAGACACTGTACTATGTTTTCACCACCCTCAAATAAGTTCTGGTTATAATTTTTTTGGCAAATAATATCATACGAAAGAGGAATGGGCAAAAATATATGGAGCTTGGTCCAAATTTCCACCACCAATAAGAACTAGAGTAGACCGAGGCGAATCGGATCATGGGGTGAATCGGATCAAAATAAGAAGTTTGTGAATAATTTTAATAAAGTGTTGATACGGAACGCAAGCTGTTGGCGGCTCACGAGCCACTTCTACCCTGCACCTCCTGCTATCGGTTTCGTGTCGATACGACTAGTACATCAACGTCAGCGCCACTCGCCAGTGAGTCGCTTTTTGTGTGCGTTAAAATTTTCGCTCTCATCTAAAATACATGCTTACTATTTCTTGGTGTAAATCTAAGAACTTGTGTTAAATCTTTGAACTTTATAGCTTAAACGGCTTGGAAATAGGTCTATTTTAGAAAATATTTTAGTTTTTAAGCACAGTATTATAGGTTAATATGTGAAATATTAATTTTAAAAGTCTTCAATATGGCATGATTCGGATCGCATCATCGGGGGCGAATTGGATCACATATTTAAAATGATTTTTTTTACATTAGAGAATAGTTTAGTATTTTTATTCAATTATAGATGGTTCACACATATAAAAGACAAACTATAAAGAGAAAAAGCAGAAGAATGTTCCCCAAATAAAAATTATAGCCCCAAACAAAGTACTGGCCCAAAAATTAATCTTAGATCTGGCTGCTGAGCTTTAAAAATTACCATACACGAAGTTACAAAGAATAGTTTCTCTCTCTAGTGATGTCATTAACATACGTGGTAGACAATACAACCAATATTGCATTTTACTCCACCCCAGTGTAAGATTAATCTTTACGAAGGAGATGCTAAGAAGAAACTTAAAACTGCCGAAAAAGCCGTGAAAATAAGGGAAACTGACTGAATACCAAAGAAAATATGAAGAAGAAAAATAATAAAGAACACCTTGAATAAAAATCTAAGTTTCACGTGCACGAAGCACAAAGATTGGCTTTGTATTTACTGATTTAAAAAAATCATTCATCCACCATCATGTGGAGAATGGTGCTATGAAAAAAGTGCTGATCTGGGTGGGAAAGAAGGCCCGTATCGGTGTGATTTATGTTTTAGTAAATAATATTGTTCTGATTATTAATTATTTTAATATTGCTTTTGATACAAAAGCCTATAATGCTGCAAATACCTTAATTTTATGTATGATCCTATTCGCCCCGATAATTGGGGCGATTCGGATATTTCTCTCTTTTCAGTCTTTTGAAATAATACATCACAAATATCACGAATCAACCAAAAGACCTACTATGGCGTTACCACTTATCAACCTTCTAAAACATCTAACCACGTTTACCATCTCTTCAATTACGCTCAATGACGGATGCCGTTAGGTATTGTGCAGAGGTTATTGGGACAGACAAAATGCGAGGCTAGACGAGCAACATACCCGTAATGTAACCCGATGCATCCGTTAATGAGGACGTGACTGTACCAGGTCCCTTTATCTCCGAGACAAGAGCGCACGACCACGTAAATATCGGGGTCATTGCACGTACCTCACTCGGTGATACCCCTCGCTTATTATCAAGCACTTTATTAGTACTCTCTAGAGAAAATATGAGCTTGTTGTTATGCAAAACCGCGTGGAACAGAATTCATTTTTCGCCACAATATTTTGCAAGTGTAAGGACGACCGACGTGTGTGGAGTGCTAGGTTTTGGGTGATGTTAAAAATTGTTCACCAAATAAGAACAGAGCTTGCCATTGTGAATTCTTCATATTGTTCACAAATATTGCTATTGACTTTATTTTGAGGAAACCAGCTTTAGGTAGTTCATCGGTTACGATTTTTATTGAGTTATGTTAAAGATAATTAACCTCATTGGAAAACAAAAGCCTGTTCCCTATGACAATTTTCTACTGTGTGAATTATTATCATCGTGCTATCTAGGTTTATCCCGGTTTTATCCAAGATACATACCTATTACCACTTACCAGATTGCTGGCGGACACACGTTTGTGTGGTAAGCTCCATGATTTTTTCTGTAATAAATAAAAATTGCATAAGTATCTTGGCAGCAAAATACGGAATCAATGAAACGTTGTTTAGGACTTTATCTCAGGAGTAGAAATCAGTATCTGCCGAGTCCTACCAACAGTTTGGGATTTTACCCCCTCCGGAGGGGTTAAATGCACGTTTTACAAACAAGGCGAGTGAGATATCTATTATTGCTATGTATTTTTTGCGCTGAATTGAATGAAATGGTAAATCTTTTGTGAGATGTCTTTAATAAAAAAAAGATATGAAGGGTTCTTGTTGTAAAATACACAAAGTCGTAGATTGCAAACACGTGACTTTTTTTAACTTTTCATATGTTTAGTCAACGGACACATAGTAGAGCCTGATTCGGAACAAAATTGGTCTCGTGTAATTATCGAACTCACAAAGCTCGACGCACCTCAAACGGCGAGGCGACCGTTCTAACTACTACACTTTACGCGTAAGGGTCAGGCGCAGACAGAACGGAGCGCAGCGAAGAGGATTTTATAAACGCACTTGAAAATAAACTTTAAAATTATTAACATAAAGTGCATAAATGCTTGAACCTGACAAAAAATGCTCACGTGTCCTTGAAGATACGCGGGAATCCGTTTATGCACTTTATTGTAATATTATTAAAGGTTATTTTCAAGTGCGTTAATAAAATCCTTTCCGCTGCGCTCCGTTCTGTCTGCGCTGACCCTAAGTTTGACTAAGTATATTCTCTACTACAACAATGCCATTTATTTTAGTTGTTTACTATATTTTCAGGTTACTTGTAAAAAGTTGAAAGGTCCTTTCAAATCGGTGTTCTATTCGCAGGTTAAGTTCAAGGTGACGTGCCAATAAAATCGCGAAACTACCTCAAAGCACGACATAATCTAGTATACTTTCGACAAAATTTTCTTTATAGATCGTGTCAAGGTTAACGAAGTTTTTATTTTATTTAGAAAGGCTGGTAAAGCCAGTAGTTTTAACAAGGCAGGCTTACCTTGACTGCATTATGCTTGCTTTTTTACTTTTAAACTAATTGATACAGATGACACTGTTGAACATGTTTTCAAGGAGATCGAATTATCCACATTCACATTCTGTTTACTAGTTTAATATTTGTAGGTCTAACAGGTGTACTTACTGACATATACGGATACGAAAAAGGCAGGCTTACTTGCGCTAAGTATATGTACGTATCGACTAATTACTGCAAAAGGCAACTTCACGCTTATTAGCCATAGTTTTATGCATTTATGTTCCGTCCAAGCCGACTACCACCATTTTATTCTCTTGCTCGCTTGCAAAATTGGAATCATCCATAAATCAGTACCAATATAATTAAGAAACTTTTGATTTATATACATTAAAGAAACATAATTTTATAAAATACACTCAGCGGCACGGAATCTTGGCCAAACTCATAACTTGCGATAACATTTCTTTAAGTGTGTCTAACTTTGTTCTTATCATGTAGGTAAGCAGAAATAATGTTTACGTTAAATCCTAAGAGGGTAATTAAGAAAGTTGGAGTGCATTTTGGTTTGGGTTTGAAGTTTTAGTGTAACCGTGTCATTTGTCCGACTAAGTTGATGTTTTAAATTGTGTTCTGAAAATTGAAAGTGTTAAGTTGTCGAAGTTTTTTGATTTTATTGTGATTACTGAACATCTAAAGGCGAATTTTTGAAAATGCCTTTGACACCAAGTCAGATAGCACAAGCAGTGGCGTTAATCGATCAAGGGTTGACCCATCGCGAAGTGGCTACTGTGCTTAACGTACCCCGTTCTTCGATGCAATATGCTCTTAGACGGTATCAAGAGACTGGCCGCTACACCCGCAGACCAGGTAGTGGGGGTTTACGTTGCACATCAGCTCGTGACGATCGCTTTATCGTCTTAGAAATTTTAAGAAATCGCTTCCTTACCGCTGTCGAGATCCGTCAGCGCCTTCAAATCTTCAGGGGCGTAAATGTTAGTGAGCGTATGGTAAGAAGACGAATGGAAGAAATTAATTTAAAAGCCCGAAGACCAGCCAGTGGCCCACAGCTGCTCCCACAGCACAGAGTAGCTAGACTTCGGTTTGCCCGCGAACACGCTAACTGGTCTCATGAGCAATGGGCAAGGGTTTTGTGTACAGATGAGTGCAGGATCGCTTTGCATGCTCCGGTCGACAGCGTGTGTGGAGAAGACAAGGAGAACGATATCTAGCGATTACTACCACTACAACAGTGAGTTTTGGCGAAGGCTCCATAATGATATGGGGTGGCGTTAGTTCTGGTGCTCGTACAGACTTGGTGATAGTCAATAACACGTTAACTGCAACACGATACGTCGAGGAGATTCTTGAAGAACATGTTGTGCCCGTTGGAGGGTTTATTGGATGCGACCAATTAATTTTAATGCACGATAATGCACGTCCACACGTCGCCAATATCGTGAATGAATACCTTCAAGAGGTTGTAATTTGTTATTTATATCGGGGTCATTGATAAATACGCAGCTATGGCAGAATGATAATTAACTTTTTATAGCAGTTTAAGCAAAATCACCATTTTCCTTGTCATTTAAGAGCCGTAAAAGTACGGCTTATAACGTTATATTAACCACTACAGTAGCTAGCGGTTATAAAGCTACCGATAAAGACAAGCGACAACAGAGTCCGATTTGACAGCCTGCCAAATTGTACTTTAATGTGTCATTTAGTCGGTGATGGCAGCATATCATTCAATCTTTTTGAAACAATGTGCAATAAGCAATAACACATCTAATTAAAAGGGTTTTTGAACTTGGATAATTTATTTTACATTTTTTTACAATTTCGCTGAGATATACAAATGGTACGGAATCCTTAACTAATTTAATTTTAACTAGCTTTTGCAAGCAGCTACGCCTAAGTAAAATTGACATCGTTTGTTCGAGAGTTTTCATGAACCATGAATAAAATACACATCTAAATCGATTCAGTCATTTTTAAAATTACTCTGAATAAATAGACAGATAGAAAAACAATCCAAATAAATCATTGGGGTACTGGAAACGGGTTAGCAACAATATGCAATACAATTATTTTGAGATTACAGACAGTTTCTTTATTTATTATTTTTTATAGTCTCACTTCTGTATCCCCGCAGGGGTAGGCAGAGGTTTTGAGGTAGGATTACAACCACATTTTGCAATGTTGCATAATAGGTCCCACCTAATAGGGGCCGAGCACTTTGGTGGACTCCGTGCTGCTACTGAGAATTCGGAAAAATTAATTATAATTTAGCCCGACCCGGGAATCGAACCCGATACCTCCCGTTTAGCTGACGCATACGCTATCCACTGGACCACGGAGGCAGTCAAATATTATTTATTTGTATAATCTTCTGTATATAAAATCCTTGCGTTACTGACTGACCGATAGACACGCTACAGCCGAAACAACTGAGCGCAAGTAGGTGAAATTTAGCGTGTATGTTCCTTGAGGTGTGTAGGGGGCTCACTTAGAGAGAATTTTTGGAAATTCCTCGCCTAAAGGTTAAACTGGTTTTCAGAATTTGCATGAAAGTTTTAATTCCCTCAATGGATTAACTTCAAACTTTGTATATTAGTTCCTCAAATGAAGTTAGTAAACACAGGAAAGTCTTTTTGGAAATTCTTACCCTAAGTGGATAAAAAGGGGAGTCATAATTTGCATAGAACCTTTTATGCCTTCAAGGGATTAACTTCATACTTTGTTTATTGGATCCGCAAATGACGTTAGTGAACACAAAGACATTTATTTGGAAAATTTTCCCCTAAGAGGGTGGAAAAGGGATTCAGTGTTTGTGTAAAATCTTTTATTTTTCAATGGAATCACTTCAATCTGTGCATGTAAAATCCTTGCGTTACTGACTGACTGACAGACACATTACAGCCGAAAATACTGGGCGCAAGAAGGTTAAATTTGGCATGTATGTTCCTTGAAGAGGGTAGGGGTGTTTGTGCAAAATATTTTATCTAATCGTAATTTACGCGTGCGAAGCCGCGGGCATAAGCTAGTACTAATATATGAAGCTAAAGAGTTTGTTTGTTCGTTTGTTTGTTTGCTTGAACGCGCTAATCTCAGGAACTACTGGTCCGATTTTGAAAAATTATTTCAGTGTTAGATAGCCCATTTATCGAGGAAGGCTATAGGCTATGTAACATCACGCTATGAGCCACGGGAGCGCAGCAGTAGCCTTAAATGACGCGGGTGTAACCGCGGGCATCATCTAGTGATAAATATAAACCACTAGATGAGCCCGCGGTTACACCCGCGTTATTTAGGGCTACTGCGCCGCTCCCCTAGCTCATAGCGTGATGTTATATAGCCCATAGCCCTGCCTCGTTAAATGGACTATCTAACACTGAAAGAATTTTTGAAATCGGTCCAGTAGGTCCTAAGATTAGCGCGTTCAACCAAACAAACAAACAAACATACAAACAAACTTTTCAGCTTTATATATTAGTATAAGATATACAACAAGAACGGAGCAGCAAACTTAAGCCTCCCAGTAAAGTAAGTTCCATCTGTGTTAGATTTGGACCATATCCAAAAACAGATAAAGCCATGAGCTGTGCCAGTATGAGAATAAATAAATAATACAACAGGTGCTGTTTATACTTATAACTATTGAGAAACAGGAGCTTTGCTCTGTAAAATAATGCTTAAGGTGATTGATATTTTCATGTAGAATTGAACTACTGATGTCCACTTGAGTATGCGACCGCAGTATTACGTAAGTAAGTTCCCAATATTTATCATCCATGTAACAAGATATCAGATACTGAGTAAAGCCTTATCTTGGTATTTCCCGTGGTGACTAATTACGCTAAAGGGATGCGACAAGGACGTAGCATATGAAGTTTAAATATCATGTTATTGGTCCTGTGATTAAACCGTTATAACGATGACATGACTTATGACATGACTGAGGAAAGCATTTACAATATATTCGTGGGATACGGCGTAAAGGTCCTTTTTACCCATTATTCGACAATTTTCCTAGCGTGTCTTCCTTACGTATAAGGTAAAATTGGTCACCCACTAGCAATACTCCGTGTGGGTTCATCTTACTAGATCGTAAATTTTTGTGAAATAATATTATAAGTATGACAGCTTTTTGTCCGTTTTCTGAACGTCTGTGAATTTATGATGCACACAAAAACACGATGAACAATAATTTAGCTAAATATGCGAGCAAGTGCGAGTTCACTCGCCCACCGAGAGTTCCGAAGTAGAGGGAGAACAGAGGAACAAAGGTGCACTAAAGCTATACGAAACCAATTTGTTTTACACCAACTACTTATACACCGTTTTTTTAAGTCAGTGTTTTCCCTGAATGAAAAATTTATTATGGCGAAAAAAAAACGATTTTTTTCCTTACTAATTTTGTAAAATAAATATTATAGGTAGCTTTTATATCATGGGCTGAATATATACTTTTCGGGAAAATACTGACTTAAAAAACACGGTGTATAACTATAACATTATGTTACGAGAACACCACTTCAACCTTATGTTGAAGTGGAGTATTTTTCAATATACTTTTTCAATGTCAACGTAATAAAGTTATCATCAATATAAAATATTTTTCATGTCTTCAAGTAAGGGACGTTAAATTAAACTGAGAACATTACTACCACGTTAAACAAGAGACCATCTCTCAATAAATTACAACTTTTATATACCGATAAACTGATTCACTATCTCAATAAAAAGAAAAATCGTCGCTTTAAGTATTTTCATTTGCGTCTCAGACGAGACTGTCACTCTTTAAAACGTATGGCGTCTGGTTGGAACAGTTTTTTGCTCCAAGTATGCATTCTAAGCTTGTCTTTAAATAGATTCCAATTAAAATATGTTTCATACAGGACGGGACGATGAGTTTGATAAATGATAAGGCACGTTAATGTCTGAGGACGGTGCAAACTTTTTGAGTAGAAGATGCTATCAGTTTCGTCACAACTTTAAGAGAAAATACCTGCCATCATGGCTTTAATTATAACTTTTTGATTACACCTATTTTTGGTACAAATCTTCTTGCGGATTACTTTGTAAAAACACAAGAATCTGATGGATATTTTATGTAATTGGTTTAAAGAAGTCGTTTCGTTACGGTCAACAATAGTCAATAAAGATCTCGCTCTCCAGGAGGGCCGTGGGTTATAATTACGAGGCTTGCCATATAGTCTGATTGCAGTCTGATGTTTTTGTGCACATTTCCAGTTTCAATGTTCGTGCTGTCATAATATTCTTTGAAACGACATTGCAGGCTATTTTTTGGTTCACGAGTGTCGTAAAAAGTTTGGTGTTATTAATTAGTGATGACGCAAATACTACATACTTACTGCCTATTTTATAGGAGATATAAAATTCAAGCTATGTCTTAAATGTCAATAATTACCAACACTACAATCTTTGCCACCAAGTCTTATTAAATTTTGGATTTCGATGCGTGTATCAACATTAGCTAAGATAAAATTTAACTCTCATATTTGCCCAACTATGATTAGCAATCTAGCATAAATTACTCAGTGATTGGTTCTAAGAAGTAAGTAGATACATACCTTACTAGTACAATTGTTACTTTGTTAGTCTACATAATATTTACTCTGTTACCTTTTTATATGTTTTGTTTGTAACTAGATGTCGGTATTTAAAAAAAAAAAACTAAAATACAAGAACAAACAAATATATTCTATCAAAAGATTGGGACCTACGAGGCCAATAACGTGTTTGTTTTTGTTACTTAATTTGGTAAAAGTAGGTACCTAATGATTACAATGATTAAGTTTTAAAAGTGAACATGTAATTTCTACAGGTATGATATAGTTGTAGGGAGCTAAGGTAACGATAGGTTAGTTTACCAACAGACTGCTATGCAGAGGGTACTAGGTTCGAATCCACGGCGCTCACCCCTAACTTTTCGAACTTATAAAATAGTAAACTATCACTGGCCCTGTGCTTGGAGCGCAGGTTTTAAGTATTAGGTCTCGGACCTGGATGTGATGAAGATTTTTGACAGTCATAATGAGAATTCAGTACCCTTGAATGAACTGACACTGATCTAAGCCATGGAATATGGCCATCCTCTTATTATAGGATTGAAAAACGATGCAATCTTGATAATGCTAGGACGAAGATGATGAATTTACATCAGTTTAAGCGCAAACTCTCGT
Source organism: Euclidia mi (assembly GCA_944739405.2). Classification (NCBI taxonomy): domain Eukaryota; kingdom Metazoa; phylum Arthropoda; class Insecta; order Lepidoptera; family Erebidae; genus Euclidia; species Euclidia mi. The sequence continues at coordinate 44,423,644 of OX123189.2, forward strand.
CACTTACAATTTTATATTTCAAGGAAATTTAACACCGAATCTTGGAATCCTACAAGGATAAAATATTTACGGCCATTAGCTTTACAAACACGCATGTATAAGTCTAATGACCAAGACCCGAGAAATAAAAACTATAATAAAGTTAATACTACCCGCTACGCTGAAGATAACTTCAGACTTTTACTGCAGCTGTGGATCTAAACTTGTATATAATTTGTCTAGATAATCCAGAGCGGGCGTTTATGACCTGCAAACATTATATAACACGACTATCTATTCAGAGTTAAAACTTTCTCGACTTGCAGACACTGTACTTTGTTTTCACCACCCTCAAATAAGTTCTGGTTATAATTTTTTTGGCAAATAATATCATACGAAAGAGGAATGGGCAAAAATATATGGAGCTTGGTCCAAATTTCCACCACCAATAAGAACTAGAGTAGACCGAGGCGAATCGGATCATGGGGTGAATCGGACCAGAATAAGAAATTTGTGAATAATTTTAATAAAGCGTTGATACGGAACGCAGGCTGTTGACGGCTCACGAGCCACTTCTACCCTGCACCTCCTGCTATCGGTTTCGTTTCGATACGACTAGTACATCAACGTCAGCGCCGCTCGCCAGTGAGTCGCTTTTTGTGTGCGTTAAAATTTTCGCTCTCATCTAAAATACATGCTTACTATTTCTTGGTGTAAATCTACGAACTTGTGTTAAATCTTTGAATTTTATAGCTAAAACGGCTTGGGAATAGGTATATTTTAGAAAATATTTTAGTTCTTAAGCACAGTATTATAGGTTAACATGTGAAATATTAATTTCAAAAGTCTTCAATATGGGGTGATTCGGATCGCATCATCGGGGGTGAATTGGATCACTTATTTAAAATGATTTATTTTACATTAGAGAATAGTTTAGTATTTTTCTTCAATTATAGATGGTTCACACATATAAAAGACAAACAATAAACAGAGAAAGCAGAAGAATGGTCCCCAAATCAGAATTATAGCCCCAAACAAAATACTGGCCCAAGAATTAATCTTAGGTCTGGCTGCTGAGCTTTAAAAATTACCATACACGAATTTACAAAGAATAGTTTCTCTCTCCAGTGATGTCATTAACATACGTGGTAGACAATACAACCAATATTGCATTTTACTCCACCCCCGTGTAAGATTAATCTTTACGAAAGAGATGCTAAGAAGAAACTAAAATCTGCCGAAAAAGCCGTGAAAATAAGGGAAACTGACTGAACACCAAAGAAATTATGAAGAAGAAAAAATAACAAAGAACACTTTGAATAAAAATCTAAGTTTCACGTGCGAAGCACAAAGATTGGCTTTGTATTTTCTGATTTAAAAAAATAATTCATCCACCATCATGTGGAGAATGGTGCTATGAAAAAAGTGCTGATCTGGGTGGGAAAGAAGGCCCGTATCGGTGTGATTTATATTTTAGTAAATAATATTGTTCTGATTATTAATTATTTAAATATTGGTTTTGATACAAAAGCCTATAATGCTAAAAAATCTTTAATTTTATGTATGATCCTATTCGCCCCGATAATTGGGGTGATTTGGATATTTCTCTCTTTCTACCTTTTGATTAATATTTTGCACAATTTATGAGTAATTTAAGTTTCGAAATGTTTAGTGCGTAGCCAAATAATTACACTGTTTTGGCAATTAAAGTTACATATTTAGTTACACTTTAGTATGATTTTTATGTCCTGAAATAAAAAGTAATCCGATTCGCCTCGGTCTATCCTATGGCATATGATGGAACACTGCGTACTGAATTATTATAAGAAGACTGCAACCAAAAATATTTACTCAGTAAAAAGTTACGACGCCATGAAAACTTGCAATTTAAAAACCTTTTTACGCTTCTTCACTATATCTTTTAAACTACTCGATTGATTTAGGTGTATGACATTTCGTTGTAATTCATACGTTATTCTCTTGGTTATTCTGGTTGATATAAGCTATGTGACGTCAAAATAAAAACAATATGGCGGCTGCGGTAGGTACCTACGTCAAAAAATCAAACCCTATCATGTGGGGTATCAAATGAAAGGACTTATTATATACTTATCTTTACAATGCTTATATTTATTTTAAAATATTTGTAATACTGGGAAGAATGTAATCACAAAAATATTTCACAATACCTAGTTTTATTTATTCCTGTCTCACAGTGTGGGGTCTGTCCTTAAAAGAGTACATCTCATATGTCTTCATCCACAACAACATTATCCAGATTCGCAGCTGGAAGTACATATGTGGGTTGGTGTCTCGCCCATCCAAAATACCAAATAATTACTATGACGTGGGCACAGCAACCCACAGTTCGCAATCCAGAAAGACAAGAACAGTAGTAGTTCGAAATGGTTACTCGACTAAGGATCATTACATGCAAAAATATTAAAAAATACTTTTAGCTTTTAGCACGATTGCGAACCGTTCCGTAATACATGTTTATATGGGTAGGTGCGCTAACGTTATCATTGTATACTTTGCAGACGATTTGAGCGCATTACAGAAAAGGGGGAATACGTCATCATTGCTACCATGTTTTTACTGCTTGAAATGTGGCTATACGAAAAAAAATCAACGGTTAAATAATTAAAAATACGTATTTTTAAAACAGTCATAACTTTTTTCTGAGTGAATATATTTTTTCGCCTAGTAATCAAAATTGTATCTATGGTATTTGGTCGACTTTAAGCTAACATAGCCCCCAATAGTGGTGGAAATTTGGACCACTTCTGCTAATGAGCAGAAGTGGTCCAAATTTCCACCACTATTGGGAAAAGACAATGGTCTTTTCGTAATAATTTTGATTTTATCTGGATGATCTATCCAGCGGTGATAAAACTGACCATTTATAGCCTGGAAATTATATCTCAATCGCTCTTAACGATAAGGCCATGTTTTGCTTTCTGCTTTTACGTAAGATTAGTTCAAGTGTTGTTTGTTAATGTACAAAAATATAAGTACATATAAGAAAGTGTCTGTCCTGTTCTGCGATCGAAGGGACGCAGTCTCACGCACGAGAGCGATCAGTCTTTTGAAATAATACATCACAAATATCACGAATCAACCAAAAGACCTACTATGGCGTTACCACTTAATCCACTTATCAACCTTCTAAAACATCTAACCACGTTTACAAACTCTTCAATTACGCTCAATGACGGATGCCGTTAGGTATTGTGCAGAGGTTATTGGGACAGACAAAATGCGAGGCTAGACGCAACATACCCGCTAATGTAACCCGATGCATCCGTTAATGAGGACGTGACTGTACCAGGTCCCTTTATCTCCGAGACAAGAGCGCACGACCACGTAAATATCGGGGTCATTGCACGTACCTCACTCGGTGATACCCCTCGCTTATTATCAAGCACTTTATTAGTACTCTCTAGAGAAAATATGAGCTTGTTGTTATGCAAAACCGCGTGGAACAGAATTCATTTTTCGCCACAATATTTTGCAAGTGTAAGGACGACCGACGTGTGTGGAGTGCTAAGTTTTGGGTGATGTTAAAAATTGTTCACCAAATAAGAACAGAGCTTGCCATTGTGAATTCTTCATATTGTTCACAAATATTGCTATTGACTTTATTTTGAGGAAACCAGCTTTAGGTAGTTCATCGGTTACGATTTTTATTGAGTTAACCTCATTGGAAAAGAAAAGCCTGTTCCCTATGACAATTTTCTTCTGTGTGAATTATTATCATCGTGCTATCTAGGTTTATCCCGGTTTTATCCAAGATACATACCTATTACCACTTACCAGATTGCTGGCGGACACACGTTTGTGTGGTAAGCTTCATGATTTTTTCTGTAATAAATAAAAATTGCATAAATATCTTGGCGGCAAAATACGGAATCAATGAATCAGACTGATAAAGTCTGTTTCATTGAAGAGAGAGGGAACGCCGCGGAATCTATCAGCACGATCGATTCCGCGGCGTGCCCTCTCTCTTTCTCGCTCTAGTAAATGACGGTCCTAAGTGATAGAAAAGGATAGAAGCATATAAAACTGCGATGCGGTGCTGATAGGTGTAGCTCAACCCTTAAGGGTCAGGCGTAGACAGATCGGAGCGCAGCGAAGAGGATTTTATAAACGCACTTGAAAATAAACTTTAAAATTATTACCACAGATTTAAGACTCAGATGGAGCGTATTCGTCCGACTAAGTGAGGCACGTTGACGGCTATGTGTGCGTGACATTTGGCGACTGGCACTGTACGGACACGCGCGCCTATGTGTGTGTAAAGTTGCCAGATTATGAATAATCTCCCACTACCTTGTATATAGTTTTTGCAAACGGATATAAAAATATTACATATTTTATATTCGTTTGCGGTTTTGAACAATTTACCATGGATTTAATTAATGCTTTTAATATGTAATGCTGTTATGAAAATGATTCAAATAAAAGAAACAATTAATGTATGCTTTTATAAATACATTTCTTAAATGTAGGTACTGAGTAAAGTTTTAACTAATTTTATTCGTAAATTGAGAAATAAATAGATTATGTTTTGTGATTAATACCCTCGATCCATAAGATATACTTATATAATACCAACTACATATATTTACGAATACCAATCATGGGGTTCAGATCTTAGATCGGCGAATATGTTGTTAATTTTTCTTTAGATATATATATTCTCAGTATAGTATCTGGAAATGTTTGGTTAATTGCAAGAGGCTAGCGTCCTAAATATTAATTAGCTAATAAACATTTTGTCATGCACACAATAAATTATGAATATTATGATTCATAAATCAAAACAAAAAAAAAATGCAATTAAAAAATTAATAATGGCTGCAATCACTGATTTCTGTTTCTGTACTTAATGTACACACGGCGCCAAGTCAAGCTAAATAGTTGCAGTACGATTTTGATACTTATGCCCTACGCCATAAGAACGGTACAAAGGTCAAAGTGTATAAAGCTTGACGAGGAGCCATGTGTAGGTACACGAATATTTGGATCGTTTGGGGATCGAACTCAAAACAATGTATATAATAATGGAAATTCTATTACTATATTTTATAAGAAGAAAGATAATCTACAATATAATTTTACATTACGTTAATGTATTTTTCATTAACATGACCATCATTATTACATAATCAATAGACAAGTGCATTTTCCCTAATTCAGGGAGAACGGCGTCGACGTAAACTGGCAACACTTACATATTTTCTGCAGAAATACGAATTTTATTGAAATAATATTATAAAACAGTCAAATAATCCATAGTTATCTGTAAAAATATATTACCATCTTCCCGTTTTTGCTTTTGGAAACAACTTTTACAATGTTTAAAAACGCAAGACGGCATTTTATGCATTTAAAAGCTTTATTGATCGTGGCGTGTGAACTGTGCGATGCTTCGCAGCGCACTGAGCCGAGTTTGTATTCGCTTTTCAATTTTGTATTTGCTTTAGTGGCCTCACGCAAGTGTTCCGCGCGCTCTGTCTGCCTTTTGTTCTGTAGTCTTAGATTATTACAATAAAGTGCATAAATGCTTGAACCCGACAAAAAATGCTCACGCGTCCTCGAAGATACGCGGGAATCCGTTTATGCACTTTATTGTAATATTATTAAAGGTTATTTTCAAGTGCGTTAATAAAATCCTTTCCGCTGCGCTCCGTTCTGTCTGCGCTGACCCTAAGTTTGACTAAGTATATTCTCTACTACAACAATGCCATTTATTTTAGTTGTTTACTATATTTTCAGGTTACTTGTAAAAAGTTGAAAGGTCCTTTCAAATCGGTGTTCTATTCGCAGGTTAAGTTCAAGGTGACGTGCCAATAAAATCGCGAAACTACCTCAAAGCGCGACATAATCTAGTATACTTTCGACAAAATTTTCTTTATAGATCGTGTCAAGGTTAACGAAGTTTTTATTTTATTTAGAAAGGCTGGTAAAGCCAGTAGTTTTAACAAGGCAGGCTTGCCTTGACTGCATTCTGCTTGCTTTTTTACTTTAAAACTAATTGATACAGATGACACTGTTGAACATGTTTTCAAGGAGATCGAATTATCCACATTCACATTCTGTTTACTAGTTTAATATTTGTAGGTCAAACAGGTGTACTTACTGACATATTATACGGATACGAAAAAGGCAGGCTTACTTGCGCTAAGTATTAGTACGTATCGACTAATTACTGCAAAAGGCAACGTCACGCTTATTAGCCAGTCATAGTTTTATGCACTTATGTTCCGTCCAATCCGACTACCACCATTTTGTTCTCTTGCTCACTTGCGAAATTAGAATCACCCATAAATCAGTATATTATAATGATGAAACTTTTTATATTTATATACATTAAAAACATAATTTTATAATATACGCTCAGCGGCACGGAATCTTGGCCAAACTCATAACTTCCGATAACATTTCTTTATGTGTGTCTAACTTTGTTGTGTCTATCATGTAGGTAAGCAGAAATAATGTTTACGTTAAATCCTAAGAGGATAATTAAGAAAGTTGGAGTGCATTTTGGTTTGGGTTTGAAGTTTTAGTGTAACCGTGTCATTTGTCCGACTAAGTTGATGTTTTAAATTGTGTTCTGAAAATTGAAAGTGTTAAGTTGTCGAAGTTTTTTTATTTTATTGTGATTACTGAACATCTAAAGGCGCCTTGGAATTTTTGAAAATGCCTTTGACACCAAGTCAGGTAGCACAAGCAGTGGCGTTAATGGATCAAGGGTTGACCCATTGCGAAGTGGCTATTGTGCTTAACGTACCCCGTTCTTCGATGCAATATGCTCTTAGACGGTATCAAGAGACTGGCCGCAGACCAGATAGTGAGGGTTTACGTTGCACATCAGCTCGTGACGATCGCTTTATCTTCTAAGAAATTTTAAGAAATCGCTTTCTTACCGCCGTCGAGATCCGTCAGCGCCTTCAAATCTTCAGGGGCGTAAATGTTAGTGAGCGTACGGTAAGAAGACGAATGGAAGAAATTAATTTAAAAGCCCGAAGACCAGCCCGTGGCCCACAGCTTCTCCCACAGCACAGAGTAGCTAGACTTCGGTTTGCCCGCAAACACGCTAACTGGTCTCATGAGCAATGGGCAAGGGTTTTGTTTACAGACGAGTGCAGGATCGCTTTGCATGCTCCTGATGGTCGACAGCGTGTGTGGAGAAGACAAGGAGAACGATATCTAGCGACTACTACCACTACAACAGTGAGTTTTGGCGGAGGCTCCATAATGATATGGGGTGGCGTTAGTTCTGGTGCTCGTACAGACTTGGTGATAATCAATAACGCGTTAACTGCAACACGATACGTCGAGGAGATCCTTGAAGAACATGTTTTGCCCGTTGGGTTTATTGGATACGACCAATACATTTTAATGCACGATAATGCACGTCCAAACGTGGCCAATATCGTGAATGAATACCTTCAAGAGGTTGGTATTAAAAATTGCAGTGGCCAGCTCGCAGCCCGGACTTTAATCCGACGGAACACATTTGGGATAAGCTCAAGAGAATGATTAAGTTTGCATCGAATCCACCATAAACCCTTGACGACCTTCAAAATGCTGCATGACATGACATCAAAAATGTGATCCAAAGAATGCCAGACCGATTGCAGGCGGTCATAAGGGCTAGAGGACGAAACACGCGTTTTTTTAAAGTACAGCGAGTCAACGAAAATTGAACCTTTTTTATTTCCTAGTGTCTAAAACTCCAGTGTAAAATTTTGTTTAAATGTGATTTTTCGATTAAACTTATTATCGACGTGCAAAATCCTTTTTGAATGTGAAAAATTGGCCAAAAACGTTAATTGGACGTGTTCAGATCAGAATAGGTCGAAACCTGTAGGGTGAATTGGAAAAACTCAAGCTATTACAATTTTTATACTTTGGAAAGATTCCGTGCCGGTGAGTGTATATTAAGCTTAATCTAATCTTAAGGTCTAGGGGCCTATGCAAACCACGTTTTTTAAACGCGCCGTCGACGCACGTTTGTAGCGATACAGACGCGATACGCACGCAAGTCAGACGCAGCCTGTAGACCTTTGCACACCTGTATAAATTCAAACGCGCGTGTGAAGCGATACAAACGCGATGCACACGCGCGTGTGTAGCGATACAGACGCTCTCAGATTATAGAACAAGAATCAGATGGAGCGCGCGGAACAGTTGCGTGAGGCCACTAAAGCAAATAAAAATTGAAAAGCGAATACAAATCCAGTATAAGTGTATAATCTATGACAAATCCGGCTCATTGCGAAACGTAGCGTCGTACAGTTTACGCGCCCCGATCAACTCAACTTTTAAATTCATAAAATGCCGTCATGCGTTTTTAAACATTGTAAAAGTTGTTTCCAAAAGCAAAAACAGAAAGATAGAATATCTTTTCACAGTTATCTATGGATTATTTGACTGTTTCATAATTTAATTTCGATAAAATTCGTATTTCTGCAAAAAATGTGTAAGTGTTGCCAGTTTACGTCGACGCCGTTTTCCCTATATTATAGAAAATGCACTTGTCAATTGATTTATGTAATATGTAATAAGAATTGTCATGTTAATGAAAAATATATTAACATATTATAAAAGTATATTTTAGATATATCTTTATTAGCAAATATTTTTATAGGCTTACCAATATGTATACATTGTTTTGGTTTCGATCCCTATACGACCTAAATATTCATGTACTTAATGTGTAGAAACAGAAATAATTGATTGCAGGCATTCATTTTTTTTAATAGCTTACGTTGTCCCACTCCTGGGCAAAGGTTTCCCCCAAATCTTTCCAGGTATGCTTGTCGCACGTAATCTCAAGCCAGCTCTTGTGGTAAGCGTCTAGGTCATTTCGCCACCTGTTTCGTGGCCGGCCTCGGCGACGTCGTCTATCCTCTGGTACCCACAAAGTTGATACTTTTGCCCAACGAGCGTCGTACATACGGCTGACTTGAGACTGGCAGCCTTTCTTCCCATATCTTTGATGCCTGTTCTAGAACGCAGCTCGGTGTTCCGTATCCTGTCTTTAAGTTTAAGATCCAGGATGCAGCGCTCTATGGCTCTTTGGCAGACCCCTAGGCGTAACCTGTGAAGCTGGGTAGGTGACCAGGTTTGAGAACCGTACGTTGGAATGGTCAGAATAAACAATCATATCCATGAGTTTGCGCTTCTAATATTTAATTTTTTTAATAGTAAAATTAGTGTTGTCTCCAAATTATAATATTTATACTTTATTGTGTACTGGACAAAATTTCGCCGGTTTATGAAAACCTTTACAAGGGTGAGAGAATTGATCTATATTCACCTGTATAGTGTACGTCGCTTTCATTAATGTTCACTGTCTCCGGTGCATGAATATTATATACGTAATGAAATCTATTACAGTTATGCAGTAAATTATTCAAGACCGCAAACTAATGTCAGTATATAACTTCCATAAAAACATTACAAAACTATGTGCAAAATAGTGGGAGATTGGGTGACGGATTAAGAATACGGAATGTCACCACCCCATATCGTCCCATGGATGTCGTAAGAGCCGACGGAGGGAGCATATTATGCAGAGAACAGCTAAGAGAAGGAAAACTTGATACAAACCCTACACAAACCCGTTTGGCCAGCGTAGTATAGTAGGCCAATTCCTCCTTTCAAAGGAGAGTCTTAGTCCAGCCGTGGACTGTTAAAGGCTGATGATGATGAGTGGGAGATTATTCATAATCTGGCAGCTTTACACGCACATAGACGCTCGTGTCCGTACAGTGCAGTCGCCAAATGTCACACACACATAGCTGTCAACGTGCCTCACTTTGATGAATGCGCTCCTTCTGCCTTTTGTTCTAATAATCTGAGCAAACGCTATACTAACGCGCGTGTGTATCGATACAGACGCGCCGGTGCGGCGCGTTTGTATCGATACAAATGACAACAAACTGCTCTGTTGGAAAAAACGCGCCGTCGACGCGCGTTTTTGAAACGCGCGTCGACGGCGCGTTTAAAAAACGTGGTTTGCACAGGCCCTAAGTAGTATATGTACAAAAACCGTAAAAATAAATTAAAAATTGAGAATATTTACAAGGTTTAGGTGTCGTAAAATGCCTCCGCATCAATGTCATCGGGTAACGTGCCCAGAAGGCTGGCAGCATTGCCATGCTGGATGGCAACTAAAAAAAAAATAAAAAAATGAAACAATTAAGCGCTTCGTTGATTACTAGCTGTAATCAACATTTCTGTTGAATGTGGAAATGTCCGAGTCTACATACATATATCTCCATATGATTGAAAATATTTAAAATATTTCATAGGTCGGGAAATCGCCAGTAGGTACAAAACAAAACTTCAAGGAATGTTGATGAACATAGAGCCTCAGCTGATGACTTATGTCGAATTTTAATCAGAACGCATAAATCGCCGACTTTCCAGCGCCCTTGAATTCTAGAATATTCTAGCATTATCTCTCTTAGGAACTGCAATGAAAGGTATAAAAATAGAAGGACATATAAACGATAGCAGATAAATAACCGCCAATGACATCTAGACTACAGAGATCACGATTTTTGGTCAATCTATCGTGCCACTTGATAAAAACACCTGCTAGGCTTAGTGTCGTGATCACCAGGGGGTCCGTGATGCTGGCCTTTAGTCTCATTTCTCCTTTACAGCGCGAATACGCACAATTACAGGCTGCGCAGGTACGCATGCCTTACAGACAGTCTGTAACCTTTGCCTAGTTTATTTTACTGTTGCTTCTGGCAACAGATTATAAGAACGATTCCAATTATTTATATGAAGAATTAAGGTAAAAAAAGAATAATTACCTTTCTACGGCAAGTTGAAAATAATAACGATTCACGTTAGAATATTGTAACTTAAATCGATAAATGTCGATTAGCTTTCCTTTCCGAAAACGAAATCTTTTTTTTATGCTGGCTATGGCATTGGTTTTGAGCAATAAGAGTAGAAGTGCCAAGGGGCGTGTCGATGTCCGGGCGAAATGCACCCAGAGTGCATATCGCAAGCAAATGGCCGTTGTCGCGAATTAGTACACGTTCGACCGTGATCGCGACAATTCATAAGAATGCCGTCTTGTTCAGTGGTTTTCTGTAAAAACCGAAGCTCAAACCAAAATTTTGTGAAGAATGGAATCACTTACCATATGAAACTACAAGTATTTTACTATAATTGTCTTTAAAAACATGAAAAACAACAAATCGTAAAAAAATTCCTTGCTGTTATTATTGTTTGCAAATCTCACAACGACTATATTATTTTTCAATAAATACATTGCTCTTTAACTACTACCTAAATTTGTCGCGAAGTGACTAGAAAAGCAATGTAATCATGACCGAACGATGCTTTATTAAGGGAATGCATCGCGTAGTACGGCCGCTGCATCTAGCAACGAATTAGTTATTTTGCATAGCACAACGATAGTGGCCGATGTTTTTGTGTTAGTTGAACGTTGCTTGGTAAATACACGCTATGTTGGATAGGATAAGGTTTATAATTTATTTTTTTGTAAGTTTTGATTTAAAAATGCGAGTGTGTGCGCGAATTGCTTTTACTGATCTGCATGTGTAGTAGTAGCCGCGTGGTAAGGGCAAACTGGCGACACAGGTTTCCGATACATTTTCGTCTACAGGGCATATCTCCTATTAATTACTATATCTATGGTTTTGAGGTACCTAGATTTGTATAGCGGATGTGTCACCCACGGGCAGGTTGTTTAAAAAGCGGGCAATGCTTAGCTTCAACATCCGAACAACATGGCTTCGTGCATAGACCGTGCAGCAACATCCTCATTTTCCTTCATTGTAACCACCACCACTCCGTTAAGAACAAATCGACGAAGAAGAAAACTCTATAACGTATTATTACTATATTTTACATTCTCACAAGCCTGGCACGTTACTTCAATTTTATATCTCCTAAATTTCCAGCAAGCGTATTGTTCGATGCTTTTATATTATTAACGTAAGTACACTATAATTATTATCTTTAGTCTCTCATATTTACTGAAAAGACGCTTTTAAAGTAGCAAAGTGTGAACGGGTCCAAACCAGTCCCCGCTTCGCTGCGGTTTATTTGAGTTTCTAACTTCAGCAATTTCGTTTTCTAATGTCAATAACGAGAAACTGTTATTTCCTGGCACCTTTTAGCTACAAATACCAACAAAGATGAAGGGCTGAAACGGGTACTAAAGTGAATCGATATTAGACACAGTAAAATATTTTGAATTCTTTTTTTGGAGATCCTGCCGTTTTGCCGAAAAGATTTTGACAAAATTTCATTACCCAAACAATTTTTAGCAATATTTTTTTATAACATTGCAATATTTTGAATGATTTTAGTACGCATATTTTTATTTGGTAAAATTTTTACTTGGCAAAATATTACCAAGTATAATGTCATTATGGCATTTGGTTTTTAATCAAATGATTTATCACAGCAAACAATCTTCAGACAATAAACGTTTGGTGATATAAGTTTATTTAAGGAAGTAGTTAGAGTAGGTTAATTATTAAAAAAATGGTAAGGTTGGGTTAGGTTAGAACTGTGACCTCCTACGCACGAGCCGAGCGAGCGAAGCGAGCGGTGCCGCGGTAGCGGCCGGCGAGTGCCAGAAACAACTTGCATTAATATAAAAAAGAGATTGTTTTTAGTAGGTTACACGGAACTGAACTATTTAGATTAGAATAATTATTGATTTTGCGTAAAAACTGTTATTCCAACTGAAATATTTGACTAAATAAAAAATGTTAAAAATACTAGTTGGTAAACAAGTTATAGATTAAACGTTCATTTCCCAAACATTAGGTTTGCGTTACAATTTTTTGTGAATAGGTTTTTTGCTAAGTAATAATTTGGCAAATGAAATTACGCGAAAAATTTTTTGGGAAGTGAAAATTTGTCAAATTCCTTTCGGTGAAACAAGGGAAACCCCTTTTTTTGGCTTCGAGAAAATATTTATAATGTTTGGCTTCATGATTACAAAAGTATAATTGATGCCAAAAATCATAATTGAGTTGGCTCGTTGCTGGTTGACCACTTTCATTTTCCCTTTCCGAGAATTAAATCTGGAAAAATTACGTTGCCCCAAATGGCGCTCGGTCATATAAGTTTTTTGCATTATTTATGTTTGAAATATTTGCTTTACAATATGAGACACATGTTGAAATAGTGAAAAATATAGAGGGTAATAAATTTAATCTAAATAGAAGAAAATATAACATAAGTTGTTTCAACAAAGATATTTTATACATATAACAAATATTTGGAATAGAGCAGTGCAGCTGACGTGAAACAGAAACACTTATGTATGTTCCAAATGGAGCATTTATGCATCTGCTGCATTTAGACCGTCGTTTGTGAATACTGTCACATCGCGAAAATGCGACTAACATTGTGCCATTGTGGTTCCGACGAGTACTCTCCTTGTCACAAGGGATCTTTAATTATATTTCCAACACAAACTAGCCTTCTTCATAATTAATGCGGGTACTACTCTGGATGCGAAAAAAGGAAAGGCATCATACGACGCCATAAGGCCACCTCCAGATGCCAGCATCCTTATACAGTACGTTGTCATTTCCACTCAGTATGATCGGTCACTTTTTACTAGACTCAGCTGTTTCCTTTACACTTAAAGTGTATTTAATGAGGTTCTCAGCGCGCTAAGTAACATCCGTTTAGGTGTCAATGTTTAAGGTTTCGGTAGATATGGTTCAGTGGCTCGAATATACTTTGCCGGTTAGTTGTTGCTGATGCGGGTTGTTTTTCGAAATTTAAATATGTATATTGACTGTACCGTCCAATATTTGTAGGAGAGCTACTGAACCATTTGACAAACCTACTGCCCACAAAGCTGGAAATTTTATAAACGACTAATAAAATCGGTTTAACGGTGGCTTCAAATCAAATTTTGTAAATACCTATTCTGCCTTATTCCATAAATTTTAATTTCTAAGAACAGCGGTTTGTTTACTATTTTGTGGCACTGCGGCATTGTTAAGAATATTATAGCATTTAACAGTCCACTGCTGGACTAGGCCTCTCCTTTGAAAGGAGGAATTGGCCTACTATACCACGCTGGCCAAACGGGTTGGTATAGGGTTTGTATCAAGTTTTCCTTCTCTTACAGTGCTGTTCTCTGCATGATATGCTCCCTCTGTCGGCTTTTACGACACCCATGGGATGATATGGGGTGGTGACAATCCGTATTCTTAATCCGTCACCACACGGACCCATGTTTCATATAAGTCACTAGAATTTGCCGGGGCTTTACCCGTGCTTCTGGTTAAATTATTTGGCAAATAAATTAAGTTGAGTAAGTAGTTAAGTTTGAATTTACCTGGAAGGTAACGCGACGGTAGAGGTGGTGAAACAGAGTCTAAGTAACTCAAATTAATGTTTGTAAGTTGCTGTTCTGTTGTTTTGTCATCACTCGCAGTCAGTCGCACACTTAGTCATTCTATAACCCAAATTCATTAAGTACTTTTGTCACTCAAAACATTAATTTACAGTCGCTCGTTTAAATACTACCCTATATTATTTATAGTTATACATAATAATTCCCAACATTGATTTTACGATCTAGTAAAAAAGAGACTCATAGAAAAAGATAGAATAAGCGCCTTCTACCGAGCGAAAACCATACAAATTCTTGTTAATAGGTTGTGTTTAACGCCATCTACCGTAAATAAATAGAATCATTTAGTCGTGCGTCAGACGTTAAGTGCTCAAAACAAAAGATGCAGATCATCGTTGCTCGTTGGGTAGACGTTTCTAACATTACAACACAGATGGCGCTTTTATTATTTGTTTCGTCTTTGAAAAAAAATATTTTTACAAGCATAGAGCAGACTATGGATTTCATAATTATTCAAATAAATTAATATTGCTATTGTAGCAATGATAATTTTATTCACCAGGATAAGTTTTTCGGGGTGTAAATTGCCACATTGTCTGCCCTAGATACTTTTTACAGTTGCTAGGTTTATATTTTAGAGAATTTGGCAATAGGGACGTAGCTGATCTATTGCCTACCATTGATCTAAGTTTCATTGGTTTCAACATACAAAAATATAAAATGTTGATAGGTACTATACCATACTACCATACGTAGGTACTTAGGTTAGCTTTATGGTTATCAGGAGTGATATGAGTTACAAGAGGACGCCCGCATTTAGGTACGCTTTTTTTATCTAACTGCTTGGTACCTCTCTTTCTTCTGCTTCTTTTTCACGGTAGTAGAGCCTTGCTGATTTCGGCATGAATGAGCCAGCTCGACCGGGGAAGTACTACCCTCTCACAGAAAATCGACGTAAAGTAACAGTACCTAAACTGTTGCGTTTCGTTCGGTGAGTGAGAGTGCCGGAGGCCCTATCCCCTATTCTTTCTCCCTCATCCCACTCCTCATCCTATCCCTTTTTCCAACCCCAAGGGGCAACGCACTTGTGACTCCTGTGGTGTTGCTTGTGTCCATGGGCGGCGGTAATTTCTTACCATCAGGCGATCCGTCTGCTCGTTTGCCGCCTATTACTATAAAAAAATAAACCTATCGGTCGCGTGGGAATTTTGAGAAATCCCTTCTAAGCACGCCTACGCTTCCATATGAGACATCGGTACATGCCAAATTTCAGCTTGTTACATCCAGTTCAGTTGGTCGGCTTTGTGTTGTCTGTCAATTTTATATATAAGTACCTACCTACAGATTGAAAGGAATTATTTCTCATAAAATATAAAGATTACCTTTAATTTACATTTTTTTTATTTATTAAGTATAAAGATTACCATTAACTCAAAAGTACTCATGTCGAAATTCTATCTTTTGATTTAGGTATTTTGTGTTTTAAATGAGGCTACAAAGTAGGTAACACTTACTGTAATTAATAACTTTTAGACTATATACTCCTAAACGTTGCTAAAATAAAATGATTACCTAGGTATTTTATCGAAGTAGGTAGAGTCCCGTGTGCTCCTAGAGAATAAAACCAATCCTTTAACACTGGAATGTTGCCAACCACCTAAAAAATCTCAAGCTACCCCCGAATAAATGACCGCAAACATATCGATCAATCACTAGAACAGAACAGTGATAGTGTACAAAACATTTCTAAGGAGATGAGAAAAATAAGAGCAATTTCCCGCGTCATTGGCATTCGCTCCGGGGCCGAGTTTAGGCGCGTTCGTAGACTACTCGGCTTCGTACTTGGCCATTTATCACGTCACAAAACGTGAAAAAAGAATCACGGGTTTACTGACCCGTAACTTTTCCATTTACAGAGTGTTCTCGCTTATCTCATCCGTGTAATATTTTAGCGTCATCCAGTTCGGGAATGGTGACGTAGTGTTTAGGGTAGATGAACCATTGAAATGTTACACATTTTGGTGTTATTTAATGCCTTACCTTGCCGTCGTAACAGATAATAGGCTTATCGCATGGTACCTAGACCAACGGTCTTGTTTAGATCATGGAATGTGGATGGCTGCGAGCAGGTCAAGATCTGTCTTTGTGGAAAGCCTGAGTAGAGGCAGCTATATTCATCAGTGGAGATATTTCGGCTAAAATGATGGTAATGATAACAGCAGTGGCAAGGCAAGCCAGGTGGAAAATGACACATATTTTTGTAATTTGTTGGTCATGGAGACACAGCCTGATGTGATTTTTGATTGTGCAATTCTAGAACATTAATTATGATTCTCAAATTATACAAAAACTGTTTACAACAATTTCAAATCTAGCTGGTATATACATTTAAGTAGGTATCTACTTTTAAACAAATAACACTCCTGCAATCTGGCAAGCATCCACAAATTACATTGATTTTACCCATTTGTGGATGCTTCCTAACGTATTTAGAGTCTAATATCTATTGACGTAATTTAGAGTATCTAAATAACGTCAATCTCGCATTCATGTCGCAAAACGTCTCGACGCAAAGTGCCTTAGCCAAATGCGGAAATTGGAAAAAGCATGTCTACTTTTACAAGAAGAGGTTGTGAAAATTTAAATCAGGAATAAATAACAGCTTTTTATGGGATTCTACATCACAGACAAGTATTATATCTTCTGATATCATCTTTATCGTCAGCCTTTTGTAGTCCAGTGCTGGACACAAACCTCTTCCTCATCAGTAAGGATGGTAGTCACCTATTTAGTGGTAGGTCAACGAAGTCTATAAAGATTTTCGTGGAACAAAAAAAATACGCTATTGTACCCCAAGTTTTTGACTGAATCACTTTATAAGGGTAAAATTCGATAAATGTTCAGTACCTAAATGGTATGACAAACACATTCGATAGAAGGGTTGTTTTGTTCTGTATTTTTAAGCCGAATTATTTAAGTGCTTTTACAGTTTTTTTGAAGGACCACTAAACCGGTCGACTAGTTGTCGATATGTTATTTATGTGGGCCACAAAATACTTATGTAGGTACCTTCCAATTTAATATACATATTTGGATAAGTATTTTCAAATGCTTGAAGAGTCGCTGCAAAATTGATAATTATTAAATAGTCCAGGTATGAGTGTGGTTTAGTACAGGTGTTATAAAAAGTTAATTATAACACTAAGCTTTAATTACACCCAGGAATAGGAAATAAATTAATTTTACAGTTTTATACTCTGCATGGTCTACAGTTGTACCAGTAGGAATATTTGTGGTCTTTGTGGATGAAGCAAATAGTGTTTATGCGAAGAGACGGAAAACTTGATTTCAACCCCAATACTTACCAACCCGACTGGCAGCGTGGTATACCTAGTAACTAAATCCTTCTATTGACTCACAATGTTTTTGTAACGCAAATTAGGAGAGGTTTTATGTCAAGTAAAGTTGCGAAAGACTGCCGTGATGATACACTTTTTCTGTGGACAGTTTGAATGAGCTTTTTGGGAATTATAGGTTTGAACTTATATTATTTTGAAGAATCTGAGATCTTTATATTACTATTATAATAATAATATTATCATTATATTATGTACTAGCTTTTTCCCGCCGCTTCGCGCGCGTTAAATTCGGGGTAACACAAATCTACTTTCAGTCTCAAGTAGTGTGAAGACACTCCTGATTATTTTAAAGACTTCAGAAACTCTATAGGGTAGGGTACAAAGTAACTCGGTCAGTATCCATGTCATTATCTAGCGTTATCTACCGAAAACACTCGAAAGGTAATAATATAGGAGGAATAACATCACCTTGCATACAGTCAAATGTCAAAGCCATACAGTCAAATGCCTATGAACATTTTCGCATTTTTTTAATATTAGTAGGGAAAATCGTTTCAGCCGTTTAAGCTTATTGTATAATTATGAGTTTACATATGCGAACAATTTAATCAACGTGCACAATATGACATTATGTATGACGTGACAGTACTGACAGATATGTGTAGCACATGCGCAGCACTCAATTATTAGCGCATACTTCCAAGAGGTAAATTTGTCCCGTTCAGACTTCTACCCTCCCTACAATCCCTCCTAGTTTAATTTTTGCACCTGATCGTAGCCTATGTCCGTCTCTATGGTCCAATATATCTCTATATTAAATTTCAACAAAATAGGTTCAGCCGTTTTAGCGTGAAAACGGAACATACCTACATACATACATGCACACTTTCGAATTTATAATATTAGTAGGGATAGGGATTAGTAGGGATTTTAAATGTTCTACTGAAAGTAAGTATATTTAGTTCCAGCCGTTACAAGACTTACAAGTAATAATTCTTATAACATTTTATTCTGCCCAATCTTGTGGCTAAATCTGGACTTCGATCGGAATGTCTGCCCGCATTTATTTACGCAGAATTATCTATCCGAATAGGCGTCGAAATGAGATTTGTGGAATTTTAATAAATCTATCTCATTTTAATATTTTTACGAGTTAGCGGCATATGAAAAATTTATAGCAAAAATTCCCTTGTGCTGTTCGCGTACTAAAGCTATATTGCGTTTACCTAGCGTCTTATAAAATATACGAAAATCAGAACACGGAACGTGTAGAAATGAAATCTAATTTATAATCCGCGTGATATCGTGAACTCCACCTTATCGGAGTGTGGAAATACCTCACGTATTGGAAGTAATGCTGAATAAATTTTTATTAAAAATTACATAGAAAAGGTTTATAGGTGAAGCTGCTAGTGAAAGTTAAAGCGTTTTATGGCGGAATACATTTTTCATAAGTTTGTATAAGACATGTTTTATGTCCGCGGTTTTTATTCCGTCAATTTTATGTTCAGTATCGAGCTTAGATAGATTCATATACTTCAAGCTGATTCACTTAAATGTTTTTTATCTAGGACTAGGTTAGCATGAAATCAATACTTTGTGGAATGTTGATCTGATATCACACATATAGTAAAACAAAGTATAAAACAAAGTCTGTCTTCTGTCTGTCTGTCCCTGTGTATGCTTAAATCTTTAAAATTACTTCGGCAACAGATTTTGATGCGTTTTTTAATAGTGTCTAGAATTTGGCTAGAAGGAGCTGGGATTAATTGCAGCAGATTTGTGGAAGCGTGACTCTATTCATCAGCCCTTGTCAGCCACAACAAATCTCAGACACAAATGTACTGTGTTGCACAGCGAATACAAGTATTAAGTAAGTAGGTACATGAAAATTTTACCTTATATCTCCTGCCCGTCCAGCATACGCACCACGAGAAAATTATCTCTACACGTTTACTCGTGTTTATGACGATTATCTCTATTAACTCGCTGACTCTAACATGGTTACACACACGATTCGACTCGTTATGTCAAATGTAGCTATAATAGTCGTTTTTACTTATCTGTGGCATTTCTCTCGACGATTCCTAACATGACGGCCCAATATTACTCGATTATGACAAATTTTGACAACTAAAATAGTAATAATAGTCATCATGCTTTCATACGACGAGAACTACACGAGTAACTAAAAATATTTCTTTAAAACAACAAAGAAAATGGCAGTCCCTTATTATAATTATTTAATAACCTTATATGAAGAGCGCCACGCGAGAAAAGTTAAAAAAAAGCGAATTAGGGATCTCTGTGACCCTTTTACGTTGAACGACAGAGAATTCCAGTTGCTTTGGCGTATATCAAAACCAATGGCTCTGTTTCTCATAGAAAGGCTTGCCACGGATCTCGAGCCTCATTCAGATGGCCTGTCTATTTAAAGATAAGTTAATATCATTATTATAGAAGCTGCGCATGGGACCTCATTCTTATTGAACACAGTAGGTAGGTAACAATTGTTAATACTTTGTAGGTATTGACATCAGTTTCGAATTAAAATTAATCTAATCAACTTTTGAATTAAACAATACATACTACAAATGTCAAATAGTACATAATATGATAAACTATAGAGGTGGATACAAGTCTTTTGAGCCATTTGAGCACAAATTGAATGAACTAAACCGGTGTGGTTACATTAATAAATGCCGTAATTGACATTCTATGTTTCAAAGGGCAACATCGGTTACTCGTGCAACGAGAGCGAATTCTTCGACGTGAAGCTTGTCTATCGTGGCGCGCATGTTAATGAAAACGAGATATTAACCGATAACGACAATATTTCTTCATTCACGCGTGTGATATCTCGTGGTGCGTATCCTAGGCGGGCTGGTGATGTTCTTGAGTGGAGTCCTGGAGGCAAGCTAGATACACACAAGACTAAAATTGGCCAATATTAGCAAGTGAATTATCTTTACTTTACCAGACTCCAATGCAGCGTCTTCAATGCACGATGCAAGTGGAAGTAGAATTCACAATTTCTCAAAATGCCAGTGTTCCCTATATATAATATCACAAATTGATCAACACTGCGGACTGATCAGTGCCGGACAAATCAAAAGCGGCAGTTTTACGAGAGTTTACTCAATTTAGTTCGATTAAACAATTCACACGAAATGCAAAAAGGTGTGCTCACAATAACTTTTCACAAAAGTTCAATATGTCACAAACCTTGCCGGAAGTCAAAAGCGGCAATCTATAAGATTTCACAAACTATTCGCGTAGCTACAAGGATGTGCTTTTCAAATGGCGATCAATTATTTCAATTCAATTACAAACCACGCGAGACAGCAAAACGGCGTCTTAATTTTTCAAGGCGGCAACGGAAGTGACAGTTCAGTGTGACCATTGTCAGAAATTTTCAATAGACTAAACAAAATGTTACTCAATCGATCTAATCGATTTGACTTATAATAAAAACTAATTCTATTTCAAACATCCACCCGCCCCGGACCGGCCTACCGGTCCGCTAATCGGTTGGTAGACGTGACAATGTTGCAACCACTCTCCTCAGAATCGAACCGTCCACCGAGACCTCAGCAAATCGGGGAACTCCATCAGCCCCAGTTACCAAACGAAGGATGTGCCCCCTGCGCCATCTGAGTGGCGGAAGGTTAGCCTCCTTGATCAAAACGAGGTCACCAATCTTGGGTGACCTGCTGGTGAAGCATCGGTCTTGTCGGTCCACTTAACGCGTTGCTGGAGTATGTGCAAATATTCCAAATTCCAGCGTTTCCAAAAGCTCTGAGTAATCTGGCGTACCAATTCAAAGCGCGAGAGACGACCAGGTCTCGTATCAATGTAGGGGTACTCAGGCAAGGCGACAAGTGGGCGACCAATCAAAAAATGGCCCGGCGTAAGGGCCTCCAAATCATTCGGATCTGAGGAGATCGGGCACAACGGCCGAGAGTTCAAAACGGCCTCGATCTTACAAAACACAGTTGCGAGTTCCTCAAATGTAAGGACAGATTCACCGATTGTCCTGCGCAAGTGTGTTTTGGCCGATTTTACGGCGGCCTCAAATATACCACCCCAGTGTGGACAATTTGGTGGGGAAAACCACCAATTTATCCCACGTCGGGCAAGCCTATCACCTATATCAGCTTTGTTGGTTTCAAGGAAATTAACAACAACATTCAAATAATTATAGGTGCCTTTGAAGTTAGTGCCGCAGTCAGAACGGATCAAGGAAAGCAGCCCCCTGCGGGATACAAATCTGTCAAATCTACAAACGCCTCGGTCGTAAGCGAGGAGAACAGTTCTAAGTGTACGGCCTTTGTGGAGAGACAAACAAAAACACACAAGTAGGCCTTAACAGTCTTGCTGTTTCGAAGTGTCGACGTTTTCATCAAAAGGGACCAGCGAAGTCCGTGCCAACACCGTCAAACGTCCTGCTCTCAGTTACGCGATCTGCCGGTAAGTCTCCCATCAAGGGCTGCATGGTAGAAGCCTTGAGACTACACTCCGAATAATTCTTCGGGCAGACAAAATCCAAAACTCGCGTTGCAAAATGGCCAACAAAGCATTACAACCAGCATGCGAATTTTTAAGGTGACGGTCAGTTACCAACAAGCGTACCAAATGACCGTCCTTAGGTAACAAAAGGGGGTGACGAGCCCAGTAAGGGAGGTTGGCGTTCTTGAGACGCCCTCCAACGCGCAAGAGACCCGTATCGTCCAAAAAGGGGTTCAATTTAGAGACAGCTCCCGACAATTTCGATCTCCCTGATTTAAGGATAGCAATCTCCTTTTCAAAATGCGCCAATTGCACAGAACGAACCCAAAAGGTGAGGGACTCCTGTCGTTCCTGTGGTGAGATAAACGGTGTCAGTCGTTTCTGTTGTGGGTGCCTAAAATTAAAAACAAAACGCTTTATCCAAGCAGTGACACCTAACAACTTGTCGAGGGAGCTGTAACGATTCAACAAAAAATCGGGGTCGAAGGCGCATTCTACCTTCTCAAGAGCGAGTGTTCGTAGACCCGGCAAATTAGAAGTATTCAAAACTGGCGTTCGAGGCCAATCAATTTCTGGTCGACTCACCCATTCCGGACCCCACCACAGCGAATGACCTATTAAACTAGGCGTCAAGCATCCGCGCGAGGCACAATCAGCGGGGTTGAGCTCACCTGGCACGTGTCTCCAAACAAGCTTGACTTCGGCTTTCTGGATTTGGGAAACGCGATTAGCAACAAATACCTCCAAAGTGTGGACAGACGCCTTCAACCAACAAAGTACAATTTGGCTGTCTGTCCAGGCGTAGGTCCCATCAATACAAATGCTTTTACCCAAAGTACTGGACACGTGGTTCAACAAGCGTACAAGTAGGGCTGCTCCCGAGAGCTCCAATTTCGGAATGGTCAGAGATGTCCGAAGGGGTGCTACCTTGCTCTTCGCCATGATCAGGGAGACTCTCACCTGACCTGAGGCACTGACTGTGCGCAAGTACACCACGGCCGCGTGACCACGTTCCGAGGCGTCACAAAACCCGTGAAGGGTGGCCTTGTACTTCCCGGGAGGAAGGATGGGACGAGACAAGGAGATCTCATTGACGGCAGGAAGTGAGGATACAAAAGAGGTCCATGCCTCAACAAGAGTGCCGTGTAGAGGTTCGTCCCAGGTTAATCCTGCTGTCCAAAGCTTCTGCAAGAAGCATTTTGCCCAAAATATGATAGGACAAATCCAACCGTTCGGATCAAAGGTTCTGGCGACAGTAGACAACACGAGACGTTTAGTCCAAGAACAAGGCAATTTCAAGTCTACGTTATACGTAAAGATGTCTTGGACTGGTCTGTACTGAACGCCTAGAACAGCCATCATGGCGGGGTTGTCAACAATCTCAAACAAATGTGGATCTTGCTGATGATCCTCTGGCAAGCCTTCCAAAAGCGCTGGTGAGTTGGAGGCATAAATACCTATCAATTCGTCCCGCAGGAGGATCGCCTCGTCCACTGTGGAGGCGCCCGAGCAAATGTCATCGACGTAAATATCGTCTTTCAAGATGGCGGAGGATCTTGGGAAACGTAAGCCTTCGCGGTCTGCGAGCTCCCAAAGATAACGTATTGCCAAGTAGGGGCTTGACCTTAACCCGTACGTATTAGTATTGAGCTCGTAGACGACCATGGGATCGCGAGGAAACTCTCTCCAAAGGATCAGCTGGAAGCGACGGTCATCAGGGTGGATGGTCGTCTGCCTGAACATCATTTTTATATCGGCTACAAAGACAGCCTGATGTCGTCGGAAGCTGGTGATGACGTCACAAAGGTCCTTGACCAACTTGGGACCAGAATGCAAGCACTGGTTCAAGGATACGCCCGTAGAAGTCTGCGCAGAACCATCAAATACTGTGCGCAGCTTGCCAGTTGATGGCTTCAATACCGCGTGATGCGGGAGAAAATAGTGCTCCACCGAACGCCAATCCAAATTTGACACAGACATGTGTCCCAATTGTTCATATTCTCTCATGAACTCAATGTACTTCTGTCTGAGCTCCGGATCACGACCCGTGCGACGCTCCATAGCCAACAATCTCTTTTCGGCTAAAGGTCGTGACTCACCAAGCGGAGGCCGAACAGACAGAAAAGGTAGCCTCGTAATGATCCGACCAGAACGGAGTCGACCAGTGTTGTTCTGGAAGAACAGCTTGCACTCCTCATGTTCTGGATTCAAACGGGCAACTTGAGGGGCTCTTCTACTTCCCAAAACCTCTGAACCGCATCAGAGAGAACAGAGCCTACAGCCAACAAATTATCAAGTTCAGGTGGAGGGGGGTCCCTAGGTACAGGTCCCATCAAAGCAAGTCCAAATGTGGTCGGGATGGCAGTCAAACCATTTGGCACCAAGACCCGTTTCCCACCAATCAAAATTCCACCGAGGACATCAGAGCCAATCAACAAGTCGATTTGTCCCGGTGTGTCAAATTTGGGGTCTGCCGGTTCCAATCCCGATGTCAAATTCACCACAGCAGCAGGTAGCTGCTTCTGTGGGTGCATACCCAAAATATTCTTCAGCACAATAGCCGAGGTTTTAATCCTCGGGTGTGAAGATTCAACAGGGCCAAACAAAACCTTAACTTGCCCTTCAACATTAGAGGCTACGTCACCTATGCCCCGTATACAATTTGGAAAAGAGCCCATATTTAATTTAACCTGCCCTACCAAATAAGTGGAAACAATGCAACCTTGTGAACCTGTGTCCAATATAGCACGGACAACAACAGAGGTCCCCGTGGGTCCCCAGACCCTAACAGCAACCGTTGGTAGGATAACGGTCTCAATGGGGGAGGTTGGCGTTATAGGGCAGGGGTCAATGACCTATTGTTGCCTGGGCGGCGACCGTTGGCCAGGACCAGGCAAGTCAAAACGAGGGTGCGGCTTGAAGTCCTCAAAAGCGCGATGACTCGATCCGCGCGCCATCTGTGGGGGGTCATAGTGACGCACCCGCCCAAAACGAGGTGGGCGCGAGTCAAGGCGGGGACGCTCCGCCAAAGGAGGGGAATACCTGGGGCAGCAGTCATGGTGCTGGTGACGCTGAACAGCACATTCAGGTGCGCGAGAGAGAGGAGGCGTGCGCACGCTACGGTTCTCCAAGTGGGGCGAGTGGCAATCAATTGAGCGAGGCGACTCTCGGCTACGCGCCGGTGAGCCTCGGCTGCCACCTTCAAAACAACCGCCCGTGCGCGGCGTCGGCTGGTTGGACAAGCGGCCAACCTCTCTGGCATTCATACAGAGAATGTCCAAATGCTGTCCTCCACAGTGAGGACAGGGGCGAGAGTTTGGGCAGTCTCGCTGGTAGTGGGACCCCAAACAAGAGAAGCAAAGGCGGCGGGCATTCGCGATGCGCCTACGAGAGGCGACATGAAGGTCCAAAAATGCCCTACAACTGGCCGTTCTGTGCCCCGTGACCTTGCAGTAGGAGCACTCCGCTGGGCTCTGCGTGACCGCAAAGCGAGGAGGGCGCCGATCAACATTGGCTCGGGTGTGAACGCGAGCCTGCTCCTTGACCTTGGGCGGCTGCGTCTTAGCCGGCGTGTCACCACCGGAGTTGTCCAAGACCCAGCACTCATCCTCCAGGAACCTCTCCAGGTCAGCAAAGGGGGGCAGATGGGTCACGCTATCCCCACCAAAGCGCTGTTCAAAACGCGACCTCAGGTCGGCAGGCAGCTTCTTCAGCACAATGTGCACCAATAGATAGGACCATTTGTCCACGGACAGGTCAAGGCACTTAAGTGCGTTGATGGCCACCAAAAGCGGGTTCAAAAGTTGGGTGCGCAACCCAGAGACCCTGGTGAGCGTCAGCAAACCCAAAATCTGCTCGATGTGCGTGTCGGCGAGGCCACGCTTATTATGGTACCTACGGGTAATTAGGTCCCGAGCCGTCTGGTACGCCTCGTCAGACACGGGCAGATGCTGTATGAGGCCCTTAGCCTCCCCATCCAGAACCGACATTAAATATGCCAATTTTTGTGCTGGCCGAAGGTCAGCCCTGTCATTGACCAGGCTGTCGAACAAATTAATGAAGCCCAGGTAGCTTCCTAGGCAGCCATCAAAATGGGGGAGGTCCAAAGTAGGGAGCCTACTCACCAGCCCCGGTGCTGACCTAGGAAGCTCCTGCTTCAGGCCGGGTTGCCCTTCACTATCGGCAACTAGTTGTCTCGCAGTATTGGAGACTGCATCATACAGGTCTAAGACCTGGGCATAGTCTTCGCTGACCTTATTTCGCTGGTCAGCAGTGAAATCAGTGACTGACACTTCGAGACAGCAAGCGCTGAAAGTGCGGAACTGCTGTTCCACACTTGCCAGGCGATCATCGATCAGCTCGTACCTTTGAAATAAGGCCTGCTGGCGATCAGGCCGGTTCACTAAAGCACTGGCCGAGGCAAACCAGCGCAAATCTGATGCAATAGCACCAGCAGCCGCACGCAAGTCCTTGATAGCTGACATAATCAAAATTCAAAAGAGCCCGGACAAGCGTTAAATAATATTAACAATCAAAACTTATTTTTCTCAATTCTTTGAAACCAACAAAGTATTAGCCTGTTTACTGCAAGTGCAGGCAAGTGACAGGTATCTACTGTCCAACAAAATTAATAGTTTCAATATATTGAAACAAACACAAAAGTTATCAAAAGTTGTAACTTATAACAAATTAAAAGTTGAATTTCAAATTAATTAATTAATTATTTGCAACAGACAGACTGGCTGTGTTATTTGAGATATAAAATAGTAAGTAAGCACAGAATATGTATTACCTAGCAATATTATCTATATTATAACAAAACAAAGTTTATTAATGTGACCCGCCCAAGTGGCAAGGTTAAGTTGGTTGTTATAATGTTTATGAATATATGCAATAAACTAAATTTACGAAATTTATTGATACATACAGCTGTTATGTATCCAAACAAACTGACTTATTAATGCAACAACAAATTTAAGTTAGATTTTTCAACAATACAAATCAACAATTACTGATTGACGTTATGTGTGACAATGTGTTTCAAATTATCTAGGTCAACTTATACAATTAAATATTATGTATTTTAGACAATAACTGACCTGACAAACACTACAATACTGTCTACAAGGTGAGATATATAGCTCATACAACACCAATTTGAGTTCAGATACAATCAACGGCTAAGATACAACAGCGCTCTGCACCAAAAAATTATGTCTAGAATTTGGCTAGAAGGAGCTGGGACTAATTGCAGCAGATTTGTGGAAGCGTGACTCTATTCATCAGCCCTTGTCAGCCACTACAAATCTCAGACACAAATGTACTGTGTTGCACAGCGAATACAAGAATTAAGTAGGTACATGAAAATTTTACCTTATATCTCCTGGTGATATTCTTGAGTGGAGTCCTGGAGGCAAGCTAGATACACACAAGACTAAAATTGGCCAATATTAGCAAGTGAATTATCTTTACTTTACCAGACTCCAATGCAGCGTCTTCAATGCACGATGCAAGTGGTAGTAGAATTCACAATTTCTCAAAATGCCAGTGTTCCATATATATAATATCACAAATTGATCAACACTGTGGACTGATCAGTGCCGGACAAATCAAAAGCGGCAGTTTTACGAGAGTTTACTCAATTTAGTTTTTAGATTTAACAATTCACACGAAATGCAAAAAGGTGTGCTCACAATAACTTTTCACAAATGTTTAATATGTCACAAACCTTGCCGGAAGTCAAAAGCGGCAATCTATAAGATTTCACAAACTATTCGCGTAGCTACAAGGATGTGCTTTTCAAATGGCGATCAATTATTTCCATTCAATTACAAACCACGCGAGACAGCAAAACGGCGTCTTAATTTTTCAAGGCGGCAACGGAAGTGACAGTTCAGTGTGACCATTGTCAGAAATTTTCAATAGACTAAAAAAAATGTTACTCAATCGATCTAATCGATTTGACTTATAATAAAAACTAATTCTATTTCAAACAAATAGATAGAGTGATTCTAGCGGAAGGTTTATTTATATGTATAATTTTGCATCCATGCAAAGTCGGGGCGGGTCGGTAGTTAATAATAAATCCACCCAAAGTAAAGTATAATCAACAAAAATATGGCAAGGTATCTGATAATTAAGGCGCTGTTATACCTCAGAAGCCGTGAAACACCTAATTTTTCGTCGCGCATCTAGCCATAACGGTACATATTACAAACTAGCAAAAATTAGAGCTTAAAGTCAAAAGTCTTAACAAAAGACTTTTGAAAGAATTTTTCATGTACGTAAAATAGAATCACGGTAAAAAATCACAAAATCGAGGCAGAAAATAATCTTTCGTCTCACTGTTTGCAATATTTTGATCGTAAGCTGTCATATTTTTTTTGATAATATTGTAGGAAATCTAATGAACTAAAGAATTACCCTATTTATTTTCATATTATACGTGTATATTTTGTAAAATTAAATAAAATCTGCCAAACGTCTATGATTTTGACGCTCGGTAGATCCCATCAATATCAAACGCTTCAGCAATTTAAACCTTATTAGCATAAGCGGTGTACTGAGTGTCAGTTGCTAGTTTACGCCCCGCCCAGACCTCATCATTCGGCTATGAGCCCTGTGAGAGATAGGTCATGTCGCTTGCGTCTCCGCTGCACGAAATTTTACGTAAACCTGTTTGTTATTATAATACGCCGATTTGAGTTCGTAATTTCATGTTTTATGTTATAGACTGAATACTTTGAATCAAATAGGCTTTTCATGTAACTATGGGCACATATAATTAGGACCTAAGTTTATACTCTTGTTGCGTTTAATGTGTTATTGTTTCTGTGCTTATAAATATATAATTAGAAGAATAAAATATGGACAATTAGATAAATGAAGTTCTGCGAAGGATTTGTACAAGAAAGCGTCGTAATAAAATAGAAATTCATCCATGGCCAAGTGATTATGAAATATGTAACATTTTTACACAAATTATTTTCATAAGAGTATTTTATGACTAACTATGTTACTTATATAATTATATAAATTATTCTCACAATACATAGCTGCCACAGTTTTCAATTTTTGAAAGAGTAATAACATAAAATCTAATCATTTCATGTACCTATATTTCAAATTCATTAGCTTGTCAGAGAGCGCCTGGAGCGCTAAGATGCCGCCACGACGAACAATAATGATGACAGCGCTAATATGGCGCTCCGCAATCCGCACACAAGCGGTAACAAATGTTGTATTATTGTGTTTTGAACATAAACCTTTTTAGGTACATCGGGTAAAACTTTGATTATTCATAAACTATTAGGTATATCTCAGTACATCTAATATCTTTTTAATTTCTAAAATCAATCATTTATAAGTAAGAAGGTAACTTCTCTGTTTGCTATAACACAAGATATAGTATTTTTTTAATAATAAAGTACGTAACTAATTATCATTATTGTAATTACAGTGAAGCATGGAAGTATAACTAAAGCATGGAATGAACGATATTTTTATGAACAGATTGAATATAGCTACACTCTTCACTCATATGACAAATTAGAGTTGCCAGAAGAAGATGGCACTATGTTTGTCAGTTAGGGCTAAAGACAATTTGAACACAAATTTCGTAACTTTTTAATTTTTTTGTGATTGAGCAAATCCGCTATCGATATCGATCAAAGTTTCAATAATATAGGTTCAAAATCAAACAGACTTGTAAAAGTAAGTATGTACATGTTATACATTCCGTAAGTTTGTGTCCACAGCAGTCAGAACGCTAGTTACATACATACATACATAACGTCACGCCTTTTATCCCCGAAGGGTTAGGCAGAGGTGTATTTCTACACCCACTTTTCGCCAGATATACTTTAGTCCCACGTAATAAGGGGCAAGCCTATTGCCGTACCGGGCACATTTCCAGACTCCGTGCTGCTACTGAGATTTTCGTGACAGAAAAACCCAATAACACTGCCCGACCCAGGAATCGAACCCGGGACCTCCCGATCCCACGCGCACATTTATGCCGCGAGACCAACGAGGCAGTCGTATAGGGTTTGATGTCGAGTTTTGCGTCTATACGCAAAGATGGTATTTGCATCGTGTTATCCGTTAGTCGCCTCTTACGACACCCACGGGAAGATAGGGGGTGGTGATACTTGTATTCTATGCCGTCAACCACACGGCGAGTTACAGAACGCTAGTTAATGGATAGTATTTTGTAATTATTACACAAACTTGCATTTTTAAACGGAATCTATATTTTTTTGTTTCAAATGGGTACTCAGTAGCACATAATAATGAAGCGTGTTTTGTCACCAGCCGCGCGTGAAAGGTATTTTTAATAACACTGTTATTTTTCACGTGATCTAAAATTATCAAATCCTTCTTCACGATATTTTCGTTTTGCAAACTATCAAGTATATATGGGCGCAAATTAATATATAATGATTATATTGTTACGAAAATGTTAATAATATTTAAGATTGATATTTAAATATCTATTTGTGAACACAGAACTGACAACTTCACTACTTTACAATATTAGACACTGTATTGACTGCTTCACTGTTTTATAAATATTGGGTATTTAATTTATCGCTTAATAATTAAGATAACTCCAGAAACTTTCAACAAAGTAAAATCAATTAGTATTAAATAACATTATTCTGATACTTTTATGTTAACGGTAATAAATAACCTGCGCTTATATTTACATCCTGTTGGTAGCGCCATCTGTTGCGAATGTTGTAAAGCAGCGTTTGATTATTACAATAGATTTGTTATTCGTATAAAATAAATCATATGGTGTTGTGCGATATTCATAACAATATTAATGTTGATTTTTGATAATTAATTGTACAGTAATTTCAATTATATGTTGAAAAGGAAGTGGCAGTTGTTAACATTAAGTGTAATGACGGTTAGTTTATAAAAAGGATTGTAGGTCTCATTTTAATTCAGTTCTGTGCTAGAAATCGTCTGAAAATAAACCAAGTAATATTACGTGAGTCTTTTTATTATAATGGAGTCTGGACTGGACACGATAACCCTTGCGTATCGCCGACATATACGTGAATTCATAGCAATGTGCTTTTTCATCAGACGTTTAGAACGTTGTCTTAAATAGGTAATTAATTTTTAACAAATGTCTTTTAACAAGCTGCTCAAGGTGAAAAACTTCTTTTTGTAGTTTTTCTATTGTACGTAAGTGTTTAGCGCCCACGATTTTTATCGCTTCTGTACCTACTGGCGGAGAAATTGTAACTAACGTAGGCGCTTTAGTGCTGGTTGTCGGAGAAACAGAAGATGACTCATTTATGGAAGGCGCACGCGTACACTAAAGAAAGAAAAAAGCCACGTTTTAATGCAAAGCAGTATATTAAAATAAATAAGCATACCCTTTGTGTTTGCCACCCTAGCAATCACTGATGATACCTGAAGCTTGATTTATAGGCCAAAGCCGATTGATAAAAAGTACCTTACACCTTTTTTTGTACTCCCATTACTCCCAGCAACGTGCATTGAACTTTTTATGATCGACTGAGTAGTCAAAATGTGAAAGCTTAACAAATAAATAAATTCACTTACATTTATAATAGGTATTAGTAAGGATATAGTAAAACTATGAAATGAGTGGATGTCGTCTAACAGCCTGGCCGCGACACGCTGAGCGACAAGCGATTTCAATGTTCATGCCGCTCTCTATTCTGCCGCCGGCGCTGTCACCTCAGTGCAGAACTAAACTACACAAATAAACATCGAAATCGCTTGTCGCTTAGCGTGTCGTGGCTTTTCGTGGCAACAGTGTAACTGCAGGTAGCTGGCTGAATATTGTTTATAACATACATACATAGGCTCACGCCTGTTTCCCCGAAGGGGTAGACAGAGGCATATTAAACGCCTACTTTTTGCCAGACTTTTGATCCCACTTAATAAATAGGTGGCGAGCCTAATGTTTTGTTTGCCAGAGCCTCATCCGTTGATAAGCAGGTACACCACTTGCAGGTGAGGTTGGCTTGGGACCCTACGTTCTTGGTGGGAACCCTATGCACTGATAATAAAATTGTAGAAAATATTAAAATTAAATTATTCCTTTGGTCGAGACATCGAATGGAGCCCAAGATCCGACTCCTGTTTGGCGCTGCTACCCTAATAAAAGCAAAATCAAGTAATTATTTAAACACTCACACTGATACGTTTAGAATGGAGGAGTAATGTTGGCAAAGAATTTTCTTTTAGTCTGCGCCATCTGTCATTACTATAAAAACATTCCGCAGTAAAATGCTTGGAACAAATTCTATGGTGCTTTCTAGGCACCCAATTTTCTCCACGACATACTGCAGCAATCCACTTATTTTATAAATCTTTATCACGTGCACAAAGAATCTAAAAAATAACGAGATAAAAATATACGGTGGATAGACATATCGATAAGATTTCTTACAACACTTGAAAAGTCGCTATAAATATTATACGGCTAAATTCAAAATCATGATAGAACTGTCATAAAAGATGAATCACTAAAGTTATATAATTTGATGGCATTAAATTGTCTAAATTGTATCTTACACGTCAGTTGACTGTGTTCATTTTTTTAGTACTAGGGCTACCTCTATGTATTATATATCCAATCTCTTTGCAGTGAAGTTAAAGATAACAGTTCTGCAACGTCTTACACACATTTGACTTCAGTCATTCCTAACACGATCTGTTCAAGAGCTAGCCAAGAAATGCCAAACAATTTTTTGGGATAGCAGTGACTGGTTCGAGTTGTAAGAATATGTTGACAGATTGAAATTTTTGTATAGTGGTAAAAAGAAGAGATAACAGCAGTAAAGCCAACTTAGTAAAAAATATTTTGTACAAATAAAATATTTGCAATGTAAAATCAGTTGCGCATGGAATCTAAAATGAACAACTGGCTTTGCAACAACGGGCTGGAATTATTCGATTATTGGTACCACGCCAGATGGATTAATAGGTCCAAACACGATTGTGGAAATTTAATGTTCTAAAGTTGCCTATAAGAATGGCCTGGAGAATAGTATAAGAGCAAATAAAATACAAATATGGAAAAATTATAAAAAAGTGAACTGACTAGTCTAAACAAATATTGTTATTGTTATTACCAAATTCAGGGGCAACGCCACGTTACACGCAAACAAAAGTGTTAATTTGCTGTGTGGAGTGGCGAAAGTATGCCACTAAAAATAGAAATTATAGAAAGAGATGATGTTTTCTGGGAGAAGCTTGTGGCTTTTTATATGAATTGGCAGTTGCCTGAAATTGTTGATTCTCGTCAAGCTCAAGGGATGGCATTGCGAGATCACGGATAGAAAAATGTTTCATCAGTGCTTGAAATTTCTACAATACCAAACCGTAAAAGGAAAGTAAATGAAACTGTGCCTCGTGAACAACAGCAAATAATAAGTATTGAAGCCTTATCACCTCACACACTGCCTTTAACATTCGATGAGAATAAAGAAAACCTGCCGGGTTGTAGCAGACAGCTAACTTTTGATGAGCTGTAAACTCTGTATTTCGTTAATAAATTATAAATGAATATAAATAAAAATCTTTTAATATTTATTTTCTTTGAAACAACACATATTTGAAGCGAAAGATTTTTTTTATATTTTTCCATACAAACATGTATGACGAGAGCTAACGAAAAAGCAGTAACTCAAATTCTAATTCTATAATTTTCTAAGCGACATAGCAGTATCTCATGAATAAGGTATATCCACATATATTTTTGATGTTTCATCTATTTTGAAAAATAATAATGGGTTGGGTTTCGAAACGAGTCGCCTGAATTTGAGGGTGTTGGTAGTGTAGGGGGCTTAAGGTAGTTCGTTTTAATCCCCTAAAAGTAATTTTGGCTGCCGGAGTTGCGTCTAAACATTTTTAAACAATTTCCAAAATTTCATAAATACTTCGGCAATTATGCAAAACGGAACATAGTTTTTATACTTTAGTACAGTTTTACAAATGTAATTTTTAGGTTTTATGTGAAAAACGTGAAACGAAACGCAAAACTGTCATCTTGGAATGATCATAGTGACAGCTAATGTAAAATTTTTGCGTCATTGCTTTCGAGTGCCTTGGGTTAGGTGCGACTGTAATAAGTAAATAAATAGGTTATGTTAGGTTCTCTTTTGACAATTAATCCGAAAATAGGAGCCCTTCGCAGGGCTCCGACAACCTTAGTTTATTAAACTAGTGTGATGAATGTGGAAGTTGGCAGTGCCATACACACCGATGTTTGGAGATTTTTTTTTTCAGAGGAAACCAAGTATTTCCGGCAAGTGAAAATGGTGAGGGGGGTTTCAAGACCTCCCCTGCTCCTTCTCCAATCACTCACAACCCCTAAAAACGGCGACGTATTTCGAAACCTTTTCCATAATAATTATACCTATAATAACAATAAACATCCATTAAATCAACTTTTACTAAACTTCAATTATCTCGTAACTCGCTTTAGTTGAGATAAGGCCTTTGCGCTTAGTAGAGCAGTATTGTGTTTTTTAGGGTACCGTAGCCAAAAATTGTAAAAACGGAACCCTTATAGATTCGCAATGTCTGTCTGTCTGTCCGCCCGTATGTCACAGCCAATTTATTGCAAAACAGATTTGAAAACTGGCAGGAATGGAATCAGATGCAGGTATTCTATGAACTGCTTCACTATTTTTATACAAAAACAAAACAAACATAGTAATGGCCTCTCCATACATGGAACTGACTTAATTATTTTTATCATCTTACGGCACGTAGGTATTTACCTACTTTCGTCAACATTTAATACCTATATCGTCTAATGTAAACCAGTTTTGCTCATGGCTGCACTGAGAACAAAAATTGCGCTATGCCTATATTGTACAAACAGATTGATGTATGTAATATAAATTTTAATATCAGTATCTCAATTCAATATGCTAAAACGTTTTGCTTGCGATTTTGAAATATTGGAATACGGATGTCGCCAGAATACGGCCGCACGCGACGAGAATGAAGGGGGGCGCCCCGTAGTAGACGGAGCTAAGCTCCCTTCACCTCCCCTGCTTCACCCCCTCATTTACCAAAACAGTCGCTTAGGACAGCGCCTTAAACACTTGTAACGATAGTAAAGTCTCTAACTGAAGTTGTTGGTTTCTTAATGTGCTTAAAATAGCTGTCATCCTAAGTGTGTATAATATTGTACTTCAAGGTAATTACAGGATATTTTACACTCATATATTTCATACTATGAGCGGCGATAGCTTAGTGGCATACGTAACGTACTGCCGAGACGATGGTCTCCGGTTCGAACCCCAAGTATCCCGAGCAAACACCTCTGACTTTTGGAAGTTATTTGTGCATTAAAAATGATAATTATCGCTCGCTTAATAATTTGCCTGATAGGTGTCAATAGACTCGCCCCCTATTACATTGGTACCGACACATAACTGATGAAGTGTGGTTGTGTATTACACCTCTGCGTACCCCTTCGGGGATAAAAGGCGGAAGTTATATTATATTTCATTCTAGAAGTAGCAAAAACAGATTCTGTCAATAGGTACTTAATGATCTTTTGCGTTCTCTGGTATTGCGATCCGTGTCGTAGACCGTAGGGTCATCCATGTATGTGTGAATCAAATCTTTTATGAGATGTTATATATTATTATTATTATAGGTAGGTAGATGAAATGTGGCGTCATGTACACTCATACATTCGGTATATCATTCATTTTGGATTAAAGTGTAATTAAACTTACCGCAATCTTATCGAAAGTTGAATTAACTTTCTTCTTGATTTTTCCAATTTCCTTCTCACAGCTAAGTCTTAAGAAGTAAAATTATATTCTCTCACTACTCTGAATCAAAGTTATCAGTGTGTAATCTGAATTGATGCCTAATTATTGTGATGATATAACAATGTTCAACATGATGTTTCACTTTATATAACAATGGACAAAAACTATTAATACTGTTTGTTTGTTTGTTTTTCGTGTGAGCGTGTGGCCAACTCTGGTGTCGGAGTTTTCAGACCGCCCGAAGGCCTCCGACATGGCCTAACGATCCTTATCCTTGGACAAGAACCGGGACCGACAGCTTTACGTGCCCTCCGAAGCACGGTAGCGCTCAGATGTAAATGCCACACACGGTCACCCATCCAAGTGGTAACCTGTGCAAGCGTTGCTTAACTTTGGCGATCTGTTACGAACGGCAAGCCAAGTCTCGCTACGAGCGCTACATTAATACTTATAATACAGCAATAACATTATTATACACTAGCTGTTACCCACCGTTTTACTCGCTTTATTTTCGGTATCTCAAAGTATCTACAGCCAATGTAGCCCTCCAAAGTCCACTATCTTCCTATGAAAGACCCATAAACATCGGTTCAAAAATATCAGAGATTACACCGGACAAACAGAAAAGCAGACAGAAAGACAGACAGAAAGACAGACCGTCATACAGACAGACTGATAGACAGACCGACAGATAGACCCACAAGCAACGCGACCGACAGACCGAAGTCAGACTGACGGACAGACTGTCAGACGGGTTTTTTAAGAAGTTGTTTTCGCAACTTTGTTTTTTTTTTTTGATGTCGGGTTGGAAAACCCTCATGGAGTCCCTCCACTCTGCTGGGGGGGAAGGACGAAGGGGACTGTCAGACTCTTACTGACTAAAAACCAACCTGTGCTCCTCATGTACCCATGTGTCGGAGGGTAGGGTTTCACCGAAGCATTCCTCGCTACCCCCCGACGGGTATTGGCCCGCCAGATGGTCAGGCGGCCCCCGAACGAAACCCCCTTGGCGGCGGATGAAGGTGTTGGGCTCCGCCGCCAAAACACCCAGCGGCCGCAGAGGATAGGGAGGACGGTAACGCAACACCGCATCTCCTCTTCCTCTGCGGCCCCACCGCGACGCATCGAATGGTGCGCCCCCATTTGGTCGCGGGATATCTCCCGTCCTATCGGGCACGCGGCAACGCAACACCGACACGCCTCTCCTCCCGCGACCGCACCCGACTGCGAGGGACAGACAGAACTGTCCCCCGCACCCGCACCTTGGGACGCATCCTACGCAGGCCTCACGCGCAAGCCCACGTGGAACGTCCCCTCCCGGGATCCCGCTTAGCTTCACCGTGAGTGTTGTACCTCAAACCCACGGTTACTGAGCCCCCCCACCACGACAAGGTGGAGATCCCTCGGAGGGGGTGTTTTCGATACTTGGCATCGTGTAACGAATTAAAACATTGTTATTTTGAAATCACAGACAGACACTTCCATTTTATTTATATTATTATCTATATTTTTTGTGTAATTTGATAATAATTAAAAACACAGTGTACCTACCTATGCACTTAATCTAACACGGAACATTAAAATTTTCAATACGTACATATTCAAATTAAGAAAAGTATGTTATAATATTACACCTCTGCCTGCCCCTTCGGGGATAAAGGTGCGACGCTATAAAAAAATTATAACAACTACATAACACACATCACATTGGTGTTTGTGATGTCGCATGGCCAGACTTCGTCATCAGCAAATGAAGTCAAATTATGATTGAGATTAGATATGCTGAGAAGTCAGAACACTTCAGAACTTGAAAACAATTTTCGCACGTTCCATAGATAAAGACCAAACTATATTACTATCATCGGCCCCTGGCATTTGCATTTAACGTACGAATCCAGACATAAAGATATAGTTCTCGGTAAGTACTTCACGAAATCCCTTCTTGCGTGCACTTTGATATAAACTCGGAGAAATTTCGCGCTTCATACGAGCGTAAAGGAAATATTTCTTTTGCTCTGCGTTCCAGTAAAGCTTCTGATCCCTTTTATGAGCTCCTATGTTGCTTATGACTGAGCCATGAATGTCATACGGTGACGTGAGTTTACTTGGCACATTAATGAATAGACGCCAGGTAAAAGGAACTATTGTTTTAGTTCTCCCCACAAACGCCTGGCTGTTTTTTCCCTGAAAACAAAGTGTAACTAGGAGTCAATTAGCAGCGGCGCGGCGTGTCTATTAATGCCACACGTGTACAGATGTATTAAAACAGAATTCGTATAGTTATAACTGCAGGAGTACATTGCTATATATCAAATGTCAAAACGATAATCATTTTGTCGCAGTGCTGTTGATTGCCAGCGGTTATATATATTTTGTTTTCTACGGATTGATTTAGCACTAGTGGCACTAGTCTATCGTCGTTCAAGTAGTTTTAAGCTGCTTCAGTCACAAATTGACTGCGGACAATAGTATTAAATTTTCTATTGTGTGCGCTGCACGGCCGGCGCTGAAAGTTGTACCTACGTAGATATTACTGCCAGCATTTAGCGCATTACTTGTTCGGGACAATTGCAGCCTTGATTTATTATGCTTAAAAATACTTTATTGCAAAACGACGTTACCTTTACCCCTGTCTAATATGCTTCTTCATGTTATTGTTACAGCATACCTTCGTTCATAAATTGTCTGTAATTAATGTGCGTGGCAAAGACTTTGTGTTTCTGATTATACATGCTGCCTACATATTTATTTACCTGTGTATTAGCATAGTGGCCATTATGCCGTGTGGTTGACGGCATAGAATACAAGTGTCACCACCCCCTATCTTCCCGTGGGTGTCGTAAGAGGCGACTAAGGGATAACACGATGCAAATACCATCTTTGCGTAGAGATGGAAAACTCGACATCAAACCCTATACGACTGCCTCGTTGGTCTCGCGGCATAAATGTGCGCGTGGGATCGGGAGGTCCCGGGTTCGATTCCTGGGTCGGGCAGTGTTATTGGGTTTTTCTGTCACAAAATTCTCAGTAGCAGCACGGAGTCTGGAAATGTGCCCGGTACTGCAATAGGCTCGCCCCTTATTACGTGGGACTAAAGTATATCTGGCGAAAAGTGGGTGTAGAAATACACCTCTGCCTACCCCTTCGGGGATAAAAGGCGTGACGATATGTATGTATGTATGTATAATTTCAATTATAATGATCACTACCTTCTACCCATGCTAAGAATATGCAGCGGTGTTTGTGATTGTGGTTAGTTTTTTTGGACGAGTATAGTACGAGGTTCCCTAGTACACAGGTGCATGATTATTCATTTATTATTGGCCTCTCTTTATGTAGTTTTTGTTCTATATGACACAAAGACATACCTTTATTTACATCTAGGTAATATGTTAACGGGACATTATGACATCTGTCTGCGACACGTCTATGCCCCGATCCAGTCCGAGGAGACCCAGTTCGCAGGTGGACGCGCGAAATCGAGCGCATTCGCCTTGATCATGTCGCGGCGCGGCGCCAGTACTTACGAGCCCGACGAAGAAGGAGAGCCACTGCTGAAGAGATTGCTGGAGCATATGAGCGGTATCGGACCGTCGGGAAAACACTTTCAAGTGCCATCCTTGCGGCCAAGGCCCGTTCCTGGCAAGAACTAGTCAATGGACTGGACAGGGACCCATGGGGGCGCCCTTACAAATTTGTTATGGGCAAGCTCAGACCGTGGGTCCCTCCCATCACGTCGACCCTAGACCCGCCGTTTTTGGAGAGAGTAGTCGATACCCTCTTCCCGCGGGATGAGGTTAGCAACTCGACACCTCCTCCGTCACAGTCGTCCCAAGTCCCTTGGGATGACCAACTTGACGTGACGGAAGACGAGCTGGACCGAGCCATTCGACGGCTCCGGGCCCGCAACACCGCCCCGGGTCCCGATGGGATCCCGGGTCGGGCGTGGGTGCTCGCGCTCGCAATCTTGGGGGACAGGCTAAGGCAATTGTTCACCGACTGCCTCCGTTGTGTCGTATTCCCCTACGGTTGGAAAGAGGCTGATCTGGTCTTAATCCAAAAGCCCGGCAGGACTGCCGATTCTCCCTCAGCGTTCCGACCCATTTGTTTGCTGGACGAGGTGGGCAAGCTCTTTGAGCGCATTATTGCTGCCCGCCTCCAGGACCACCTGTCGAACGTGGGCCCCGATTTGTCTGAGTGCCAGTTCGGCTTCCGGCAGGGGCGTTCGACTATAGACGCAATCCGTCGCGTCCGCTCCCTATCGGAGCCGGTGCTCAGGGAGGGAGGCGTTGCGTTGGCGGTCAGTCTTGACATTGCCAATGCCTTTAACTCCCTCCCCTGGCAGTCAATTAGGAGGGCGCTGATTTATCATAACGTGCCCTCCTATCTGCGAGATATTATCGGGTCGTACCTAAATGGGAGGTCCATCAGGATAAAAGGTCGGAACGGAGCTCTGCTCACGAGGGAGCTCTCAAACGGAGTTCCACAGGGGTCCGTATTAGGACCCCTTCTGTGGAACATCACGTTCGATGCGGTCTTGCGTATCGGTCTCCCCTCTGATGTCAGCGTCGTCTGCTATGCGGACGACACGTTGGTGCTGGCGCGGGGGACAACCGGCTTCCGCAGTGTCGTGGCTCTCGCCAATCGTGGCGTGGCACTGGTCGTCTCGGCGATCAGCCAACTGGGCCTTCGAGTGGCGCCTCACAAATCTGAGGCGCTATGGTTCCATGCCCTTCCTCGGGGTCGGGAACCACCCAGCTCTGTGGTGTCAATTTGTGGTGCACAAGTCCGGGTGGGGCGTACTATTAAGTACCTTGGCGTCATTTTGGACTCTCGCTGGGCGTTCGAAGACCACTTCGAGCGCTTGGCCCCCCGAGTTCGTGGTGCGGCGGGCGCGCTTCGACGCCTGCTCCCGAACCTTGGTGGGCCACGCGAGGAAGTTCGCCGCCTCTACTGTGGCGTCGTGCGGTCCATGGTTCTCTATGGGGCGCCCGTGTGGCATCATCGTCTTACGCGCGCCTCCCGCTGCAGGGCTATCCTAGCCAGTTTGCAGCGGTTGGTGGCCATTCGGGTAGCACGAGGCTACAGGACGATATCCCATGAGGCGGCGACGCTCATTGCGCGCCTCCCGCCGTGGGATCTCCTGGCGTGGGTGAATGCCCGTCTTTATGACGAGGTTCGCCTTCGTCGGGTAGGCGGAGAGGCGTCGAG
Source organism: Euclidia mi (assembly GCA_944739405.2). Lineage (NCBI taxonomy): Eukaryota > Metazoa > Arthropoda > Insecta > Lepidoptera > Erebidae > Euclidia > Euclidia mi. The sequence continues at coordinate 44,464,881 of OX123189.2, forward strand.
TGAAACGCTCGAAGAGTGCCGGCGAAATGCGCACCGAAGTGCGTATGAGGAGTGGCGCGTGCGGCTGCATCTACCGCGTTGCACGCGCCAACGCATCGTCGGTGCGATTTTGCCAATATTTGACGCCTGGCTCGAGACGAAAGAGTGCACTACTTTCCGGCTGACTCAGATACTTACCGGGCATGGTTGCTTCGGTGAGTATCTGAGTCGGATCGGCCGTGAGGAGACGACACAGTGCCACCACTGCGATGACGATCTGGACTCCGCTCAACACACACTAGAGGTGTGCCCGACGTGGGCGGACGAGCGGAGTACTCTGGTCGCTACAATCGGGAGGGATTTGTCCCTACCAGCCGTAGTAGCGACAATGGTAGAGGACACCCACAACTGGCGTGCAATGGTCTCCTTCTGTGAAGCTGTAATGCTCCAGAAGGAGGCCGCCGAGCGGGAGCGTGAACGACGCTACCCCGCTCGCAGGCGAAGGCGGCGTCGAGGCGGCAGCAGCGGCCGTTGAACTCGACTCTTCCTCAGGTCTGCGGGCGTTGGAGGGGGAGCCTCTAATGACCCACCACAAGCGGACCCGAGAAGGCAGCGGACTGTGTGGCGCAGTCTGCTGTGAAAGGCATTGCACACCCCGCCTTTCCCCGGGCACGCGTCCCAAGCAAGGGGACGGACGCGACAGGTACAGCGGAGCAATACAACACAGTTCCCGCTGTACCTGCAAGGCGTTGTGGAATAATTTCCATTTCAAACATCTCGTATCTTATTTCCACCAAAAGTTATTTTAAAAAAAATTATACAGTGTAATAGAGTAGTCATTTATCTTCAAAACACACATGGTTTCGTGTTTGTCCTTGCCAGGCCCATAATGTATGGCCAAATGGTACATCTCCTTTGTAACACTTAGTTTCTAAAACAATGTACTGCAGAATGGGAAAGCATTTTATTAGTATTTTTGGCTTTTCACATAAGAAATCCATTTTGGGTATGTTCCATTTATCAAGGGTGACGGGTAGAAAAAAATGATGAGATTGTTTTTAAGAATTTATCATTGAAAAACACGAGTAATTTTGCTGATGGAATTGACCCGCGAAGATAAATAAAGGGAGGTGTCAATGCTGACAATTGGTATCGCACCACGCGTTATTGTGTAGCCGGCTTTGATTCCTTTCGTATGGGAAAGTAAAAGGTGTTATAAAGCGTAGCAGCTACAACATAGTGTAATTGTTTTAGTAATTGTTTACTATGTTATTACGTTATGTTCTTATTACTTGAATGGTATTGAAAATTTTAAAAATGTGTTTATAGCTTAGTGCGTTTAAGCCTCATGTTTATCTACATATTTAAATATATGTCAACTTAAACTTAATTTATGAGGCTTTTGTATGAGATGAAGAAATTTTGTTAACCCTTGTTAATGGTTAAACATTTTGTAATTTCTTACAAATCTAACTGGTATATATGTAAGTATGTATCTACTTTTAAAACTAATAACACTTTAAAATCTGGGGAAGCAGCCACAAATTACATTGATTTTACCCATTAGACTCTAAATTACGTCAATCTGGCATTCACGTCGCAAAACGTCTCGACGCATTGGCTAAGGCACTTTGCCTTAGCCAATGCGGCAATTGGAAAAAGCATGTCGTATTTTCCACGACGAGGTTGTGATATGTGTGTGGGTGCATAGGGTTCCTACCAAGAACTTAGGGTCCCAAGCCAACCTCACCTGCAAGTGGAGCACCTGCCAATCAACGGAGAGGCCCTGGCAAACAAAATATCCCGATAAGCGGCAATAGGCTCGCCACCTATTACGTGGGATCAAAACACTGGCGAAAAGTGGGCGTTTAATATGCCTCTGCCTACTCCTTCGGGGAAATAGGCGTGAGTCTATGTATGTATGTAGGTTGTGATAATTATTAAATCAGGAATAAATAACAGCTTTTATGGGATTTTACATCGAGGTGTCTCGTATGCCTTTTTCTCTATATCATCACAGATAAATATTATATCTTCTGATATCATCTTTATCATCAGCTTTCCGAAGTCCAGTGCTGGACATAAATCTCTTCCTTATCAATATGGATGATAGTCACCTATTTAGACAAACGATATCTATAAAGATTTTTTTAGAACGTAGAAATACGCTATTGATGCTTCATATTTTTGACTGAACCACTTTGTAAGGGTAAAATTCGATAAATGTTTAGTAAATGGTATAAAAACACACTCGATAGAAGGGTTGTTTTGTTCTGTATTTTTAAGCCGATTTATGTAGAAAGTGCTTTTACAGTTTTTTGAAGGACCACTAAACCGATCGACTAGTTGTCGATATGTTATTTATAATAATAATAATAATTGTTTATTTCGGGTATCATCCATAGTTTGTTAGTAACATTGTCTTAACTTAGTGTTAGTAAAGTACAAATAATAAATCAAATTAGGCATTTCATATTTTATTATAGATAGGTCTGGCGTGTAGGCCCATCCAGCGCCGATACAACACTGAGTCCCATCGTTCGGCACACGCGGCCAGGATGGCGTTGGGGCTGCCGCGTACCCGTGCCATCATACTAGCACAACGCTTTCTCATTATCGCGTGGAAGCCGTCCACGTGCGCCAGTGCGAACATGCCGCTCGCACTACAGTACCGTGGAAGCCCCAACAACACCTTGAACACGTTGTTATACTAGACGCGCAGGGCGTCATACGTCCCCCGCGTGTAGCTGACCCACAAACTACACGTGTAAAAAGTCTGGCAGAAAGCCCTAAACAGCGTTATCTTTACTTGCTCGGTGCAGCGTGAAAATCTACGGGCCAGCATATTACAGCGGACAGACAACGCCCTGCGTACCCTGTCTACATCCATATTGTCCCTGAGGTCCTCGGTGACCCAGTGGCCCAGATATTTAAAATTTGAAACCCTTTTTAACGGTGTACTGCAAAGTGAGACCGGTGGTACCGAAGAATACGTCTTTTTAGGCGCTGTAAAAATCATGAACTCACTTTTCTTCACATTATATCTAAGCCCATGAGTCAAAGCGTACTGTTCACATATGTTTATTAACTTTCGCAATGCACTGATGGAAGGGCTGAGCAGCACCATATCATCGGCGTAACTAATATTGTTAACGCAAATTCCGTCTATATGGCATCCGATCCTAGTGCCGCTCAGCTTTTCAATCAGACTGTTCATATAAAAATTAAACAATTTCGGTGAGGTCAACCCTCCCTGCCGTACACCACACTTTAAACCATACATATTGGATTCAGTATTACCCCACCAAACAAGGATACAATTTCTGGTGGTAAGCTGGTCTGTTGCATTTTTGCCCACAGGAGGTCATAGGACACTAGATCGAATGCTCTAGACAAGTCTAGGAAACATGCATACACAGGGGTTTTACGCTTGGTGTAGTACTGCACAGTCTGCTTGAGGCACAGTATAGCACTTTCAGTGGATAGGCCAGGTCTAAAGCCGAACTGGCTGTCGTGCAGTTTTAGATTTTTTGTTAGGAGGCCGTCAAGCAGACTATCCAGCACCTTAGCCACAACTGTGGCCAGGGAGATAGGCCTGTAGTTTGACTTGTCCGAGACGTCACCGGTCCTGTTCTTTACAATAGGGACAACGATGGTATACATGAGTTCCTCAGGCAGGTATGAGTGACTTACACATAAATTAAAGAGTATGGCAAGTGTCCTGCACAAGTGAATCCCAGCATGTTAAAGGTGTTCGATGCTGAGGCCATCATAGCCTGGAGACTTGCCTCTTTTTATACATTTAATAACTTGGGCTACCTCTAATGCAGTAAATATTACCTTGCGATCTCCAGCTGTGGCCTCAGCACCAGACACCGGCAACGACCCAGGCTGACCCGGGCCAAGCAGAGGATCAACACTAAAATGCTCCTGAAATAATTTCGCAATGCCATCTGGTTCATGTACACCACCAACACATACGGGTCGGCTCGGCTTTTGATTCAACTTATTTGTTGTTTCCAAAACTTTGAAAAGTTATTACTGCAGTGGTGCTGTGCTATTATGTCCATTTTAATTTGCTGTTGGTTATTTTGACACCATTTCAATCTTAACTTAAAAAATCGCCTTGTCTCAGTCATTTCAATATAAGGCGGTCCAGATCTAGGTGACTCGTGCCATAACCAGTTAAGATAAGCCTGCCGAGCCTTCCCGTGAGCCTCCCTCACGTGTCTGTTCCAACCTACTATGTTTTTACCCCTTCTGGGATTCGAAGCTATACATGAATATTCCGCGCCTTCAGACAATATACATACTGTATCTTTATACATTTTGTATTATGTAGTAGTATTATTTATGTAGGCCACAAAATACTTATGTTGATGATTCCCAATTATATAAATAATATAAATATTTGGATAAGAATTTTGAAATGCTTTAAGAGTCACTCTAAAATTATCTGATAATAATAAATAGTCCAGGTATGAGTGTGGTTTAGTACAAGTGTTATAAAAAGTTAGTTATAACACTAAGCTTTAATTACATCCAGAAATAGGAAATAAATAAAATTATACAGTTTATACTTTGCATAGTCTACAGTAATTGTACTACGGTAGCAATGTTTGTTGAAGAAATTATACGAAGCAAATAGTATTTATGCGAAGAGACGGAAAACTCGACTTCAAACCCAATACTTACCAACCCGACTGGCAGCGTGGTATATAGCTAAATCATCCTATCTACTTACAAGGTTTATTATAACGCAAATTAGGAGAGGTTTTATGTCAAGTAAAGTTGCGATAGACTGCCGTGATGAAACAATTTTTTTTTTTTTGTGAATTATCGAAAACATAGTTTGAATTAGCTTTCTGGGAATTATTGGGATGAAGTAACATGGTATTAAAAAATCTGGAATCCTAATATTCTTATGACTTATTATATTTACAGTGTTCTTCTGAAAGTATATTTAGTTCTAGCCGTGACAAGCAAATATTTATACAACAATTCATTCTGCTCAATCTTGTGGCGAAATATGGACTTCGATCGGAATGCCTTCCGCATTTATTTACGAAGAATTATCTATCCAAACAGGCGTCAAAATGGGCTTTGTTAAGTTTTAATAAATCAATCTCATTTTAATATTTTCACGAGTTTGCGGCATATGAAAAATGTATAGCAAAATATGTGCTGTTCGCGTATCTACTAAAGCTATATTGCGATTACCTAGCGTCTTATAAAATATACGAAAATCAGAACACGAAACGTGTAGAAATGAAATCTATGTAATTTATAATCCGCGTTATATCGTGAACTCCACCTTATCGAAGTATGGAAATACCTCACGTACTGGAAGTAATGCTGAATAAGTATTTATTAAAAATTACAAAGAAAAGGTTTATAGGTGAAGCTTCTAGTGAAAGTTAAAGCGTTTAATGGCGAAATACTAAGACTATAGAACAAAAGGCAGACAGAGCGCGCTGAACACTTGCGTGAGGCCACTAAAGCAAATACAAAATTGAAAAGCGAATACAAACTCGACTCAGTGCGCTGCGAAGCACCGCACAGTTCACACGCCACGATCGATCCAGCTTTTAAATTCATAAAATGCCGTCTTGCGTTTTTAAACATTGTAAAAGTTGTTTCTAAAAGCAAATACGGGAAGATGGAATATATTCTTACAGATAACTATGGATTATTTGACCGTTTTATAATATTATTTCGATAAAATTCGTATTTCTACAGACAATATGTAAGTGTTGCCAGTTTACGTCGACACCGTTTTCCCTGAATTAGGGAAAATGCACTTGTCAATTGATTATGTAGGTAATAATGATTGTCATGTTAATGAAAAATACATTAACGTATTGTAAAAGTATATTGTAGATTATATTTTTTCTTATAAATATACTAATAGGATTTCCATTAGTATATACATTGTTTTGAGTTCGATCCCCAAACGATCCAAATATTCGTGTACACGCGGCTACTTGTCAAGCTATACACTTTGACCTTTGTACCGTTCTTAGACCTTTGTACCGTTCTTATGGCGTAGGGAATAAGTATCAAAATCGTACTTCGACTATTTAGCTTGACTTGGCGCCGTGTGTACATTAAGTACAGAAACAGAAATTATTGATTGTAGCCATTATTTATTTTTAATTGCAATTTTTTTTGGTTACGATTTATGATTATGATATTCATAATTTATTGTATGCATGACAAAATGTTTTTAGCTAATTAATATTTATGACGCAAGCCTATCTATTTATTTCTCAATTTACGAATAAAATTAGTTAAAACTTAACTCGGAGCCTACATTTTTTAAGAAATGTATTTATAAAAGCATACTTTAATGGTATCTTTTATTTGAATAATTTTCACAACAGCATTACATATTAAAAGCATTAATTAAATCTATGGTAAATTCTTCAAAACCACAAACGAATATAAAATATTACCTATGTAATATATTCGTTTGCAAAAACTATATGCAAAATAGTGGGAGATTATTCATAATCTGGCAACTTTACACACACATAGACGCGCGTGTCCGTACAGTGCCAGTCGCCAAATGTCACGCACACATAGCTGTCAACGTGCCTCACTTAGTTGGACGAATACGCTACATCTGATTCTAATAAATCTGTGGCGAAATACTTTTTTCATAAGTTTGTATAAGACATGTTTTATGCCATTAGTCGGTTTTTATTCCGTAAATTTTATGTTCAGTTTCGAGCTGGACATGGGTATTCATAATTATAGGTACTGCAAGTTGATTCACTTTAATGTTTTTTTAATTAAGACTAGGTTAGCATGGAATCAATACTTTGTGGAATGTTGATCTTAAATCACTACATAGTATAAAACAAAGTCAAAGAGCAAACTATAATATTACTATCATCAGCCCCTGGCATTTAACGTACGAATCCAGACATAAAGACATAGTTCTCGGTAAGTACTTCACGAAATCCCTTCTGCGTGCACTTTGATATAAACTCTGAGAAATTTCGCGCTTCATACGAGCGTAAAGAAAATATTTCTTTTGCTCTGCGATCCAGTAAAGCTTCTAATCCTTTTTATGAGCTCCTATGTTGCTTATGAGCCATGAATGTCGTACGGTGACGTGAGTTTACTTGGCACATTAATGAATAGACGCCAGGTAAAAGGAACTATTGTCTTGGTTCTCCCCACAAACGCCTGGCTGATTTTTCCCTAAAAACAAAGTGTAAGTAGGAGTCAATTAGCAGCGGCGGCATGTCTATTAATGCCAGACCTGTACATATGTATTAAAACAGAATTCGTATGACTATTACTACTCGGGTACGTTGTTATAGATATAAAACGACAATATAACTCTGATTTGTCGCAGTGCTGTTGATTGCCAGCGGTTATATGTATTTTGGTTTCTACGGATTGATTCAACACTAGTCGATAGTCGTTCAAATTGTTATATGCTGCTTCAGTCACAAGTTGACTGCGGACAATAGTATTAAATTTTCTATTGTGTGCGCTGCGCGGCGCTTAAAGTTATACCTACATAGATATCACTGCCAGCATCTAGCGCATTACTTGTTGGGAACTATTGTAGTCTCGATTTATTATCCTTAAAAATACTGTGTTGCAAAACGACGTAACCTTTACCCCTGTCTAATATGCTTCTTCTTATTATTATTACAGCATACCTCCGTTCATAAATTGTCTTTAATTAATGTGCGTGGCAAAGACTTTGGATTTCTGATTGTATATGCTAAATATTTACGTGCGTATCAGCATAGGACCGAAATAAGCCTTATCGATGCCAATATAGGCTCACCATAATTATATCACGTGGGACACAATTATTAATAGACAATGTACACAATTAAAATATTGGTGCTTAATAAGTTTATATAACCTTTAGTGAAACCAAAAGCTTGAAGTACAAAATAGTTTAATCTCTAAACTCATAGTATAACAAAAATATACCATTGAACTACAAACTCAATATCATAAACTAACACATATAAGCCTGGATAAAGTTACCGAAGAGAATGGAAGAAATGTCGAACGCGCTGCTATTAGATAATCTTTCATTTAACAAAGAAAAATACCGAACATAAAAGTTATGAATAAAATATATGGCGCCTACACAAACTTCAATACTCACCAAACGAGCATACATAAAACATGGCGCCTGATTTCGTTTCAAAATATAATGAAAGTAAGAAGTTTGTAATACTTATTTTCTAAAACAATGTACTTCCGAACGGGGAAGCATTTTATACGTATTTTTGGGTTCTAACATAAGAAATCCATTTCTGGGTATGTTCTATTTATCAAGTGTGACAGATAGAACAAATTGATGAGATTGTTTCTGAGAATTTGTCACTGAAAAGCAGGAGTAATTTTGCTGATGGAATCGACCCGTGAAGATAAATAAAGGGAGGCGTCAATGCTGACATTTGGTATCGCACCACGCATTATTGTGTAGCCGTCTTTGATTCCTTTCGTATGGGTAAGTAAAAGGTGTTTTAAATGCGTAGCTAGATCGTGTGTGGATTTGTGGCATTGTTGTAGTCATTGTAGTATTAAAGCAATATACTTATGATGCGGCGGTTTAACTGCTTAGTATTTTTAGGATAATATATTCTTTATTACTTGGATGATATTGTAAGTAGGTATTGAAATTGCGTTTCTAGCAAATTGATGTAGCTTTTGAATCTGTTATGCAAAAATGTTGTTATACGATTTATGAGTAAACAAAGCACTTACTTTAACAATTTAACAGTTAAGATTTTTGTTTTGACTTGCTCCACTGACATGACAAAATCACATACAGGAAAACAGTTTCATTACAAAAAAGTCATAGTAAGCAATAGCGTATGTCATACAAAATAAATTAGCGGGTCTTAATCGTGTACAATTAATTTATTTTTGACTGCCTCGTTGATCTCGCGGCATAAATGTGCGCGTGGGATTGGGAGGTCTCGGGTTCGATTCCCGGGTCGGGCAAAGTGTTATTGGGTTTTTCCGTTAGGAAATTCTCAGTAGCAGCACGGAGTCTGGTAATGTGCCCGGTACGGCAATAGGCTCGCCCCCTATTACGTGGGACCTAAAAATTCCTGGCGAAATGTGGGTGTAAAATTACACCTCTGCCTACCCCTTCGGGGATACAGGCGTGAGTCTATAAATATAAAAAAAAAATATATTTAAGGTATTTTTAAATACCTATTTGTTTCCGACGTTTCGCTCGTCTTGCACCGAGCGTGGTCGCGGAGAGACTGATGAGAGTTCAGCGCCGTCTTGTGGAAGTGCGGGTTTCGGCACCTACCCTCACTTGGTCTTTATTTAAGTTCGCACTGTCGGTACTCCGACACACTACACTAATGACGTCTACACACTGTTGACATTTATCACTGCGGCGGTGTTTACATTTGCTGATGACTGGGTTCCAAGTAGCCGATAATCTATATATTTTTTTTTATTTACTTTTTGCACAAATAAAATATGTACATAGGTGGACTTAATGCCAAAGGCATTCTCTAACAGTCAAACTAAGGTGATGCAGAGATGATAGTTGTAGGTGCGTTCCGAACTTTAGTAATAACAAATATCAATATTTAATTAAATATTTTTGATGATATTAAAATACTTACTAATATTTCAATAAACAAATAAATAGCAAGAATACACACATAAATTAATATATAAAGGTATAGTACGTATATATTTTTCGTATATATATATACGAAAAATATATAAGTACTATACATATTTATATATGTACACACACACACACACATATATATATATATATATATATATATATATATATATATATATATATATATAAACGAACACTGAAAGTCCATCCTCCCGGTTGAAATTGCTATATTTCTTGATTTCTACCGCTTCACGTACTATCCTGGAGTAATAGTGACGATCGGTGGATAAGACTTGTGGTTGATGCAGTTCTATCCAGTGTGGTTTGGTCCAGACTCCAACAAATGCTCAGCTATAGCCGATTTATTAATATGTCGGTTTTTTACAGCTGCGATATGTGCCTTTACTGTTAGTTAGTTAAATAGTGAAATTAAAAATTAATTAAATAAAATATTATATTAATTTAACTTATAAAATAAAGGCATCAATATGATGAAGCTTACGGAGATCTTGAAAGTTATGCTTAATTTCCTTGTTATGAACAACTGACGGTGCGTGATATACTCTAGTCGTTTGTTTTATTCAGGAGTTGATTGGTAATTGACGATTGGTTTTATTTTGAGGACTCATGTAGCGGTATACCTATTGTAATTATAGGAGAATCTGATTTCTGATCTATTATAGGGTAAATAAATTTATATGAACAAGTTTTGGAGACAACGATGAAAATAAAAAATCATTATCTTATGTAAAGTGCGATAGAAACGTATTATTTTGTATATTTTCGATTGCAGCGATTCAACGTGTAATAGCTATTAATAACATGTTTAAATGTACTGTAGAGGATAATATTTAGCAACTTCTTTAAAGAAATCTATGTTCTCATTATGTAACAATTGATAGGTATCAAATGTGAAGAAAGCGCTTTATAAATTTTAATCCTTGCATATTTCTATAGTACGTACATTCGTATTTGACTGTTAAAACGCATAAAAAAGTGAAACTACAGAGTCAGAAAACTGCATGTTAGTAAGCAAAAATCTTGTTTAAGTTTTATGTCGAAGCTACGCAACGTCAGCGGAATCATGAATATAAAGGAAGAAGGAAATTGCTGCTTAGTGCGTGTCCCATTTAAGCACAAATGACTATAATTCGACAGATGTGCCGTACACGACTACGTAAATTTGCGAACCATTTTGTGCTGTCTTTTGAGCAGTGCCTTCTAACAGCGAACAATGGTAGATCGCAAATCATCTGGCTTTGACATGTTGGCAAATCCAGGTAATTCGTGGATCATAATAAAGATTTATGAATTTAATTTAGTGTCTCCGTAAATAACTACAAGAACAACGATAGTCTCGTGCGCCTAATAGACTGATTTTATCATCCTAGGTTATGGCAGTGACGTGCGTATGAATTGTTATTATTCGTCTTTTTTGGGGCTTGGTGAAAACAAAAAGCCGTAGTGCCATCTCTTTGGGTTATAGACCACAGCCTGACGGCAATCGATCTGTGGATACGTTGGCATTCTGTCTAATCTAATTAGAATAGAAAGCGGACCTCAGACTCCGTTCATCTAGTATTGGCTCAACCCAGAAAACATCGAAATTATGATGACAATTGATAAACAAGGATTATAGACTGTTGGTTGTAAGGAACTTTGTTTAGTTTAGTTACTTGCTTTATCTCTAAAGAACAGAATATAGTCAATTCCAAAATCAATCAGTCAATTCTACAATAATAGTTAATTCTTAATTTCTTAAAGCATTGCAGTATCGATGTGTATTTATCTTGAAACAAACAGGCAGAATTAGTTACATTCTATTAAAGTTGTAAGTGAGGTATCTTCGAATATTTGGTTATAATTATAAATACCCTTACTATTGGTATCACCGATACTTTTTTTATATAAAACTGCAGACTAGGTTACGTACCATAAAATATTTAGAGTGGCACCCAGTGCTATATTGCATGAATATTTGTGTCAAGTTGAGTTTCTTCCGTGGCGGTGTCAGGAAAGACGCTTTATGAGACCTCATTACGACGCCGTGTAGGTACAGTAGCAAGCAGTAGCTACAAGTTCACTTTGTGCTTACGAGTTGAAGCACCAGTATAATACACAGTTACTCAACTCGCTTAATTAGCATAACAATTAGTGCGTTTAAAAACCAAAACGAATGTTGTAGGTAATAAGCGGGTAAATATTTGACGGAAAGTTCTTTATAAGTAGTTGTTTAAATGTAAAAACTTTACTTCCAGTCAAAACAATGTGGCAGTAGAAGTAGCGTTCTTATGTAAACTTTAGGTGGTAATCACGATACCTGGATAATGTAATGTACAAATTGCAATGACAGTTTCTTTCACTACATGATCATGGTGATCATGACAATGTTGATGATGATGATCACTATTATCATGATCACCGTCTTAAAGATTCTCATCTTAAAATTCTTAAAGAATATTACTAGCACTATTGCCGATAACCCCTCTGTTTTCCTCTACATTCTTTGGTTTACTTAATCTTGCAGGAAAGTGAAGCGTTGAAAAAAGGGCTTCGGGTATACGCATTAGCACTCGGTGAACGAGAGTTGGTCTTCTGTAAGACTCTCTGGATTTTATAACGCGTAACAAGTGCAGGCCACTACATCCACATAAAAATGTTTATCATACTTTATTGTTGACTAGCTGCTTCCCGCGGTTTCACCCGCGTCTTGAGCGACTACTTCGCGTACCCGGTTAATTTAGGCCTAGGTTACTCCTTGGTACATCAGCTATCCGCCAGTGAACGTCCCGTCAAAATCAGTCCAGCCGTTCTAGAGATTAGCGAAAATAAACAGACACACAGTCAGACAGACAGACAAAAATTGTAAAAAATGACATTTCGGTATATGTACCGTGTTTACATTCATATGCATATAGTAAAAAGCGGTTATTTTAATATTACAAATAGACACTCCAATTTTATTTATATATATAGATGTATAGATGCTAGAAAACCATCTTGCACAAATGTGTAGCACATAATTAGAATAAATATTGAAGGATAATCTGTATATACAGGGTTATTTGTAAAACACCGTTAACCTCGCAGGACTACGTTACTAACATTACAATCAACAACTTTTGTTCTATATTATCCTTGCGTTACTGACTGTCTGATAAACAAGTTACAGCCAAAACTATTGGGCGCAGGAAGCTGAAATTTGCCATGCATCTTCCTTTGGTACTGTAGGGGTGCACTAAGAAAGGATTTCCCAAAATTTCCTCAGGATCGGAAATGTGCGGCCGTAACTGCGGGTGACCTCTAGTTAAAATATAATTATATACTGCGACTCAATTCTACATTTAAAGTAAGTGTTAATTGCTGCGATTGTAGGTAATTTTCGAATAGCAGATTTACCTAATATTCATATGATTTTTATAGCAGAACGCTAGTTAGAAAAGGCTTGTGGGAACGACTATCAGTAATAAATTCAACGGATTTTTATAAAATGTTACTTAAGCTGACAGCAGTAGATCTGGAGCATTCGTTTACTAACTTGATCCGATGTAAGCAGGTTTATCCTGTTCTCTATTGGTTTAGAGGCCGCTTGGAAAATTACATCCCTTCTCTATAAAATATACTATAACTTTAAGGACGCGTTTACGCTTGTATCAAAAAACCACATATTTCCGGTACATTTTACGACAATTTTAGATAATAACTAATAAAACTAATGATTACGATAAATTGATTACTTTTTTATCTATAAATCAATTTGAAAATAAATAAAAAATATTTAATTAATATTAATGTAAAATCGATTCGAAACGGCCTCTTAAATCAAAAATAGGCATATACTGCTATTTTTGGGTACAATTTTCTCTCTATTTTTACATTTATTTAGATTTTCAAAGATAGAATAGGGTAGTAAATATAGTCAACTCAAAAACAATTTGATTATTTTTTTTCAAAATATTGTAAATTGACTCAAAAAAAGCAAAAAATCATCTTACATTTTTCTTCTATTTTGCTCGCATACGTGTGTCTTAATATGTGGCAATAAGGTTCGTTTTATTTAGCCACTTTCTTGATTTATATATCCAAATTCTGCAATGAGATCTCAGTCTGCGCTTGAGCGCCGTCGGGAGTGGACTCTATGTCGCTTGTCGCTGCAGCCCGAAGACGAAAAAAGCAATATACGAATACAAAATATTCGCTAAAATCAATTTGATACTTCTCGTATTCTGTGCGAATTACGTACAAGTAAATTTCTTTTGTATAAATGGACATTATTACTTTATTTTCTCCGTTATGTTGAGTCAGGATATATTTCGGTATTTAGATATTATTTTGTTTCTTGCGTTGAAATCTGGTAAGATTATCTGGACTGATGGTATACCATCCCGTTCAAGTGTTGCGACTGGAACTCATAAAAGAGTAGACCTAGTTATGCCAGGTTGGGGCTCATTTTATTTGTTTTGGTGAGACCCTATCACTGGTACTAGTGAAGTAACCTTCCAAGGTTATTCGATGAGTCGTGCTGGTACTCATATGTGAGTAGAGCTAGGCATGCCGAGTTTGGGCTTATTTTGTTTGTACGTAAGAGACCCTACCACTGGAACTTATGAAGTAACCTTCCAGGGTTATTCAATGACTCTTGCTGGTACTCATGTGTGAGTAGAGCTAGGCATGCCAAGTTTGGGCTCATTTTGTTTGTACATAAGAGACCCTACCACTGCATTTTATGAAGTAACCTTCCAGGGTTATTCAATGACTCTTACTGGTACTCATATGTCAGTACAGCTAGGCATGCCGAGTTTGGGATCATTTTGTTTGTACATAAGTGACCCTACCACTGGAACTTATGAAGTAACCTTCCAGGGTTATTCGATGACTCTTGCTGGTACTCATATGTGATTAGAGTTAGGCATGCCGAGTTTGGGCTCATTTTGTTTGTACATAAGAGACCCTACCACTGGAACTTATGAAGTAACCTTCCAGGGTTATTCAATGACTCTTGCTGGTACTCATGTGTGAGTAAAGCTACTCATGCCGAGTTTGGGCTCATTTTGTTTGTACATAAGAGACCCTACCACTGCATTTTATGAAGTAACCTTCCTGGGTTATTCAATGACTCTTACTGGTACTCATATGTCAGTAGAAATAGGCATGCCGAGTTTGGGTTCATTTTGTTTGTACATAAGTGACCCTACCACTGGAACTTATGAAGTAACCTTCCAGGGTTATTCGATGACTCTTGCTGGTTCTCATATGTGAGTAGAGCTAGGCATGCCGCGTTTGGGCTCATTTAGTTTGTACATAAGAGACCCTACCACTGGAACTTATGAAGTAACCTTCCAGGGTTATTCAATGACTCTTGCTGGTACTCATGTGTGAGTAGAGCTAGGCATGCCGAGTTTGGGCTCATTTTGTTTGTACATAAGAGACCCTACCACTGCATTTTATGAAGTAACCTTCCTGGGTTATTCAATGACTCTTACTGGTACTCATATGTCAGTAGAAATAGGCATGCCGAGTTTGGGTTCATTTTGTTTGTACATAAGTGACCCTACCACTGGAACTTATGAAGTAACCTTCCAGGGTTATTCGATGACTCTTGCTGGTTCTCATATGTGAGTAGAGCTAGGCATGCCGCGTTTGGGCTCATTTAGTTTGTACATAAGAGACCCTACCACTGGAACTTATGAAGTAACCTTCCAGGGTTATTCAATGACTCTTGCTGGTACTCATGTGTGAGTAGAGCTAGGCATGCCGAGTTTGGGCTCATTTTGTTTATACATAAGAGACCCTACCACTGGAACTTATGAGGTAACCTTCCAATGTTATTCAATGACTCTTGCTGGTACTCATGTGTGAGTAGAGCTAGGCATGCCGAGTTTGGGCTCATTTTGTTTGTACATAAGAGACCCTACCACTGGAACTTATGAAGTAACCTTCCATGGTATTTCAATGACTCTTGCTGGTACTCATGTGTGAGTAGAGCTAGGCATACCGAGTTTGGGCTCATTTTGTTTGTACATAAGAGACCCTACTACTGCATTTTATGATGTAACCTTCCAGGGTTATTCAATGACTCTTACTGGTACTCATATGTCAGTAGAGCTAGGCATGCCGAGTTTGGGTTCATTTTGTTTGTACATAAGTGACCCTACCACTGGAACTTATGAAGTAGGGTTCCAGGGTTATTCAATGACTCTTGCTGGTACTCATGTGTGAGTAGAGCTAGGCATGCCGAGTTTGGGCTCATTTTGTTTGTGCATAAGAGACCCTACCACTGCATTTTATGAAGTAACCTTCCAGGGTTATTCAATGACTCTTACTGGTACTCATATGTCAGTACAGCTAGGCATGCCGAGTTTGGGTTTATTTTGTTTGTACATAAGAGACCCTACCACTGGAACTTATGAGGTAACCTTCCAGGGTTATTCAATGACTCTTGCTGGTACTCATGTGTGAGTAGAGCTAGGCATGCCGAGTTTGGGCTCATTTTGTTTGTACATAAGAGACCCTACCACTGGAACTTATGAAGTAACCTTCCATGGTCATTCACTGACTCTTGCTGGTACTCATGTGTGAGTAGAGCTAGGCATACCGAGTTTGGGCTCATTTTGTTTGTACATAAGAGACCCTACCACTGCATTTTATGATGTAACCTTCCAGGGTTATTCAATGACTCTTACTGGTACTCATATGTCAGTAGAGCTAGGCATGCCGAGTTTGGGTTCATTTTGTTTGTACATAAGTGACCCTACCACTGGAACTTATGAAGTAACCTTCCAGGGTTATTCGATGACTCTTGCTGGTACTCATATGTGAGTAGAGCTAGGCATGCCTAGTTTGGGCTCATTTTGTTTGTACATAAGAGACCCTACCACTGGAACTTATGAAGTAACCTTTCAGGTTTTTCAGGTTTATTCGAAGACTCTTAGTGGTACTCATATGTGAGTAGAGCTAGGTATGTTCCAGTGGTAGGGTCTCTGATGTTCATACAAAATGAGCCCAAACTCGGTATGCCTAGCTCTACTCACATATGAGTACCAGCAAGAGTCATCGAATAACCCTGGAAGGTTACTTCATAAGTTCCAGTGGTAGGGTCACTTATGTACAAACAAAATGAGCCCAAACTCGGCATGCCTAGCTCTACTCACATATGAGAACCAGCAAGAGTCATCGAATAACCCTGGAAGGTTACTTCATAAGTTCCAGTGGTAGGGTCACTTATGTACAAACAAAATGAGCCCAAACTCGGCATGCCTAGCTCTACTCACATATGAGAACCAGCAAGAGTCATCGAATAACCCTGGAAGGTTACTTCATAAGTTTCAGTGGTTGGGTCTCTTATGTACAAACAAAATGAGCCCAAACTCGGCATGCCGAGCTCTACTCACATATAAGAACCAGCAATAGTCATCGAATAACCCTGGAAGGTTACTTCATAAGTTTCAGTGGTTGGGTCTCTTATGTACAAACAAAATGAGCCCAAACTCGGCATGCCTAGCTCTACTCACATATAAGAACCAGCAAAAGTCATCGAATAACCCTGGAAGGTTACTTCATAAGTTTCAGTGGTAGGGTATCTCATGTACAAACAAAATGAGCCCAAACTCGGCATGCCGAGCTCTACTTACATATGAGTACCAGCAAGTGTCATCTAATAACCCTGGAAGTTTATTTCATAAGTTTCAGTGGTAAGGTCTCTTATGTATAAACAAAATTAGCCCAAACTCGGCATGCCTAGCTCTACTCACATATGAGTACCAGCAAGAGTCATTGAATAACCCTGGAAGGTTACTTCATAAGTTGCAGTGGTTGGGTCTCTTATGTACAAACAAAATGAGCCCAAACTCGGCATGCCTAGCTCTACTCACATATAAGAACCAGCAAGAGTCATCGAATAACCCTGGAAGGTTACTTCATAAGTTCCAGTGGTAGGGTCTTTTATGTACAAACAAAATGAGCCCAAACTCGGCATGCCTAGCTCTACTCACATAAGAGTACCAGTAAGACTCATCGAATAACCTTGGAAGGTTACTTCACTAGTACCAGTGGTAGGGTCTCACTAAAACAAATAAAATGAGCCCCAACCTGGCATAACTAGGTCTACTCTTTTATGAGTTCCAGTCGCAACACTTGAATGGGATGGTATACCATCAGTCCATATAATCTTACCAGATTTCAACGCAAGAAACAAAATAATATCTAAATACCGAAATATATCCTGAATCAACATAATGGAAAAAATAAAGTAATAATGTCCATTTAGGTATATAAAAATAAGAAACTTATTTGTACGTAATTTGCACAGCCAGGCCTATAACACATAGATACATATCACAAAAAATTCTAAGTCTCAAAGTTATTTAGTTGAACTACATTTCCGCAAATTACCGTACGTAGTACGTACTGTTGCCGCCGTGTCGCTGTAGTGACGCAATTTTGTACCTACTAATTTTGTAAACGCGTCCTTAAAGATTTTGATTCTCATTCTTCGCTGTACCCCAAAGGTAGTTTAAATCAGAATAGGATAGGATAAAATATCAATGAAAGGTATACAAAAACTACCGGTTTCTGTAAATTTACGAGTGGGTGTATTATTTTAGGCCATGAAGGTTTGTTATAAATTGAAGGTTGTTGTTTTTTGGTAAAAGAGTTATCAAGTTCGTTATGGCTGTATGCACGAGTGCCTCTCAGGAAGGATTGTCGACGGGGTATGCTTCAGCAGACCAAAACCCGGCAGGGTGGCGCGTGTCTTTCTAGCTTCAGTTCGATTCATATGACTGTTTCTTAGGGCAGTCGAGGAAACTACGGTAGGTTTAGTGAGCAGACTTCAAATGCCCTTACACACCTTCACTATCAGCCGCAAACTTAAATTATATAGAGTGCAGGGCACTTTTAAGGCCTAAATCAGGTTTCTACTGCATTAGCAATGAAAAAGGTTAGCAATGTATGTATTTTGTTATTTATAGACAATGACAAAAACTTTTGAATTATTTTAATGCAATGCAACAGCATTATTTAGTGATATGCAGTATTCGTTAAAAACATATTTAACGCACTCCAACATAATCTTTTTACACAAAACATCTTCACATAATAATAGATTAAATGGTATCTATAAATATGTTGTCCTATCTATGGTACACTTTGAGGACTAAAAGAAAAATTAATTGAAATAAAATTTGGTTCGAGTCGCCATGAACCAAACCAAGAAAGAATAACAATCTCCGTTTTCGTACATCGAGGAGAAACAAGAAACCTCAAACCTCAACTTCAGGTAGTCGTTATTATAATTTTGTTAAATATTTCAAACTTCATATGTAAGCGGATGGATTTCCTTAAAATCATTATCTCACACCTACGCTTATAATGGAACTTAACCTGACACTGAGGTGACCTGTGTGGGCGTTTTACTCCTTAGCTTTTATAATTAGTCATACAGATAAGAATAGATAAGTATTATGTTTATGTATTCAGGCATAATATATATACAGACAGATAATTATCTATATGTATATATGAAATTCTTCCGTTACTGACTGACAGACAACGCACAGCCAAAACTATTGGACGCAAGAAGTTGACATGTGGCATTTTTCTTTGAGAGTGTAGAGAAGTAAGAGGATTTTTTTAAATTGCCATCGGCTCGAGCAGAAATGGGCAGCGGGCTTCCTTTAGCATAAGATACAATTTAAATGGTACGAACGATATTTTTTAAATATCCTTAGATAAAAAGTCGTTCTTATCTTTGCACACATCAATATCCACCAGGCTTTTCTAACGTAAGGCCTGGTGTACTGCAGCCTTTGGATATCATAGGATATGGATTTTTAGTTTGATAACGCGTAAGTAACTGGTAGAACTACTTATTGAAACTCACTAAAAGATAATAATATGCATCTTGCTGTCTTAGCGATAAATAAAATCTATTTCAACACAGCGTGGAACGATAGTTTAAAAAGTGGACCTTATGGTAATAGGTATCATTTCTAGTTTTACTACATTCTCTAATGATTTGTTTGGTGTATTTTCATTATTATGAGCACAAATTTCGTGAACCTAACAAGCAAGTTGTTCACAACATCCTCCATTTTCTTTAACGATTCTCGCCATTCGGATACAATCTACTTTTTTATTATATTTTCATGTATCAATACAATATAGAAACGATCGTGTGTATCGATGGCCATAACCATACTATTACAAAATATTATTATTTTTTGTTTCTTTTTCAAATTATTATTGTTATTATCACGTTTTATTTTTAGTAATTCTTTTGAAGTGGCACATGTAGTTTGCAGTTTGTTTGCACGGTATATTTTCTTTATTATTAGTGAACTGCTATTCTGTGAAAACTGCTTCTAGTTTTACATGCAAACACAATACCTGATACACAAAAAGCACATGTAACTAAAGGCTTCCCTAAAGCATCAATACTTATAGGTACGAACATAATATATTGAATACGTACCTATACGTACTAATATTTTTCTGTACAAATAGGTATCAAGCTAGAACCGAGAATGTTTTAACAGAAACTCAACTACACTACTCTATTCAGACATGGAATCAGTAAACTCGTGTTCGATCGTCGTTATATGTAAATTGCCTCAGCACAATAAGAAGCTATTTAGACTCGCTATCCTAGGTCAGGCTCCGGCGAGCACAAAGGAGTCAGATAACTTTAGCTAAGGCATCACAACAACTTACAAGCACTGAAGTTTAGCTGCTCTTGCAGCTTTCGACTCTATTGCTTTTGTGTAAATAAGACCTTTTAATACGAAACTATAAGTAGTAAACCTAGCCTACTTTAAAGAAAATGAAACGGTTTCCTTAAGATTTTTGAAATCGTCAGCCAAAGTTAATTAATTGGTTGATTTCAACAATACTCTTCATACTTTTAATAATAGCAATAATACTTTTAATAATAGCAAACTTGACTGGAAAATGATATCACTTTTAGATATAGAATTAGCCCGTATAAGGTTTGCTTGAAACGTTTTCTCACTGCGGTGAATTCCGATCCCCAATCCTTGTCAGTTTACTTAATGAAGATGAAATATAGTATCAATAATCTCCCGAAGATTGAATGTTTGATCCCGTGTCAGAGTTGACGAGTTCATACCCTGGAGATTGCTTTGTTGTGCAAAAGTGTCGCTATCAAGGGTTTAGTAAACATGCCCGTCATTTTGTCCCATACCCTCAACAGCCATGATTTGTCGACGACCCGCCTTTTCATCGTTTTTCGGTACATCCCAAAAATAGGTTAACGCTATTTGTAATGGATGTACCGTCTCACGTCGTAAATAAAATACATTGTGATAATAGATATGTGTCTGAAAATTTTATATACTTATATCAACATTTCTATTTATATTAGCAAGATTGCCGTTGGTACTTAAGAATTAAAATCCACGCATATAGGTTGCGGCAGTAATTCTAAAAAGCATCAGAGTCAGAATAAATTTCTGCTACATGTATCACGAAAAATACGAACATTTTTATTCTATACTATCTTTGTAAGACAAATTAAATTTGGCACGAGTTTCAAAACTTGATATTTTCGTCGCGGTATCATCTCAGAGGCTGCGGGGTTGATATGACGAAGATATTTCGCTTTTACTTGACATTCTTTGTAAGCAGCTTGTACAGACACTGCTCATGAATTTGACACAGCTCCGCACGTTCCTGGGAAGCTTACTTCAAGCTTCGTTTACTGAATACTTATTACCAAGGAGCTTATTACTGTTAAGTAAAAATCGAAGTCGAAACGCGTACCCATCAAGAGTTTTTAGTCAAATACGGTGAAAAATTACTTCAGAAACGGTAATGGTGCTCGGTATTTTGTATGCCAGGGTTTTAAGACTGTACTACTTTCACGTGGTGGCTTACTCGTAATGCGGTGGTGTTATGCTAGAGATTTTTAAGTGACACATTTTTGCATGGATAGTTGTCTTTGCTATTTTCATGAAATATACCGCAGTAGAATTCCTAACACTTAGAAGAAGCGATGGCTTAGTGGAGAGATCAATAGACTACCCCGTCATCCGCAGCGTGTACATTTGATACTTAAGGCGAGGTTGCAGTACTTTTTAAGATTTTTGAACGTCTGAAAGTCCCATGAACTATGATATTTTAATGAATAAAAATTAAAGTATAAAAGGTGAACATATCTTCTAGTAAATCGTAAAGATAGAAACACGATTTAGAATGATTGGCTCGATAAAAAAAAAGTCAAACATGGCACTAAATCACAATTTTTTAACGTCTACTGCTTAGAGATTCCATAATGAATTTATATTAAAGTATTATCAATAGAAACAGCTCTTTATTTTAAAATAAATGGTAAAAACAGATTTCGTAATTTCGTTATCATTTTTCTCCAAAATAAAAAATAGTCAAAATGTTGGCATTATATCGCTCGCCGGCCGTTCATCAGTGCCTGTCTAGGCGTGATTGAGGGCGGACGTATGTCGTTGCTTCGCAAAATCCCCCTCCACCCCCGCATGTACGTTTTCGCAAAAGTACAAAGTAATTCGTATTCCAAACTAAATCGTTCAAACCATAGACATACTAGTAAGAAACCGTAGACAGGTTACTGACAAGGTAACATGACGGAGCTTAGAGCGGTTTCAGATTAGCGTATTTTTCTGCGCGTACACGGTCGTTTCAGCATACGCGCTTACACGCGCGCTACATTACGAGCTTCAAAAAATCGAACGGGCATATTTCGGCGTGTTCGCTCGAAACGGTAATGACATCTTGTCAGTGTCAACATGGATTCTGACGGCTTGCGGCTATACGAGCTTAGAAGCGCGTCAACGCTCGTACGAGTTGCGCGTGTGCCAAAAGGCGAGCCTTTACGTGCCTACATGCGCTTCCAAAAACGAGCTTATACGCGCGTATAAAACGCTAATCTGAAATCGCCCTTACGAGTGGCACGCATCGCGAAAAGCGTACGCACACTAATATAAATATGTCAAAACGACACACTAAGAATTAGATAAGAAGTGTAAGTGAGATAGCACATCTAATCGCAAGCGCGAAATAGAGATAAACATATACTCTCTGGACCGAAGCGCATTGTGACATCATGCTGACCGTTTCACAAACAATAATTTGACTCAGATGCGACATGATCATTTTGTCTGTCTTGAGTAAATTCAATTCGCCTCAAAGTAAATTTGATTAATTCATTTAAGGTAGGGAAATAAAAAGTCGATGTGATTTATTTATAACATTTATTAAAAAAGTACATTTCATTCAATGGAAACCTAAAACAGTACGTTATTATAAAAAGTGTGCGCTGCGGACCCACCGTAGCCCTGGCAATACCCCTGGGGGTATGCTGGGTCTTTTAAAGCTTAACCTTACTCCTGGCTGAAATGCTCGTAGTGTTATACCAACGTGCTACGTGGACATTAAACTGAACAGTGTTATCTCTCGTATGATAATGACTTACTACTTACGTTTTTGTATTTTTAGACAAGCGAAGACAAGCGCTAGTACGATGATATAGTGCAACAAGGAGATAAATTAGAGAATAAAACGTTTAGGTATTACTGCTAATGGTTGTAATGCTTTGTATATTATAGGTATAATCTGTGGTACTGTTGAAGACCCGTCATCATCATCATCCTAGCGCTGTCGAATCATTCCCACTAGTTCTATTGAACAGTTCTATGATAGAACTAGTGATACTTTTTTCCCACTAGTTCTATTAGCTCAACTTGATGAGAAGAATAGAACTAATGGGAAACAGTTATAGGAAATTTACCACTAGTTCTATGTATGTTTTACAAGGGTAGTGTCACAACATCGCGCTCACATATCCGAATAAATAAGTATTTATAAAAATGTGTTAAACGAATGAACGTCTACAAAACAATTGAACATCTACAAAACAAATGAACGTCTACAAAACAAATGAACGTCTACAAAACAAATGACTACCAGAAAGTGATCAGCTATCAATAGTGATTGCAAAAAACAGGTGCATGCGATTTTCGACCTTATTGACAATTCATGACAAACTTTTTTTTGTTTTTCTCGCTTTCTGGCAATATTAGGGTAATAAAATTATAAATTCTGACTAATGTCAATTAGGTTGAAAATCGCATGCACCTGTTTTCTGCAATCACTATCGATAGCTGATCACTTTCTGTAAGTCATTTGTTTTGTAGACGTTCATTTGTTTTGTAGGCGTTCATTTGTTTTGTAGACGTTCATTTGTTTTACACATTAAACAAATGAACGTCTACAAAACATATTTATTCGGATATATGAGCGCGATGTCGTGACACTACGGATCATTCCCAGTAGTTCTATTGAATACCCTTGTAAAAACATAATATAGAACTAGACTGGGACATTTCCTATTACTTATCCCGTTAGTTCTGTTATCCTCATCAAGTTGTGCTAATAGAATTAGGACAGTTCTATCATAGAATTGTTCAATACTACTACTATACTGGGAATGATCCCACAAAATAGTAGAACTTGAAATTAACGAACTGAAATTAATAAACTAATTACACAACAATATTATCTGGGAGTACGGTTAAGCTTTGAAAGACCCACCATACCCCCAGGGGTACTGCCAGGGGTACGGTGGGTCGGAAGCGAAAACTGTGCAGTACAATCTACTTAGTTGTTAAATACTAAAAGGAGAAAAACAAGAACAATTGAATGGACTTTGATCATCTGTCAATGTTTGTAACTTACGTATGATTTTGTATTTCTATAATAATAATATATTGTGTTGATTCAGCCTCAAATCACTTTTATTACTTGACAAAAACACACATCAGTATTTTATTATTACGAATGTCCCACCAGGATACTTTGTTTTTTAGTCTTTGAACACGCACAATACTTCTGCACTGCACTGCTTCTCTTTTACACTCGCTAAATGCCAATTTTTTTATTCACTCTATTATTTGTGATACTGAATTTATTGTAAATTGAAAATAAAACGTAATATTGTAATACTCATGAATGAGAAGTGATTCCATAACTTTTAGTCATTTTCCTACTATAGTTTAACTACTTTAGCAAAATCTTATTTAGCCAGTTTTTAATGTGCCACTTTTGAAGTTCGCATAACTCATCTACGGTTTTTTACGCTGCGCTGTGGCACACGCACACACGAAACCCTCTCTCCCCTCCCCCCGCTCACTCGCTGACGCCACCGCCGTGTTTTAGTTTTTGCGCGGGGTGAGGTCGAGCTACGCACTGTACTGCAACCTCGCCTTAATGTGGTCTCAGCTTGGAACTCGTGCATTTCCAAATTAAAATTAGTGTATTTGTTAATTTTCACTAGCTTCTATCGGGTGGAATGACTGTTCAGTTTATGTTTAGCTATTTTGAATATCTATGATAGACGTAAGTCAGTGAAAATAATATCTCGATACTGGTCCTATCCGTACAATTGTACATTGTGCTGGTTTTGGTGTTAACTTTGGGTTGCGGAGGTCAAATTAATATGGCGGTTGCTCTGTACCAGACTTATTATTCTGTGAAATCTGTATTGACTAGGTCGATCATGGTGAACGTCTAACACTAACATCCTTTAGTACGGGAACAACTAAGAGAGACTTCTAAATAATAGAATATTACAGGATGAAAATCAAGTTAGAGAACATTATTCTATGTCTTATTCACTGAGACAAATGTGTAGTGTGACGGAAATCTCGAAGACGCCGTCTATTATTTTACGTACATATCGTCGCATCACTTATTGAAACTTTTATGCATCAGCCCGCTTTATGATGATCCAGTACTAAAACCAAGTTGTAAATTCGCTAGACGTGACCAGAGATTACTTACAAAAATATACTGCGTTCCTCGGCTTTAGGACTCACATAAAAGGAAGCCTCATCATCATCAGCCTATCGTAGTCCACTGCTGGATATAGGCCTCTCCAATGGCACGCCACGCCACTGAGCCCGATTTTTGGCTCTTCGGGTCCAGCCGCTGCCAGCCACTTTGCGTATATCGTCACTCCATCTAGCCGGAGGGCGTCCTACACTACCTTTGCCAAGGCGCGGTCTCCACTCTAGAACACGACTACTCCATCGATTATCGGTTCTGCGACAGATGTGACGAGCCCATTGCCACTTCAACGTGCTAATTCTCTGAGCTATGTCGATTACCTTGGTTCTCTGTCGGATCACTTCATTACTAATTTGATCCTTCAGAGAAACACCGAGCATAACCCTCTCCATAGCTCGCTGAGCGACCTTAAATTGGTGGACTAGTTGCACCGTCAGTGTTCACGTCTCGGTTCCGTAAGTCATAACGGGTAGGACGCACTCGTTGAAGACTTTTGTCTTAAGGCTTTGCGGTAAGGATGACGAAAAGACTCGATGGAGTTTCCTATATGCTGCCCAGCCGAGCTGTATTCTTCTGGAAGCCTCGTTCTCGAAGTTGTTTCTACCCAACTGCAAGGTTTGCCCAAGGTAGACGTACTCCTGAACAACTTCGAGAAGGACCCCATTTAGGATAATCGGTTCCGGAGAGACATGTTCATTGAACATTATCTTGGTTTTATCCAAGTTCATCCGGAGACCGATGCGAGCAGAAGAATCAGCCAGGCTGCTCAGCATATACTGCAAGTGTTGCATGGTTTCAGCTACGATAACGATATCGTCTGCAAATCTTAAGAGTGAGAGGTACTCGCCGTTTATGTTAATACCGCGTCCTTTCCAGTGCAGCGTCTTGAACATATCCTCCATTGCATTTGTGAACAATTTGGGAACATCCCCTTGTCTCACGCCTCGATGCAGGTGGATAGGTTCAGACTGCTGGTTCTGTACTTGGACGGTCATAGTCACGGCATCATACAGACCTCTCAGCACTTGGACGTATCGCCAAACGCTAAGCACAGGAGCTGATTATACTCCTCTGTCTTCTGTATAATCTGCCGCACTGTGTGGATGTGGTCTATGGTGCCATATCCTCCTCGAAAACCGACCTGTTCGGGCGGCTGAAACTCGTCCAGTCTACGCGCGAGACGGTTTGTGATGACCCTGGAAAACAGCTTATAGACGTGGCTCAAGAGCGAGATAGGTCGATAGTTCTTGAAAAGAGTTTTGTCTTCCTTTTTGAAGAAAAAACGACTATGCTCTTGCTCCACGCCCTTGGAGTTCTTCCCGAGAACAGGACAGAATTAAATATGCGTTGGAGCTGCACCAGTATAGGTTTTCCACCTGCCTTTAGCAGCTCCGTTGTAATTCGATCTTCCCCGGGGGCTTTTCCATTTTTAAGCTGCCCCAGGGCCACCACAATTTCGTCTTGGCTGACGTATGGCAACTCTTCCGTGAAGTGGCTGGTTAAAGTGGCTCTTGGATCCTCGGAGTCGGGTTGGGGACGGGACGTTTTCGAGGTGTAGAGGTTGCCGTAGAAGCTCTGAACCTCCGCAAGAATCTCCGGCCTAGAAGTGGTGACTTTCCCATCTGATGTGGTCAGCTTCGTCAGATGACTTCGACCTAAATGCCGAGTAAAAACTTTTGACCCCCGATTTCGCTTGATCGCATCTTGAATAGAGCGTGTATAGGAGCTATGGAGGTCGCGTCTTACCAGCTTGAAGATCTTTTTATTTAGATCTGACGACGTGCCCGCCGGGTTTTCTCGTCGCGTCTCTATTAGCTGCAGAGATTCTCGCGATCTGCTGCCGGTGTGCTGCGTCTTAAAGAGTTTCGTCCCCCCATCCCGAAGGAATTCCACCACTTTATCGAGTTCCTGGTCTGTATCAGCGTCTATTGCGGGTTCCAAGGCAGCGAACCGGTTTTCCAGTTGTAGCTGGAATGTTTCAGATCCAACCACGGATTGGAGGAAATTTGGCCGGAGCATAAACTTCATAAGGCGAACGCGTTCAAGCTTATAATCGATATTCGGAGTGCCTCGTACAAGTCGGTGATCCCTAAATATTCGCCTTTTGTCCCACATATTGAAGTCTATCTCATTTTTTGTCATAGTGTCGGGGCTTCGCCACGTCCACTTCCTTTGAGGCTGCTTCTTAAAGAATGAGTTCATTAAGAACAGCCCCTCCTTCTCTAAGAAGTTGACGAGCATCTGCCCCCTATGATTTCTCCTACCAAATCCGTGTGGTCCTAGTACCGATTCGCCGCAAGTATGTACTCCCACTTTGGCGTTGAAGTCCCCCATGACAACATTAAAGTGGGCCTTTTGGGTGTGTGTTGTGTAAGGCCCTGGAAATATCTCCGTACATTTCCTCTACTTCATCATCCGAGTATGCCGAAGTCGGTGCATACACTTGGATAACCTTGAGAGTATATCTCTTGGTGAGTCTGATCACAAGGTATGCTACCCTTGTCGACACACTGGAGATTTCTAAAATGTTGTCATAGCCTAATGGACCAGGAACCCTACCCCGCCTTGGGAAGGCTGGTCTCCCCCCCTGAAGTACATAAGATGGCCTGAATCTAGGGTAACAGTATCCCCTTCCTCTCTCCGGACCTCGCATAATCCCAAAACATGCCACCTTATGTACTTCCTCTTCTAGTTGTGCCAGATGTTCGTCGAGCCGTAGCATGCGTCCGTTATACGTAGCCATGGTCAGTCGGTGTTGGCGGCCTACCGTAACCTGGGAATTCATCGCACCCCCTGCCCCGCCGTTACCATGTACGCCGTGTTGGCCAGGAATAGCGGGGCGACCGGGAACTGGGAGCCGGGTCGTTGTATTGTTCGAGATGAGATTGTGAATTTCTGAGTAGTTGTATAGAATAACGCAACTTGAACAGAATTTGCTATAGGTTTTAGCTTGGCGATAGTAGATAATTTTTTTACGTGGTATTGTTATTTAATAGAATTGAGGTACAAATAAAAACATTGGTGGTAGTCCCGTAGCATAAGTTTGCACCGATGTAACCAACCGATCGGATAAGAAGTTCACGGTAGTTCAATATGCTTCGGAAATTGTAAAAACGTTGTACACGTTTAACCATATGACGAACTTAGAGCTTTAATTTTTGTTTAAACATAACATAACATAACTTCACGCCTTTTATCCCCGAAGGGGTAGGCAGAGATGTATTACACACCAACGTTTCGCCAGTTATGTTTAGGTCCATATTACGATAATTAACATTTTTAATACACACATAACTTCAAAAAGTCAGAGGTGTGTGCCCGGGGTAACTGGGGATCGAACCCGAGACCATCGTCTCGGCAGTCCGTTACATACACCACTGGGCTATCGCCGCTCGTACAACATGAATAATAATTATGCTTATATTTTTGTGTGTGAAACAATTGTATATAAGCATTTTCCCACACGTGAATAATACTAACTTTTTACATAAATGAATTATTTTCAGCCAAATGTGTCTGGCGGACTCCTGAAGACTAGAATAGACTGACACGACATTAGGCCGGGTTTCAATTTGCGCTACCCATGCACTTATTCGTAACATCCTGCTGACTCACGCTGACCAGCTTCATAACTAATTCTTTTGTGTAAAAAATAATAACTATGCGTACTGTCCAGGCTAATAATTATAGGACTGCTGTCGTATAGCACTGCCAAATCATTCGTCTAATAAATGGTAAAATTGAGTCAGTCCTCATTCTGGCCTAGACATGTGTTTTCGACGTAATATTATTTGACTGTGGTAATATTATTAATAACAGAATAGACACGAACGTCATTTTCTAAATTCAAATTTTAGCCTTCCTTCTAGGTAAATAAAATTATTCTGAGGTACACCGTCTTTTATTTTAGCTAAGCTCTTTACTTATTGTATCGTATTATAAAATTATAAAATCTACGTATAAAATACGCATATCCATAAGCATCTGAGCCATAATTCACAAACTAGGCTTTTTTTTTTTGTTTTACGAGGTGGAAAATCCCTTCGGATCTCCGACTCTTGGGGGAAATAAGAGCCGGAGTATGTGGTGTTTCCACTAAAAACCACCTCGAATTCTCATGTACCCCTGTGTCGGAGGGTAGGGCATCGCCAAGGCATTCGTCGCCACCCTCCAACGGGCATTGGCCCGCCAGATGGTTAGGCGGGCCCCGAACAAAACCCCCTTGGCGGCGGATTAAGGTGTTGGGCTCCGCCGCCAAAACACCCAGCGGCCGCAGAGGATAGGGAGGACGGCAACGCAACACCGCATCTCCTCTTCCTCTGCGGCCCCACCGCGACGCATCGAATGGTGCGCCCCCATTTGGTCGCGGGAGATAGGGCGCGCGGCAACGCAACACCGACACGCCTCTCCTCCCGCGACCGCACCCGACTGCGAGGGACAGACAGAACTGTCCCCCGCACCCGCACCGTTGGACGCATCCTGCGCAGGCCCCTCCAAGCCCACGTGGAGCGTCCCCTCCTGGATCCCTCTTAGCTTCACCGCGGGTGACTAATCCACGGTTACTGAGCCCCCCCACCACGACAAGGTAGAGATCCCACGGGGGGGACAAACTAGGCATTGAACATGTAGAACGTAATTAATTTAACAAATCTCAACTGGCACAAACTTGTAGACAGCAGAAAGCCGCTGCGATCAATTTTTTCTTAGAAATTTGAGATTATTTATGTATTAGTTACAAATACTGCATAACTTTTATCCCTGAGGTAGTAAAATGAAATAACTTAATAAACTGGTGTAATATGATATTCGACTCGACGGAGTGGCTGAAATTTAATTTCCCACTCAACATTTTTTTCCAAAACATCTTCACAAGTATTTCAATAAGCTAATAAATAGAACGCAAGTTTGACCTGCAATCTTGGAGGTTTGTGTACAACATTTATAAGAAGCCTGTTTGCGTTTTTAAGAAATCTTATTCTAGAAATATAACTACTTTTAGTAGCGTCTTATAATATAAATGCTTGCGCGCTTGAATTTTCTTTTTGTTATATTACGGAAACTCTATATATATAAAAGAAAGTCGTGTTGTTTACACTATTTATAACTCAAGAACGGCTGAACTGATTTGACTGAAAATTGGTGGGGAGGTAGCTCAGAACCAGGAAAAACACATAGGATACAATAAAATGCAAAATATAATCTGGGGGGGATTTTAGAGGGGGTCGAAGTTTGTAGGGACAAACCTCCTACATATTGACAGTAATAACGCATGCGCTGTAATAATTGAGTTGCTGCGCATGTGCTACATCTGTCAGTACTGTCACATTATACATTGACATAATTATGATGCACTGTCATTACTTCGTTCGCTTTTAAGGTTCGTTAATAATAATTATTGTAACAGCCTTGGCTAATCCCTACTAATATTAGGCTTCGCCCGCGTGGAAATCGGTATCCCTTAAATATCCCTTTCTGTGGCCTTGATAATGTAAAATAACATAATGATCGGTTGATGAAACTCACACTCATATTTATGTTTCTTACTTACTGTATTAGAAAAGTAGTAACCTGTACCTGCCACCTCAATTCTTAGCTCTTTCTTTTAATAAATACTATCTGGCCGGATTACATAATTATTAGCTAATTTGAATCTTTGCACTCAAAAAGTAACACTCGAATAGTAAATCTACGATGTTCTACTATCTATACTAATATAATAAAGCGGAAGAGTTTGTTTGTTTGTTAGAACGCGCTTATCTCAGGAACTACCGGTCGGATCTGAAAAAATAATTTGTATACGATAGCCCAGTTATTCCGAAAGGCTGCAGGCTATATAACATAACGCTTCGACCCTTTGGGCCGGGCAAAAGGCTAAAAAGGCTAAAAGATAATGTCGGCTAATCTCAGGAACTAACAGTCGGATTTAAGAAATTGTTTTTGCCTATGATAGCCCAATTATTCCGAAAGGCTATAGGCTATATAAAATTACGCCACAACTTTTAAGGGCCAGACAAAAATAATAAAATCGTCAAACGAGAAGGGGGAGGGTTGGGTCAAAGGCAAAAATAATAGGACACAATCTATGTGGGTATCGTTTTCGAGATTTTCGGGACGCTGATTAATAATATGAAATTTATTTAGTGATCCAAGATGGCGGACGGGAAATCAAAGATGGCGGATGAGAAAATTTAAAAAATCAATATGGGTATTGCCTTCGATATTATAAGGGGTGGGGAATCGAAATACAACATCTATTTCGTGATCAAAGATGGCGGATGGGAAACCAAAGATGGTGGATGGGAAAATATAAAAAAATCAATACTGGTATCGTCTGCGATGTTAAAAGGGATGGGGAATCCAAATACAACATCTATTTCGTGATTCAAGATGGTGGATGGGAAATCAAAAATGGCGGATGGGAAAAATTACAAAAATCAATATGGGTATAAAGGCTATAGGCTATATAAAATTACGCCACAACTTTTAACGGCCAGACAAAAATAATAAAATCGTCAAACGAGAAGGGGGAGGGTTGGGTCAAAGGCAAAAATAATAGGACACAATCTATGTGGGTATCGTTTTCGAGATTTTTC
The DNA here is from genome assembly GCA_944739405.2 of Euclidia mi. Classification (NCBI taxonomy): domain Eukaryota; kingdom Metazoa; phylum Arthropoda; class Insecta; order Lepidoptera; family Erebidae; genus Euclidia; species Euclidia mi. Next base: position 44,496,927 of record OX123189.2, read on the forward strand.
GGGACGCTGATTAATAATATGAAATTTATTTAGTGATCCAAGATGGCGGACGGGAAATCAAAGATGGCGGATGAGAAAATTTTAAAAATCAATATGGGTATTGCCTTCGATATTATAAGGGGTGGGGAATCGAAATACAACATCTATTTCGTGATCAAAGATGGCGGATGGGAAACCAAAGATGGTGGATGGGAAAATATAAAAAAATCAATACTGGTATCGTCTGCGATGTTAAAAGGGATGGGGAATCCAAATACAACATCTATTTCGTGATTCAAGATGGTGGATGGGAAATCAAAAATGGCGGATGGGAAAAATTAAAAAAATCAATATGGGTATCGTCTCCAATATATAAAGGGATGGAATCTAAATCCAACATCTATTTCGTGATCAAAGATGGCGGATGGGAAATGAAAGATGGCGGATGGGAAAGTTTAAAAAAATCAATAGGTTATCGTCTCCGATGTTTTAAGGAATGGCGAATCCAAATACAACATCTATTTCGTGATCAAAGATGGCGGATCGGAAATCAAAGATAGCGGACGAAAAAAAATTTTAAGTACCGTCAATATGGATATCCTCTCCGATGTTTTAAGCTATGAGCAATGCAAATACAACATATATTTCGTGATCAAAGATTGCAAATGGGAAATTGAAGATGGCGGACAGTTTTTGTTGCGTCATCTATCTATATATATAGGTATACATATAAAATTCAATCTTCGTTTGTTTGTATACCTTTGTAAACTCTGAAATTTTAGATTAAGCATTGGTGGATTTGGTAACTTTGTTCAGAATTTCCCGGAAAAGTGATTTGAAAAAGAAAAGAATAAGCAAAAAGACCTTTAAAAGGCGATACAGGGTTCGCCGGGACAGCTAGTAGTACTATAAATTATACTCATTAAAAGTTTTTTTTTATAGTATAGGCGGCAAACGAGCAGACGGATCGCCTGATGGTAAGCAATTACCGCCGCCCATGGACACAAGCAACACCACAGGAGTCACAAGTGTGTTGGCGCCCCTTGGGGTTGGGAAAAGGGATAGGATGAGGAGTGGGATGAGGGAGAAGGATTAGGGGATAGGGCCTCCGGCACTCTCACTCACCGAACGAAACGCAACAGTTTAAGTACTGTTACTTTACGTCGATTTTCTGTGAGAGGGTAGTACTTCCCCGGTCGAGCCGGCCCATTCATGTTGAAATCAGCAATGCTCTACTACCTGTTATACTCATTAAAAGTCTCATATAAAAGTCAGTTCAACAGACTAAATTCATTTTAGACTAATGAAGGATACTTTTGTGTCAGGGCTTGCTATTTTGTGAAAACCCACAGCGATTTTAAACAGAAGAGAAATGACTGATGCCGACTGAATTTTATTGTTCACAATATAAAAAAGTTATATGATTGTCGGTTAAACTAACTAAAATTTCATAAAAATATATAACAATTCTATCAGCCCATGCTTTATACGTTGCTTTAATAACAAGGGTGTTTTCCAAATTATGAGTATCGAAACATATTACCTGAGTATTCTTCTTTCTTTTATTTTTTGTGTGTATTTGGCCGACTTTTGTGTGGATGTTTTCAGACCCCTTCTGAGACTAGCACCGGGACCGACAGCTTTACGACCTTCGAAATACGGTAGCGCTTTGACGTAAATGCCACACGCGGTCACCCAGCCAAGTGGCGACCTGTACAAGCTGCCTGTGTGCTTAACATTAACGCCCTACCACGAACGGCAAGCCCAGTACCGCTATGAGCGCTACCCGAAAATGTATTGCCGAAACATTTTGAAGTATCTCAAAATTAATTACATCAACAAATCGGATGAAACTCACATGAATGCAATCGTAACCGGTTTTTCCTTATCGTTTCTTTCACTTTCAGAGATCGATGTGAATGAAATACGTATGGGTGACAGCTGCTTACATTCCTCTTATGAATGTCAACAGAATGACATGGGTCGGCCAGTGCTTCAGTATGATAGACTGATGGCTTGCCGCTAGATAGTGATGCCGTATTGCTATTTAACCTCTGGAAAGAACAGTAGAAACAGGATGTGATATGGGTACAATCATAAAATAGTATTTTCTTTTTTTAAGATAGTATTTTATTTTGCTGGCTTTAAAGATATAATTTGGAAAAATGAATATCCAGAACTTGAGAGAACTATCACGGTTTTTTCAAATTTTCTGACGTCTCGGAAGTTTTATTCGGTCAGAACTTTTTAGTTCATAAATATTTTTAATGAGTTATTTTTCAGCGTTTGTTATTCGGAGATTCTTTTGAATAGGCAGCGATAGCATAGAGGAGATACCAACTGACTGTCATGCAGAAAGTACCGGGTTTGAATCCACAGCGCGCACTTCTGGCTTTACGGAGTTATGCGCGTATTGGATTGTTAGTTATCGCCTGCCCCGTGCCTCGGAGAACACGATTAACCGTAGGTCTCAGCTGTTGTAAAGATCTTTAGCAGTCGTTATTTATTTAGTAATTACAAGGAATACACATAACATGCGAGAAAATAATTATCACAATTGTTATCTTTGTGTTTTTTTTTATGGTAATAGGCGGCAAACGAGCAGACGGATCACCTGATGGTAAGTAATTACCGCCGCCCATGGACACAAGCGACACCACAGGAGTCACAAGTGCGCTGCCGCCCCTTGGGGTTGGGAAAAGGGATAGGATGAGGAGTGGGATGAGGGAGAAGGAATAGGGAATAGGCCCACCGGCACTCTCACTCACCGAACGAAACGCAACAGTTTACGTACTACGTCGATTTTCTGTGACAGGGTAGTACTTCCCCGGTCGAGCCGGCCCATTCATGCTGAAATCAGCAAGGCTCTACTACCTTGATAATTTGTAATTTTAAACATTTTTGTGTGTTTAAATACATAAAATATTTATTTACACAAACCTCACTATCACATGAATAGACTATAAATCTTTTTATAATAATTTTATAATAACTTAAATATTTCAAGTAACTTAAATATGTCTTAAAATTAAAATTTGTAATTGTTTTCTCATTTACAGTAGAGTCGGAGAGTTGTAGGGAGTCAGTACCTCTGAAAACGCCATAACATCATGCTATCCCTTTGGTTATACTAGTAATCCGACCCTGGGTTCCACCTGGGATAACGCTAGGAAGATAATGTTTACCTATTATTCGGAGTTAATATAAAAATAATATGATAAAATCACTTTAGAAATTGATTTTGCCGTATGTAATCAACATTTAATCATTAATCTGTTCTGAATATACCTATTATATATCTCGGCTTGTAACTTCAGTTTAATTTACATGTTATAATTTATCGAAATTGAAAGAATTAAGTCAATTAACTAACGATTATGTTGTCTGTAGTTCAGATTATCAAGTAATTATCTTCTATCGAAATACAATTTTGATACCAATTGCTTCTATTACCTATTATTTTGAACTATTGGTTATTGACCTAATTCATATTTTCTAATTTTTGGTACTGGTCATATTATCATTAAATAAGAAGTCAATAAAAATGAATATGTAATTACGTATATATAGTGAGTATGTAAGATAACTCGCAGGGGTTAGAACGTTATTTGTAATCTCATCTGAGCTCCTTCAAATATTTTGATAGTCATCCTTAACGACGAGTAGTTTGTTAAATGTTATTGCACGGATTCTATCTTAAGTGTCTTCCTAGCTGGATGCCTCGATTGTACTTAATGGTCAGTTATATAATCTATCTGGAATTAAATTAACTGAGCACTTATCTAGCTATGAATCATGTTGAATTTTGTCACGTTGACATTCGTCTAGTTGGCTTGGTCGACTAGTATAAACGTCTATATACCGTTAAACAGAATTAGCTTCATGAAATGAATTTTAGATACTTACAACTAGGCTAACAACAGCCTAGAACCTTTTATTTTCAATCTAGGTCCCCTGGTGATTTTCTAAGAGCTGCTTGTAGGCTACTAAATTACAATTCCATTAGTTCGACATTTTCACGAAATATTAAATAGTTTGAATAGATAAAACGAATTGCAAACTGAGATAGCGAACTCGTACTAAGTGGCCTTTTAGAACGTTTGCCATCTTTATTATAAAAGAAGTAAAACTTTTAAACGCACATTTCGCACAGTAAATCTCTCCTGTTAATAATTGTCCTGTTTTCCTTCTACTCTAGTCCCAAAGCTGTTTAGTTAAAATACTAAAAGGTTTTAGTACGTTCCAAAGAAAATCTCAAGTTGTTAGTTAAATTCAAATTGGAAAACTTTTAAGATTTATGTTCACAGTTTTAAGACACCTATTATATCTCCTGTATTATTTACATGTGTTGGGTGTTTATTGTAAAGCTCTGGTGAGGCTGGCGCCCCGATACAGTCGCAATGCAGTTTCATTACGTATTTAATACGTTAGAGGAAACCTTAGTTTTTTGTACAACTGAGTCCATTCGCTTACGTGAGAATTATGCTTGCACGTTGACTATAAGGCATTGAAATTTCCTTTAGGATGAATCCTATGGTCCATATAATAAATTATTTCATTATTTTTATCGACTGTTTACGAGAACTTTACGTGGATGTGTGTGTGTGCTTTATGTTGCGAACTACTTGAGTGTTGATGTTTATTTTAGAAGTGAACACTGGTTTTGAGTTAATTCACAGAATTTTGGTGCTTGCTGAGGTGTTGCTGACTTATTATTATTAAATTATCTCACGTAATCGATGTGTAAAGCCCATAATCATCCAACTATTCAGCTCATACATCCTATCCGTTGTTTCATGTAAATAACATATTATCTAAAACATTGTTCCCGTTTCACTAACCCAATTTTACAACTGATAAACACTCGGGTTGGGAATCAATCCTATAATGAACGGGTAATAATTGCGTAAACACACAAATACATGCAACTTGTACAATCGGGATTGGGAAACAAAGGGTTGATTTTGGACATGGCACGTATCATGGGAAAAGTTTCTTATTTTGCAAACCTCACAACAGTTTGCGCGGGACTCACTTTTTCGTCTGAAAGGGTAACCGAAGTTTCAATTTGTATGGCTGTAACTTTATTGCTTTCAATGGACGGTGTCCATGAAATTATAATAGCACCTTAGAATGTACTTGAAAATAATCGTCATTATTTTGTAGGTTTAGGTATTATGAAATTGTATAGCCTGACTCTAAAGAGTTAGGTGATTAACTAGAGAGATTGTATACTTATAACTGTATATTATGTCCTTTCAAAATTCTATATGCCGTCATTCGATGTTATAACCGTAAATGAGTCGTGTTTTATGAATTTCGGTTGGGGCGCTACGGCGCTAGGACTTAATTTTTTTTTTGCCAAAAGGTGTTATTTTTGCAAATGGTTTATTTTCTCGATTCTATCGCACCTAAATATAAGGCTAAAAGTGTCTCGCCTTTTTTTGTCTTCGACTAACCGTTTGTCGTAAAAACGATGTGGAAGGGATCCATAGGTTAGAACTGTGATCAACTACGCGCGAACCGAGCGAGCGAAGCGAGCGGTGCCGCGGCAGCGGCCGGCGTGCGCTACCCCGAAATTGACATTTATTTTTTATTACACTTGGTAAATGTTTCTTTCTGAGTATGAGTGAAAATATTATGGTAATTATGTGTAGGAATAAAAGCGTTATGATAAAAAACAGTAGGAGTTTAAATATATTTATTTACATGAATGATATTGTTAATTAAAATTTTCGAAAACATGAGTGTTATGAACATCGCCGGTTGCACTAAAAATTGTATGAAAGAAAACTTTACGGCCCGGCCACGGCGCACAGCGGCGGCGGCAGCGGCGAGCGTTTTCGATGTACATCGCGCGCTTTACTCCGCCGCGGCGGCCGATGACGCGTTAGTGCTCAATCAGACTGCACTAGCGGGTGCGGGCGCGGGCGCGGGCGCTCGGGTCTTAGCGTCTGCATATTCACAGTGCCGAGCGAGCTTCGAGCGTCATTGCACATGTGTTTGGTCGTTCTCAAACTTTGAGCTGCTACGTATTTATTTAGAAGACATGGATGAAGATTTGGTTTTATTAATGGAAAATTCATACTTAAAATGGAAATTGCTTTATATGAAGTTTGGCACACATGACTTAAATAAAGGAAGAGAAAGGTTTGGAGAATTTTACGTATTATACGCTGATTTACGGACGAAACAATTGTTTTATTTCTTCCCATAATTAGTTTATGGCTGCCCTATTTAAATGTTGCGGATGTTTACTTTGCCAAATATCTGTGCGATGTTGTACTGCAGATATAAATTCTTCAGTATTGATGTCCATGATTGACGACACTTCGGCGGGTAAATCAAAATGGTTTAGAACCACACGCGTAGTCACCTAACAGACGATATATCACTGTGAACGATACGGGCGGACTGAGCCATTAGAAACACCCGCGCCAGCCGCGCGCGCGCCCCGCCACATGAAGACGCGCGGCTCGCGCGCGCACTGTGAACGCAAAGGGCGTCTGCATGTTTGAATTACAATGCTTGATTTTACAATGTTTGAATTACACGCGCCCGCGCTAGCACCCGCGCCAGCCTCCACTCTGAAAGAGTACTTAGAGTAAACGCGCCATGTACATCGAAAACGCTCGCCGCTGCCGCCGCCGCTGTAGGCCGTGGCCGGGCCGTTAGGATGAAAAATTTTAGGAAGAGTGATCATTCAGATTACAAATCATTAGGAAGAACAATTTCGGGTAAAGAACTTTAGGTGAGCCAATATGGACCCAGATATTATCACTATCAATGTGTTTTTTTTAAGCGTTCATGAAGCAAACGGGCTTAAAAAGCAGGTTGAAAGAAAAAGTCTCCTTGTTTATTTAAAATGTTAAATAAAATTTGTTACCAAAGCCTGATTATACTTTAAAGCATACGCACAGTAGAACTTTTACTTTCTTTTAATTTTGCTGCAACGTTTTCTATACAGGGTGCCTTTGCTTAACTTAGTGTAAAATCCAATAAAAACGCAATTTATTCTTAAAAGCAAAGTAACATTGTAACTCCAAAACTTTTGTATCAGATTCATATTTGGTCTTCGCAATAATTATGATCATGTATCAGAATTTCGTAATAAACTCAAGTGGCTCCCAATTCGTTTTCGCAGGAATACTCATATTCTTACATTATTGTAGGTATAATGTTTTATTCGATCCTAACACTCCCTTGTATCTCAAAGAATGTTTTAAGTTCCTCCATGACACACATGCAAGGTTTCAAAGGTCGTCAGAGAATTTGAGGCTGCAAATGCCAACGCATTCAAAAAATTACTACAGTAAATCCTTTTCTGTCCAGGCAGTGCGCTTGTCGAATGCGTTGCCTCTCGAAATTAGGCAAGCAAAGTCAATAGACATATTTAAAAAGGCTTTAAAACAGCATTTCCTATCTAGTAACTAGTCAGTGTCAATAGCGTATTGTAACTATAATAAGTATCTATAATGTGATATGTATGTAGGTATGTATGTACCTATGCATGTATGTATATTATATATGTTTCTATTTACGTAATATATGTATGTTTATCTGTACTTAGCAAGTAACTTTATTACTACATCATTTTATAATTATATTTCCCTTATCTATTTCTTTCCGTCCAAAGGTTGCCTGGAAGAAATCGCTTTTAGCGATAAGGCCGCCCATTGTGCATTATATTTGTAAAGTTCTTCTTTTTCTCTTGTAACTCTGTAATGTGAGTTGTGGTGTACAATAAAGAATTATCTAATCTAATCTAACATTGAAACGAAAATACGCTTCATTATTGAATAACTGATTAAAAACTTCTTACATGCTGATCTGGTCATGAATGAAATGTTGAGTGCATTTGTAGATGTATTTATTTTATATTCCACGTCTTGAGAAATGACGGCAAACGAGGAGTACCTATTGCTTCTTGGTCATTTTGACGGTATAATAAATCAACCGAGCATCTTGACTTGCTCGAAGTATATGTATTTCTTTAAATTAGCAATGTGAACGTGACAGTTTTTAGACTGACGGAGTAAAATTTGCTTTTTGAATGTACTTAGAGCCTTGTGTTTACAAACATGGATTTCACCAGGCTTTACAAGTTCAAAAAGCCACTCAGACATACACGAAATTGCCCACGTATGATTTTCGTGGCCTTTAACTTAATTAGCCAAAGTCGATAATTAACAAGTTTGCGTGTTCAATTTTGAAATCAATAGACCAATAATGTCCATTATTTTAACATCTACCGCAAAAATGGCGCATTAGTTAAGTATTTTGTTTCAGAGGCAATAAGGTGAACTAGTAGATGACTTGCAATTCCTGGACTGCAAGAACTACAATGAAAATATCTAATATATAAAATTCTCGTGTCACAGTTTTCGTTCCCATACTCCTCCGAAACGGCTTGACCGATTTTGATGAAATTTTTTGTGCTTATCCGGTATCTATGAGAATCGGCCAACATCTATTTTTCAAAAAAAAAAAGAAAAAATAAATTTTGCAAAACAACGTTTGCCGGGTCAGCTAGTTACGTTATAAATATTAACGTGTATAGATTTTAGTTGAATTAAAATAAAGTAGTAATTTATAGTAATAACCAGAAAAGAGGCCTGTCGAGACCCTGGACGAGTTCATATACGCTTTTCGTGTTACCATGATCCCAAAAGCAAATTTTGCCATGTACCTACTCTTCAAACTATTTATGTTTCATATGATTTCGGCAGAAACTCTCACAGTGCCTTAAACAGAAACTAAAAATAATGAACGAGACGGTTCTAAACCACATTATAATTGAATATAAAAGCCGTTCTGCGGTAAAAGCGTTGTAGTATTAGGTATGAGAGATATTTTAAAGAGAGGAGTGCTTCCAACAGAGGGAGATAATGCGTCGGTTAACGGAGTGCCGACAGTGCAGCCACGGTGCGACGCTAAGCGACTTTTACCATTACTGGATTTGTAAACGTGAAAAATAAACGTGTTTATATCAAACGTGTCACTTTTAGTGTTACTTTCAAATAGTTCTAGAACAGCCAACTTGGGTGAGTACGTTTGGAATTGCGCACTGGTAGTTTGGAAAGTCTGTCTGTTTTGGCTACTGCGGCAATTTTTGTTTCAACAGAAGTAAAGAGTAGCTGGTTTTGATTTTTTTGCATCCAATAGAATAAGATGAGATGACATAACTGTGTCAATTTAAACTCACGCATCAAAAAGTACTCCGTAAAAACTTACGGAGTAAAAGCAAGCAACAAACAAACGTTTGTCGAGGTGTTGGTGATTTTGAAACTACGTAGTCCTCGAAAAAGGAGATCACCTTCACTTCATACAAATTTGGGCTGATTCTAAAAGTGCCGACCAACTGAAATAAACTTGATATTATTATAGTACGAAATAAATACTTTTTATTACTACAATAATTAAGTTCTAAGTGCAGTCTGTGCGATAATATTGGAGCTCAAAATTCTGTTCTGTCAGTGAAATAAATTCTAACTAATGACATATTTCGCCTAAAATAATGTGCAAGATGCAATTTAAAAAGGTATTCGGTAAAGACAGGTAGTACGGCAAGAGCGAGATAGCACTATACGCAGCATCTAGAGAGGTTGGACTAGTAATAGAGACCGCATTAAAATAGCAACCTTACCCAATATATGCACTTCACTCTGACTTATGATTTTTTTCTCATGTAAGAGAAAGATAAATCTTCCGTCCGTTAACTAAAACCACGTTAACCCCAAAAAGTGATTTTAGAGAAAAACGTAAAAAACGCGGGAATCGTTGTTTCTAGAAAACTATTATACATAAATCAGTGATTGTTAAATATTATTTAACCAAATATTTGCCAGCGTCATTTAGGATATTTCTTGCTCAGAAATGTGCTTAAAATTATATAAAAAACAGTTTTTTTTAATTAAATAAATTTCCTTATCATCAAAATTTATATTTCAGTTATCATCAACAAATACAGCAATTTGTAAAATTTATATGCACAGCCTTGATTATTCTTCTAATCTTAATAAGCAATGAATAGCTAAAAAAGTATATTTTAAGGCCCTATTTCCATAGTGGCTATTTAATATATTATATTTGTGTATAATAGACAGTTATAATATTTTCAATCACATAGTCATCATCATGTCAGCCTAGAGACGTCCACTGCTGGACATAAGTCTCCCCCAAGGTTCTCCACACAGACTCGCTCTCGAGCCGCCCACATCCAATCTCTTCCCGCAATCTTATACAGATTGTCGGCCCACCTTGTGGAAGGCCTACTCCTGCTGCGTCGTGCGGTGCGTGATCGCCACTCCAGAACCCTCCTGCCCCAACGGCCATCGGTTCTTCGAGCTATGTGCCCTGCCCATTGCTACTTTAGACTGGCTATTCGGAGAGCTATGTCGGTGACTTTGGTTCTCCTGCGGATCTCCACATTTCTTTTTCGATGTCGCAAGGAAACACCAAGCACAGCTCTTTCCATTGCCATCTGAGTAACCCGGACCTTCCGGATAAGGCACAAAGTAAGTGATCACGTATCGGCTCCATAGATCATCACTAAACTTGGAACATACACTGGTCAAGGACTTTCGTCTTGAGACACTGCGGGATATGAGACGTGAAGATATGCCGTGACTTTCCGAACGCCGCCCAACCGTATTAGAATCGACGAATGACCTCTTTCTCGAAGTTGGACCTACCCAATCGGATCATTTTCCCAGTTATAAGTACTTGTCGACAACTTCGAGTGTAGAGTTCCCAACCTGAATAGGAGCAGGTTCGACATGGAATTCAGACTTGATTTTCGTCTTGTCCATGTTCATCTTAAAACCTACTTGTTGGGAGACTCTAAGGAGGCCATCGAGCATTGTGCTGAGGTCTTCCATGGTTTGAGCCATGACTACGATACAATCAGCAAATAGAAGGTGTAAGTAGTCGCCGTTTATTTGATGCCGAGTCCTTCACAGTCCAGAACCTTGAAAACGTCTTCCAGCGCAGCGGTGAACGTTTCGGAGATATAACATCTCCCTGCCTCACCCCTCACTATAGTTGAATAGGTTTTAAATTCTGGTCCTGGAGGCGGACTGACATGGTGGCGTTTTCGAACAAACACTTCAGCACTTCGACGTATCGATAGTCGTCGATGGCACAGTTGGCGAGACTGCAGTACCGCCCAGGTTTCGATCGAATCGAAGGCTTGCTCATAGTCCACAAACGCCAAGTATAGAGGCTGGTTGTACTCCTCAGACTTAACCTGTCGCAGCGTATGTATGTGGTCTATAATACTATAGCCTTTACGGAAACCCGCTTGTTCGGGAGGCTGGAAGTCGTCTAGCTTGGTCTCGAGATGATTTGTGACGACCCCTGAAAACAACTTATAGACGTGACTCAGGAGTGAGATGGGTCTGTAGTTCTTCAAAAGGGTTTTATCGCCTTTCTTGACGAAAAGCACCACCACACTGTGACATGCCTGTGGCGTTTTGCCCTCGACTATGACAGAATTTAATAACTTTCCAAGTTTTTCCACGGCAGGTGCGCCGACAGCTCTCAAAAGCTCTGACGTAATTCCGTCATCACCGGGTGCCTAGTTAGTTTTGAATTGATTTAGGGTCACTCTTATCCCGTGCATGCTGACGGGATGTCATGTCCGGGATATCTTCGGTATAGTGTCGGGTCAATCCAGCTCTAGGGTCAGTGACTGGAGTAGTAACAGGTGGTCGTGTAGTCGTGTATAGCTGTCCAGTTCGATCTCTTCCAGGAGCCTCAGTTCCTCCGCCTCAGCTTAATAAACAGATCTCTAAGTCTCTGATTCGCGATCTCCGCCAATACAACACTAAGTGTGTTCAAGAAGCAATCGAGCAGATTACGGTTCCTAAGTGTTCAAAAGAGATCTGTCTATCGGGCAGATCAGCTGACAAGGCTGAAGACGAATGTTGACAGAATTATCTCGTCCAGACTGAGGTCTGGGCGAGACAATTCTGTCACCATTCGTCGTGAACGCACTTAGTGTTGTATTGGCGGAGATCGCGGCTCAGAGGCTTAGAGATCTGTTTATTAAGCCGCCAATACTTTGGCATATCGTGGGAGGCATACAGAAGCATCTTACGCCTTTCCTGTATAAGCTCGAGGATCGGACCAGAGATTTTAAAGGCTCTATTAATCGTCATGGGCTTTAAGAACTTTAAGCCTGTTGTATGGACAGCATTCACTAACCTGTCAATAAAGTCGTCCACATCTACGCATTCTCCCAGGCATTTGAAGCGATTTTGCAGCTCAAGCTGTAAGCTCCCGGGGCTTTAGATTTGAACTGGCGCTGGCAGGAGCTTAGACTTCATCAATCTTGATCGTTCGAGGCTGGGACTAATATTCAATGTGCCTCTTACCATTCGGTGACCGCGGCCCGCTTTATGCGAACTGATCACAGAGACATCATTAAATATAAACCTCTTCTTTGACTATGAAATCGATCTCATTTTTGGTGGCACCATCTGGACTTATCCAGGTCCATTTGCGGCATTCTAGATTTTTGAAAAAGGAATTCATCACGAAGAGTCCTTCCTTCTCCATGAAGCTAGTCAGCAAGTGGCCCCGCGAGTTCCGGTGTCCATATCCAAATCGCTCCACCCTCAGCTCATCACCGCTCGTTTGTCTAATTTCGCGTTGAAATCTCCCATGACAACGGTGTAATGGGTTTTGAAGCTATGTATAGCCCGAGATATTATGTTCTCATACAAAGCTTCTACATCCTCATCGGAGTGTGATGAATGAAATGAAATATTGCGACAAATCTCTGCCGGAGGTTTATCGCACCCCTTGCCCCGCCGTTACCATGGCCGCTATCTGAGTCAGGAATAGCGGGGCGGCCGGGGAATAGAGGCTGTTTTTTTCGTGTGTGGCTAATTTTCGGGAGATTTTGCTTTGTTCGCCACGCTTGGCAGACGGATTGGCGATCATAGTGGCGGAAGTCTTTGATTTAATGCTGCTGCATATATAGTATCTTCCGGTCAACTGACTGCAATGGTGGATCCGAGGCTACTCTCATCAAGTTTCTGCCCGTCAAAGGTAGTCACTCCACCTAGTTAGTCTGCGGGATAATAGCAAACCAACAAGGTGATAAGTGATAATAATTTTATAAATATGACTAATTCGTTGGTCTGCTATTTTTCCATCAAACTTGGTGGAGATATTAAGGAAGATAATGTTAATAAAGTATTACACAAAAAATTTCGAATTTTACCTCTTATTGTTCCCCGACATATTTGAGTTTTTGTGGGAACACGATGCGATGACGCACGCTTGCACGCTATAAGCTCTCCGAGCGGAATGGCAAAACTCCCTGCTCGCATATCCCATCCTCGCACGCCTAAGGCATCCCCGCACACTCCCGGAATTAATGAAGCGCGAGAAACGGATAACGTGTTTCTAGTTAGGGAACGTGGGCTAGCCGATATTAACTTAAGAATTACTAATATTTTTTGAACAAATTCCATGTTAGAAGTAAATAACGCTTTTTTTAATGAATTGTTTTGAGCAAATTGCAATGTTGATTACTTGGCAAAAATACCGTTATGGTCGTCTAACCAGAATTAAGATAAGGTTTTCATCATAAATAGTTTATAGCATTGTTTTTATTCCTGTTTTATCAAAATTGATTCTTAACATAAAAACAAGTTATAGGCTCTTAGTGTATTTGTAGTCAAGAATATTCAATTAACGTAGTTTAAGCTTATAAAAAATGAAAAAGATATTAGGTGAATTTTGAAAATAAGGTACGTTAACGTGCATTAAGCTAAGAAGCGTGGCATAGTCACTTTTTAGTCAAGTATTTGTTGCATATTTTGTCATTTAACGGTAAATCATGGTTTAATATCTCTATAACCGTAAGTGATAGAGATATGGTTCTTAGACAGAAAGATAGAGAATTTAAAACTGTATTACTTTGCATTTAAAACTCAAAATCGACCATTTGAGGGTTAACGGGGTTCTAGTTAAAGGACGGCAGAAATATACAAATGTCATTTCGAATCTTCGAAATTGTCGTAAATTAACTCGACTAGTGATGTGCTTACTCATAATTAATTTCGATAAAATATCGATAATGTTTGCAATAAATCCATAGATTTGGTTTACTTACAATGAGTATCTATTGAATGTTGATCAATCCTCAGATAAAATAAAATATGTGAATAAATCCAGCTTATACTTAAACACTAGTAAATAAGTTACGATAAAAAATTTATTTTGAAATTACCTTTTTAAGGTGAATACAGCAATTGATATTCATAATATCACTAATAATCACTACCTATATGCAATGATAAGATCAATGACGAGATCATTACCACGTAATGGTTTTTGAATACAAAACCACATTACGTATTTCAGACTTTTGGAAGTTATATGCTTATTATTTAGAAAATTATCACGATCGTCAAGTGTTTGTCTAAAATCTTCCAAACTAAATTAGGCCTTCTCAAATTGAAGGGAGGCACGAGCCCAGTATGTTCAGTTACATAATTATATTAAATCACCAATCGAGAGCAGGCTGCAGTAATAAGTGAGTTAACTAATAGATTGGAAATAAAATTTAACTTCAGGGTCAATTTTGATTAAAATATTTCACACATAATGAATCACATTCATTTAAGGTAAAATAGAAAAAGTCACTGACTGTGTCATTGGCTTAGTTAGAAAACAACTCAAATCTTTACAAAATCATATTATATATACAGGTCAAATTAATTACGCCCTTATAGATACGCCCAGGTCTAAAATAAGTGAGAAATAAAATAATTTAAAAGAATTAAACCAGAAGCCCGCGGTGAGTAAGAAAGAAAATAAAATTTTGTGCGTACTTCTAACTGGCACCGAACTCAAAAAGTGTTGTTGTTAAAAATATTAGTTTTTCTGCTGCCTAGTGCGAGCATCTTTAGATGTTGGTAAAGGCTCTTGGCGATTAGTCCATTTACTGACACAACTATCGGCACAATGATCGCCGAGTTCACATCCCACATATCGACAATCTCATGAGCTGGGCCCAAATATTTGAACTCCTTCTCTTTTTCTGCTTTTACGAGATTGCTGTCATGCGATATGGTTATAACGTCTATCAATGCGAGTCGCTCTGCTCGGTCGATCATTACAATATCACGCTTATTGGCTACAATGAACCTGTCTGTAATGATAGACCTATACCAGGACAACAACGTGCGGCCATTTTTTCGAGAACTGGGTCGGGCACATATTTGTATCTGTAGTACGGTGAACCAATGAGATTGAATTTAAGGGCTAGTTGCTTATGGATTATCTTGGCCACTTGATTGTGTCTGTGCAAATACTGGCCATTGGCAAAACTAGAGCAACCGGATACTATATGTCTGAGAGATTCCCCGGGCTGGTGACATGCCCGCCATATGTCAATCGCACCGTCCCTCAGTATATACTATCGGTAGTTGTTTGTCATGACAACTTCGTCCATAATTATGAAGACAAAACCTTTGGTTTCACCGGAAATAAGAGAATAGAATATTAATAAAAATTATTACAGAAACCTGCAGTACTGCAGGTTTATGTAATTATTTTTATAAAAGTAAAAGACAGAGGAGGATTAGTCTCACCATTAAAATATGTATTACATATTTTTAAAGTTACAATAAAGGTTGTACGTGAAGGCAGCGATAGCCTGTGTGCGATAGCTGAAAGTTTGTGATGATCGATGAAAACACTTTTCTTTAGATGTATAATTGTATTCAGGTATACTTATTTTTCAAAGAAATATTGCAGTATAGCTTTTACATCACAATAGTGCAAAGGCTTCCTTTTTTTTTTGAAATAACTGTCACCCACATCGGCGAATACGTGGGCCGAAGCTAGTCTGTAAAAAATTAATAAAAGTATAGATAAACTTATAACGTCACTATGTTTTTGCGTCACAATCTTTATACGAATAAATCAAAATGTCTATAAACGAAGTATCAAACGTTCAAAGTTCTATTAAATTTTGACGGGTAATGGGGCCCAACGCGGTGTCCTATGTCAGACCTTTGAGTGATGGGATTCCTCCGTCTATTTACATAATATGTATAGTCTAAGGCAGCATCTATAACACTGTCTTGCTCTAATTCGCACTGTGCTCACCGCGTGACCTGCTTGTCTCAGTTGTCGGAGCGGTACTTACCTAGTTGCACATATTGACTACGATTAGAAAAATAGCTACCGAATAAGTCGAGAAGTTTAGGAGCGAAACCAAAAGCGGATAACTTCTGCAACAAGAGATCATTCTGGACCCGATCAAAAGCTTTTTTTAAATCAAAATATGTTGCGTCAAATTGCTTTCTATAATCCATTTCCGCAGCACAATAGTCAACAAAGTTGATCAAATTAGTGGAAGTCGATTTACCCACTGTAAACCCGTGCTGGCACTCGCTCAGTTGCTGTTTGATCTGTCTGGTGATATGATTATTTAAGATGTACTCAAATACCTTGCCGAGCGCTGAAAGCACGGCTATAGGTCTATAATTAACTACCTGACTCCTGGAGCCATCCTTGGGTATCGGTGTAATACGAGACACCTTCCACAAACTAGGATATGTACCACTCTTTATGGCTAAGTTTAAAATATGCAACAATGGTTCTTTAAAAATGCCGATGCAGTCTTTAATAATGTAGGCCGGTAAACCATCGAGACCTATGGATGAACGAGCCTTCAACCGTTTTACCGCATATATTAGGTCAGATTCATAGATGTGATCAATACTTACTCGCGAGGAACAAAAATGACTATTGGTCGCATTTTCCATAATATCCGTCGGCAAAGCTATTCTATCTGTTAAGAAAACCGATTTAAAGTGACTTGCAAAAGCGTTTGCTGCATCTATTTTGAGTGACTACCTTGCCGTCATATTCAAATTCAGAACAAGCGCTTCGAAATGAACGCCGGGCTCTAACAAACGTCCAAAAAGTCTTCGGATCCTTCTTTATATCCGCATTTCATTTAAATCGCGCACCCATCTTATATAGTCATAGACCACAATCATAGCCACAGACTGCCTGTGGCTCTGTCTATGACCATATAAGGTAACAATTCCTAGCGAAGCGCTCTGCGGACTAAGGCTCCACCCACTGCGTTAAGCGCCTGCGAGATATTATAACGCAATACGTAGTATTACGTTACAATACCCCGCTCTGTACAGCAGGATTTTACGTGTCTAGACAAGAAAAATCCGTCTAACTAAGGTCTTCCGAAACCTCTGTAGACAGTGCTAAGTAGATACTGACTATGAAACTCAAACAGTAGGTAGGTACAATGAAAGAATCTAGTTAGGTTAGGAATCAGTGTAGTTAATAAGTTTTAAATCTTTAATGTGCCAACTGCCAATAGATTTACCCGATGAATACGCTAATTCATAGACTAGTGGTGACTTTTAGCGATAATAGTACACTTGGTAAACTTAGGAGCAAATTTTTTTGCTAAATGATTTGTCCTTATCACTTAAATAGAAGGTTCTCTTCCACACAGTATCACCCACGTTAAACTCAACCTGTTTACAACTTAAGTTGTATGTGTGTGAGTTTCTAGCGTGAGCTTGGATTAAAAGAGACTGGGCCTTGTCTAAAATACTACGCGAAGATATAAATTTAACAACGTCATCTTGCATACCGGGCCATTAATAACGCTGCGCTAAACGTTTATATGTTTTAAAAATACCTAAATGACCCGCAGCGACGATTGTTTTTTTTTTAATAGCGGTAGTTCTATCTGAGGTAGGTAGAACCTCTTTCCAATCGAATTCTTTCCGCAGTGCACATTTCGATACCATATACCTATATAATTTATCATTTTTGATAGAATAATTAGGGAAAGATGTAGGTGAGTTTTTACAGCCATTGTAGATGGTAGTATACCACTGATCCGGCGTTACAGTAGTGTCGTTATTAGTGTTAGTATCAATAGCCGACACGGCAGCATTAGCTTTATTACTCACGGAATTACTACGAGAGTCATTATTAGTTTAAGAACATACATACATACATAGACTCACGCCTGTTTCCCGGAGGGGTAGGCAGAGACTACGGAGTGCCATTTGCAACGATCTTGACATATCTCTCTTGCTTCATTCACTCCCATCAGATTCCTCATGCATGCTCGTCTGTTCAGGGTGCTTCGAACCTGTCCTGTTTTTAGGATGTCTCCAATCTGGTCAGAGAACGTCCGCCTAGGTCTTCCCCTTCGTCCTGTCCCTTCCACACTTGCCTTATATATCTGCTTGGTCAGTCTTTCGTCATCCATCCTCTCCACGTGTCCAAACCATCTTAGCATACCTTTCTCGATGCTTGTCACTACATCTTCTTTTACCCCACAACACTCTATTATCACACAATTCTTTACTCTGTCAGTCAAAGAAACACCACACATACTTCGCAGTGCTCTCATTTCTACAGCATTAATTCTACTTTCATAACTCTTCTGCCATACCCAACTATCACTACCATACATAAGAGTAGGTACTAACACCCCTCTATGGACAGCCAAACGTGCCTTTTTGGACACGTTTTGTCTATTCATAAACGCTTTCAGAGCTCCATTTACTCTATTACCTGCATTAACACTTCTTTCAATATCTTCTACATTCTTACCATCTCTTGTAAAGAGCGTACCTAAATATACAAACTCATTCACTTTCTCCACTCGCTGTCCATCGATCATAACATTACAAGCCATAAGGCATTCCTCCTTTTCAAAAACCATAACTTTCGTTTTACTTACATTTACTTTCATTCCTTTCCTCTCTAACGCACCATGCATGATTGTTACCATCTCCTGCAACTCCTCCGCTAAAGACGCAAGTATAACCTGATCATCAGCATAAAGGAGGCATTTGACAAGTAACTCATTCATCCTTAATCCACAGTCACTATTTTTCAAATCTTGCAAACAACTGTCCATGAAGAGGTTGAACAGCCACGGCGACGCTACACATCCCTGTCTAACACCTGTCTCGATGGTAAACCAATCCGTGAAGAAACAGAGTAAATATGATTTGGTAACAATTTAAATCTTTTCCAGAAGTCAATACCTAAAATTAACGAACTAGTAATTTCTGGAATTACGTACGCTTTTAAAATATAAGTTTAATTTTCAAAAGTGGTGGGTAGGTTGATTTAGCCTATCGGTGTCAATTTATGACCACCCGCCGATCGAAAAAATATAGTAGCATTGTCACCCTTATTCAAAGGGAGATTAGTTGTAGAAATAATTTCTAGATGAGAATTATTTCCCAAAATAGTCACGGCAGAACCTGAGTCAAGTAACCCAGTAAGGGATAGATTCTGAATGGTTACATTAACATAGGGTCGAAAATCAGTATTAGGTTTTTGATCACGGATCGCTGCCACAGAATAACTAGAAAAATACACTTTTAGAGTGTTCAGCCAATTTTTCCAGTCTTCTTTGTTAAAATATTTAGATTTAGAAGATGTACAAACGGTAGGGTTTTCACCTTATTTGACGAACTACGATCCGAGTAAATTCGTTTTTTGAAAAAGATTTATTTTTACAATTAGGACAATTTACGAATGTGACATCCCTAAGGCCACACTTAAAACATATAGGATAACGGTGTTGCTTGTACGGCCCTAGCGAGTGATCAGTCAAACGACATCGCGGGCAGAACACAGACCTCTTATTAGTGATTGTTTAAGGAACAGCTGATTTAGATATCATGTCGACATTATAGTGTTGTGGGTTAGACACAGGTGTATCGTTAGTTCAACATTTATAGATGCGACAGGAGCATAATTATTTGGTTTAGACGGTTTATAGTATTGCGAATTATTATAGTTACCGCGAGTGTCATTTTTATTTCTATAAGCTAAATCAGGTGCTACTGTGTTAGACGTAGGGTAGCTAGGTTCGTGGAACTGTGAACTCAAACACTGGAACCTCTAATAGTTTAGACATAGTGTTTTAAGAGTGTCTATAGTGTCTATAACCGTAGTACATGAAGTTAGTACTTTAGAATAACACGGTCTAATATTGTGAAGCAATATATTTAGTTTTTCATGTTCGGTTAGTACGGTGTTCGGTGATAATCGCGCAAAAAGTTGGAACATAATCGATAAGTAGATGATTATACCCTCAGTTTGCTCTTGAGTACGATTACGTATCTCGGCTAAAAGTTTATAATCATAGTCGTACGGTGTAAAATCAGCTGTGAGTTGACTAGCTAGTTCGTCCCATGTAGAAATGGAATTTTTAACACCGCGAAACCAGTGTAACGCATTACCAGTAAAAATTTCGGACGCGTAATCGAATTATCTATTGGCAGGTAGATTTCTAACCGTCCTAAATTCAGTCACACGTTGTAGAAATTCGCGAACGCAGCCTGTTCAGTCGAATTTGAGTTTCGATAGGTCACCAACCCTCGAATGCTCGCAGTGAACAGTTACCGGAGTCGACGCTGCCTGTGCAGGGGTAGAATCCGTGCAAGTCATCGCGGTCCCGGCTTCCGCCGTTGGAACATTCGAGTGTTCTATCTTAGATAGCTCTGACGACAGCATGCGAAAGCGTTCAGTCAGCTCGGATATTTGAACCTGCTCAACCTGTGGTAGACTTGGTTGTGCAAGGCCATAGCTCGCTTCGCCAAGTTGCTGTCATATTGTTCCTTAAGGGAAGAGATTCGCGAAGCTAAATCGGTAACCGACACGCTAGCTCCCTTGAAGTCGGCTGCTATATCTAGGCCTGACTCTAGGATTTCATCATTGGGAATCAGCTCAAGTAGCTTAGGTAGCTGCTTCTGCAAACTCAGAACAGAGGTAGCCGGCTCCTCTCCGCGAATAGCGACCTCGTAGGCTAGTTCATTTTTATTAGTAGAAAGTACTTAATAGGGTTAGTGCTCATGTTAAAATGAAATATATGATAGAAAAGAATGTAAGCATATTACAGCTCTCTGTGTGCAATAGTTCTGCTTTACAAAGAAACTACGACGATTCGGTGTAAAAATGTAGCCAATAGATAAGTGACTTGCAAAAAGAAAAAACCGTTATTTCAAATTGCGAACTGTTACGTAGGGAATTGATAGTTGAAATTTAAGTTAGTTAGAAGAACACATAATAGTTATACAAGAATAGAAATCGAAGATAGTAATACACAGATACACACAAGTTAGATAGTACGTACTGGTTCGCTGATGTCTGCGCCTCCTCGTTTACAAGGACTAACCTCCTTCTTCTTCTTATTCTTCTTCGTATCAATAATTCAAATTAAATTTTCTGTTCCCAAAACTTGGCCACGGTGACGGCATTGTCTGAAGCCCCTTTAAGGTCTTATTTGCTGCAGGTAGATGGGCAAAGAGGGCAAAAAAACAAATGTGCCATAGACTGGGATGGAGCTCCACAGTCGCAATGGACAAGTGAGTGGTCTATAAATCTCCATCTAGCCATGTTTTCCCTACAGCGCCCGACCTGAGTTCTCAAGCGATTAAGCGATTTCCAGGTCGACCACTGCAAGTTGTGATCAGGAGGTAGACTTTCTTTCGCTGCAGGGAAGTTTGGTGCGGCCGGGTACTTAGAGCCCCACAGTTGCTCTCTTGCCAATTTTGGGTTGTGATTTGTGGCAGCAGTTATTCTTAAAAAGCTTTTTCGGCTTTTAAGACGGGCGCGAGGCATCTTATGGTCATACAGTGAGTGTCGCAGGTCTGTTTCTTGCCTATGTTTCTCCACTGCGCAGGCTATTTCCCGTCGCACATTCGGTGGAGCATTGCTTGTTAGAGGGTATAGCAAATGGAGCGGGGTTGGTTTCAAACAGCCCGTTATGATTCGGCATGTCTCATTTAGGGCTACATCTACTTCCTTTGCGTGGGCGGATCGGTGCCACACTGGGCACGCGTATTCGCCCACGGAATACGAAAGTGAGAGCCCTGTGGTTCGGAGAACATGCGGGGCAGCTCCTAAACAAGAACAATTGCAGTAATTGGAAGTGAGACAATTAGAGTTGGGCGCCACTGAGACGTGGTCTCAGGTAGGATGTCGGGGTTCAAAAGAAACACTGCTAGACTGAACAGGTTTTTTATTACGTCTCAATACCGCTTACATACAGTATGACCAAACTAGGTAAGCACTGGCCTGAAGGCTGGAATGTAGACTCCTGCTGTTCTCCGACGCTCGCAGAGTAGCTGCTCGTAGGGTCGCCGGTGAGCTGGCTGAAGTGCACGTTGTGTAGGCAGCTCGGTGGTCGAGGTGCAGGCTGATCGGAGGCTCAGGCGATGCAGCCGATGTGGTCAAGCGCTAGTGGCCTGGCTGTAGAAAGCTCGCAGGTAGAAGCTGATGCGTGGACGGCGGCGGTAGCAGCACGGCGCCAGCAGCTTGTATGTCGCAGCCCGTAGGGAAAATTGTAGCCATAGAGAGAACTTCAGGCCCGTAGGGAGAAGACAGCCCATAGGGAGAACTGGAAACAGCACAGAGAATACACAACAACCGGTCAGGAACAGGCTGTCTCTAGATCGGCTGTAATGCTTAGGAGAGACAGATACTACAGACAGACTGCCTGTGTCTAGCCATTACCTTATATGGTAATAATTCCTAGCGAAGCGTTCTTCGGGCTAGGCTGGCTCCACCCACTGCGTTCAGCGCCTGTAGATATTATAACGCAATACGGAGTATTACGTTACAGTATAAATGAACGAAAGGGTCAGGGTGGTCAATTGTACGTTTTCAGCCTTATTATCTAAACCTTCAGTAGTAATGTCTATGACAGGCAAGGTGTCTTGCATATGGGCACGCCACCATAGTGGCAATAATTCCTGTTCTTGACATGTGGTTAAAGAGATGTCGCATCGTGGCAATCTAACTAACGCAAGTCCGTCCCTGGTTGTTTCCGCCAGTACTTATTAAGGAAAGACCCGTAGGAAACCCCCAGATATCACAATTGTGGCAGCCCTGCATGCCTTGGCGGAATCCCCCGCTTAGGCATCGCAGCGCCGTGACTTGGTCGCGTCAATTGTCACGGTCGAACTCTCGCTCCCCGCCCAGTCCTTGGTGCAGTGCGGGATGTCTTAGAACGTCACCGTCTCCTTCTGTGATGCAGTCATGCTGATCAAGGAGAAGACGGAGTGGGTGGTGGAGACGATGGCAGCCTTAGGGACTGCTCCCCGTCTGCCAGTATGTAGGCTGAGGTGGCGTTGTGTGTGCGCGTCCATGTGCGCGTCCATGTGCGCGTCCATGTACGCGTGCATAAACATGATTAGCAAATATGACGAGGTGTGTGTAGTGAGTAGAAAAAACCATGTACCAAAAAATCGGAGGAGCTTGCATTTCCCATGTACCATACAATGCACATTAAATGGAAGCAGCAGCTCCTATCTTCTTCCATTGCATCTGTCTCGAATCTTCTGTCATTAAGGCATACTGAACGAATAAGAGAGAGACAACTGAGACAAGCAGGTCACGCGGTGAGCACAGTGCGAATTAGAGCAAGACAGTGTTATAGATGCTGCCTTAGACTATACATATTATGTAAATAGACGGAGGAATCCCATCACTCAAAGGTCTGACATAGGACACCGCGTTGGGCCCCATTACCCGTCAAAATTTAATAGAACTTTGAACGTTTGATACTTCGTTTATAGACATTTTGATTTATTCGTATAAAGATTGTGACGCAAAAACATAGTGACGTTATAAGTTTATCTATACTTTTATTAAATTTTTACAGACTAGCTTCGGCCCACGTATTCGCCGATGTGGGTGACAGTTATTTAAAAAAAAAAGGAAGCCTTTGCACTATTGTGATGTAAAAGCTATACTGCAATATTTCTTTGAAAAATAAGTATACCTGAATACAATTATATATCTAAAGAAAAGTGTTTTCATCGATCATCACAAACTTTCAGCTATCGCACACAGGCTATCGCTGCCTTCACGTACAACCTTTATTGTAACTTTAAAAATATGTAATACATATTTTAATGGTGAGACTAATCCTCCTCTGTCTTTTACTTTTATAAAAATAATTACAGAAACCTGCAGTACTGCAGGTTTATGTGCCTGTGTGCGATAGCTGAAAATTTGTGATGATCGATGAAAACACTTTTCTTTAGATATATAATTGTACGGGTTCTTGTTGTTAACCTATACACTTAGTTGTAATGATAACGCGGTATAATATTTTAACTGAATTTATTGATAGAGCTTAATTGTAGTGAATGACGTGGTAACAATAAAATAATGATTAGTGAGCACGCGCGGCGTTCTTGCTAGCCTATAGCGAACTGATTTGTAATATAATTAATTTGCGCGTGTCACGAAAACTGATGACTTATGAAAAATGTACAGTTTGCACTGTACATGCTCCCACGGGAGGAAGATGATGGTGAGTTATGTGAATGATGCTGATAATAATATAGTATAAGATGAATTCATTGGGTCCTTATATTAATACTTTAAAGTCCCTAATTAAATCGTGTCGTTCTTGGCATTGGAGTAACGCACTTGTCTACTTTGTGCACTGAAATTTCACTATACGCACTTTCATTTCGGTTATCACTTACACTATTGATGTTACACTGATTATCGCGCGCACTTATACTATAAATACGAGTTCCCGAAGTCGGACTTGCCGGTCCGCCTGATGACTCTTGATCCCTAGTGGCGCCAGGCTGTGAAGTCGCTAGGTCGACCTTCCCTGCCGCCTGACGAGAAAGCCGTTTACCGCGAAGTTGACATAGCACGACGATAACACCAACCAGTAAAGCCATTTCAACCATCACATAAATTATGGTATAGTGACGTATGTCATGATACGAAACCTTATTTGCCAGGTAATCGCTATTTTTGAGAATTTCTATTTGCCTTTTAAGCTCATCTAATTGTTCAGTGTGACCTGAGTAATTCTGCATCACGGCTTTTGTAGCGATAATATCTATGACATGACTTATTGGGTTTATCTCGGGTGCGTAGAAGTTAGGTTTTATGTGTAGGTTGCTTATACCAGCATTGTGTGCATATATTGTAAAGTTTTCTGTTTGAATTAAACAACCTTGTACAATGCTTAATATACCACTCCTTTCCAATCGTCTTGATAAAGCTTGGTCTTCACATAAAACTCGAATGTTACATACGTCACAACAGAAATACATATATCTGTTTACTTGATTTATTTCTGTCCACTCATTCATGCATGGTGTTGCGGTGAACATGCATTTGCCTGTGCTGTAATCTATACGGCAGAAAGTTTCATCGGCTTTAAGACGATAAATAGGTCTGTGTATATAGCATAAGTACTCGTCCGTCACATCATGCTTACAAGAGTTGATGTCAAAGGTAGTCATCGTCACGTAAGACTCTTTCCGTAGACTTATTGCAACATAGTCTGCTGCCGGCAATATTTTGACCATTTTACCATGACCCATAGCTCTAGGTATTGATAAAACCTTCATGATTTCAAAGGAATCCCGTGTAATTAATGGCACCTTTAATTCAAATATTAAGTACTCTTTACACATCTTCGCCTTGATTTTCAAAAGTTTATAAATACTTGTGAAGTCGCTCTGGAAATTGTTGACGGGTAAAGAGAGATCCTTTGTTAGGTGGCTTGAAATAGTACTCAAAGTGTCTCGTAGTTGACTAGGTGATATCAAATGAAAAATTATTCTAACTTGGTAGACATCCATTAAGGTATCGAGCAGAGTAGTCTGAATAGTCTCTAACTGTCTTATCATATTACTTGTGGCTACTGCTGCCAAAGTAAACTCATTATTTTGTTGACTTCTTTCGGCTTGAATTTTCACAGTCTGTGCCACACTATCGAACTTGAGAGATAGCTGGTGGAGCATTTTGTGCTGTTTATTGAGAGAGTCCTCAGTTCTCTTCAAGATATTATATTCCACTTCTATAACGGACGTTTGATTCCTTAGAAGTGAAGCCAAATGATTCTCGTTGTCTTGTATTAATTGTATATCGTTTTTATATTGCTCAGCGAAATGGTCGTCGAGTACGCCGAACAGGCTATTAGCGAGATACCCGACACCG
Source organism: Euclidia mi (assembly GCA_944739405.2). NCBI lineage: Eukaryota > Metazoa > Arthropoda > Insecta > Lepidoptera > Erebidae > Euclidia > Euclidia mi. The sequence goes on from OX123189.2 coordinate 44,522,925, forward strand.
TTGACTAAGCCTCTGCGCCGGCGCTTGTCGCGGCGCGTGCTATTGTAGTTGGTATTAAATAACATAATATTGTTATTGTATTCCAATTCTGAGAACTCGAGTTGTAATTGAGCCGATATAACGTCACAATGGGAATCTCCTTGAAGTTTATTACACAAACGTCCTAAGTATTTCAAGTATTTGTTACATGCCGTTGTTCCTTGCCAGTATGTATCCATGTCGTAATAAGTGACTATTTTCCATTCGTCCCTTATTAATTTCATGTCAGCCACCTTGTCAAAGAATAACCCTTGACTTTCTTTTAGCTGCGTTGTATTATAGGAAGTATAGGAACATTGACATGACGTAATAATGCTCATAAAAAATAGAAGTAATGTTGCCAGAGATACGAAACTGCAGTTAGCCGTTTTTTGTCGACTTTTGTTTGGTGAAGTATTGATAGTGTCGTCTTCAACTTGTTGTTTTTCGTTCACAGGCAATATTGATAATTTTACAATCGGACGCTTGATAAGTCCATTTTTGGTTCGCAACGTGACCACTCTGACGTGGCCATCTGATCCGGGATGTAACACAACGACGCGGCCGATCGCCCACTTGCCAGGAGGAAGGTTCGCATCATTGATTGTTACTACGTCGTTGATTTTAATGTTTGTCTTATTTTGTCTCCACTTGCTTCTAGCTGTTAATTGACAAAGATATTCAGATCGCCATCGCTTCCAAACGTCTTGTACAATCTTTTGTGTGAAGTACCATCTAATACGCATGTCCGTCTCAGTCTCTAGAATAGTCATGTCTTGATTGATGTTGATGAAGCTCGATGGGGTAAGAAACTCTAAATCGTTTGGATCTTCCATCAAAGGGCACAAGGGTCTCGAGTTAAGTATTGCTTCCACTTGCGCTAATACCGTCGCATACTCCTCGAAAGTTAGACGCTGCTCTCCAATGACTCTTCTAAGATGGTACTTAACGCTCTTAACCGCTGTTTCCCATAAACCGCCTGCTGAAGGCCAAGAAGGTGCATTGAAGTGCCACTCGATCTCCATGTTGATAATTTCTCTTTTGAAGTCCTGATCGAATGTATTCAGAATGTGTTGATATTCTTCTGACAAAATTTTGTTGGCGCCGACGAAATTGGTGCCATTGTCGCAGTACATGTGACGAGGGGTCCCTTTTCTTGCAGCCATCCTGCGTAAGGCTGCGAGGAATGCGGATGATGATAGGTCCGATACTAACTCTACATGGACTAGTTTTGTGACCATGCAGACGAACACTGCTATATACCCCTTTGTGGTCTTGATACCACGGCCCTTGTTGGCTTTTATCATCACATGTCCTGTAAAATCGACTCCGGTGTGACAGAAAGGTTTTGCTTGATTGCATCGCTGAGATGGTAAATCACCCATTAATTGTGTCATTTTAATGGGATTCTGCTTACGGCAAGTTACGCAGATTTGAAGGCGCTTCTTCACTGCCCGGTTTCCCCCAATAATCCAATACTTTTGGCGAATTGTAGCCAAAGTTACCCGAGCTCCTCCGTGCAACGTTAATTTGTGCGCGTAATCGATTATTAGATCTGTTAATCGCCCGCTGTGCGGGAGTAATATGGGATAGATCATGTCTGGATTAATATTCGCCTTTTTCAATCTGCCTCCAATCCGAAAGAGTCCTTCATTGCATACGAACGGATTGAACTGCAATAACTTGCTTTTTGATTGTAAGCGCTTGTTTTGCAATAAACTCTGCATTTCGTCTGCAAATTCACCTTGCTGTACATGCTTTATTATCATATGTTTAGCTTTGGTTATTTCTTGTAAGCTTAAGTATGTTCCACCTTGAACCTTATCTTGTTTCAACCGCTTAACAAATCTAATGACCCAAGCTAAAACGTTTGTAACCTTTTGTATAGAGCTATATTTGTGTAATAACTCGTCAATAATGCTTATGTCGCATTGTTCTTCTTTAATGTAATTAACCTGCTTGACTTTCCTAACTTCTTCAACGGTTGTATATATATCCGATGGAATTTTTTGATTTGTATGATGATCTGGTAGCCACGAAGGTCCTTGCCACCACAAGGAGTGCTCTGTTATTTGTGCTGCACTCATTCCGCGACTTGCACAATCTGCTGGGTTCTCGGCTGACTTAACATAGTGCCAGTTGTTCGGAGGCATCATTTCGCAGATTTCCTTCACCCTGTTCGCGACAAAGGGTTTCCAACGTCCTGGTTCACCTTGGATCCATGCCAGGGTGACCATCGAATCTGTCCAGCCATATATTTGGATGTTGTAATTGCTGAGACAATTAAGAACCTTAGACATCAGTTTGGCTAACAGTAAAGCACCACTAAGCTCTAATTTAGGCAACGAGATGGTTTTGCTCGCTGGAACTAACCTCGTTTTTCCTGCTACTAGGGTGACCTTGACATTATCACGGTTTTGTACCTTGCAGTAGATAACGCAAGCATAGGCCTTATTTGAGGCGTCACAAAACCCATGTAACTCTACTTGTTTAGATGACATAGAGGTACCCAGCCAACGAGGTAATTGAAATTGGTTAATGTTTGTCAAATCTTGTCTGATGTCCATCCACTCCTTGATGAGTTCATCTGATAGCTTGTCATCCCACTGGACATTTGATATCCATACTTTTTGGAACAGAAGCTTTAACTTTGTTGACATTGGCGACAACCAACCAAGAGGGTCGTATAGCTTAGATATGTCAGAAAGTAACGATCGCTTGGTCAGTTTGTTCGGTATCGTTTCGACTTGTAATTGAAATGTAAATAAATCCTGTTTTGGATTCCATCTCAGACCTAATGTTTTTGACGACTCCGCTTGTTTGAAGTCAAAATCATGATTGTTATCTGTATTGTTTTGCAAAAGTGCTGGACAGTTCGATTTCCATTTTCGTAAGTTAAATCGACCTAATTTGCATAACTGTATCAAATCCTGTTGTAATTTTAGTGCTGACTCAGGCGATTCTGCCCCGTGTAACACGTCATCCATGTAAAATGACTCCTCTAGGATATGTGCAGCATCTTGATATTTCGATCTTTCGTCTTCCGCCAACTGTTTCAGCGTCATGATGGCCAAAAATGGTGCGGCCTTGGTACCATATGTAACAGTGCACAGCTGATATTCTCCTAGACTTGAGTCGACAGTATCCCGCCATATGATTTTTTGAAGGCTTTGATCAGCTTCTGTAACCCAAATACAGCGAAACATCTTCTCTATATCAGCTGTGAACGCGTACGAAAATTGTCTCCATTTAATGAGCAGAGATTGCAGATCTTGTTGCAAATTTGGCCCTTTCAACATTACATCATTCAAACTCAAACCCGTAGTAGTTTTCCTTGATGCGTTAAATACTACTCGCAGTGCAGTTGTTGTCGATTCATTACGAATTACACAATGGTGCGGTAGGTAAAACTCAGGTTTACTATGACTACATGACGGTTTCAAATGACCTAATGCCGCATATTCGTGAATAAATAATTTGTATTGTTGTTCGATGTTTTTGTTGCGCTGAAATTTTTGTTCCAATTGACGAAATTGAGCCATAGCAGTATGTTTCGATGCTCCTAACTGTGATTCATATTCCTCCTTGAAAGGAATTCTGACCTCATATGAGCCATTCTCTCGCCTCTTTGTTGTTGTTTTGTAATATCGAACACACTGACTATCCTCTTCTGATAAGGGGGACGAATCGGAAATATCTTCGATTTCCCAAAATCTTTGTATATCGTCCAGTTGATTAAGGACAACGTTACAGTGTAAAGTTTGAACGTTGCCGCACAAAATCCACCCTAAGCGCGTCTGTTGCGCTAAGGGTACTGCTGGGTCTGATCTGCTTATACCGTCCATAATGATGCGTGAATATATATCTGCTCCTAACAATATATCCACCGGACGGCTAACATTAAAGTCGGGATCTGAAAGTTGTATACCTTCTAGATGTGACCACGATGGTTTGCTAAAAGTATAACTAGGTAAGTTTTTAATAAGTTTGTTCATGATAAATACTTCTGCGTTGAAAGTGAAGTTATTATACAATGATCCACAAGATATTTGTATGACACCCTTGCAACTACTTTCCTTGGTCCCTATGCCTGACACGACTCCCTTACACCGACGTCTTGGTAAGGCCAAAATCTGTGCCGCCTTTTCAGAAATAAGGGAGACTTGGGAACCTTGGTCAATCAGCGCTCGCATCTGGTGATGAGATCCATCATTGGCTTGAACCTTAATCATAGCAGTGGCCAGTAATATTTCACCACTGTTGCCATGTTGCAACGTAGAGATTTTGCTGACTTGACCTCTGTCGTCAATCGTAATATTACAGGTCGGGTTATTGAACGCTTCATGCAAAAGTGTATTGTGTTTGGCTTTACATTCGCGGCATCGTTTTTCTGAAATACAAGCCTTATCTTTATGATCGTAAAGACAGTTTTCGCACACATGTAATCGTTTGACCGTACTATATTTTAATTGTGGATTCATACCTAAAAATTTATTGCAAAAGTATAAGCCGTGATGCTCTTTGCAGAGTGGACAGATTCTTGTTAAATTATTGTTATTTAAAGTTTGACCCAGTTTATTAGCTGGTAATGCTTGTTTCGTGTTATAATTATTCGATTTAGATTTTTGAATGTTAGAATTCGAATAAGTTTGATTGTGGTTTAATGATTTATTTTCAAACCTCTTCCTAGCTGATTCTAACATGGTAAATCTATTCTCTAGGAAGCTTAAAAATTCTTGTAAATTAGGCAACTCTCTTGGATTTTTCAATAATTCAAGGTTATGGTTATGTGTTTCTGTATCAAGTTTTTGGAGTAAAATATGCACAATCAACGGATCCCAGCTACTTGTGTCCACGCCGAGATTCTTGATGGCATTCATGCATTCTTGAGTTGTATCATGTACTCTTTTGATGTGGCTTACTATAGGTTGTTGCATGGTTGGTAAATTCAACAAAGTATTCGCATGAGACGTAAAAATCATACGAATGTTGTTGTAGCGATTATTAAGTATTTCCCAGCGCACAGAATAATTATCGCTACTAATTTGTAAGTGCTGAACTAAGCGCTCAGCCTCTCCCCTCAGCTTGCCCTTAAGGAATTGCATTTTCTGGGCCGCGGCAATTGATATGTTGTTGTGTATCACCTCTGTAAACAAATCTTTAAAAGATACCCAATTCTTGTAATCGCCGCTAAACAGAGGAATCTCCATCTTCGGTGTCCAACTGTCCTTGTGTGACACTGACCACATCTTGGCATTTATCTCTCGTTTCAGCTCGTTGAATCTAGCCTCATGTTTGGCGAAGGTCATGTCGTAGGTCTCATCTGCACCTTCTAACTCGCTATCAATTTCTACATGTAAAGAGTCGATAGTTGACCAACGACATTTCAACGTTTTTAAGGCATCTTCTAACTCCCATTTCTGAGTGAGATGTTCGACCCCAATACTCGATATCGTTCTGAGAAATGCCCTAAAGTTACCTGCTTGCCTTTTAAGCATTTCATCGAGTTTGCTTGAAGAACCTGTGGATCGCGATTCGGGAGGCGGAGTGTGACGCCTTACCCGGATATCCGACTCTTGTTCTACCGATTGCGATTTACTTGAAGATGGCTCTCCTGTCACTTGGCTTAAAACTACCTGGTACTGCTCGTTGATGAAAGCCTTAGTGGAAGTATACAACTTGTAAGTACTTTCATACACATTGTTGATGAAATACGGATGACTCCTGCTCGCCTCCGTACTAAGACGATCATGGTTATATTGGAAATCGCTCCAATACGACTCCAACGTCTCCAAGCGCCTTTTAAAGTAATCCACAGTCTTACGATCTGCAGAATCCTTTTTGATATTGATGACTATTTTGCTAATAGCATCATACAGCTGTTGCTGGGTTTGGATGATGGTTTCCATGATTATAGATAATTTGTAACGCAAAAAAAAAAGGCAACGATCTTACTTGAAGGCTCCTGAGTTACTGCTTACGTCAGTGGTTTCCTCCTGTTTCACTCCTGCACCTTGTTGATCCGAAAAAACGGGAACCACCTTTTATTGATAACCGAGTCTAACAGAAACACTTGATAGTTCTGAAAGACACTGGATATTTACCGATTCGCGACACGCGTGGTAAGATTCACGTGGCAAAAATTACGACACGGTGTCCTTTGTTACGGCTCGAAAAGGACCATTAAAATGTACGGTTACTTGTTGTTAACCTATACACTTAGTTGTAATGATAACGCGGTATAATATTTTAACTGAATTTATTGATAGAGCTTAATTGTAGTGAATGACGTGGTAACAATAAAATAATGATTAGTGAGCACGCGCGGCGTTCTTGCTAGCCTATAGCGAACTGATTTGTAATATAATTAATTTGCGCGTGTCACGTAAACTGATGACTTATGAAAAATGAACAGTTTGCACTGTACAGTCTAAGGCAGCATCTATAACACTGTCTTGCTCTAATTCGCACTGTGCTCACCGCGTGACCTGCTTGTCTCAGTTGTCTCTCTCTTATTCGTTCAGTATGCCTTAATGACAGAAGATTCGAGACAGATGCAATGGAAGAAGATAGGAGCTGCTGCTTCCATTTAATGTGCATTGTATGGTAAATGGGAAATGCAAGCTCCTCCGATTTTTTGGTACATGGTTTTTTCTACTCACTACACACACCTCGTCATATTTGCTAATCATGTTTATGCACGCGTACATGGACGCGCACATGGACGCGCACATGGACGCGCACACACAACGCCACCTCAGCCTACATACTGGCAGACGGGGAGCAGTCCCTAAGGCTGCCATCGTCTCCACCACCCACTCCGTCTTCTCCTTGATCAGCATGACTGCATCACAGAAGGAGACGGTGACGTTCTAAGACATCCCGCACTGCACCAAGGACTGGGCGGGGAGCGAGAGTTCGACCGTGACAATTGACGCGACCAAGTCACGGCGCTGCGATGCCTAAGCGGGGGATTCCGCCAACGCATGCAGGGCTGCCACAATTGTGATATCTGGGGGTTTCCTACGGGTCTTTCCTTAATAAGTACTGGCGGAAACAACCAGGGACGGACTTGCGTTAGTTAGATTGCCACGATGCGACATCTCTTTAACCACATGTCAAGAACAGGAATTATTGCCACTATGGTGGCGTGCCCATATGCAAGACACCTTGCCTGTCATAGACATTACTACTGAAGGTTTAGATGATAAGGCTGAAAACGTACAATTGACCACCCTGACCCTTTCGTTCATTTATACTGTAACGTAATACTCCGTATTGCGTTATAATATCTACAGGCGCTGAACGCAGTGGGTGGAGCCAGCCTAGCCCGAAGAGCGCTTCGCTAGGAATTATTACCATATAAGGTAATGGCTAGACACAGGCAGTCTGTCTGTAGTATCTGTCTCTCCTAAGCATTACAGCCGATCTAGAGACAGCCTGTTCCTGACCGGTTGTTGTGTATTCTCTGTGCTGTTTCCAGTTCTCCCTACGGGCTGTCTTCTCCCTACGGGCCTGAAGTTCTCTCTATGGCTACAATTTTCCCTACGGGCTGCGACATACAAGCTGCTGGCGCCGTGCTGCTACCGCCGCCGTCCACGCATCAGCTTCTACCTGCGAGCTTTCTTCAGCCAGGCCACTAGCGCCTGACCACATCGGCTGCATCGCCTGAGCCTCCGATCAGCCTCCACCTCGACCACCGAGCTGCCTACACAACGTGCACTTCAGCCAGCTCACCGGCGACCCTACGAGCAGCTACTCTGCGAGCGTCGGAGAACAGCAGGAGTCTACATTCCAGCCTTCAGGCCAGTGCTTACCTAGTTCGGTCATACTGTATGTAAGCGGTAGTGAGACGTAATAAAAAACCTGTTCAGTCTAGCAGTGTTTCTTTTGAACCCCGACATCCTACCTGAGACCACGTCTCAGTGGCGCCCAACTCTAATTGTCTCACTTCCAATTACTGCAATTGTTCTTGTTTAGGAGGTGCCCCGCATGTTCTCCGAACCACAGGGCTCTCACTTTCGTATTCCGTGGGCGAATACGCGTGCCCAGTGTGGCACCGATCCGCCCACGCAAAGGAAGTAGATGTAGCCCTAAATGAGACATGCCGAATCATAACGGGCTGTTTGAAACCAACCCCGCTCCATTTGCTATACCCTCTAGCAAGCAATGCTCCACCGAATGTGCGACGGGAAATAGCCTGCGCAGTGGAGAAACATAGGCAAGAAACAGACCTGCGACACTCACTGTATGACCATAAGATGCCTCGCGCCCGTCTTAAAAGCCGAAAAAGCTTTTTAAGAATAACTGCTGCCACAAATCACAACCCAAAATTGGCAAGAGAGCAACTGTGGGGCTCTAAGTACCCGGCCGCACCAAACTTCCCTGCAGCGAAAGAAAGTCTGCCTCCTGGTCACAACTTGCAGTGGTCGACCTGGAAATCGCTTAATCGCTTGAGAACTCAGGTCGGGCGCTGTAGGGAAAACATGGCTAAATGGGGATTTATAGACCACTCACTTGTCCACTGCGACTGTGGAACTCCATCCCAGTCTATGGCACATTTGCTTTCTTGCCCTCTTTGCCCATCTACCTGCAGCAAACAAGACCTTAAAGTGGCTTCAGACAATGCCGTCACCGTGGCCAAGTTTTGGAAACAGAAAATTTAATTTGAATTATTGATACGAAGAAGAAGAAGAAGAAGAAGAAGGAGGTTAGTCCTTGTAAACGAGGAGGCGCAGACATCAGCGAACCAGTACGTACTATCTAACTTGTGTGTATCTGTGTATTACTATCTTCGATTTCTATTCTTGTATAACTATTATGTGTTCTTCTAACTAACTTAAATTTGAACTATCAATTCCCTACGTAACAGTTCGCAATTTGAAATAACGGTTTTTTCTTTTTGCAAGTCACTTATCTATTGGCTACATTTTTACACCGAATCGTCGTAGTTTCTTTGTAAAGCAGAACTATTGCACACAGAGAGCTGTAATATGCTTACATTCTTTTCTATCATATATTTCATTTAAACATGAGCACTAACCCTATTAAGTACTTTCTACTAATAAAAATGAACTAGCCTACGAGGTCGCTATTCATGGAGAGGAGCCGGCTACCTCTGTTCTGAGTTTGCAGAAGCAGCTACCTAAGCTACTTGAGCTGATTCCCAATGATGAAATCCTAGAGTCAGGCCTAGATATAGCAGCCGACTTCAAGGGAGCTAACGTGTCGGTTACCGATTTAGCTTCGCGAATCTCTTCCCTTAAGGAACAATATGACAGCAACTTGGCGAAGCGAGCTACAGCCTTGCACAACCAAGTCTACCACAGGTTGAGCAGGTTCAAATATCCGAGCTGACTGAACGCTTTCGGATGCTATCGTCAGAGCTATCTAAGATAGAACACTCGAATGTTCCATCGGCGGAAGCCGGGACCGCGATGACTTGCACGGATTCTACCCCTGCACAGGCAGCGTCGACTCCGGTAACTGTTAACTGCGAGCATTCGAGGGTTGGTGACCTATCGAAACTCAAATTCGACTGAACAGGCTGCGTTCGCGAATTTCTACAACGCGTGACTGAATTTAGGACGGTTAGAAATCTACCTGCCAATAGATAATTCGATTACGCGTCCGAAATTTTTACTGGTAATGCGTTACACTGGTTTCGCGGTGTTAAAAATTCCATTTCTACATGGGACGAACTAGCTAGTCAACTCACAGCTGATTTTACACCGTACGACTATGATTATAAACTTTTAGCCGAGATACGTAATCGTACTCAAGAGCAAACTGAGGGTATAATCATCTACTTATCGATTATGTTCCAACTTTTTGCGCGATTATCACCGAACACGGTACTAACCGAACATGAAAAACTAAATATATTGCTTCACAATATTAGACCGTGTTATTCTAAAGTACTAACTTCATGTACTACGGCTATAGACACTATAGACACTCTTAAAACACTATGTCTAAACTATTAGAGGTTCCAGTGTTTGAGTTCACAGTTCCGCGAACCTAGCTACCCTACGTCTAACACAGTAGCACCTGATTTAGCTTATAGAAATAAAAATGACACTCGCGGTAACTATAATAATTCGCAATACTATAAACCGTCTAAACCAAATAATTATGCTCCTGTCGCATCTATAAATGTTGAACTAACGATACACCTGTGTCTAACCCACAACACTATAATGTCGACATGATATCTAAATCAGCTGTTCCTTAAACAATCACTAATAAGAGGTCTGTGTTCTGCCCGCGATGTCGTTTGACTGATCACTCGCTAGGGCCGTACAAGCAACACCGTTATCCTATATGTTTTAAGTGTGGCCTTAGGGATGTCACATTCGTAAATTGTCCTAATTGTAAAAATAAATCTTTTTCAAAAAACGAATTTACTCGGATCGTAGTTCGTCAAATAAGGTGAAAACCCTACCGTTTGTACATCTTCTAAATCTAAATATTTTAACAAAGAAGACTGGAAAAATTGGCTGAACACTCTAAAAGTGTATTTTTCTAGTTATTCTGTGGCAGCGATCCGTGATCAAAAACCTAATACTGATTTTCGACCCTATGTTAATGTAACCATTCAGAATCTACCCCTTACTGGGTTACTTGACTCAGGTTCTGCCGTAACTATTTTGGGAAATAATTCTCATCTAGAAATTATTTCTACAACTAATCTCCCTTTGAATAAGGGTGACAATGCTACTATATTTTTTCGATCGGTGGGTGGTCATAAATTGACACCGATAGGCTAAATCAACCTACCCACCACTTTTGAAAATTAAACTTATATTTTAAAAGCGTACGTAATTCCAGAAATTACTAGTTCGTTAATTTTAGGTATTGACTTCTGGAAAAGATTTATTTATTTATTTATTTATTTAAAAAAACTTTATATACGCAGCGTATACAGGCGGACTTAATGCCATGGGCATTATCTCCCAGTCTACCTTTGAATGGTGCAGAGAAAAAAGAAGTAGGCGCAATATAAATACCTATAATGAAAAGAACCTTGAGTTTGAAGTTACATAGCTATATAGAGTATATATATATATAAATATATATGTATACTAGATATGATATATACATATAAGATACAAACAAGCGATGAGTAAAAAGATATATAAGCAATATTTATAATATATAAAACCATAATTTCAATTGTTACCAAATGATATTTACTCTGTTTCTTCACGGATTGGTTTACCATCGAGACAGGTGTTAGACAGGGATGTGTAGCGTCGCCGTGGCTGTTCAACCTCTTCATGGACAGTTGTTTGCAAGATTTGAAAAATAGTGACTGTGGATTAAGGATGAATGAGTTACTTGTCAAATGCCTCCTTTATGCTGATGATCAGGTTATACTTGCGTCTTTAGCGGAGGAGTTGCAGGAGATGGTAACAATCATGCATGGTGCGTTAGAGAGGAAAGGAATGAAAGTAAATGTAAGTAAAACGAAAGTTATGGTTTTTGAAAAGGAGGAATGCCTTATGGCTTGTAATGTTATGATCGATGGACAGCGAGTGGAGAAAGTGAATGAGTTTGTATATTTAGGTACGCTCTTTACAAGAGATGGTAAGAATGTAGAAGATATTGAAAGAAGTGTTAATGCAGGTAATAGAGTAAATGGAGCTCTGAAAGCGTTTATGAATAGACAAAACGTGTCCAAAAAGGCACGTTTGGCTGTCCATAGAGGGGTGTTAGTACCTACTCTTATGTATGGTAGTGATAGTTGGGTATGGCAGAAGAGTTATGAAAGTAGAATTAATGCTGTAGAAATGAGAGCACTGCGAAGTATGTGTGGTGTTTCTTTGACTGACAGAGTAAAGAATTGTGTGATAATAGAGTGTTGTGGGGTAAAAGAAGATGTAGTGACAAGCATCGAGAAAGGTATGCTAAGATGGTTTGGACACGTGGAGATGATGGATGACGAAAGACTGACCAAGCAGATATATAAGGCAAGTGTGGAAGGGACAGGACGAAGGGGAAGACCTAGGCGGACGTTCTCTGACCAGATTGGAGACATCCTAAAAACAGGACAGGTTCGAAGCACCCTGAACAGAAGAGCATGCATGAGGAATCTGATGGGAGTGAATGAAGCAAGAGAGATATGTCAAGATCGTTGCAAATGGCACTCCGTAGTCTCTGCCTACCCCTCCGGGAAACAGGCGTGAGTCTATGTATGTATGTATGTTCTTAAACTAATAATGACTCTCGTAGTAATTCCGTGAGTAATAAAGCTAATGCTGCCGTGTCGGCTATTGATACTAACACTAATAACGACACTACTGTAACGCCGGATCAGTGGTATACTACCATCTACAATGGCTGTAAAAACTCACCTACATCTTTCCCTAATTATTCTATCAAAAATGATAAATTATATAGGTATATGGTATCGAAATGTGCACTGCGGAAAGAATTCGATTGGAAAGAGGTTCTACCTACCTCAGATAGAACTACCGCTATTAAAAAAAAAACAATCGTCGCTGCGGGTCATTTAGGTATTTTTAAAACATATAAACGTTTAGCGCAGCGTTATTAATGGCCCGGTATGCAAGATGACGTTGTTAAATTTATATCTTCGCGTAGTATTTTAGACAAGGCCCAGTCTCTTTTAATCCAAGCTCACGCTAGAAACTCACACACATACAACTTAAGTTGTAAACAGGTTGAGTTTAACGTGGGTGATACTGTGTGGAAGAGAACCTTCTATTTAAGTGATAAGGACAAATCATTTAGCAAAAAAATTTGCTCCTAAGTTTACCAAGTGTACTATTATCGCTAAAAGTCACCACTAGTCTATGAATTAGCGTATTCATCGGGTAAATCTATTGGCAGTTGGCACATTAAAGATTTAAAACTTATTAACTACACTGATTCCTAACCTAACTAGATTCTTTCATTGTACCTACCTACAGTTTGAGTTTCATAGTCAGTATCTACTTAGCACTGTCTACAGAGGTTTCGGAAGACCTTAGTTAGACGGATTTTTCTTGTCTAGACACGTAAAATCCTGCTGTACAGAGCGGGGTATTGTAACGTAATACTACGTATTGCGTTATAATATCTCGCAGGCGCTTAACGCAGTGGGTGGAGCCTTAGTCCGCAGAGCGCTTCGCTAGGAATTGTTACCTTATATGGTCATAGACAGAGCCACAGGCAGTCTGTGGCTATGATTGTGGTCTATGACTATATAAGATGGGTGCGCGATTTAAATGAAATGCGGATATAAAGAAGGATCCGAAGACTTTTTGGACGTTTGTTAGAGCCCGGCGTTCATTTCGAAGCGCTTGTTCTGAATTTGAATATGACGGCAAGGTAGTCACTCAAAATAGATGCAGCAAACGCTTTTGCAAGTCACTTTAAATCGGTTTTCTTAACAGATAGAATAGCTTTGCCGACGGATATTATGGAAAATGCGACCAATAGTCATTTTTGTTCCTCGCGAGTAAGTATTGATCACATCTATGAATCTGACCTAATATATGCGGTAAAACGGTTGAAGGCTCGTTCATCCATAGGTCTCGATGGTTTACCGGCCTACATTATTAAAGACTGCATCGGCATTTTTAAAGAACCATTGTTGCATATTTTAAACTTAGCCATAAAGAGTGGTACATATCCTAGTTTGTGGAAGGTGTCTCGTATTACACCGATACCCAAGGATGGCTCCAGGAGTCAGGTAGTTAATTATAGACCTATAGCCGTGCTTTCAGCGCTCGGCAAGGTATTTGAGTACATCTTAAATAATCATATCACCAGACAGATCAAACAGCAACTGAGCGAGTGCCAGCACGGGTTTACAGTGGGTAAATCGACTTCCACTAATTTGATCAACTTTGTTGACTATTGTGCTGCGGAAATGGATTATAGAAAGCAATTTGACGCAACATATTTTGATTTAAAAAAAGCTTTTGATCGGGTCCAGAATGATCTCTTGTTGCAGAAGTTATCCGCTTTTGGTTTCGCTCCTAAACTTCTCGACTTATTCGGTAGCTATTTTTCTAATCGTAGTCAATATGTGCAACTAGGTAAGTACCGCTCTGACTCGTATGACACTCGTTCTGGTGTCAGTCAGGGTAGTGTCTTAGGCGCTACTCTGTTCCTGATCATGGTGAATGACTTGCCGAGCGTTGTCAGATCTGCTCGGTGTTTAATGTTTGCTGATGACCTGAAGTTATTCTTGGGAATCGCTAGCACGGCAGACTGTGACGCGCTGCAGCGCGATATCGATAGTGTAGTGGCTTGGGCTGAAGAAAACCGCTTGGAGTTTAATGTAAGTAAGTGCAAGACTGTAACATTTACTCGTTCTCGCTCGCCACTCACATATGATTACAATATCTCTGGTGACCGGTTGGAGCGAGTCTGCCAAATACCTACGAGACTTAGGTGTAACTTTGGATACATGTTTGACATTTAATGCTCACATATCTACGATTTGTAAGCAAGGTTTAAAGGCATTGGGATTTGTGATGAGGCAGTCTATCCCTTTTCAGAGCAGGGGTACTGTCGTTGTGATGTACTTCGCCTTTGTTCGCAGTATTCTGGAGTATAATTCCATAATCTTGGATCCACACGAGGAGAAGTATAACACAATGATTGGACGGGTACAACACAAATTCGCTCGGTTTTTATACAAAAAGTTGTATGGCTTCTACCCTTATTTATATCCGTCTCTTTTCGTATCTGGTGTGGTAGGCCTCAACACATTAGGCTTGCGTCGTAAATGTAAATTAGTTTTACATTATTTTTTATTGTTACGTAATCAAATAGATGACCCTAATACGTTGTCACGCTGTTCGATCTCAGCACCGAACCAATATACGCGAGTGCGCTCGCGGCGCTTGCTCGCCGCGCCGCAGGTACGAAACTGCACCGCGCAGTACGCGCCTACTACTCAGGCACTCACACTGCTCAATAGCATTATTGTTAAATATCCTGATGTGGACGTATTTGTAACCAAATTGTTTATGTTTTTATTTATATGTAAAATGTATTTTTCGTTTAATATGGCCATCAATAACTGTTAGAAAATAAGTAACCTACCTACTTAATATTGTGCACTTACCTACCTAAATGTAATGGCTCACTACACGTTTTGGGCAACTGTAAGTGTAGTGAGCAGTTGTTCTAAATAAATAAATCGGTCACTTTCCCTAGACATCGGCACGCTGCCGCTATACCTCGTGATTATTCTACCTTCTACTCAATATCTACTGCCCCGCTGGGGGTAAGCATATTCTAGTTGCCTGTGTGCCTATTTGTTCTGTCTGTAGCATCTGTGTCTCCTAAGCATAACAGCCGATCTAGGAGCAACCTGTTCCTAACCGGTTGTTGTGTATTCACTGTGCTGTTTCCTGTTCTCCCTACGGGCGGTCTTCTCCCTACGGGCCTGACGTTCTCTCTACGGCTACAATTCTCCCTACGGGCTGCGACCTACGAGCTGCTGGCGCCGTGCTGCTACCACCGCTGCCCACGCATCAGCTCCTGCCTGCGAGCTTTCTACAGCCAGGCCACTGGTGCCTAACCACATCGGCTGCACCGCCTAAGCCTCCGCTCACCCTGCTCCTCGACCACCGAGCTGCCTACACAACGTGCACTTCGGCCAGCTCACCGGTGATCCTACGAGCAGCTACCCTGCAGGCGTCGGAGAGCAGCAGGAGTCTACATTCCAGCCTTCAGACCAGTGCTTACTTAGTTCGGTCATACTGTATGTAAGCGGTAGTGAGACGTAATAAAAAACCTGTTCAGTCTAGCAGTGTTTCTTTCGAACCCCGACATCCTACCTGAGACCACGTCTCAACTTTACTTTGTAACGAGAGTCTCCATATTCTAGTAAATTGTCAACAATCAAGCAAGCTTGATAACATACCATGATTTGTCTTCATCCGATTGCCACAGGACAAGGAATAGCTTATGCTAAGTACCTATTACTTTTCAAAGAAATTTAACAAGATTAAATTGTAAGTATAAATACGAAACTTTGCTTCAAAAAGCTATATCTTTTTGTGAATAAGTAAATGGAAAAAGGTGCATCACTTTGACGTGTCCTAACAACCGGTTCAATCAAATGACGGCTTTAGAGTGCTCTTGGTCTGCAGGGAAGCTTGAACACGTATAAGCAGTCAACCTTTTCATAAGCTGTGACTGCATCAGTTGCATTTCTATATTGCCTTTTGTAAGAGACATGAAAAGATTCATACTGTAGGTTTCGTTACGTATTTTTTAAGTCTCTGATATATACAGGGTGTCACACGACCCATCAACAACCCGAAGTTTACTCGTTATGGACATCATGCCAAGTCATACTAAGCAAAAATAATAACTGGGAAACGAACTTTTTTAAGGAAATACATTTTTTTATCCGCAATTAAAAGCGCGCGCGTGCTATGCTCGAAATACCTATTTATTCATGGGGTCATAGGACATCTGTAGAACATATTGGCGATGTGATTGCATAGAATTTTTGCCTAATTAGAAAAAATCTATAG
This sequence comes from Euclidia mi, assembly GCA_944739405.2. Classification (NCBI taxonomy): domain Eukaryota; kingdom Metazoa; phylum Arthropoda; class Insecta; order Lepidoptera; family Erebidae; genus Euclidia; species Euclidia mi. The sequence continues at coordinate 44,539,451 of OX123189.2, forward strand.
TAACTTTGAACCACAATATCTCCTGAACCAGTAATTTCCCAGGTATGGTGCCGAAGTAAAAAATGTTCGTAGTGATTGGTACAACATGGGATTTCAGTTTTCGTTAAGGGTTTTTTACATCCTGTATATATAGTTGTAGTAGTAGTATATAGTGTAGTAGTAGTATGTAGTTGTAGTAGTAGATAGTGTTGCAGATATTTATGAATTGCCGGGTCGTTTTATAATATGCCTACTATCATACCGCAACAGATGAAATATATATGAGTTTAATAATGAAGCTAAAATATGGTGTCGATGGAAGTGATTTAGTACCGTTACAATGCGACAAAATACACATAAATTTGTAAAATACACATAAATTTGTCCACTCTGTTTACACATAAATACCAAAAGAGATTACAAATTATTATTTTATTTTTATCAATATCGGTATACTGTAAAATGTATATAGTAATTCAGAAACCGCCGAACAAACAAAAATATTTTTTTTTTATCTGTTCTATTCTAATAAGTCAAATCAAGTCAAAGTCAAGTCAAAATCATTTATTCAGCTAGGCCACAAAGTGACGCTTATGAACGTCAAAATTTAAGTTAATTACTTAATGATTCTACATTTACATTTACTACCACGTTCGCAATGCAATAGGCAGAACCACGAGAAAGAACGGGCAATAAAACTCATGGCCACTCTTTTCAATCAAATATAATGGTTGTACATTTTATTTTGTAAGGAGCTGCAACTGTTTCACATTGTAAGATATCTACTAGTAAAATTTTTAGTAACTATTGATATCATATTCAAGCAGTAAATGATGTTCATTTCGTAAGCCTCCCAAAGCAAATACGGTGAAACAGGAGCATCCACTTACGTCTTTTTATAAATATCCAATTATTTCATAGGATATGAGTATCCAAAAATATACTATTGAAAACAGTTTGTTCTTCGTTCGGACCACTGAGTTTCGGACCACATAAAAATATCCTGGTTCGGCTTGACCAATATGCTTCCTTCGTCCCAAAACATAATTTTAATAATTTTGTTCTCTCTTCGTCCTATTTTATATTCCTTGTACGGCTCATATTTTGTATGAGTTTTACTTGCTTTTTTGTACAATCAGCAAAAAAGAGATATGGTTATGTCACTAATAATATTTAATCTAAATAAAACATTTTGCCTGAAATAAAACATGACTACATTTTTTGGGATACGGCAGTGTGTAATGTTTGTATATTGAGTTTACAATATGTTTAAAATTTGTTATATACCGTGTGTGTTTGTATTGTTATTACAGTCAACGTACAATGGGTGATGGGCTTCTAATAGGGGTGTGTGGTTTCCTTCTATTAAATGCATAGATTATTGGTATAATTATCATTATAGCAGCTATGTCAAAACATTACATCCAAGCTGTAGCATTTTTACCTATTAGAGAATCGAATGAGAAAAGGGAGAAAGGTAATAAAGCAATAATCTATGTTAATACTAAAATTACATCCATATGACGTAAGAAGTGATTTCTGAACATCAGCTGGACGTCCTGGATTATTTTACTCATATTTCGACGAAATTGAAATTAAAACTGTTTCAAACAAATAAATTATTTTTATAAATCGTACATTTCTATCTATATCCATTCATAAAACACGAAAAACCCATCGTAAATGTAACGCAAATAATACTCTATTTAAATTTCCCAGAAATATATTTTTATAAATTATTAGCAGTGCCCGCCCGTGGCTTCACTTGCACCAAACTTTCAACCTTTATTTTACCATCTTATATCTACATATAAACATTCTGGCGTTACTGACCGACTGACAGACAACGCACAGCCGAAACGAATGGGCACATGAAGCTGAAAGTTGCTGGTGTCGCGTTGTAATAGTTGGTGCCTAATTCATAAAAGATACTACACGAAAGAGCAGTGGACTGAAAGAAGATGTTGTGACAAGGATTGAGGAAGGAATGCTTAGGTGGTTTGGACACGTGGAGCGAATGAGTGAAGAAAAAATGACGAATCAGATAAATACTAGGCAAATGTGTGTGGTCAAGTCGGTCGCGGCAGACCTAGTCGGACATTATGTCTAGCTTAGCTCCATATTTAGCTGCAATATTCAACAGATGCGTAGATAAAGGGGTATTTCCTGATCTAATGAAACACAGTAAAGTGATACCATTATTCAAAAAGGGACCCAAGAGCGACCCTAGTAATTTTCGGCCAATTTCTATATTGCCTGCTATTAGTAAAAGTTAAAAGATTATTTTGCATCAATTAGAGAGCCACTTTCACACAAATAATTTATTTCACAGTGAGCAGTATGGCTTCACTAATACTCGCTCCACCGTTGATGCCGGTGTAACTTTCTTAAAGCATATTTTTATTGCTTGAGAAAACTCGAAGAATGCCTTTGGTATTTTTTGTGACCTGTCAAAGGCGTTTGATTGTGTGGAACTTAATACACTTTTACGTTAATTGAAACTTTATGGTATTAGAAATACCGCACGTTCAATCTCGTTGCCAGCTACCTTAGATAGAATTTAGTATGTAGAGGTTAATGGAAGTAGGTATCTAGGTTTGCCAGTAGGAGAGGGCGTTCCACAGGGCTCTATTTTCGGTCCATTTCTTTTTTAATATATATTAATGATTTGTCGTTCTTTGTTCAAAATTTATGTGATATTGTTTTGTGTGCCGACGATACGTCACTCATTTTTAAAGTTGATCGCAATACAAGTAACTTTGATACCATCAATAACACTCTTGCGCAAGTATAAGATTGATTTTCGACAAATAATTTGGTATTCAACCCTAGCAAAATTGAACGTGTTAAATTCTCTTTGCCTAATGACAAAAGTGTTCCTACTAATATAATTTTAAATAAGGAAACAATTCGACTAGTCGAATCAACCGTATTCTTAGGTCTAACTTTAGATTGTTAGCTTCAATGGGACGCCCAAATATCAAGTCTCGCAGTAAAACTTAGTTCTGCAGCGTTCGCAGTTAGAAAAATTAGGGAATTCACAAATAAAGATACTGCTAGCCTAGTTTACTTTAGTATCTTCTTGGGTTTTCGCGAATGTTACACATTGAAATTAAACTACAGTTTACGGATTTTATCGCGTTGTATTGGTTTCACTAAGTTATTACATTTGAAACTAAAGATCTAGAAACTATATTTTTAATTTATTACTAGCCGACTTTTTTTCGTTCCGAATTCCTTACAGAATTCATGTTCACGGCAGACTGAGGTGATATTTGTCTTTTTCTTGAATGAAGAAAAAGAATCACTATTTGATTTGCACAAAGTAAACACAAGGAATAAGCATATTAAACTAGTGGGAACTAACTACCGTTTACGTAAAGTTCAGAACTCATTTGCGGGGATTGGTATACGATTTTTCAACAAATTGCCTCTTGAAATAATGAATTTACCCATGCACAAATACAAACGAACAATTAACTTTCTTTTACAAAGGGGTTATTACACTATTAAGGAATTTTTAAATGATAAGACGCCATGGGGATAGGCTTAGGCTATATTTTCTTTTCTGACCGTTTAATATATTGTAGTATAAATTTGTTAAATTCTCGTTTTGATAAGTGACATATTAAGTGGAGGCTAAAGATTTGATTTGATTTGAGGTGCCTCGTGAACACATGGTTTTTGCAGGATTCGGATATTTTTATGATTTGTTGAATGTAGTTTAACATTATTTATCCCTGATTGTATCATTGTTCACTTGTCACCTTCACAAAATTGTTTCTACATTTGCATTCCTTCACGCGTTTCACAAAATGTTGTTAATATGAACGATCTGGAAAGTGGAGGTAATTGGCGGTCATGGTCAGTATACCAATAGATTGTTTCTTACTGCCGTTTCGTATACCGTTGTCGTCATGCTCACTAAAATGTCATTCTTGTGGTGGCGTCGTGTCTCGGGTCATCCCTGTCCCTTTAATATGGCGAGAGGGATGATGGCTGGCCCATGCGTCATACTCGTGAACGGGTGCTACTTGCGATGACTGATCGATGACGGTCTTGCGGGCTGGCATTAAATTATAATATTTAACTGCATCATTTCCATCATGGTTCTGATCTGATTTTCAGTCATGGCCTCTTAAAAAAGGTAAATTTTCAGTGTAAAATCCGAATGTTTTCTTTTTGTTATGATGTAATGACCATAATTTTTACTAACTCAGGGCGTAAAAATAGTCGTTTATTGTAAATAGTTTATACGCCCTAACGTGTTAAATGCATTACCTAAGCATAGTATAAATTCAACGTCGTAAATCCTTATTGCATATCGATACCTTTGGGTAGAAAGGTCGTATAAACCAAAAGCCGACTTTTCAGGAGAGCAGAAGAACGATTTATTTTTATCATAAAAATTTATAACTTTTTGTTTTTGAAGTTATAAAAAAAATATGAGAAAGGTTCTTACAATTTGCGAATGAAAAAGGTTAAATCATCAAAACCTATCTATCTTCTTTAGTTTTAAAGTTAGCTTGGATTTACGTCTAAGAAAAAATCAGTTCTTGGTTAATTACATCCCATGAAAATGTACTTTAAAAATACTGTATAGGTCACATTTACTGTCGTAAAAACCTATATATCGATTCCTTTGGGTGGAAAGGTCAGGATAGTGACTGCGGATTAAGGATGAATGGGTTAGTTGTCAAATGCCTCCTTTATGCTGATGATCAGGTAATTCTTGAATTGCAGGAGATGTTAACAATCATGCATGGTGCGTTAGGGAGGAAAGGAATGAAAGTGAATGTAAGTAAAACGAAAGTTATGGTTTTTGAAAAGGAGGAATGCGTTACGGCTTGTAATGTTTTGATCGATGGACAACGAGTGGAGCAAGTGAATGAGTTTGTGTACTTAGGTACGTTGTTTACAAGAGATGGTAAGAATGAAGAAGATATTGAAAGAAGCGTTAATGCAGGTAATAGAGTGAATGGAGCTCTGAAGGCGTTTATGAATAGCCAAAACGTGTCCAAAAAGGCACGTTTAGCTGTGCATAGAGGGATATTAGTGCCTACCCTCATGTACGGTAGTTAAAGTTGGATATGGCAGAAGAGATTTGAAAGTAGAATAAATGCTGTAGAAATGAGAGCACTGAGAAGTATGTGTGGTGTATCTTTGACCGACAGAGTAAAGAATAGTGTGATAAGAGAGTGTTGTGGGGTAAAAGAAGATGTAGTGACAAGCATTGATAAAGGCATGTTAAGATGGTTTGGGCACATGAAGAGGATGGATGACGATAGACTGACAAAGAAGATATATAAGGCAAGTGTGAATGGGACAGGACAAAGGGGAAGACCTAGGAGGACGTTCTCTGACCAGATTGGAGACACCCTGAAAAAGGGACAAGTTAGAAGTACCCTTAACAGAAAAGCGTGCATGAGAACTTGATGGGAGTGAGTGAAGCAAGAGAGGTATGTCAAGATCGTTGCCAATGGCGTTCCGTAGTCTCTGCCTACCCCTCCGGGAAACAGGCGTGAGTCTATGTATGTTTGTATGTATTATGTTGAACTTTTTACCGATATTCTAACCTATACTTACCTGTATAATATGTATTTTGTTATGAAATAATAAAGATTGTGTATTGCAGTAGACATATACAATGTCAAGTGAAGCCTAAAGCTACGAGTTCGTAGCCGATGACAGACCGCAACTGCAAGTGACGAGTCGCCACGCTACTACTGGACCACTTCTGATTTCTATGTACATATTTTTATGAATTAACTTCTTAGAAATACATAGAAATCAGTAGTGTGCCCTTAGTATTGACATTGACGTTCTTAAAGGCAACAGACATCTTGTCTCATCGAACACTCCAAACCTATAGGCATACGCATAGATAATAATATGCTGCGCTGTCGCGTGACGCCACGATATGACGCGGCGTCCCGTCCGTTGTGCCCGAATCTCCGGGCAATTTTGGGAAATCCGCTTCTTACTGCACTACTACGCTCTCGAAGTCAAGAACATTCATGTCAAATTTCAGCTTCTTGCGCCCAGTATTTGGGTCTGTACTTTGTCAGTCAGTCATTCAGTAACGAAAAAATGTTATATTAACAGATTCCAGTTGATTTTAAGAGTATTGCAGCTACCTATATATTTTTTCACTTAAAAAGTAGCATGCCGCTCTAAAACACACATATTTAAATTTTTGATTCTATGTGCCTGTTCATTCAAACCTAAAGTTTAAGACTCGCACTTTATCTCGCATTAAAATCTAAAGAGCTTTTAACGTACCATTAAATAAGTCAAAATATTTGTTACCCTCAAGTAATACCGCTTCCATTTCCCGTAACACATAAAAGTTCACATTCATCAACAGTTGCATATCTTAAGTCGGCAATTAATAATATTCTCGCTTACACAGCACACTTAATCTTATAAGCTCATTACATATTCTGAGGAATTCCATTGCGCGGCTTGTGCAGGCAACGTTCATATTTAGGGCCTCACTAGATTTCGACTAAGCTCCTTTTTACGGTAGATATTGTAGCCACAAGGGGAAACTGTTAGTTGTGGGGTCAACACAAACAGGTCGAATTAATCCTGGGTGCTTTCCCACGTCTAAACTCGTTTCATCGGTCCCCTACTACATAATATGAACGTATAGCAATTGGTAATTGAGTATTTCGAAGAAAGTTAATAGCAGCGGTTAGAGCCGAGTTTGGTAATGATATTGGCCGGGTATTGAGATAGATTTAATTAAAAGGAGTTATGTTATTGACTGTAATTAACTACTGTGTACTTAAATGTTGGGATGGATATGTTGTATTATAATGTTGGCGAAAGGTATAACAGTGTTTAGATGAGCCATTGTAAAATGAGATACGGTGGGCAATTAGCAACATCGGTTGGATATGCTGTTACTTTCGTGTTGGCCATCAAGGAAATTTGTATTTATAGGTACCTACATATTAAATCCCATACCAGATCTTTATCCCATATCAATTAGTTATTATCATTGTTACACATCAGCACTTTTTTATCAGCCGGCACATTTTTTTTCAAAATGTATCTCTTACTGCCCGATAACGTAGAAATTTTGGAATAGTTATTTGTGCAACAAGAGAGCAAAGTTGTTTTTTGTTTCGAGTGCTGATTTTGAGTCCCGAGCAAGCGAAGGATTCTATGATTGATTCACGAGCGTAGCGAGTGAATCAAAGTTAGAATCCTGAGCGTGGTGAGGGACTCAACAGCACGAGATACAAAAAACTTTGCTCTCGTGTAGCACACATAACTTTTCACCACAGCAGTGAGAACATATATTACTTAGGAGACATAGAAATGAACAGGAATAGATTGAATTCTGCATAATCACTTGTTGATTTAACTCTTCTGGTGTTAAAGTACAGTCATCATCGCTAGTTTCACTCATCTTTTAAGATTATTTTATATAATATAATATAATTTAACACGTTACGCTATACCTACTGTATCAGCATCAGCGAAATTTTTATTCCCGCTACTTTTTTAAATCACGTTTTAATACCGCGTCCCTGATGTTTATTTTTCAAATGTATCATTGTTGTAATTCTAAATAAAAATGTATTGGTTAAATACTAATTTTATACTGTTAATTAGACTTATTTTTATTAAAATCCAATAATAAATTAAACATGTAAACAATAACATATAAAAAAACAATAACAAATATTTTTTTTTTTGAGTTGCCGTAGGTGTTTTCTTTGAGGTCGAATTCCAAAATCGAATTTCGAATTCGAAGGGGTTTGTTTTATCACTCACTTTTTATTTGCATGTGAAAGAGACAGAGCACAGTAAAATTCGAATGTTTCAAATTTATGGCTGAACAATGTCAATTCGTGACACTACAGATTGAAAAATTAAAAAGCTACTTTTACTCACGCTCGAATCAAAATCGCGTTTTGTTCACTGTTGTCTCGCAGCAAAAGCGGCATGTTTGAGCTGCAGTGGTGAAAAAATCTTTCTCAGTACACCTATACGTTTCTCTAGGAACATACATGCCAATGCCATTTTCAGTGCTATCACAGTCAATCACAAAAGTTACACATTTAACGATCTTTGCACCCGACTCACTTTTATTAAAGCGGTTTCGGGTCATAAATATCTATTACTCAAAATCAGATTATTCATCTTAGTTTTGACAAGTTCACCACACAACGCACACAGCTCACAAGTAGATGTACCGGTTTAATCTTTAGCGTTAATTCAATATACTTACTTCCACTACATACTTACTTTAAACTTCAATTCGTATGTATAATAATACTTTTTTTTTCATAGGTATGTGTGTGAATTCTTTTTATCTTTTAATATGATTTCGGCGAAATCGAACACAGGCAATGTCCGTTTCAGTATAGCTAAGTTTCTGTAGAAGCGTAATCCCTGCTGTAATTAAATGTATTATGGTCGGCTTTTGACCACTAAGCCATCACTAGTTTTCATATAAATACGAACTAGTTAATTTCTAGGAAATTTCACGTACAATTTTAATATGATATCCTGTCTGACAGGATCTGTCTATTTGAATGGGACACACATTTCCCGGAACTACTATATTAATCCGCCGATATACAAGAATATTGTAATATGTTAAATTATAAAACTTAATAAAGTGGGGTATGAAGACAAAAAGTTAAAAAAATAAAATAAAAAATTGCGTTTTAATCTGTTTCAGTTATAATAGCATATTGTAGCATTATTACAAACATCAAACAATGCTATTTTGTATAGTAGGTATATCTTTAAACACAAGCATGTGAAACTTTGTAATTTTTATTAATTTAACTTGCAGCTAAGAAAGGAAAGCCTAAAAATAATAAAACATTTTATACTAAAATGTTAATATTAAATATTGTTAGTGTAAAAAAGCGGCGATAGCCTAGCGGTGTACGCAACGGACTGCCGAGACGACGTAAAAATTCGTTTGATATTAAAATTTTATGGTACAACCGACCAGAGTTTTCTCTTTTCCTGAATAAAGGTGCTAGTACCAGTATCTACAAATCATTTAAAGAAAAAAATTTCTTCCTATAAATCATGTTTCTATCGTTCATTCGAAGTCCGATCTACGATGCACGAAATATCAATGAATACGAGACACAATGGATGTTCAGTTTTAGACTGCAGGTTGTATGCGAAAACAAATGTTTGCGCACGCCCTAAAGTAGCTCGATCCGTTACACGTTAATTGGAGAGCCGTACAAATAGACGGTTGTCTAGCTATTTTTATGTAAATGTTTGAACTTTTGGTAAAGTCAAAATAAGTTATAAAGATATACATACATACATACATAGTCTCACGCCTATAACCCCGAAGAGGTAGGCAGTGGTGTATTTCTACACCCACTTTTCGCCAGATATACTTTAGTCCCACGTAATAGGGGGAGAGCCTATTGCCGTACCGGGCACATTTCCAGACTCCGTGCTGCTAATGAGAATTTCGTGACAGAAAATCCAAAAAACACTGCCCGAACCAGGAATCGAACCCGGGACCTCCCGATCCCACGCGCACATTTATGCCGTGAGACCAACGAGGCAGTCGTATTGACTTTGATGTCGAGTTTTCCGTCTCTACGCAAAGATGGTATTTGCATCGTGTTATCCCTTAGTCGCCTCTTACGACACCCACGGGCAGATAGGGGGTGGTGACACTTGTATTCTATGCCGTCAACCACACGGCTCTATAAAGATATGAGTAGCACAAATGGTAATAAATAGTAATTTACGCACCTTTTAAGCAGATTGCAATGAAGGTAAAAAGTGTGGAATGAAATTGTACGAGTATTATACATATAAATTTGGACCTGAGATGCATATGGTCGGATCTGGAAAAAGTGAGGTTTTCAGGAGAGCAAGAACAAAATTCGAAAACATTTTTGCCAATATTAAATATTTACCAGCAAACTGGAACAATTTTATGAATTATATTTATGGGTAACAACTGTCTGTTATATTTTGTAACAGTTCGAAAAATCTTAATGTTAAAATACTATGGTAAATGGCATTTATTTTAATTTTCTGCTCTAAACCGACTTTATGCCTGTAATGAATCGTTCATTAATAATACTTTTCGAAATTATAATATCATACGTCTGTATGCTAGCAATTTTTATGATTGAACTGTAAACACGACATTATGGTGTAATCCTCGAAACAATAGTCAGTGTTTGATGTCCCTTTAACCCTGGCCACTACATTATCATCAGCCTTAACAGTCCACTACTGCACTGAAATATCTCTCTCAATTATATTTTTTTTTAATTATAAGTAGGTAGTTCAAAGCCTCAAATAAGTAGGTAATGTAATCTAAAATCACAAAAATATCTTCAAACAAAATTATCTGAAATTAAGAACCTAGCAAATATAATCTAGTAAGCTTCAGGAAAATCTGACTCATTAGCACAGCCCTTAATTTTTTTTATATTCGTGAAATTCTTGTGGCGCAATGGCAAAAGGGTAATTAAATCTTTATGTTTCGCAGAAGATATTGGTATTCTTTCTTTCTTAAACACGGTAGGTCAGCAAACAATTTTACTCCTCTAGAAGCATTTCATTCTAAAGATATCAGAAAAATCCACAAACCTTTTTTTATAATAAAGGACACCCGGTTGCTGTTGTCTTAACAACAAGAACACACATTCAGATATTTTGTACTTCATTCTTTCTAAGTTTTTATTTAACTGTACTGAAGGTCCATTGTTTTTATACAAAGAGTCCTTAAAATGTGCAAGTTTAGTATTAAAAAGTTTATTTTGAAAAGCATAACAATCATTACAATTGTGTGTATCTACTGATGATCATATTTTAAAGCTTAGGTAAAATAAACTTTCTTCTGCATTCAAATATTCAGGTGTCTTCCCTTCTTCCATTTGTATTTTATAATGACAATACATAATTGCAACATTAAGATTTGCGCCTTAATAAGTTCATGTGACTTGTTTCTTGGATCACGTCTGATTCTCTGATATCCAATCGTTAGGCATCCTTCTAATTGTTTTTCGATGCTTAATTTTTAATACTTTTCTCCAATTGAAAGTTTTTTCAAAGACTTAACCTTGCAAACCTTTTCACGTTAGCCTCCAATAGTAAGACTGTAAGGATCAACGGTAGTAGAGCCTTGCTGATTTCAGCATGAATGGGCCGGCTCGACCGGGGAAGTACTACCCTCTCACAGAAAATCGACGTAAAGCAAGAGTACCTAAACTGTTGCGTTTCGTTCGGTGAGTGAGAGTGCCGGAGGCCCTATTCCCTATTCCTTCTCCTTCATCCCACTCCTTATCCTATCTCTTTTCCCAACCCCAAGGGGCGGCAACGCACTTGTTACTCCTGCGGTGTAGCTTGTGTCCATGGGCGGCGGTAATTGCTTACCAACAGGCAACCCGTCTGCTCGTATGCCGCCTATTATTATAAAAAAAAAACATAACAAATTTCTACAGTCCATCATCACTCTACATTTTCGTCTATTTTCATCAATCGCTTTTTGTCGTGGTCTGGGTGTTTCTATGTATAATTTTATTTTATTCATAGTCTCACGCCTGTATCCCCGAAGGGATAGGCAGACGTGTAAATATTACACCCACATTTCGCCATGAATTTATAGGTCCCACGCAATAACGGGCGAGCCTATTCTATGTATAATATGTATGTATTTACAAAAATATATATATGTTTGTTTATCTATATGCCATTGCTGATCCCAGCTTTTACTTTGTTTCTTAAATTAGATAAATTTAAGCTTTAGATGACATTTTGCTTTACATGAATAAAGAAATTTGATCATACGGTCTTCTACTTCGATTTTTTTTTAACCATTGTAGAATGGTATGGAGATCCTTTCTATCTTGCAATATTGGATTGTTTTTTCCATTCTGATGGATTCACAACTGGTTTCTTTACTTTATGCTTACTGGATCATAGCTTTCTTTGTCTGTCCTCAAAGTGTTGTCAAATATTTTGTGCCATCACAGTCTACAGCCATTACAACATAATAATAAAGGTGTATTCGAATTATAACCCAAGCAATAGAATCTACATGAGTCGCCAAACATTTTAGTCGGCAAGGATATACCTAATACTTTACTGATATTTGCTTGATAAACGACTAGAAATTTTGAACAATTAGCTTATATTAGTAAAACATGTAACCGTTTTCATTGATGATAATTTTCTTCTGACATGGCTTTTTTTGCATGAGGTAAAAAAACAACAATATCAGGATTATATGGTAAATCTTCTAATGTAACCATACTCATCAAATTATAACATAATATCTTGTATCTCACTCTGTCACGCTTAAAAGCAATAGCACAAGACTAGGACAAAGAAATTCGCCTTCCCGTCCGCTCCCGAACGGCCCGCACGAACAACAGAAAAATCGAAAGCATTTTCAGTACCGACCAAGCTTCAACTTGATAATTAAGTAAAAGTTGGCAACATAATCATTTATATTAACATACAGTCCAAAAAAGTGATGTAATGAGTATTATAGTACAGCTAGAATGCCGTATTATTGCATTCGACTTTATGTGTTATAAGTTAAAAACATAATTTTCAAAGCATAATGGTGTATGTTATGATCCGTACATTTAATCGGTTGCAAAATTTAGAGTCATAAGTACGTATCTGTAAATACATCCAATGAAAACATGCATGACTCTTAAAAACGCTTTGAAAGCATAAAGAATTATATGGATTTGCGACTCTGTTAGATATTAGTTATTTATGGAAAAAAGGTGCATATTAAAATATGGCTTAATGCCACACAAATATTTTGGTAAATTGGTGGATCAGACATTATGAATGTAATTATCTTCACAGTAAATAAAGATAGAATTATAAGAATTAGTTTGCCAGAAAGAGAAAAAGAAACCTAGCATTGTGATGGTAAAAAGTGATTTTGGGTGGATCTTTAGATACGACCATATGCATCTCAGGTCCAGATTAATGTCGATGCATACAATTTGAATAAATTCTATGCATCGACATTTTATTTGATTGGCAAATGAACCCAAATTACATGTGAGTATAAATTCAAAAACTAATAAAACCGTGTGCTCAGTAAACTGAGGTATTAATGAAACATTTAGAAATAGCATTTGAATCTTTTTCTGAATATTTTGGTTGCACATAATAATATATTATTTATTTATCTAGCTTAATCATTACATGTCACCTTCTTAAAACAACAGGAATTATAATATAACTAATTAACGGTTATAAGTGAGGGCAACTGAGGGATTAAGAATATTATTTTTATAATGATTTACTTATCAAAAATAATCATTAGATAAGTGTAAATAAGTAATTAATAAGGAATACTTTGATGGCAGTACAATGTGCAGTGTTGACGTTTTTTTCAGTTTGAATTCAAAGACTCTAGCCACGTTGACTAGATCGTATACTCTTGGCAAATTGTTTATCACACTACAGTTTTCAGACCGCATGACCGTGGTGCGGTAAACATTCAAAAAGTTTTTATCTTATCTTATGGATAGCATGTTGCACTACACGGTTTAATCATTGCTAGTTCACATTCTATCTTGAACCTAAATAGGTTGCTTATTATTTTTATTATATATATATTATTTTTATATACATTGAAAAAAAAACATTGTGTGATCGGAGCTATGTAAAATGTGACTTAGTGAAAGTTTGGATGGAGTGGGAGTCATGAGATTTATTTAATATTAGTTGCACTTTTTTACGCCAAAAAAACTGACAACGCACAACACAAGTCACGAACAACATGCTTTTATGGTTATCTTTCTCAATACTATCGTTGAATCCAGCTAACACATTAATACAGATACAATATATTCGCCTCAGTTTCCTTATAAGCATTGTATGATATCACTGCATTGTCCTTACCTACTAAATTATACGTGAGCCAATATACCTATAGCACCGGGTATAATGCCACAACACGCATTATACTCAGCAGTCAATATAGGAAATTAATATTGATGAAGCATTATGTTTCATACATTTCGGTATCCAATTTGTTGACAACGCTTCTTACTGAATTCGTGCAGACGTCTTCTTATCGGGCATTAGCATTTTTAATATAAAGAATAAGAGAAAATTTTCTAAAGATTTAGCTAGCTTTGAGTCTGGTTCTTATTTAGCTTGTTAGAATTACAGATTCTGACTTTGCACATTACAAACATTAGATTACTCTTGAATTCACGATTTCGCTAAGTCAGTTTCTAGCACAGATAACAAGAAATATACTTTACAATTCTGTCGTTTCTTGCAATGTCGTTTCATAAAACATTGGTTCTTTTGAAGTAGTTTGGTGAATAATACAAAGAGTGCGAGTCACAACTAGTAGTTTTTAAAATAATCGCATTCAAACGTTTTTGAAACAATAATGTTCTTTATTTTTATTTTTAATACACATTTCAAATACATATTCAATAAAGAAAACGGTAGGTTAGTAGTTTGTTTAATTTTTCGTGTGAAGGTTAATATGCTTGCCTTCTAAGTGTGCCATATAAGATGTAGTAAATAACAAGTCCCTTCTCGTGATAAATAATATGTAGATTTCAATATGAATAACTTACTGTGTGTACATGTCCTTATTTTGTAACATGAGCTCACAATTTTCAAAATATGCAACATGATTGCCTCACTAGGTTTTCCACCTTACTTAAATTTTGACTGCATGTGTGGTGGAGCAGTTTAATCGGTCGTTAACATACATGCCAAACAGGTTTTTGCGCTCAGAAGTTTCATCTGTGCGTTGCCTATCATCTTCATCATCATCAGCCTGCAAGAGTCTACTGCTGGATATTGGCCTCTCCAATGGCACGCCACTGAGCCCGAGGGCGTCCTACACTACGTTTGCCAAGGCGCGGTCTCCACTCTAGAACACGACTACTCCAACGGTTATCGGTTCTTCGACAAATTTGGCCGGCCCCCTAGCACAGAATTAGCAAACTGAAGTGGCAGTTTGCTAATGCTTTGAGCTATATCGATTATCTTGGTTCTCTGTCGGATCAATTCATTGCGAATTAGATCCTTCAGAGAAACTCGAGCACAGCCTTTTCCATAGCTCGCTGAGCGACCTTATATTGGTGGACCAGTCGCACCGTCAGTGTCCACGTCTCGGCTCCGTAAGTCATAACGGGTAGGACGCACTCGTTGAAGACCTTTGTCTTAAGCCTTTGCGGTAGGGCTGACGAAAAGACTTGACGGAGTTTCCTATATGCTGCCCAGCCCAGCCGTATTCTTCTGCCAGCCTCCTTCTCGAAGTTGTTTCTACCCAACTGCAAGGTTTGCCAAAAGTAGACGTACTCCTGAACAACTTCGAGACCCCATTTAGGGTAATCGGTTCCGGAGAGACATGTTCATTGAAATTTTTTTCCAAGTTCATCCGGAGACCGATGCGAGCAGAAGAATCAGCTAGGCTGCTCAGCATATACTGCAAGTCCTGCACGGTTTCAGCCACGATGACGATATCGTCTGCAAATCTTAGGTATGAGAGGCCTTTCCAGTGCAGCGTCTTGAACATATCCTCCATTGCATTTGTGAACTATTTGGGGGAGATAACATCCCCTTGTCTCACGCCTCGATGCAGGTGGATAGGTTCAGACTGCTGGTTCTGTACTTGGACGGTCATAGTCGCGGCGTCATACAGACCTCTCAGCACTTGGACATATCGCCAATCGACTTGGCACCGTTGCAAGGAGTCCAGAACAGACCAGGTTTCGATGGAGTCAAAGGCCTTCTCATAGTCCATAAACGCTAAACACAGTGGCTGATTATACTCCTCTGTCAGCATTAATGCAGAAGAGCTTCTTTGGCATAGCACCGAAGATTAACAACAAACTACCCAATAGAATAAAAAACTTGTCTATACTAGAAATCATTATGTAATTTATTAATTAACTAGCTGTGCCCACGACTTCGTTCACGCGGAATTTGTCTTTTCATTAGGCTACAGAATTGATACACATGTTTTAAGTTGCATATAATACCTATATTGAATTGTGTAGATGTAGATATCCTGAAAATAGTTCAAATGACTTTCACTTGTTCGTGCGATTCCACACCGCGAAGTTACCAATCGCGAGTAAAAGATCAGAGAATTCCTGTGCATGTTCGTTGCCTCATAATCATGCTCGTATATTTAATGTCAAATGCATAGCGATAATACAATCCCATAGTTATGAACTCTTTAGATCATCAGCTCTTGTCTCATATTGTATGGTGGTATAACAGACAGAGCCTAACGAAAATCGCCACGAAAAAATACTGTTATACCGCCCGTGTGTTCGTCATTTTGCTTGATTTCCTTTGGTTTGTGATCTACATGCTTAGACCGCTTCACGGTTTGCCATCGTATATTCATCTCATAATATGATAAGATGACAATAACGTTAAATCTTACCTTTGTCACTGCTTTTAGAGATATAACAAACAGAACTCTGCGTGGTCCTTCCGATTATCAAATTCATTAACAACTTCACAACTGTACAGAACGTAACTCCCGTCCAGACTCTCAATGAGCTATGTTAAAACTGGATTTAACCACTGACAAATCTAAAACCAGATGCAAGACATGGCGAGAGAAACATGGCGAGAACTGATAAGCTACCTTCGAACAAACTGATTTCCTTTGGCTACATAGATGCAACGACTACAATTCTGAGATAACCAATCGACTGTCCATGAGTACTTTCAGATTCTCGCAACACGCTCTTATCATACGACACAGAAAGCAGAGGTAGATAATTTTAGCGATCAAAACTGAGAGCCACTTGAGTAGCAGGGTATCCATGATGGCGATCAACAACCACACTTTAATGTACTCTAATTCTCGAACAGTAATCCTAGTTGTTCGGCCATTCCTGGCACAAGTTGGTGGGCAATAAAAGGTACTCTGAGCAAAATCATCACAGGTTTTCATGATCATCATAACTAACTCTTTCTCTCGAAGCGGACATGTTGAACAACACGCATACTCGTTCAAACAATAAGAAACTCATTAAAATATTGCATTGCTCATACTCTGAAATCCATCGGGTCTTCAACATCACGCTATGCAACCTCCATCCGGTTACACAACACCACGCGGATAATCATTTCGAGCGTTTAACAAAGTAATCTTTAACTAGGTTTGTTCAACATGTTGCTTTGGTTTTCCTTATCACATAGACTATAAGAAAATCTTACTAGGCTGATGCTCTAGGTGGTTTACTACCAAGTATCCAAACAGTCTTTTCAGCGTTATAACTTTGTCATGGATAGTTTAAATACGAAGCTTATCCTAAACTAATCACTAGCGATACAGGAACAGACCTTTCGCGTTCAAGGCGATGGACAACGTTTGTGATACTGTGATGACAAATGCACTAACGGCTGTGTTGTTTGCGCACCAACGGAGAATATGACTAACACAAAAGCTCAAGGGTAAACTAGGCTAACCAGAAAGGCGCTTTGCCGGTCCAACCAACGGCAACGCATGGCTACACATGCAGCCGCACAAACGGCTTATCCAGTTTATGCAAATTTACACCAACGGAAACGCGGGTACCACAAAATTATCACAACGACGACTAAAAAAGTGCCCATTTAATGAGGATAAGGTTAAACATATAATCATCACTAACGATCACTAACCTAGTTCTACCTACAATGAAAATTAAATCTATATATAGATAGATAACTCAATCATTTACTTCTACGTCTGATAATCGAGTTTAACAGCTTCTACTAGAAATACTATCACTCCTAAACGTCTTAAGCATAACTTGGAATTGGCCAGAGAACTCGGGGCACTTGATAAAAATTCTCAGTGTATCACATGAATTTTAAAAACACACAGTAGGTAATTTTCACGCGTAAAATGTTTAAATTTAATTGAATGTTACTAGTGGTGCCATCTAATAATCATGAGTAAGAAACATTTTAATGTGCCATGTTAAAAATTTATACACACAAAGAAGCAGGTGTAATTGCAACACCGAGATCGTCTGTTCAACTACCAGTAACAAGGAGTAACAGTGCTACTTTTTACTTAGGCTCTGATCACGTTTAAACGAAAAACCGTTAGGTATTATTAACACCACGAGTCGATAAAATAATGGCACTAGTAATATCTTTCGACTATGGTCAGGTTACACTAACCAACCAACCGCACTCGTCTAAACAGCACTGCAGTTCACACGTCTATTTAAGAAATAAAAGCTACAAGCTGTTCTACACAAAGCTAGTCTAGTCTAGCACAGTCTTACACTATGAACCCAGTATGAACGATTCGTTTCACTCAAACGCACTTGCTTGGTTGCAAGTCAGCCTGTACGCTTACTCTCGCTACCACTATAGTCCATAAAGCAAGACTGACATTTGAGACAAGATAACCTATTTGCAAGCAAGCATAATATGATCACAAAGATTCGTGAGTGCGAGACACCCGCGCATGAAGAAATAAAAATAATCTTACGAAATATCCATTATAATTTTTAGCTTAAAGTACAATCAAACAAGTTGGCGCTGGACCAGTTTGAAAAAAAATCCCTTGGCTCACTCATAGAGTCGAGGCAAACTAGAAACTGTTTTTGTATACGAGTGTCAATGTGCGTGTAAAGTAGCACCAGCCTGGCGCAAGTTCCTAAGAAAAAACTGAATGTATGAAACGTGCTATCTTTTTAATGGCTACTATTATATGTATAAAACGTGACGATAGCATCCTTCACTATGTACCCTTGGAACAGTGTTCTTTCAAAGTTAGACGGGTTATACGTACATCACCGCCATGGCTGTCAATAGTGTCAAATGTCACAACTGTCACATTATTATCCAGATTGAACTTTGCCGCGTTATGTAGTTTGTTTATAAAACGTAAAGAACATACTGTAAAAGTGCTTTGTATATACCAAATAAATGTGATTTTACTCTTCTAGTGCTAGTGTTACTTTATTTATTTGATTAGCATTGAAAGGAGCGCAATGGAAACAAGCAAAATAACGTGAGAAATATGGCATACAACAACATGCCGGTCAAGGAATAAAAAAGGGTAGGTATTTATGGAAAAATGTCCCTGGATAAAGATCAACGAATATTTATAATGTTATATAATGTGATATATTTCAATGAAACATAAAAAATAAGGAAATATTCTAAAGTTTCATATCCTAGTACTTTGTAGGTAAACAATAGTGCTGCCTGTCAGTTATCGGTAATCCGTTATTAGAAATTGGCACAAGGTCTAAAAATTATATTCTTTTTTTTCTTTTTAGATGTAAAAATGGGTAGCTGCTACTGGAAACCAAGACTTGATTTATGTGCCCATTGAAAAATTACATCAGTTGAACTATGTGTGTGGCAAGCATTCTAAGCCGAAAGACTTAAAAAAGGGAACTCAAGTCAGAAAAACAGCTGTGCCTTGTATCTATAGACATTTCTTTAAATCCTATTACAGAAGAAATGTTGTATCTTCTTGGGTTTACGCGAATGTTACACATTGAAATTAAACTACAGTTTACGGATTTTATCGCGTTGTATTGGTGTCACTAAGTTATTACATTTGAAACTAAAGATCTAGAAACTATATTTTTAATTTATTACTAGCCGACGTTTCGAATTCTTTACAGAATTCATGTTCACGGCAGACTGAGGTGATATTTGTCTTTTTCTTGAATGTATAAGTTATCTCAAAGTACCCGAACATTTTACAACTACTGGTGTTACTATTTACGCAGAATGAGCTCGCAGTGTCCTTAGGTCTTCTGGTGACTTTGTCCTTCTTGGGTTTCATTAGCCTTATGACAGGATCCCAAGCTGGAGGAACATTCCAACAATCTTCCCTATTGAAATTAGGGTGTTTTTTAATTTCAATAGCCTCTCGTATCATCCTTGGAAGAAAACGATGTTCTTTTGCGAGTATCTGTGGTTCATCAAATCGCAGGTAGTGGTTGGGTCCTTGTTCCACATGTTCACACACAGCAGACTTTGTTGAGCGTTTATGTTTTATGTCAGCTATATGTTCTTTGAGTCGAATGCCTATGCTTCTCTTGGTTTGTCCAATGTATGAGAGCCCACATTCACAGTCAATTTTGTAGACACCGGCCTCTTGCAAGGGTAACTGACACTTGACAGATGGTAATAATTGACTGATCTTCGTTGGCGGCTTGTAGTAAGTTTTGATAGAAGCTCGCTTCAAGATGTAGCCAATTTTGTCGGTCACGCCCTTGATGTATGGGAGGACAGCAGGTTGTCTTTCTACTGTGGCTGGTTTTTCTTTCTTCTGGGATCTGTGACAGTGGCGCGGCGGTCGGAGCTTGTTGTCTTGCAGAACTTGCCTGACATGTTGAAGCTCAGCGTCCAGGTGTTTCTTGTTTGACATTGGACAAACCAAGAGAAGCATAGGCATTCGACTCAAAGAACATATAGCTGACATAAAACATAAACGCTCAACAAAGTCTGCTGTGTGTGAACATGTGGAACAAGGACCCAACCACTACCTGCGATTTGATGAACCACAGATACTCGCAAAAGAACATTGTTTTCTTCCAAGGATGATACGAGAGGCTATTGAAATTAAAAAACACCCTAATTTCAATAGGGAAGATGGTTGGAATGTTCCTCCAGCTTGGGATCCTGTCATAAGGCTAATGAAACCCAAGAAGGACAAAGTCACCAGAAGACCTAAGGACACTGTGAGCTCATTCTGCGTAAATAGTAACACCAGTAGTTGAAAAATGTTCGGGTACTTTGAGATAACTTATACATTCAAGAAAAAGACAAATATCACCTCAGTCTGCCGTGAACATGAATTCTGTAAAGAATTCAAAACGTCGGCTAGTAATAAATTAAAAATATAGTTTCTAAATCTTTAGTTTCAAATGTAATAACTTAGTGAAACCAATACAACGCGATAAAATCCGTAAACTGTAGTTTAATTTCAATGTGTAACATTCGCGTAAACCCAAGAAGATACTATGAGAACCAGTACAGACTGGAAACAGCAACAAAAATACGCCGGTTAGAAGATCTACAAACCTAGCACGCAAGATACATAACATCCTTAAATTTCTTGAAGAGATGCCGGGATCACGATCTCATCCCTACATGCTGCAAGATATCAGCCAAGAAGGACATACGTGGGAGCGCTAAGATCTTAAAACAGGCAAGCCAAAAGTTACTCATACAAAAGATCCATGAACACCGAGCTGACTTACGCAGAATAAATAAAAATGTTGAGAATTTATCTAACGAAATATACAGATTGACAACTTCATTTGATTTTAAACAATGCATAGATGCAATTAACAACAGAGAAACATCAAAATATTATGCGTGTAAACGTAACAAAATTCAAAAATTTGAAAAATTACAACAAAAATCAAATGACCAGTACAACATGAAACAGAACGTTTTCGCACGGACCAATCACACGCTACCGTCCGCCCATAGACAAACAGTTGTCAATCTGTCAAAACACACGTTAGATGAAAATACCGAGAGAGTACTTAACAGAGGTTTAAATTACGCGATAACTCCATCAAGAATACCGTATGAAACCATTATTTGCAACGTTGAGGATTGCCTAGTCAAGAACAATGTGAGTAAGGAAGATTTCGAGGCCATACGACAGGACGTTTCTGCTGTATTACGTCAATCGAAAGTGCCGGCAAGGAATCTACCTCAGACCGAATATCTCGCACTGAAGAACCTACAAGCTAGGCCTGAACTTACAGTACTCCGAGCAGATAAAGGAAATGCAACGGTAGTGATGGACATGTCCGAGTATAAACAAAACATGGAACATCTTTTGTCGGATGAAAGTACCTACAAGTTGGTTAAGTCAGACCCTACGAACAAAATACTCAAGCAAACTTGTGATATTGTTAAGAAATACTCCGAAAAACTTAATTTGGACGTGAAATATTTAATACCATCGTGTGTAAAACCTCCTCAAATGTATGGGCTACCAAAAATACACAAGGAAAACGCTCCTCTGCGCCCGATAGTTAGTCAGATAGGCGCACCAACTTACAGACTGGCTCAACACATGGCAAAGATTCTCTTACCCCTCAGAGGCAACACGAGAGCACATGTGAAAGATTCCTACCATTTTGTCAGTGAAATCAAACACCTACATCTCTCTGACAAGGAAACTATGGTTAGGTTTGATATACAGTCATTATTCACATGCATACCAGTACATGACTGTGTAGAAATTACTAGAAGGAAGCTGACAGAAAACAACATGCCTGAGGAATATGCAGAAATACTCAAACACTGCCTGACAACGGGCTATCTGTTATGGGACAAGAAATACTACAAACAAGTAGACGGTGTAGCAATGGGCTCTCCAGTATCGCCTGTTGTAGCTGACATCTT
Source organism: Euclidia mi (assembly GCA_944739405.2). Taxonomy (NCBI): domain Eukaryota; kingdom Metazoa; phylum Arthropoda; class Insecta; order Lepidoptera; family Erebidae; genus Euclidia; species Euclidia mi. The sequence goes on from OX123189.2 coordinate 44,561,804, forward strand.
CATGGAGGACTTCGAGGCGCGAGCCCTGCAGACTGCCACCATCACACCGAGGTTCTACAAGCGGTATGTAGATGACACTTTCACAATTTTACCAACAGATAGTGTTAATGCTTTCCTAAACCATCTTAATTCTATTAATAACCAAATACAATTCACAATGGAATTAGAGGCAAACAAGTCTTTAGCTTTCTTAGATGTACTTGTCATCAGGAATAAAAACAACTCCTTAAGCCATACTGTGTATAGGAAAAAGACCCATACAAATAGGTACTTAAACGGTGAATCTCACCACCATCCTAAACAGTTAGCTACTGTAGGAATGTCTCTGTTTCAGAGAGCCCGCGGGATCTGTGACAAGAAACACCTGGACGCTGAGCTTCAACATGTCAGGCAAGTTCTGCAAGACAACAAGCTCCGACCGCCGCGCCACTGTCTCAGATCCCAGAAGAAAGAAAAACCAGCCACAGTAGAAAGACAACCTGCTGTCCTCCCATACATCAAGGGCGTGACCGACAAAATTGGCTACATCTTGAAGCGAGCTTCTATCAAAACTTACTACAAGCCGCCAACGAAGATCAGTCAATTATTACCATCTGTCAAGTGTCAGTTACCCTTGCAAGAGGCCGGTGTCTACAAAATTGACTGTGAATGTGGGCTCTCATACATTGGACAAACCAAGAGAAGCATAGGCATTCGACTCAAAGAACATATAGCTGACATAAAACATAAACGCTCAACAAAGTCTGCTGTGTGTGAACATGTGGAACAAGGACCCAACCACTACCTGCGATTTGATGAACCACAGATACTCGCAAAATAACATCGTTTTCTTCCAAGGATGATACGAGAGGCTATTGAAATTAAAAAACACCCTAATTTCAATAGGGAAGATGGTTGGAATGTTCCTCCAGCTTGGGATCCTGTCATAAGGCTAATGAAACCCAAGAAGGACGAAGTCACCAGAAGACCTAAGGACACTGTGAGCTCATTCTGCGTAAATAGTAACACCAGTAGTTGAAAAATGTTCGGGTACTTTGAGATAACTTATACATTCAAGAAAAAGACAAATATCACCTCAGTCTGCCGTGAACATGAATTCTGTAAAGAATTCGAAACGTCGGCTAGTAATAAATTAAAAATATAGTTTCTAGATCTTTAGTTTCAAATGTAATAACTTAGTGAAACCAATACAACGCGGTAAAATCCGTAAACTGTAGAAGAAATGTTGAAAACCTTTCATACATATATCTTTTAGTTCTGCGTATTTTTCTTCGCTAATCTAGAATAGATTTATAGAAAAGGCTAATTTGTTTGAATAAACACATAAATATTAAATACATCTTTTATTTGTGTTGGAAAAGTATAATTCTAGTCGAAACATAATTATAATTATTTATCTTACCGAGTATTATCGATATCGATATTTCGTTAATCACTAGAGGGTACATCCCTATATTGACGAATATAACAATGCTGACAACATAAAAACGATGTCAATTAGTATCTTTATGTTGGTACGAGTTCTCCCTGCACGTTTCATACAAAGCTGAAAGTCTCGCATGATCTATGGCACATCCGCCTCTTCTTACGTAGTATTTGTATACTCTTTGGTAGCACTGGAAGCGACGATGGCTGAGCGATGCTCGCCCTTATGGTGGTCTAGCGGGAAGTGGTTCGACTGTACATACCATAAGCTATTATTACATTTGCCTAATGATGAGAATATTGCAATACTGCATGCGAGTACACATAATGTCTAATATCTGCAGCATGAGCTTTATTAGCCAACATTATTATAATAAAATTTACAGTACCGTATTGTTTGTCTCCGTCTATATAAATTATGCCGCGTATCCTAAACATTTTGACGTTTAATGGTAGCGTGATAGGTGCTTTTAAGATAAAACCATAGCCTAAGAAGACAGGCCTGCTCACTTCGGTGACAGCGTGCCGTGGGCCGGCGAAATGACGTCAAAATGACGTCACATTTTCATTGCCACTTTTTGAAAAAAGCTGTTTAGGGTAAATCCTATCCTATCCTACTAATATTATAAATGTGAAAGTTTGTGAAGATGTATGTATGGATGGATGTTTGTTACTCTTTCACGCAAAAACTACTTAACGGATTTGAATGAAACTTTACAATAATATAGTTTATACATCAGAATAACATATAGGCTACAATTTATAAAGATTTTGTATAATGTTGCCATAATATAAGGAAAAGTATCAACTAAGTCGGCAAAAATCCTGAGCTCTGAAAGCTGTATTCGTGTGCGTTGCCTAAACCGTTAAAGTTACTTGAAGATAATGTACGGTGATATTGTTTATCATAAAAAGCTCACTATAAAAAATCCAAGATGGCCGCCGCCACAAAATGGCGGATTACTTGTTTTCCACAAATACCTCAATATGGGCATCAAATGAAAGGGCTTGATTCGTAGAATAGAGCTCACTATAAAAAATCCAAGATGGCTGTCGCCGCAAAATGGCTGATTACATATTTGCCACAAATACCTTAATATGGGTATCGAATGAAAAGGCTTGATTGGTAGAATAGGCCTCACTATGAAAAATCCAAGATGGTTGCTGCCACAAAATGGCTGATTACATATTCTCCACAAATACCTCAATATGGGTATCAAATGAAAGGGCTTGATTGGTGGAATAGACCTCACTATGAAAAATCCACGATGGCTGTCGCAGCAAAATAGCTGATTACGTATTTGCCACAAATACCTCAATATGGGTATCAAATGAAAGGGCTTGATTGGTAGAATAGACCTCACTATGAAAAATCCAAGATGGCAACCGCCACAAAATGGCGGATTACCTATTTTCCACAAATACCTCAATATGGGTATCGAATGACAGGGTTTGATTGGTAGAAAAGGGCTCACTATGAAAACAGAATCAGAAGTATTAACTAACAACAAAACTAAAAACTTGAAAATAAAATAAACTAAAAAATAACATTTATTTTAATTTTGGGCGTAGCGTATCCAAAATAAACATTGTGATAGAAATTTCACTTGCCCAACGATTTTATATTTGTCTGATCAATAACCCAGATTGATGACAAGATTGGTGCGATCTGGCAGCTAGAACTTACCGAATTTCTTTATAGCTTTTAGTACATAACCTACATACTACATCATTTTTATTGTAATAAAACAGTATAGGTAATATGTTTTTTTTTACAATGCTCATTCTAGAGTAGTTATCAAATTGATTACAAAATTGATAGATTTATTGCCTTCAGCATTTAATGTAGATGAATTTTGTCTTTACAGTAAGTAGTTTGGACGAATCGTTTAAAAGTTATCACGATATAATTGACCTAAGCGCAGCGTCATTAAAAGCACTTTCTGTTTCTTATGACGCATGACGGTCTGATATTATGTACTTTGTGGTAATGCTTTCAGTTTATATTTTAGCTGATGTTATATTCAGTAGGTATATAAGCTCTTCATATCTTCAATAATATACCTACATACTAATCTTTACCTGAAGTTGAACGAATATAAAAACAAAAGTATTTTTAAGTAAGTATTATCTGTTAATACATATGTATGCTATACGGCTAATCTGCAGAGCCGTTTGTGATGAAATTTGACATGGATAGTCTGAAACCCGGGAAAATACATAGGCTACTCTTTATTAAAATTTCATGCTGGCGAAGCCGCGGGCGAAAGCTAGTATTATCTAATTGGAGATCTTTTAAGAACAAAATACCATACAAGTCCATATCTCATAGTTATTTGTTACGATTTAATAACATTTTGAGCTCAGCAATGCTAATCTTACTGGCCTAATATTTTTATACAAATAACCTATCGATTTAAATGAGTACAATATATTTACAGTACTGGCAACATTACTCCGGTGACAGCATTGACAGATACAAAGTACTCAGCTATTGAAAACGTTTCTTTCCAACACATTAAAAAGTCGCTCGTGTTCACTCGTTTACTCATTTTTAACTGATATTCCCAAACTTTTCTATCATCATGGTGATGTGTTATATCAAGAATTGTAAAAGTAAATGGGTGAACTTAATATATCGGGCAACTTAATATATCCAAGCAAAGAACTGTTGGATGTTTTTAAAATATTGGATAAAAAAAATATTGAGAACCACGAAAAATCATTGTGTTATAAAAAATATATATTTATGCATGTGGCAAATGTCGTCTATCAAGACACAAAAGAGCGCTTGCCACAAAAATGACATTATAAAATCGATGTTAAGATCTGCGTACTTATATACGATTACGAAAGCTAAATAAAAGCATAATTACGCATAATAAAAAAAGAATACCACCTAATTAATATCGATTATTAGAAGCTCCTATTTACCTACATTGATTTTACTTATTTATTTTCCTTTTTTAGTTTATATATTTTCTTTTATAATATGCCTTTTCTTTTTATTTCGAATAGGTATAACGGTATAACATAACATAGGTATGTACCTTTATATATTATGATAATTGAAGCAACTTTGTAAATTCACAATTTACCCACAAACTTGTGGGTAAATTGTGATACGAAAAGTTTGAGAACCATCATACTTTCCCGATGACGTACCATTGGCAAAAATTGCCAGGAATTTTGACAAATCGATTAGGCCTGTCTTCTTGGGCTATGGATAAAACCATTATTTCCTCACATTTCACCGTATACCAACGTTCGCATTAAATAATAAGGAAGCGATAATTACAATTGAAGGAATGTTATTCATGGCAATGTGTTTAACATTGGTTACTTAAAGCATAAGGTAAGAAGGACATGTAGAACAGTAAAATAAACACAAAAGAAGATTTGTCATAATACGTTTAGTAAGTGGGGATATGTGATGTCACTTCGTTTGATGTGTGCGGGCGTGTTTCGGAGTATGGAGATCATATTTCGGCGAGCGCTAGTTTCAAAGCGCTGCCTGTTGGGACAGATAACGTTGTAAATGTCAATCTCTGTAGGTCTGCTCCATTTTGAGGGGATCAAAGTTCCGGGTAGGGATTATAAGGGTCTAAGATAAGCTTATTTTCTAAAGCCTAATTTTGTACCCACCTACCTCCTTTGTTGAAACGTTGATGAGTCGGGTTTTTGTCAATGTATCTGGGTCGTGCGGCCTATTTTCTTATTATGAATTTTACAAATTAGACAATTCCTTTTGTTTCCATTCATTTGAATTATATTTAAGAAGTGTATTGTTAAATGCTGGGGGCTATAAATAATTCTCAAGTATAATTTTACTTAATGTTTCGGTTTAAGATATTATTATTACATGAGAACATTCAGATAACTTGACTATCATTATGGCTGTCCGTGTGGTGACGGATTAAGAATACGGATTGTCACCACCCCATATCATCCCATGGGTGTTATAACAGCCGAAAGAGGGAGCATATTATGCAGAGAACAGCACAGAGAAGGAAAACTTGATACAAACCCTATACCAACCCGTTTGGCCAGTGTGGTATAGTAGGCCAATTCCTCCTTTCAAAGGAGAGGCCTAGTCCAGCAGTGGACTGTTAAAGGCTGATGATGATGATGATGATAATTGTGGCAAAGTTAACTTGGTAATAGGTGAAACAAAAATAGTTAAAAACAAAACCATATCCATTTTTCCGTGACACGTAGAATAAGCTCCATTTTTAGGGTTCCGTACCTAAAAGGTAAAAAACGGGACCCTATTACTAAGCCTCCGCTGTCTGTCTGTCACCAGGCTGTATCTCATAAACCGTGATAACTAGAAAGCTGAAATTTTCACAAATTATGTATTTCCATGGCCGCTATAACAACAAATACTAAATTAAAAAAAAATGTAAATATTAAAGGGGGGGGTCCCATACAATAAACCTGTTTTTCTTTCGTATTTGTTGCTCAATATTACTAACCGTAACAGGTAGACGTTTAAAATTTTCACAGAATATGTAGTTGTATATTACCTTCCAAAATAAATATATAAAAATAAAAATAAAGTAAATATTAAATCTCATACAACAAACGTAATTTTAACCAATTTTTTTCTCGATCTTAATAAACAGAAAGTAACTTAAAAAATATTTAAGTATACATACAAAAATCATGATTTTCTTTTATAGATCATGGTAAGAACCCTTCGTGCGTGAGTCCGACTGGCACTTGGCCAATTTTTATATTTTCACAGTCATGTTTCTCACCATTGTTTATTTTATCCCTTAAAATAAGGATAAGACCGCACGTTTACCAGAAATGTTCTTTATTGTGTTTATACAAGACATGATTAGATACACACAAAAAGAGCTCTTGCCGCAGGGCGAGCGACTAGTGAAAATATAAATTAATTAGTTTGTAACAAAATTACTGTGACGAGGGTCAGAAAAAAACAATGTCCTGCTCTTACCAAAAACCTTTTAACGAGCGCATTAATGTTAAGCTGGGGTGTTATAATTTGTGATATGGTGTGACGACTATATAAATATGGCAGGTAAATTATAAAAAATATCTTCGTAGAGAACCTAATTCAGAGAATTACGCGTTAGGGATGGCTGAATAAAACGCGAATGTAACGCAGTCATTTACGTTACTAATATATTCGTAAGTACCAGTGTTTTGGGATAATGCCTTTCTTTAATAAGTATGTTTATATTTGGGCTCTATTATATTTATATTTTTCTAGATATATCTAATTGGTTTTATTTATTATCAGCATGCAAGAGATCATTAAGCTGATCACTCCTATGCTGTTTTCATGAGCTTTCCCTGCACTCTAAAGAAACAGATGCTGTCAGTAAGCGATTAATGTTCTTGATTTCTTGATAAGTTCTTCTAGAAAGAGCTATGGCAGATTTTTAGTTCATTGCACTAAATGCGTCTTAAAAACTGAGTACAACCAAAATTCATGAAATATTTTTATACGCTTTTCCATATTTTAGTCCAATTTAGATAAGGCTAGATAAAAAGACTAAAATTAAAAATAGCTCTTATGTTAATTGATTTCCGGATTTTCGTAATGGCCATTTCTTTGGTTTGTCAGAAAGCCACAAGATTGCTAGAGTAAATAATTATTTTTCCAAGAAAGAAACATGAATGTTTTTTTATAGATTAAGAGATTTAAATTGTTCATTAATATGACTAATACAATTTTTTGCTTGTTACGTCTATTTTTATGCGGATTTTAAATAAAGTACATTATTAAAAACTCCTTTCGACATTTAAAGTAGGACTGGGCGCTGACTAAAAGACTGCCATTCATCGCTATAAAAAAATACAACATGACATTTGACATTTCGACATTTTTCACATCTCGCTAGCGCCGCCGTGCTTGTTCGTTTGTGTTCTGAGTGTTTTCGTTGCTTTTGCCCAGTTTTCTGTATTCTTTTTGACCCGGACTGCTCAAGGACTCTGTTTTCGCTTCTTGTTATATGACCCGGACTGTTTATTTGTGACTTGTGCGTGCTTAAGCATTCCGATAATGCCCTGTTTCTTGGATATTGTTGTGTACCCGGTTTCTACAGCCAAAATGAGTGGTCATGGCCACGGCAGATCCTTTATGACCACACGGATTTTATGTGCTAACCATAGATATAGTAGTAAAAAAAACCGGTGTTAACTGTAACATGCGTACGCTAGGATGTTGCGCTCATGTAATGACCATCGTTTGGTATTTGGGATGGGCTAGACACCAAGAAAATATCTTTGAACCAGCAGCCTTTTTAGATGATGTGCTAGTTATAGAGGATGATGAAGAATAAAATATTTTAAAATGAAATCTTGTGTTTTTACTATCCACCCTACCTTATTTCCATACCCATTAGGTAAACATATTTTTATCCTTGGTAATCCTATATTCATATTCATATTCTTTATTTGCAATTCCACAATGTAGGTACATTAGATGGTAAATCTTAAAATTAGGTGTCATTATGGACCCTGTTAGGGCATAGCAAAGTAATCAAATCCATATATTATTATACAATTATAAATTAATATTCAATATAAATTACAACACATTAGACAAGGTAACATAATTATCTATTACCTATCATATTATATTATCCTATGTAAGTAACACGTTAAGAAACCGTCGTCAGTTCATGATTTACTACTATCCCGTATATATATACTGTATTTTTTTTTGTATAATAAAAATATTTGTATAATAAAATATTTAATAATGATAAATCATATTTCATTTATTCATGCACCATAAAATAATAGATACGGTTATCCGCAAAAGGCTTTGTTAAAAAGTCACAGAGAATTATCAGCAACATGGTTCATTAAGTGGGTTTAGAGTTCATGTATGTGAGTTTCTTTATGGCGCCATAACTTCTAAATGGCTGAACCGATTTCGATGAGTGGGCTATTGTTAGAATCCTCACGTGACATAGGCTATATATTTTTTGGAAATCAGTCGTGTTTTATGTTTCTTTGAAAAACGTTCAGTATGTAAATAAACAGTTAATATTGATAGCAGATGTTTAAAGCTGCATAAGAGCATCTGATTTTAACGACATAATATCTACAGTCCGTTCACAGTTATTTTACCTCTGACAGATGTCGGTGTTTATTTTCTTTATGTTGGAATTGTACTCTGTGATGGCAGGAATGTAAAATAGGGTTACCCGTGCATAGCATTTTACCCAATATTAGTGCAAATGCTTCAAAAATTCAAATGCTTGAAACTCATGGCCGTAAAGTGGTTAGATTACCACCATACCACTGCGAGCTAAACGCAATTGAATTTATGTGGAGCCTCATTAAAAGGCGAGTCACAAGCAAAAATTTAGGACAAGAGGCAACTAACATTGTGAATTTAGCTGAAGAAGCTTTTCAATCTATCACTGCTGAAGACTGACATAAACAATGCAAACCTGTGCGCCACATTGAAGACAAGCTTCGTGAAACAGATGGGTCTACGGATGCTGAAATGGACAGATTCGTAATAGAATTAAATTCTGAGTTTGATACAGAATCTGACATGCCAATAATTAGTGTATTCATTCAACTATTCACATGCAAAATTTCATGTCATTAAATTCAGTAATTAAAGAAAAACAATTATAATACTGACGAAGCATCGAAAACCTACATAACCCGACCAAGTTCGGATGGCTACAAAAAAGCGGCCGTGCCATATATCTAAGAAACGTTCTTAACCTTCCAATATAGTATTTATTAATATGGTACAGTTGCGTATACAAGCGTTAGGATAAAATAAAACAATTGCATTACTTGAATGAAAAATATTTTTTAATAATAACGCCACTATCTACGATACAATAAATCTTCAATTAACAAGTACTTCTCTATTTAAATATACGTATAATACTTATATAATACTTAATTATGTAAGTAATTATAATAACGTTAACAAACGCTTGCAACGACAGCAATGGACTTAAATGTGTTTTAACTAAAATAGGTTTCATAAACATATTGCCCTCTCTTTTCTTCAAGGATGGAAGTACCGTTTCAAGCGGGCAGCCGCCTATCGCTCGTTGCGCGTTGTCTATTTTTTCATACTAGAATATTTTTGATCAATTCATAACTACAATACTTAGACTATTTAACCAAAGGACTAGCGTACCGCTTCGAACAAAATAATTCTGCATATTTTGGTGGGGTGCGGGGGAACACGCTCACATACATACGTCACTATCAGTACAACGGTATACATCAATTAAGATCTCGATTCAAGAAATAGTTTTTTTTAAGTTATTAGATTGTTTGATCCACTAAAGTTGCAAAGGCGAACGCTCGTGCATGCCTAGTCCATTGGTTAAATAGTGTAATAAGCTACAATATGATAAATATTTACCTAAACAGTAGTACTTACATGTGGTAATTATTTAATTTCCTTAAGGGGTCTATAGTTAGAATCCTGATCCGTGATATCTTCAATAGAAATTAGCTGTATGAATTTTATTTGTCTTAAATAATATATCTCAAGTCTCAAGCGCATGCAATAAAGTACCTATTTACGTAAATAGTACCTACCTACTTTCTGTCATAGTCAAATACATTTAAAAAAGTAGGTGTACAAAATTAATGACCTATAAATTATCTCGAAACAACAATTGTGTTATCACCTATACCAATTCAATACCGGTATTATACTGTAAATTTTGGGATGTTACCTAAATATATTGCACGGCCGCTTTTTTGTAGCTATCCGAACTTTGTCGGGTTATGTAGGTTTTCGATGCTTCGTCAGTATTATAATTGTTTTTCTTTAATTACTGAATTTAATGACATGAAATTTTGCATGTGAATAGTTGAATGAATACACTAATTATTGGCATACATTTTACCATGCAATTCCTTTAGAACGTCGTGATATTTGACTGCTTTGTAAACAGTGATCTATTCATGGTAAATTGTCCTATAACTCTTTAATTACTAACGGAACATCATTGATACTTGGCAACATGTTGCAGACACTTACAAGGTTTGTATAAACGTGAAAATCTAGACCCCAAAGTGCATACTTTAAGAACTAAGACCTAATAAGCGTATTTTACGTTTATATTTTTATCTTTTAAGCCCTACGACTTTTTCTAAATCTGTTTTTTAAACAAATATAAACAAATTCAAAACAACGTATGTAAAAATCTACAGCTCTCTATGTAAGCGCTTTATATGAAAACTAGCTAATGGCCAAACGTTCGCGTAGCGGAAACTTGAATTTCTCCGAAGTTTATGCATGCACTAATTTTATTCATACATACACAATTACACACAAATACACACTAATTTTTGGACACATCTTTTTTCTTCTAAAGTCAATGGATTCAAAAAAGTTCCGCTAGGACAACGTTTGCCCAGCGGAATCAGTTTTTGGTGAATTTCTCCACAATGGCTGCGTGCACAATTTTTTTTTTACCATACACAATTATACGACGTCATACACTAAATATCTGCATAATTAAAATCTTTAAATTCAACAACATTCCGCTGCGCGAACGCACACACGAATCATCATAACATTGGCAGTCCACATGGATCATTCTTATAGACTCACGCCTGTTTCCATGAAGGGGTAGGCAGAGGTGTAATATTACAGCCACATCATTCTTATTCAAAATAAATATGAAAATTAAATTTGCAGTTTTTGTATTTGAAAATTAGAACCTCACGTTGACGAAATTATGATGCGTTTACCTTTGTATATTAAATAGACAACATTTTTATTATAATAACTTATCTTCATAGAAAATTTTATTTCGTAAAAAATAAATGTACATGCATATAGCCATGCTAATATCAAGAGGTTTTGTTACAAACATTACTTCCAAATATTTAATACGATCGCGTAGGCAATAAAAAATAAGTATATTTTTAGTAATAATGTATATTTAAAATTGGAGTATTATATACCAAATATAGCAACACAACGCCCAGGTTGGCCAATCTAACAGCTAGAGGTAAAATAACTGTGAACGGACTATATGTATGTCATGATAACAGACTTGTCTCTCTATGCACAGAGGAGCTTAAGATATTTTGTGGTCACAAATCCAAGAAGTGTCCACACCTGGGGTTGCTTAACTTGCGTAATCGTTAATATTGTTTACTAGTGGGCATAATTAAAAGTATTATCCTCGAGCTCCTTCAGTTTTATTTACCAATAAATTATTATATGATGCAGCAATATACTAAATAGATGGTTAATCCTATCCTACTAATATTATAAATGTGAAAGTTTGTGAAGATGTATGTATGGATGGATGTTTGTTACTCTTTCACGCAAAAACTACTTTAAGGATTTGAATGAAACTTTACAATAATATAGTTTATACATCAGAATAACATATAGGCTACAATTTATAAAGATTTTGTATAATGTTGCCATAATATAAGGAAAAGTATCAACTAAGTCGGCAAAAATCCTGAGCTCTGAAAGCTGTCTTCGTGTGCGTTGCCTAAACCGTTAAAGTTACTTGAAGATAATGTACGGTGATATTGTTTATCATAAAAAGCTCACTATAAAAAATCCAAGATGGCCACCGCCACAAAATGGCGGATTACTTGTTTTCCACAAATACCTCAATATGGGCATCAAATGAAAGGGCTTGATTCGTAGAATAGAGCTCACTATAAAAAATCCAAGATGGCTGTCGCCGCAAAATGGCTGATTACATATTTGCCACAAATACCTTAATATGGGTATCGAATGAAAAGGCTTGATTGGTAGAATAGGCCTCACTATGAAAAATCCAAGATGGTTGCTGCTACAAAATGGCTGATTACATATTCTCCACAAATACCTCAATATGGGTATCAAATGAAAGGGCTTGATTGGTGGAATAGACCTCACTATGAAAAATCCACGATGGCTGTCGCAGCAAAATAGCTGATTACGTATTTGCCACAAATACCTCAATATGGGTATCAAATGAAAGGGCTTGATTGGTAGAATAGACCTCACTATGAAAAATCCAAGATGGCAACCGCCACAAAATGGCGGATTACCTATTTTCCACAAATACCTCAATATGGGTATCGAATGACAGGGTTTGATTGGTAGAGAAGGGCTCACTATGAAAACAGAATCAGAAGTATTAACTAACAACAAAACTAAAAACTTGAAAATAAAATAAACTACAAAATAACATTTATTTTAATTTTGGGCGTAGCGTATCCAAAATAAACATTGTGATAGAAATTTCACTTGCCCAACGATTTTATATTTGTCTGATCAATACCCCAGATTGATGACAAGATTGGTGCGATCTGGCAGCTAGAACTTACCGAATTTCTTTATAGCTTTTAGTACATAACCTACATACTACATCATTTTTATTGTAATAAAACAGTAAAGGTAATATGTTTTTTTTTACAATGCTCATTCTAGAGTAGTTATCAAATTGATTACAAAATTGATAGATTTATTGCCTTCAGCATTTAATGTAGATGAATTTTGTCTTTACAGTAAGTAGTTTGGACGAATCGTTTAAAAGTTATCACGATATAATTGACCTAAGCGCAGCGTCATTAAAAGCACTTTCTGTTTCTTATGACGCATGACGGTCTGATATTATGTACTTTGTGGTAAAAGCCCCTGTACACATTGGCCCAACTAGCTGGCCCAGCATGTTGGGCCAACATGATACGACGCACACTGGCTAATATTTGCTAAAACCTGGACAATAAATGACTTTAAAATATTGTCGACAGAACACTTTTATAACACTTAGCTTAAACCTTAGTAAATGACGCAACTTTTGAGCATTTTTTTATATATTTTAAATGTTAAAATTCTATAAAAATCTATCTGTCTAAGAAGCTGAGTCGCATGTTGTCGCTCGTTGTTTTTACAACTGTTTTTTTGTTATGGATTCTATTTCTAGAGGTATTTATAATTTTGCTGTCAGATATTACTACTTTCTAAAATAAATCCTAACACCGATACCTTTGCCTAGAAATTGATAGTATTAGTTACTTACGTAAGCAGAAAGAATAAGGAAATAGTACGATATTCTTCTTCCGAGAAATAAGCTGTATTAAATTGAAGCATAATAACGCTAATATTTAGTTTGTTTTAGATTTAGCTATCGATATCTGCCAAATGATTAGTTTTTATTAGCGGTAAGTGCCGGCATTAACGCGTACATTTTGTCGTTGAATATTTTGAGGTCTTTAACTTGAGTTCATTATTTTAATGAGTGGTTTTAAAAAAGTTGATATCTATCTGAAGGTGCCCAAGAATCAAGAAATAAGGATATAAATAAATATCGCAGAGACTTTACAAGAAAAACGCCCCGTATTTAAACTACAAATGAGACATTTATTTCAAAGATTTTTATTTCTTCAGTTCCTTATATCTCAAGTTCACGTAAAACGTCCAGAAAGTCCAATACGCAGTTGCCCTGGATGCAATTTTTAACTGTTGAAAGAACCTGAAGTAGAGTATTGAAATTTAAACAAAGTTAGGTATCAATATTGGATACCATATAGTTTGTGTATCTCTGATCATTTATGTTTCTTAGTTATGAATATTATTAATTATAATACAATTTGCTATAGTTAAATTCTTGTTAATCTCTATCATATATACATATACTAACTATTATCCTTCTATTGTTTTAAAACTATCAATATCATAAAGTCAGTCTTTATATTCGCGCTGGTCGGAACAACGGCTTCTTTTCGTAAAATAAAAATTATTCATAAATCAAAAGGTTTACATTTAATTTCAATAGGTTTATTTAATGCATTTTTATTATTAAAACATTTTGGCCATCTTTTTGGTAACATTCGGCAGTGTGCGACGCCAAGATTGCTATTTAGACATTGGCTGACGGATCATTCTGCATTGGTGCTTAGACAAAGATGGACGTAGAAGCACTTGCAGCCACGGCTATTTATTTATACAGTGCGTTTAATTATTACCTGCGCGTACATGTGTACTAAAGTAGAATGTGATGCATTCAAAATTTTGTCATTAATGATTATTTTTTACTTTTTCATTTCGTTAATAGTGGCGTCGTGCCATATGGCGGATAAAATAAAATTAATATTCAATTTTATCCGCCAAACGGCTCCACGCTTCATTAACCTGAAATATGAAATAGGTAGCTTATTATTAATAATAGGAATTTTGTTTAAATAGCCTACCCAACTACCTACCAAGTCTAGAAGATAACAATGTGGTACCTGATAAAAATATGTTTTGTGATTTACTTCGTTTTTAATTATTTATTTTGAAAATGTATTTATTTTGAAAAAGACAACTCCCGCATTTGGACTAAATCCTGTATCGCGGGGGACTTTACAAACATACAACTAACGGACACAATGAACACCCAGACTACAAGCAACAATTTCTGAATTACACAAAGTGTTGTCTCGTGTGGGAATCGAACCCACTACACTCGGCGCAGTGTCAAGCGGCGAGGCGGCCGCTTAAACCACTACGCTAGCCTCTAACTAGTCATATAATAATAAAAAATAATAAACAACATAAAATTTGTAAAAAAATACATATATTACTAGCTTTTGCCGGCGGCTTCGCTCGCGTTAAATTCGGAGTAACACAAATCTCCTTTATTGTTTGGGGAATAATGGGTATCTATGCGGGGAATTAAGACATTTTCACCATTTGACGTCCCACTTATTATAATAGCTTTTATAATGTTTCGTCCTACGTGTTTTACTTATAGCCGTTTGCCATTACATAGTTTTCTACATTAAGAGGACTGGAACATCAGCTTTCAGTCTCAAGTTGTGTGAAGGCACTCTTGATATTTCTAAAGAGTTCAGAAACTCTATAGGGTACGAAATAACTTGGTCAGTATCCATGATATTATCTACAGAAAGTACCAACTCAACAACATACAGCCAAATGTCAAAGCTATGGTCCAATATGACTCTGAACAGAACTTCGCATTTATAAAATTACTAGAAGTGAAAACGGTACCCACATCATACTCACTTTTGCATTTATACCTAATATTAGTAGGGATTAGCCAAGGGAGTTACAATAATTATTAGTTTATATAAGCGAATGATGTAATGACAGTGCACAATTTAAAAATGTGTGACAATGTATAATGAGACAGTACTGACAGCACATGCGCAGCACTCAATTATTACAGCGCATGCGTTTTTACTGTCAATAGGTTGTAGGTTTGTCCTTTGGTTTGTCCCTACAAACTTCGATCGTCTCTAAAATCCCTCCCAGATTATTTTTTGCAACTTATTGTATCCTATGTGTGTTTCCTAGTTCTGAGCTACCTCCCCACCAATTTTCAGCCAAATCGGTTTAGCCGTTCTTGAGTTATAAATAGTGTAACTAACACTAATTTCTTTTATATAGGTATATAGATTGTTCAATTTCGGTACAATTTCTATAAATTGTAAAACCTCATTGCTGTCCTACGCCGACGCCATCGTTATAGGAACTTGAGAACGTAAATTTATTCACGCGCAACAGTACTGTCTCCGCTGAAGAGCGACTACGAAATGAAAAAGACGTCAACGTGTGAACGCTGTTGGCGAAGCGCGCCAAGATCCTTTGATGTGTGCACAAAAAACCGACACTATTCGGCTGGCCGGCCAACGTCGGTGCCAACTACACCAATTAAGCCAACATAGCGCCAAGTAGCTCTCTACACATTGGGCCAATACGTTGGGCCAGCATGTTGGGCCAATGTGTACAGCGGACATTAAGCCTACATAGCGCCAAGTCGCTCTCTACACATTAGGCCAATACGTTGGGCCAGCATGTTGGGCCAATGTGTACAGCGGACATAATGCTTTCAGTTTATATTTTAGCTGATGTTATATTCAGTAGGTATATAAGCTCTTCATATCTTCAATAATATACCTACATACTAATCTTTACCTGAAGTTGAACGAATATAAAAACAAAAGTATTTTTAAGTAAGTATTATCTGTTAATACATATGTATGCTATACGGTTAATCTGCAGAGCCGTTTGTGATGAAATTTGACATGGATAGTCTGAAACCCGGGAAAATACATAGGCTACTCTTTATTAAAATTTCATGCTGGCGAAGCCGCGGGCGAAAGCTAGTAATGACATAACCGATAAAACTTCTTAGCATAATAACTCAAAAACCTGACCTCCTATAGTTACGATTTTTTTACCCTTAGAATCAGCAATATATATTCTATCAAACAAGGTATATTTCATTTATAGATGCTAACTTTGGTGATTAACTAAAATGATGTATGGGAAGCTGCCATAGTTCTTTGACCGTCTTTGCTAACGACGGTCACTTTCCTTGACAGTCATTCAACCTTCTCAGTCGTAACACTCTTAATAGACTGATCGTAGTACATGATGCATGTTCCCTAGATAATGCAATTCTTTCTCTATATGTTAATTTGTTGACGTCTGCCGCATTACAGTTACGGTTGTTAGCCTAACAGCTTTTATCACGCCGACCGCGTGTCCACTTAACTTCCACTTATCTTTGTACAACGAGTCGTTCTATGCAATGCTGGTTAAGAACAATTTAAATGGTCTGAAGTATTTCAGGATTAATTTCTGCTTGTTATTAAAAGTCTTTAATTTAGAAAAATCTAAGATTTGTTCCAATCATTAACTAGAAACGCGCATAAAACTTACATTTTTCCGGCAAAGTAAATGTTTATTCCCTCTATCAATCTATAAAATTGGTACTTCAGTTGCCGTTTGATGTTACATATTCGTAGTCGGAGAGGTGGGACGGCCGTGCAAGAGCTAGCAACGTTTTTGCGTTACCCTTGGGACACCAGTCCAGGTTCACAAAGGCGTACGTCAGTGATGTATTCCCTTGTTCTACGTTCACGTAAGCTTCAGCTCGATAGTACAGCTGTAGCTTATCTGCAAGGGCAATTTAAATTATGTATCATACTTGAAAATTGTCGCCAAAGAGTTGATATGTAACTACGGTTTGTGCAAATTAGTTTTAATGTTAAGAAGGTGTTAAGTGGTAGCTTTTTAATGACACAGATATAGGAGTGATAAAAACTACATATTCGTAGTTTAGCTCTGGTTGGAGGAGTTATGAATTTTGCTCTTACGTCTAAAGGGACATGCAACTAAACTTCAACTACATGAATTTAGAGAATTCTTGTATAGAGAGCTACGAAAAAGTATTAGAAATAAAGATCACATGTATTTTGTCTGCTTAAAAATATGGAGTGAGTAAGGCCACGGTAAAATGACCGATGAATGTATACTTAGAAAATTTACAATACAATTCAGTGTACAGCATAACTTATTTTGTAATTGATATAAACGATAGCCTAAATAAGGCTTGTATATATTCTAGAATTTAAGGAGTAAATTTCCTATCAAATTCTCTACTGACATTGAATCCATTCCTAAACGATATAAGGCGAGGTTTATATTAAAACGGGCAATTTAAAATGTTCACTGTAAAATAATTGGAAAAATGTATTAGAATCTTGTGTAAGGCTTTTTCCATTTCCACTTCCTTTTAAAAAAAACTCAGGCATACATGCTGTACAACTAAAGCGAGTCTGCATTTCCCCTCCGTTTTCCAATATTGAAAGGACATACATAAAGTGCACTTTAATTAGAAAGAAGTATTTAGAACGCTATTTTAAACGACAGGGTTTTAAAATCACCTAATGTACTCATAATACAAATAATAATATTATTATGAAATAATTATATAATATAATATATTATACAAATAATAATATTAATATGAAATTATATTAATATTGATCTGTTTTTAGTATGAATTTCCTTCAACATGTCGATTAAACAATCTATTAAACAATTTGGCTATTCATGTAGGTATGTGCTAACAAAATTTCTTCTCATTCTCTTAGTATGCTAAGCGTGTTGTATGTTATTATAAACTAGAATACGTACAAAAAGTGACATACAAACGAAAACTGTTTTTGTAACAAAAACCTCTGAATGGGTGCTGAATACACATGAATGACTTACGTATAAAACTGGGTCACAGCTTCGTTAGCCGGTTGCCGTACTTTCAACAACTTTTGTAACAAAATATTTAATGTTGCACTTTTTCATTAAAATAACTTATTTTTTAAGTAATTTTTAATAGAAATAAAATTTTCTAAATGGCTATATAAAAGAGCCGCTGGAAAATTTTTATGCAAAAATTTTAGTTGAAAACAACACGGTTGGAGTGCACTGTTAATAGTTTAAAGTATTTTTTGCAGCGGTAACATTGTTTGTTTTTCTTGCAAGAGGAAGCGAGACAAGGGGTTCGTTAGGGATTTGTCAAGTAAAGTTTCTATTAGTAAGTTCTGACGTTTGTGTTTCGGGGAGTTATCCATCACTATTGGGGAAAAAGCCGCCGGGAGTGACAAGATTGTTTGGATTGTTATGTTTTGTTTGTGTGATGGATTTGTATGAAAAAATATATTGCATCTTAGATAGTACAGAATTATATTTTACTTTTAAAACTGATAGGATGGGCTTGTAGGCTATACGATACAGATATGTTTATAAATAAATATTAGTTCTAAAATAATATAGTTGTGATAAATTAAACCAACCTTAGTAGAACAGCCCAGTGGCAGCATTCTTTTGCACTATTTCATATGGTTCTATAACAGAAGTAAAGACAATATTTAGAGAAAATTGTTGTAGTAGGTACTTAAGCTATGACGTATATGAAATCTCTATGTATGTAATCTCTATTATAAAATATGTTGCTCTATCCAAATATACTCAGTGTTTATCCAACATTCAGTCGTTTTAGTTATCCCTAATAATCTAGCCTTTGCATGGCGACCGTGACTAAAGGTGTCATGTAGAGCACGCGAATTCGAGACGGGTGTCCTAATAAGGAACGCAGTATTGTATAAACATTAATGTATTCGTGCAAGTTTTAATGATGTCTGAATTCATTATAATTGATTTTGTCTTTGTTGACGCGTGTAGCACGTATACATTTAGCAAAAAATGGGTAAGACTGAGTCTAAGGAAGTTGTAATTGCTCAGTCAGCACAAGGAGGCCAGAACCAAGCAACGCTGGAAGATTTGAGATACCATTTATCGACGACAAATATACTGATGTTGATTTTTGTCTTGATAGCAGCCTGCGTACTACTCTATTTAGCATTTCGAATATATCGGAAATGCCACTTGCGCTGGGCGCGCCAAGAATTCCAGAATAGCGCAAGTAGAGGATCGTTCTTTCGTAGACGTGTTGCGTACCCAGATATGACGATAAATGACGCCGACGTGTGATATTCAAGTGTAACCATAATATATAAAATGTGTGTCGTGAAAAGGTCATCGAACTTGTGGTGTGTACAGTGCGGTTTCTACGGCTCTGTATAACTTTTATACGTGCATAATACGTTTCGTTTCATTTCAGCTGCAATATTGATAATAAGTACAGGCATAATATGATATATTATATAAGCATTCATTACGCAGTCATGTAAGTAAACAGTAGAATGGAAGGTATTATTATCAAGTAAATCAATAAGGTGCGTATTTCTTAACTTTACCTAAATAATATAACTAAGGTACTTACGTTCGTTTCTATTGGTAAACTTTACTACTTAGTACTTATGAAGGGATTAATATTAAAATTATATTCTATATGGACGAAACAACTTTACAAAAGTTGTGTGAAGAGTTGTTAGAAATAAGAAAATATTTAATAAAAATTGGACCTTCTCGTAGGACTGGAAATATTTTAGAGAAAAAATTGAGTGAAGCTAAGAGTATTATTCAAAAATATGTTGATAGTTTAAGTAAAAGCATAAATATAAGAGGAGATCATTTATTATCAAAGTATTGTGTACATTTTGATAAACTTTATTCAGAAATAGTTAAGTTGTGCCAGGAAAAACATCATCATCATCAGCCTTTGATAGTCCACTACTGGACTAGGCCTCTCCTTTGCAAGGAGGAATTGGCCTACTATACCACGCTGGCCAAGCGGGTTGGTATAGGGTTTGTATCAAGATTTCCTTCTCTTACAGTGCTGTTCTCTGCATAATATGCTCCCTCTGTCGGCTCTTACGACACCCATGGGATGATATGGGGTGGTGACAATTCGTATTCTTAATCCGTCACCACACGGACGAGGAAAACATATTGTAAGAAAAATGGGCAAGTTCGACCTAAAAGTTGCTTTGAATTTATTACCTGCGATGACCGATGAGGTTTGCAAAATAAGACAATTTATAGATGGCATTGAGTATTATAGTTCTGTTATTGACGCTGAATCTCAAAAAGAATTGATTACATTTGTGTTGAAAAGTAGGTTATCGCAGCATGCCAAATTAAAATTATCTAAAAATTATGAAACTGTGGGTGCCCTCTTGAGTGACATGAGGCGTGTTTTACTACCACAAAAATCAGCTAGCGCTTTACAAAAACAACTATTAAACTTTCGACAGAACGACTTATCTATAGATGATTATGGGAAAAAACTGTCGGAAATGTTTGTCGATCTTACGATTACACAGGCCGGTGGTGATTCGGTAAAATATGACGTATTAAAATCTATAAATGAAAATCAGGCTATCAAACAATTTTGTGAGGGTCTGCGTAATCGCAGGATTGGCACCATTATTGCAGCTCAGAAATTTGATGACCTCAATCAAGAATGCAATTCAAGCAGCAATCGATGAGGATTGCTCATCATCAAACTCAGCAGGTGAAATGTTCCCTATGAGGCGTGGTACTATTAATAACAATAAGTTTACTAACAATTCCAGGCAGACAACTTTTTACAACACACAGAGAGGCTACGGTAGAGGTGCGTATCACAGCGGACCCCAGCCGCACGGCCATGCGGGCCACTGGTTGCAGCCGCGCCTCGAGGGCAGGCAATGGTGCCAGCAGTGGCAGCAGCCGGCAGCACAAGTGGTACCCAGAGGTAGAGGCTATTACAGAGGTAACTCTAGTAATAATATTACATATAATAACCCGTTCAGGAGAAATATTCGGCTACTGACTGAAGAATCACAACCCTCAGCCAATGAATCGATACCAACACAATCTGGTACAATTGAGCAGCGTGAAGAGAGCGAAAATGAGTTTTTTCGAGGCTAAAGCTTATACTGTTTTAGCTAGTGAAAGTAGTTATTGCGTAGAACTTTACATCGATAATTCTAGTATATTATGTAGTTTCTTAGTTGATACGGGCGCTTCCATATCGGCCTTAAAATATGAACACGTAATGCAGTTTAATGTCCCAATTCATAAAGAAAACATCATCATAAATGGAATTGGAGGCGAAGTCCGAGCCATTGGATACGTTTATTTACAGTTGTCATTAAATGAACAATGTATTAATCATAAGTTCTATGTTTTTAATTCCTTGCCTTGTAAAGCGCACGGAATTTTAGGCCAAGACTTTTTCGGCAAGTATAGGTCTGTTGTTGATTTCAACAATAATATAGTACGATTATTATATAATAGAAAAGAAATTATATTACCGCCTACTATTTTAAAACAATATTTAATGAAGTTACCCGCTAGGTCAGAATCTATACATTATGTTAAAACAAATCTGACCGAAGATTTCATAGTTTGTGCGAAAGAAATACGACAAGGAATTTTCGTAGCAATTTCTTTAGTGTCACCAGTTAATGGTAAAATACCAATACGCGTTTTAAATTACACGGATCATGACGTAACTTTATCAGAATTAAATCTCGATACACAAAGTGCATCGCATTACAATATTTGTGCCTTTAATAAGTGTTCGAATAATTCAACGCGCGTCAAGCAGTTATTTTCGAAATTAAATTTAAATCACTTGAATAAAGAAGAAATGATTAATATAGAAAACTTATGTGCAAAATATGCGGATGTATTTTATTTGGAAGGCGACAAATTGTCCACGACAGACATTTATCAACATTCAATAAAGCTAAAAGAAGATTTTAGGCCCATATATTCAAAACCATACAGGTTACCCCATTCATTAAAAACGAAATTAATAATCAAATAGAAAATATGTTAAAAGAAGGCATTATAGAACCCTGTCAAAGTGAATGGTCAAGTCCTATCTTATTGGTGCCTAAAAAATCAGATAACGAAAGTAAAAAATGGAGATTAGTGATTGACTACAGAAAATTGAATAATAACATACAGAATGATAAGTTTCCACTCCCAAATATTACGGAAATTTTAGATTCGTTATCCGGTAGTATATATTTCTCGCATTTAGATTTACATCAAGGGTTTTACAACGTCAGTTTAGCTCCTAACAGTCGCAAGTAAACTGCATTTTGTTAGGGACAGTTTCAAATGACTCGGATGCCCATGGGACTTAAAACTAGTCCGATTTCTTTTGCAAGGATGATGACAATGGCCATGACAGGCTTAAATTATGAAAAATGTTTAATATACCAAGATGACCTTGTATGTTTTAGCCGAAATTTAACCACACATATTAGTAATTTACAGGATATATTTGAGCGGTTACGCAAAGTAAACTTAAAATTAAATCCTCAGAAGTGCAGCTTCTTAGATAAAGAATTGCTTTATTTAGGACATGTTGTGTCTGCCAAGGGTGTGGTACCAGATCCAAATAAAATAAGTGTCGTAAAAAATTATCCCGTACCTACAAATGTTGACGAAGTCAAGCGTTTTGTCGCGTTTGTAAATTATTACCGAAAATTCATTCCAAATTTTGCAGAGAAGGCATATCCATTAAATAACATAAGTAACATTTAAATGGGACTGCGAGTGTCAAAAGTCATTTGATTTATTGAAACAAAGCATTATTTCTCACCCCGTGTTACAGTACCCTAATTTTTCGGAATCCAACCAGTTTATTTTACAAACAGATGCTTCAGGTCACGCTTTAGGCGCAGTTTTGTGTAATAACGATAGTAGACCTGTGGCATACGCTAGTAGAAGTTTGAACAAAGCAGAGAAAATGTACCCGACCATAGAAAAAGAGTTGCTTGCGATTGTTTGGGCAATATGAAATTTAGGATAATTTTAGAAGAATACGATTTTACAGTAGAATACCTAAAAGGAAAACATAATGCAGCTGCTGATGCACTGTCGCGCATATGCGTAACGTCTGATGATCTAAAGGAAATGAATCGAAGTATTAGTATAAATGTAATGATGCGAGGTCAGAGGGCTAAACAAGCACAAGATGCTAGGGTTATTCACGATAGTCAACCGATAACGGATAAGTTGAAAATTGTTGAAGTGCAGAGTAAGCCTAAATATTTGACTGAATTACGTTTTATAAAAAATGACGAATACAAGCAATATTATAACTTGAAATTAATAGAATATCAAAGCAAATGCTTTTCATTTGTACCATCAAAAAATTATATTTTTATTAACCTGGCTTCTCGATCACAATTATTGCCAGGCGAATTTGTGAGAGAGCTGAGTAAATTTTGTACAAAAATTGGCATAAGTGAGTTATATTTTATAAAAAACAATAATAATAATATTTTTGTACATAAGGTGGTATCAGAAATAAGTAAAATAAATAATTGGTCAGGGCCACGACTTTGTATTTTAAAAGATGTAGAAAGAGTAAATAATAAGGATGATCAACGTGTAATAGTGAATGACTTCCACATTTTACCCACCAGCGGTCATGCGGGAATACGGCGAATGATCAGAAATATTAAAAGGTATTATTTTTGGCCAGGTATTGAAGCTGACGTGACAGCTTTTGTTAAAAAATGTGACAAGTGTCAAAGAGAAAAACATTCATCACACTATACAAAAGAGCCTATGATTATAACCACTACAGCGCACTCGGCGTTTGAAAAAGTTTATGTGGATTTGGTAGGTCCGCTGGAAAGAGATTATAATAATAACGTATACATATTGACTATACAGTGTGAATTGACCAAATAATTATATTGAAGCATACCCGTTAACTTCTAAGCAAACTACGGAGGTAGCTAGGAGTTTTGTTCATAACTTTATTCTTAGATACGGCATCCCGAAAGAAATCGCCACCGATAGAGGGACCGAGTTTGTATCGTCCACCATGAATGAGGTAAGTAAACTATTGCAAATAAAACAGTTACAATCAACAGCATATCATCACCAGTCTATTGGAGCATTGGAAAATTCTCATAAGCAGTTAGGTAACTATTTAAGGATACAAACAGAAAAGCATACTGAGACATGGAGTACTTGGCTTCCGTTCTGGTGTTTTGCCCATAATACATCTGTTCATAGTGCAACAAAATTTACGCCTTTTGAGGTAGTTTTTGGAAAAAAGTGTATTTTGCCATCAAATTTGAACTCAGGTAAAGTTGATCCGGTGTATAACTTTGATAGTTACCCTCTAGAATTGAAATACAGAATCCAAATGTCACAAAAAGAGGCACGAGAGAACTTAATTAATAGTAAAATAATGAGAAAAATTAAATATGATCGTAATATTAACCCAGTATCATATAAGGCCAATGATTTAATATTACTAAAAAATGAGACAGGTGATAAATTCCAAAGTATTTATTCAGGTCCGTATATCGTTATTAAGGAAAGTTCACCTAATGTAGAGATTGTTAAGAATAATAAAAGTTACTTAGTACATAAGAATAGGACCAAATTGTATACACCAGCTAGTTCTAATTAATCTGTAAACTAGATTGTTCTTATTTGTAAGAAAACGATATGTAATGAGTATTCTTATTTTTTTTAATTTGGGGTAATTACTTATTGCTTAATAGCATTTATATTACACTATGCAATCATATTTAACCTGTATTTAACCATTTTTTGAATTGTAGGAACGAAAAAAAAATAAATTTACATTTATTTTATTTTTCTTTTGCGGGGGAGGTGAGATGTAGTAGGTACTTAAGCTATGACGTATATGAAATCTCTATGTATGTAATCTCTATTATAAAATATGTTGCTCTATCCAAATATACTCAGTGTTTATCCAACATTCAGTCGTTTTAGTTATCCCTAATAATCTAGCCTTTGCATTGTGTCTTGGGGTAGTACGTTAGGGTATTCTCATTTGCTTCGTCCTTTGTCCAAATATAATAATATGCTGGTGAGGCCTAGAGACTACGGATGTTTGCTTAAGAAAACCAGTTACTCACATCAGCTCATAGGGTACTCAGCTAGATTGTAGCTACTTTGAACAGATTCAGGTAGGTACATAGCCAAGTGTAGTGCCAAATGTAAGTAATCGGTTGGAACATGGCTACCTGTCCGTTTGGTCTCGGCACCACTCGCCCCTCGAATTTTGCAGCTAAAACTTACTTTGGCTATGTTTTAATCGACTCATACCTATTACCGATTATATACAGTTGGTACAATGAAAATAAAAGTGAGGACGATAAATTAAACAACTCAGCTTTAAATCAAAAATATTTAATATAGATTAAAAGCAGTTAGAAACAAAATTATAAATAACGCATGCTTTTTAATAAACATAGATCAACAGATTGAGATCGTTACTTTCTTAACAAGTTAAAATTACAATAAGTCAAGGATCTCAGTCTAGCCTTTGCCACTTTGTGCACTTAGTTATTACGTATACATACTACAAATTATACAAAATTTTCAGAGATCTAAAACAATAACAGTTTCAATAATGAGTATCATTTGATATAACTTCTTACATAAATAATATGCAACGTAGACAATGGTGTTATTATAATTCTCAAGACATTATGTACATATTATCAAAACTATGTATGTGCATGACAGTAAAAAATGATAAAATAAACATAGAAATAATTGTATAAAAATGGTCTCTTTGTTAAAAATCAACAACATTATACTTAATTAGGTACCCATTTTATAAATCACAGTACAGTAGATTAACCCTTATAACTAAGACAATCATAAATATGCACATAGGTTTTCTGTTTATTACAGTCAAAAATGTACGAAATAAATGTACGAAATGTATAAAAATATGTTACATCTTTGTTAAAATAAACAAAATTATAATTATTATAATAATCACAGTACGGTAGATTAACACTTATAACGATGACGGTATAAATATGCACATAGTTTTCTGTACATGACGGCAAAAAATGTAAGAAATAAAAATAATTTGTATAAAAATATGTTCTTTGTTAAAATCAACAACATTAATAATAATGTATTTTAATAATCACAGTATGTCAGATTAATAATTCTTATAACTACAACAGTCATACATATGCACATAGTTTTTCTAAACACAAGTTTAGTTCTATCTCTCCGTTTAATAATTTAGTAATTAAGTAATTAATTCTTAGGTCCCTTTCTATAAATTCTTGTCTTCTATTATTTTTGTTAACTATATTAATGTTTTTGATTTGTTCTTCCACAAGTTTGCTTTCGCGGTATAAAACTTTACTAAACTTTAAAATATTAGGGCGACTTTTGCCATTGAGCTTCCTGTTCAAGCGGGAAAGCCAGCCTTCGATTTTATTGTTTGTGCGATGCTGTTGATCGCAAAAATGCCACATACCTTTTACTAGCCTATTTTCTAACCATTGCTCTACAAAATAGTTATTAAATGCTGAGGTCCCGGCATCATCTGGACTGTCCTCCATTAAGTAAAGCCACCCATCATCCACCATTTCTTGTTGAATTAAGCTTAGTGTCTTGCATAAATTAACATGATGTCTAGTTTGCCTCCTGTTCAAAATATTTAAATATTTGGCCTTCCTTTTTAAGGCTTGGGCAAAATGAAAGAAACATCCTATTATTTTTGAATGAGGACAAATTTCTCTTATAGCATTGATAAGCGCCGCTTCAAAATCGACATTAATCTGATCTGGATTCCACTCAGGTATGCAACAATTCAACATTTGAAAAAGTCTTTTATATGTAACTACTTTTTTATTTAACAATAAGGCCATATGCCTTAGTGTTAAATAAAAAAGAAGTGGTACAATATTTTTGGTTGATTGAGAACTACCTAAATCTCCATGGAAAATAAATAATTGTAAAAATAGCTCCACAACAAATTTAAAAGTACCATCCATGAATACATGCTTGCAATCTTTAAGTTGACGCCTACATTCCTCGGATGCAAATACAATTAGTCGTTCAGATCCGTCATTATAATCACACAGTAAAAATGTTTCAAATTTCTTTAGTATTTCCAACTCGGTTGCGTTGCGACTTCGCATATTAGTTATTCCATATACCTTTTTCCTTGTATTTATAAGGCTCTGTCTGATATTTTTATATTCAGGGATCCTTTCGATTAGATCTAATTCTCTTTTTTTATAATTTACTACCTCAGTGTCGTAAATGTCGTGTAAAGATTGCGTTGCATCAGTTGCTGCTTTATGTTTACATTTTTCTATAACTTTCTTTAGTTCTATTTTTGCAAAATTAGGAGCACATGAATGATATGTTTCATGTAAAATTGTTTCACCATAAATCGTGAGTGTCGCTTTGCAAGCAGGTCTATTAATACAGTGCCAATTAGAAGAACCATTCTTGTAAATCCTTTTTTTGTGGTAGCTGTGTCCAGCTCTCAGCAACATTGTGCGTCCTCTCTGTGATCGAATGAATGTAATACCAGAAGTTTCACCTGCACTCGAACTGCTTATTTCTTCAGACATCGTGCTACAATAAAAACAAGATGTGTTGTAGCTCTACGTAAAATAAACCTTAAATTGTGATATGGATGTTACGGTGATTCAATGTATTACTAAAATTCTCGGTATGAATTACGTATAAAATAGTTGTTTATCTATAACCTACAATGTAGATTCAAATAAATTGTTACAGGACATATTTTATTCCTACTGGTATCTATATAATAATTAGTACGAAACATGCAATAAAATTAGAACAATTGAATTAGATATAATTAATTGAAACTTACCTGGTTAAAACCAACAAACAGACACTGACACAACTTTCGTTGAAATATAAAAACAGGAAACACTTTTTACCCACAGTTTCACATTCAAAGGTAAGATGTTGACTAATTCGCAATTAACGCGAAATAGATATCCCATGTAGTGACATGGGATATCCATTTTCTCTTTCTCACTGGTGAGTTAGAAAGAGAAAGAATTATATAATTCACAACACTAGCCAACCCTTTTTAGGTTGCCCTTTGTTTAGTGGACCATTGTCAGATAGACACTAAATTACACCTCTTTTGTTTTGGCTATACCAGGTAAACCAGATGGCAAGAGTAAGCTTGCACATGGCGCACAGTATTATGAGATTATGATTTGAGTAGGTAACTATTTGAACCAATTCTTCTATGTAAATACTTGCTTACTTTTTTCGTGCCAACTGTACATTGCTCGCGCTAATTCCTATAGAAATTTCTTGAGGGTCGAATGAGTACACCAAAATAATTTTTATTTAATTATAGCTCTCTTCGCCCCTTGCGAAGGGGCGATTCGGTACACTAAAAAGGGGCGACTCGAACATTTTATTCGAAGGGTCGAAATTCAGGGGGCGAGTGGTGCTGAGACCTCCGTTTGGATTTCCAAAACAGATTTTTTTTTATTTTAATACTTAAATATTCTGTCTAATCTAATTAGACAAGTAAGAAGATCCCGCGCTTGGATGCAACTGGGATAACGCTGATAATAATGTACGACGAGGCACATACATGTATCAGAACTTCGTGGAAATTTCGTGAGTAAAATGTACAAACCTTAACGAGTCTTCACAATTATTATTACCAAATACCATTCTAGACTTTCCGCAAAGGCACGAAATAAAGCTGAGCCAATATCAAAGCTACGTGATCATTTAGATTTCTAGTTTTATTTTTATTATCGAAATATCTAAGTTACGCACTTACCAAGCTTACTTGAGCTTCATTGAGACAAGAGCTTTGTAAGAGCTATTGGCTGTTTTTTTTAAATTACCTAGACCGTAAATAATTAGTAATTGTACTTTTCGTTTCTAAAGTTCTTTTTGCATATAATCTGAAAGGAATATTTAATTTTAATAATTCTTATCTAAAATGTAACTGTTATATAAAAATCAAGTAGGTAAAGTTGTTTAAGCTAAACATGCAGGTCCAAACCATTAAGGTTTCACATGACTGACTTTACAGTAAAAGTTGTTGCTTAGTTTGGAGTCACCTTTAATACAGACCACAAGATAATAAAATGTAAATTACTGAGCCGTAACCTTTTTTTACCGAAAAATCCTTGTTACATCGTGAACTTAACATAGATCGTTAGGAGTTTTCAATCTGCTATTTAAATGCTCTCGCTTCTTTTATTACGAGGAACAAAAATTTACTCTTCGCGCCACCCCGACGTCCCTTCGCTTCTTTATTGTCTCATAAAACAAAGGGAATGAACCGTTTTGCGTCCCCAGTACTCCCATTTTGTAAGAGCGTTTCGTAACCAGTTCAGTCTCAGAATAATGTTCCAAGTTTTTTTTTATTTGAAGAATGCACCGAATTTTATTTACTTTCACTATCACTAAAACTAAGTTCTGTTTTGTCTTTAGTATCTGTTTGTAAATTGCCTGACTAAATAAATAGCTAGGCATAATTGAAACGCCATCGATGCCAATAAAAAAACGTGAGAGATTTTTACTTCAAGATGATTGTAAAAGTACCTGGCAAATAATGGCATCATAGCGCTAGCTTGAGCTATTTAAGACGAGGAGGATCCACAGTACATTATAAAATGATAGTAACTAGTAACTACTCAAGTATGACAGAAAATCAAAATTTATTGAAAGGTATTAGACTTTTTCTTTTGTTATCATTAATTATTTAGTTTTTGTAGTTTAGCTTAGGATAGTTTAGTTGTATAAGTAGTTTTAGTTTGTTTTTATATATGTTATGATAAATATTTGTTAAATCTTGTCAAAATAAAAAATATTTTTATCTATTAAAAAAAATATATTAGATAACTAGAGTTGCAAACTTTTCTACCAAATGAGAATAAAAAATATTCGGTGACTTAGGTAAATGTCCTTGCCGTCTCTTTAAAAAGTTTCCCCTTCAGCTTAATCCCTCACATAAATTATTTCTAACGCCATGGATTTTAGTCATTTTACTTTAAAATTTCCAAAAATGAGACAGATATAAATTCATAAGAATACAAAAAACGTCTTGTGGTGTTTTGATTTCTTTATTTTAATTTCACCATCCTAACAACTTTAATATTGACTATTCAGAACTTTTAGAATGTCTATGTTGTCTTATTAATGGAACTTGATTTCATCCATTGTCCATGAAAAAGAAAATTATAATTTCTATTTAAATAATTACATTCTTAAACATGTTAGATGCATAAAAAGCAGAACTAAACAAACACAAGACCTAAAGCTTGATGTGTAAGTAAAATATTTAGTAAGTGGGTAGCGTAGGTAATAATACTAATACGTATGTGGTATACTCGTCGTATGTAGGGCTTTCAAAGCTCTCTCATATCCAAGTAGCCATCAAGCTAGTGTTGTTCAAGTACGACGTCTGTACATAATAGGAACAGCTAAGTGGAGCACGAACACTGCCAGTGCGGGGAAATTCTCCTTGAAATTGGGGTGTCGTTAATTCTGGAGGATTACAAATGGTTTTATTGGACGGGAAAGGTTCGTTTGAAATTCACTTGTAAGTATGCTATTTGGCGTCGGTTAAAATTGCGGGATAAGATACTGTTAAGACCTTATTGTATTCGTACATTTTATGTTTGTAAAGGATTTTGAAGACAATATAACGGATTCGAGTTTATTTATCTTGACATTAAACGTAGCTAGGGGCTGGGTTACAACTGTTACTGGCGAATAAAGAATTAAGAAGACACATGCGAAAATAATTAATTATTTTCGCATGTGTCTTCCGCCAAAACCACACGAGTAATTTATAATACCTATTACCATCATCATCTGGGACGAATACTCTTCTTTGTGTATTGTAAAATCTTTGTAAAATATGTTTAGAGTCAGACTAGAGAATATTAATTCACTTTTTCCATTATGGTGCTGAAGTTTAACAAATTTCTGATAGTATGCTAAAGAAACTATGTATTTCTTTAGACTACATAATTTTTACAAAATATAAACAAGAAAAGATGGTTTAATACATACATTTAAAAATATTAGTAGACACTTAAACAATACATCTAAAACAGTATCACAATAATTCACCATATTTTTACAGAAATAGGGGTGCTACAAAAACAGATCTGGTATCTAAAGCTGGATTTTGTAGGTAGTTGTGGGTGCGACTAGTCCCATGTCGGACAGATTGACATTATCCAGCCACGGGCCGTGGCATTTCCTTGCAAATGTCATACCTACTGTAAACATGCAAACCATTATTTAGCCGGTGAAAGCTACTTTTAGCAAACGACCAGCTCGTACGTTCATTAAATATCATTAGTGTTTTTGATATTAAGCTTTGTGACTTTTTCCGTTACCGAGTGGATTAATTTGATAACAGTGTTGTTATTTTTGGGTGAATGTTGCGTTGAAAGAGAATTTTGAGCGTCACGATCTTCAACCAAAAGATGTCACAATAATAATCTGCTTTTATATAATGGTAATGCTTAAGGTTTGTATGAGGGAATTATTGGTATTTGTATATTATTATGTATTAAAATTGTCACGTATTAGTCGGAGTAATGATATTTTAATGTAAAGATATGATAGTCCAACTATATGATTTAATTTTACTGTGTTTAATGCTGCTTTACCTTTCTTATGATTTTATTGTAAGCTCACTTAGGAAATTTGTATTTGATTTCATAATTCGGAGCTGCGTTCGACAAGCTCGTAAACTAACATTTTCAAAACCTGTAGGTACCTTTACACGAGTGTGTGCTGCTTGACAATTTGTGTATTAATTATGTTCATTTTGACTTGGAATTTAGTGTTCATTTATTGTAAGCTAACATCTGTGCAGATTGTAAAAGTAAACAATTGGAGAAAATTTCTTAAAATGTAGTGTAAGTACATTACTAAATTAAAGGCCAATAAGGTATTATATCTGTATACACAATACACCTGGCCAACGTAATTAAAGGAATGGATTAATTCGATAAGATGCCTCGCCGTAGATTGACGCGGAAGGAAAATCAAAGAATTCTTTAATCTTAAAACCCATTTTATGGATTTAGCAATATCGTGTTTTTATCCGAATTTGTATTTTATGATTAAGGTGCACCCAATCTTTTTACCTAACTTGTTAAAAAAGGAACGCCTTGTAAGCGAATTACTGCGTTTAAAGGAAATGAAAATACCACACTTGCCCTCTACGTAACTATTTAGTAATCTGTGCCTCTACACTAAATAGGTTTTATATTTGTTATTACTTAAGATATTTCACAGCTTGTATTTTTTACGCTGATCTACTGAGGCTGAACTTAAAGATAAGTTAGTGAAGAGTGGTTAATAGTTCATTATAAATTTTCCATTGGGTCATAAATATAGTACCTATGTGTTTCTTCCGTTGTGACAAGTTTTTGTATTTTGCTCCTATTATTTTTTAATATAATTTGCTTAATAATTCAGTGTTTATCAGTCAAATAATCATGGTTTATGGCAACTACTTTAGACAAAAGGTATTCATCTCATAATAACTATGTACAATAGACTTGTGTCCACTAAGAATAAATCGGTTTGATTGTAGGACCTATCTATAGATTCATTATTATTTGTAGATGTCAATGAAGTTTATTATTTATTATAAAAAGGTAAGATTAATGTTATTTTAAGGATTCTTAAACTAAAAAGAATATATTTATTCTTGTGACAGTCAACACCAATCAGAGAGCATTACGACCTTTTTTTTTTTTTTTTTTTTTTTTTTTTTTTTTTTTTTTTTTTCGAGGTGGAAAATCCCTTCGGATCTCCGTCTCTTGGGGAAATGAGACGGAGTATGTGGTGTTGCCACTAAAAACCACCTCGACTGCCTACCAAAGACGCCCAACGAGAGGAAGACTGGGTACAGAAGCTGTCCAGTCTTCCTCCCATGGCACCAGGTTCAACGGAACCCGTTCTCAGGGAAGGCTACACGCCTTCACCTGCCCGTACTTCTTCCCGGAGCAACGAATCTTAATTGCCGACCAGAGCTCCCCATGCTCTGGCGGCCCGCGGCCCCGTTGGCGGATCTCGGCGAAGTCGTCCTTGTCTTCGGGCGGGATCAGCCCTCTCCCGATCCCGCTCAGCAGCCTCTTTTTGGAGCATTACGAACTCGCAAAAGGAGGCCACTGCGTCCCAGCCCTCCTCACTTGCCAGTATGGCAGCAATAACTGCTGGCGGCGACAGATCTCGTCCGATCTGGTCGACCAGAACTTCACGTTCCGTTGCCCATGCCGGGCAATCCTCCAGTGTATGCTGGGCGGAATCCTGGTCGCCTGTACAGTGGTGGCATTGTGCCGTCCGTTCGCGTCCGATTCGATTCAGATACTCACCGAAGCAACCGTGCCCGGTGAGTATCTGAGTGAATCGGTAGGTGACGCGGCCGTGTTTGCGTCCAACCCACGCCTCAAGGCTTGGCAAAATGGCACTGACAGCGCGTTGGCGCGCATTCTGCGGCAATTCCAGCCGCGCGCGCCATTGCTGCAAAGCCTGTCGGTGAGCATTGCGCCGCATTTCGAGCACGTCCTGGCCGTCCCCATTCGCTTCCCGACGATCTGCGCGAGTTTGGCTATAGACCTTCGCGTCCATATCCGCCAGGATGTCAAAGGGTGGAAAACGTGCCAGGACTGTCGCCGCCTCTGATGAAATTGTGCGGTATCCTCGTACGATCCGAATGGCCGCTACCCGCTGCACACTATTGAGCTTAGCCCTGCAGCGGGAGGACGCCGCTAGGCGTGTGGCCCATATAGGCGCTCCGTAGAGGGCCATGGATCGTACGACCGCACAATAGAGGCGGCGAACTTCTTCCCTGGGACCCCCGAGGTTCGGGAGCAGCCTTTGAAGGGCCCCCGCTGCACTACGAACTCGGGGGATCATCCGCTCAAAATGCTCCTCAAAGCTCCAGCGACTGTCCAGGGTAAGGCCGAGGTACTTAATGTACCGACCTACCTGAACCTCCACACCAGCCACTCTTACAAACGAGCTGGGTGGAACCACACTCTGACGTTTTCTGTGGAACCACAGCGCCTCGGTCTTATGAGGCGCTACCTGTAGCCCTAGCCCGTTTATCTGTCGGACGACACAAGCCACTCCCAGTTCCGCGAGCCGAATTACCTCAGGGAAGCCATGCCCTCTTGCTAATACCAGAGTGTCGTCCGCATAGCAGACGACACTCACGCCGGGGGGTAGGCTGGTCCTCAGAACCGCATCGTATGCGAGGTTCCATAGCAGGGGTCCTAACACTGACCCCTGGGGAACCCCACACGTGACCTCCCTCCGGTGTTCAAAGCCGTCCCGACCCATATACGTAATGAACCTGTCGCGCAGATACGTCCCAACGATTTTATGTAGATATGGAGGCACATTATGATGTAGCAGTGCCTCCTTGATGGCTTGCCACGGAAGGGAGTTGAAGGCGTTGACTATGTCAAGACTAACAGCCAAAGCCACTCCTTTCCGACGAACAATCTCCTCCGACAGGGACCGAACGCGTTCTATCGCGTCCAGCGTCGAACGCCCCTGCCGGAAACCGAATTGGCTATCCGATAATTCGGGACCCACACGTGACAGATGCTCGGTGATACGGGCGGCGATAACTCTCTCGAAGAGTTTCGCCACCTCATCCAACAGGCAAATAGGTCGGAACGCTGAAGGAGAGTCAGCAGTTCTGCCAGGTTTATTGATGAGGACCAGCTTGGCTTCTTTCCAGCCAGTGGGGAATACGCTATACCGGAGGCAGCTGGTGAACAGTCGCCTCAACCTGTCCCCCAGGACCTCCACAGTGTACACCCACGCCCGGCCTGGGATCCCGTCGGGACCCAGAGCATTACGACCTAGGACCAAGAATCAAATGGACTCGACATTTGCGTACAACCGTAAAGGACGGACATAGAGTACATCCTGAGTTGGTGTTACCAGATGTTGTAAATGTTTACCCTACAATTCTACGAAGTACATATTAACTTTTAAGTAACATTGCATCAAACCTGAATTATAATAATAATAATATTCTACCACATTCAGACAACACCATCTAGTCCAAAACTAAGCAGAGCTTGTACTATGGGTACTAGATAATGGATAAACATACTTATATACTTTTTTTTTGTAAATACATACATATTATACATTGAAACACCCAGACCAAGACAAACATCCATGTTCATGCACACAAATGTTTGACTTGTGTGGGAATCGAACCCGCGTCATTCGGCGTAGCAGTCGTTTACACTCCCGCTGCGCCAACCGGTCGTTCCGAAATTGAATACCTTACCAGACACCTGAGACCGCGTTCTCCTACAATTTTTAATCAATTTGGTATTTCGATGAATTTATGAGCTAACTCGAGAAGTTCCATCAATATCCGTTTAGGTATTTTTGCAACGAATAGTAACAAACATCTATATAATATAATTTAGAGCCCAATAAAAAAATAAAAATATAGCTAACCTTACAAGGAGGTTTAAATCCATCCATAAGGTGTGCGATAAGTATTTTTTATACTTAATATTATTATGTATAACAAAAGTGTCGAATATGTGGGACTGGCTTCACTCGCCAAATAAACACGAGGGTCAGAGTTATATACCTTTTATTATATTATTTGACACTCAACTTTACTGTCCTTTGAACAAAATTAATTTTGTATACAAAATTCTTATTTTCTCTTCTTTATCATTCGAGAATGATTCCAAATAAGTACCTATTGCGGGGAGTTTTCCTAAAACACTTTTGTTCAAAGTGTTTAGAGCATACTCTTGCATATTTATTCGGATCCCAGTTTTCTCCTCCTGTTGCACGTATCCACAATTATTTTTGGATCGTGCAGTCCTTTGGGAATCTATAAACAAATAATTTCATTACAACAAAGAATCGGAAAACAAATTAAATAATTAATCTTAGGTTCATGAAACTAAGTAACGGCAAATTACCCAAAATTTGGGTAATTTCTCAAACGCTTCTGTGGTATCCCTAAAAAACATTTAACGCTGTAAAATTAAAAAGTATCGATGACTTTTGGCTAGCTCAACATTCAACGACCTATTGAATTCGATTGTGTAATACTAAAATCGCGGTGAAAATAAAATAGCATTTTTTGGTTTATTGATGTAATTTAGAAATTATTTCCTTATGTAATAATACGCTGTTTGTATCATTCTATCAATATTTTCATGTATAAATAGATATTATAACTAAAATATCGTACTTACAAATAAATGGTTATGTTCTCACATTTCCGCTCACTATGGCTTTTACAACCCACAATGTAACAAATCACCATAATAAATCTGAACCAATGATATTTTCACTAAGCATTCACAATTAATAACAATAATAACACAATTTTTCGCGGAAATTATCGAGAGCTCAAACGTTTGTTGGTCACAACTTCAGTTGTGACCAACAAAAAAAACGAAAACTCTGACAAAGACAAAACATGCTATCTTTGTCTCTTTTACTCTTATGTATTTCTGTATGTCATTATCTCGGTCTGTCACGGTATTATTATTTGCTTGTCAAATCCATAGAGATACATCATCCTAGATTACGACACACAGTACCTACTGCCGCCATTGTTGTTATTGACGTTTTGGTAGTAAATACAACTAAAACTTCAAACTTTGTACCTGTCAAATCGAATATAACTTTTTTTTTATGACATCACCCGCATTAGGACTGAATCCTGTGTCGCGGGGGACTTTACAAACATACAACTAACGGACTCAATGAATACCCAGACACGAAACAACAATTTCTGAATCACACGAAGTGTTGTCTCGTGTAGGGATCGAACCCACAACACTTCGGTGTAGTGTCAAGCGGCGAGGCGGCCGCTTAAACCACTACGCCAACCGTGTAGTCCGTTAGTTATATAACAAAATAAAAGTGGGTACACCAGACCGAACTTCATTCAGTCACGGTTTGTTTAGGTTTGCACTACGTGACATCACTCAACCGCCATGATGGTTTGCAGTGTTTTCAGGTCAAATTTAAAGTGGTTTTTAAAAAGCCGTAATTAGTAATTTTGCTGATCGATTTTTGAAGAAAACTTCAGTTATTTTGGTTTAACATATAATAAAGGAACGAATCAATCACTAATTATATTTTAGGACACAAGCCTATTGAAAGTTTAGTCCAATTCAAGGCATTTGCGGTGCACGAAGGACGGTGCGATCATACCGCCGCCGATTGCTGTGTTACGAACAATAATGCTTGAAAATTATATTCAAGTATCTTTGTATTAATGCGAGCCCTTTTAACTAAAAGGGCTGTATAATTTTTAACTGAGGAAATTAGTTAAGTTCCTTCAGATGCTAAAAATAATTCAGAAATTAGCAACCCAAATGTATTTGCTCCTAAAAATATCTGTAGTCTCGCGAAGATGCTAATGTATGCGGGTAAATATCAAAATAATTCTGAAACCATTCACTGCCTGTGATTTGCAATTCGTCACGAAAAAAAAAGTTCTCATTTGAATATTGTTGAATCTGAAGTTAGGTAGACGTGTTAACGAATCACCTCAGCGGTTGCGTTTAAAATTTAACGTTGAATATTTTTGTCGCTTGATTGGAAATTCGTTTCAATCTAACGAACGAATGTTGCAGTCAACAAGAAATTAAATTTGTCGTACAAATTTTAGCGTTGATTTTTCCTTGAACGTTCGGTGTTTTTGCTTACTTATCGAGTCGCGAGTTAATGGAGCGAGCGGCTTTATTACTTATTAACGTAGATATTCTCTCGGCAACTTAACTTGCTAAATCTGTATCGGTAACAGACGAGGGATACTGATACAGCAACATAGATATATTTTCTTGACACGTTAATTAATAAAGTGAAGGATTAGTTCATATAGCTGGCTTCATGATTAGATAAGTATTAGTTAATGGTAGTAAGGGGTATTGTTTGCTTACATTTACGGCATACACATCATGGTACAAGTTTAGTTTGGCAGTTTTAATTAGATAGCGTGCAAATCTAACTAATTGAGAATAACCTTGAGGCAAAAGTAATGTATTATGTTAGATTATTATCTTGTGCGTCGAATGATGATAAACTTTTTCTGCTACGGTAAAGAGATTTACATATTTTTCGTATAGGTATACAGTAAAATCTACATAAATTTAACTTTCCAGCCGATTCCGACACCTTGAATTTCTTTGGGGGTGGTGTGCCCTTTTTATGCCATTGCATGGACACCTGTTTTGACTCAGGCTCAACGTGATAGACCCATTTTCATCTCCAGTAACAGTCCGGTCCAAAATCTGTGCAGGTTCATCTCCACACAACTCCAAAACCCGCTTTGAAGCATCGACGGGCTGCTGTTTCTTAAGCGGTGTGACTTGTTCCTTCCGGATTGACTTGTTTAGCAGGCTAGTGTTCGTAAACGAATAACGCAGCAGGGCTGAAACTCTATTTATATACTAATGATGAGTCCCCAAGTAGTATGACATTAAGCGAGCGCCCCTATCCCCTCTCCATATCCTCCATTCTACGAACCTTTGGACCTCCCCTCGTAACTTTGAAAGACCACTTCTTTAGATGGGAATATACAGATTTAAATATGTCACACTTAAATACTAAAAATGTAGACACTGTAGACCACTGTCTAGCTCTTCAGACGTATGGAGCGTAATATTAAATTATATCTACAATAACCCTAACTTAATATTTGGAGAATGCTAATAATTTGGCCACGGATAATGTTTCCAATATGATATTGTATTCTGGCGTGTACGCGGCCGTATGTAAATATACCTAATGATGTACATAACGACAGAACAGCTTAGATACACGTGCCTCCGGTACGTGTACGGAAAGCGATACAGTGGTATTTGACAAGTGTTCATAGGTAGAGGGTCAGTGGGTTACCACGATAAACATCATTTACGATGTTGAAATTGCCTCAGATATCTGCTTTCTCGGCGAAATGCTATGAGGTCAATACCCGTACCCGAGATACGTACCCGAGATATTTGCCTGGAGTGGTTTTATGGCAATGAACCCCGATATTACATCCAGAGAATATTAGTGCCTACTAGCCTTGATCCGGCAACTGCCATCTTTTACCATATTTTTCCAATATCCCTTAATATTGGGTGGCTGGTAACAACTTTCAGTTTGTTAAAATCACTTTTCTCGATGTTTTCTTGCGGCATTACGAAGTAACCCAAACATATTCAGGCGGGCGATATTTAGAATGTTTTTTACATTAGTTTGCGACATCGTTTTATATTATGGTTGGGATGTTTGCCTAAATTTTGGTAATAGTTATTAAATTCCTTTGCCGTTTGGATGTAAAGTAGGAAAAGGCAGCTTCTTATTTTTTAGAGCTTTAAGTATATGGTAGAGTAAGTTTGTAAGTTTCAGTTTGCATTATAGAAACCATTGATCTAGAAACTGTCTACATTTTCAAAGGGGTTTGTTAACTTATTTGTACAAAAATTCACAAAGAGCCAAGTTTCTATATGTTTGTTTATATAGGTACTTTGCCGACGGCGTTATCAAACGTATTGTAATAATTAATTTATTACTCGTAAGGTAAAAACATACGAAATAGACACCCTTATAAATTGGTATTGTTCTCTCCATAATTGTCTTACTCTGAATATCATTAAACACAAAGAGACAGCATGCCTAATTATTTGCTTTGTCTTTTCCTTAAGTAATTGCCAATTCAGTAAATCTCCAAGTCCGTTTTAGTCTAAGATCCCGATGCAAAATTTTCTACGTTAATATCTTTTCTAATTAAAATTAGTTGTTGTGAAATAAACTAATACGAATCTAACTAATACCTTTTATTATTAAATGAAATAGTTTTAAATAGAAGTATTTACACTACTTTTTAACTTTGAAAAGTTTAGGCTTGAGCACAGACTTGAGTAGGGATCATACCCACAGCACCTGGCGCAGTGTTTCATGGCGAGGCGACCGTTTAAATCCTCCGTCACGAGTGCAGGCATTTAATTTGAATTACATTCATGGAAGTATTTAATCTATTACTAAAATATAATCATCGTGACATATAATACATGTAATAGTTTCAATTTGTAAATTATTCCACGAAACAGCCGCTCGCCGCATATGAGTGCTCAACTAACATCAATATCGTAATCCCAACAGTCGTATAATTCAATGAATTGCTCAAGTATTATCTTGAGCAATTTACCTATTTATATATAAGTAACTTGTACATGCCATGTCGAAATCTCGCAGCAAATATGTGTGAAGATGTTTTATATGTTTTTGGATATGTACATGTAGTGCAAGATTTAAATTATAATTTTTATCTAATCGAGCTGTTTAATACAAAGTTTTTTAAAATCCATAGGCTACCTCTGGCAGTTCAATACTCTTTTCGTTTCTACAGCAAGGAACTTATTAGGTAGGTATATAAGTTCCTTGTTCTACATCTACAAAAGATAAGGAGGAATTGTCTCTGTCATGATTAATTGTTGTTGTCTGTGGTTGTTGTCCATTTGCTGTTGAAGAATATTCTAATTTATAATGTCATTTCATAATCTGATACTAAATAATATGTTAAAATTAAAGCAATTTTATCCAAAGGTAATATTTGTCTGTAATCAAATATATTATACATGTATATAGGTACTTACTCTGTAGTCTGAATATTCTAATTCGATCAAGAGGACTTTGAACGTTGAAGAGTAATAGTGATCGATTTTATTCGAACTTCTATGCAAGGAATGTCAAAGGAAGTTAATTTCTAATACACGACATCCCAGATAATCTGTTTAACTTTTATATTGGCTGATTCTTGTATTTTTTAGGTTTGTTACAGCTTCTCTAAAATCTTGTTGCCTTAAATGTCTTGTTTTACATTAAATACAAGTATGAGGGCTCTGTCTAGTAGAGCAGAGCGAGACCATTCATTTGTCTATGATTATTAGTATATATATGTGAATATTGTAATCACCGTGCACAATATGACAATACATGTATGACTAGCTTTTGCCCGCCGCTTCGCGCGCGTTAAATTCGGGGTGACACAAATCTACTTTCAGTCTCAAGTTGTGTGAAGGCACTCCTGATTATTCTAAAGACTTTATGAACTCTATAGGGTACAAAGTAACTCGTTCAGTATCCATGACATTATCTACCGAAAGCTACCTATATAATAACACTTAGACTATATATTATTAACATCACTGTAACGTAATACTCTACGTATTGCGTTATAATATCTCGCAGGCGCTTAACGCCAGCTTAGCCGCAGAGCGTTTTGCTCGCAATGTTACCTTATATGGTCATAGGTCTATGACTATATAAGATGGGTGCGCGATCTAAATCGGTCACTTTACCTAGACATCGGAACGCTGGCGCTACACCTCGTGATTATTCTACCTTCTACTCAATATCTACTGTCCCGCTGGGGGTAAGCATATTCTAGTTGTCTGTGTGCCTATATGTCTGTAGTTTCTGTGTCTCCTAAGCATAACAGCCGATCTAGGGATAGCCTGTTCCTGACCGGTTGTTGTGTATTGTCTGTGCTGTTTCCAGTCCCTACGGGCCACGATTCCCCCTACGGGCTACAATTACAAGCTGCTGGCGCCGTGCCGCTACCAGCCGCCGCCACGCTTCAGCTCCTGCCTAAGAGCCTCCTACAGCCAGGCCACGGACGCCTAAGCCTCACCGCTCGGCCCACATCGGCTGCACCGCCTGAGCCCCCGTTCAGCCTGAACCTCGATCACCGAGCTGCCTACACAACGCGCACCTTGGCCAGCTCA
The DNA here is from genome assembly GCA_944739405.2 of Euclidia mi. Lineage (NCBI taxonomy): Eukaryota > Metazoa > Arthropoda > Insecta > Lepidoptera > Erebidae > Euclidia > Euclidia mi. Next base: position 44,603,999 of record OX123189.2, read on the forward strand.
TCGGTGACCCTACAAGCAGCTACCCTGCGAGCGTCGGAGAGCAGCGGAGTCTACATTCCAGCCCTCAGGCCAGTGCTTACCTAGTTTGGTCATACTGTATGTAAGCGGTAGTGAGACATAATAAAGAACCTGTTCAGCCTAGCAGTGTTTCTCTTGAACCCCGACATCCTACCTGAGATCCTCCGTCTCATCACCTTGCATACAATCAAATGTCAAAGCCATGTTCTAATACATGTCCAATATATATCTATAAACATTGTCGCATTTATAATATTAGTAGGGAAAATCGTTTCAGCCGTTTCAGCGTAGAATATAATTTATTAGTTTATATATGCGAACAATTTAATCACCGTGCACAATATGACATTATGTATGATGTGACAGTACTTACAGATATGCGATAGCACATGCACTCAACTATTAGCGCATGCGTTCTTACTTCCAAGAGGTAAATTTGTGCCGTAGGTACAAACTTCTACCCTCCCTAAAATCCCTCTCGGTTTAATTTTTGCAACTTATGGTAGCCTATGTCCGTCTCCATGGTCCAATATATCTCTATATTAAATTTCGAAAAAATCGGTTCAGCCGTTTTAGCGTGAAAACGGAACATACATCACTACATACTATTAATTATAATATTAAATAGGGATTAAGTAGGGATGTGATGTTTTACACAGTAGTTGTTTCTTTTGGTTTATTTCGTTGAAAAAGATTTTACCTAAAGCGAAAGCAGACTATCATGACAAATAACTTCTCCATCCCTATCCCTACTAATCCCTACTAATATTATAAATTCCAAAGTGTGTATGTATGAATATATGTATGTATTCATGTTCCGATTTCACACTAAAACGGCTGAACCGATTTTGTTGAAATTTTATATAAAAATAGATTGGACCATGGAGACGGACATAGGCTACCATAAGTTGCAAAAAAATAACTGGGAGGGATTGTAGGGAGGGTAGAAATGAGTACGAACGAACGCATGCGCTGTAATAATTGAGTGCGCATGTGCTATCATGTATCACTGTCAGTACTGTCACATCATACATAATGTCAAATTGTGCACGGTGCTTACATTGTTCGCATATATTATTAGAAACTATACTTATAATTATAAACTACGCTTAAACGGCTGAAACGATTTTCTCAACTTATATTATAAATGCGAAATGGAACATGGCTTATATATTGGAACATGGCTTTGACATTTGTCTGTATGCAAGGTGATGTTATTATGTACCTTTCGGTAAATAATGTCATGGATACTGACCGAGTTACTTTGTACCCTATATGGTTTCTGAAGTCTTTAGAGTAATCAGGAGTGTCTTCACACAACTTGAGACTGAAAGTAGATTTGTGTTACCCCGAATTTAACGCGTGCGAAGCCGCGGGCAAAAGCCAGTATGCTATAAACTAAATAGATAGTCCATACAATAACATAGTTGGCACAGTGAGTTAGCCACTATTCTCAAATTCAATATTTCTGGAATTAAATTTGACAAAGTAAATGGTGTTTTAACTGATAAGAACTTTGTGTTCGAGTTATACTCTTCTTTTTGTTGATTAATTAATTTGATTTTTGCTGTGGCCAGCTAAACGTTTAATACTTTGTGACTGAACACAAACAAATCCTGTATCACGTGGACTTTACAAATTAAGATTCAAAGCCGACGCAAGTTCCCCTAGACTTTAAACAATAATTTTGTTTGTGAACCACACTGTGTTGGGATCAAATCCACAACACTCCACCGCAGTATTAAACAGCTTGAAACACTACGATATCCGATTATGAAAGTGTACAAAACTTAAATTGTTCAATATATTTCTATTTCCAAGAAACGTGATTTCAATAAAGTAAACAAATACATAAAAACGAAAGTGACTTTTATAAGTTTGTTTCAGATTATTTTTACCAGAAAGTTTTACACTACACCGAAATTGATTTCTGAGGACCTGCTGGTCCACAGAGACTCGAAAGAAAATGATCCAGATCTCCCATTTCAGTTTACGGAGGCGAATATGATGGTAAGGGATAAAAGTAGTTGATTGATTCTAAACATGTCTTACACATTTTTTATTAGTTTGGATAAGCTAATAATGTTACTTTTACATTTTCCTATGCGATATATACCACTTACCTTTGTAACATCCGGGAACATGGCACTGGCAACAAAGCCGAAAAATCAGTTTCTTGAAACAAAGGTACGTGGTATATATCCCGTGCGGAAATATTAAAGCCAATAATGGTTGTTATAGCGCAGAAAAAATTGTCAATGTTCAAACCTAAAAGGTGTTCATTGCTTTTATTTTTCCTTTATTCTTAATACTTCATCACTCTAATTAGATATTATGGATCTAAATGTTACCAATCACGTAACTTCAAACAAACAAAGCATGCAAGAAATTAAACTCAATAATTACTAAATGTGAAAGTGAAGAGGACCAGCTGCATTTATTAATTTTTCTGTAAAATTTGTTCACTTACATTAAATTGTCATCGTAGGACGTGGCCTACTACTTACAAGACCTTAGAAATCAGTGATCTTAACCAGATGTCTATTGCTTGCCAAACCTAGGAAGAATAAAACGAAAAACTATTCTTACCACCGTCTCCTAAACAGCATTCTGATCCTCATTCTTTCTCTCTTCCCTTTGCTTATTTATACGAATACCATGCCATGGAGGAGAACGCAAAACGGCAAAAAAGACATGAGCTAACTCCGACGGTACCCTTACCCACCAACGAAATACTATCCTATGTTCATAACTTGTTATTTTATTAACATAAATTCAATATGGCCTTCATCTATTTTTTTCATACCCAGTAAGAAACGCTTTCTCTGCCTGCTTTACGTGAAGTAAAGCAGATAGAGAAAGCATTCCTTACTCCATTTCAAACTCTTTTTATCCATAACCGGCCTTTCTTCATTTATTCGATAAAAACCCTATTACTATTAATTAACCACAATTATATTGTTGCTGTTTAGCATTGACCACAAAATTAATCAAGTAATAATTGTGGGCAATGTTTAATTACAGCCATTAAACCACCAACATTGATCTAAAAATATTTACCAACGTAACATTTTGATTTTCACGTTATTTTATCAATAATTCTATGCGCGTCATTAAATCATTCATCAGCTCGTATTATCTGTCCGTATTGAATAATTTATTTTACACCGTGGCATTCATTTAATTGTTTCCAACATTTCATCAAACACTTTCGTTAACATTCTCATCATACATTAACACAATAATAATAAATACTTTTACAACCAGATTGAAATCATAAAATTATTGACTTATAATGTACTCTGCTTATAATGGTGTTGCCATTGATATGTCGTGTTATTTAACGATGAGTGGCAATTTGTAAAATTGAGTCGCCATAATATATGAAGATACGTCGCGAGCCAACCGGCGGGTTTGTCGTTCCAATTATTTTAATTACGTTGAGTTTGTTCGAAAATGTTCTCGTTGATTGAAATATATGGACTAAGTTATTTTATCTTCCAATAGCTGTAATTTTATTCATTACTTTTGTATCGAATAATAAATATTGTGTGTAACGTAAAAAGGACCTTTCGTGTGTGTGCTGTTACGGTATCCCTACTAGGGGGTGTCTAAATGAGAAGCGTGGTTAAATGTTACAATAAAAATTGATTTAATTGCCAAATAAATTTTATACATCAATTAGCAAGCGTTACTTAAATGAAAAAGATTACGATTTATGTGATATTTAGAAAAATTAACACAGGGTCGCGTAGTTCGGCGAGGGGTGGGGTTTGTGTGGAGAATCCAGATGTCGGTGGTCCAGGATAGTTGCTCAACTTAACTCCGAGCTGTAGTCGCCGCAGAAAAGGCGCGCGAAGCCAACGCGTCCGCTTATATAGAGGCTCGCAGTGCGGTGGGGACGGAACATGCAGGCAGCCGGGAGGCGGTGTCGTCCCGACGTCACAGCGACGTCACACACTCCCCCCATTAGGCCAGAATTTTCCCATAGGGAAAATTCTGTGGCTGGTAGGCGGCAACTGCATTCGGAGACCCTGTAACAGATGAGTGGTAGTGGTGTCAGTAGGTTAAATACGAGGCAACTATTAACCCTGAAAGAGGAAAAAAACAAGTATAACCCTCGGCCATTCATACGTCACCAAGCATTGAACGTTCCTATAACCTGACATTCATCACATTCAAAAAGGCCTACACACTATCATACGCATGAACAAGCCAACATTCATTCAAGATGCGAGTCGCATTCATTATAATACACGACGCGCGAAGAGGTATTATACGTGAGTTTTATAGTAAATAGTCACCCAGTCTATGTTGGTAGGCACCACCTGACCACCCATATTCGATTAGTGAAGTTAATTGAGAGAGTATAAGTCGTAAACCAATATTACGATCTTACTATATTACGATACTACAATCATACGATTAATTGGCAGTATCACAAACAAATTGCTCATTAACAAGGTAGATGCAATATTGCAAGGACAATTTATATTCATTTAAAATGGAATAACAATGAAGGTTCGAACCAGTGAACACGTGAGTCATCACTGCGCGCTTGGCGCCGGCCGCATTCCATTCTCGCGGACAAATAACTGGTTTTTGATTATGATACAAAATCGACAACGGCAAATACACAATTCGGAATAGGTTGCAATGTATAGTACATCACCGCAGGAGACGATCGATGACATAGTGTACACAACCATAGCCAAAAACATAAAAAAAAATATTCACGGCAAGATGTAATGTATAGTACATCGTCGAAGGAGACTGTCGACGACATAGTACACACTACCATAATTAAAAACACAAAAAAAAATAAAACAATCGAGAATCGAACCACAGACCGATCCGACAACAACCTTTCAGCCACTGAGCCATAAGGGAAAAAAAATATTTTATTATATTTCGATCAGTCATTACCAAAGCTATAAGTAACAAGATATATGGGTACATGATTTAGCTGTAATTAGGAGTTAAAGATTTTTATATTGTATGTAACGAAGTGTTAAGTTATTTTAGTGATTAAATCATTAGTGATGAGCATTAATCATTACATTCTTAAACTTTGTAGTGAGTTAATCCAAGATCCTTTATATGGAAATCACCAAGAGAAACATATCTGATATTTATATAGTTATGTGAAAGTTGGATAGTTATCAGCTAGTTGGATAATTAGTTAGATAAATAACAGATTCTTTCAAAAATATTAAGTTTGGAAAACCTCTTCGACAATTTATAACAGTAATAACTATTCATGTTTTATGTTAGCATATTTATTCATGTTTTATGTTAGCATATTTATTCATGTTTTATGTTAGCATGTTTATATAATTCGTTAACACAACACAATGCATTATCTTCGACTCGGAAACAAAAGAACCATTGTTGGCCTTCACAAATAATTATGTAGGTAATTATAACTCTGCATACATATGCGTCTTACATTGTTATTAATGACACTGTACCCAATCGTTTATAAACACATTTATGCTATAATAGAATAAGATTTAATTATTTCATTCAGCTTTTAGGTTTGAAATAAACGACGGTGAAATACGAAATGGTATTATCTTTAACTTGTAAATCAATTAATTTGCTTTAGCTATAAAAGTATAAAATTATTGATTTATGTAGAAATACCCACATTAGTTATTTAAGTATTGAAATTATTTATTAATTTGTGTGTAAACAGCCACTTTAGTTATTTAAAGAGGTATAAATATTATTTATTTGATTCATATGTAAATAGCCACTTATTTATTCAAGGAAAGAAGTTATTGATTCAATTTATGTGCAAATACCCACTTTAGTTAAAGTTAGTTTCAATTCAATTAAGTTTGATAAATTCAGTTAGATATAATAACATTTGCGTAAGTACAGGAACACATTATAACCAGTACTATTTAAGATGGTTAGTAAAACCAGATGCATAGCATTTAGTAAAAAGGAAACAAGTTACATATTGACAATTAAGTAGTTTTTCGGCCGTCAGCGGCTTAATTTTACCATTTATGTATCATTATATGTTTTATATATTTCAATAGAAACCAGACATTAAAAGAACAATCCTAGCAACACAAAACATTACAAAAAGAACATAATTCAATAACTGCGACGCAGGAATTTTATGTTTGAGTTCACAATGAACAGTAAATGCATAAATAGATGCATTTGCAAATGACATACCGATAGGCAGTAACAAGGAGATAAAATCGAAGACCAAAAACAACGATTGTAGCATAATAAACATTTGACAAAACGAACAACTAATAATTCTACGATGATATTCGTATTTCTATACCAAACAGACAAAGATTAAACTTTTTCATTATTGTTAGTGAGCAACCTGCATGTGACACGTGTACATTTTATTAATAAATGAACGCGGAATTCTAGCTAGATACCTAGTATATAATACGCTAGCATCTTTAGGTACGTTCATTCTCAGCCAGTCCAACTATGTTAGGTACACGTGGTATAATAAAGATGCAACTTTCTTAGTAAGAAAGAAAAGTAATAGTTAATTTTAAAAGATAATCGCCGTAGTAGGCGGTAAAAGTATTTAATAATACCGACCATAAGCATATATAATTATGTCGCCGTACAAAATCACTAGCAGAAGGTTATAGTAGAAAATAGAAAGAAATGAAAAAGAGAAGGGTGTGAACTCGTTCCATAAGTCAGCCAAAGCAGATTATTAGCAATAATTACCAGTAGCACTTAATTACCTTAGTGGCATTTAAAAAAGCTAATCGCGAAGCAGTACGATCAAGGTGACCTAGGCACGTCGTTAGTGGACGTGAGGTCATAAATCGCAAAATACAAAGAATGCGATCGACGAATGTGACCTTAGCGCGTCTTTAGAGGACACGTGGCCGCAGTCGAACGATTATAACTCGTTACTTGTGCGGTTGATACACAGTAATTATCACACGCGGTAACAGAAAAAGTTATAATATAGAAATGCTTACCAAGCGTAGTAAGACAAAATTTGTCTGTTGTGACCGGCTCAACACAATACCGACCTTCCGAGCACAACAGAACAAAAAGAGAAAATGTCTATTGTGGCCGGCACAACACCACCGACTTCCCGTCCACAATAAAACAAGCAAAAGAAACAATAAATGCCACTAAATTAATTACACACTGCTTAGGAACGATTTCACACATACACAAAAAATAAAAAAAAGAAGACTCACCGGCAGCGGATTCTCAACAAAACCCTACCTATAATATTCCAGTGGGCGCCACTGTAACGTAAAGAGGACCTTTCGTGTGTGTGCTGTTACGGTATCCCTACTAGGGGGTGTCTAAATGAGAAGCGTGGTTAAATGTTACAATAAAAATTGATTTAATTGCCAAATAAATTTTATACATCAATTAGCAAGCGTTACTTAAATGAAAAAGATTACGATTTATGTGATATTTAGAAAAATTAACACAGGGTCGCGTAGTTCGGCGAGGGGTGGGGTTTGTGTGGAGAATCCAGCTGTCGGTGGTCCAGGATAGTTGCTCAACTTAACTCCGAGCTGTAGTCGCCGCAGAAAAGGCGCGCGAAGCCAACGCGTCCGCTTATATAGAGGCTCGCAGTGCGGTGGGGACGGAACATGCAGGCAGCCGGGAGGCGGTGTCGTCCCGACGTCACAGCGACGTCACATGTGTTACATCTTAGGGGCCCAATTCTCCTAAATATATTTGTTCAAAATACAGTTTCGATATATGTAATGTCAGTGTCACAAATGGGATTCTTGTAAATTAACTGATATTTGAATGAAATTGTAATGAGATCGTTAATTGAAACAAGTGTCAAAATATGTGTCAACGACGAACAATTATACGATAATGACATTAGGTTAGTAGAATACCGATTCTCAGTCAATTCAAAATATTATCTCATTTCGTTCAAAATATAATCTAATTTCGTTCAAAATATAATTTCAATGTCATATAAAATAGCAGAATTGGGCCCGTGGTGTAGGTACACTGTACAACCTCATACATTCAAATTTTTATTTTATTTTTTTTATACCGGTGAACAAGTGAAAGCAACTATTCCGTTCGGAAAACATGGCTGATTAAATAGGGTCAAACATGCTACTTTCAAAGTTTTTTTTTATTACATTAACTTGTTTTTGCTGCAAAAATCTACAAAGCCTTTATTTAAAATGTCTCCATTTTTAGCCCCTGATGCCGGGGGTAAAATACTCCATAAAGGCTCTAGATTTTCCTACCGAGCGGCATATGAGCAAATAGTATTCCACCGGTATTTACAATATACACACCTATGTAAGACTCGCTTTGCCAGGTCTACGTACAATATTCTAATGTTCTGCGATATTACATCATATTGATTTTCATTATTCGCGTAACTCATGGAGAAGTCAGAAGCCTTGTCCGTTCATGTTACCTTAATAAGATTTTTTTTCCAATTTCATACATTATAGAGACCGTGTTGCTCGGCATCGTCGTATAGATAACATAATTTTACAGAAACGTTCTTATATGAAATTGAATTTGATGGCGTAATATAATAATATCCATTTCATAGTACTTTTTAATAACTGGATTACATTGCTATACGCGTCAAGTCTTAGGTGATGAGGGAAGGACCATTCGTTTTGAAATAAGTATCTTCTGCTCTCTGGCAATTTGACTCTCTTTACAAGTTCTCACTCCTAGTTATCTTCCCACTAACGCAATTGTAGGAAAATTTCAAATAAAGGAACTGGTTGCAGCAAGTTTGTCTTATACCAAAACCTAGCCTGCCTCATTTAGAGCCAATGATAACATGTATGTGCGGCAACCCAAGATGTAATAAGACTAAGCTAGTTCAGAAGTTAAGAGTTAGGAAATTTACAAAGCATCATGACAAATCTACTCTTCAAAAACTATTATGTAAACAAAGCAAGCAACTCGGTTTGCTTAAACGATCAGACGGACCTTTAAAAGATGTATTATGTTTTAAGTAAATATTACTAGGTAGTTTATTTAAGAAGTTAATAAATACTTGTATTATTACAAAGGTAATATACTATCTTAGCATTAGAAAGGTTGATGTGACGTTAGTACGTTACCCAACTATTTGCATTATATCCAACAATGGAAACATGACTTTAGATGGCACTATGCGGCAGAATGTCAACTTGCTACTTTAGTTCGTAATAAGGGTGGCCGTTTTGGCTTGAACTCACATCCAACACAAAGCAAGCGTAAAGCTCACAGATAACTTGACAAAGGTAGGAGTTATATCTGAATAGCAAGTTCCGTAAAATAGATTCCTTTTACTGACTGTGAAATATGTAGATAATATAATTTAGTTCGTTCTGAACCTCGATGCCTATGCAATAATTATGTTTTACTACACTTCGGCCATAGCCACGCTACCTTGAGAGTCGATTATTTCACTCGCCAACCTCCTAACTATCTTCACAAGACATGCAAAAGTCACCTAATATCTTGTATGCGTCGTGAAAGAGTGAATAATACACAAACAAAAAATAAACAAACAATCATACTTTCGCATTTATAGTTTGCTTCACTGAGATGTATTGTGTCCAGAAATGCAATGTCTCAATGAAATGCTTAGTAGTTACAGCAAAATAATCGTATATAAGTAGTGTAGCTTTGACAAGTCGGAATTAATTGAACTTTGATTAGGACTTAAAAGGACAAATCCAGACTCCTACTCTCTTTTTAAGTCTGAAGCAGAGTATTCGTAATTCAAAAATATTAAAGTTATTCGTTAGTCTTGCTATTTTTCGTAGTAATCGGTTCCCTGAGCGAAAATAGCGAACTATCCAAAGTTATGTACAAACGAGCTAAGTTTGGATAGTGTATTAAACGGCACTGAGTTCACCGAGTTACGAGTTGAGGTGAAGCTGAGTTAAAATTGTGTATTTCTTAGCAAGTATTATCAAGTTTCAAACAAGCCCTGGGCATGATTTAATTCTTGAAAATCTTTACTGGAGCAATGAACTAAAATATACTATTCACAGTTTTGTCTAATGTTACCCAGAGGTAGACTAGTGAAAAATGCTACAATGGCCTTTGCTAGAAGTGAAATGACAAATAAGTTATACGTACTTACTTCGTAGCGCTAAGATTTATGCGATATACGAGTAGTATTTACCTAGCAGTAAGACACAATAAAGCCTAAGTTTTTAACTGAATGGATTTTCTTCAACAGCGTCTTGCTGCTATCATACAGAACTATCCACGAGGAGCACAGAGGTCTGCGACAGTTGCTGCGTTAGATATCGCTCAGAGACAAATGGGATGGGTGCCCATATCAGCGATGCATAAAGTTGCCGAGTTGTTGAGCATGCCCCGAATGAGAGTTTATGAGTGCGCGACTTTCTATACCATGGTGAAAAGGTAATAAATAAATGTATCGTGCATTTATTTAAGGTACAAGTACCCCGGAAAAGAAGTGTCGAAAATCTTAGTCGTGTATAAATGAGGGTCTAATTAGGCATTTACTGAAATTGATATGAAAATATAAGTATTATGATCGAAACCCTCGTTATTTCACATCTGATACAATTTATTACTTACTTACTGTTATTCTTTAGCACACATATCTATAAATATAAATAAGTTGAAAATATATATTATCATAAGAATACGTAGCTAAAATAGAATATCAGAGTAATTCGGATTTCTAAAAATAACTTAGGAACGGATTTATACTACGTCCTTATAACATCCCCGATAATACTGAGCATCATGTATATTCTCATCTTGCGTAATAATGTCTCACGCCAAAATCCTATTGTAAGTTTCACACACGATTATTATGTCTAGTTGTAGAGACTAGGTGCTTTTTCTTGGCGTAAATGAATAATATAGATGTAACATTATCTTTTGAATTGGAAACCTAATGGTAAACTGTGAAATAAATATTATTTTCCCGCCGTATAGTAAATAAAAAATACTATAGAATATTATTTGATACATGGTAGTCCTAGCTCCGGCGCGAAGCAAAACTGTCATAACAATTTTCCTGCTACTGCGTCCACTCGGAAGCTATTTCTCTTCTCGTCCTAGCTACACTGTTGTTCTTTTTCATGCGATGGACAATGAGTCCATCGTTTCCGTAGAATTATTGGCGTGTATATAAAACATACACTTTTTTATATTTGCTTAGTGCAATTTATTTAATGCGAATAACATTCATTGTGTTGTTGCCGCACTTGATCGCTTAACTGAAACTGTAGATTGCAATACAAGGCATTTTATTTTAAATTATCTATTTCGTTTTGTAGACGTTTCCGAGGCAAGTTCCACATAAAGGTATGTAAAACAACGCCATGTATGTTGAGAGGGTCGGACATAATACTTCAGGCGGTTGAAGAGGCCACTTGCTGCACAGTGGGCAACGTATCCCCGGACAGAATGTTTGGAGTCGACGTCGTGGAGTGCCAGGGAGCCTGTGTTAACGCACCCGTGATGGTCGTGGACGATGATTATTTTGTGAGTAGGTGCCGACGAGTACGAAATATTAGTATAACTGATGTTGGTGTTTTTGGTGACTGTCCAATTTCAGTTCAGTTTGATCAATAAATAGTTTTGTTATTATCTGACTGAGATAGATCGCTTTCCCCCTCGGTTTAGGGGTCAGTTCAGGGGACGCTCTATTAAAATGTTAATATTATGTCAAACTGCCTGACTGCCTCGTTGGTCTCGCGGAATAAATGTGCGCGTGGGATTGGGAGATCTCGGGTTCGATCCCCGGGTCGGGCAAAGTGTTATTGGGTGTTTCCGTTAGGAAATTGTCAGTAGCAGCTCGGAGACTGGGAATGTGCCCGGTACGGCAATAGGCTCGCCCCCTATTACGTGGGACTAAAATAAATCTGGCGAAAAGTGGGTGTAGCAATATACCTCTACCTACCTCTTCGGGGATACAGGCGTGAGACTATATATGTATGTATGTATGTATGTATTCTGTCAAATTTTGTTAGACTATTGAACGGACTACGGAAATCAAGACGTCTTGGATGTAGCCGGGATAATATAAGCTGATGTTGATAATAGGTTTTGATGTAATGTTACGAAGCACTGTCTAACCAAAATTTGTTTGTGTCACCATTTGCTTTAGAAACATCGTTTATTGAGATATGACTCTGACTAGAACCATTGTATCAAGAAGTTCATGATAGATTTGCATGTATATTTAAATGTGCAGTATATACGGCAGCGATAGCCGAGTGGATATACCAACAGACTGCCATGCAGAGGGTATCAGATTCGAATCCACGGCGGGCACCAATGACTTTTCGGAGTTATGTGCGTATTGAATTGTTAATTATCGCTTGTCCCGTGCCTCGGAGAGCACGTTAAGCAGTCGGTACCGGTTGTCATGAAGATCTTTGACAGTCTTTACAGGGCGTCGGTACCTTCTAAATAAACTGACACTAGTCTAAACCATGGAATATCGCTATCCCTTCGGGTTGCGGAGGTCAGACAGGCAGTCGCTCTGTGGAAAAGCTAATATTCAGCCAAATCCGGTTAGACTAGTAAGCAGACCCCAGATTGAAACTGGGATAACGCTAAGAGAAAGAAGAAGATTTAAATGTGCAGTATGCTAGTATATAGTGTGCTAAAAACCTCCTTCTTAACCATTTTCATAGTCTTTGTGCAGCTGATGTATTCTTTCATTCAATGACAATACATTCGACTCGTTGCTTGATTATTGAATCAAGCAACGAATATTTCTAACAGTGCGTCAAAAAATATAATTGGCTTTTTAATATTAAAATAAATGTATGTTTCATTTTATTTTGCTTGTTTTCAGGAAGACGTTAATGTATGTGATGTTTACAACATCATACAGACGTTGAGATGTGGTGGAATACCACCGCCAGGTCCACGGTGAGTATTCATCTATTTTCTTTGCTTCTGCTCTTTCTAAGCTCCTCTTTTCAGTGAACTATTGCAGCAACTGTTCGCTCAAGTTTACCTACCAGACATATCATCCTCATAGCCATTGTCCATTCGCCATCTAATGGATCGTTCACATGTGTTCCGTGAATGGACGGGTTATTCTCTTAGGGCCCCGATCCCCGAGGCACCCGTCCCGGAGGACCCTGATTTATTTGTCATGGTAAACTCGATTAAAAGTCAATTTAGCTTAAAAGTACCATCAACCGTTCATTCAACAGCAACATACCGTTTTTTAATTTTGTTAATTACTAACATTGAGATAACATAACTACTAGAGTAACAAACTCCTACAATTGACGTTTGAAATAGCGTGGCAACCAGCCGAGATAGACGATGTAGCTTTGAAAGCAATATGCACCTTAGAAAAAACCTAAATTCATCTCTTTCACTTATTCAAAAATGACGATCCAAAACGTAAATTTGAATGAGACAACAACTGAATGTCAATCGTGAAATGAGGTGTTCTCCAGTTGTGAAAATGTTTTCCCCGAAAACATAACGGAAAAAAGAAGTACCCATACATACATTGTTAAATAAATGAACCCGAAAAATATAACACATCTTTTTTGAACAGTCGTGTAAAAATTCGTACCGAATTGTGTAGGAATTCAAATGATCAAAATAAATGTTCTAAATAAAAATATTTTAGGCATTTTGTTGTTGATTGTATGTCGTCGATTTCTCTTTAAACATAAAGGAATTAAATCTATAAGAAAAAAAACGAGAACAAAAAAATATTAAAATAATAATTTACTGCCTCGTATTATAGGAGGAAAAAGTCTTAGTAGGAAACAAGGAATGAGTCCTATAATTTCGGTACCAAATGACAACGCTCATCAAGTTACGAAACTCCCGTAAAAATGGGAAATTCAAAATTTAATTTATTGACAACATCGTGAAGTTCAATGATTTTTTGCGATTTTTATTGCAATTTACAACAAAATGTCGTGATAAACAATTAACATGAGCGTGAAATAAAATATCCTGCCTCTTTATCAACGTAATTTGCAATATTTCACTGCGTATCTACCCTTTTTACGATCGTTGTCTTTTCGTGTCGACAAATTTGACACTTGAGGACAATGAGACAGTATTAGGTCCACGGACCCATAACACATGGCAACAAATATATACGCCCTTTGCCATCGATATATATGTACTAAAGTACTAGATGTAGCATTCAGAACATTTACTTTGTTCAAATGCTTTGCATGAACATTCCGGCAAAGCAAGCTAGTGTCACTTTGACTTTCCTGCAGTGTGGGTCCGCTTCGTTTATTGACTGTGTGGTGACGATATATCGATTAATTTGAATCAGAACTTGTATCTGTAGTAGCGTTACTCAGTATTTTTAATTATTTATGTAAATAAAAGAGTTAAATGTATCATAATACCACATTAAAATGTCATTCTTTATTTTTATGTGACGTCATTTACGATCATAGACTAACTACTATGCAGAAATACATTGCAAGTGATTGTAGGTAAAAATATATGACTAAGACCAAACTTCGTGAAGGTATTGGTTTTAAAAGTTTTTAGTTTGATTAATGTTATAAAACTTATTTGATGTTGTATAACACTAATTCTGTGTTCTTCTTAATTTTTGGTATATTGATCGTAATAACTATATTAACGAATATTTCAACACTTCATCAAAGTAGGTACACATTTGCAGTTATAGATAAATACGCAAAAATAATATTGAACCATGAGGCCAAAACAGATCGTGATTTCCATTATCGGACCAATAGACAAAAACACACAAAATTAATTGTGTTTGGTGGCAATTGAATAGTTATTAAAATATATTTTTGAGCATTTCTTGCTAGAGTAAATTTAACTGCAATTTAAAATAATTTTTTGAGGCAGGACTTCAACCCGCGACCACGACGAACCGTGTCAATACCGTACCGACTAAGCTACTCAGGCCACTTCGTCATAGTTTTTTTTTTTTTAATAGTTGGTTTCCTTATGGTAGCCAGGCCATATAGTGCCATCTGCCATATGTGTAGGTTTAGAACTCTGTGGTCAACAAGGGCATCTTTACCGAATGACAAACAATTCGGCCTTATATATTAGGATATGTTTAAGCAATTCTCATAGTAAGATAAATTTAAAGTTTAAAAATTAGAATTATTCGTGAGGCAACTAAGGCAAGTCTTGAACCTACGCCTACGAATACATTTTGTAATAAAAACATCTGAATATATTTAAAGATTCTATTTTTTTTACTTAAATAAACCCCCAGCAATTAATTCCTTTTATTTTCATAAATAAACTGTTCTTATTATGTTGATGATATATTGTAGGCAGAAAACATCTCTTCTGTGATGTAAATAGTCTTTGCAAATGGCAATAAGCAGCCAGTAGCGTTAGAGAACTATTGGATACTCATTGGTAAGATGCCAGGACTGGTTTTTGTTGATTGGCTATAATAATAACTAGACACTGTAAGTCATTGGCGCTGCTTGCGCCTGCGTGTTGCGCTAGTACGATTAGACGTCATACGTTAGACAATTTGAACAAAATATTTATAGGGAATGCTCCGTCTATCGTTAGAGTATATGTCAATGCCCTTTGCTAATCTAGCTGTTATATAGATCAATGATTACTAATAAAATTATGGAATACAAAGTAAAGTTTCTTAGAGCAATCACAGGTTTTAATTATTATCACAATGGTTTTTTTTCAATACACAAAAATCAAAATATCTAGATTAAATAGAAAATTAACATAATTTAAAAACAGGCAAAATTGGATTTTGACATTTCTGTTTGATTTTCATTTTATCTTACAATATAAAATGCTTATTAAACATTTATTATTATTGGCTTAACAGTCTACAATTTGAAAAAATCAACTATAAATATAATTAAAATTAGTATAAATTTACTATAATACGGTAATAGTAAAGTTAAAGAAAATTTAAATTAAGTACCTACGTCTAATTTAAAAAATATTGTTGTCATAAATTGTAGAATATATTTGTAAACTATGATTTGATAATATTGAAATGTTTACATATGTTATGTTCTTTCCTTTCTTCTAAGCAGCGATAGCCTAGTGGAGATACCAACAGACTGCCATGAAGAGGGTATCGGGTTCGAATCTACGGCGCGCACCAATGACTTTTCGGAGTTACTCGTACTTATTGTGCCTCGGAGAGCACGTTAAGCCGTCGGTCCCGGATGTCATGAAGATCTTTGACAGTCGTTATAAGGAGTCAGTAGGTACCTATGCGTAAACTGACACAAGTCTAAACCATGGAGTATAGCTATCCATTTGGGTTGCGGAGGCAGTCGCTCTGTTGAAAAGCAAATTTTCAGTCAAATCCGGTTAGACTAGAAAGCGGACCCATTTTTGTTTTTTTTTTGTTTTACGAGGTGGAAAATCCCTTCGGATCTCCGACTCTTGGGGAAATGAGAGCCGGAGTATGTGGTGTAACCACTAAAAACCACCTCGACTTTCTCATGTACCCGTGTGTCGGAGGGTAGGGAATCGCATAGCATTCGTCGCTACCCCCTGACGGGTATTGGCCCGCCAGATGGTCAGGCGGGCCCCGAACAAAACCCCCTTGGCGGCGGAATAAGATGTTGGGCTCCGCCGCCAAAACACCCAGCGGCCGCAGAGGATAGGGAGGACGGTAACGCAACACCGCATCTCCTCTTCCTCTGCGGCCCCACCGCGACGCATCCAATGGTGCGCCCCCATTTGGTCGCGGGAGATAGGGCGCATGGCAACGCGACACCGACACGCCTCTCCTCCCGCGACCGCGCCCGACTGCGAAGGACAGACAGAACTGTCTCCCGCACCCGCACCGTTGAACGCATCCTGCGCAGGCCCCACTAAGCCCACGCGGAGCGTCCACAGCGGACGTCCGATCCCACCTGGGATCTCTCTTAGCTTCACCGCGGGTGTCCAATCCACGGTCACTGACCACCACGAAAAGGTGGAGATCCTACGGGGTCTCCACCGTAGGATAATATAAAGCAAAGCGGACCCTGAATTCAAACGTGATATTTGAAACATTTTATTCAAACTGTATTAAACTTAATGTTGTACAACATTTTAAATTAAATACTTTGGTCATATATATTTCAAACACATACACTTATGCACTTTTTATGTCGACGGTAGAAGGTGAAAATAATAGAAAAATAAACAGTATAAATGTAATTAAATTTATCGTTTTCGGGGCTCTCCGGAACGGATACCTCGGGGATCGGGGCTCTAAGGGAATAGTTCGAATGGACGACGATGAGATGAACAGCAATTAATTAGCTACAGGTTCTATACGACCTACAATTGCTAGGCATAGTTTTAATTATTATAATGAAAAGATTAAAATTTCTGACTGCCTCCGTCGTCCAGTGGATAGCGTATGCATCTGCCGATCGGGTCCCGGGTTCAATTCTCGTGTCGGACAAAAGTGTTACCGAGCTTTTCCGAATTCTTAGTAGCAGCACAGAGTCTGGCAATGTGTCAGGTAACGCCAACAGGCTGGCCCCCTATTACGCGTTAAATTCATAAGGTGAAATTTCGGTATGCCTTGCAGATACATGCGTGAGGCTATAAAAATAAAATAAGTAATATTTCATTCATCGGAAGAATAAAAACCCTGACAAAGGCACTTGTGATCAAAGAACTGTATTAAATATCATACAAAATAATTTAGCGGGTCTTAATCGCGTTAACTTAACTTATTTCAGGTATAAATACCTATTTGTTTCCGACGTTTCGCTCGTCTTGCACCGAGCGTAGTCACGGAGAGACTGATGAGAGCTCAGCGCCGTCTTGTGGAAGTGCGGGTTTCGGCACCTACCCTCACTTGATCTTTATTTAAGTTTACAATGTCGATACTCCGACACACTATACTAATGACGTATACACACTGTTGACATTTATCACTGCGGCGGTGTTTACACTTGCTGATAACTGGATTCCAAGTAGCCGACAATCCATATCCATCCTCCCGGTTGAAATTGTTATATTTCTTGATTTCTACCGCTTCACGTACTATCCTGGAGTAATAGTGACGATCAGCGGCTAAAACTTGTTGTTGATGCAGTTCTATCCAGTGGTTTGGTCCAGATTCCAACAAATGCTCAGCTATCGCCGACTTATTAATATGTCGGTTTTTTACAGCTGCGATATGTTCCTTTACTCTTTCAGCGATTGTACGCTTAGTCTGCCCGATATATGAACTACCACAGCTGCAATCGACTTTGTAAACGCCAGGTGTTTGCAGAGGTATGACATCCTTTGGGGTACGCAGATTGTGAGCTATCTTAGAGAGCGGACTGTATACAGTCTAGATGGAGTATTTCTTGAGTACTGTTCCAACTTTGTCCGTCACTCCCTTTAGATACGGCATGTAAGCGGGCACTCTGCTTACTTCAGGTTTACGCTCGTTCCTCTTCCGACGAAGTATGTTTATTTTGTATCCGTTGCGCCTAAGTACCATACCATAAGAACATGTGACAGCTCACTATTTAATTGTTCAGGGCCCACAAGTCTTATCCACTGATCGTCATTATTACTCAAGGATACAGGTACGTGAAGCGGTAGAAATCAAGAAATATAACAATTTCAACCGGGATGATGGATATAGATTAGCAAATGTAAACACCGCCGCAGTGATAAATCTCAACAGTGTGTAGACGTCATTAGTGTAGTGTGTCGGAGTACTGACATTGCGAACTTAAATGAAGACTAAGTGAGGGTAGGTGCCGAAACCCGCACTTCCACAAGACGGCGCTGAGCTCTCATCAGTCTCTCCGCGACCACGCTCAGTGCAAGACGAGCGAAACGTCGGAAACAAATAGGTATTTATACCTTAAAGAAGTTAAGTTAACGCGATTAAGACCTGCTAAATTATTTTGTATGATGTATACAAATCGCGAAAGTTTAAAATCGTGTATTATATATTTAGTTTACATAAAAATCAGCTTTTGGATATAATGTATGTATTTTATCCTCTCTACAAAAATAGTTATTTATGTTGTCATTGAACTAGTAACAACATGAAAGACTATAAGCTCAAAATAATAAAGGATTTTATTTTTTAGGAGTGGGCGATTTGCAGGGGAGCCACATTGCTGTCAACAGACATTGTTGACGAGTCCCCCTGGGCCAGGATTCATGGTGCAGGAAAGCTTGGAGGGTACCTGTCCTAATAAATAAACCGATGAGCTGTCACAATGTGTTATTTTATAAAAATTGCTTGCAGTGCTACGACGTGATTTCACTAGCTGTCACGAAAGTGTGATGATAGTACTGTGGGACTAGCCAAATGGAATTCGCTTCTGATTTATACGTTCGCTATATATGTATATACTTTTCGTTTTTAAACGCTTGGTTGCATGGCAACATAAAGAATTCGATCTTCGTTGACTACGTGACATACCGAAAGCCTATCTCAGTTCCATACATGTTTGCACTTAGCGATTAGCGATATCGCTATTCGAATGCCATTTGGCTACAGGCCCTGTAGTCGTCAAATGTTACTCCTAAAGCGAAAGCCGTACGAAATTAAACTTTTTTATATTGTTGTATTTAAAATATAGTAGTTACAGTTATTTCAATGAAAATAATTGATTGGCAATCTTCTAATGTAATTAAAATACATTAAATGAACATATGTATCTAAACTCATTGGTTTCATTGCAAATAATAACTCATACTTATATTATAACTAGCTTTTGCCCGCCGCTTCGCGCGCGTTAAATTCGGGGTAACACAAATCTACTTTCAGTCTCAAGTTGTGTATAGACACTCCTGATTATTCTAAAGACTTCAGAAACTTCAAAGGCAATGACTTTAGGGTACAAAGTGACTCGGTCAGTATCCATGATATTATAAACCGTTATCTACCGAAAGGTAGGTACATAATAACATCACCTTGCATACAGTAAAATGTCAAAGCCATGTTCTAATACGTGTTCAATATATCTCTATAAACATTGTCCGTGTGGTGACGGATTAAGAATACGGATTGTCACCACCCCATATCATCCCATGGGTGTCGTAAGAGCCGACAGAGGGAGCATATTATGCATAGAACAGCACTGTAAGAGAAGGAAAACTTGATACAAACCCTATACCAACCCGTTTGGCCAGCGTGGTATAGTAGGCCAATTCCCCCTTTCAAAGGAGAGGCCTAGTCCAGTAGTGGACTGGTAAAGGCTGATGATGATGAAACATTTTCACTTTTTTAATATTAGTAGGGAAAATCGTTTAAGCTTATTATATAGTTATTAGTTTATTTATGCGAATAATTTTATCAACGTGCACAATATGACATTATGTATGACGTGACAGTACCTACTGACAGATATGCGATAGCACATGCGCAGCACTCAATTATAAGCGCACGCGTTCTTACTTGCAAGAAGTGAATTTATGCCGTACAAACTTCTACTCTCCCTACAATCCCTCCCAGTTTAATTTTTGCAACTTATGGTAGCTTATGTCTCCATGGTCCAATATATCTCTATATTAAATTTCAACAAAATCGGTTCAGCCGTTTTAGCGTGAAAACGGAACATACATATATACATACACCCTTTCGAATTTATAATATTAGTAGAGATTTTGATGCTTAAGGTATACTGAAATATTATAAAACGTAGCAAGGGCAAAATTTCAACTTATGCTGTGCTTTAATTGATACCCATTGTGTTTTGAACAACAAAATCATTCGAATATTCGTTCTTGTTTCCTCAAATTAAATCCTTGAGGTAAATTTTTGTGTACAAAAGTTAAAGCTTGTAATAAATAATATTTTAATGTACAAAAGTTAAAGCTTGTAATAAATACCTGCTGGTTTAGCGTTATTTCTTAAAACTAACAAGTTTCACCAAGGCACTCAAAATATAAACTTTCAACGCTTCGAAGATACTGGATATGCAGACTTATTTTGAGGAGCGGATGGCAAGTTTTGAGGCAGAGCTGCATAAGAAGTCACCACAATGTACTCGGAGTCTAGCAGATGAATTCGCATCGTTCAAGTACTTTGTGATGCTGACATTAAAGTCTTTCTCGCAGCAGCTTGATGTTGTTGGCCGTGAGGTGGACAACATTGAAATGCGTAGCCGACGTAAGATGTTGTTGCTTCACGGCGTGGAGGAGCGTAAGGACGAAGAGACATCCAGTTTGGTGGCGGAGACTGTCAAGCAGTATCTCAAAATTGACTCCTTCGAGGCTGACGACATTCGGCCTTGTCACAGGTGGGACGCAAAACTTCAAGCAACAAGGCGAGGCCCATATTGGTTAAATTCGAAAGTGTTGTGGTTCGTGACAAAATTTGGTTCGCGAAGACTAAACTCAAAGGCACGGGCATCACCTGCTCGGAATTCTTGACACGTTCACGACACGATGCGTTTATGGCTGCACGGGCGAAGTTTGGAGTTGCAAAATGCTGGACGAGAGATGGCTATATACACATCTTAGGCCCTGATGATAAGCGCTATCGCATCACCTCCGTCGGAGATCTCAGTAAAATAAAACTCGCTGAAGCTGAGAAAGTGGTCGCCAAACCAACCGCCATAAAATCCAAGAGAGCTGTAGCTTGCAAGAAATAGGTTTTTTTTCATGGTTTCCGTAATAGTATGTATTCTGTGTTCACCTTCAAGCTTTATGCACCTTCGCTCTTACTTATTTCTTATTGTTTATTTTCCGTGTACCGTGTTTGTGTTTTACAAAAAGCTTTAGCTATCACTAGTGACAATGTTATTACTTGACACTCTTGGCAGTTTCGTTCAGTGCAACGTTCCGTTTCACACTAGATGTGTAAAGTTTGAATACTTGTTTTTTATCTCCTTCCATTTGTTTTTGTGTTTTATGTATGTATATTTCTGCTTTTTGTTATTTTGTGACAAATTTGTTAGTATAGTTTTCCTTTTATGTTATCTCTGTTAATGCGCTACCGGCGGGTGGACACAATGTGAAACTTGACTGGATTATTTTTAACATAGTCATTATTATATTTATTTTTACATAATACGTCTATTTATATTTTATATTTATTTTATACATTTGGATATTTATAAAGTTTTAGAATGTCAGATACAGACTTAAGTAACGATGAAGATACTTTCCTCTCTGCGACGAGTTTCAATGATAGTTTTAAAAGTGTTCCTTCACTAGGCGACATCCTCGAGTCACAATTCTCAGACGTGTCGCAAAACTTTAATGTAGTCCATATAAACGCACAAAGTATTCCAGCCCATTTCCCTGATATGCTGGCTAACTTAGACTGCAAAAAAATTACATGCTGTCCTTATCTCAGAGTCATGGCTAAAACCATGTCTCCCTTCAGCATCTTATTCTCTTTCAGGTTTCAACCTAATAAGAAATGATCGCGTATACGGCAGTGGAGGTGGAGTAGCCATATACCTACGACATCAAATCTCTTATAACATAGTCTCTATGTCTCCGCAGCCGCCACTGCCGAATACAGGCGAGCATCTCTTCTTGGAAGTAGAACTTCAGCACCTTAAAGTACTACTAGGCGTATACTATTCTCCTTCAAATCGCATTAACTTTTTTTCATCATTCGAGCAATCTTAGAAAATTTTACTCCCCTATATAGCCACACTATCATTATGGGTGACTTTAACACCTGCCTTATTAAACAGGATTCTTGTGCTGCCTCTTTTAGACATGCTATAGAGTCTTGTAACTTGTCAATTTTAGACCTTAACGCTACTCATTACTGCCCAAACTGTACACCTTCTCTGCTTGACCTAATCTTTGTCTCTTCCCCTAAGAATACTGACAAACCACCGTACATTACCAGTGTCGCATTAAGAATTCGCGAGCATTGGTACAAATACGAGTACTTTAAAAAGATAGATCTAAGGGCCCGCGTTGTTTACAAGAGATGGTAAGAATGAAGCAGATATTGAAAGGAGAGTTAATGCAGGTAATTGTGTGAATGGAGCTCTGAAGGCGTTTATGAACAGTCAAAACGTGTCCAAAAAGGCACGTTTGGCTGTACATAGAGGTGTGTTAGTGCCTACCCTTATGTATGGTAGTGAAAGTTGGGTATGGCAGAAGAGATTTGAAAGTAGAATAAATGCTGTAGAAATGAGAGCACTGAGAAGTATGTGTGGTGTGTCTTTGACCGACAGAGTAAAGAATTGTGTGATACGAGAGTGGTGTGGGGTAAAAGAAGATGTAGTGACAAGCATTGAGAAAGGCATGTTAAGATGGTTTGGGCACATGGAGAGGATGGATGACGATAGACTGACAAAGAAGATATATCAGGCTAGTGTGAATGGGACAGGACAAAGGGGAAGACCTAGGAGAACGTTCTATGACCAGATTGGAGACATCCTGAAAAAAGGACAAGTCAGAAGTACCCTTAACAGAAGAGCATGCATGAGAAACCTGATGGGAGTGAGTGAAGCAAGTGAGGTATGTCAGGATCGTTGCAAATGGCGTTCCGTAGTCTCTGCCTACCCCTCCGGGAAACAGGCGTGACTCTATGTATGTATGTATGTATGTAAGGGCCTATGCAAACCACGTTTTTTAAACGCGCCGTCGACGCGCGTTTGTAGCGATACAGACGCGATACGCACGCAAGTCAGACGCAGCCTGTAGACCTTTACACACCTGTATAAATTCAAACGCGCGTGTGTAGCGATACAGACGCGATGCACACGCGCATGTGTAGCGATACAGACGCTCTCAGATTATAGAACAAGAATCAGATGGAGCCTGCGGAACAGTTGCGTGAGGCCACTAAAGCAAATACAAATTGAAAAGCGAATACAAATCCGGCTCAGTGCCAAACGAAGCATCGTACAGTTCACGCGCCCCGATCAACTCAACTTTTAAATACATAAAATGCCGTCATGCGTTTTTAAACATTGTAAAAGTTGTTTCCAAAAGCAAAAACAAAAAGATAGAATATCTTTTCACAGTTATCTATGGATTATTTGACTGTTTCATAATTTAATTTCGATAAAATTCGTATTTCTGCAAAAAATGTGTAAGTGTTGCCAGTTTACGTCGACGCCGTTTTCCCTGTATTATGGAAAATGCATTTGTCAATTGATTTATGTAATATGTAATAAGATTGTCATGTTAATGAAAAATATATTAATATATTATAAAAGTATACTTTAGATATATCTTTATTAGCAAATATTGTTAGAGGCTTTCCAATATGTATACATTGTTTTGGGTTCGATCCCTATACGATCTAAATATTCATGTACTTAATGTGTAGAAACAGAAATAATTGATTGCAGGCATTCATTGTTTTTTAATAGCTTACGTTGTCCCACTCCTGAGCAAAGGCTTCCCCCAAATCTTTCTAGGTATGCTTGTCGCACGTAATCTCAAGTCAGCTCTTGTGGTAGGCGTCTAGGTCATTTCGCCACCTGTTTCGTGGCCGGCCTCGGCGACGTCGTCTATCCTCTGGTACCCACAGGGTTAATACTCTTGCCCAACGAGCCTCGTACATACGGCTGACGCTGCTCGCCCAGTTCCATTTGAGACTGCCAGCCTTTCTTCCCACGTCTTTGATGCCTGTTCTAGAACGCAGCTCCGTGTTCCGTAACCTGTCTTTAAGTTTAAGATCCAGGATGCAGCGCTCTATGGCTCTTTGGAAGACTCCTAGGCGTAACCTGTGAAGCTGGGTAGTTGACCTGGTTTGAGAACCGTACGTTGGAATGGTCAGAATAAACAATCATAGGCATGAGTTTCCGCTTCTAATATTTAATTTTTTTTAATAGTAAAATTAGTTTTGTCTACAAATCATATTTATACTTTATTGTGTACTTGACAAAATTTCGCCGGTTTATGAATACCTTTACAAGGGTGAAAGAATTGATCTATATTCACCTGTATAGTGTACGTCACTTTCATTAATGTTCACTGTCTCCGATGCACAAATTTTATACGTAATGGAATCTATTACACTTATACGGTAAATTATTCAAGACCGCAAACTAATGTCAGTATATAACTTCCATAAAAACATTACAAAACTGCATAGTTTTGTAATGTTTTTAACATGTTTTCAAGGATCTTCACAAGATGACTTTTTTAAGTACTGAACTGCGATTAAAATGAAGTTAACGGAATAACAGTCCGTATGGTGACGGATTAAGAATACGGAATGTCACCACCCCATATCAACTAGCATATTATGCAGAAGAGAGACTGTAAGAGAAGGAAAACTTGATACAAAACCTACACCAACCCGTTTGGCCAGCGTGGTATAGTAGACCAATTCCTCCTTTCAAAGGAGAGTCTTAGTCCAGCAGTGGACTGTTAAAGGCTGATGATGATGAGTGGGAGATTATTCATAATCTGGCAACTTTACACGCACATAGACGCTCGTGTCCGTACAGTGCAGTCGCCAAATGTCACGCACACATAGCTGTCAACGTGCCTCACTTTGATGAATGCGCTCCATCTGCCTTTTGTTCTAATAATCTGAGCAAACGCTATACTAACGCGCGTGTGTATCGATACAGACGCGCCGGTGCGGCGCGTTTGTATCGATACAAACGACAACAAACTGCTTTGTAGGATAAAAGCGCGCCGTCGACGCGCGTTTTTGAAACGCGCGTCGACGGCGCGTTTAAAAAACGTGGTTGCCCTAAGGCCTATTATGTAAAATGTAATTACAGAATATTTTTATGTTATGGGATTTTAATGAAAAACGAAGTTAAAGACTTGTAAATTACACCTCGCGCATTTAGTGTGGGCAGGTCTGAAGTTAGTCACTAATATGGTTATAGTATATCATCTGTGGACACTAATGTCACAGCTGTCACAGTGATAAGTTCACGTATGTGCAGTACAATGAATAAACGTACATTGCGCAGAACGCTAATGACTAACTTAGACTATTTATTAAATATGACTAATGACTAACGTCAGGTGACATTTCAAGGAGCTACCCAAAGAGTATACCAATACTACGTAAGAAGAGGCGGATGTGCCATAGATCATGCGAGACTTTCAGCTTTGTATGAAACGTGCAGGGAGAACTCGTACCAACATAAAGATACTAATTGACATCGTTTTTATGTTGTCAGCATTGTCATATTTGTCAATATAGGGATGTACCCTCTAGTGATTAACGAAATATCGATATCGATAATACTTATTCGGTAAGAAATAATTATAATAGGGTATTTGACTAAAAAAATCGAATTAGTCCATCAGTTAGATTATCGAAAAATATTGGATACGTATTTTTTGTTTTATCGAATCAGTAAAAAATTATGAAGATAAAACGCATCAAAGATGGAGAAACGTATAAGAGTGGGGGGTTGTAACGTCACTTGCCAGTAAAAAGTGTACTGGCAAGTGACGTCACACGAGTTTTCAGCGAAGTTTGTCGTCTTAATTTTTTGTTTACGCGACTAAAGAAAATATACGTGTCCAATATTTTTTGGAAATCTATCTGACGGACTAATTCGATTTTTTTAGTGAAATACCCTATTATGTTTCGACTAGAATTATACTTTTCCAACACAAATAAAAGATGTATTTAATATTTATGTGTTTATTCAAACAAATTAGCCTATTCTATAAATCTATTCTAGATTAGCGAAGAAAAATACGCAGAACTAAAAGATATATGTATGTACATGTAATGGAAAGGTTTTCAACATTTCTTCTGTAATAAGATTTAAAGAAATGTCTATAGATACAAGGCATAGCTGTTTTTCTGACTTGAGTTGCCTTTTTTTTAAGTCTTTCTGCTTAAAATGCTTGCCACACACATAGTTCAACTGATGTAATTTTTCAATGGGCACATAAATCAAGTCTTGGTTTGCAGTTGCAGCTACCCATTTTTACATCTAACAAGAAAAAAAATTATAGAATTTTTAGTCCTTGTGCCAACTTCTAATAACGGATTATCGATAACTGACAGGCAGCACTATTGTTTACCTACAAAGTACTAGGATATGAAACTTTAGAATATTTCCTTATTTTTTATGTTTCATTGAAATATATCACATTATAAATATTCATTGATCTTTATCTAGGGACATTTTGCCATAAATACCTACCCTTTTTTCATTGCCTGACCGGCATGTTGTTGTATGCCACATTTCGCACGTTATTTTTCTTGTTTCCATTGCGCTCCTTTCAATGCTAATCAAATAAATATAGTAAAACTAACACTAGAAGTGTAAAATCACATTTATTTGGTATACACAAAGCACTTTTACAGTATGTTTTTTACGTTTTATAAACAAACTACAAAACGCGGCAAAGTTCAATCTAGATAATAATGTGACAGTTGTGACATTTGACACTATTGTCAGCCAAGGCGGTGATGTACGTATAACCCGTCTAACTTTGAAAGAATACTGTTCCAAGGGTACATAGTGAAGGATGCTATCTTCACGTTTTATACATATAATAGTAGCCATTAAAAAGACAGCACGTTTCATACATTCGGTTTTTTCTTAGGAACTTGCGCCAGGCTGGAGCTACCTATGTAAGTATCTGAGCTTTTTTCTAATACGTATGTATCAGGAGCATAACAGAACTGTGATTGGAATGTTAAATTATCTGAGAGTACCTTTTCCAACACTTACTTCCACGATTTTCTTTATAATTATATAGGTATATCACACTTCTCTGTAATGATGTTGCTCTATACTCTATCCAGCAAACTTACCCTAATTGTTATACTTTGCAAACTCTCGCGCTATTGAGCATTTAGGAGTACTTTACTGATTTGGCGTTTCATCAGCCCATCATGTATGTATCATAAAATAGTAATTAAGTGAAAATAAAATATTTTTGGTAAAAAAGCATTTATTTACATTTTAACCATTATATATCATGTCTTCTACTCTGACTTCTTCGAAAAACTGAACTGGTGACGGAATAATAGCTTGACGACGAATATATCCCACATACATTCAATGCACATAATGTATAATCATCAAATCCCATACTACACAAATACAAATCTGCTCAAAATAACAATACGTATTAGATATTTGTCTCAAACGTATGTCCAGTATCACAACAACGTAATTGTGTAACACCATAAGTAGGTATTCAACACTCAGGATGCAAAAGCTTAACTGAAAGCAGAAACGAAAGCTAAGCTAAGAAAAGTTAACAAAACAATGCGAAAATGCGTAAAATAAATATAATACAGACGCATAATATTTATTTTAAGATTGGTGACAACTGTATCAATGACAGATGACAAGAAATTCACGCGTTTCGTCGTTTTTTTTGTAAGGTTTCTAACGATTTTATAAAAGAGGATTTAATGATTCTTATAAAATCTCGTTTTTGACGTTTAGTTATTGCTATGTGCATTTCAGATGTAACAAAATATTTATTTATTAGATATTTGCTTTATCCCTTTGAATAAGAAAAAAAACAATAACTAATAAAATAAACTACAGCTATCAGTCTATAAAATGTATATAAATTCGTTTATGTTCGCTTTCACAAACAAGTGACACTGATATTGCCATTCTTCTTTCGTCTCTAAGCATGGTCAGTGTACAGCAGACGCTTTTTCCTACCACGACTTCATCTATGTATCATACAAACTACGCCCACCTAAATTGAAGCCGAAGATAGTTTTGCGGCGCAATTTTGGTGGCATGGATCTGGACAGGTTGCGTGCGAATACCATTGATATAGACTGGGAGCCCCTGTTTTCCTCAGAGTGTGTCCCACCAAAGTCCATATTTTCACAAGTAAGCTCATTGAATTATACGACGTTCATGCGCCAGTTCGCGGCATTAAACTTAAACATTTACCAGCTCCTTGGCTATCTGAGGACATCAAAAAGATTATGTCCAAAAAAGCTGCTGCCAAGGCCAAACTGAAACACAGACCTACCCCTTTCAATCAAGAAAAATACGTGGCCATAAGGAATCTCTGCAATAAGGTCTGTAGGAAAGCGCAACGCCAATACATTCACACATCCGTTGAAGATGGAGATCCAGCAAAAGTCTGGAAATTTCTTAAAACTTTGGGAGTTGGTAATGCACGGCACCAATCCATCCCAAGCAAAGTTAACCTCGATTCTCTCAATAGACATTTCACTACTTCGTCCAAATTTGATGGATATGGAATATCTTTCATCCTTGCCAACCTCAGATTTATCTCCTTTTATCTTCACGCCATTTACCGCTTGTGATGTGAAGAAGCGTTTAATGGCAGTTGCGTCTAATGCAGTCGGCAGTGACTGTATCAGCCGCAAAATGATCCTCCCCATCGTAGAAAAGAAAGAAAAGAAAGAAAGAAAGAAAAACTGTTTATTTGTCACAGACACTGGAAAGGTATAACATAGGTAAGTATATAAGATAAGACATCACAAGGCATAACAGTATTCTGTGACAGATAGGTGCACACTCAGCTATATTGTTGCATTGTGGTAGGGTCCACAATACAACGCTGTTATTCTGTGTGCACCTTAAATGCCGCACGGACGTTAAACAGCACAATAATTAATGAAAAACATAAAAGAAAAACTTAAAAATAAAATATACATAGGTACATTCTAGCACATGAGCAGTACCTATATACTCATGTGTATCTAGGCAACAAAAGAATTATTATTACACAAAAACAGTATAAAAAAGTATTAAAAACAATATATTAAAATATAATAACATAATACATACGCCGACTCAATTACTTCGTAATTAAGTCGGCGCATGTATCACATCGAATCCATGGATTTTATTTTCAACGCATAATGTTTATGCAGCGGCGCGGTCGTGGGCGACCGGTCCGCAGGATGGCGCGTTGCGCGTCGCATATAGGTGGCATACAGCCACCGCATTAGCTCGCGCGCGGTGCGCTTATGTAATCATTGTTTACAAAGTACAAAGGGACAGTTTGTTATTTATAAAAGAAGTACCTATATTAGTGTTATCAGTTCCACATCCATCAACCACAAACTGTTGCATCAATAAAATTCGTCACACTTCCAACCATCAGGCCTAATTGATACAATGCTGATAAATAATAATAATTTATCGAATAGCCGCCTCGTGACGCCCAAACGTCGACATACCTACCTCGTCCGCAGATCACAACCATTACGTAAGTAACACTGTGTTTTTTATGTTTATTATAACTTATTGATTTGATAAAAGATATTTTTTTAAGTGAGATTTAAAACTTGTTTTTGTTTTTAGTGATCTCAATGGGGGAGGTAAATCGTTCCAGCAACGCGTGGCGGCATATTTGAAACAGCCCCGAAATGCTGTTGTTTTATACTTTGGCATTGTGAGCGGATTGGAAGTGGAACGAGTGGAGTACGAATAGTGGTCCTGTCTCCAACTTAATTTATTAAACAGGTACATCGGTTTTTGTGTGTTTACAACTCCAAATAATAGCGTAGCCAGATGAAGCTGTCGTCGCCCCGCCATTTTTAAAATATTGGCTTGATTTATGTATGGTGTGACATGGCTACGACGTGGGATATCGAAACAGAACCTGGCACAAGCATTTTGAACCCGTTGTATCAATCGGGTGGTTCTAGACAGTAGACATGGACCATACACAACATCCATATAGTTAAATTTTGCTAGTACCAGGCTGTCTACTAACCTCTTCCGCAATGCAACACTTAAATAACTTCTAAACCTATAAAGTAACTTTAACCTATAAAAACAATTTTTTGCAACATTACTTACATACGCTTCAAAGTGAAGTTCCGGGTCTATTATCAGGCCTAAGTTGCATGCCGAATCCACTCTTGATATTTCAACCCCTTTAACTTTTATAACAGGTTTAGCTAATAAAATGTCTTTTATTTGTTTTTTACTGCCCAGTATCATATAGTTAGACTTGAGTGGATTTAAAACCAGGGAATTATCCTCAGACCATCTGACCACCTCCCTCAGAACTTTATTGATCTTCAAAGCCATAGCAGTGGTGTCTTCCGATTTAAATGACACATACAGTTGTAGATCATCCGCGTACATATGGTATTGGCAATCTGTCAAACATTTTGTTATGTCAGCAGTATAGATGATGAACAGCAAAGGTCCAAGGATGGAACCTTGTGGAATTCCTCGGGATACAGATTGGGGAGGGGATGATATTGAAGAACCATCCTCCTTCTGAATCTCGACGTACTGCGATCTGTTATTCAAATATCCATGGAACCATTTGACTGCGCTTTCACTAAAACCATAGTATTTTAATTTTGAAAGTAACAGTGGCACATTTATGGCGTCAAAAGCACGGGAGTAGTCCAATAATGTCAGAATAGTACCCTCCCCCCTGTCCCGCGCTTCAATTATATTACCTACCACATCCGCTAGAGCCGTTGCCGTACCGCGTCCCCGTCTGAAACCGGACTGTAATTCAGGGAGAATGTTGCTTGTTTCCAGATATTCCACCATTTGTAAATATACAACCCGCTCCAGAACTTTGGATAAGCAAGGCAATATGCTTATCGGACGCAGGTCTTTGTAAGTTCGAGGGCTGTTATTTTTAGGTAATGGCAAGACCTTTGCACAGCGCCAAAGTTCAGGAAACGTATTGGTATTGATGGAAGTATTTATTATATCTGTTATTGCAGAAAGACTTTGTGGTAGTGTGAGCTTCAACATCTCTATGGAGATCCCGTCTATTCCCTGAGCGTTTGTAGTAATACCATTAATTATTTTCAAAATAACCTCTTGATCTACAGTTTTAAGTGAAAACCCTGATTTTCCGTAACTATGAAATTCAAAGAAGGTTAATTGAGAAATTGACACATGTGGACTGCCAGGAACGTCCAGGAAAGCGGTATTTATTGCATTTGGATCATGTAAATGACATGGCAAAGTAGTCCCCTGATTAGATTGATATACATGTGTCTTCAAATTATTCCACAAGCTTTTGGGATCATGTATTTTTTCATTTATATGCTTATTAAAATAGGCTGTTTTTTCGGCATGCAAGGATTCCTTGACTTGACGTTTCAGTTGGAGGTAATAATTTTTGTGGCTGTCCATTTTAGAATCGTGATAACGATTACGCGCGTCATTACGCAGGCCAAACATTAATTTTATCGTGTCTGTTATCCACGGGGTTGCAGGGCCACGGAAAACCCTAACCATTAAAGGGGCGTGTGCGTCAAAAAGCTGTATAATACATTGAGTAAACACAGATACCATAATATCGACATTCCCTGCCCCACATATATAGTCCCATTGAATAGAATCCAGGTCGCTAGCGAAGTTCTCAAAAACTATATTTTTGAGTGGTCTATATTTCACTATTCTTGACTGGGGTTTGTCTTTTTTTATTGTAAGTTCACATTTGACAAAAGAGTGATGGCCCAGCTCAACAATATGATCCACACATACATTTCTATGACGGGCATCTGTGCAAATGATATCTATAAGTGAACAGCTTTCCTGAGTGAAATGTGTCGGCGTGGTCACTATCTGCTCAAGACCACAATAATTTATAAAATCTACCAGCTGTCTATATTTGGATGTGTGCTTATCTAACATATTGACATTAAAGTCCCCTAGTAGTATAATATTGTCGTATGGGGCCAAGGCGCTAATGCTCGCTGTCATGGAGTCAATAAAACAAGTCAGATCTAGCCATGGTGGCCGATACGCGGTGCCAACAAGAAGTTTCTTTTTATTTAATGTTATGCTCAACCATAATTGTTCGACCTGTGCATCCTCCGGATGAGCCAATACACGTACACGTACACCATCCTTAACATAAAACGCTACTCCCCCACCTAGAAGAAATTCTTCCAATCCTTTGTCACATCCTTAATCATTTCGTTGCCCGTGGCATATTTCCATCTGATTGGAAGGATGCACTGATCATTCCTTTGCCCAAGAAACCTAAGCCCTGTTCCTTCTCAGACTATCGACCCATATCAATACTACCTTTCCTGTCGAAAGTCCTTGAACTTCTAGTTCACTCACAATTGAGTTCCTACATAAAAATGCCCTCCTAAATCCTTATCAATCCGGTTTCCGTCCTTGCCACAGTACTGCCACTGCATTGGTTCGCGTAACTGACGACATTCGTCTAGGTATGGATAGTGGCAATCTTACAGTTCTTTCCTTACTCGACTTCAGCAATGCTTTTAACACTGTAGATTTTCACATCATACTCGGCATCTTACGCTCCCTTAACGTATCTCCATCGGCGACTGGCTGGTTTCATAGTTACCTGTTTGGTCGCCGGCAACGTATACGCATAGAAGATTCTTATTCTACTTGGTGTGATACTAATGCCAGTATGCCACAGGGTGGCGTGCTATCTCCTTTAACTCTTCGCAATATTTATAAATTCTATCTCAAATCAATTAGTTTCATCCTACCACCTTTACGCAGATGATTTGCAAATTTATACACAAGCCCCTTTAAACAGGTTACCAGAAGCCTGTTCCATCGTCAACGCGGACCTGGCGCGTATCTGTAAGTGGAGCAATAAATATGGTCTTCAAGTAAATCCTGAGAAAACTCAACTCATTATTATTGGCAGCCCCAAACTGGTTTTGAAAATTAGGTGGCCCGAGTTACCAAAAATTAGTTTTGATGGCAAAGGTCTCACTTACAGCAAAACCGTGAAAAATCTGGGGATCTACTTGGATGAAACTTTATCTTGGAGACCGCAAATTCAAGAAATGAGTCGCAAACTATTTGCATCATGTCTCACGTGTGATTGGTTTGTAGGTGGTGAGCCAGACTCAATCACTCGCCGATCAAAAAAAGGAAGAAAATCAGGTTTTACTTACAAATGAAAACACTTTTAGAATAGTACACTTCACGATATAATTGCCTATTTATTTAGGTAGATACAATGCAGCTACTTTAAAACTAAGATTTACTAATTGAGAACATGAGTAAATTCAGGGCGTGGTCCGACAAGTATATTTGGTGTTCACTGGTGTTCCGAAGGCCAGGGTCTTGATAGGAAGAAGACTTAACTGATGGCCGTGATCTGGAGCAAAGGGCCGATTGAACAGCGTCGCACGCTTATATATGGCGTGCGGGGGCGCGCGGGCAGAGGCGCTCCCACTTTCGTTCGACGTCACAGTTCAGACGGAGGGGCACGACGTCACACACCCCCCTCTTTAGGGCAGAATTTTTCCTAGGGAAAATTCTCTGGGCTAGCAGCTAGTTGAGGATTGCCTGTAATCAAGTAGTGGAAGTGGTGTCAGTATTTTAAGTGAACAACCAAACTTACATAACTACATTAGCTATAAATATAATATATTACCCACAATACGCACGCAACAACTGCCCTATGATAAACTAACACACCCGTCATCCATAAAGCCGCCACACACTACATAAGTGCTTAGGCCATAACATAACAACAGAATATGAGAGACAACCATTAAAGGCGTGAAGCGCTTAGGGTAATACACGAGATAAAAGGGACGTCATTAAGAATGAGTTACAGGTAAGAGAAGTTACATCTAGCCCTACGAATTATTATTCTTGGGTTCGGCACCTTGACCACTAGATAAACAAAATACTAAGTCATAGTTAGGTATAACAAACAGAATTTATCCAAAAGTTAAACAAAAATAAATTCAAGTTGCAGACTACAAACAGACTACTGAATTACAAAAGAACAACAAAATACATAATTATTTTGCTCAATTTAATAACAAAGACCACGATTGTCCAAGATGAATGAACACACTATTAAAGTAAACAATGATGAATCATAAGTTCGGTATCTATCTACCAGCGCGTCACTGAGTGAGCGCGTGTGCATCGCAATAACAAACTAGATATATTTTAATTAGATAAGTACTATTTGACTGTTCCGAGTTCGCAACACCCGGTCAATCACACACAATATTGCTTTATAAAAGTACCTATAATAACAATTCGATTATAAAATCGATACAAAATTATGAACAACAATAAAAAAACTTCAGAACAAAGCACAGCGAAAAAAATAATACGCCAACAAAGTAGACATTAAAATGAATAGACTTCCAGAAAAGACTACAAGCGAGAATCGAACTTGTATACTCGGCTGACAGTGACCTTTTAACCACTGATCCACAGGGTAAAAAAAACAACATATTTAGTTTATGGTAAGACTTTTTAAAACAATGTTCAACACAACATTTGGGTACATAACTGTGCAGCAATTTAAAAAAATAGTGTATTTTACGAGAAAAAAAATTTTAGCTACCCACAACAAGAAATATTAATTTATAGTAGACACTACTACAAACGGTAACATAAATAAGAGAACATTCGTTTGGAAAAATAAACAATGTATAGGTTATAAGTATTCTTTTTTTATTTTATATAATTTTATGTATCTTTAGATGTTTTATATGCCATTCGTCAAGTGGTTCAACATTCATATATGATTTAGTTCTGAAGAATTCTGCCGGATTAGGGCGAAGATTATAAAATAAACTATTACAATTGCGTTGATGAGCCGACAACAGAGCTGAGTGTACCTTCTCGAGAATAGAAGATAAATAGTTCAACGATTCGGCATAAACTTCACATGGCTCATGCACCATATTGGAATTGAATTCCATGTCAATATACTGAGAACCAAAATAATTATCCATTGAGTTTATGCACAATGTGAGGCGTAGGTAGTTAGGTAGGTACCTATACAATGGCGTATAATTTACATTTAGAACACTTCATTTCAACATTAGATTTTAAAATTAATGCCAATAAATATAAACATTGTCTATTATAAGAAGGATTGTGGATGTAGTAACATGCACAAAAAGCAACACATTTTATTTCATCACTTTGTTATTAAAGTTTATGCATTTATTTATGTTAAACAAACATTTTAAAACAACAAATAGGCATTTATATTGTGAAGGTATTTAAGAGTGATAATGATAACTCATCGCACGATTTTATGTAGGTATTTTACAACGAATGCCCGACA
The DNA here is from genome assembly GCA_944739405.2 of Euclidia mi. Classification (NCBI taxonomy): domain Eukaryota; kingdom Metazoa; phylum Arthropoda; class Insecta; order Lepidoptera; family Erebidae; genus Euclidia; species Euclidia mi. The sequence continues at coordinate 44,639,849 of OX123189.2, forward strand.
CCTGGCAATTAGTGATTACACGCCACGCGTTAGAATAATATAACACATAAAGAGTTGACCAACAGTGGGCAAAAGATACTGGGTTCTCCAGTAGTGACCCAAAAAGAAAAAAATATATATTTACACATATTATATTATTATATACACTAAGGTCAGACAGAATGACCATCATACGCTAAAATTATTTTGTAAGTGTGGGTTAAAATCTTATATAAAACGACTTAACCCGCATTTTTTTTAAACACACATTTTTTGTTTATTAAATCACACAATTTATTGTTATTACCTGATAGACAACAACATAAGTAGGGTTACCTAGGAACCCTTTTAAACACCAAAAACCTTTAGTCGGAACTTGATAGTTTAAAATGAAATGCCAAGAATCGTTAGTAGAACTTGAACATTTTAAGAACGAGTCTTCACCACGTTAGTATTGTAGTGAAAACAGGTATAGAACAACAAAAAATATCAGGTAAAAACACTAAAAGACAACAAAAATCATCGATAAATCGACGCAACCACAGCGGTCATTCAACGATAGAACTCCAACGTTAGGCGTAGTCGGTATAAACAACAGACTCCATTACACTTTTAACCCGACAATGCCCGTTCTTCACAGCAAGAAGAACAGAGAAATATAGCATCCATTTCTTGTTTAGCAAGAGCAAAAGTACCATTAGAAAATCGCAAAACAGAGCACATACATCATCAGAATCAGGTAGCAAACAGTACCCAATCTTCTCCCATTTAGCAAGAGAAGGAGACCATTATATAAATGGCAAAACAGAGCACCATCGGAATCCGACAGCAAAAAGAATCCATGCGCATTTAGCAGCATCCATACGCATTTAGTAGCATCCGTACAGATCTCACATAGCAAATAGGGTCAACACACGGCTAGTAGACTCCGCGTGGACTACCAAGCACTCAGAATTATCTGGTCAAAACAGCAGAAAATAAAACAACCGATCAAAGGCCAGACAACAACCCATCAAAGGCTAGCAGAGGCTAGAATAGAAATAGCCTTTCCCAAAGCTACCAACTCAGCAAACCAACAGCAATAGAAAGAAAAAGAAAATTAACTTTAGAGGTTAATTAATTGATTTATTACTTTTACAAGTAAATTATTTAGTTATTTATTATTTATGTACCTTCATTAATGATATAAAGATGCGAGATTTTGAGCAAAGTTATTTGTATAAAGCAATTATTTAAGAAAGAGTTTAGGCAAGACTTTAAAAACTTCTTTAAAGCTATTTTACAGTTTAATTTACACAATCGCATGAGACAAAATATAACAGAGAAACGAACCCATGAAGAATAATGGCAAAAAAAATTATAATAAATTACACTGCAATGTTCACTAAAATTACACACATGCCTACTAGTGAAAGAAAATAAAGTGCGTAATTGCGTATTGTAGGAAGAGAATGTAGTAAAATGTAAAATGTGTCCAAGAGAAATTGAAATTGTAGGTAGATAAAACACGTGGCTTCGTTGAGCCGGCGCGGCGCGGCGTCGCTCGTACGTACGCCAAGCGGCCGAGAATAAAATAGGTAATTACGTTTGATAATATTGCGCGATGCAATTTATCTAGCAGATAGTTCAATTAGACATATAATTAGTTAAAAAATACAATTAAGCAACTTGTGGCTGACAAGAAAAAGATATAGGTTACTCTTGGACGTATTTAACACATAAAAATATATAAAAATACACAAAATATATAAAAATACAGAAAAAAATACCACTCACCTTCGGAACACCAATTTAGCTTCAAAAAGAAATCCTATTGGGCGCCAATGTCTCACGTGTGATTGGTTTGTAGGTGGTAAGCCAGACTCAATCACTCGCCGATCAAAAAAAGGAAGAAAATCAGGTTTTACTTACAAATGAAAACACTTTTAGAATAGTACACTTCACGATATAATTGCCTATTTATTTAGGTAGATACAATGCAGCTACTTTAAAACTAAGATTTACTAATTGAGAACATGAGTAAATTCAGGGCGTGGTCCGACAAGTATATTTGGTGTTCACTGGTGTTCCGAAGGCCAGGGTCTTGATAGGAAGAAGACTTAACTGATGGCCGTGATCTGGAGCAAAGGGCCGATTGAACAGCGTCGCACGCTTATATATGGCGTGCGGGGGCGCGCGGGCAGAGGCGCTCCCACTTTCGTTCGACGTCACAGTTCAGACGGAGCCGGAGGGGCACGACGTCACAATCAGCAGGTTCGTTGCGTAGACTACGCAACTTTCTTCCTACAGCCACCAAAATTGCGCTTGCTCGATCCTTGCTTCTGCCCGTACTCGATTATGCTGATGTCAGCTATCTTGACCCCACGGAGGAGCAGTTAGATAAACTTGAGCGTCTCCAGAACTTTTGCATACGATTTATATTTGGACTGCGCAAATATGATCACGTTTCAAATTTTCGTAATAAGCTCAAGTGGCTGCCGATTCGTCTTCGCATGAATACACCCATTCTCACATTGTTATATAATGTTCTATTCAATCCTTGTACTCCCTTTTATCTCAAAGAACGTTTTAAGTTCCTTCATGACACACATGTAAGGTCTTTGAGGTCGTCTGAGGATCTGACGCTGGAGGTGCCGAAGCATTTAACAAATTACTTCGCCAAATCCTTTAATGTTTAGGCTATCCGCCTGTAGAATGGTTTACCATTGGAGATTCGTAGGGCTAATTCTCTTGTAACGTTTAAAAACCTTGTTAAAAAGCACTACTTAACTAACATATTATGCTGATTTAACGGTTATTTGATTTTTAATTTCCTTTCTCACTGTATCTGTTTGTTCTGCTAATTCTCTTGTAACGTTTAAAAACCTTGTTAAAAAGCACTACTTAACTAACATATTATGCTGATTTAACGGTTATTTGATTTTTAATTTCCTTTCTCACTGTATCTGTTTGTTCTGAGTATAGTAATATCTATCATATTTATTTATTTATATATGTACTGTCTATGTATATATCTATATGATAATTATATTGTAATAGTACGTATGTATTTTATTCTTAAATCATCTTGCTATCCAAGTCATTCAGTGCTACACCACTGCTACAATTAATTGCTAACATCATTCCTGTCCATCCAAAGGTTGCCTGTAAGAGATCGCACTTAGCGATAAGGTCGCCGATTGTACATAATCGTAGTTTAAGATACTTTAATTTAATGTACTGTTTATTTATATATTGGTGTGCAATAAAGAATATAATAAATAAATAAATAATTTTTTGTTGCAATCCTCGTACAAAAAGTATTTTGACTTGAAAACAATACCAATAAAACACAAGACATAGCGATAAAAATTTTAATATCCTGTTTTTGTGCACATTTTAATATTCTGTCACAAAAACGACAGTATAAAATTCAAATTTTCCAGTGGAGGCGCTCGAGACGCGGCGATGACGAACGAGTGTATAATTAGTTTAGAAACTTGAAGAAATTACCCGCAGAACAATCGCTATGACAAACATTACAGAGGTGTATTACTCTTTTGTGCCCATTAAAATGGGCCTCATCAATTGTGAAACTCGTAGAGCGGGACAAACATTATAGCTTTATTAAACTTGGTAAAATGTTCCAGTGATTGTAATCGATGTTATAATTACCAGTTGTCGGCTGAGACTTAGATCACGTGAGGTCAAGAGCAGTAAATCTTGTGGGTGCTGCTATCCGATGGCCTCTCAGGAGATTGCCCTGTTCCGTAATTAAGTAGTTGCCTGCAATCACAGCCAATATAATCCACACCGCAAACTTTAATTACAGGTGAAAACTATCTGTTGCGAAGAACAATAGGAAGTGTTCGCCGAGTGTGAGCACTCGCCTTTGTTTTAGATTTGCTAAGGTTGAAGTGGTAAATAGTTATATCTTTGTTTTAACAGCTGTTTTCTGTTGCTGTACGTATGTGGTAAGTTTGTAACCAGATAGTGCTAATCCACTTAATTGTTGTCTGCTCTTTGTATTCATTGGGAAAGTTTGAACTACATATTTAAAGGGCTTTTTCATTTTGTTCGGCAACACGGGAAAGAACAAATGACGTTATAAAATTGTTCCATTATGTTTCGAGCGTCGGAGTTCCGTGCCAAATGCAACAAAACTGTAAATTATACACGCTTGCGATTCTGCTGTTATATTAGAAGAATGGAGATGCAGTTATCAGTTGGTGGAATTTTTTAAATTGTGGTTGTCATTTTACTGCACTTTCTATGAACATCAAAAGCGAGGCTGGATTGTGGGTTGGAAATGTCTATGATTACCAACAGTTATATTAGATTTTCAGGCAAATATTTAAAAATCGACTCTAAACTTCTCACGTTTGGTCCAGCTGCCAAAATAGATTGCGAGTTCAACTTGATTTAGCTTTTTGTTTTCTTAGGGAGTTCAAAAAAATAGTATATTTCAATTGTTTGGCCGATCTTATGCAGGATCTGAAAATAAATTAAATGCTATACAAATATCTTTACGTCCACATAATATAAACAAAAGTCAGTCGTATCTTAATTGGCCTAGAATGAGTCTGTGTTTTTTAAACAAAGTCATATTTACTCAATTTAAAATTCTACGGGGAAATGCGTGTTCAGGACGGGGCTCGTTATTCACCATAATTGGATTCTCTTTATATGTTTAATGATTTTCGACATAATCCACCCATTTTTATTCAGGTTTTTTGAAAGTGTTAAAATGGGTTAGAATTTTCCTTGGGAAAATTACCGTGAAATTAACATGCATAAAATTGTCGAGATTAATGTTTAACGTATTAATGTTAAAACGTATTGCATTGCTTACTGCTAATTTTCAGGCTTGCAAAAGTAATGCGATAAGGCTGACATTATGAAAATATGTGGGTTAGGCAAATTTGTTAGAATAGGTTTAAGGATTAGGAAATTTATAACCTAAGTGCTTTCCCATTAAAATATAGGTTAAATACAGCACAGCAATATTTTGTGTAATGATTGTTAATTGGGGACTGCTAATAAATAGCTCATAGTACATTACAAAAGTTATCTACAAATAACTCTTCTCAGGCAGCGATAGCTTAGTGGAGATACCAACAGACTGCCTTGCATAGGGTATCGGGTTCGAATCCACGGCGCGCTTCAATCGGTCCCCGCTGTCATGAAGATCTTTGACAGTCGTTATAAGACGCCAGCGTACCTCTAAAACTGACAATAGTCTAAACCATGGAATATCGCTTCGAGTTGCGAAGGTCAGGCAGTCGCTCTGTGGAAAAGCTAATATTTAGCCAAATCAGGTTAGACTAGTAAGCGGACCCCAGCTTGAAACTGGGATAACGCTAGGAGGATGATGATTGTTACCACAGTAATAGTAGTTACCAAACATTAAACTTACGAACAGTTTGTCGCTTATTAAATACTAGAGGACGCCAGCAGCTACGCCTGCATTTTTTTTTAATTTACCCGTTTTGGCCGATCACGTGGGAATTTCGAAAAATCCCTTCTTAGTGCACCCCTACGGTCCCCAAGGAACATACATGCTAAATTTCAGCTTCCTGCGCCCAATTGTTTCGGCTGTAGCGTGTCTGTCAGTCAGTCAGTAACGCAAGGATTTTATATATTAAGATTGTACAGTTGGTTCGTTGTTCTAACACAAATAGCTCTACACATCTTATGATGATGCCGCTATTTCTAAACTGGTGTGATGCCCGAGCACGTTCTAAGCACAGTTTAACTTAGCGAATAAATATAATTTTACCCGAGAAGAAACTGACACAATTTTATCTGTCGCGAAACAGGAGCACTCGCTGTGACGTCAAATAAAATGTCCAAATAATTGAAAAGAGCAGCAACGAGATAATGCTGTAGTTAATGGCACGCCGAACATCGGGGCCGAGTTGTTATTGCTTTAGGAAACTATCCCGCAGACCGTCGCGTAATATCTGCCAAACTTCTGTTTGCTACGCTTGAACCAAATTAAAAGGTCTGCAGATTGCGGCTGTAAGCTTTGATCCAGACTTAGCTAAAGTTTACTCGCTCAAGGACATAAAATTCTAATTGAGAGATGGCGGGGACGAGGTTATATGTATTTCTGGATATTAAATATACCAATATGGTGCCAGTAATGTGATGTAAATTATGGTAAAAGAAATAATTTGACCCGGTGTTTTACAAAAAAGGCAGTTAACATCATCATTTTTTGTAGCTTTTTTTAAAGATCAATCAATCAGTTAATTTATGAAATAAAACATCCAATATAATGTTGAAATAATTAAATCAATTATATAACTGCGTTTTGTAAGACAAAGCATGTTTTACTTTTTTTTTTATTTAATAGCTTAATATACACGGGGCGGACTTAATGCCTTAGGCATTCTCTCCCAGTCTTGCTTAGAGTGGTGCAGAGATTTAAAGTAGGTGTATTCTAAAATTAGGTGAAGAAGGACCTTTGTAGCATAAACCTAGAAACATTCATATGGTTTAAAATACATACATTTAATACTACAGGAATATAAAAATAATTATATAAAATATATAATAATTATACCTAAATAATACATATCTAAAAATAATGATATTAAATAGATAATCATATACATAAATATCTATATACTTAAACATAAATAACTATATACATATACATATTAATACATACATTCCATATTAATGAAAACTATATTTAATTTACGACCTCAACACTGATACCCAAAATCTCAGTAGGGGACTCGGTATGACATTTTGTCTCTTTCATTTACAATACCATTCTTAACCAAACAAATACAGTGACTTCAATATATTGAACAAAAATATGTAAGTATTACTCATATTACGCAGCATTGTAACTAAGCGCTATCTTGCCGTACCCCAGGCAGTCGGAGCAAACCGTAACCGTAAAATGAACAAATGGAAAACGAAAACGCAATAATACTCCAACGAGTTGTGATTCAGACGGTCTAATGGAAACAATTCAAATTGGTTTAGACATGTCGCAGGAAAATGGTTATAGCTACGATATAGTTATGTTCCTAGGGAGCGGTTCATAGCTATTTTATTAGAGTACGCTAGTCAAACGATTGTTAACTGAAACTTTGAGATGTCATAGCGAGTTTGCTGCAAATACGACAACTCCGAATCATCTTCATTGTTCTAGTATTATTCTGTTTGCATCCAACTATTTTGCCTTGGAATCCAGAGTCCCACTAGGTGTGTTATCAGATTGGATAGAATATTAGGCTTTCCACGCCACGTAGAGTTATTGAGACATCGTCTTCTTTTGGGTAGGTCGATCAGCACCTGGTTCTACTGGATGCACAGTTTTAGAACGTTTTAGCTTTAAGTAGGTAATAATTATAGTTTTTTGGTAGGTAATATAAACGTTACGTACAAATTAAAGCACGTTAGCCAAAACTCGGGCTCAGTGGCGTACCATTTGAGAGGTCAATATTCAGCAGTGAACTATGGCAGGCTGATGATGATAGTCACGTTTAAATGCATCAAACCATATTATACAACTTATTCTTGTTGCTGATTATTAAACACACTTATATCAGAAACCTATCAAATAACATTTTCAGGATATCCTTATTAATTTGGCGAACCTTCCATCTTCAAACGATGATATTATTAAATGATAAGTCGTTGTTTCTTTGTCCTCGGTTAAGGATATTGATAACATGTCCTTTGTTCGTACTAGTATGTCATAGCAATTAGGAGGTTGTGACTTTACTATCCGCCCGAAGGCGACATATTAATATATTAACCTAACTCGTCTTGTAAATTTGGAAATAGGGATATTGGTAAATCGTGAACGAATATGTTGAACTATTACTTGATGTATAAGCATAACATACATTGTATATTATTGAAGCTTTATGGAAGCGTAAAAGTTTCAATTTTTCGTAAGCTAAGTTTAATTCTGTAGAAGTGAAATGTTATGCTGCTATCTAAAGAAGAAAATAAAAAAAAGACTCACAAAAAATATTTTGCTGAAAGAAAACATAACTGTGTACACTGATTCCAAATCACAGTTAAGTTAATCCGCGGTATGGTTTCATCACTGATATTGTGATTGACTCACAGCGCACCTATTCAGAAGTTGTGCGCTTCTTCACGACACCCACACATGGCGAACCGCCAAAAAAGCCACGGTCGTTTCGATGCAATTAATTAATTTTTTATTTGCCTCTATTTATAAACAAAATCAACATAAATAAGCCGTGAGAAGAAGGATACATTTAAAAGACAGTGTGACACGCACGCAGAGAAAGTTGAATAAACACGTTCGACCAAATCGTGGATGTGGGCAACTTGCCATAGTACTCCATACTATTCAGTCGACTATAGATTTTTACAGCGAGGTTACCATGATTTATCACGGTAGACTAATAAAGCCTTTACACCGTCGCTTACTTTAAGTTTTATTTTTCTTCAAGTCGAGCAGATAACTAAGGATTGAAATTGAAAGATGTTTTATAAATAAAATATCAAAACGTCAAGTTAATGCCTTATTCAACAACTGCTTGATAAGCGAAAAATCTCCTTTCAATGTCAATGTACCTACTAATATATACTTGTAATTTAAGATTAGATCGAAAATAAAATTAGATCTAGGAATAGAATACGATGGGATACAGAAAGAGAGAGTGTCTGAAACCACAAGCAAAGAGCTCAGATATTTACATAGAGGTGCATTTCCTATTGGCGCTCTGAAGACAAATCTTAGATTATAGACAAACTTTCTGTGACCTCAATTGCCGCTTGACGGCGTGCTGTGACAGCTGTCTCTACGAGAGCAAGAGAGTCGAACGTTCCTCCTGTGTATCGTAACTACGAGAGCAAGAGAAACGGAGAAAGACGCCAGCGCCGCCAACGACGCCAACTACGAAGACAGTCCCCACTTGGAATCGGCACATGAAATCCTTAAGAACTGCGCTTCTATTGCCACAAGTTTAGACACTCTCTCTCTTTCTTCTCTCTCACTCTCTCGTTTAGTCGATATTAATAAGTTTACATGAAGGTTTAGAACGAATTGGGCCGGTGGCGTGTTGTTACAGGATTGTAGTAGTGGAAAAGGACATGCATCCTTGAGTAATTTTAGTTCCGTTTTCTTGGAATCCTAGTGTTAAGTGTTAAAATAAATAGCAGCATAACATGGTTTACGCTGCAGGAAAATTATCGAGAAGGAAAATACATTTTATATAATATTATCATGAATTGCCTCAAATACGCGTCAAGGAGTAAACATAATAAAATTATGGCTCAGTTCAGGGGATCTTTCCTTCGTCGGCTCTACTTGTCCGGAAAGATAAGGACATCCCATTTTGTTACATTCCCCATACTGACTGGAACACCAAGAATAACGCATATAAATATGTAAGAGCTTAGATTGTGATGCGCAAGACGTTCCAAATATTTCAACCCGCTTATGTTCGAACTGTGATTGTAAAAACATGTGATGATAGAATGTTTTTATGTTTGTATGGGTCAGACCGCGTCTTAGAACTCAAATTGTGTGACACTATAGTGATTGTTTATAATTACTTTGGTATATCGTAGATACAAATTTTGGGCCTGGGTCAATTATTGGGTGTTTTAAAAGTCTCAGCGATACAAAAAGTCCGCCATGGAAAAAGTGTCTTCAACTTTACAAATAGGCAGTCTGTATAATAAGTACCTATTAAAATTTAAGGTAAATATTTTTTTAATAAAAAGCATAACTCATAATTATACGTCAAAATCCAGCAATTTGTTATAAGCTTAATGAAACTAAAAAAGTCCAAAACGAATATTATTTGACTCGGTAACCCCTTTATAATCTCTGCCAAGTTTTAATATAAATCTGATGAGGTGTTATTGTGTGAACTTCTCACATACGATGAAACTTTGTTTATAATAATATCAGTATGTTGTACACGTACGCAACTTTTCCTTCTATTAACTCCTATTTTCTTCTGAATAACTTTACTCGATGTTTCTAAGCATTTAGCATTCCTTGGGGCACGTGAAACGTTATAATCTCAAAGTTTTGGTATCTCCTGCAGTCTATTATATTAGTTGCAACTTTCGTTCATGCGATGATAAGTTCTGTAGTAGTTTGCTAAAATGGTGCTGAGAAATGTAATAATGTTATGTAGTTTTCTAGATGGTTGACATATTTTTAAATAATAGCCGGGCAAATATTTATTATAAACGACTTTGTAGCAAATATGACAAGAGCTATGCTAAGCGAAGTCGAAAAAAGGACATACGCAAGAGTAAAATATATGTATGTAAGGTAAAATATGTAATCCGAGATAAATTATGGTAGATGTCTTATGTTTTAGGTATGCTCTCTAATTTAGCGTACATCGCTTCATATCAGGTAATTTTTTCCTGTGATTTAAAAAAAGTGCCAAATCTGAGTGGTCCTTGTGTCGGATTTTTTAATGTTTCTCTCCCCTCAAGACACAGAAATTTGAGCCAGGATGCAACTTCCTTCCCCCCCGTGGGATCTCCACCTTGTCGTGGTGGGGGGGCTCAGTAACCGTGGGTTTGAGGTACACCCAAGGTGAAGCTAAGCGGGATCCAGGGAGGGGCCGCTCCACATGGGCTTGGGTGAGGCCTGCGTAGGATGCGTCCCAAGGTGCGGGTGCGGGGGTCAGTTTTGTCTGTCCTTCGCAGTCGGGTGCGGTCGCGGGAGGAGAGGCGTGTCGGTGTTGCGTTGCCACGTGCCCTATCTCCCGCGACCAAATCGGGGCGCACCATCGTTGCGTCGCGGTGGGGTCGCAGAGGAAGAGAAGATGCGGTGTTGCGTTGCCGTCCTTCCTATCCTCTGCAGCCGCTGGGGGTTTTGGCGAATATCTTCATCCGCCGCCAAGGGGGTTTCGTTCGGGGCCCGCCTGACCATCTGGCGGGCCAATACCCGTCGGGGGGTAGCGAGGAATGCTTTGGTGAAACTCTACCCTCCGACAGATGGGTACATGAGGAGCACGGGTTGGTTTTTAGTCAGTACGAGTCTGACAGTCCCCTTCGCCCTCCTCCCCAGCGCGGAGGGACTCCATGAGGATTTTCCAACCTGACACCAAAAAAAAAAAAATGCAACTTCCTTAATTTTTTTACCATAATCTAAATTAGCACCAAATAAGACTTTGAACCGACTGGCGTAAGATAATTATCATATTCAATTTTTGTTTCGGTCATCTTATCCAGGCACTCAACCGAAAAATAAATGTATTAAATGTGGAACCATCGGCGATATTGCTGTTGAATTTATTCAGAAACCTCTAAGATTATGAATAACAGAACTGTACTTATTTTATCTAAGATCGAACACATGATACTCAACTCGAGTCACCTAAACTTCTGCTCGACCTCTGCAAATTCTGCAATCGACACCAGATAAAACTGGCACTACAAAACTCTATTGATATAGTACTATAGTACTCCATAGTAGTCATTACGTACTCCGAAGCTTTTCTCAATGTGTTTCTTTACTTTCGGGGCACAGCCAAAGTTCTCAGATTAAATATACACAAGGTACTCAGACTCTGCATAATAATTTCATGCTAAGTGCCATTCCTAGTTGCTCACAAGTAATAATGAACAGGGCCGTCTTCTCCACCGATGGAAGTCAAACATCTATGCCGATTCAATTGCCAACTAGTGAATATTAATTCACTCTAGTTACTCCGAATATGCAATGCTATAAGACAATAGCAACACTATACTACGATTAGTCATTACTTTATACGTTCTTTTACATAAAACAGATAAAGAAACAATAAAATTATATTATTTTATAACTTAACGCAATTAATTGTAATGCAAAGCATTTTATGGTGGTTTAAATTTACACTGCGTGTCTATTATATCAGCGAGTTAAGTACCGCATTTTCAACCTTATGATTGGATGGATACGGCTATTTATGCAACAGACATATTATTTTTCAAAGAAACTACATCTTCAGCTTACAATAAGGTTTGCAAAAAAGATGCTCCACTACAAGTCGACTACGTATGTACAATTTATCAACGTTAATACCATACATTGTGTGCTAAGCTTAATGTGTACGAAGGTACATATACATACGGCGTGGTGTAGGAACCAATTGTGAGACAAATTGTTGTCCCACATCGCAGCCACGGCAGGCCTCCTTCACTCGGCCGTACCTACAGCGATAAGTGCCTACACATTCGCGCGGCTTCCAAGCCGACGCGCCGCGCAAGGGTTGTTGACTTGAGAATTTGATTTTATTTATTTTACGAGAGCAACTTGAAAATTAGATTTTTTGTTTGTTGAGATATCCCAACGATTAAGGTGTCAAATTAAAGATCTAGTTCAAAAACCATTTTATCTGTTTGAATCATGTAAATCGGTCCACGCGTTTAGGAAATAACTAAGAATTAGTATAGTGAAAATGTAAACGACCAGATTTTTGCGGTTTTTGTTCTACGAGCTCAAATAGTTGGATATATACTTATAGGATGATTATTTATTATTAGGTACGTTGTCAAGTAAGTAGATAGACAATGAATAAATATAATAGTAGCAGCGGCAAATCGACAACCCTAGCGCGACAGCTAGCGCGTCACGCCGCGCCAGACAGCGACAGCGTTATATGTTAGAAAAGAGCGGGAACGGTTAGGTAAATATCGCATTAGGCACTGAGTGCTCATGCGAGCTGAATTGCACTTTGTTGCTTAGTAGCAAGAGTCGCAATTTCAATTAATTGGTTTGAGAAGTGGTGCTTCTGTACGTAAGTACTGTTTATTCTGTGGCCACGGTGCGCTTGAATGAAACATTCTCCACTTGAAAAATCTCCCACGCTATAAATGCCCGGATCTCGGAAAACCATGGAAAAGTTCATTAACTCTTGAAGTATAGTTGTGAATAAGAAGTAAACAAACGCAAAGCCTTTGACTGACATCAAATACCAATTGAATGAAGCTCCTCAACAGCTAAACTACATGGCTGTTTAACCCGCTTTTTATTTCAATTACGATATAACTCAATTTGTCTCATAGTATTTCCCCTAAGTGTGATTGCGTTTCGTAATACGTAATTTGGGAAATTCTCTTCGCTGGAAGCTTGCTCCGCGATGGTATAATTAGATATGTCGTTAATTAGACGGTAGCTCCACAAGAGCACTCAGGGGCCGCTTTCGTTTACTTTCGCGCAAGAACTAGGCTCCCACCCCTTCTTTGCCAGCGGCTAAAATTAAATCACTTTAGTTGTATAGGTACTTCAAATTTGACAGACAATGAACAGACTATCATACTCTTTAACAATATTGCAGTGAATAATAACAACACAAATTACTAAATACTAATATAAGATTATTATATTCAACGACGACGCTATAAAATAAAAGCATTTTATAATTTAACATTTAGTGTAATACTCAATATAATATTGATAATATTAAATTATTACAATATGAGTGATGGTGGAAACAGTACCTAAGTTTATTCGCTTTATAGCGAAAACAAACATTGAAAATATTCATGAGCCGTCTATTTTCGACGGTAAGAAAAATAGGCGATATAATTTTACAAGATCACATGGCGTCCCTCGGGGAGCATATAGGAGAAAGCTATTCTGTTAATGGAAGCACAATGGAAAAGAAAACTCAATCAAGCGCACGAGTCACCGTGATTTCTGCGCCTAACTACGAGGGACATATTGTGGGCCGGGACTCGTCATTAGCTGCGAAACGCCGCATTGCCCGCACAGCGGTACGAAATTCCACCAAATAACCTCTGCGTAACTTTTCATATGTAAGCCTGATATAACGCTCGCCATCACTTCCCGCCGCATTTTTTGCTGGTTTATGACAAAATTAGTCCTCTGCTTCCCTAATCTTTATTATTACGTACCGTTTAATTAATAACAAACTGGGGAGGTTTACTTATCTTAAGAGGAAAAATTCTGATCAATGTAATTGCGTTCTATTCGTTTTGTCATTGTTCAGTAAAATTCAATTAATCCTTAAAGGGTCCATTTCTTTTTTTATATTTAAGTAAATGAATGGATAGAATACTTCTTTCTAACAATGTCATTTAAATATTTCTTCGCCTTCGAGTAGGCGTTTATCACATCGGGTGTCGTAAAAGTTTTGATCATTACATGATGTCTTCGTTATATATACATATTTACTCGGAAAGTAATGTCTGCCACAATTAACCAGTACATGTTCGGTGAATTAAAGTAGATATGAACATAAAACTACCATCAGTGAATGCGAGATTATATGGATTATAATAAGTTCCTTTAATAATAATATGTATAGTGCAATCAGCTTAAAGAACAATGCCCATTTTTCTTAGAGACGTCGGCCCAGATGTAGACAGTAAAAAATTATGGTAGTTGTTGTTGCATTAGATAAACGAGTGTTAAACTAGCAGTTTTATATTGATTAGAGGTCCGCCACAACTTTAATTTTATTAAAAAAGTACCTTTATATGGTCAAAAAACATTAGGTATGTACACACGGCGCCAAGTCAAGCTAAACAGTTGCAGTACGATTTTGATGCTTATTCCCTACGCCATACGAACGGTACAAAGGTCAAAGTGTATAGCTTGACGAGTAGCCGTGTGTACATACTTTTACTATGATAGTTAAAATATTTCGTAGTTTTGAGTAGAAAGGAATGTGTTAATCGTTTGGTAAGGGTAGATACACAAAAGAAAAATGCCAAAAGTCGTAAAAGAGATCCAAAAACATAAAAAGCATTCGTAATGCGCACGGGCAAATAACAAACAAAATAAATTGTATATGACATTATTGACATTTACTAAGAGTCAAAAAAGTGTTGCTATATTGCAGTTTTTAAATGATATTGATTAAGCGATATAGATTTTGGGCATAGGTTATCAACTTATCAATCTATAGATTTGGTTCAAAATCGAACTTATTTGTAGTAAATCGCGTATACTTTTATGTGTATACCTTAAATATAGGTACACACATAAAAACTGTTTAAGGACCAAATAAAGATTTGCTAGTCAAAACGGGAAATCGATTAAGAAGTGATAATCGATTTAATATTATTATTTATTTACTGGCAACTTCTGATCTATTACTTTTTGGCTATTTAGATGATAACACATATTTTTAAAATATATATATTGAATAAGTTTCTCGGCACACTTTAAATGATGCCTATAAATTAAGTTATGAATAAAAAGGTTTATTTAACAGCAAATTGAAACTTTATTGTGCTGTTCATGAGTTCCAAACTGGGCCAGAAATGGGCATTGTTCTTGAGACCGAAATTCACAAGGTTAATTGTTAAAAAATAATATTAAATACATATATCATCATCCTCTTAGCGTTATCCCAGTTTCAATCTGGGGTCCGCTTTCTAGTCTAACCGGATTTGGCTGAATATTAGATTTTTCACAGAGCGACTGCCTGTCTGACCTCCGCAACCCAAAGGGATAGCGATATTCCATGGTTTAGACTAGTGTCAGTTAATTTAGAAGGTACTGACACCCTGTAACGAAAGAAAAAGATTGTCAAAGATCTTCATGACAACCGGGACCGACGGCTTAACGTGCTCTCCGAGGCACGGGACAAGCGATAATTAACAATTCAATACGCACATAACTCCGAAAAGTTATTGGTGCGCGTCGTGGATTAGATATCGAACCCGATACCCTCTGCATGGCAGTCTGTTAGTAGGTATATCCACTCGGCTATTGCTGCCTTATTATGAAATATAATATATATATAAATTCTGAACAAATTTGTATAGAAGAATTGGGCCTCAGATATATTCAGTAAAATTTCAAAACTTGATCTAAACAAAAATGCTTCCAATGATTTCTTGTTTCTGTATTGTTTCGGATTTTTATTATTATGGCTATAACTTCTCCTCGCGGACTTATAACAATGACACTAACGTTTATGTAACCAGAGGAAGTCATTCTTATACACATGCGGCAAAATAAAAGGCAAATTTGAGTTGTTACAAAACTCGTAATCCTAAAAACGTCTGTTCCTAATATCTTTTCCGATTTTAAAAGAGCCATCTTTCATTTACGGCGACATTTAGAACAAGAAAATTACAGGCTTCGACACGAAGTTTTGGCAATTTCCGTACTTGGCGACGCTTTTTTTGTGACCCATACTTTGTCGTTAATCTTGCGAACAAAAAGTCGCCAATGCTCGGCGACTCGTTACTGGTAACTGTGTGAGACGACAGATTTAAATTACCGGATTAAATTGACCGGAGACATTTTACTTTTTTGACGAAAGTCTGCTAAGAGCATTAGAAATATTGATAGCTGTAGGCAATTCAAAATTCTCAATTTTGTTTAAAAGCCTTTGCTTTCAAAACGTTTTGTATCAATTATTAAAATAAAATTATCTCCTATGAAGGTTTGAAGAAAGGTATGGCAATACAACTTAATAATGAGTATATAATATATATGAGTATGAATCTGTCGGTATACGAGGTAAGCAGTTAGCACTGTTTACTGATTACCTCTCTGACAGGTATCAATGTATAAGAATAGGCAACAACATAAGTAACGATGTCCCTAACACTAAATTTGGTGTATCCCAAGGCAGTATATTAGGGGCTACTCTGTTCTTGATATATATAAACGACCTTTGCAACCTAAAACTTCAAAATGGTATCATTATGTCATATGCAGACGATACAGCACTTATTTTAACTGCAAAGTCACTTGATGAGGTATTTGAACTGGCTCAACTTTGCTTCAACACCGTCAACACTTGGCTATTAAAAAATTTGCTGACCCTAAATGCATATAAAACAAAGTACATTAATTTTACAATGAAAAATGATAGCAAACACAACTCATATAACTGTTTAGTGGCTCATAACACGTTTTATTCAAACGCTGACACTGCAAGCGCTAGCCCTACTTTTGAAAAAACAGATTATATAAAATATCTAGGTATTACGCTTGATACTAATCATAATTTCCGCAAACATATCGAATCATTGTGTAAAAGAGTACGGAAACTAATTTTCATATTCAAAAATGTACGCGACGTGGTAAACTTTAAATTGTTAAGACAGGTTTACACTGAATTATGTGAATCAATAATCTCATACCTTATGGGGAGGGGCAGCTAAAACGATCCTACTGCCTTTGCAACGAGTCCAAAGAGCTATTTTAAAGGTAGCAACCCTTCGCCCTTTCATTTTTCCCACTTATGAGTTATATCAGTCCACCGGAGTTCTAAATGTGCGCCAATTATTCATTCTACGCATCATACTAAAACAACACACCCTTCTTCCTTATACATCAAGCAAAAGACGGAAAGATCTAGTCTGCATCAAACCTCGAGGTAAACATGTTTATGTAAATAGATTCTTTGCTTTCCTCGGACCTTTCCTATATAATAAATTAAATAAATCCTTAGATTTATATAGCATAAGTTAAAAGCAGTGTCACCTTTTTGTTACAAAACACCTAATGACAATGACCTACTTTGATACAGAGAATTTGCTTACAGTTATAAAATAGAATGTAAGTACACTACACTACTAAGAATTTGCTTACAGTTATAAAATAGAGTGTAACTCTAAGTTACAACAAATCATATTAAGTCTATTTCCTATTACATATTAGCAGTTCATGATTATTTTGTAAAATCATAGCCCTATAATATATTTTTTCTGAAATCCAGGCGTTACAGCCTAGTTCAGGTAAACATTAAAATAGATATATTTACCAAATATAATGTATTACCGTTAGAAATGAATTACATACGCATGAATGTACCTACCACAATTTAACAAAAGCACTTATCACAGACATTATACTTAATCATAAAATTTAATTATTTTTAATGTAATACTTTCCTGTGTAACATGTGACGTTTATTTTATTGAATAAAGTTTATCATATTATATTGTATTATTATTTTATATAAATGTGTCATCTTTACTCCAATTTAAACCCAAGATTATTTTACAACCAAGCTCTCTGTCTCAACGTTTTAGAAAAATTGCCCTCGATGGTAATGAATGCGTTCACTTATTATTATATGTATTCAATAATGTAAAAGACGTATTCACTGGATTTTATATGACTGTTGTAAGGGATCGCTCAGTCTCTCCATTCGAGGATATATTCGACCCAAATTGTCTAAATGCGGACACATTTTCGACGTCTCCCAGAACACTTTTCTTTTTATTGGAATGTATATTTCAGAAATTTCATCGGCACACGCCGGGGCATTCCCGAATTTTATTGCAAATGAAAACATGTTGATATGTTGCATCTCGTAACATTCTTGCTCGTGATGGTATCATAACGCACCCTGAGAACGAAAGTGACTCAACTCAAAATTGTCAATTTTTGGGAATATGCGAAAATGTGTCCGTCGTATTAAGCATTTTCTGTTCATTTTACAATAACACTAAAACATGGTAACAAAAGTTATGAATTTCTGTTGAAATATATTGTTTGACTTAATAGCTTTAGATACATTATATAGTTTTTACAAAAAAATATGATTTTCCCATATAAAATAACGTTTAAAAAAAACTTGGAAAAATAGGTCACTTTAGTATTAGAAGTATTTTTATTTCTACTGACCTTTTTAGGTAAAGGTCTGTTCATTTCTAACATAGCTTTAAAAATATGTTATTTTCTAAAAATAAGTCAGTTTTATTCTTAAGATTTTGTAAATCTTTTTCAAAAAAGCTAAATGAAACAGTGAAGTATGTGTTGAGTGTCATTTAATAAATCACTCCTTAGACATTATAGGAATCAGTAATAATCACACTAAAAAAATAGTATCAAAATCGTGTCATAAAGTGGTAGGAAACCAAACATTTATGTAAGTAATTCTTAAATATTATAACCAAACATAATCAATATCACTCTTCTGTAACACTAATAAAGTATTTACCCAAATCAACAATAATATGCCTATATTAGCACTAACTTATCAGTTTAACATAGTAGTACTAGTACAGTCTTGTAGTTATAGTTCGGTTGTATTACCTAAACAAATTTTAATTAAACTCTGCTTAATACACTAAATCAGACAAACCAAACAATGAGACCTTCTGTTTTCACTGGTTTAGATAACTAATTCTTAAATTTAACGAAACATAACCAATATAAAAATAATTTTTTTATTTAAAGTATTTGAATCAAATCAACAACAGTATTAATAGCATAACTTATCTATCAGTTTACCACAGTAACAGTATTGTGGTTATAATTCAGTTGTACTTAATCAACTTATTAATTGTAATAAAACTCTGCTTATTACACTAATTCAGATTGAGCTTTTTGGTACAGCATACTTCTTTAAAGTTTGTTATTTTAATATCTCTTAATAGGTAAATGTCGTATGTGTCCATGTTCTATTATTATTTTAATTGAAGTTCCTCACAAAGTGTTGTAAAAACTGGCGTAAATACTAGGTATTAAATTTTTTCTGACTAAATCTTTGAGATCCCTTTTTTTATTTTCTTTTAACTCAAGTGCATGCTCATACAGCTGTTTAATTACAATTTCATTGAACCCCATCATTTTTTTACGTTTATTGCGCATGTTGATTTGAGAAAACATCTCATCGGAGTATGATCTTTTAAAATAAAAGTGGAACATCTCCGCTTTGTCAAATTTCAGTACTTTAAGATCATTCCACAGTACTGTTTCTTTATGTAAGTTTTCCTTGAAGTTGTATCCCCACTGCTCTTGAAGTAGTTTGAGATTTAAGAAGAATTCATAATTAACTTCTTTGACTATGAAAGGTTGTCCAGACTTCCGAGCGCTTTTGATCAAGGTAGCAAATTGAACAGGTATGTATATAGGCCCTGCTTTTTCGTTCTTTTTAATTTCCTTTTCAATTAAGCTGTGCACATTATCCGCTTCATTTTGGGCGTGCCCTTTTATAAGATACTTATGGGTTATACTTTCGATGTTATGAAAATAAGCGACAGC
Source organism: Euclidia mi (assembly GCA_944739405.2). NCBI lineage: Eukaryota > Metazoa > Arthropoda > Insecta > Lepidoptera > Erebidae > Euclidia > Euclidia mi. Next base: position 44,659,749 of record OX123189.2, read on the forward strand.
ATATGAATATAGGCTAGCAATAACTTTATTTTTGTTCTGCCCAGTGCAATTGTCAGAGTAAAATGTTACATGTAACTTTTTATCTGCGTTGTTTGCGCTTAGGGTTCGTAAGTAATCGAAAATACATGAACCTATTTCATTGGCTCCCCTTTGTCCCTGGGTCTCGTCCCAAAAATAACAGTAAACGTCTCTGTAAGACTTTTTATCATCTTCTCCATTTTTTTATTCTGTAATTGTGAAATCAAGGCAGTTTATTTTTGAAGAATAGTAAAAATAACTTGGACTGGGACATAACATGACGGACTGTAAATCATTAATAGCGCAAATGTGGGTCTCGTCAATGTTTCGACGGTCCGTCCGTTTTTCTTGGCGACATAGTGCTTTTTCTTCGAGGTGTTTATCATAGTTCGATTTGAGCAGTGTTTTAGTACTTTCAGGAGCAAGTTCATACGCAACACACGTTTCACACCTGTCTTTTTTCGGCTGAAAAAAACTTATATTGAATTCTTTATTAAAAGTATTCAAGTATAACCAATAGTCGCACTGTGGCAGACTTTTTTCTTTTTGATCATTGTTAAAAGCAGTCCAGAGGTCCCTTATAGTTTTACTGTCAGAAATGTACTCTCTATTTGTAGTCGCTCTTAAATAATGGGATTCTACCCTCGGTATCGACTCTATGTGGTTCCTAATGCTTTGGAGCAGTTCAGGGTCTACCCTTTTTTTGTTGTTATGCTTTCCTCTACGCTCAGGCTCTACGATACCATGGCTGTTGGTTTTACTTTTAACAGTTCTTAACTGTCTGTCCGTTATATCCAAAGTGTTTATGAAAAACAATTTGCAAACACGGATCTTTTTGCCAACTAGTGTGAAATAAAAGGCGTTGTTTGGAAGGCGAGGGTTTCGAGCATTTGAGTACCTGTACCTAGGTTGCACTTCCATCATGCAAGATCTAATAAAAGCACGCTGCAGTTCCAAATTTGATAATCCCCAATAGGCTTTGAACAGATTATACCTCTCATCCTCTTTTATATTGTCAAAACATTTAAGTCTGCACTTGCTCGTACATGTTTCTTTCACATGCCTAGCTGGAATGTTTTTTTTTTATTTGGACATAGACCTGTAACTTTTTCCGGAGTTTCGTGACATTTTTGCTTGATTTTGTTTCCAGTTACCAGTTACCAGGGTTCCTTTTACGCTTCCTACTTTTTGAAGGTTCCGGTTGACCCGAAAAATCAGAAGAGGAAGAGCTAGTACTGGAAACACGTCTACTTCTTTGATTGAAATTTACAGCATGGTATGTTGGATCTGAGTCACTGAGATCCACATCACTTTCATTCGAATGTATTTGTGATTGAACGTATGAACGTTGGTTACCTGTTTGAGATCTTAAATTGCTTGTACTAGGGCCCGGAGTAGCTGTATTTTGACATTCATTTGTAACAGAAGTACTTGAAGATGATGAAGTACTGCTACTACTTGAGGATGAAGATGAACTGCTCGTACTGGAACTTCTTGAACGTGGTCGGACAGCAGATATACTTTCCGAGGTTTTTTCAGTAACTTTTGATTCCGTATTTATTTCTTGACAAGCCTTTTCAGGGTCCTGAAACATGAACAATTTAACATTTCATCATAAGATAAAACTTACATTGAAATGACTACCCATGACTTAAATAAAAATTAATAACTTACATTTAAAGGTTTTGTTTTTTTGCTTGGGATGTAATAATCCTGGTCCAGACGTGGAGATGTATTTTCGATAATTGAAGGGCTAGATGGCATGTTTTCTTTGTCGATTTCTAAAGCCTCGTCAGGAATCTGCAAACAAGTACAGTAGAGAATATAGAAAACAAATATAAACATTTTTACAAATAATTATAGTACCTTAGGTACTAATGAAAAACGAATAATAAATAAACAGTTTCCATAATTACCTTATTCTGCTGTCTTTCTTCCACCAATTGAAGAATTAAAGCACTTCTTTTCATTTTTAGTTTTGGGATTGCCGACTCAGTAGGGAACATTAAACACTGAAAAAAGTAATAAATTGCACTATTAATCAATAAGTCTATTGAAAACCAAACATAAAAATGTTAAACAGACTTTCTTTTAAATAGAACAAAATACAGATGAGTACATTTAAAATTATACAGACCTGATTCAAAATTGGTCCATTATTTAGACTCATTTGTTAATAAATAAGTGACCGAATTTGTTATATGTCACCTAATACGCTAATACATACAATGTAAAAGGAACCTAAATCTAAATCGGTCAGTTTATGACTATAAATTGTAACTAAACTTACCTCCGAAATTGACAAACAAACAGACACAAAGCGTAATCGGTCACTACGGTACTAAACTTGTCACGTCTTGTCACGACAACTCACGGTGCAACACTGATTTCGTCACTTTGATTCGGGCGCGGGTGTAGGGAACGGTTGAGTGACAAAGAGACCGAAATTTACCTCTATCCTTTTCTTACTTTTATTGGCCAGTTTTCTAATATAAGTATGATAGAGTATATTTTTTAAGTCATTCTGTATACTTAACTCATTTAACCAAAATTTTGAGATCGGTCACTTTCGTTCTCAGCGTGCGATAACAGAAGACGTGTTTTTTTACAACTTTCAGTAAATATAATATATTCTCCAAGTAAGATTTGCTGTAACTATTATTTTTACTGCGGTGGAAGCATTTCGTTCGCGTTCCATTGCCGCACTAGTCGCCCGTCGAAAGCCAATGAAATTTTTATCAGAGCGATCGAAAATAACTGGTGCTCCGGTTATTGAGTATGAAGTTTTAACTATATTATGTTGCAAAAACCAGTCAAGTGCGAGTCGGACTCGCGCACCGAGGGTACCGTACAAACCTTTAGGTATGTATATATAATTATTTAAAAAAAATATGTGATGTAACTATAAATTTAGGGTTTTCAAAATTTTTCCTATGTGCTATAAAACATTGCTTTATGCCAGATTTCAAGATTCTAGATCGACTGGAGATAACTTTTAGTTTTGACTTGAGCCTTTGATATGAATTTCAATTTTATACCCCTACGGGTGAAGAAAGGTGCTACACCTTTCTTCATGAACCAATGTTTTAAAATTATTAAAAATATTTTAATTATATGTTGTAACTAAAATCGACGGTTTTCGCAAAATTTCCTTTATCTGTGCTATAAGAGTTTGATTCGTGCTAAATTTCAAGATTTTGAGTTCACGGGAATTACACTGTAGGTTTTGATTCCCTTGCGAGTAGTTGCGAGTTTGAGAATATGTTTAAATTGCTGTTTCTGTTGATTGCGTTGACATAGAAGTTTGATTTTATTACAACTTAACGGTGTTATAGACCTGAGTATTTGATCATCATCCTCTTAGCGTTATACCAGTTTCAATCTGGGGTCCGCTTACTAGTCTAACCGGATTTGGCTGAATATTAGCTTTTCCACAGAGCGACTGCCTGTCTGACCTCCGCAACCCGAAGGGATAGCGATATTCCATGGTTTAGACTAGTGTCCGTTGGTTAAGAAGGTACTGACGCTCTGTAACGACTGTCAAAGATCTTCATGACAACCGGGACGGACGGCTTAACATGCTCTCCGAGGCACGGGGCAAGCGATAATTAATATTTCAACAGACCTGAGTACTTATTTGATATGTATTTCAATTTAATAACTACGCGTTCTTGAGGAAAATGTTTTTATTATATTATTATGTAACTAAAAAATTACATTTATGGAATTTTTTCCTTAATATGTGCTATAAAAACTGGCCTTGTACCAAATTTCAAGATTCTAAGTTCATGGGATGGGAAGTACCCTGTAGGTGTCGATTCCCTTGTGAGCTTCGAAAATTTGCGAGAATTTGCGGCATAAACAGCTGTATCTTTTGATTGCGTTGGCTTAGAAGTTTGATTCGGTTACAGCTTAAAGATATTATAGATTTGGGTATTTGATATGAATTTCAATTTAATACCTCTATGCATTCGTAAGGAAAGGGCTAGAATTTTTTTTTTAATTATAATAATATGATATATCAATAAATTTATGGTTTTTGCAATTTTTCATTCATCTGTGCTATAAGACATTGCTTCGTACCAAATTTCAAGATTCTGAGTTCACGGGAAGTACCCTGTAGGTTTTTAATCCCTTGCGAGTAGTTGCGAGAAAATATGCGGCTTAAATTGCTGTTTCTTTTTATTGCCTTGACATAGAAGTTTGATTTTGTTACAACTTCAAGGTATTATAGACTTGAGTATTTGATATGAATTTCAATTTAATAGCTTTACGAGTTCATGAGAAAATGGTACTAACTTTAAAATTATTAAAAATATTTTTATGTTATGATGTAACTAAAAATTTATGGTTTTCTCAGTTTTTCCTTTATGCATGCTATAACACATTGCTTCGTACCAAATTTCAAAATTCTGTGTTTACGGGAAGTACCCTGTAGGTTTTGAGTTTCGACTATTTGCGGAAATTTGCAGCATAAACGGCTGTATCTTTTGATTGCGTTGGCTTAGAAGTTTGATTTTTTCATACCTTCAAGGAACAGTAGATTTAAATATTTGATATAAATTTCAGTTTGATAACTTCACGCGTTTCTGAGAAAAATGGTCTCGACAGACAGACGGACAACAAAGTGATCCTATAAGTTTTTTCATTTCGAGGTACGGAACCTTAAAAAATGTTTCTACCATAACATTAAGTGGTATAAGCTGCCATATCGGAAATTGCTAATATATAACTGGAAAATTTTATGTTTCCGTGGTTTTTATGGACTCATATATTGCTCTTATTCTATACTGAAACAACTTTTACGGCTTTAACGATCATAAGTACGTGTTTTACGATCGCCCACTGAAATCGAACGTTTCATAATAAAAATGATAGTTTGAATTAGTGCCACGGACACCGGGTGTTCGATAGCAACACAATAGTGGCAGTGATGAAGCTATAAATAAAGAATGCAAGCTCGTATTATATTTACAACCATTGAGGTGCACGACTGTCGTAAAAATACAGTTGCAATATAAATATGAAAGTTATCTACAACGACAAGGAGAAGTAGGCAGCTTTATTGTCACTCGTAGGCTGTAAGCAGACATCGATTACATATTTAGTTCTTGATTATAGTACATTGTAAACATTAAAATAGTGTGTATTTTCTAGTGCTATAAACATAATAATGCATTCAACTTGTTTTGTATACACAGTAGTCTGCTATCTGGACACAGCCAGGTGGCGATTATTTGGAAGTCGTTTAATGTACTTTAAATCCACTTTGATCGCTGTAGACCGGACTTAAGCAGGCAGGGACCTCAGGCAAGTCTTTCCCAATGTGACTGCGGTAGAGTGGAGTTAACATTGACACATTTACTGCTGCGCCCTCATGATCCACGTGTACTAAGCAGCCTACATCACAAGATGGCTGAAAACGATCTGAAGAACCAAAAAACATTTACTTTTTTGTACGCAAAGATAAAGAAGTTATCATTATAATTATCACTGCGAAGACTAAACTACTGAAACTGAAATAAAGAATTCGGAAAGCGGTATTCGGTAACTAAGTAAGGATTTTTTAATAATTCATGAATATAAATCATTATAATAATAATTCACTAACTTAAGTAGCGGTAGAAACCTAAGTAGTTGTTTTCTAAAATATATTACAAATAATCGAATGTACTAAAAGCCACTGTAGTATAAGTATTATTTTCAAACTATATAGTAGGTAATCAATGCTGTACCTAATTGCTATAATTGACTTGCTATTTCAACATTTACTTCTTAGTTTTAAAATATATTTATTGTGGAACATAATATTATAACACCAAGCGTAGTCCTTGAATGTGGTTTTAAAAGAAAATTGTTTGATGTGTGTAAAATGATAATATTCCTAGGAAATCACGTCTATTGTATATACGTAGTCTACGTATAAACAATTTTAGTCAAATTGGTCTAAATCTCGACCTATATTTAGTTCATGTGTTGTAATATATATGACGGGGAACCCATACAGTTGCAGTCATCTGGTACACGGTTATTCTCCTCTTGCATCTTGTGGGGATACGAAATAACACCACAGATGGATAGTAAATGTCTTCTTTAATGATTTAAGAATATCACCAATCACAATTATTCACAAACTAATCGGATGGAAACGGATGCCTTTCGTAAGCTCACTCTCGCTTGCATGTGTCGACTCAACCGACCGACTTAGTCGACATCGCCTCTACACTTTGACAAATGACAGGCCAAATGTGCTCACGAATGACATTGACATTGACGTTTCGCGAACTTGACAAGTGACAGGCTGATTATGTCACACGCACTCTCACGAGCGACATCTAGTGCTCAGTTTAGGTAACATCTTGGTATGTACGTTACGTGTTGCGACACGGCCGTCCTGCGCCTTACACGTCCTCGTGTAAGTGTTCATCTAGCATCCCTTAACCAGGGGCATCACTTAGCCAGCGGCATCCCTTAACCAGGGGCATCCCTTAACCAAGGGCATCCCTTAACCAGGGGCATCACTTAACCAGCGGCATCACTTAACCAGCGGCATCCCTTAACCAGGGGCATCCCTTAACCAGGGGCATCCCTTAACCAGGGGCTTCCCTTAACCAGGGGCATCCCTTAACAAGGGGCATCACTTAACCAGCGGCATCCCTTAACCAGGGGCTTACCTTAACCAGGGGCATCCCTTAACCAGGGGCATCACTTAACCAGCGGCATCCCTTAACCAGGGGCATCCCTTAACCAGGGGCATATAAGAGTGACAAGAACTACGAATACAAACCTACTCTATCAACATCGAGTTTCATCAGTCAGGTAATCAGGAACTCAAAGTAAAACTGACATTCCACTATCGCTGTATCTCTCAAGATATTTTTTTTTTCAAACCAAGTAAACCATAACATTTAAGCTCTACATGTGATCATGGCTATGCATAGCCCAGTATCCTCCAGTTACTCTGCTTTCTGCGAACCCCACATGGGAACGCAACTGAAACCCGACCTCCGCCAGGGCTGACTGCAATACCGCCTACTCACGGACTACTAAGTTAGTAGACGCCGATTTCTACCGAGCCACGGCTACACGTCAGCCTCTGGTACGGTTCGATCCGATCATCATGTAAACTTTGTTCTACCTCAATTTCGTCAGTTGTACTTCAGGTCCTGTTGACCTTCAGGCATTTTTCTCAACCTGTAGAGTGCGTACTTACAGTTACGCTTAGAATTAAGGGCTTTGCGATTATAATGATCATCGTAAAGAACTTCTATGACCTCAAATGGGCCTTTAAGATATTTCAAACCAAGTTAACCAAAACATTAAAGCTAAGGTCTTTGGACTCTACATCTTCTATCCAAATTCCTTTAATAAAGTACCTTCACTTTCATTGCCATTTCGGCCAGATATGCTTTAGCTATACCAGTTACCAGGCTTCTCAAATCCACATACAGGCCTCACACAGGCCTCACACAGGCCCCGTGCAACACACGGGCCGCGCTCCACACGCGGGCCGCGCGCCACACGCGGGCCGCGCGCCACACGCGAGCCGCGCGCCACACGCGGGCCGCGCGCCACACGCGGGCCGCGCGCCACACACGGGCCATGCTGGCCACCAAGCAACACTCGCCACCATGCCGCGCCGGCCTCCAGGCCGCGCCAGCAACCATGCCGCGCCAGCCACCATGCCGCGCCGGCCTCCAGGCCGAGCCAGCTACTAGGCCACGCCGGCCACCAGGCCGAGCTAGCCACCAGGATAACCCAAAAAGGAAATTAACTATCACTAACTATAACTAATCTACCATTAGTATTTCAAAGATTCGTCTCATTGTATACCCACTAAATAGAGTATCCGTTCTTTCAGACTAATTCAACGTCCGCACTTCGTAAATTTTAGGCGATTATCAAATTCATTTACAACTTCACAACTGCACAGAACGTAACTCCCGTCCATACTCTCAATGAGCTATGTCAAAACTGGATTTTACCACTGACAAAAACTAAAACCAAATGTGACTAACAAAGTACCCATTTAATGAGAATAAGGTTAAGCATACAATCATCACTAACGATCACTAACCTAGTCCTACCTACAATGACAATTAAAATCTCTGAATCTGATTATCGTAAAGCACTACGATGATAACTCAATCATTTTCTTCTACGTCTGATAATCGAGTTAAACAGCTTCTACTAGAAACACTATCACTCTTAAACGTCCTAAGCATAACTTGGAATTGGCCAGAGAACTCGGGGCACTTGATAAAAATTCCCAGCGTATCACATTAATTTAAAAAATACACAGTAGGTCATTTTCACGCGTAAAATCTTAAAGTTGAATTTAATTTTACTAGTGGTGCCATCTTATAATCAGATTAAGAAACATTTTAATGTGCCATGTTAAAAATTTATGCACACGAAGAAGCAGGTGTAATAATTGCAACATCGAGATCGTCTGTCAAAATCAATTAGGACTGGATTCTGGCTTGTTAAAAGACGCGATATATCAATGCAAAATTTAAAGAAATTCAAGAAACATCTACAGTCACTGTCATTTTCAGACATTTATAGCACCGATGATGCAGAAAAGGCATATGAGTATTTCCTTGAATATTTTCGTTTGTTGTATGACCTCTGCTTCCCTTATAAGCTGGTCACTGTCAGAGCCAATAAAAGGCTGAAGTGGGTTTCACATGGCATCCGTGTTTGTAGTAAAAGACAACGGAATTTATTGTGGAAATACAGGCATAATCGGACTCATGAAAATAAAATTAACTTTAAAAATTATTCTTCGAAATTTCGCAAAATTATAAAATTGACGCAAAAGGCTCAAAATAATTACTTAATAAACACTTCCCGTAATAAATCAAAGGCTTCATGGCAAATTATTAACAATAAAACACCCTGTAACGACCCAATTACTCAGATAAATGTGGAGAATAAGACTATCACGGATCCGATTGAAATTGCAAATGCCTTCAACAATCACTTCATTGACCAAATAAAGAGTAATACTTTAGTATCGAATAAACACACTGGAATAACTAGTAATCCGCACTCTATGTTTATGATGCCAGTATCACCACAAGACATAATGGCCGTTATAAAATCTCTCAAAAATAAGAATAGTTTTGGTTATGATGGAATAGCTACTAGGGTTATAAAATTTGTGTCAGATGATATTGCTTATTTATTTCATCTCAGCCATATTATCAATTTATGCATCTGCTCTGGCGTGTTTCCCAACGCATTAAAAATAAGTATTTTAAACCACTTTTTAAAAAAGATGACAGAGCGAACCTTGATAACTATAGACCAATTGCCTTAATTCCCGAGTTTGCCAAAATCATAGAGAAAATTATATATAATGCACTTTACCAATTTTTAGATAAATACAATATTTTGTGTAAGGAGCAGATGGGATTTAGACAAAATAGGGGTATAAATACCGCTATCTTCGAATTACTTAATGTGATTGCAAAAAATGTAGACAACAGAATACCTACATGTGCCATCTATACCGATATGCGTAAGGCGTTTGATTGTGTCAATCATGAAACTCTGCTACATAAACTTAATATCTACGGTATCCGAGGAAACATACTTAGCCTTCTGAAATCCTACCTTAGTGACCGCAAACAGTATACGGAAATTACTAGGATATCCATTAAAACCAAACGTGAAAATAAATACTTATCTAAAGATAGAGTTATCAAATATGGTGTACCTCAAGGGAGTGTCTTAGGTCCTCTCCTATTCTTGCTCTATATAAATGACTTGCCAAGTAATATCCAGCATCCAATGATATTGTTTGCTGACGATAGCACCGCTATAATTAAATGTACTGACATTAGAGAATATGAAAATGACATAAATCGCGCACATAATGATGTAGTACACTGGCTTGACATTAATAATTTAATAATTAATTTATCAAAAACAAATATAATGCATTTTTATCAACGGACATCTGTAAAACAATTAATAATAGAATATAATGGGCAAGGTATTGATCAAATAAATGTAGCAAAATTTTTAGGAATACTGATAGACAGCCAGCTAACCTGGAAACCTCAAGCGGAAGAAGTATGCAAGAAACTAAGCACTCCCGCTAGTGTTTTGGGGTAACTGTAGCTTAAGGGAACAAGTATTCAAGGCACAGAAGCGCTGCATACGGGCTATGTGTGGTCTGAGAATGACTGAAAGTTGTGTACCTATGTTTAAGTCCCTAAAAGTATTAATATTTTCATCAATGTGTATCTTAGAAGTAGCGGTTTTTGTAAAGGTTCACAAACATTACTTTAGGGCATTAGCTGACTCTAGAAAAGGACCTTTAAGAAGTCAATATAAAAACCTATTGCATGTTGGTGACTATAATACAACTTTGCTTAAGAATAATGTATTTGGTATGGGTCCAGCTATATATAATAAAGTACCTGACACAATTAAAAATAGTACAATTGAAGAATTTAAAACGAAATTAAAGGCACTCTTGCTGGAAAAATGTTATTATTCAATTAATGATTTTTTAACTGATAATTTATAATTCTAATTTAAATTTTATATTGACTAGGTAATTAATTAAATTTTCCTTTGAATTCTTTGATATATTGTTATATTAAATTTATTGACATTGTTAGCAATTTAATTGATTTATTTAATATTTTAAAATGTAATGTGCGTGTACTTGCTGGATTTAAGCTATTTGTTTTGATTATTTTATTTTGATTTTACATATTATTATTATTATATTGTGTTTGCATGCCTAAACTAAGGTAGATTGTACAAGGATTCCTATATTATATTTACCACCTGTATTGTTTGTACCTGCAATCTAAGCAAATAAAATTATTCTATTCTATTCTATTCGTCTGTACAACTCAGAATTACAACGAGTAACAGTGTCACTTTTTACTTAGGCTCTGATTAAGTTTAAACGAAAACCGTTACGTATTATCAACACCACGAGTCGATAAAATAATGGCGCTAGTAATATCTTTCGATTATGGTCAGGTTACACTAACCAACCAACCGCACTTGTTTGGAATAATGCAAGTCGGCCTGTACGCTCACTCTCGTTACTGATACAGTCCATAAAGTAAGACCGAGACAAGATAATCTATTTGCAAGAAAGCATAATATGATCACAAGGGTCGTGAGTGCGAGCCACCCTCGCATGAAGAAAGTAAAAATTATCGCTTTCTTTTTAACCGGCGTATCAAACTCAAAACCTCCATTCGATATCTACGCTATAGCTAGGCCATTGTGGTAGTCAGACAACCATACGCTAGCATTAAAAACGGCAAAGATCAAGTGGTTCCACATTTCAGTGTCTCGTGCAGGAATCGAACCTACAACACTCGGTACGATGTGATGGCGACCTCACCACAACGATTACGACATTTCCAAGGTTAAACGCGTAATGTTTAACAAGTACCGTCACTTACTAAAATTGGCAGTAGGTACCAATAAAGAAATCAGACAAAATACGCTCACCAAGGTTGCAATTGAATGCTCAGCTGATTCACCAACATAGCAGCGTTAGCAGTCTCTATCGCTCGCGCCTTTTTGCGCACTGCATTGCACAATATCATCCCAGGAAACGATACGCATTAGTGCGACCACAAGCGGGGCGCAATGCGGGTCTTGATCTTCAATCACATGTCTGCAGTCGTCACCCAAGCACGTGCATCCATATCTTGTTGCTCAGTATCGAAGTCCGGTAAACAAAGGCCATACGACGATGTAGTAGGTATTTTCATGGCTTGCATCAGCGTCAGAAAATTACGATTTAGTAGTTCCAACAGGCCCAGCAATTTTTCGTTACTAGCGTCTTCATTTTGAACACGTGGGTCGTTGTGGTCCCATCCCAATTCTGATGACGGGGAACCCATACAGTTGCAGTCATCTGGTACACGGTTATTCTCCTCTTGCATCTTGTGGGGATACGAAATAACACCACAGATGGATAGTAAATGTCTTCTTTAATGATTTAAGAATATCACCAATCACAATTATTCACAAACTAATCGGATGGAAACGGATGCCTTTCGTGAGCTCACTCTCGCTTGCACGTGTCGACTCAACTGACCGACTTAATCGACATCGCCTCTGCACTTTGACAAATGACAGGCCGAATGTGCTCACGAATGACATTGACATTGACGTTTCGCGAACTTGACAAGTGACAGGCTGATTATGTCACACGCACTCTCACGAGTGACATCTAGTGCTCAGTTTAGGTAACATCTTGGTATGTACGTTACGCGTTGCGACATATATAATACTACCGCCTGTATTTATTATCTTTGGGTGTTTAGAAGTTATCCCAGACAGGTGGGCATTGTTGCAGAGTGCAGTGGAAACTAATTTACATCATCCACTTGACCAGGGCAACGCAAGAAGTAGTCTGATCACACATGAGGCTGAGTTTCTCAGTGCTAACAATCAAATACAATATACAGTTACCTGGATCTTCACTGGTGTCAGGCCTGGAGCTAGCTAGATAAACACACACAGAACCAATGTGGCCACAAAAGATTGAGTGAGATATCTTTACCAGACTCCACCGCGACGTCTACGTAGGCACGCTGCACGAGGTGCGATTTCACAATTTTCACAAAATGTCTAAAAGTTCAATACAATATCACAAATTTATCAAGGGCTCACTGAAGCCGTGCCAGGCAAATCAAAAGCGGCAGTTTTACATAGGTTTTACAAAATTGACTTGTGGTTTTTCACAGCGAGATCCAACTCAACAAACGTGTGAATTTTTCAAGGAAATGACAATACCAGTTCTTACAAATGTGACTAGTGTAAAAAAATAATTATCAAAGATAACAAATGTTACAAACTGATATTCTCGTTTATCATAGACAATATATCTATTTAAAACATTGGGATCAATGATGTTAACCAAAAAAGTCCAAAAACATGGCGCCGATTAGCACGTTACCTTTAATGGAATTTATTTACATACATTAAAAAGAAATATGTAGAAAAAAGGAGGAAAAAATACAAAGTTCATACCTTTAATTATATTGTTATTTATTTTCAATAAGAAAGGCAAGATCTACCTAATTTCTATAAAAATTTCTGAGACGAAAGTACGAAGGACTCTAAATGAATGAAAAATATGATTTATTTTTATTATTCATAGACTCACGCCTTTTTTTTACACCCACTCTTCGCCATGAATTTTTAGGTCCCACGTAATAGGGGGCGAGCCTATTGCCGTTACCGGGCACATTACCAGACTCCGTGCTGCTACTGAGAATTCGGAAAAACCCAGTAACACTTTTGCCCGACCCGGGAATCGTACCCGGGGCCTCCAATCAGCAGTCGCATACACCATCCACTAAAAATAAAAAATATGATGGGAATGAATAACCCATTAATAAATTAATAAAGCGAATTGCAATCTAGTGCGTAATGTTTATGTCTACATACGCCATCCGAGAGACGGGTTAGTGTTATTATCTATACACATAAATAAAATTGAAGTGTCTGTTTGTAATATTAAAATAACCGCTTTTTACTAAATGCATATGGATGTATACACGGTACATATACCGAAATGACAATTTTTACAATTTTTGTCTGTCTGTCTGTCTGTTTATTCCCGCTAATCTCTGTAATGGCTGGACCGATTTTGATGGTACTTTCACTGGCGGATAGTTGATGTAGCAAGGAGTAACTAAGGCTACAAAGTAACCGGGTACGCGAAGTAGTTCCCTCAGGACGCGGGTGAAACCGCGGGAAACAGCTAGTGCTAATTAAATTTAAAAAAAAATATCTTGCTCTAACTTAAACTTCCGGCAAATTGTAATCCATAAAGGATATTTTTGTTGTCTATACATGTTTCATATACATGTTTGTCTTTCAAGGCTGTGAACGTGTGAAACAGTAAAGTTGATTTCAAAATTCTAAGTATTTTTTAACGATACATAAAAATACAAAGGAGAAATACCAAATACGGCCTGTAGCGGCCAGAAAATTGTGAATAGTTGAAATTAAACACATTATTTTTAAAATTTATACATAATTTTCGTTTCTTGATAGCGCTTCGGTGAAAGATTTTAGTTTTTAAAGATTATTATTTTGAATAGGCTATGGTAATAGCGGATGAATGTCTTATGTTGCCAGCATTAAAAATAAAATGAAGTATGGTAGGCAGAAATTGTTTAAAGGAAATTATATTTTTATTATTATATTAGAAAACAATATCTTTTATTTACTTTATAAATATATTATAAATAAGAAATATATAATTTATTTTATATTCCATAATTATTAATCGGTAAAAATCGTTTTGTATCTATAGTATAAATATTTTTTCAAACCATTTGCAACACATTTTTTATCTGTTATGTCATTGGTGTTGCTACTGCGCATCGTGAATATTTTGCTCTGATTTATTGGTCTTTTCGTACGGTTTTAATTGTAATGTAATTGAATATAATTTCAATAATAATGATCACTACCTTCTACCCATGCTAAGAATATGCAGCGGTGTTTGTGATTGTGGTTAGTTTTTTTGGACGAGTATAGTACGAGGTTCCCTAGTACACAGGTGATTATTCATTTATTATTGGCCTCTCTTTATGTAGTTTTTGTTCTACATGACACAAAGACATAGGGTAAACTATAGTAATGTTGGCAACCCCCCAATGATTGGCACTCTGCTGAATTATCCTGAATATTAGGAAAATCTTATATTATTATGTCACAGAAATACATTCATAAGCAGGATTAACCTATTTTTTATACACAAAACAAATATTTTAATCTTAACTATGAACCATTTTTCTTTAACACCTATTTTAAAAAAAGTTTAGGAAAATTGCCTAAAAAATTAATGAAATGTTTAGGTAAGGTAGTTACTTTCTGAAGCGAAAAAATATATTTTTAATTAATTTTACACAAAAGTACCTATTTATTTGTATCTGTTATCTTCATTAAAGTGTAAAAATTGTTCAACAACATAGTCATTGGCACATTTTAGAATCATATTTTTTTCAGATTTTTGTTTGATTTCCGTCAAATTCGCATACAAACAACTTTAGATTGTATATTTCTTCGCATTTACACCCAATTTACTATGGTACGGTCGTACAGAGATAGCAACCTTTCTCTACAAAGTACCCAAAAATCAGGACAGATATCGCTTAAAACAAAGAACTTAGTATAGACAAAAATATTACGAACAAAATGCTTGTGAAAAACTGAAACAGGGCTCATTTGCTACAATGTATCTAACTATCTAAGAGACAAAATGAGCTACATTAGAAAAATATCCCGAAAGAAAGATATAAAACGTGGTAAATGAACTAAACTTCTCTCCAATATAGACTTATGTTAGAAATATTAGAAGGTTACTTAAATATTCATAAATATACGTAGAATACATGTATAAAGATCCAGATATCAAGTCTTAAGACAGTCTGGGTAGCACCTCCTTAGGCCAACAGTGCCAATGATTGTACCTTTTGGGTACTGCCAATATACCAGGGTGCCAATGATTGTACTTTTCTTAAGAAATAAGTTTGAGCTAATTGTTATGCTAATTAAACGGCTTGATTAAATACGATGTTTTATTTTTATTAATGCCCATGTAAACACAATTCCGACAAAACCATAGAAAATATTATTGAATTTGTATTTTCCTGAGAATTTGTTACTTAGTAGTAGAAACCGCTTAGGGTGCCAATCATTATACTGTTTACCCTACCTTCATTTACATCTAGGTATTATATTTATGTTAAAATTCAATTTTGAGGTATATTTAGTTGTGGAATAATTTCCATTTCCAATATCTCGTATCTTATTTACACCAAAAGTTACAGAGCCATCTAGATGACTAAATGATAACTAAACGATACCTTAACCCGGAAGTAAATATTATTTTAATGTAATGTAAAGTAAATAACCAGTAAAATATTAATTGCATTTGCTTGTAATTAATATTATATAAATTGTGTTACATTTCTGTATTTACATATATTTCTTAACGCAGTATTGGTTGATATCGTCTTTAATAGTTTGATTTAGCTTTGTCGCCCGCCAACACATTTCGGTAATTTAATAACTAATTAAATTGATCAAGATGTATTTCGACGCTTTAGCTAAAGTAACTGGAATTCTATATTGTTTCTTAATTATAAAGATTAATTGAAAGTTCATACATACGATACTTTAATTAACGTAATTAAAAGTATAATGTTTTGATACTGAGTAAGTAAAGTTGATGCGACGGCGGGCGGCCATGACACTTTTCATCGGACTATGGTATAGTGAAAGAAGAATTCAAGAATATAATGCAGTTTTCAGTAAATTTGTGTGGTTTCATTTGTGGATCCTCTGGGGGTGTCCTGATGGTGGTGCCACGGCGCCGAAAGCAGCGGTGGGATCAGCGCCCCCTAAGAGACATCGAGAAATAACATTTGGCGCGAAAGTAATGGATCTCTTGGCTTGGCCCTGTTCGGAGATCGCACGGTGGGAGTTATCGTACGAGCGAGAGCGACTACGTCGGTCACCGGGGTGTGCTGTGGCGCGAACGCTGTTCTGCTTTGAGCTCTACCAGAGGTTGCAGATGCGGGTTGTTGATGCACTGACAGAGGTATTTATCCAGAGCTGATTTGATTAGAGTTTTTGAGAAACATCCTTTAACATTTTATAAATTATGGTGCTGTTTGTTTACATGATTACCTATTGCCCCAGTAAGGATTACCAGATAAACATACAGTAAAAATTAAGTAACTGTTGTTAATCCACGTTTGGTACTTAACAGTGCTACTGTGCATATAGTCATGTTATGCCGTCGACCATGTCGGAAAGTTTCTTTTAGTTATTAGTTTATTACCTACACAAGAAAGAGAAAATAACTTTGTTGTTATGTGGTTCTACTAATGTAATTATTAGTAAAGAACAGTATAACTGCCCTTTTCAAGTTGAAGCTCTGATATAGATCCATTGTATAAATTACCTGATTTGCTTTCAGTTTAAATAAGCTAATTGATGATTGATGCGCTGAATATGCATTCAATTGGTAGTCAATAGGTTATCTCTATGGTAAAACATTAAAACTAATATTTGTAAAGTTACAAAATAGGTTAGGTTATTATTAGGTTATACTATATATTTGTGGACTCTGTACGTGCCTACATGATTTCCTTTTAACATAATGTTGAAATTGTTAATGTCAACTTGGAGCTCAAGTTAAGGTAATATCACAGATTATATGGTAATATAATAACAGACAATGGAACCCAACATAATTACCTATCTAAATATCTGTCGCTTAACTTTATACCTATATAGAATGATTTGTCCCAACAATGATGATAAGTCCTTGCTTAATCCAAACTACTGAAGCTAGAAACAGACAGTAGATTCCTTTATGGACATGGGCACTCACTTAGGTTCTATAATTGTCCACCTCTGAGCATTTCAGGTTGAAAGTCTTAAGACAGATGACTGCTAATCTTTTATAAATACCAAGCCTTTGTGTTATACTTGGTAAATACAATTTATTTTATTTGTGAGTTCATTTGTAAAGTTAGTGGCATCTATATTCAAGATGACGATCAGTGATAAACCAATAAAATTTAGTGCCAACCTTATTGCTTAGCTTTTGTGGGATACAAGACAGTTAGGAATATGATTATTACGATAATGATAAGTGGGTTTAAAGAACATGACGTGAAAATCCATGTCTCTTTTCCCATTTAGCAGTATCTATTCTCAGCAAATAAAAGTAATTGTATGGACTACTCATGCTTTATTTCCAAGTCAGTTATGATTAGAGTCAGTTTGAGTTTATTTATTCAGATAAACAATTATTAATTGTGTATGAATGAATAAGAATTACATTAACATCACATGTTATCAGTTTAAAATAAATATTAACATTATTTAGAAAAATCTCCTTAAATATAATGTCAAATAGATATAAACTCACCACTATATTTACTATACACATTAATAATAAAACAATACATATAATTAAAGTTGAATTACCTAATGAAAGAGTTAATGTGTGGAGAAATCATAAATAAAAACATTTATTTCAGAAAAGAAAGGTTTATTTATATAAATAAATAAAATGTTGAATTCATTATGAAATACCAATATTTGAATGTCTTTATTAACTTTTATATTATGGTTTATTATAGTAAATTCCTTAACTGAGTGGAATCATAAAAATATATAAAAAAGCACTAATCTTGCTCTGAAATACCGGTAGCTTGTAAATTTCTCTTTTATGGCTCAAATTGAGCCAATTGAGCCGCTCAACTGGCAAACAGTTCAACAATATCACAGCTTGCACTGTGCCTTAAAATATTCAATATTGGATTCAACTTGTTCTTACATGAGTAATAATTATGCACTAGTACTTTCGAAGTCCTTGAATCTTCAACATGATTTGAAATCATTACATATTTATGATCATCATCCACAGTCTGACTGTTCACGGCTGACCATAGGCCTCTCCTTGTTCTTGCCATATTGTTTTCCTGTTTGATGTGGATAAAACTTATTTTGAATATATTAAGTTTTAACTGTTTTATCAAAACTAAAAATGGATATCCTGATAACTTTAATATTTGATTATCTAAAATGGCACTGTCAGACAGAACCTGAGAAAATTCAGTGTCTACTGTCTTTTGTATTTTACCTTAGGTGTAAAATATGGCCTCCAACACTATTGTAGCAAAGCTAACTTACAGACCAATGCACAGGTTGAACATGCCTGATATATAGATAAAGCTTAATAGGCCGCACCACTTTGCAAAATTAGAAGTTTATTTCATTTACAGTTACAAAGGTTCATGGAACTAATACTTGGGTGGGAAATGTTGCCCATCACCTGTGTTTTGAGTGTTACAGGTTGAAGATGACATCCTGGCAGATAACCTGGGTCCTGGACTTAGCGTGAAGAGAGGATGGACGAGTGGTCCTTTACTGATTAATATGTATGGATAATGGTGGCCCACCCCTTTGAGGTCGGTGGTTTCGTCTGTGGGCTACGCGCACACATGCCGCATGAGCGCTGTACTAAGCTGGACTCCAGCATTGTTTGCTAACCTTTGTTGCTGATCAACATCAACAACTGACTGAGCAGTCGACCGTATGGGCGTATAATTACTAAACTGTATTTTTATGTAACTATGTTTTATATAAGTTACTGAGTTTTATATAACTGTGCTCTATATAACCTTGTTTTCTATAACTGTGGTTTCTATAAATGTGTTTTATATAAATGTGTTTTATATTAATGTTTTATAGAACTGTGTTTTTGAAACTGATTTTGTGACAGTGTTATTGTATTTGTGTTATTTTTCTGTGCTCTTTTAATTGTGTTATTGTCATTTTGTTGAGGGCTATATCCCAGAATGGGTGATGCCTGTTGTTTGAAGGGCTAGATCCCGTGATGGGTGATGCCGTGTGTTGGCTAGATCCCGTGATGGGTGATGCCGTGTGTTGGCTAGATCCCGTGATGCGTGATGCCGTGTGTTGGCTAGATCCCGTGATGGGTGATGCCGTGTGTTGGCTAGATCCCGTGGTGGGTGATGCCGTGTGTTGGCTAGATCCCGTGATGGGTGATGCCGTTTGTGGGCTAGATCCCTATGTCGGTGATGCCACGAGTTGGCTTAGCCATGGGTGATGCCTGATGTTTTGGTGGCTGAACCCGGGGTGGGGATGCCTGTAGTTTGTAAGGCTAGATCCGAGGTGGATGATGCCTGTAGTTTGGAAGGCAAGACTCGAGATGAGCGATTGCCTGTTACTTATTGTGAGAGACTATTAATGTGAGAATCTGTTTGAGAATTGAACTGTCCCTTGTGGTTCAGTTGTTACCATCTCTGTTTGTTAATTTTATGCAAGCTATAATTTTTAACTTTCGTTATTATGTGTGTGTAAACATGTAATTGCAACTGAGATAACTGTTTGAGAATATTGTACTGTCTGCTGATGATAAAATTGTTTACATTTTGTTTATAAAGTACTTTGTTAAAGCTGCAATACTTGTTTATTGTGATCACTATATTAACTTGGAAGTTTACTGTTTAAATCTAGAGAACTATTGCTGATTTTGTATTGTTTACTGATACCACATTGGTAACTGCCAGTAACTGTCTGCTGATAACAGTTCACTGATAATAACTGTGTGTTGATGTCTAAACTGTTAACTTTTTCGTTTATTCTATACTTTTGTACTAACCTGTAATTCATTTTTGTATTGTCATTGTATGAGGTTGTTATTGTGATAGTAACTTGTTGCTTGCTCTAGCATGAGGTGACTGGATAAGATTATATTGTGATAGTAACTTGGTGCTTGCTCTAGCATGTGACTGGTTAACATTATAACTACACATCTTAAGGACGCACACCAGTAATTTATCAATTACCCACCTGAATGTAGAGTCATAAAAACTTTATAATTTGTAATTTTCAAGCGCAGAGAGCGCGCTTGTTGTCAGTATGGCCGTATGGGCGCAGTGATACGGTTTGTTATATTGTAGAGGCATAAACGTAGAGCAGAGCCATCTAGATGGCTAAATGATAACTAAACGATACCTAAACCCGGAAGTTAATATTATTTTAATGTAATGTTAAGTAAATAACCAGTAAAATATTAATTGCATTTGCTTGTAATTAATATTATATAAATTGTGTTACATTTCTGTATTTACATATATTTCTTAACGCAGTATTGGTTGATATCGTCTTTAATAGTTTTATTTAGCTTTGTCGCCCGCCATCACATTTTGGTAATTTAATAACTAATTAAATTGATCAAGATGTATTTCGACGCTTTAGCTAAAGTAACTGGAATTCTATATTGTTTCTTAATCATAAAGATTAAGTGAAAGTTCATACATACGATACTTTAATTAACGTAATTAAAAGTATAATGTTTTGATACTGAGTAAGTAAAGTTGATGCGACGGCGGGCGGCCATGACACTTTTCATCGGACTATGGTATAGTGAAAGAAGAATTCAAGAATATAATGCAGTTTTCAGTAAATTTGTGTGGTTTCATTTGTGGATCCTCTGGGGGTGTCCTGATGATGGTGCCACGGCGCCGAAATATACCTAGTAACTAAATCCTTCTATTGACTCACAATGTTATTGTAACGCAAATTAGGAGAGGTTTTATGTCAAGTAAAGTTGCGAAAGACTGCCGTGATGATACACTTTTTCTGTGGATAGTTTGAATGACCTTTTTGGGAATTATAGGTTTGAACTTATATTATTCTGAAGAATCTGAGATCTTTATATTACTATCATAATAATAATATTATCATTATATTATGTACTAGCTTTTGCCCGCCGCTTCGCGCGCGTTAAATTCGGGGAAACACAAATCTACTTTCAGTCTCAAGTTGTGTGAAGACACTCCTGATTATTTTAAAGACTTCAGAAACTCTATAGGGTAGGGTAAAAGTAACTTGGTCAGTATCCATGTCATTATCTAGCGTTATCTACCGAAAGCACTCGAAAGGTAATAATATAGGAGGAATAACATCACCTTGCATACAGTCAAATGTCAAAGCCATTTTCTAATACATGTTCAATATAATTATCCCTATAAACCTTTTCGCATTTTTAATATTAGTAGGGAAAATCGTTTCAGCCGTTTAAGCTTATTGTATAATTATGAGTTTACATTTATGCGAACAATGTAATCAACGTGCACAATATGACATTATGTATGACGTGACAGTACTGACAGATATGTGTAGCACATGCGCAGCACTCAATTATTAGCGCATACTTCCAAGAGGTAAATTTGTCCCGTACAGACTTCTACCCTCCCAACAATCCCTCCTAGTTTAATTTTTGCAACTGATCGGGCCTATGTCCGTCTCCATGGTCCAATATATCTCTATATTAAAGGACAATGGCAGATCTCCATACATCAAAATGTCTGAAATTAAATTGAAGCGTACAGTAATAAAAAATATATCAAAAAATTTGGCGTAAGTAACAGAGTCTATAAATGATTCTATTTTCACTCAGGAAAGGTGGAAAAAGAAGATATCGGTGTTTGAATTTTTAGTTAAGAATGAAGAACGCAGGTAAAAGGAAAGTTATAGTATGAAAGTTAAACAATGTAGGTAGGTACGTTTAAATTATCAAATGACATATGTCACATTGACATCAAAACGCGGCAGGCAGTATTTTGTAGCATCTAACTGTCACAGCCAAAGACAAAAGCAGAGCTGCACATTTTAAATCGATTTTATGTGAAATCAATACAACATTAAAACGATGCTGTGATGTTTTTATTTGATTTAAACGTTGTTTTGCTTCAAAAATATTAGCTTATTGATATAATTGGTTCGGCGATACACCGAAACCGAAGGTAGGTTCTAGGCGACTTGGGAGGGAAATGGGCTGTATACAAAGGATAGCGGGTTCTTAGCCGCCTAGGAGATGGATACGGGAATAGGTGATTGTGAGTGGGTATAGGATATTTCAAGGATGGAGGGCACTTACCTTATACAATCTTCTTCGTTTCCGAAGGGCAGTCTCCTGGTTCCTTTGTGATGCAGCTGCTTGTTTTCACTTCACTTCACCGTCACTCCCACTTGCGAGCGGTTTATATATGCGGTAATAATCACATACAGCGATGCGGCGCGATACAATATAGCGGATACGTTCCCAGCGAGCGGAATGTTCTGGACTGTCCTCGCGTCGACGATCGCGGCGACGAATCAGGCGAAAGGCAGTGCCTCTTCCAGGGAGTGGGGTAGAGGGAGACGGAAATATGGTATCGCTCACACTTGTACGTGGAACGATCTATGTTGATGCGATTAGTTATAGATAGAAAGGTAGATGGCGCTACCAATAATGTTGATTAAATATTAAATAACTGCATTTTAAACCAAACCAACTCTATAAAGGTCGATCGTATCGATTACTTATTTAATGATCGATACGGATATAGTACTCACGTCTATTCCTGTCACACCATTGTCTATGGCAACAATCAAATAATAAAGTATTCGTAATCAATTGGAATGCCTTTTATCATCATAAAATACTCCAGCTATAACGAGACAAAGTGAAAATATTAAAAATCGTAGAAAAAAAAACAATTTGTTTTGTTCATATGAAGTTTAAGGTCGCCACAACAAACCCAGACCAAATTCTGCCATTGTTCTTTCAACAAAATCGGTTCAGCCGTTTTAGCGTGAAAACGGGACATACCTACATACATACATACACACTTTCGAATTTATAATATTAGTAGGGATAGGGATTAGTAGGGATTTTAAATGTTCTACTGAAAGTAAGTATATTTAGTTCCAGCCGTTACAAGTAATAATTCTTATAACATTTTATTCTGCCCAATCTTGTGGCTAAATCTGAAGTTCGATCGGAATGTCTGCCCGCATTTATTTACGAAGAATTATCTATCCGAATAGGCGTCGAATTGAGATTTGTAGAATTTTAATAAATCCATCTCATTTTAATATTTTTACGAGTTTGCGGCATATGAAAAATGTATAGCAAAAATTCCCTTGTGCTGTTCGCGTATCTACTAAAGCTATATTGCGTTTACCTAGCGTCTTATAAAATATACGAAAATCAGAACACGGAACGTGTAGAAATGAAATCTAATTTATAATCCGCGTGATATCGTGAACTCCACCTTATTGGAGTGTGGAAATACCTCACGTATTGGAAGTAATGCTGAATAAATATTTATAAAAAATTACATAGAAAAGGTTTATAGGTGAAGCTGCTAGTGAAAGTTAAAGCGTTTTATGGCGAAATACATTTTTCATAAGTTTGTATAAGACATGTTTTATGCCCGCGGTTTTTATTCCGTCAATTTTATGTTCAGTATCGAGCTTAGATAGATTCATATACTTCAAGCTGATTCACTTAAATGTTTTTTTATCTAGGACTAGGTTAGCATGAAATCAATACTTTGTGGAATGTTGATCTGATATCACACATAGTTAAAGTGTAAAAAAAGTGTGCGTCAGGATGGCTGGACCATGAGAGATTTTGGAGGTATGAGTAATACCAAACTTTTGTACCTATTTTATACTATTTGGTACCAGACATCAAAAATTTTGTACCTCGCTAAAGAGGGAAAACTATTACGAGGAAAGTGGCCAGCCATTCTGACTTCAGAATGGCTGGAACAAACCGGTTTCACCTAGTTTTAGGCGTTATAACTAGTTCATCTTTTCGTTAAAATATAGTACCTAATTGGTACCTGAACATATGTTTTTCTTATATTTTTTCGATAAGCCGTAAATAAGTTACACCTACAAGAAGAATTCGCACTTGCCCGGTTTTTCTACCCGACTGCGGCGAAGCCCAAAAGGAGTGTTATTTAACCCAGTAGTGAAAAAATATTGTGAAATTGCATGGAAAATCGAAATACAATCAAAATAGTAACAATTTTATTTTCCCATACAAACTGTTCCTACCACAGAACAGTTAAATATATCCATGGTTCCTACCTATCAAAAATTTTATGCGTGCGTGCCGAAGGGATAGGTAGTAGGTGGGTAGGCAGTGGGTAGGCAGTGGGTAGGCAGTGGGTAGGCAGTGGGTAGGCAGTGGGTAGGCAGTGGGTAGGCAGTGGGTAGGCAGTGGGTAGGCAGTGGGTAGGCAGTGGGTAGGCAGTGGGTAGGCAGTGGGTAGGCAGTGGGTAGGCAGTGGGTAGGCAGTGGGAAGGCAGTGGGTAGGCAGTGGGTAGGCAGGAGGTAGGCAGGCGGTAGGCAGGCGGTAGGTAGGTAGTAGGTAGATTATCGAAAATAAATCATAACACACATAAATAAGTGGAGATACCAACAGACTGCCATGCAGAGGGTATCGGGTTCGAATCCACGGCGCGCACCAATGAATTTTCGGAGTTATGTGCGTATTGAATTGTTAATTGCCTCCGTGGTCCAGTGGATAGTGTATGTGACTGCAGATCGGAGGTCCCGGATTCGATTCCCGGGTCAGGCAAAATTGTTACTGAGTTTTTCCAAGTTCTCAGTAGCAGCACGAAGTCTGGTGATGTGCCCGGTAGTGGCAATAGGCTCGCCCCCTATTATGTGGGACCTAAAAATTCATGGCGAAATGTGGGTGTAATGTTACACCTCTGTCTACCCCTTCGGGGATACACGCGTGAGTAGATGATTGATGATGAAATGATGAATTGTCAATTATCGCTTGTCCCGTACCTCGGAAAACATGTTAAGCTGTCGGTTCCGGTTGTCATGAAGATCTTTGACAATCGTTACAGGGCGTCAGTACCTTCTACAAAAACTGACACTAGTCTAACCTATGGAATATCGCTATGCCTTCGGGTTGCGGAGGTCAGACAGGCAGTCGCTCTGTGGAAAAGCTAATATTCAGCCAAATCCGGTTCGACTAGGAAGCGGACCCTAGATTGAAACTGGGATAACGCTAAGAGAATGATGATCGCTTTAAAAATAAGTAATTAAATTAAAATAAAACAAGTATTTAACTGCCAACTACTACTACCTACCACCTACATAGTCGTCAAGTTTTCTTAAATGTAATTTCAATTTCTGAACGCACGCATAAAATGTTTGATAGGTAGGAACAGTGTGTATGGGAAAATAAAATTGTTACTATTTTGATTGTATTTCGATTTTCCATGCAATTTCACAATATTTTTTCACTACTGGCTTAAATAACACTCCTTTTGGGCTTCGCCGCAGTCGGGTAGAAAAACCGGGCAAGTGCGAATTCTTCTTGTAGGTGTAACTTATTTACGGCTTATCGAAAAAATATAAGAAAAACATATGTTCAGGTACCAATTAGGTACTATATTTTAACGAAAAGATGAACTAGTTATAACGCCTACAACTAGGTGAAACCGGTTTGGTCCAGCCATTCTGAAGTCAGAATGGCTGGCCACTTTCCTCGTAATAGTTTTCCCTCTTTAGCGAGGTACAAAATTTTTGATGTCTGGTACCAAATAGTATAAAATAGGTACAAAAGTTTGGTATTGCTCATACCTCCAAAATCTCTCATGGTCCAGCCATCCTGACGCACACTAAAAAAAGTCTGTCTTCTGTCTGTCTGTCCCTGTGTATGCTTAAATCTTTAAAACTACTTACGCAACGGATTTTGATGCGTTTTTTTAATAGATAGAGTGATTCTAGCGGAAGGTTTATTTATATGTATAATTTTGCACCCGTGCGAAGTCAGGGCGGGTCGGTAGTTAATAATAAATCCACCCAAAGTAAAGTATAATCAACAAAAATATGGCAAGGTATCTGATAATTATACACTTGTAACGATAGTAAAGTCTCTAACTGAAGTTGTTGGTTTCTTAATGTGCTTAAAATAGCTGTCATCCTAAGTGTGTATAATATTGTACTTCAAGGTAATTATAGGATATTTTACACTCATATATTTCATACTATGAGCGGCGATAGCTTAGTGGTATACGTAACGTACTGCCGAGACGATGGTCTCCGGTTCGAACCCCAGGTATGCCGAGCACACACCTCTGTCTTTTCGAAGTTATTTGTGCATTAAAAATGATAATTATCGCTCGCTTAATAATTTGCCTGATCAATAGACTCGCCCCCTATTACATTGGTACCGACACATAACTGATGAAGTGTGGGTGTGTAATACACCTCTGCATACCCCTTCGGGGATAAAAGGCGGAAGTTATATTATATTTCATTCTAGAAGTAGGTAGCAAAAACAGATTCTGTCAATAGGTACTTAATGATCTTTTGCTTTCTCTGGTATTGCGATCCGTGTCGTAGACCGTAGGGTCATCCATGTATGTGTGAAGCAATTCTTTTATGAGGTGTTATATATTATATTATTATAGGTAGATGAAATGTGGCGTCATGTACACTCATACATTCGGTTTATCATTCATTTTGGATTAAAGTGTAATTAAACTTACCGCAATCTTATCGAAAGTTGAATTAACTTTCTTCTTGATTTTTCCAATTTCCTTCTCACAAGTAAGTCTTGAGAAGTAAAATTATATTCTCTCACTACTCTGAATCAAAGTTATCAGTGTGTAATCTGAATTGCTGCCTAATTATTGTGATGATATAACAATGTTCAACGTGATGTTTCAATTTATATAACAATGGACAAAAACTATTTATACTTATAATACAGCAATAACATTATTATACACTAGCTGTTACCCACCGTTAAACTCGCTTTATTTTCGGTATCTCAAAATATCTACAGCCAATGTAGCACTCCAAAGTCCACTATCTTCCTATGAAAGACCCATAAACATCGGTTCAAAAATATCAGAGATTACAGCGGACAAACAGAAAAGCAGACAGAAAGACAGACCGTCATACAGACAGACTGATAGACAGACCGACAGACAGACCCACAAGTAACGCGACCGACAGACCGAAGTCAGACTGACGGACAGACTGTCATACGGGTTTTTTATGAAGTTGTTTTCGCAACTTTTTTTTTTATTTTTTTTGATGTCGGGTTAGAAAACCCTCATGGAGTCCCTCCACCCTGCTGGAGGGGAAGGACGAAGGGGACTGTCAGACTCTTACTGACTAAAAACCAACCTGTGCTCCTCATGTACCCAGGTGTCGGAGGGTAGGATTTCACCGAAGCATTCCTCGCTACCCTCCGACGGGTATTGGCCCGCCAGATGGTCAGGCGGGCCCCGAACGAAACCCCCTTGGCGGCGGTTGAAGGTGTTGGGCTCCGCCGCCAAAACACCCAGCGGCCGCAGAGGATAGGGAGGACGGCAACGCAACACCGCATCTCCTCTTCCTCTGCGGCCCCACCGCGACGCATCGAATGGTGCGCCCCCATTTGGTCGCGGGAGATAGGGCACGCGGCAACGCAACACCGACACGGCTCTCCTCCCGCGACCGCACCCGACTGCGAGGGACAGACAGAACTGTCCCCCGCACCCGCACCTTGGGACGCATCCTACGCAGGTAACGCAGGCCTCACGCGCAAGCCCACGTGGAGCGTCCCCTCCCGGGATCCCACTTAGCTTCACACTTAGAGTGTTGTACCTCAAACCAACGGTTACTGAGTCCCCCCACCACGACAAGGTGGAGATCCCACGGAGGACTTGGTATCGTGTAACGAACTAAAACATTGTTATTTTGAAATCACAATTATAAATAATAAAATTATGATAATAATTAAAAACACAGTGTACCTACCGATGCACTTAATCTAACACGGAACATTAAAATTTTTAAGACGTACATATTCAAATTAAGAATAGTATGTTATAATATTACACCTCTGCCTGCCCCTTCGGGGATAAAGGTGCGACGCTATAAAAAAAATTATAACAACTACATAACACACACCACATTGGTGTTTGTGATGTCGCATGGCCAGACTTCGTCACCAGCAAATGAAGTCAAATTATGATTGAGATTAGATATGCTGAGAAGTCAGAACACTTCAGAACTTGAAAACAATTTTCGCACGTTCCATAGATAAAGACCAAACTATATTACTATCATTGGACATAAAGACATAGTTCTCGGTAAGTACTTCACGAAATCCCTTCTTGCGTGCACTTTGATATAAACTCGGAGAAATTTCGCGCTTCATACGAGCGTAAAGGAAATATTTCTTTTGCTCTGCGATCCAGTAAAGCTTCTGATCCCTTTTATGAGCTCCTATGTTGCTTATGACTGAGCCATGAATGTCGTACGGTGACGTGAGTTTACTTGGCACATTAATGAATAGACGCCAGGTAAAAGGAACTATTGTTTTAGTTCTCCCCACAAACGCCTGGCTGTTTTTTCCCTGAAAACAAAGTGTAACTAGGAGTCAATTAGCAGCGGCGGCGTGTCTATTAATGCCAGACGTGTACAGATGTATTAAAACAGAATTAGTATAGTTATTACTGCAGGGGTACATTGCTATATATCAAATGTCAGAACGATAATCATTTTGTCGCAGTGCTGTTGATTGCCAGCGGTTATATATATTTTGTTTTCTACGGATTGATTTAGCACTAGTGGTACTAGTCTATCGTCGTTCAAGTAGTTTTAAGCTGCTTCAGTCACAAGTTGACTGCGGACAATAGTATTAAATTTTCTATTGTGTGCGCTGCACGGCCGGCGCTGAAAGTTGTACCTACATAGATATTACTGCCAGCATTTAGCGCATTACTTGTTCGGGACAAGTGCAGCCTTGATTTATTATGCTTAAAAATACTTTATTGCAAAACGACGTTACCTTTACCCCTGTCTAATATGCTTCTTCTTGTTATTGTTACAGCATACCTTCGTTCATAAATTGTCTGTAATTAATGTGCGTGGCAAAGACTTTGTGTTTCTGATTATACATGCTACCTACATATTTATTTACCTGTGTATTAGCATAGGACCGAAATAAGCCTTACCGATGACAATAAGCTTACCATATATCACGTGGGACACAATTATGAATAGACACTGTACGCAATTTAAATATTGGTGCTTAATAAGTTTATATAACTTTTAATGAAACTCGAAACTATCTCTTAAGCCGCGTACAGATTTGTGAAAAGTAGCATGCAATGTAACATGAAAAGCCGTATACAGACTTTGCGAGGCATGCGCTGTGCGCCGTGCGCAGCGCATGCCTCGCAAGGTGTGTACCTTTACATTCGTGGCGAGGCATGTGCTACGCACGTGCGAGGGCGAGCCAACGAATGTCGGCAAATGTTACAAGATCAAAGTGCCTCAGTGCGAGCATTACATTAGTTGTGGACGGTGCCGCGCATGCACGTTCGAGGTGTGCGCCGCGTACAATATCCACGTACGCCTCGACTGCGAAAATGAAACTGCGTTTGTTCGGGCCAAACAGCGCGCAGCGCATGCTCGGGCCGATCCAACCCACACAGCAGCAGTCAAGATGGCACCTTTGCATCGCGTGCGCGTATCCGCTGCTGCTTTTATAATATATTTTATTTTCTCGAGATTTTTCCTTCTATAAGATCCTAGAAGATATTTTTTTTTTCAGCTCAGCGACGGTTACATTACTTCATTCGCAATGAAATGCCATATGTCTTCTCTTTTGTTTTTATTATAATAATAATGATGTTTTGGATAATCGGTTATTTTCGTATAATTCAAATTTTTCGTTCATAATGCGTGCAAACATCACAGCGATGCGGACACAACCGTCCAAACGCAACGCACTGCTCGCAATGAGCCGGCGCACATGCGCGGCTCGCACGCGCGCGTCTGTGCGTAGCACATGCCTCGCAGCAAACATGAAGACAGACAAACGAGGCGTTTGCTTCGTACGCGATGGCTCGACCCGAGCATATGTTGGTATAATTTTTCAACACGCACGCCTCAAACAGAGGCATTCGTTGTGCGCCGTTCGTAGCGCATGCCTCGCAAAGTCTGTATCCACCTAAAGAAGCATTTCATAGGTGTGGACGCAGGGCGCGAACGAACCGAGCATGACGTGTTCGCATCTGTTTCCAGCATGCGCGCGGCGAACATAGCTCAGTCTGTCGAGAACACGCGAAGAGAATGTATTGTGAGGACCAGTTGGCTACGTTGATTGTTCGTGCTTCAAGATATATTTTGTGAATTTCACAAAATTTGTCTTGTTCTGTACAACTCAATTAACTGCATAACTTTTTCTTCACTCCATGATTCAACTGTAGTCTGTACAACATAGCTACTGCAGAGCTATGTTTTCTACCATGGTTCGCGCGCGTTCCGCAGTACAAACACACACAACCCGTCCACACTGACGCTCCGTGCACAATGCGCGCCCCTTTGTGTTCGGCGAAAAAACCGACAAATGGCGGATCGCGGCGCGCACGAGTTGTAATGCTCTGTTCGCGCGCGTAGTGTGCGCGGTGCGTGCGCGCAAGCCGTCCACACTATGGGAATTCTGTTACATTGCATGATACATGTAACATTTTGTAAGTCTGTACCCGGCTTAAAATATACAATTGAACTACAAACTCAATATCATAAACCAACACGTATAAGCCTGGATAAAGTTACCGAAGAGAGTGGAAGAAATGTCGAACGCGCTGCTATTAGATAATCTTTCATTTAACAAAGAAAAATACCGAACATAAAAGTTATGAATAAAATATATGGCGCCTACACAAACTACAATACCCACCAAACGAGCATACATAAAACGGCGCCGGATTTCGTTTCAAAATATAATATCGAAAGTAAGAAAGTAACACTTAGTTTCTAAAACAATGTACTGCAGAATGGGAAAGCATTTTATTAGTATTTTTGGCTTTTCACATAAGAAATCTATTTTGGGTATGTTCCATTTATCAAGGGTGACGGGTAGAAAAAAATGATGGGATTGTTTTTAAGAATTTATCATTGAAAAACACGAGTAATTTTGCTGATGGAATTGACCCGCGAAGATAAATAAAGGGAGGTGTCAATGCTGACAATTGGTATCGCACCACGCGTTATTGTATAGCCGGCTTTGATTCCTTTCGTATGGGAAAGTAAAAGGTGTTATAAATGCGTAGCAGCTACAACATAGTGGAATTGTTTTAGTAATTGTTTACTATGTTATTACGTTATGTTCTTATTACTTGAATGGTATTGAAAATTTTAAAAATGTGTTTATAGCTTAGTGCGTTTGAGCCTTATGTTTATCTACATATTTAAATATTTGTCAACTTAAACTTAATTTATGGGGCTTTTGTAGGAGATGAAGAAATTTTGTTAATCCTTGTTAATGGTTAAACATTTTGTAATTTCTTACAAATCTAACTGGTTTATATGTAAGTATGTATCTACTTTTAAAACAAATAACACTTTAAAATATAGGGAAGCATCCACAAATTACATTGATTTTACCCATTAGCATTTAGACTCTAAATCACGTCAATCTGGCATTCACGTCGCAAAACGTCTCGACGCATTGGCTAAGGCACTTTGCCTTAGCCAATGCGGCAATTTGAAAAAGCATGTCGTATTTTCCACGACGAGGTTGTGATAATTTAAATCAGGAATAAATAACAGCTTTTATGGGATTTTACATCGAGGTGTCTCGTATGCCTTTTTCTCTATATCATCACAGATAAATATTATATCTTCTGATATCATTTTTATCATCAGCTTTCTGAAGTCCAGTGCTGGACACAAATCTCTTCCTTATCAATATGGATGATAGTCACCTATTTAGACAAAGGATATCTATAAAGATTTTTTTAGAACGTTGAAATACGGTATTGGTGCTCCATGTTTTTGACGGAACCACTTTGTAAGGGTCAAATATGATAAATGTTTAGTAAATGGTATAAAAACACACTCGATAGAAGGGTTGTTTTGTTCTGTATTTTTAAGCCGATTTATGTAGAAAGTGCTTTTACAATTTTTTGAAGGACCACTAAACCGGTCGACTAGTTGTCGATATGTTATTTATAATAATAATAATAATAACTGTTTATTTCGGATATCATCCATAGTTTGTTAGTAACATTGTCTTAACCTAGTGTTAGTAAAGTACAAATAATAAATCAAATTAGGCATATCATTTTTTATTATAGATAGGTCTGGCGTGTAGGCCCATCCAGCGCCGATACAACACTGAGTCCCGTCGTTCGGCACACGCGGCCAGGATGGCGTTGGGGCTGCCGTGTACCCGTGCCATCATACTAGCACAACGCTTTCTCATTATCGCGTGGAAGCCGTCCACGTGCGCCAGTGCGAACATGCCGCTCGCACTACAGTACCGTGGAAGCCCCAACAACACCCTGAACGCGTTGTTATACTGGACGCGCAGGGCGTCATACGTCCCCCGCGTGTAGCTGACCCACGAACTACACGTGAAGAAAGTCTGGCAGAAAGCCCTAAACAGCGTTATCTTTACTTGCTCGGTGCAGCGTGAAAATCTACGGGCCAGCATATTACAGCGGACAGACAACGCCCTGCGTACCCTGTCTACATCCATATTGTCCCTGAGGTCCTCGGTGACCCAGTGGCCCAGATGTTTAAAATGTTAAACCCTTTTTAACGGTGTACTGCAAAGAGAGACCGGTGGTACCGAAGAATACGTCTTTTTAGGTGCTGTATAAATCATGAACTCACTTTTCTTCACATTATATCTGAGCCCTTGAGTCAAAGCGTACTGTTCACATATGTTTATTAACTTTCGCAATGCACTGATGGAAGGGCTGAGCAGCACCATATCATCGGCGTAACTAATATTGTTAACGCAAATTCCGTCTATATGACATCCGATCCTAGTGCCGCTCAGCATTTCAATCAGACTGTTCATAGAAAAATTAAACAATTTCGGTGAGGTCAACCCTCCCTGCCGTACACCACACTTTAAACCATACATATTGGATTCAGTATTACCCCACCTAACAGTATTTTTCTGATGACCATACCAGTACTCAAACAAGGATACAATTTCAGGTGGTAAGCTGGTCTGTCGCATTTTTGCCCACAGGAGGTCATAGGACACTAGATCGAATGCTCTAGACAAGTCTAGGAAACATGCATACACAGGGGTTTTACGCTTGGTGTAGTACTGCACAGTCTGCTTGAGGCACAGTATAGCACTTTCAGTGGATAGGCCAGGTCTAAAGCCGAACTGGCCGTCGTGCAGTTTTAGTTTTTTTGTAAGGAGGCCGTCAAGCAGACTATCCAGCACCTTAGCCACAACAGTGGCCAGGGAGATAGGCCTGTAGTTTGATTTGTCCGAGACGTCACCGGTCCTGTTCTTTACAATAGGGACAACGATAGTATACATAAGCTCCTCAGGCAGGTATGAGTGACTTACACATAAATTAAAGAGTATGGCAAGTGTCCTGCACAAGTGAATCCCAGCATGTTGAAGGTGTTCGATGCTGAGGCCATCATAGCCTGGAGACTTGCCTCTTTTTATACATTTAATAACTTGGGCTGCCTCTAATGCAGTAAATATTACCTTACGATCTCCAGCTGTGGCCTCAGCACTAGACACCGGCAACGACCCAGGCTGACCCGGGCCAAGCAGAGGATCAACACTAAAATGCTCCTGAAATAATTTCGCAATGCTATCTGGTTCATGTACACCACCAACACATACGGGTCGGCTCGGCTTTAGATTCAACTTATTTGTTGTTTCCAAAACTTTGAAAAGTTATTACTGCAGTGGTGCTGTGCTATTATGTCGATTTTAATTTGTTGTTGGTTATTTTGACACCATTTCAATCTTAACTTAAAAAATCGCCTTGTCTCAGTAATTTCAATATAAGGCGGTCCAGATCTAGGTGACCCGTGCCATAACAAGTTAAGATAAGCCTGCCGAGCCTTCCCGTGAGCCTCCCTCACGTGTCTGTTCCAACCTACTATGTTTTTACCCCTTCTGGGATTCGAAGCTATACATGAATATTCCGCGCCTTCAGACAATATACATACTATATCTTTATACATTTTGTATTATGTAGTAGTATTATTTATGTAGGGGCCACAAAATACTTATGTTGATGATTCCCAATTTAATATAAATATTTGGATAAGAATTTTGAAATGCTTTAAGAGTCACTCTAAAATTATCTGATAATAATAAATAGTCCATAGGGTTCCCACCAAGAACTTAGGGTCCCAAGCCAACCTCACCTGTAAGTGGTGCACCTGCCGATCAACGGACGAGGCTCTGGCAAACAAAATGTCACAATAAGCGACAATAGGCTCGCCACCTATTACGTGGGATCAAAACACTGGCCAAAAGTGGGCGTTTAATATGCCTCTGCCTACCCCTTCGGGGAAACAGGCGTGAGTCTATGTATGTATGTAATAAATAGTCCAGGTATGAGTGTGGTTTAGTACAGGTGTTATGAAAAGTTAGTTATAACACTAAGCTTTAATTACATCCAGAAATAGGAAATAAATAAAATTGTACAGTTTTATACTTTGCATAGTCTACAGTAATTGTACTACGGTAGCAATGTTTGTTGAAGAAATTATTATATTAATTATTATACCCTTGAGCCCGCAGACGGGGTAAACTTTCTTCTTCGTATACCCTTTGCGCCCTGATAAGGCTCTCACCACTCAAAATGTAGCTTTGCACCATTTCATAGTACTCGCGGCTAGAATACATTGTAGGCTAGGGCGCCGGGCGCCGTCTCGCGTCGACACTGCACAGATCAATGCGGAAGTGTTTCGCACTAACACCTCGCGATGCGCAAGCGCGGCCGACTGGTGAATTTAATTTCGTTTCCTGACCACACCCCTTCCCACTACCCCCGCGGCTCACGCACTTCTCCTTGCTCATTGAAGTTTATTACGCGACTACTATGTGTTTACGTAACACTTAGTGACCACGCTGGATTGATATTTACATAAGAAAAATTATTTCGATAAGTAAATTTTACCTACTGATTTTTTTTCAGAAATGTGATCTATAAGTGATACCTAAGGCCTAAAAAAATTTTTCGCATAGCTTATAAAATCACGGTGTATATATAGATTATCGGCTACTTGGAATCCAGTCATCAGCAAATTTAAACACCGCCGCAGTGATAAATGTCAACAGTGTGTAGACGTCATTAGTGTAGTGTGTCGGAGTACCGACCGCGACAGTGCGAACTTAAATAAAGACCAAGTGAGGGTAGGTGCCGAAACCCGCACTTCCAAAAGACGGCGCTGAACTCTCATCAGTCTCTCCGCGACCACGCTCGGTGCAAGACGAGCGAAACGTCGGAAACAAATAGGTATTTAAAAATACCTTAAATAAATTAATTGTACACGATTAAGACCCGCTAATTTATTTTGTATGACATACGCTATTGCTTACTATGACTTTTTATTTTGTAATGAAACTGTTTTCCTGTATGTGATTTTGTCATGTCAGTGGAGCAAGTCAAAACAAAAATGTTAAATTGTTAAAGTAAGTGCTTTGTTTACTCATAAATCGTATAACAACATTTTTGCATAACAGATGCAAAAGCTACATCAATTTGCTAGAAACGCAATTTCAATACTTACAATATCATCCAAGTAATAAAGAATATATCATCCTAAAAATACTAAGCAGTTAAACCGCCGAATCATAAGTATATTGCTTTAATACTACAATGACTACAACAATTCCACAAATCCACACACGATCTAGCTACGCATTTAAAACACCTTTTACTTACCCATACCAATGAATGGAATCAAAGCCGGCTACACAATAACGCGTGGTGCGATACCAAATGTCAGCATTGACACCTCCCTTTATTTATCTTCACGGGTCAATTCCATCAGCAAAATTACTCCTGCTTTTCAGTGACAAATTCTCAGAAACAATCTCATCAATTTGTTTTATCTGTCACACTTGATAAATAGAACATACCCAGAAATGGATTTCTTATGTTAAAAGCCAAAAATACTTATAAAATGCTTCCCCGTTCGGAAGTACATTGTTTTAGAAAATAAGTATTACAAATTTCTTACTTTCATTATATTTTTAAACGAAATCCGGCGCCATGTTTTATGTATGCTCGTTTGGTGGGTATTGTAGTTTGTGTAGGCGCCATATATTTTATTCATAACGTTTATGTTCGGTAGTTTTCTTTGTTAAATTAAAGATTATCTAATAGCAGCGCGTTCGACATTTCTTCCACTCTCTTCGGTAACTTTATCCAGGCTTATACGTGTTAGTTTATGATATTGAGTTTGTAGTTCAATGGTATATTTTTGTTATACCTACTATGAGTTTAGAGATTAAACTATTTTGTACTACAAGCTTTTGGTTTCACCAAAGGTTATATAAACTTACTAGAGGACGCCAGCAGCTACGCCTGCATTTTTTTTAATTTACCCGTTTTGGCCGATCCCGTGTGAATTTCGGGAAATCCCTTCTTAGTGCACCCCTACGGTCCCGAAGGAACATACATGCCAAATTTCAGCTTCCTGCGCCCAATAGTTTCGGCTGTAGTGTGTCTGTCAGTCAGTCAGTAACGCAAGGATTTTATATATTAAGATTAAGCACCAATATTTTAATTGTGTACATTATCTAATAATTGTGTCCCACGTGATATATGGTGAGCCTATATTGTAATCGATAAGGCTTATTTCAGTCCTATGCTGATACGCACGTAAATATTTAGCATATACAATCAGAAATCCAAAGTCTTTGCCACGCACATTAATTAAAGACAATTTATGAACGGAGGTATGCTGTAATAATAATAAGAAGAAGCATATTAGACAGGAGTAAAGGTTACGTCGTTTTGTAACACAGTATTTTTAAGGATAATAAATCGAGACTACAATAGTCCCCAACAAGTAATGCGCTAGATGCTGGCAGTGATATCTATGTAGGTATAACTTTAAGCGCTGTGTAGCGGACACAATAGAAAATGTAATACTATTGTCCGCAGTCAACTTGTGACTGAAGCAGCATATAACAATTTGAACGACTATAGACTAGTGTTGAATCAATCCGTAGAAACCAAAATACATATAACCGCTGGCAATCAACAGCACTGCGACAAATCAGAGTTATATTGTCGTTTTATATCTATAGCAACGTACCCGAGTAGTTATAGTCATACGAATTCTGTTTTAATACATATGTCACGGTAATATAATCTAACAGTATTGTAACTCGGCCGTCTTCGTGAGTTATATACCTACCAGACGCGCCGCATGCGAGCTGCGGCACGGTAGCGGCTGCGGGTACTGTAGGCACAGTCCGCCCAGCATACCTCCGTTCATAAATTGTCTTTAATTAATGTGCGTGGCAAAGACTGGATTTCTGATTGTATATGC
Source organism: Euclidia mi (assembly GCA_944739405.2). Lineage (NCBI taxonomy): Eukaryota > Metazoa > Arthropoda > Insecta > Lepidoptera > Erebidae > Euclidia > Euclidia mi. Next base: position 44,697,480 of record OX123189.2, read on the forward strand.
TAAATATTTACGTGCGTATCAGCATAGGACCGAAATATGCCATATCGACGACAATATAGGCTCACCATATATCACGTGGGACACAATTATTAATAGACAATGTACCTACACAATTAAAATATTGGTGCTTAATAAGTTTATATAACCTTTAGTGAAACCAAAAGCTTGAAGTACAAAATAGTTTAATCTCTAAACTCATAGTATAACAAAAATATACCATTGAACTACAAACTCAATACCACAAACTAATACGTATAAGCCTGGATGAAGTTACCGAAGAGAGTGGAAGAGATGTCGAACGCGCTGCTATTAGATAATCTTTCATTTAACAAAGAAAAATACCGAACATAAAAGTTATGAATAAAATATATGGCGCCTACACAAACTTCAATACCCACCATACGAGCATACATAAAACATAGCGCCGGATTTCGTTTCAAAATATAATATCGAAAGTAAGAAGTTAGAAATACTTATTTTCTAAAACAATGTACTTCTAAACGGGGAGGCATTTTATAAGTATTTTTGGCTTTCAACATGAGAAATCCATTTATGGGTTTGTTCTATTTATCAAGTGTCAGCGATAGAACAAATTGATGAGATTGTTTCTGAGAATTTATCATTGAAAACACGAGTAATTTTCCTGATGGAATTGACCCGCGAAGATAAATAAAGGGAGGTGTCAATGCTGACAATAAAATTGGTATCGCACCACGCGTTATTGTATAGCAGGCTTTGATTCCTTTCGTATGGGTAAGTAAAAGGAGTTTTAAATGCGTAGCTAGAACGTATCGGAAATGTTGTAGTATCTGTAGTTATTATAGCAATATAAGACTTAACTGCTTACTATTTTATTACGATATCTTTTTATTAGTGAATGATATTGAAAGTTTTGAGAATGCATTTAAAGCTCTAGTGCGTTTGAGCCAAATTTTGTTCATCTATTATTAATATGTCAATTTAGACTTTATTTATTTAGCTGTTGTTGCTTGTTGATATAGAAATTTTGTTACTCCTTATTAATAGTTAGACATTTTGTAGTATCTTATACTATTAATAAGTAAAAAAGGACTTATCTTAACAATTTAACAGTTAAGATTTGAATAAATTGATCCACTGACATAACAAAATCACATCCAGAAAAAAAGTTTCATTACAAAAAATACAACGTCATATTAATAAATAGCCTATGTAATTAAATGATAGTGCTGCGACGAAAGCAGTACCTATTTCGAGTGGTTAATAGTGTCGTGTCACCTGTCAATAAAAAAAGTACACGTAGGTAGGTACTCTCCAGTGCATTCAACCATTAAAGTCAATTTCCACTCGTTATTAAAACTAAATTTACTGGACAGCATCCATTACGATGCCCCTGAGAACAATATGAACAATATCGTTCGCATAAGGCAATAAGCGGGCGACGAAATGGTTCCCATACGATTTATATGTACTAAGGAACTAAATCAAGAGTCGCACGAGATGTGTGAAATTAATTACTTACCAATAAATAGGGATTAAGAGCAACCGGTTATAAAATAAAGGCATCAATATGACGAAGCTTACGGCGATCGTGATAGTTATTCTTAATTACATACATACATAGACTCACGCCTGTTTACCCGAAGGGGTAGGCAGAGGCATATTAAACGCCCACTTTTCGCCAGTGTTTTGATCCCAAGTAATAGGTGGCGAGCCTATTGCCGCTTATTGGGACATTTTGTTTGCCAGAGCCTCGTCCGTTGATCGGCAAGTGCACCACTTGCAGGTGAGGTTGGCATGGGACCCTAAGTTCTTGATGGGAACCCTATGCACCCACACCAGATTTTCAACCTAAAAATACTTAATTCTCTTGTTATAAACAACTGACGGTGCGTGATATGCTGTAGTGGTTTGTTTTATTTAGGAGTTGGTTGGTAATTGACGATTGGTTTTATCTTGAGGACTCATACTATCGGAGAATATGATTTCTGATCTATTATAGGGTAGACCTTTATATGAACATGTTTTGGAGACAACGATGAAAAAAATAAAACATCATCTTATGTAAAGTGCGATAGACTCTTAACTACGTTAGACTATTTGAAACGTATTATTTTATATATTATCGATTGTAGCAATTATAAAATCTTTAAATGTACTGCAGAGGACAATATTTAGCAACTTCTTTAAAGAAATCTATGCTCTCATTATAGAGTTATTCGTGACCTGGCGCGTTTAAAACCGTTTAAAACGCGAGTTGGCACCTTCTGGTTTTACCTTTTTTTTTTGTCTTCAACTCGCTCGCACATATAATGTACAGTCAAATGAAAACGGATTGAAACAAAGAACTATAAATAGCTAACTATCGCCCGCAGCTTTACCTGCGCTGGCTGATTCGGGTCGTCTTACCCGAATCAGCTAGCGCAGGTAAAGCTGCGGGTGATAGTTAGCTATTGTAGGAATTTTAATATTTCTCAGCTATTACAGAACATTCGGTACTGAATTTTAGGTATTTAATTTATCGTGTCTTTTCCATTATTAACGTTACATGATAGGTAAATTAACTATCACCGCAGACTAAGAAATATTAAAAAGTGCTCTTAAAACCATATATATTTTCATTTTAAATAGCAACGAAACAGATTTGAGAATCTAAATTTTGTGTTTAGATAAGTATTCCTTTGTTAATATGATTTTATAATATAAGTAATAGTTTTACGACAAACTCTGATTTGTCACAGAACTCACAGACGGCCTTACGAGATAGCTCACGGGCCTTTTTGTATGCAATTATTCGGGTGTGAGCGGGTTGCGCGGTGCGGGCGCCGCCGGCACCGCGCAGATTTGGGGATACGTTTAGGGTGCGGAATGAGGCGAGGGGGATGCGGCCGACGACGCATGATACCCAGGTATAGAAAAATAATTATTTTAGATAGTACTGATTGTTATAAAAAATATTTACAATAAATCCTAATCTGTGATTTTTTATCGCTCCTAAGACTGATGAGAAATAGTTATTTTTTATAGTACTGTTTGTTATAAAAATATTTACAACAAACCCTAATCTGTGATTTTTTTAGAGCTTCTAAGAATGTTATTTTTTAGAGCTCCTAATACTGTTGAAAAATAATTATTTTAGATAGTACTGATTGTTATAAAAAAATTTTACAATAAGTCTTAATCTGTGATTTTTTATAGCTCCTAAGACTGATGAGAAATAATTATTTTTTATAGTACTGTTTGTTTTAAAAAATATTTACAACAAACCATAATCTGTGATTTTTGTAGATCCTAAGACTGATGAGAAATAATTATTTTAGATAGTACTGTTTATTATAAAAATTATTTACAACAAACCATAATCTGTGATTTTTGTAGATCCTAAGACTGATGAGAAATAATTATTTTAGATAGTACTGTTTATTATAAAAATTATTTACAACAAACCCTAATCTTTGATTTTTTTATAGCTACTAAGACTGATGAGAAATAGTTATTTTATAGTACTGTTTGTTATGAAAATTATTTACAACAAACCCCAATCTGTGATTTCTATTGCTCCTAAGACTGATGAGATTATTAGCCAAATTAAACTTGTTGTCACTCACATACTTTTTTTTAAGATTTTTACACTTACCTTTTTATGTTCACATTTTGGTTTTAATTAATATAGATGATGCCGTGTGGTCGACGGCATAGAATACAAGTGTCACCACTCCCTATCTTCCCGTGGGTATCGTAAGAGGCGACTAAGGGATAACACGATGCAAATACCATCTTTGCGTAGAGACGGAAAACTCGACATCAAACCCTATACGACTGCCTTGTTGGTCTCGCGGTATAAATGTGCGCGTGGGATCGGGAGGTCCCGGGTTCGATTCCTGGGTCGGGCAGTGTTATTGGGTTTTTCTGATACGAAATTCTCAGTAGCAGTACGGAGTCTGGAAATGTGCCCGGTACGGCAATAGGCTCGCCCCTTATTACGTGGGACTAAAGTATATCTGGCGAAAAGTGGATGTAGAAATACACCTCTGCCTACCCCTTCGGGAATAAAAGGCGTGACGATAATAAGCAAAATGCTTCACTGGCAAATTGTAATATTGTTAACTGTGTTTATTTGTTTTAGACAATTTACAAAATATTTATTAAGCCTTATTTTTGATTTATTGTGATGTGATGATTTGTGATATTGTTGATAATTATTAGTTATACATGAGCAGTTTGATATTAGTGCCATGTTGATTTATATTAAATATTTAGAATTTAATAAAACTATATTTGTTTTATTTTAAACTTAGTCGTACTATCATCCTCCCACCCTTTTCCCAATTTATTTGGGGTTGGCACAGTATGTCTTCACCTTCCATACTTTTCTGTTACTCATTATCTTGTCAATCACCCCTTTTTTCATATCTTCTCTCACACACTTCACCCATCTTTTCTTTGGCCTTCCAAAGAGACTTTTGCATCCATCAACATTCATACTCATTACTTTCTTACCCTCATGCATTTCTTCTCTTCTCATAGCGTGTCCTAACCAAGCCAAACGATTCCCTTTCAACTTTCTATCAATGGTGCCGCTTTTAAACTTCCTCTAACATATAATTTCTTATACATTTAAACTGGACTTTTTGTAGCTGACTGTATATCGATACATCAGATTTTTGGATCAAGCGAGATGACAACAGAAATACTAGGTAAAATCGGTAGGTACCAACTGGCGCGTACACGCGAGTTTAACACGCGCCAGTTGACGAATAAGTCTCATTATGTAACAATTGAAGTGATGAAAGCGTTTTATAAATTTTAATCGTTCCATATTTGTTTAGAACGTACATTCCTATTTGACTGTTAAAAGGCATAGAAAAGTGAAAAATTCAGAGTCAGAAACCTGCATGTTAATTAGGAAAAATCTAGTTTAAGTTTTATGTCGAAGCTACGTAACGTCAACGGAATCATGAATATAAAGGAAGAGGGAAATAGCTGCTTCGTGCGTGTCCCATTTAGAGCGCTTGTACACGTTAAGAAAATTTACCGTGTCTGCGGCAGACAAGACAAATTCTTGGTGTTAACGACAAGAATTTTGTCTGTTCTACACACGAAAACTTTTCGTGTCTTCCGCAGACAAGACAGATCGGAACGTGTACACGACAAGATTTTTTTCGTGCAGTCGTCAGTCGGGCGTAGGGCGCGCAAGTAGTAACAAGTCTGATAATCATTTACGTTTATTTATAAAAATGTAAAAAAAAAGAAATACTATGTGGATCTTTTATGAATAAGAAAATTAACCACTTTTAAATTAGTATTCTTCAAAAAAAGCAAAAATCTAAATATGTCGAGTGGTTCCTTTTTGCATAAATACGGACAATTCAAAAGTACCTACATCATTTATTCTTAACTAAAAATTAAAACACTGATATCTTATTTTTCCAGGTTTCCCGAGTGAAAATAAAATCATTTATAGATTCTGGTAAATAATAATAATCAGTATTTTTGGAAATTCTAATAAAAAGTAATATGTTATACCTATAACATATTACTTCTGTCAATGTCAAAAAAAAAAATATTCACTTTTTTTTGACATTTGTCATGTCGTGGACGTCTTTGCATAAGATAATAAATATTTCTCTCAATGCTTCGAATGTGAGTCTTTTATCTATATATATCTCTAAAGTTTTTTCCCACAATACCGGTTGTTCCTCTACTAAAGTTATAAGTAACTCATCAGCCATTTTGTACTCTACGCTGTAATACACGTCCACACCAAACGCACAACAAAATCTACCCACAGATCACTACTTACCTGGCTGTGTGAACCCTACTACTCCGCCCTCCACCGCTCCGCAACAACGTTCGCCGCGTCTTGTCTTGCGCAGACAAGATTTTTTTCGTGCACTTCTGCGAGCAGTGTACACAGTTATTTTCTAGTTACGACACGAAATCTTGCATAGGCCCGGCGTATTTTCTTACCGTGTACAAGCGCGCCGTTAAGCACAAATTACTATAATTCGACAGATGTGCCGTACACGACTACGTGAATTTGCGAACCATTTTGTGCTGTCTTTTGAGCAGTGCCTTTTAACAGCGAACAATAGTAGATCGCAAATCATCTGCCTTTGACATGTTGGCAAATCCAGGTAATTCGTGGATCATAATAAGGATTTATGAATTTAATTTAGTGTCTCAGTAAGTGACTTAAAGAACAACGATAGTCTCGTGCGCCTTATAGACTGATTTTTTCATCCTAGGTTATGGTAGTGACGTGAAAAGTACGTATGAATTGTTACTTTTCGTCTTTTTTGGGGCTTGGTGAAAACAAACAGCCGTAGTGCCATCTCTTTGGGTTGCAGACCTCAGCCTGACGGCAATCGATCTGTGGATACGTTGACATTCTGTCTAATCTAATTAGAATAGAGTGCGAACCTCAGATTCCGTTCATCTAGTATTGGCTCAACCCAGAAAACATCGAAATTATGATGACAATTGATAAACAAGGATTAAAGACTGTTGGTTGTAAGGAACTTTGTTTAGTTTAGTTACTTGCTTTATCTCTAAAGAACAGAATATAGTCAATTGCAAAATCAATCAGTCAATTCTACAATAATAGTTAATTCTTAATTTCTTCAAGCATTGCAGTATCGATGTGTTGTGATGTGTTTATCTTGAAACAAATAGGCAGAATTAGTTACATTCTATTAAAGTTGTAAGTGAGGTATCTTCGAATATTTGGTTATAATTATAAATACCCTTACCTACTATTGGTATCACCGATACTTTTTTTATATAAAAGTGCAGACTAGGTTACGTACCATAAAATATTTAGAGTCGCACCCAGTGCTATATTGCATGAATATTTGTGTCAAGTTGAGTTTTTTCCGTGGCGGTGTCAGGAAAGACGCTTTATGAGACCTCATTACGACGCCGTGTAGGTACAGTAGCAAGCAGTAGCTACAAGTTCACTTTGTGCTTACGAGTTGAAGCACTAGTATAATACACAGTTACTCCACTCGCTTAATTAGCAGAACAATTAGTGCGTTTAAAAACCAAAACGAATGTTGTAGGTAATAAGCGAATAAATATTTTACGGAAAGTTCTTTTATAAGTAGATGTTTAAATGTACAAACTTTACTTCCAGTCAAAACAATGTGGCAGTAGAAGTAGCGTTCGTATGTAAACTTTAGGTGGTAATCACGATACCTGGATAATGTAATGTATAAATTGCAATGGCAGTTTCTTTCACTACATGATGATGGTGAGATTCTCATCTTAAAATTCTTAAAGAATATTACTAACACTATTGCCGATAACCCCTCTGTTTTCCTCTACATTCTTTGGTTTATCTTGCAGGAAAGTGAAGCGTTGAAAAAAGGGCTTCGGGTATATATGCATCGGTGAACGAGAGTTGGTCTTCTGTAAGACTCTCTGGATTTGATTGAGATGCCATTCGCGTAACAAGTGTGGGCCACTATATCCACATAAAAATGTTTATCATACTTTATTGTTGACTAGCTGTTTCCCGCGGTTTCACCCGCGTCTTGAGCGAACTACTTCGCGTACCCGGTTAATTTAGGCCTAGGTTATTCCTTGGTACATCAGCTATCGGCCAGTGAACGTCTCGTCAAAATCAGTCCAGCCGTTCTAGAGATTAGCGAAAACAAACAGACACACAGGCAGACAGACAGACAAAAATTGTAAAAAATGTCATTTCGGTATATGTACCGTGTTTACATTCATATGCATATAGTAAAAAGCAGTTATTTTAATATTACAAACAGACACTCCAATTTTATTTATATGTATAGATGTATAGATGCTAGAAAATCAACTTGCACGAATGTGTAGCAAATAATTAGAATAAATATTGAAGGATAATCTGTATATACAGGGTTATTTGTAAAACACCGTTAACCTCGCAGGACTACGTTACTAACATTACAATCAACAACTTTTGTTCTATATTATCCTTGCGTTACTGACTGTCTGATAAACAAGTTACAGCCAAAACTATTGGGCGCAGGAAGCTGAAATTTGCCATGTATCTTCCTTTGGTACTGTAGGGGTGCACTAAGAAAGGATTTCCCAAAATTTCCTCAGGATCGGAAATGTGCGGCCGTAACTGCGGGTGACCTCTAGTTGAAATATAATTATATACTGCGACTCAATTCTACATTTAAAGTAAGTGTTAATTGCTGCGACTTGTTGGTAATTTACGAATAGCAGATTTAATATTCATATGATTTTTATAGCGGAACGCTAGTTAGAAAAGGCTTGTGGGAACGACTATCAGTAATAAATTCAAAGGATTTTTCTAAAACGTTACTTAAGCTGACAGCAGTAGATCTGGAGCATCCGTTTACTAACTTGATCCGATGTAAGCAGGTTTATCCTGTTCTCTATTGGTTTAGAGGCCGCTTGGAAAATTACATCCCTTCTCTATAAAATATAATAACTTTAAAGATTTTGATTCTCATTCTTCGCTGTACCCCAAAGGTAGTTTAAATCAGAATAGGATAGGATAAAATATCAATGAAAGGTATACAAAAACTTCCGGTTACTGTAAATTTATGAGTAGGTGTATTATTTTAGGCCATGAAGGTTTGTTATAAGTTGAAGGTTGTTGTTTTTTGGTAAAAGAATTATCAAGTTCGTTATGACTGTATGCACGAGTACCTCTCAGGAAGGATTGTCGACGGGGTATGCTTTAGCAGACCAAAACCCGGCAGGGTGGCGTGTGTCTTTCTAGATTCAGTTCGATTCATATGACTGTTTCTCAGGGCAGGCGAGGAAACTACGGTAGGTTTAGTGAGCAGACTTCAAATGCCCTTACACATCTTCACTATCAGCCGCAAACTTAAATTATATAGAGTGCAGGGCACTTGTAAGGCCTAAATCAGGTTTCTACTGCATCAACAATGAAAAAGGTTAGCAATGTACCTATGTATTTTGTTATTTATAGACAATGACAAAAACTTTTGAATTATTTTTAATGCAATGCAACAGCATTATTTAGTGATATGCAGTATTCGTTAAAAATATATTTAACGCACTCCAACATAATCTTTTTACACAAAACATCTTCACATAATAATAGATTAAATTGTATCTATAAATATGGTGTCCTATCTATGGTACACTTTGAGGACTAAAAGAAAAATTTATTGAAATAAAATTTGGTTCGAGTCGCCATGAACCAAACCAAGAAAGAATAATAATCTCCGTTTTCGTACATCGAGGAGAAACAAGAAACCTCAAACCTCAACTTCAGGTAGTCATTATTATAATTTTGTTAAATATTTCAAACTTCATATGTAAGCGGATGAATTTCCTTAAAATAATTATCTCACATCTACGCTTATAATGGAACTTAACCCGACACTGAGGTGACCTGTGTGGTCGTTTTACTCCTTAGCTTTTATAATTAGTCATACTGATAAGAATAGATAAGTATTATGTTTATGTATTCAGGCATAATAATGATTATCTGTCTGTATATATGAAATTCTTCCGTTACTGACTGACAGACAACGCGCAGCCAAAACTATTGGATGCAAGAAGTTGAAATGTGGCTTTTTATTTGGGAGTGTAGAGAATTAAGAGGATTTTTTTTAATTGCCATCGGCTCGAGCAGAAATGGGCAGCGGGCTTGGGACAATTTAAATCTTACGAACGATATTTTTTTAAATATCCTTAGATAAAAAGTCGTTCTTATCTTTACACACATCAATATGTGCCTCCACCAGGCCTTTCATTGGAAATGTCTGGTGGTGGTACTGCAGCCTTTGGATATCATAGGATATGGATTTTTAGTTTGATAACGCGTAAGTTACTGGTAGAACTACTTATTGAAACTCACTAAAAGATAATAATATGCATATTGTCGTGTTAGCGATAAATAAAATCTATTTCAACACAGCGTGAAACGATAGTTTAAAAAATGGACCTTATGGTAATAGGTATCATTTCTAGTTTTACTACATCCTCTACTGATTTGTTTGGTGTATTTTCATTATTATAAGCACAAATTTCGTGAACCTAACAAGCAAGTTGTTCACAACATCCTCCATTTTCTTTAACGATTCTCGCCATTCTGATACAATCTATTTTTTTATTATCATGTATCAATACAATATAGAAACGATCGTGTGTATAGATGGCCATAACCATACTATTACAAAATATTATTATTATTTGTTTCTTTTTCAAATTATTATTGTTATTATCACGTTTTATTTTTAGTAATTCTTTTGAAGTGGCACATGTAGTTTGCAGTTTGTTTGCACGGTATATTTTCTCTATTACTAGTGGACTGCTATTCTGTCAAAACTGCTTCTAGTTTTACATGCAAACACAATACCTGATACACAAAAAGCACATGTAACTAAAGGCTTCCCTAAAGCATCAATACTTATAGGTACGTACATAATATAATGAATACGTACCTATACGTACTAATATTTTCTTGTACAAATAGGTATCAAGCTAGAACCGAGAATGTTTTAATAGGAACTCAACTGCACTACTCTATTCAAACATGGAATCAGTAAACTCGTGTTCGATCGTTGTTATATGTAAATTGCCTCAGCACAATAAGAAGCTATTTAAGGTGATTTTCCACCAGAGGGGCGAGACGAGGCGAGGCGAGGAGAGAATTGAAATCGCACTGACCCTTTTCCACTAAAAATAGCCATCGCGAGCTCGCGCGTGACCGCCGCGCCACCCGTAGACTTCATTAGATAAAGAGATAGGTACAGTGATGTTTGAGTTCGTCATAGGTACAATGATGTTTGAGTGTCGTTTCCACCACGCTGGTGGAAAATCACCTTTAAAGTGATTTTCCACCGAGTGGCGAGACGAGACTAGGCGAGAAGAGAATTGAAATCGCACTGACCCTTTTCCACTAAAAATAGCCATCGCGAGCTCGCGCGAGCTCGTGCGAGCACGCGCGTGACCGCCGCACCGCCCGTAGGCGTGTTTCTGTTGCAAAGTTAATTTATACTCTATGTCGGAAGTAATACGATTCATTTTTACACAAACAAATATTTAAATTCACGCCTCGCATATTCTCGTCAATCCACACTGTTTCCACCAAAGATGCGCTGGGAGAGAATTGAAAATTTGCCATACAAATTTCAATTCTCTCCTCGCCTCGCCTCGTCTCGCCACTCTGATGGAAAATCAGCTTTATTAGACTCGCTATCCTAGGCCAGGCTCCGGCGAGCACAAAGGAGTGAGATAACTTTAGCTAAGGCATCACAACAACTTACAAGCACTGAAGTTTAGCTGCTCTTACAGCTTTCGACTCTATTGCTTTTGTGTAAATAAGGCCTTTTAATACGAAACTATTAGTAGTAAACCTTGCCTACTTTAAAGAAAATGAAACGGTTTCTTTAAGATTTTTGAAATCGTCAGCCAAAGTTAATTAATTGGTTGATTTCAGCAATACTCTTCATACTTTTAATCAATAGCAAACTTGACTGGAAAATGATATCACTTTTAGATATAGAATTAGCCTGCATTTTTTATTTTGAATCCTACCTATCCTATCCTACGTCCTATTTTTAGGTGCTCTAATTTCCATTAAGTTTGCAATTGGCAACATTTTAAATCTGTTTAAAACAAACAAAACCTATAATTAAGTGATAAAAAATATGCACACTTTTTAATACTTTTGTTACTCTGTATCTTTTTTACTGGGATAGATTTATTTGGCCCCATAGTAAAAGTTGCAAAAAAGGGTTAGTTCTTTCGTTTGGAAGGTGGAGGTTTCAATTACCAATGCATAACAGGTTTCATATTTTTGGACCAGCAGTCAAAGGAAAAGTTGCATTATCATTTTATATATGTACTTACTAGAGGACGCCAGCAGCTACGCCTGCAATTTTTTTTATATTTACCCATTTTGGCCGATCCCGTGGGAATTTCGGGAAATCCCGAAAATTCTTAGTGCACCCCTATGGTCCCCAAAGAACACACATGCCAAATTTCAGCTTCCTGCGCCCAATAGTTTCGGCTGTAGCGTGTCTGTCACTCAGTAACGCAAGGATTTTATATATACATACATACATATTGTCACGCCTTTTATCCCCGAAGGGGTAGGCAGAGGCGTATTTCCACACCCACTTTTCGCCAGATATAATTCAGTCCCACGTAATAAGGGGCGAGCCTATTGCCGTACCGGGCACCTTTCCAAACTCCGAGCTGCTACTGAGAATTTCGTGACAGAAAAACCCAATAACACTGCCCGACCCAGGATCGAACCCGAGACCTCCCGATCCCACTCGCACATTTATGCCGCGAGACCAACGAGGCAGTCGTATAGGGTTTGATGTCGAGTTTTCCGTCTCTACGCAAAGATGGTATTTGCATCGTGTTATCCCTTGGTCGCTTCTTACGATACCCACGGGAAGATAGGGGGTGGTGACACTTGTATTCTATGCCGTCAACCACACGGCTAGCTTTATATATTAAGATATCAAATAATAAAATATAATATACTTTTATATATTAAGATATCAAAATTTCTATTTATATTAGCAGGATTGCCGTAGGTACTTAAGAATAAAAATCCACGCATATAGGTTGCGGCAGTAATTCTAAAAAGCATCAGAGTCAGAATAAATTTCTGCTACATGTATCACGAAAAATACGAACATTTTTATTCTATACTATCTTTGTAACACAAATTAAATTTGGCACGAGTTCCAAAACTTGATATTTTCGCCGCGATATCATCTCAGAGGCTGCGGGGTTGATATGACGAAGATATTTCGCTTTTACTTGACAGTTTTTGTAAGCAGCTTGTACAGACACTGCTCATGAATTTGACATAGCCCCGCACGTTCCTGGGAAGCTTACTTCAAGCTACGTTTACTGAATACTTATTACCAAGGAGCTTATTACTGGTAAGTAAAAATCGAAGTCGAAACGCGTACCCATCAAGAGTTTTTAGTCAAATACGGTGAAAAATTACTTCAGAAACGGTAATGGTGCTCGGTATTTTGTATGCCAGGGTTTTAAGACTTTGTACTACTTTCACGTTGTGGCTTACTCGTAATGCGGTGGTGTTGTGCTAGAGATTTTTAGGTGACACATTTTAGTACGGATAGTTGTCTTTGCTATTTTCTGCGGTATATCCGCAGTAGAATTCCTAACACTTAGAAGAAGCGATGGCTTAGTGGAGAGATCAATAGACTACCCCGTCATCCGCAGCGCGTTCATTTGATACTTAATGTGGTCTCGGCTTGAAACTCGTGCATTTCCAAATTAAAATTTGTGTATTTGTTAATTTTCACTAGCTTCTATCGGGTGGAAAGACTGTTCAGTTTATGTTTAGCTATTTTGAATATAGACGTAAGTAGATAGACGTAAGTCAGTGAAAATAATATCTCGATACTGGTCCTATCCGTACAATTGTACATTGTGCTGGTTTTGGTGTTAACTTTGGGTTGCGGAGGTCAAATTAATATGGCGGTTGCTCTGTACCAGACTTATTATTCTGTGAAATCTGTATTGACTAGGTCGATCATGGTGAACGTCTAACACTAAGATCCTTTAGTACGGGAAAAACTAAGAGAGACTTCTAAATAATAGAATATTAGAGGATTGAAATCAAGTTAGAGAACATTATTCTATGTCTTGTTCACTGAGACAAATGTGTAGTGTGACGGAAATCTCGAAGAAGCCGTCTATTATTTTACGTACATATCGTCGCATCACTTATTGAAACTTTTATGCATCTTTATGATGATCCAGTACTAAAACCAAGTTGTAAATTCGCTAGACGTGACCAGAGATTACTTACAAAAATATACTGCGTTCCCCGGCTTTAGGACTCACATAAAAGGAAGCCTCGTCATCATCAGCCTACCGTAGTCCACTGCTGGATATAGGCCTCTCCAATGGCACGCCACACGGTGGTTCAGGGGCGGCAAAAAGTATATTTTTTAACTTTGTTTAAAATGCCTACAATTTGGTACACGTATACTAGGATCTTATTAGAAACGCCTAGCGCGCCTCGGGCGCGGTGGGGCGGCCGGCCGCCGCTTATTACTAGACCTGCACTCGCGAACACCACCGGCAACGGACGATCCTCTTATTATCTATATCGTGTTTTCCGGGATTTCGATTGCGATGTGAAGGCGTTAAATTAACCAGCAGAAATACAGTCCACTTTTTTTTAACGTCCCCAGGACCCTAACACAGGTCATACAAAAAATACGACTATATTATCAGACTTTTCAATTTTATGATGTAAAGAAGTAGGGTGATCGACAATTAACAAATTTCTTGCAAAAAATAGTGTTGTTTCAAGTATGAATGAAACTGAAATATTAATATATTCAGCTTTTATTCTTTGTTTATTCGTAGCTCTATTGTGTGTTATTAAATAAAACGTAAAAATATTATATGATATAATGAGTACTTACTTGTCATTACACTTTTAATGAAGCAGGTAATATGGAACCATTTGTTTTCAATTATGAGACTATAACTAATCTCCGTTACCGACCGTTAGACAATGATACACTTAACGAGATTCATTAGACCCTATAGATCATATATACATTAAATTTAGCTGCAAAAATCTGCGATCCTGGAAATACCAGGTCATTATCTAACGCAGCTCATTAACGAGGTAAATTAATTGATCCAGAGAAGTTTGGGACATATTGTTATGAAACTGCCGAGCTATATGTTAGTTTGTACAGCTGGTATAATATGCCAAATACAGTGCACAAAGTATTAATGCATGGCAAACAAATAATAAGTGCTGCTGTCTTACCCATTGGAATGTTATCTGAGGAAGCTCAAGATTTAAAATTCAATTTCAAGCAATTATTAATGAAGTCACGGGCTATACACCTAGTTTTTTAGTCTATGGACGTGAATTAGTTCCATGCGGCTCACACTATGTCGACACGGACGCTGATGATATAGTATACATACCTAGGGACGATTACGCAGAAAACATAGGTCACTTATCAGGCATATTTGACAAAGTTCAGGCACTCCTCATTCAAGCTCATGCTAGGAATTCCCAAACGTATAATTTACGCCGTAAACCAGCTGAGTTTAATGTGGGAGACACTGTGTGGAAAAGGACTTTTTATCAGAGCGACAAGGATAAGTCCTTCTGTAAGAAACTAGCCCCTAAATTCGTGAAGTGCACAGTGATTAATAAAAAGTCGCCTCTCGTTTACGAGTTGTCGGACGCGTCTGGAAATTCTATTGGGTTTTGGCACATTAAGGACCTAAAACTTATACACTATGGTGCCTAACTATTTGTTACAAACCGTGGAAGACTTTCCCTTCCTTCTCTCTATATGCCGTCTTAGCTTGGATAGTAGCGGACTCATAGACCTAACGCAGCTAGTCGGATTTTCCTTGTTAGCCACGTAAAATCCTCTCCTAAGGCGGGCGGTATTGTCACGTATGTCCGGTACTTACCGCGTTTGCGTCACAGTACCGCCCATGCGCTCGGCCAATCAGAGAAGGCCATCGTCCGCTCTCGTGAGTTTTGCCCATATTTGGTTACGCGCCGACACGAACTGATGGAGGGCCCGGTATATAAAGGGGCCGACAGAGAGGCCGGCACCGCTACTCTACCGTCGCTTCTACTACCTACCTACTATAACTAAGCGAACCTACTGACCCTACGTCGTATCTACGTGTATCCTGGTCCCAGGTACGGGTAAGCACTACATTTACTGCGTTAGCGTACTGCCCATCTCTCTACCTGCTAGCTGAGGCCGGCTGACGCCGCCTGCCTGACCTGTTGTGGCTCTCCTAATGCTGCTTTCCTTCAGGTTCCAGGTTCACCCGGCTAAGCTCCTAGACCGCTACACTTCCTGCATCACCTTCGGCGTCACCTCTGCCGAAGAGTCTGGCCTGCCCTGCTCATCGTACTCGCACCGCCGGCGTCTGCCAGCTGAACGAACGGCCTGCGAGGATCTACCGCTACGCGCAGCCTTCGAGCAGCCTGCCTACACACTACCGGAGGGAACAGCGTGGGAGACTGCAGCCCTTAGTGTTCAGGCCAGTGTCGTGTTGTTGGTCGGTCATACTCGTGGCAAGGGAAGTGAGACAATACTCGGCAATAAACGCATCTAGAACCTCTACTGCGTTTTACTACCAGAACCCGTTACAATAGATTAGGTCATTCAAGAAAATGTTCTCGTCTATCCTGTAATGAAGACGTACTGAATATGCTCTTAGCTACCTCAGATCCCCTTATCAACAGTTTACGTGCAGTGTACCTTATAAAAAAACTATCCACTTCATGATGATGCCAAAGTTTAATTAGTGGATAGCACCCATCTATAAACCTTTATTTCTGTATTTATTTTTTGATTAATAATAAATTAATATTTGTTTATAACTGCTTTCTGCGATTCATTGGAATATTAATTTCAAGTGAATTTATATTGTATTATATCATGTAAAACCATAATTGTACCATGTTAAAAAATATATTTATTATTATTATATCTTTGTCTTGATACACTAATACATTCGTTTTATCATTTTATAAAGTCTTATAGTTATATGCAACCTATTTTGAATTAAAAATAATATTTTCCGCATTCCCGTACTACCTGCACCACCGTGCGCCACTGAGCCTGATTTTTGGCTCTTCGGGTCCAGCCGCTGCCAGCCACTTTGCGTATATCGTCACTCCACCTAGCCGGAGGGCGTCCTACACTACGTTTGCCAAGGTGCAGTCTCCACTCTAGAACACGACTAATCCATCGGTTATCGGTTCTGCGACAGATGTGACGAGCCCATTGCCACTTCAACGCGCTAATTCTCTGAGCTATGTCGATTACCTTGGTTCTCTGTCGGATCACTTCATTACTAATTTGATCCTTCAGAGAAACACCGAGCATAACCCTCTCCATAGCTCGCTGAGCGACCTTAAATTGGTGGACTAGTTGCACCGTCAGTGTCCACGTCTCGGTTCCGTAAGTCATAACGGGTAGGACGCACTCGTTGAAGACTTTTGTCTTAAGGCTTTGCGGTAAGGATGACGAAAAGACTCGACAGAGTTTCCTATATGCTGCCCAGCCTAGCTGTATTCTCCTGCAAGCCTCCCTCTCGAAGTTGTTTCTACCCAACTGCAAGGTTTGCCCTAGGTAGACGTACTCCTAAACAACTTCGAGAAGGACCCCATTTAGGATAATCGGTTCCGGAGAGACGTGTTCATTGAACATTATCTTGGTTTTATCCAAGTTCATCCGGAGACCGATGCGAGCAGAAGAATCAGCCAGGCTGCTCAGCATATACTGCAAGTGTTGCATGGTTTCAGCTACGATAACGATATCGTCTGCAAATCTTAAGAGTGAGAGGTACTCGCCGTTTATGTTAATACCGCGTCCTTTGCAGTGCAGCGTCTTGAACATATCCTCCATTGCATTTGTGAACAATTTGGGGGAGATAACATCCCCTTGTCTCACGCCTCGATACAGGTGGAAAGGTTCAGACTGCTGGTTCTGTACTTGGACGGTCATAGTCACGGCGTCATACAGACTTCTCAGCACTTGGACGTATCGTCAATCGATTTGGCACCGTTGCAAAGACTCCAGAACAGACCAGGTTTCAATGGAGTCAAAGGCCTTCTCATAGTCCACAAATGCTAAGCACAGGAGCTGATTATACTCCTCTTTATTCTGTATAATCTGCCGCACTGTGTGGATGTGGTCTATGGTGCCATATACTCCTCGAAAACCGACCTGTTCGGGCGGCTGAAACTCGTCGAGTCTACGCGCAAGACGGTTTGTGATGACCCTGGAAAATAGCTTATAGACGTGGCTCAAGAGCGAGATAGGTCGATAGTTCTTAAAAAGAGTTTTGTGTCCCTTTTTGAAGAAAAAATGACTATGCTCTTGCTCCACGCCCTTGGAGTTCTCCCCGAGAACAGGACAGAATTAAATATGCGTTGGAGCTGCACCAGTATAGGTTTTCCACCTGCCTTTAGCAGCTCCGTCGTAATTCGATCTTCCCCGGGGGCTTTTCCATTTTTAAGCTGCCCCAGGGCCACCACAATTTCGTCTTGGCTGACGTATGGCAACTCTTCCGTGAAGTGGCTGGTTAAAGTGGCTCTTGGATCCTCGGGGTCGGGTTGGGGACGGGACGTTTTCGAGGTTTAGAGGTTGCCGTAGAAGCTCTGAACCTCCGCAAGAATCTCCGGCCTAGAAGTGGTGACTTTCCCGTCTGATGTGGTCAGCTTCGTCAGATGACTTCGACCTAAATTCTGAGTAAAAACTTTTGACCCCCGATTTCGCTTGATCGCATCGTGTATAGAGCGTGTATAGGAGCTATGGAGGTCGCGTCTTACCAGCTTGAAAATCTTTTTATTTAGATCTGACGAAGTGCCCGCCGGGTTTTTCTCGTCGCGTCTCTATTAGCTGCAAAGATTCTCGCGATCTCCTGCCGGTGTGCTGCGTCTTAAAGAGATTTGTCCCCTCATCCCGAAGGATTTCCACCACTTTATCGAGTTCCTGGTTTGTATCAGCGTCTATTGCGGTTTCCAAGGCAGCGAACCGGTTTTCCAGTTTTAGCTGGAATGTTTCAGATCCAACCACGGATTGGAGGAAATTTGGCCGGAGCGTAAACTTTATAAGGCGAACGCGTTCAAGCTTATAATCGATATTCGGAGTGCCTCGTACAAGTCGGTGATCACTTCCGGTGTTGAACCTAGTGATCACGGAGACATCCCTAAATATTCGCCTTTTGTCCCACATATTGAAGTCTATCTCATTTTTTGTCATAGTGTCGGGGCTTCGCCACGTCCACTTCCTTTGAGGCTGCTTCTTAAAGAATGAGTTAATTAAGAACAGCCCCTCCTTCTCTAAGAAGTTGACGAGCATCTGCCCCCTATGATTTCTCCTACCAAATCCGTGTGGTCCTAGTACCGATTCGCCGCAAGTATGTACTCCCACTTTGGCGTTGAAGTCCCCCATGACAACATTAAAGTGGGCCTTTTGGGTGTTGTGTAAGGCCCTGGAAATATCTTCGTACATTTCCTCTACTTCATCATCCGAGTATGCCAAAGTCGGTGCATACACTTAGATAACCTTGAGAGTATATCTCTTGGTGAGTCTGATCACAAGGTATGCTACCCTTGTCGACACACTGGAGATTTCTAAAATGTTGTCATAGCCTAATGGACCAGGAACCCAACCCCGCCTTGGGATGGCTGGTCTCCCCCCCTGAAGTACATAAGATGGCCTGAATCTAGGGTAATGGTATCCTCTCCCTCTCTCCGGACCTCGCATAATCCCAAAACATGCCACCTTATGTACTTCCTCTTCGAGTTGTGCCAGATGTTCGTCGAGCCGTAGCGTGCGTCCGTTATACGTAGCCATGGTCAGTCGGTGTTGACGGCCTACCGTAAACCGGGAATTCTTCGCACCCCCTGCCCCGCCGTTACCATGTCCGCCGCGTTGGCCAGGAATAGCGGGGCGACCGGGAACTGGGAGCCGGCTCGTTGCATTTTTCGAGATGAGATTGTGAATTTCTGAGTAGTTGTGTAGAATAACGCAACTTGAACAGAATTTGCTATAGGTCTTAGCTTGGCGATAGTAGATAAATTTTTTACGTGGTATTGTTATTTAATAGAATTGAGGTACAAATAAAAACATTGGTGATAGTCCCGTAGCATAAGTTTGCACCGATGTATCCAACCGATCGGATAAGAAGTTCACGGTAGCTCAATATAATTCGGAAATTGTGAAAACGTTGTACACGTTTAACCATATGACGAACTTAGAGCTTTAATTTTTGTTTAAACATAACATAACATAACTTCACGCCTTTTATCCCCGAAGGGGTAGGCAGAGATGTATTACACACCCACGTTTCGCCAGTTATGTTTAGGTCCATATTACGATAATTATCATTTTTAATACACACATAACTTCGAAAAGTCAGAGGTGTGTGCCCGGGGTAACTGGGGATCGAACCCGAGACCATCGTCTCGGCAGTCCGTTACGTACACCACTGGGCTATCGCCGCTCGTACAACATAAATAATAATTATGCTTATATTTATGTGTGTGTGAAACAATTGTATATAAGCATTTTCCCACACGTGAATAATACTAACTTTTTACATAAATGAATTATTTTTATTTTTTTTACATAAACAATTACGGAGAAAAATGGTTTTAATTTACCCCGAATGACGCCCACATATGTCCTCGCCTTAACGCCCTATCACGATCGGCAAGCCCAGTACCGCTATAAGCGCTACCTGAAAATGTATTGTCGAAACATTTTGAAGTATCTCAAAATTAATTACATCAACAAATCGGATGAAACTCACATGAATGCAATCGTAACCGGTTTTTCCTTATCGTTTCTTTCACTTTCAGAGATCGATGTGAATGAAAAACGTACGGGTGACAGCTGCTTACATTCCTCTTATGAATGTCAACAGAATGACATGGGTCGGCCAGTACTTCTGTATGATAGATTGATGGCTTGTCGTTAGATAGTGATGCCGTATTGCTATTTAACCTCTGGAAAGAACAGTAGAAACAGGATGTGATATGAGTACAATCATAAAATAGTATTTTCTTTATTTAAGATAGTATTTTATTTTGCTGGCTTTAAAGATATAATTTGGAAAAATGAATATCCAGAACTTGAAAGAACTATCACGGTTTTTTTCAAATTTTCTGGCGTTTCGGAAGTTTTATTCGGTCAGAACTTTTCAGTTCATAAATATTTTTAATGAGTTATTTTTCAGCGTTTGTTATTCGGAGTTATTATTATTTTGAATAGGCAGCGATAGCATAGAGGAGATACCAACTGACTGTCATGCAGAAAGTACCGGGTTCGAATCCACAGCGCGCACTTCTGGCTTTACGGAGTTATGCGCGTATTGGATTGTTAGTTATCGCCTGCCCCGTGCCTCGGAGAACACGATTAACCGTAGGTCTCAGCTGTTGTAAAGATCTTTAGCAGTCGTTATTTATTTATTAATTACAAGGAATACACATAACATGCGAGAAAATAATTATCACAATTGTTATCTTTGTGTTTTTTTTATGGTAATAGGCGGCAAACGAGCAGACGGATCACCTGATGGTAAGCAATTACCGCCGCCTATGGACACAAGCGACACCACAGGAGTCACAAGTGCGCTGCCGCCCCTTGGGGTTGGGAAAAGGGATAGGATGAGGAGTGGGATGAGGGAGAAGGAATAGGGAATAGGCCCACCGGCACTCTCACTCACCGAACGAAACGCAACAGTTTACGTACTGTTACTATACGTCGATTTCCTGTGACAGGGTAGTACTTCCCCGGTCGAGCCGGCCCATTCATGCTGAAGTCAGCAAGGCTCTACTACCTTGATAATTTGTAATTTTAAACATTTTTGTGTGTTTAAATACATAAAATATTTATTTACACAAACCTCACTATCACATGAATAGACTATAAATCTTTTTATAATAATTTTATAATAACTTAAATATTTCAAGTAACTTAAATATGTCTTAAAATTAAAATTTGTAATTGTTTACTCAATTACAGTAGAGTCGGAGAGTTGTAGGGAGTCAGTACCTCTGAAAACGCCATAACATTATGCTATCCCTTTGGTTATACTAGTAAGCCGACCCTGGGTTCCACCTGGGATAACGCTAGGAAGATAATGTTTACCTATTATTCGGAGTTAATATAAAAATAATATAATAAAATCATTTTAGAAATTGATTTTGCTGTATATAATCAACATTTAATCATTAATCTGTTCTGAATATACCTATTATATATCTCGGCTTGTAACTTCAGTTTCATTTACATATTATAATTTATCGAAATTGAAAGGATTAAGTCAATTAACTAACGATTATGTTGTCTGTAGTTCAGATTATCAAGTAATTATCTTCTATCGAACTACAATTTTTATACCAATTGCTTCTATTACCTATTATTTTGAACTATTGGTTATTTACCTAATTCATCTTTTCTAATTTTTGGTACTGGTCAAATTATCATTAAATAAGAAGTCAATAAAAATGAATATGTAATTACGTATATATAGTGAGTATGTAAGATAACTCGCAGGGGTTAGAACGTTATTTGTAATCTCACCTGAGCTCCTTCAAATATTTTGATAGTCATCCGTAACGAAGAGTAGTTTGTTAAATGTTATTGCACAGATTCTATCTTAAGTGTCTTCCTAGCTGGATGCCTCGATTGTACTTAATGGTCAGTTATATAACCTATCTGGAATTAAATTAACTGAGCACTTATCTAGTGCGGTTTCTCTTTAGTATGACAATATATACTCGTACTTATAAACGTCTATATACCGTTAAACAGAATTAGCTTCATGAAATGAATTTCAGATACTTACAACTAGGCTAACAACAGCCTAGAACCTTTTATTTTCAATCTAGGTCCCCTGGTGATTTTCTAAGAGCTGCTTGTAGGCTACTAAATTACAATTCCATTAGTTCGAAATTTTCACGAAATATTAAATAGTTTGAATCGCTAAAACGAATTGCAAACTGAGATAGCGAATTCGTACTAAGTGGCCTTCTAGAACGTTTGCCATCTTTATTATAAGAGAAGTAAAACTTTTAAACGCACATTTCGCACAGTAAATCTCTCCTGTTAATAATTGTCCTGTTTTCCTTCTACTCTAGTCCCAAAGCTGTTTAGTTAAAATACTAAAAGGTTTTAGTACGCTCCAAAGAAAATCTCAAGTTGTTAGTTGAATTCAAATTGGAAAACTTTTAAAATTTATGTTCACAGTTTTAAGACACCTATTATGTCTCCTGTATTCTTTACATGTGTTGGGTGTTTCTTGTAAAGCAGCTCTAGTGAGGCTGGCGTCCTGATACTGTCGCAAAGCAGTTTCATTACGTATTTAATACGTTAGAGGAAACCTTAGTTTTTTGTATAACTGAGTCCATTCGCTTACGTAAGAATTGTGCTTGCACGTTGACTACAAGCCATTGAAATGTCCTTTAGGACGAATCCTATGGCCCATATAATAAATTATTTCATTCTTTTTATCGACTGTTTACGAGAACTTTACGTGGATGTGTGTGTGTGCTTTATTTTGCGAAGTACTTGAGTGTTGATGTTTATTTTAGAAGTGAACATTGGTTTTGAGTTAATTCACAGAATTTTGATGCTTGCTGTGGTGTTGCTGAGTTATTATTTTTAAATTATCTCATGTTATCGATGTGTAAAGCTCATAATCATTCAGCACCAACTATTCAGCTCATACTTTCTATCCGATGTTTCATGTAAATATCTTATTATCTAAAACATTGTTCCCGTTTTACTAACCTTATTTTACACTCGGGTTGGGAATCAACCCTATAATGAACGGGTAATAATAGCGTAAACACACAAATACATGCAACTTGTACAATCGGGATAGAGATAGAAAAAGGGATGATTTTGGACATGGCACGTATCATGGGAAAGTTTCTTATTTTGCAAACCTCACAATAATTTGCGCGGGACTCACTTTTTCGTCTGAAAGGGTAACCGAAGTTTCAATTTGTATGGCTGTAACTTTATTGCTTTTAATGGACGGTGACCATGAAATTATAATGGCACCTTAGAATGTTCTTGAAAATAATTTACATTATTTTGTATACCTATTATGAAATTGTTTAGCCTGACTCTAAAGAGTTAGATGATTAACTAGAGAGATTGTATAACTATATATTATGTCCTTTTAAAAATTCTTTATGCCGTCATTCGATGTTTTACAGTTTATTACTTTTGGATATTATCACTATCAATGTGTTTTTTACACTATGTGTTTTTTAAAGCGTTCATGAAGCAAACGGGCTTATAAAAACAAGCTATAAGAAATCTCCTTGTGTATTTAAAATGTTTTAATAAAACTTGTTAGCAAAGCCAGATTATACTTTAAAGTAAGTATACTTACAGTAGAATCTTTTCTTTCGTTTAATTTTGCTGCAACGTTTTCTATGCAGGGTGCCTTTGCTGCACTTAGTGTAAAATCCAATAAAAACGCAATTTATTCTTAAAAGCAAAGTAACATCGACACCAAAATTCGCTTCATTATTGAATAAGTAACTAAAAACTTATTTTACGCTGATCTGGCCATGAATGAAAATGTGGAGTGCTGTTGTAGGTGCATTTATTTTATTTTACACGTCTTCAGAAATGACGGCCAACGCCTGTAGGTCATCATGACGGTATAATAAACCAACCAAGCATCGTGACTTGCTTAAATTAGCTATGTGAACGCGCCAGTTTTTAGAGTGGCGGAGTATAACTTGCTTATTTGAGTCTACTTAGAGTCTTGTGTTAACAAACATGGACTTCACCAGATTTCACGAGTTCAAAAAGCGTTCCAGACATGCACGAAACTGCCTCTGTTTGATCATAGCCCTTGCCTTAATAACCCAAAGTCGAGACTACACAGAGTTGCGTGTACTATTTTGAAAACAATAGACCAATAACAGAAATGGCGCATTTGGTAAGTTTCGTTAAACCCAGAAACGATCAGGAGAACAAATAGATTATCTGTGTTTGGTGGACGTTATAAATTTGATATTAGGTATAGTCACCATAGATTTTAGTTGAGTCGTAAGTAACCACATATAGTTACTTATATACTACATATAGTAATAACCAGAAAAGGGTTTTGTTAAAGGCCTGCAAGGGTTTATAAACGATTTTCGTGTTAGCGTGAAAACAAACAAACTTTTCTATGTCCTCTTCATACAATTTATGTTTCATAATGATTTTGGCATAAGCAATATTATAGTCCCTATCTATAAATTTAAGTTGAATCAAACGCAGCAGGCTCGCCCCCTATTACGTGGGACCTAAAAATTCATGGCGAAATGTGGGTGTAATACTTACACCTCTGCCTACCCCTTCGGGGATACAGGCGTGAGACTTTAAATAAATAAATAAACAAATGCAACAATGTGTAGTAATAACCTGAAGGGTTTTGTCGAAAGCCTGCAAGCGTTTCTATACAATTTTCGTGTTACCGATCCCTAAAACAAACAAACTTTTCTATGTACCCTTCAAACTATTTATGTTTCATGCGATTTTGCCCAAAGCTCTCACATTGCACTAAACAGAAACTAAAAGTAATGAACTAGACGTTTCTAAGCCACATTATAATTGAACACAAAAGCCGTTCTGCGGTAAAAGCGTTGTAGTATTAGGTATGAGAGATATTTTAAAGTGAGGAAGTGCTTCCAACAGAGGGTGATAATGCGTCGGTTAATGGAGTGTCGACGGTGCAGCCACGGTGCGACGCTAAGCGACTTTTACCATTACTGGATTTGTAAACGTGAAAAATTAATGTGTTTATATCGAACGTGATACTTTTAGTGTTACTTTAAGATAGTTCTAGAACAGCCAACTTGGGTGAGTACGTTTGGAATTGCGCACAGGTAGTTTGGAAACTCTGTCAGTTTTGGTTACTGCGGCAATTTTAGATTTAATGGAGGTAAAAAGCTGCTGGTTTTATTTTTTTGCATCCAATAGAATAAAAGCATAACAGTGTCAATTTGAACTCACGCATGAAAAAGTACTCCGTAAGTTCGTTTGTGGAGGTGGTGGTGATTTAGAATGTAGTCCACGAGAATTTTGTGGAACGGGGCTAGAATTATATCTACATATAAGACCACTATTGCTATTACATAAGAAACGAGAATTTTGTGGTAAGGGGCTGGAATTATATATACTTTTAGACCAGTTTAACTACAATGTTAGAAGGTACATCTTAATAAGTAATCAGTACGACATTCATACAATTTTCACTACTGCTAAATAATTTCTCATAAAATAGGCAATAAGTATGTAGACGAATGCGCACAGAGCACATTGCTTTTTAAAGTATGAAGTGTTTCTTACAGTGGAGCACTGGAGAACAAAAGTGCTATTAATTCGACCTCCCGCTGCCGTCGCAAAGCCACTCTGAATTTCCCTTCTCGTTAGAAATATTCCGATCTTGCTTTTTCAACGATAAAATGCATTTTATCTAGTAAGCTACTAAATAGTAGCTGCAGCTACTAAGAGAAACTATTATACTAAAGTTTTTGTTTGGTTAGTTCGGCCGACATGCGACCTACTTTTTCAGAAAATTAAAATTTTCTTTATTGAGGAAATTACTTTTATCCGTTTTGAAGCTATTCACAGTAATAAAACGAACGAGTTTTTTTAGGTATTTTATTGTAGTATTAGCGTGTCAGAAATACAAAACGTTGTGCTACTACTGACACACCTGATGAAGACTGTTGTGCTACGACCAATGCGACCATGAAAAACGAAGTAATGTGATGGTTGTCTTTTTAAGTGGACCCTGAACTCTAAAACGAAGATCTTTCATTGCAGCCGAGACAGAACTGGGATGATGATGGTGATAATAAATGGATGTCTTATGTATCTGTGTCTGATATAGAAGCACCGATTTGACAGCATGATTGCAATGTAGTGGCAAAATCCCATTATTTTTCTGATCTGACAACAAAATATTTCGTTTAGATTCTGAGTTCATAGACAAAGTTGACTTTTAGGAGGTTGGCTGAAAGCTTAAGTAGATAATATTTATGTACCTGTCTTAAGATTTCGTGAAAAGCTGGTGAGTAGGTACTATAAAAGCTGTGTAAAAATCTTACAGAATGCGCATTAAATCTGGTTTAACATTTTAATGCGACGACGACCTGTTTTAAATTCTTAATTAATACGAATCAACGTGACAGTGGGTTTCTTGGCGTTCAAACAAAGCAAGAAACGGACGAGACGTGATGTTTCTAACAAATACAGTGGAAGAAACTGCCCGAATAGAAAGAAAAAAATTGACTACTTAAGTTGTAAAATTGTACCTTACAGCTTTTTATTTAATACCTTATAACTTTTTTTTGGTCTTGCGATAGTAAGACTTTTTTCCAAAACCGCGGTGTCTTCGATCGGTGACGGGCTCCTCGACTCTGCCGCACGCTACCCTCTACTGCAGCTGCAGTTTGTCTCGCTTTTTTCGACGCCAGGGTCTGCTGTTGGGGTGACGAATGTTCTCACGCTCCGCCGTCTTCTGGTTAAGCAGTACTACCTTACAAAAAGAGATAGCAGCGGTCTAGAATTGCCCGCCCGACCATGACTCGTACCAACGTCCGAAGCAAAAGAGCAACCGAACCAATCGCAGCAGCAAGTCGCAGAGCTGCTATGCCCAGGCTGAGAACTCCACCGCGATGCAGCGCCATGACTGTGTCTTTAGCAGCGTCACGGCAGTGAATTATGCTCCATTGACCAACGAAACTGTGAATACTCAACACCAGGGTCAGTTGCTAGAGGTGAGAACGCCGTGGCGCCCCTTTAGGCTTCCCTTCAAAATGGGTCTTACCTTCACTATTGTGGCATGCTCGCGGGTGTGAAGCTGGATAATTCTTGAATGCTATTTAACCCTTGAGGTGCGATCAAACTAAAGGCAAAGTGCCACAAGTGCAAAGGGTCACGTTGCTGCAAATTTTCATTGGCATAGGTTACCGGAAAAAAAAATATTATGACACCTTAATATAATTATATCACATAAATAGCATATCATTGTGTTGGTAATAAAATCAGCTATGAGAATAATAACATAAACTACTACTAAATACTCACCTTTGCGGCAAAACAAGCTTACAAACTTAGAAGTTTGTTATTTTTCACTGGTTCGCACAAACATTTCATCACATATTAATGAATTTCATTACTTGTTTGGTTCATAAACACAAAAACATTATCACATATACCTTTAGGTTTTCACACAATACATTATTTATTTGTAACAAATGAATCTAACGCCACTAAAAAAAATATAATCCGAACGCGTAACAAAAAGTTCGCCGTGCCGGGCCGCCATGTTACTGTAGCGAACACTGTGGCTGTGAATTATTTACCATTTGAAACACGATAACAGTGAAAACGTACAACAATACTAGTATTTAATTGCTAAAATATGTTTTCAGATAAATAATCTGGGTACTTTTATGTCTTTCATAACTATTAAAAGAGTATTTATCATAAAACTATTACGAAAATAGCAAGTTTCAAGAGTATAAATAGCCGTTCTTAAAAGTTTTTGCCTTTTATCACTGTATTTCTTGTCTCTGTCACGAATAATGTCACTTCACAAATAATATTTATTTATTTCTGAGTAAATCTATATAAGTATCTTTATAAAATATTCACCGGTTTCTTACACAAGACAACTTTTATTATAAAGATCACGGAACAAAACACAACAATGGCGGACGCTTTCGCAACTGAGACACAGATAATTATATTTCAATATTTTTTGGCACGTTTCGTTTCCCTCACCCTTCTAACGATTTAGTTGCATAGAATATGAACTATTCTAATAGTTACTACTTTCGTTTATTGGTTTAAGTAAAACAAAACGTAAAAAATCCGCGACCAATAGGACGACTTTTTTAGAGCACGACCATGCGTGCTGTAAACACATGGGACCACTTGAATTAGAGCACGACCGTGCGTGCCATAATCACGTGGGGGGTTAACCATTTGCTCACTGTTAGGTAGAGCTGTTGCTTGTCTATAACTAACAATAAAAATATAATAATATAGAACTTAACGAACTTTTGGGCATTTTATTTAATCTTACAATAATTGCAAATCAATATTTTACAGTATAAACATATCACCCGGACAAAATAAATTAACCCAAAATAAATGCTATGTCCAATACGATGTCTTTGCAAACCTACTAAAGCTTAGAGTATCCATAAGCAAGCTATAGAGCGCCTTTTACCGAGTGTGAACTGTAAGCACGGGTATGAACAGTTCAAAAACTTACACTTGACGTTCATTAGTCACAAGAAAGCGCGCACGTTGAGTCTTTCTCCCGTCGAAATTTATGTTAGATTCATGTCAAAATTGTGAAATGTGAAGTTTTAAGTTGTAAAAATGACTCATGGAAACAAAAGAAAAAAAAGCAATGGAATTTCTTTTCATAGGGAAGTCTTATTTTGAAATTACTCAAGGCGTGAAAGGGGGTTGCGGGCGGCGCGCGGGCGGGTCAACTCCGCACGTGCGGCCGCGCCTCCCGCTTCACCCTTTCCCCGCAATAGGAATAGTGTTGCGCCACACTGAACTTGATTTGTTTGTAAAATAAATAATTTCGTATTTAGTACCTAGTGATCATAATAAGAGACATTACTGTAATTGAAAAATGTTTCGATGCCCACCTAGGACAAATCTTTGTGTGATAATGATAAGTATGATTATTTTTGTGGGTGTGTAATTTATACAATTAGTTATAATATTTTACTGCACTCTATGAATTGAATTGTATAGGATAATTTTGAGAGTTCCGTAGTAAACTACAAGAAACCCTTATAGTTTCGCAATGTCCGTCCGTGACGGTCCGTCCGTCTGTCCCTCTGCGGCTTTATGGTTATTATATGGTTATACATTTTGATCACGGCGACAAAATTAATATATTAAAAATGTTTATTTTACGGGTATTGTACAGTCAGCTACATAAGTTGATACACATTTACAAGATTTTGATTGGCTTTAATGTCCACAATAATTATTATTTTCAATATCTGACAGCATTTCTAGACGTAGAAACCTTTATTTGAGTAAATTTAATATGTACAACATAATAATCAGAATCACTTTTTCTATTCAGGGATTCGTTTGCGAAATATTTAGCATTAATGAGGAATTAATAGTTGTCCTCTCCTCTATCGCCTAACCGTAGTATTTGGATATGTATAAACTATTTTTAATAGTGTATTATGAGGTTACAATGAAAATTATTACAGACTTGACTTTAGTAATTAACGAGATAATTCATTAATTATGATATTAAAAAAAAAAATTAATTACTTTTGAGGGATAAAATGAATATTATGCTTGAGTCCTTGTACTCTTAGCACTCTGGGTAAGGGTAACTACGGAACGCTACGTTGTGCGTGGCCCGACACACACTTGGCCGGTTTTTATTACCTATGATACGTAATTATTATTCATTAATTTATGACCTGATTTAGATAAATGAAATCTTTTTAGGTTTCCTAAAAGCTACGAGATGACAAATAAATGGGTGACAGCAATAAAAAGGCCGAACTGGGAGCAACAATAACAATAAAACACCGAGTAAATTCAAATACAAACAATAACAAACAAAATCACATTTTTATATATTAAATCATTCTTATCATGGCGCTATAGCTAATTACTATTATTTTGTTATGTTTTATATTTGATGATTAAATATTGTTTAATAAGTACATCACTGTGTATTTTTTAAATTTATATTCACGTTGTTAAAAATCCAATAGCATAATATTTACATACTCCCTAATGACTAAATATGTTTCCGAAAACGGTGGCGCATTACTATTTGACCGCAACATCTATTATAAATATATATAGAACATCTGCTTACGTTTGGCACAATGGACGAAATGCGATACGCTCACTCTATAGGTAACTAATGGATACTCTATATACTAAAGAAAATTTTAGGATATATTTTATGGCGCTGATACACTTGAACATTCACCTGTAATGAGCATTCTCGCGAATGTTACAAAACAAAAGAGTGTGTTTTAGCGAGCATTCTCACAAACATTCGGGCGAGCCTTGGAATAAAGATAATACATAGAATTCGCGCTACAATGGCGGTTAAACCCAATATATTTACTTCACCTAATGATTTTAATCTAGGGAAAAATCTTCGTCGTTTGTCACTAATTTTAACTTGACTAGTGATGGGCTTACTCAGAATAAATATCTAAAAAAAACGATAATGTTTACAATAGATCCTTAGATTTGGTTTACTCAGAATTAATTTCAATAGAATGTTAAATAAACTCTCGATATCGATAAATAAATTTGAACGTAGGAACAGACACTTGTGTGATTTATTAAGCCTGTTCAAATTGAAATCTGCATTTTATTATTTAGAAACGTCATTTGTTTTTGTATCTTACTCTTATTCTAGAAATAATGCATAAGTGAAACTGAAGTAAACATATTGGGTAGAACTGCTGTTGTTATGCGACTTTTATATTTTTTTCAATATTCTACTGACTATCTGACTGACTACAACAATGATCGTGGAAATGTTCGGTTCGACAAAACAGACAACGGCAAATGCTCGCTGTTCTGTTACAAGTGAATGCTCAGGTGTATCAGCGCCGTGCTGATCTTCAGTAGGCTTTTTTACATCGTTTAGTTTATAAACAATCTATTATTATGGCTATTTTCATTATGCAGGCTGTCACGTTCCAATGGACACGACTAGGTTGTTCAATGTCTATTGCTTACTATTCAAAGTGTACCACGAGCAGAATATAAATAGTAATTACTCTTAGTTAATTAGCTACAACTGTTCAATAATTAACTTTCTTAGACATGTCATTCCTTATTCTGAAAAGTAAAGCAATAAACATTAAAATCGATAGTCTGTTGTAAATAATACCAGTCGTTAAGGCGAGGTTGCAGTACTTTTTAAGATTTTGAACGTCTAAAAGTCCCATGAACTATGATATTTTTAATGAATAAAAATTAAAGTATAAAAGTTGAACATATCTTCTAGTAAATCGTAAAGATAGAAACACGATTTGGAATGATTGGTTCGATAAAAAAAAATGTCAAGCATGGCACTAAATCACAATTTTAAACGTGTACTGCTTAGAGATTCCATAATGAATTTATATGAAAGTATTATCAATAGAAACAGCTCTTTATTTTAAAATAAATGGTAAAAACAGATTTCGTTATTTCGTTATCATTTTTCACCTAGAAAAAAAATAGTCAAAATGTTGGCATTATATCGCTCGCCGTCCGTTCATCAGTGCCTGTCTAGGCGTGATTGAGGGCGGACGTACGTCGTTGCTCCGCAAAATCCCCCTCCACCCCCGCATGTACGTTTTCGCAAAAGTACAAAGTAATTCGTATTCCAAACTCAATTGTTCAAACCATAGACACACTAGTAAGAAACCGTAAACAGGTTACTGACAAGGTAACATGACGGAGCTTACGAGTGGCACGCATCGCGAAAAGCGTACGCACACTAATATAAATATGTCAAAACGACACACTAAGAATTAGATAAGAAGTCTAAGTAAAATAGCACATCTAATTGCAAGCGCGAAATAGAGATAAACATATACTCTCTGGACCGAAGCGCATTGTGACATCATGCTGACCGTTTCACAAACAATAATTTGACTCAAATGCGACATGATCACATTGTCTGTCTTGAGTAAATTCAATTCGCCTCAAAGTAAATTTGATTAATTCATTTAAGGTAGGGAAATAAAAAGTCGATGTGATTTATTTATAACATTTACTAAAAAAGTACATTTCATTCAATGGAAACCTTAAACAGTACGTTAATATAAAAACTGTGCGCTGCGGACCCACCGTAGCCCTGGCAATACCCCTGGGGGTATGGTGGGTCTTTTAAAGCTTAACCGTACTCCTGGCTGAAATGCTCGTAGTGTTGATATGATATTAAAAATATCATAGTTCATGGGACTTTCAGACGTTCAAAAATCTTAAAAAGTACTGCAACCTCGCCTTAAATGAAAATCAATTTCGTTCAGCGGCGCCGGTTAAAAATTTCTAAAAAAGTAACTCGTTTTATATTTCTTTTATTGATATTATAGCTATATCATAATGAAAAACGCCTTAGGCTTTTTCTTTATGATATAGTATAGTGTTATACCAACGTGCTACGTGGACATTAAACTGAACAGTAGTTATCTCTCGTATGATAATGACTTACTACTTACGTTTTTGTATTTTTAGACAAGCGAAGACAAGCGCTAGTACGATGATATAGTGCAACAAGGAGATAAATTAGAGAATAAAACGTTTAGGTAATACTGCTAATGGTTATAATGCTTTGTATATTATAGGTATAATCTGTGGTACTGTTGAATATCCGTCATCATCATCATCCTTGCGCTGTCGAATCATTCCCACTAGTTCTATTGAACAGTTCTATGATAGAACTAGTGATACTTTTTTTCCCACTAGTTCTATTAGCACAACTTGATGAGAAGAATAGAACTAATGGGAAACAGTTATAGGAAATTTACCACTAGTTATATGTATGTTTTACAAGGGTAGTGTCACAACATCGCGCTCACAAATCCGAATAAATATGTATTTATAAAAATGTGTTAAACGAATGAACGTCTACAAAACAATTGAACGTCTACAAAACAAATGAACGTCTACAAAACAAATGACTACCAGAAAGTGATCAGCTATCGATAGTGATTGCAAAAAACAGGTGCATGCGATTTTCGACCTTATTGACAATTCATGACAAACTCTTTTTTTTGTTTTTTCTCGCTTTCTGGCAATATTAGGGTAATAAAATTATAAATTCTGACTAATGTCAATTAGGTTGAAAATCGCATGCACGAGTTTTCTGCTATCACTATCGATAGCTGATCACTTTCTGTAAGTCATTTGTTTTGTAGACGTTCATTTGTTCTGTAGGCGTTAATTTGTTTTGTAGACGTTCATTTGTTTTACACATTAAACAAATGAACGTCTACAAAACATATTTATTCGGATATATGAGCGCGATGTCGTGACACTACGGATCATTCCCAGTAGTTCTATTGAATACCCTTGTAAAACATACATAGAACTAGACTGGGACATTTCCTATTACTTATCCCATTAGTTCTGTTCTCCTCATCAAGTTGTGCGAATAGAATTAGGACAGTTCTATCATAATTCTTCAATACTACTACTATACTGGGAATGATCCCACAAAATAGTAGAACTTGAAATTAACGAACTGAAATTAATAAACTAATTACACAACAATATTATCTGGGAGTACGGTTAAGCTTTGAAAGACCCACCATACCCCCAGGGGTACTGCCAGGGGTACGGTGGGTCGGCAGCGAAAACTGTGCAGTACAATCTACTTAGTTGTTTAATACTAAAAGGAGAATAACAAGAACAAGCGAATGGACTTTGATCATCCGTCAATGTTTGTAACTTACGTATGATTTTGTATTTCTATAATAATAATATTGTGTTGATTCAGGCTCAAATCACTTTTATTACTTGACAAAAACACAC
Organism: Euclidia mi; assembly: GCA_944739405.2. Taxonomy (NCBI): domain Eukaryota; kingdom Metazoa; phylum Arthropoda; class Insecta; order Lepidoptera; family Erebidae; genus Euclidia; species Euclidia mi. Next base: position 44,731,547 of record OX123189.2, read on the forward strand.
ATCAGTATTTTATTATTACGAATGTCCCATCTGGATACTTTGCTTTTTAGTCTTTTAACACGCACAATACTTCTTCTCTTTTACACTTGCTAAATGCCAATTTTTTATTCACTCTGTTATTTGTGATACTGAATTTATTATAAATTGAAAATAAAACGTTGTAATATTGTAATACTCATGAATGAGAAGTGATTCCTTAACTTTTAGTCATTTTCCTACTATAGTTTAACTACTTTAGCAAAATCTCATTACACACGACGGCATTTTCAAATGTAACGTACACACACGCGAGTAAAAGAGCGAGCGCTTCCGACCGCAGCGCGTACGCGACTAAAGCCAAATGAGACATTTAGAAAAAAAAAGTTTGTCATGAATTCGTCAGTTTTTAATGTGCCACTTTTGAAGTTCGCATAACTCATCTACGGTTTTTTTACGCTGCGCTGCGGCACACGCACACACGAAACCCCCCCTCCCCTCCCCCCCGCTCACTCGCTGACGCCACCGCCGTGTTTTTGTTTTTGCGGGGGGTGAGGTCGAGCTACGCACTGTACTGCAACCTCGCCTTAAGGGCGAGTTAGATAATTTAATAAAGTTTGTGGGTTTGAATTCGAGATTCTGTGCGGAGCAGTCAGTTAGTTATTTCACTAGGGTAACGCTAGATTCTAATATATAGAATCCACTCAAACTCACACACAGTTCCTTCCACTTTATAATAGGAGTAGGTATATATTATGCTTCTTGCGAATTATAAATACCGATTAAAAGTAAAAAAAATGCACTGAAGAGCTTAGTTAATGACGATAGGATTCTCTTTCAGTCAATCTGCTTTTGAGAACTATATGAACAATAGAAGCCATTTTTATATAAAACTACTACTGTCTGGCAGATAGCTAAATTATAGACAGTGTTAGGATTTTCGAGGGCCAATACCCGGACAACGTAACAGCTGTCAAAGATCATTGCATATATTTAATTTACTTTATAACGTGTGTATCCATATTCCAGAACATTGTAAGCCGTTAAGCGAACATGATAACACGTTGGGACTTGTATTTTCATTGGATTGCCACAGGACAAAATAGTTTAAGTTTATTATTACTTGTTAAACTAAATTGAAAACATTAAATTGTAAGTATAAATACGAAACTACTACTATGATTCAAAAGCTATATCTTTTTGTGGATAGGTAAATGGAAAAATGAGCATCACTTTGTCGTGTCCTAACAACCGCTTCAATCAAATGACGGCTTTAGAGTGCTCTTGGTCTGCAGGGAAGCTTGAACACGTATTCAAACAGACAACCTTTTCATAAGCTGTGACTGCATCAGTTGCATTTCTATATTGCCTTTAATAAGAGACACCAAATGATTCATACCGTACGTAGGGTCGTTAGGTGTTTTTTAAGTCTCTGCTCTAGTATTGTAGATGTTTAGGCATTTCCGGGTCGTTTTATAAAATGCCTACATATTTACCGTCACAAACGAAATATCAGTTTAATAATTAAGCTAAAATATTATGATGACGACGAGCATGATTAAGTGCCACTATAATGCGGTAAAATATACAAATTATTTACGTCTGTTTATAGATAAATACCAAAACAGTATAGAGGTTACAAATTATTATTTTATTTTATCAATGTTGGTATACTGTCTATAGTAATTCCGAAACCGCCGAACATACAAAAGTATTTTAGAAACCAGTTCAACTCTAATAAACATCCAAATATTTCATAGGATAATATGATTATCCAAAAAAAAAGCTATTTAAAACCAAGAAGCGGTTCAATATGAATTCGGCAACTTCTTTTTCAGTACGCAATATCGATACCCATTAAACATAGTATATATTGAGTAAGTATCACGTACGAACCTAAACGATTTCTTAGAAATGAATGAAAAGCGAACTGTATCGCATTATAGGGCGAGGCAGTACTCAAAAACTACAATGGCCACCGATATGGTATTCACAAGTGTCTAGAATTACCGTAGGCTTACTGGGAATTGGTTGTAAGCACAGTGGAAGCTAATTTATATTCATCCAGTTGTCCTAAAGTAATCAAATGTCTGACATATATTGCTGAGATTCTCAGCGATGACAAATTATAAAGTAGTTATAAGAAGATTTTACCTTATAGCTCCTGGTGATGTTCTTGAAGTGGACCTATAGATTAACTTATAATTTTGGCCAAAATAACAAGAGAATCAATGGATACCAGTTTACAATTCGGCGAAGTCCTTCTCCAGACCACGATGCACGTTAGCGGTTCACAAAACTTTTCACAAAAGTTCACTATGTCATCAATTTACAACAAACCTTGCCGGAAGTCAAAAGCGGCAATTACGTATTAAGTTAATTACGAGTTGATTCAATTCGCGTTAATTCAAAGGGCGATCAATTTAATTTAGGTACAAGGCACGCGAGCTTGCAAACGGCGTGTTAATTTTTCAAGCGGAAGACGGAAGTGACAGTTCAGTGTGACCATTGTCAGAAATTTTCAATAGACTAAACAAAATGTTACTCAATCGATCTAATCGATTTGACTTATAATAAAAACCAATTCTATTTCAAACATCCACCCGCCCCGGACCGGCCTACCGGTCCGCTAATCGGTTGGTAGACGCGACAATGTTGCAACCGCTCTCCTCAGAATCGAACCGTCCACCAAGACCTCAGCAAATCGGGGAACTCCATCAGCCCCAGTTACCAAATGAAGGATGCGCCCCCTGCGCCATCTGAGTGGCGGAAGGTTAGCCTCCTTGATCAAAACGAGGTCACCAATCTTGGGTGGATCGGTCTTGTCGGTCCACTTAACGCGTTGCTGGAGTATGTGCAAATATTCCAAGTTCCAGCGTTTCCAAAAGCTCTGAGTAATCTGGCGTACCAATTCAAAACGCGAGAGACGACCAGGTCTCGTATCAATATAGGGGTACTCAGGCAAGGCGACAAGTGGGCGACCAATCAAAAAATGGCCCGGCGTAAGGGCCTCCAAATCATTCGGATCTGAGGAGATCGGGCACAATGGCCGAGAGTTCAAAACGGCCTCAATCTTACAAAACACAGTTGCGAGTTCCTCAAATGTAAGGACAGATTCACCGATTGTCCTGCGCAAGTGTGTTTTGGCCGATTTTACGGCGGCCTCAAATATACCACCCCAGTGTGGACAATTTGGTGGGGAAAACAACCAATTTATCCCACGTCGGGCAAGCCTATCACCTATATCAGCTTTGTTGGTTTCAAGAAAATTAACAACATCATTCAGATAATTATAAGTGCCCTTGAAGTTAGTGCCGCAGTCAGAACGGATCAAGGAAGGCAGCCCTCTGCGGGATACAAATCTGTCAAATGTGGCTACAAACGCCTCGGTCGTAAGCGAGGAGACCAGTTCTAAGTGTACGGCCCTTGTGGAAAGACAAACAAAAACACACAAGTAGGCCTTGACAGTCTTGCTGTTTCGAAGTGTCGACGTTTTCACCAAAAAAGGACCAGCGAAGTCCGTGCCAACACCGTCAAACGTCCTGCTTTCAGTTACGCGATCTGCCGGTAAGTCGCCCATCAAAGGCTGCATGGTAGAAGCCTTGAGCTTATAGCAAGGGATGCAGCGAAAGACTACACTCCGAATAATTCTTCGGGCAGACAAAATCCAAAACTCGCGTTGCAAAATGGCCAACAAGGCATTACAACCAGCATGCGAATTTTTAAGGTGACGGTCAGTTACCAACAAGCGTACCAAATGACCGTCCTTAGGTAACAAAAGGGGGTGACGAGCCCCGTAAGGGAGGTTGGCGTTCTTGAGACGCCCTCCAACGCGCAAGAGACCCGTTTCGTCTAAAAAGGGGTTCAATTTAGAGACAGCTCCCGATAGTTTCGATCTCCCTGATTTAAGGATAGCAATCTCCTTTTCAAAACGGGCCAATTGCACAGAACGAACCCAAAAGGTGAGGGACTCCTGTCGTTCCTGTGGTGAGAGAAACGGTGTCAGACGTTTCTGTTGTGGGTGCCTAAAATTAAAAACAAAACGCTTTATCCAAGCAGTAACACCTAACAACTTGTCAAGGGAGCTGTAGCGATTCAGCAAGAAATCGGGGTCGAAGGCGCATTCCAGCTTCTCAACAGCGAGTGTTCGAAGACCCGGCAAATTGGTAGTATTTAAAACTGGCGTTCGAGGCCAATCAATTTCTGGTCGACTCAACCATTCCGGACCCCACCACAGCGAATGACCTATCAAACTAGGCGTCAAGCATCCGCGCGAGGCACAATCAGCGGGGTTGAGTTCACCTGGCACGTGTCTCCAAACAAGCTTGACTTCGGATTTCTGGATTTGGGAAACGCGATTAGCAACAAATACCTCCAAGGTGTGGACCGAAGCCTTCAACCAACAAAGAACAATTTGGCTGTCTGTCCAGGCGTAGGTCCCATTAATGCAAATGCTTTTACCCAAAGTACTGGACACGTGGTTCAACAAGCGTACAAGTAGGGCTGCTCCCGAGAGCTCCAATTTTGGGATGGTCAGAGATGTCCGAAGGGGTGCGACCTTGCTCTTCGCCATGATCAGGGAAACTCTCACCTGACCTGAGGCACTGACTGTGCGCAAGTACACCACAGACGCGTGACCACGTTCCGAGGCATCACAAAACCCGTGAAGGGTGGCCTTGTACTTCCCGGGAGGAAGGATGGGACGACGCAAAGAGATCTCGTTGACGGCAGGAAGTGAGGATACAAAGGAGGTCCATTCCTCAACAAGAGTGCCGTGCAGAGGTTCGTCCCAGGTCAATCCTGCTATCCAAAGCTTCTGCAAGAAGCATTTTGCCCAAAATATAATTGGACAGATCCAACCGTTCGGATCAAAGGTTCTGGCGACAGTAGACAATACGAGACGTTTAGTCCAAGAACACGGCAATTTCAAGTCTACGTTATATGTAAAGATGTCTTGGACTGGTCTGTACTGAACGCCGAGAACAGCCATCATGGCGGGGTTGTCAACAATCTCAAACAAATGTGGATCTTGCTGATGATCCTCTGGCAAGCCTTCCAAAAGCGCTGGTGAGTTGGAAATCCATTTACGCAACTCATAACCAGCGGAGGCCAAAATACCTATCAATTCGTCCCGCAGGAGGATCGCCTCGTCCACTGTGGAGGCGCCCGAGCAAATGTCATCGACGTAAATATCGTCCTTCAAGATGGCGGAGGCTCTTGGGAAACGTAGGCCTTCGCGATCTGCGAGCTCCCAAAGAGAACGTATTGCCAAGTAGGGGCTTGATCTTAACCCGTACGTATTCGTATTGAGCTCGTAGACGACCATGGGATCGCGAGGAGACTCTCTCCAAAGGATCAGCTGGAAGCGACGGTCATCAGGGTGGATAATAGTCTGCCTGAACATTATTTTTATGTCGGCCACAAAGACAACCTGATGTCGTCGGAAGCTGGTGATGACGTCACAAAGGTCCTTGACCAACTTGGGACCAGAATGCAAGCACTGGTTCAAGGATACGCCTGTTGAAGTCTGCGCAGAACCATCAAATACTGTGCGCAGCTTCCCAGTCAATGGCTTCAATACCGCATGATGCGGGAGAAAGTAGTGCTCCACCGAACGCCAATCCAAATTTGACACAGACATGTGTCCCAACTGTTCATACTCCCTCATGAACTCAATGTACTTCTGTCTGAGCTCTGGATCACGACCCATGCGGCGCTCCATGGCCAACAACCTCTTTTCGGCTAAAGGTCGTGACTCACCAAGCGGAGGCCGAACAGACAGGAAGGGTAGCCTCGTAATGAGCCGACCAGAACGGAGTCGACCAGTGTTGTTCTGGAAGAACAGCTCGCACTCCTCATGTTCTGGATTCAAACGGGCAACTTGAGGGGGCTCCTCTACCTCCCAAAACCTCTGAACTGCATCAGAGAGAGCAGACCCTACAGCCAACAAATTATCAAGTTCGGGTGGAGGGGGGTCCCTAGGTACAGGTCCCATCAAAGCAAATCCAAATATGGTCGTGATGGCAGTCAAACCATTTGGCACCAAGACCCGTTTCCCACCAATCAAAATTCCACCGAGGACATCAGAGCCAATCAACAAGTCGATTTGTCCCGGTGTGTCAAATTTGGGGTCTGCCAGTTCCAATCCCGATGTCAAATTCACCACAGCAGCGGGTAGCTGTTTCTGTGGGTGCATACCCAAAATATTCTTCAACACAATAGCCGAGGTTTTAATCCTCGGGTGTGAAGATTCAACAGGGCCAAACAAAACTTTAACTTGCCCTTCAACATTAGAGGCTACGTCACCTATGCCCCGAATACAATTCGAAAAAGAGCCCATATTTAATTTAACCTGCCCTACCAAATAAGTGGAAACAATGCAACCTTGTGAACCTGTGTCCAATATAGCACGGACAACAACAGAGGTCCCCGTGGGTCCCCAGACCCTAACAGCAACCGTTGGTAGGATAACGGTCTCAATGGGGGAGGTTGGCGTTATAGGGCAGGGACCTATTGTTGCCTGGGCGGCGACCGTTGGCCAGGACCAGGCAAATCAAAATGAGGGTGCGGCTTGAAGTCCTCAAAGGCGCGATGACTTGATCCGCGCACCATCTGTGGGGGGTCATAATGACGCACCCGCCCAAAACGAGGTGGGCGCGAGTCAAGGCGGGGACGCTCCGCCAAAGGAGGGGAATACCTGGGGCAGCAGTCATGGTGCTGGTGACGCTGAACAGCACATTCAGGTGCGCGAGAGAGAGGAGGCGTGCGCACGCTACGGTTCTCCAAGCGGGGCGAGTGGCGATCAATTGAGCGAGGCGACTCTCGGCTACGCGCCGGTGAGCCTCGGCTGCCACCTTCAAAACACCCGCCCGTGCGCGGCGTCGGCTGGTTGGACAAGCGGCCAACCTCTCTGGCATTCTGATTCATTTTCACACTTTTCACATTCTTCTGGCATACAGAGAATGTCCAAATGCTGTCCTCCACAGTGAGGACAGGGGCGAGAGTTTGGGCAGTCTCGCTGATAGTGGGACCCCAAGCAAGAGAAGCAAAGGCGGCGGGCATTCGCGATGCGCCTACGAGAGGCGACATGTAGGTCCAAGAATGCCCTACAATTGGCCGTTCTGTGCCCCGTGACCTTGCAGTAGGAGCACTCCACTGGGCTCTGCGTGACTGCAAAGCGAGGAGGGCGCCGGTCAACATTGGCTCGGGTGTGAACGCGAGCCTGCTCCTTGACCTTGGGCGGCTGCGACTTAGCCGGCGTGTCACCACCGGAGTTGTCCAAGACCCGGCACTCATCCTCCAGGAACTTCTCCAGGTCAGCAAAGGGGGGCAGATGGGTCGCGCTATCCCCACCAAAGCGCTGCTCAAAACGCGACCTCAGGTCGGCAGGCAGCTTTTTCAGTACAATGTGCACCAATAGATAGGACCATTGGTCCACGGGCAGGTCAAGGCACTTAAGTGCGTTGATGGCCACCAAGAGCGGGTTCAAAAGTTGGGTGCGCAACCCAGAGACCCGGCTGAGCGTCGGCAAACCCAAAATCTGCTCGATGTGCGTGTCGGCGAGGCCACGCTTATTATGGTACCTACGGGTGATTAGGTCCCGAGCCGTCTGGTACGCCTCGTCAGACACGGGCAGATGCTGGATGAGGCCCTTAGCCTCCCCATCCAGAACCGACATTAGATAGGCCAACTTTTGTGCCGGCCGAAGGTCAGCCCTATCATTGACTAGGCTGTCGAACAAATTAATGAAGCCCAGGTAGCTTCCTAGGCAGCCATCAAAATGGGGAAGGTCCAAGGTAGGGAGCCTACTCACCAGCCCTGGTGCTGACCTAGGAAGCTCCTGCTTCAGGCCGGGTTGCCCTTCCCTATCGGCAACTAGTTGTCTCGCACTATTGGAGAAAGCATCATACAGGTCTAAGACCTGGGCATAGTCTTCGCTGACCTTATTTCGCTGGTCAGCGGTGAAATCATTGATTGACACTTCAAGACAGCAAGTGCTGAAAGTGCGGAATTGCTGTACCACACTTGCCAGGCGATCGTCAATCCGCTCGTACCTCTGAAGTAAGGCCTGCTGGCGATCAGGCCGGTTCACTAAAGCATTGGCCGAGGCAAACCAGCGCAAATCTGATGCAATAGCACCAGCAGCCGCACGCAAGTCCTTGATAGCTGACATAATCAAAATTCAAAAGAGCCCGGACAAGCGCTAAATAAAATTAACAATCAAAACTTAATTTTTCTTAATTCTTTGAAACCAACAAAGTATTAGCCTGTTTACTGCAAGTGAAGGCAAGTTAGAGGTATTTACTGCCCAACAAAATTAAAGGTTTCAGTATATTGAAACAAACACAAAAGTTATCAAAGTTATAACTTATGTTATAACAAATTAATAAAGTTGAAACTTCAACTTAATTAATTATTTGCAACAGACAGACTAACTGTGTTGTTTATGATATACAATAGGAAGTAAGCACAGAATATGTGTTACCTAACAATATTATCTATATTATAACAAAACAAAGTTTATTAATGTGACCCGCCCAAGTGGCAAGGTCAAGTTTGATTATTACAATGTTTATGAATATATGCAATAAACTAAATTTACTAAATTTATTGATACATACAGCTGTTATGTATCGAAACAAACTGACTTATTAATGCAACAACAAATTTAAGTTAGATTTTCCAACAATACAAATCAACAATTACTGATTGAGGTTATGTGACAATGTGTTTCAAATTATCTAGGTCAACTTATACAATTAAATATTATGTATTTTAGACAATAACTGACCTGACAAACACTACAATACTGTCTACAAGGTGATAAGATACAAGCTCATACCAATCTGAGTTCAGATACAATCAACGGCTAAGATACAAATTTACAATATAGGCAGTTAACTACGCTCTGCTACCAAAATTATGTCTAGAATTACCGTAGGCTTACTGGGAATTGGTTGTAAGCACAGTGGAAGCTAATTTATATTCATCCAGTTGTCCTAAAGTAATCAAATGTCTGACATATATTGCTGAGATTCTCAGCGATGACAAATTATAAAGTAGTTATAAGAAGATTTTACCTTATAGCTCCTGGTGATGTTCTTGAAGTGGACCTATAGATTAACTTATAATTTTGGCCAAAATAACAAGAGAATCAATGGATACCAGTTTACAATTCGGCGAAGTCCTTCTCCAGACCACGATGCACGTTAGCGGTTCACAAAACTTTTCACAAAAGTTCACTATGTCATCAATTTACAACAAACCTTGCCGGAAGTCAAAAGCGGCAATTACGTATTAAGTTAATTACGAGTTGATTCAATTCGCGTTAATTCAAAGGGCGATCAATTTAATTTAGGTACAAGGCACGCGAGCTTGCAAACGGCGTGTTAATTTTTCAAGCGGAAGACGGAAGTGACAGTTCAGTGTGACCATTGTCAGAAATTTTCAATAGACTAAACAAAATGTTACTCAATCGATCTAATCGATTTGACTTATAATAAAAACCAATTCTATTTCAAACAACAAGAATTGTCAGAGTGTAATTTGTGTAGTGTCCATTTAACGTGATTGGAATACTGATCGTTTGGTATTAAATCATTCATCGTAAAACGGTACAAGAACATTTGCCGCGATTTATACGGCAATTCGTTTGTATGAATATTGAGTTTACAATATGTTTAAACATTTTTTGTATGCCGCGTGTGTTTACTTTTTAGGGTTCCGTTCAAAAAAGGTAAAAAACGGGACCCTATTACTAAGCCTCCGCTGTCTGTCTGTCTGTCACCAGGCTGTATTTCATAAACGGTTTATCAGATAATATCTAGAAACTTATTTTAAATTGTTTTTCGGGATATTTACCACGTACCTTTGTTTGGAGTAACCGATATTTACACACAGTACATCCGTGAACATGGCGCTTGCAACAGTGCCGAAATATCGGTTACTCCAAACAAAGGCACGTGGTATATATCCCGAAAAACAATTTAAAATAAGTTTTAATGACCACGAAAGTTTAAATTCCAATATCTAGAAAGCTGAAATTTTCACAAATATTGTATTTCGGTTGCCGCTATAACAACAAATAATAAAAATAAAAGGATATAACATATTAAGGGGGGTCTTTAAGCAATTTGTTACTTGATCTTAATAAACAGGTAGAAACTTAAAAAATATATAAGTATACATACAAGAAACGTGATTTTCTTTTATAGATGATGGTACGGAACCCTTCATGCGCGAGTCCGACTCGCACTTGCCAATTTTTATTACAGTTCATGTACGATCAGTGGTGGGACTCTAATTGTGGTTTCGCGATCACCACTATTCTCTCGATGAAAAGCATAAATTTATAATGTATTACTATTCGATCAGCTATGTCAAGAAAGTACAGCTAAGCTTTTGCCTATCTACCTACTAGGAAAAGAGAAGTGGGAGAAAGATTATATATTAGCAATACTCTTTAGTTACAGCCACAGTTGTAGCTGTGTGTGTAGTTACATACATATGCCATTAGCGATGGTTTATGAGAATCAGCTGGGCGTCCTAGATTATTTTTATCCCGCGGAATGACACTACCTATTATTTTATTATTTAGTTTATTAAGAACAGATTACACTCGAATGTCATTTTCTAAATTCCTATTTTAGCCTTCCTTCTAGGTAAGTTATTATTCCGAGGTATACCGTCTTTTATTTTAGCTACGCTCTTTACTTATTGTATCGTATATAAATACGCATATTCATAAGCATCTGAGCCATCATTCAGAAACTTGTAACTGAACATGTAGAACGTAATTATTTTAACAAATCCCAACTGACACAAACTTGTAGACAGCAGAAAGCCGCCGCGATCAATTTTCTTCTTAGAAATTTGAGATTATTAAAGTTGTGCAGTATTTGTAACTACTACATAAGTAGTAGTTACAAATACTTCACAACTTTTATCCCTGAGGTAGTAAAATGAAATAACTTTATAAACTTGTGTAATGTGTGTGTGAAATTAAATTTCAGCCACTCCGTCGAGTCGTATACCTACTCGACGGAGTGGCTGAAATTTAATTTCACACAATTTTTTTTTTTCAAAACATCTTTAAAAGTATTTCAATAAGCTAATAAATAGATCGCAAGTTTGACCTGCAATCTTGGAGGTTTGTGTACAACATTTATAAGAAGGCTGTTTGCATTTTTAACCGACTTCAAAAAAAAGGAGGTTCTCAGTTTGACCTGTATGTATGTATGTATGTATGTATGTATGTTTGTCCGCGATTATCTCGCGTTCGGCAGAACCGATTTTGATGCGGTTTTCAGAAAAGTATTTGTTACACTTAGGAGCAGGTTTTAGGCCCTTAACCGACTTCAAAAAAAGAAGGTTCTGAGTTTGACCCGTATATATGTAAGTTTGCCCACGATTAACTCGAGTTTGGCTGAACCGATTTTTATGCGGTTTTCAGAAAAAAAGTACTTGTTACACTTAGGAGAAGGTTTTAGTATTTTAACCGACTTCAAAAAAAAAGGTTCTCAGTTTGACCCGTATAGGTACATATATTGGTTCTTAGTATGTTTGTATGTATTATGTGTGTGTGCCCTAAAAGGCATGGCTTTAAGTGATATTGACTCGAACAAATTATTCAACCATACCCACGACAACAGAGCCTTATCCGAAATGACAAGAATGAGAAATATGCTCTCGCATTAGATTCTTTCACCGACTTTCTTTGTTTTTTGTTAATCGCAGAGACATAGACACGTACACATGTACACACACACACACGTACACATACAAATACACACATGCGCGCGCGCGCGCAAACACGTACACATGTACAAACACACACACACATAACCGCGATTGCCTTGATAGGTCGCTGGCACTGGAGCTATGGAAATGTATCCATCATCATCTTTAAGACACAATGCTATTGATGGATCATCAAATAATATCAAAATGGCATCAGGCAGTTCACCTGGCTCAAGTTGATCTCTTCTTAGTGCCGGCCATTTAAATCCTTTAGGAACACCCATTGCCCCGTTCGCTAAGCCATCCGTTATTGGCATATTTCTCCGGAGCATAATACGAGAGCTCACAGCCTATTTAATAGTATGTACAAGTCCACCGCATTTGTTTGGATCGTACTTCCGAATGTGGCTGATTCCCTAGACTCATCTCTCTCTTCCAGCATGAAGCCTAAGCCCATGGGCACACAGAATAAAAGTAGGTACCTATGTCATGTAGTCCGTGTGGTGATGGATTAAGAATACAGAATGTCACCACCCCATATCATCCCATGGGTGTCGTAAGAGCCGACAGAGGGAGCATATTATGCAGAGAACAGCACCGTAAGAGAAGGAAAACTTGATACAAACCCTATACCAACCCGTTTGGCCAGCGTGGTATAGTAGGCCAATTCCTCCTTTTAAAGGAGAGGCCTAGTCCAGCAGTGGACTGTTAAAGGCTGATGATGATGACCTATGTCAAAGTCATAATAACAAACTGATACTAGCAGAAAACTTATCACTAAAATAATTGAATCTAACTATAAACAAACTATTAATTAGCCCAAAACTTAAAGTAAATGAAGTACCTATCACTAAAAAGTTTGAAATAAATAAAAGAGTAGTTAACACAAAACCAAGTAAACGAACGAAGTACCTAACACTAAAAAGTATGAAATAAAAATAATAAGAAAAAAAAAACAAAACGAAAAGGAAAACTTAAAAATCGCACCAAAAATGTTAAACTAAATACCTAGGTATTTAGTTTCTTTTTTTTTTAAAAGAGAACCGCCTTCAAAAAATCGACCCACTGAAAAGAACGAAATAATTTTTACATACGCTAATACATAGTATATAACTTATACAAAATACTTAGTTTTTGAAGTCGGTGCCAAACCATCAAATACAAAAAAGAATACTGGCAAACAGAGAAAATAATATGAAGAATATATCAAATCAATAAAATTATAATATATATAAATAATAAATAAAATTTAAAATAATCTACCTATATACTCTAAAAAGCAACTTATATATAAAATATATAAAAAGTATGAAATAAAGCTTAATTATAAAATAATTATACTTCATTTTGGGCTGTACTACTATGTAGATTGAATGCGCTGGTTTGGAAAGGATGACGCTAAACAATAGGCTTTAAGAGGGATGTATTAGCGTATGTAAAAATTATTTCGTACTTTTCAGTGGGTCGATTTTTTGAAGGCGGTTCTCTTTTTTAAAAAAAAGAAACTAAATACCTAGGTATTTAGTTTAACATTTTTGGTGCGATTTTTAAGTTTTCCTTTTCGTTTTGTTTTTTTTCTTATTATTTTTTTAAGAAATCTAATTCTAGTAATGTAAAAACTTTTAGAAGCGTCTTATAACTTAAATGCTTGCGCGCTTGAATTATTATTTTTTATTATATTATGGACTCTAGTTGTATAAATTATACCCATTTAAAGTCTAATATAAAAGTCAGTACAACAGACAAAATTAATTTTAGACTAATGAAGGATACTTTGGTCTCGGGACTTGCTATTTTGTACAATTTAAGCGATTATTTTGCGATTTTACACATGATTTCAGAAGAGAAATGAGTGATGCCGACTGAAAGTAATTGTTCACAATATACAACTAGTAATACGGCTGTCAGTTATTAATAATATTTTCAGAGTTTTCGGACTGCTTGCGAGACAAGCACCGAGACCGACAGCTTTACGTGAGCGCTGAAGCACGGTAGAGCTCTGATATATTTTATGCCACACGCGATCGCCCATCCAAGGGGCGGCCTGTGCAAGCCCTGCTTAACTTTGACAAACTATAACGAATGGCAAGACGAGTGACGCTATAAGCGCTACCTGATTATTGATGAACCTGAAAATAAATTCCCGAAAGATTCTGAAGTATCTAAAAATAAATTAGATCAGCAAATCGGATTAAACCCACATGAATGATAACGTATCCGGTTTTTCCTTATCGTTTCTTTCACTTTCAGAGATCGATGTGAATGAAAAACGTACGGGTGACAGCTGGTTACATTCCTCTTATGAATGTCAACAGAATGACATGGGTCGGCCAGTGATTCTGTATGATAGATTGACGGCTTGTCGTTAGATAGTGATGCCGTATTACTATTAAACCTCTGGAAAGACTAGTAGTAATAGGATGTGATATGGGCACAATCATAAAATAGTATTTTCTTTTTTTAAGATAGTATTTTATTTTGCTGGCTTTACAAATATAATTTGGAGAACACGAATATCCAAAATCTGTTGGAATTAACACGTTTTCTCAATTTTACAGTCGTCACGTAAATTCTATACGGTCAGAACTTTTTAGTTCATAAATACATATTTTTGATGAGATTTTTTTTCATTCAGTGTTATTTATTTGGGTTTATTATTATTCGTAATAGGCAGCGATAGCATAGCTTAGTAGAGACACTAACTGACTACCTTACAGAGGGTATCGGATTCGAATCCATGGCGCGCACCACTGAATTTACGGAGTTACCTATGTACCTACGCAATGAATTGTTAATTATCGTTTGTCCCGTGCCTCGGCGAACATGTTAAACCATCGCCGCGTCGTCGGTCTCGGCTGCGGATAAGATCTTTGTAAGTCGTTATTTATTTATTTATTACAAGGAACACACTTTACATGCGAGAAGAGATTTATTAGAATTATTATCCTTGCGTTTTCTCATTTACAATAGAGTTGGAGAGCTTTAGGGTGTCAGTTCCTCTGAAAATCCATAGCATTATGCTATCTCTTTGGGTTGCAGAAGTCAGGCAGGCAGTCACTCTGTGGAAAAGCTAATAGTCTGACATACCCGGTTATTCTTGTAATCCGACCACGGGTTACACTTGGGATAACGCTATGAGGATGATGATTATTATTATTTGGAGTTAATATAAAAATAATCTAATAAAATCACTTTAGAAATTGATTTTGACGAATATAATCAAAAGTTATTCATTAATCTGTCCTGAATATACCTATCATATATCTCAGCTTGTACTTCAGATTAATTTACCTACATATTATAATTAATCGAAATTGAAAGGATTAACTCACTTAAGTAAGGATTATGTTGTCTGTAGTACAGATTATCAAGTAATTATCTGCTACCGAAATACAATTTTAATACCTATCGATTCTATTACCAATTATTTCAAACTATTGGGTACACGTATTAGATCTCTTCTTCTAATTTTTGGTACAATAAAAATCCTCTGTGGTCCAGTGAATAGCGTATGCGACTGCTGATCGGAGGTCCCGGGTTCGATTTCCGGGTCGAGCCAAAGTGTTACTGGGTTTTTCGGAATACTCAGTAGCAGACCGGAGTCTGGAGATGTGCCCGTTAACGGCAAGAGGCTCGCCCCCTATTACGTGGGACCTTAAAATTCATTGCAAAATGTGGGTGTAATATTTACACCTCTGCCTATCCCTTCGGGGATACAGGCATGAGACTATAAATAAATAAAAAATAATAAAAATTAGTATGTAATTACGTAATATGTAATGAGTATGTAAGATAACTCATAGAGGTTGGAACGATATTTGTTATCTCATCTGAGCTCCTTCAAACATTTTGATAGTCGTCCTTAACGAAGAGTAGATTGTAAAATGTTATGGCACGGATTCTATCTTAGGTGGCTTCCTAGCCGGATGCCTCGACTGTACTTAATGGTCAGTAATATAACCTATCTGGAACTAAATTAACTGAGCACTTATCTAGCGCGGTTTCTCTTTAGTATGTCAATTTATACTCGTAGTTAAAAACGTCTATGTAACGTTAATCAGAATTAGCTTCATGAAATGAATTTCAGACACTTACAACTAGGTTAACAACAGCCTAGAACCTTTTATTTTCAATCTAGGTCCCCTGGTGATTTTCCAAGAGCTGCTTGTTGGCATTACCACCTACGGACTCTTAAAGAACATGTTACTAAATTACAATTCCATTAGTTCGAAACTTTTCCGAAATATTAAATTGTTTGAATAGCTTAAACTGATTGCAAACTGAGTTAGCGAACTTCTACTAAGTGTGCTTCCAGAACGTTTGCCATCTTTATTATAAAAAAGATACACTTTTAAACTTTCGCACAGTAAATCTCTCCTGTTAATAATTGTCCTCTTTTCCTTCTACTCTAGTCCCAAAGCTGCTTAGTTAAAATACTAAAAGTTTTAGTATGCTCCAAAGAAAATCTCAAGTTGTTAGTTATATTCAAATTGGAAAACAATTAAAATTGATGTTCACAGTTATATTATAAGACATCTATTATGTCTCCCGTTTTCTTTACATGTGTTGGGTGTTTCTTGTACAACGGGGCAGCTCTAGTGAGACTGGCGCCCCGATACTGTTGCACAGCAGTTTCATTACGTATTTAATACGTTAGAGGAAACCTTAGCTTTTTTGTACAGCTGAGTACATTCGCTTACGTGAGAATTGTGCTTGCACGCTGACTACGTGGCAATAAAATGTCCTTTAGGACGAATCCCATGGTCCATATAATAAATAATTTCATTATTTTTATCGACTGTTTACGAGAACTTTACGTGGATATGAGTGTGCTTTATGTTGCGAACTACTTGAGTGTTGATGTTTATTTTAGAAATGAACACTGGTTTTGAGTAAAATCACAGAATTTCGACGCTTGCTGTGGTGTTGCTGACTTATTATTATTAAAATATTTCACGTAATCGATGTGTAAAGCTCATAATTATGAAACTATTCAGCTCATATTTACATGAAACAACGAATAGGAAGCTGTCCGTTGTTTCATGTAAATACCATTTTATCTAAAACAATGTTTCCGTTTCACTAACCTAATTTTACAACTCTACAAATATATAGATAAACACTCGGGTTGGGAATCAACCCTATAATGAACGGGTAATAATAGCGTAAACACACAAATACATGCAATTTGTACAATAGGGATAGGGATAGAAAAAGGGTTAATTTTGAACATGGCACGTATCATGGGAAAGTTTGTTATTTTGCAAACCTCACAACAGTTAGCGCGGGACTCGCTTTTTTATCTGAAAGGGTAACCGAAGTTTCAATGTGTATGCCTGTAACTTTATAGCTTTCCATGGACGGTGACCATGAAATTATAATACCACCTTAGACTTTTCATGAACATAATCTACATTATTATGCATATCATAAAAAAAAATACTCTGACTCTAAAGTAAAATTGCAAATGATGTCCTTTCAATCATTTTATATTGCCGCCATTGTTTATTGCTTTTGAATGTTATATCACTATGATTGTCTGTTTTTTTTAAATAAGTGTCCTTGTGTATTGGAAATGTTAAATAAAATTTGTTACCAAAGCCTGACTAGTGATTATACTTTAAAGTGTACGTACAGTACAACTTTTTTTTTCGTTTAATTTTGCTGCAACGTTTTCTATGTAGGGTGCCTTTGCTTGACTTAGTGCAAAATCCAATAAAAATGCAATTTATTTATTGAATAACTAACTAAAACCTTTTTTTACGCTGATCAGGTCATGAATTAAAATGTTGAGTGCACTTGTAGATGTATTTAATATTTTCTTGGGTTTACGCGAATGTTACACATTAAAACTAAACTACAGTTTACGAATTTTATCGTGTTATATTGGTTTCACTGGTTATTAGTTATTACATTTAAACCGAATGATCTAGAAACTACATTTTTATAACTAGCCGACGTTTCGAATTCTTTATAGGATTCATGTTTACGGCAGACTGAGGTGATATTTGTCTTTGTCTTGAATTTAAAAGTTATCTCGAAGTACCCGAACATTTTTCAACTATTGGTGTTACTATCTACGCAGAATGTGCTCACTGTGTCTTGATATCTTCTGGTGACTTTGTCCTTCTTAGGTTTCATTAGCCTGATAACAGGGCTCCAAGCTGGAGAAACATTCCAACCATCTTCCCTATTGAAATTAGGATGCTTTTTAATTTCAATAGCTTCACGTATCATTCTTGGAATAAAGCGGTGTTCTTTTGCGAGTATCTGTGGTTTATCAAATCGCAGGTAATGGTTGGTTCCTTGTTCTACATGTTCACACACAGCAGACTTCGTTGAGCGTTTGTGTTTAATGTCAGCTATATGTTCCTTTAGTCGAATGCCTATGCGTCTCTTGGTTTGTCCAATGTATGAGAGCCCACACTCACAGTCTATCTTGTAAACCCCGGCCTCTTGTAAGGGTAACTGACTCTTGACAGATGGTAATAATTAGCTTATCTTCGTTGGCGGCTTGTAGAAAGTTTAAAGACATTAAGACATATTTATTTCTGCATTTTGGTTGTTTACAACACTTATACATGTCAAAACCCTATTCTAGATGATGCCGGCTTTTCCTAGCTAAATGACTTCTTGAGAAGAAAGGCCGAAACAAACTCAGAGTCATTGTTTTTTTTGTCACTTCAATTTCTTTAGTCTTTTCTTCATCTTTTAAAGTCCAGACAAAAAAAGGGTTTAGTATGCAAGTAGAATGCAGGAAATTATCTGACGCTTTTGACTGACTCGGCCCACTGGGGGCCCGCATTCAACAGCAATCGTACGGCTCAACCTTGATTGAGGGAGCCAGCACGATCTGTATCACTATGCCTCCACGCCATCAGAAGGTGTATGCATAAGCATGTCAGCCTAAGCCATCAGACAGGTTGCCACAACTATTTGTTTATATGTTTAATTATGGCCACATCATACTCAAACAATATGTAAAAATAATAAAATTTTAACAATAAAATGTCATAAATTTAAAATGTCAGAAAATATTATTGAATGTCAATTTAGGAATAATAATATATTACTTAAGTAATTTTAAAAAATAATAATAATTTAAACAATAAAATGTCATATATTTAAAATGTCAGAACATATTATTGAATGTCAATTTAGGAATAATAATATATTACTTAAGTAATTTTAAATGTCAAAAGAAAATAAATAAAATAACAATGTCAAATCAAACAATGTCAAAACAAAATAAATAAAATTACCAATGTCAAACCAAAAATGTCAAAATGTAAAAATAATAATAATAATAAGTATTACAAATGTAAATAAAAATATCATGTCATGTTTTGATTGAAGCTCGCTTCAAGATGTAGCCAATCTTGTCGGTCACGCCCTTGATGTATGGGGGGACAGCAGGTTGTCTTTCAACTGTGGCTGGCTTGTTCTTCGGGGATCTGTGACGTTGGCGCGGCGGTCGGAGCTTGTTGTCTTGCAGAACTTGCTTGACATGTTAAAGCTCGGCGTCCAGGTGTTTCTTGTCACAGATCCCCCGGGATCTCGGAAACAAAGACATTCCCACGGTAGCTGACTGTTTAGGATGGTGATGAGATTCTCCGTTTAAGTACCTATTTGTATGTGTCTTTTTCCTATACACAGTGTGGCTCAAAGAGCTTTTTTGTTCCTGATAACAAGTTCATCTAAGAAAGCTAAAGAATTGTTTGCCTCTAATTCCATTGTAAATTTGATGTGGTTATGAATAGAATTAAGATGGTCTAGGAATACATTACCACTATCTATCAAAATTGTAAAAGTGTCACCTACATACCGCTTGTAGAACCTCGGTGTGATGGTGGCAGTGTGCAGGGCTTGCGCCTCGAAGTCCTCCATGAAGATGTCAGCAACAACAGGCGATACTGGAGAGTCCATTGCCACACCGTCTACTTGTATATAGTATTTCTCATCCCATAACAGATAGCCATTTGTTAAGCAGTGTTTCAATATTTCTGCATATTCCTCAGGCATGTTGTTCTCTATTAGCTTTCTTCTAGTTATATCAATACAGTCATGTGCCGGTAAGCATGTGAATAATGACTGTACATCAAAACTAACCATAGTTTCCTTGTCAGAGAGATGTAGGTGTTTTATTTTACTGACAAAATGGTAGGAATCCTTTACATGCGCTCTCGTCTTGCCTCTGAGTGGCGAGAGAATCTTTGCAATGTGTTGAGCCAATCTGTAGGTTGGTGCCCCTATTTGACTGACTATAGGGCGTCGTGGAGCATTTTCTTTGTGTATTTTCGGTAGACCATACAATTGAGGAGGTTTTGCACACGATGGTATTAAGTATTTCACGTCCAGATTCAGTTGTTTGGAGTATTTCTTCACAACGTTACTCGTTTGCTTGAGTATTTTGTTGGTAGGGTCCGTCTTAGTCTGCCGTGAACATGAATCCTGTAAAGAATTCGAAACGTCGGCTAATTTTAAAAATGTAGTTTCTAGATCATTCGGTTTAGATGTAATAACTAATAACCAGTGAAACCAATATAACGCGATAAACTCCGTAAACTGTAGTTTAATTTCAAGATGTATTTATTTTATTTTCCACGTCTTGATAAATGACGGCAAACTGGGAGTGCCTATAACCTATTGGTCATCTTCACGGTATAATAAATTAACCGAGTATCTTACTTTTGAAAATTAGCTACATATATAAACGTGCCAGCTTTTAGTCTGACGGAGAAACATTTGCTTATTTGAGTTTACTTAGAGTCTTGTGTTGACATACATAGACTTCACCAGACATCACAAGTTCAAAAAGCCAATCATGTACGAAATTTTGAAAACAATAGACCAATAACGTCCATTATTTTAACATAATTATACCGCAAAAATAGCGCGTTAGTTAAGTATTGTTTATTTCAGAGGCAATAAAGTGAACAAGTAAATTACCTGCATTTCATGGACTACGAAAACTACAATGAAAAAATTCCGTTATAGCCCAAGAGCCCACGACTGCCAGACCTTCGTGATTTTATAAAAGCTGAAAGTTTGCCTGAGCATGCCCCCTACAAAGGTAAGAACGACCACCGATTATAGAGTTTGGGTTGTGGTTACTTTGGCAGTTATCAGGTAGTAAAGGTGGATAAAATGGTACCTAAAACTCATTATAGTATAAAAGCTAAATTTTATATATGTTACTTGTAAACCTATAAAAAGACGTTAGCCTAACAGCCGGACAGTTTCAATGGTTTTAACATCTTGCCCGACACTTTGAAAGTCCGCTGTAGGTAGGAGCGCGAGAGCTTAGCCGATTGCGATGTATAAGATATCCAATAAAATAAAAATTATTACGTTTATAGCTATGTTAAATAAAGTAAAAATGTTATTTAAGTATTATAAACATCTAAAAGTATTATTACATGTAAAAAAAAATATTTTATTGTTCATAATTATTATCGTTGCCGTGTGGTTGACGGCATAGAATACAAGTGTCACCACCCCCTATCTTCCCGTGGGTGTCGTAAGAGGCGACTAAGGGATAACACGATGCATATACCATATTTGCGTAGAGACGGAAAACTCGACATCTAACCCTATACGACTGCCTCGTTGGTCTCGTGCCATAAATGTGCGCGTGGGATCGGGATCGGTCCCGGGTTCGATTCCTGGGTCGGGCAGTGTTATTGGGGTTTTCTGTCACGAAATTCTCAGTAACAGCATGGAGTCTGGAAATTTTCCCGGTACGGCAATAGGCTCGCCCCTTATTACGTGGGACTAAAGTATATCTGGTGAAAAGTGGGTGTAGAAATACACCTCTGCCTCCCCCTTCGGGGATAAAAGGCGTGACGATATGTATGTATGTAATTATTATCGTCGATATTTTCATTTATTTATTTCAGCCCTACTTTTCGACTCGATGGCATGCTCGCCTTATGAATATTTAAAAAATAAATTTCAATAATTTGTTATAATAATTACATACCTGATTGAGTTTTGAGCGAATCACTAACATAACAGGTAGTTGATCCGGGTCACATTTGAACAAGTATGTGTCGTCTTTCAACACCCAGCCGCTTTTGTCTGGTTGATAAGAGGTTGGATTTTTCGGATAAGCAATATTCTAAATGGTTCGTATATAATTTGCTCGCAGAAAACGCTGCAATTAAATTGTTAATTATCGTTTGCCCCATGCCTTGGAGAGCACTTTAAGCCGTCGGCCCCGGCTATCATGAAGATCATTGACAGTTGTTATAGGGCGTCAGTAACATAACATAACTTCACGCCTTTTATCCCCGAAGGCGTAGGCAGAGGTGCATTACACACCCACACTTCGCCAGTTATGTTTCGGTCCCAATGTAATAGGGGGCGAGCCTATTGCCATCTACCGGGCACATCATTAAGCGATTGTCAGTCCCTTCTAAATAAACTGACTCTAGTCTAAACCATGGAATATCGCTATCCCTTCGGGTTGCGGTGGTCAGACAGGCAGTCGCTCTGTGGAAAAGCTAATATTCAGCCAAATCCGGTAAGACTTTTAAGCGGACCCCAAATTGAAACTGAGATAACGTTAGGAGGATGATGATGAAACGTTGCAATAGCTCGCTCTTGCAAGGTGGTTTATTGCTAGCGTCAAATTTGGATTCGAACCCGATACCCTCTGCATGGCAGGGCAGTCTATTGGTATCTCCACTAGGCTATGGGCTGTTTACGTGTACGTGTTTTATTTAAATATTCATAAGACGGTCATGCCATCGATTCGAAGGGTAGGGCTGAAATGAATAAATAAAAATGTTGACGACAATAATTTTATGAACAGTAAAATATTTTTTTACATGTTGTAATACTCTTTTTAGATTTTTATAATATTAAAATAACATGTTTACTGTATTTAACATGGCTATGGACGTAATCATTTTTATTTTATTGGATATCTTAAAAGATCGCAATCGGCTAAGCTCTCGCGCTCGTACCTACAGCGGACTTTCAAAGTGTCGGGCAAGATGTTAAAACCATTGAAACTGTCCGGCTGTTAGGCTAACGTCTTTTTATAGGTTTACAAGTAACACATATAAAATTTAGCTTTTATACTATAATGAGTTTTAGGTACCATTTTATCCACATTTACTACCTGATAACTGCCAAAGTAACCACAACCCAAACTCTATAATCGGTGGTCGTTCTTACCTTTGTAGGGGCCATGCTCAGGCAAACTTTCAGCTTTTATAAAATCACGAAGGTCTGGCAGTCGTGGGCTCTTGCTCTATTATGAGTATTAAAGTCTATAGATTTACTACCTTAAGTTGAATCAAATTAAGGTAGTAATTTGTAGTAATAACCAGAAAAGGGCTTGGGCCAGTTCATATACACTTTTCGTGTTACCATGATCTGAAAAACAAACTGTACCTACTCTTGAAACTATTTCTATTTCATGTGATTTCGGTAAAAGCTCTCACATTGCACTTAACAGAAACTAAAAATAATGAACGAGACGTTTCTAAACCACGTTATAATTGAATATAAAAGCCGTTCTGCGGTAAAAGCATTCTAGTATTAGTTATGAGAGATATTTTATAGTGAGGAGTGCTTCCAACAGAGGGAGATAATGCGTCGGTTAATAGAGTGTCGACGGTGCAGCCACGGTGCGACAGCTAAGCGATTTTTAGCATTACTGGATTTGTAAACGTGAAAAGTAAACGTGTTTATATCGAATGTGACACTTATAGTGTTACTTTCAGATAGTTCTAGAACAGTTAACTTGGGTAAGTTCGTTTGAAATTGCGCAAAGGTAGTTTGGAATGTCTGTCTGTTTTGGTTATTGCGGCGATATTTTGTTTTAAAAGAGGTAAAGAGTACCTGGATTTATTTCTTTGCATCCAATAGAATAAAAGCATAACAGTGTCAATTTGAACTAATGCACCAAAAAGACAAACATACAGAGTAATGTTGGTCTGCCGAGGTGGTGGTGATTTTGAACGTTGTCCACGAGAATTTGTGGTAAGGGACTGAAATTATAATTCTACGTTTAAGACCTATATTACTACATTATCAGAAGGACGTCTTAATAAGGAATCAGTGCGACATAGAAAGTACCCATACAATTTTCACTATAGCAAAATAATTGCTAATATAGGTGATAAGTATGTACGAATGCGCACAGCGCACACTGACTTTTATAGCAAGTTCAGTCCGTTTATTTTTAACGGTCCGTATGAAGTGTTTCTTACAGTGGAGAACTGGAGAACAAAAGTGCTATTAATTCGACCTCCCGCTGCTGTCGCAAAGTCACTCTGAATTTCCCTTATCGCTAGAAATATTCTGAACTTCCCTTTTCACCGATAAAATGCAGCTATTAAGAGAAACTATTATACTAAAGTTTTTGTTTAGTTGGTTAGGCCGACATGCGACCTACGTTTTGAGAAATTAAAATTTTCTGTATGAATTACTTTTATCTGTTTTAAAGTTATTAATATTGATGAGCCGAATGAGTTTAATTTAGTTATATAACTGTAATATCATTAGCGTGTAAGAAATATAGACTTTTGTGCTATACCACTGACATAGGTACCCAATAAAGACCATTGTGCTACGACCAACGCGACGATAAAAAACGAAGTGAAAACAGTCACTTTTTCCCGAGCTATCAACATTACATATTGGCGAGATGCTGAAAATATAGGAAAGTGTACTTTTACATATCATTTAACTGGTCATTATCTACTTAAGTACGGATTAAGTAGGCTGACAACTTAAGTAGATATGTACCAGTTTGGTGCTATTCAACTGGTAGGAGTACTATAAAATCCCTGTAAAAATAGTGTTATCTCTCGTATGATAATGACTTACTACTTACGTTTTTGTATTTTTAGACTAGCGAAGACAAGCGCTAGTACAATGATATAGTGCAACAAGGAGATAAATTAGAGAATAAAACGCTTAGGTATTACTGCTAATGGTTATAATGCTTTGTATATTATAGGTATAATCTGTGGTACTGTTGAAGACCCGTCATCATCATCCTAGCGCTGTCGGATCATTCCCACTAGTTCTATTGAACAGTTCTATGATAGAACTAGTCAGACTTTTTTCCCACTAGTTCTATTAGCACAACTTGATGAGAAGAATAGAACTAATGAGAAACAGTTATAGGAAATTTCCCACTAGTTCTATGTATGTTTTACAAGGGTAGTGTCACAACATCGCGCTCACATATCCGAATAAATATGTATGTATAAAAACAATTGAACGTCTACAAAACAAATGAACGTCTACAAAACAAATGAACGTCTACAAAACAAATGACTACCAGAAAGTGATCAGCTATCGATAGTGATTGCAAAAAACAGGTGCATGTGATTTTCGACCTTACTGACAATTCATGACAAACTCTTTTTTCAATTTTTCTCGCTTTCTGGCATTATTACGTTAGTAAAATTATAAATTCTGACTAATGTCAATTAGGTTGAAAATAACATGCACTGTTTTTTGCAATCACTATCGATAGCTGATCAATTTCTGTAAGTCATTTGTTTTGTAGACGTTCATTTGTTTTGTAGGCGTTCATTTGTTTTGTAGACGTTAATTTTTTTACACCTTAAACAAATGAAGGTCTACAAAACATATTCATTCGGATATATGAGCGCGATGTCGTGACTACTACTACTACTACTACTACTACTATTACTACGGATCATTCCCAGTAGATCTATTGAATACCCTTGTAAAAACATACATAGAACTAGACTGGAACATTTTCTATTACTTATCCCATTAGTTTTATTCTCCTCATCAAGTTGTAAAAATAGAATTAGGACAGTTCTATCATAGAACTGTTCAATAGAGCTACTGGGAATGATCCCACAAAATAGTAGAACTTGAAATTAACGAACTGAAATTAATAAACTTATTACACAACAATATTATCTGGGAGTACGGTTAAGCTTTAAAAGACCCACCATACCCACAAGGGTAATGCCAGGGGTACGGTGGGTCGGCAGCAAAACTGTGCAGTACAATCTACTTAGTTGTTTAATACCAACTATGGTTACTGTTTGAAAAAGGAGAAAAACAAGAACAAATGAATGGACTTTGATCATCCGTCAATGTTTGTAACTTACGTATGATTTTGTATTTCTATAATAATAATATATTGTGTTGATTCAGCCTCAAATCACTTTTATTACTTGACAAAAACACACATCAGTATTTTATTATTACGAATGTCCCATCTGGATAGTTTGTTTATTAGTCTTTGAACACGCACAATACTGCTTCTCTTTTACACTCGCTAAATGCCATTTTTTATTCATTATATTATTTGTGATACTGAATTTATTACAAATTGTAGATAAAACCAGAACGTTGTAATATTGTAATACTCATGAATGAGAAGTGATTCCATAACTTTTAGTCATTTTCCTACTATAGTTTGTGCAAAATCTCATTACACACGACGGCATTTTCAAATGTAACGTACACACACGCGAGTAAAAGAGCGAGCGCTTTCGACCGCAGCGCGTTCGCGACTAAAACCAAATGAGACATTTAGCCTGTTTTTAATGTGGCACTTTTGAAGTTCGCATAACTCATCTACGGTTTTTTTACTACTATATCTATGGTTCAAACCTAATCCAGATACACTCGAACACAATTGACGGCACACGCACCCACGAACCCCCCCCCCTCCTCTCCCCCCGCTCACTCGCTGACGCCAAAAAAATATAACCTTATTAAGCTGACGCCACCCCCGTGTTTTTGTTTTTTGCGGGGGGTGAAGTCGAGCTACGCACTGTACTGAAACCTCGCCTTAAAATAATAGACGTTATTAGTCTATTGTTTTCAAAATAATACACGCAACTCTGTTTAGTTCCGACTTTGGCTTATTAAGTCAAGGGATATGAAAATCAAACAGAGACAGTCTCGTGCATGTCTGAAAGGCTTTTTGAACTTGTGGCGTCTGGTGAAGTCCATGTTTGTCAACACAAAACTCTAAGTCAGCATTTCCCAAACTGTGGGTCAAGAAGTGAAATGTAAGGCAACACCGATGGACCAGAGTTATCTGCCCCTCTACACCTTTGCGTCCATTTATACCCCATTGTTGGCAAAAAACAGCTAAGAAGTTGGTCTCAAGATTGCAATTTTTGTATGATGGGTCGGAGTTTAGACAACTTTGGGAACCATGACTGCTCTAAGTAGACTCAAATAAGCAAAGGAGATATTTCATTTTTGGCTACAAAATGTACCATACCTTAAAAAATAGGGAAAAATATCAGAAATCAGGGAATAATATTATTCCAAGAATTTACTCATATTTGAGATCATAGAAAATAAAAATATTTCACTGTTCTTGCCATATTCAATATGGCGGTTTGCGTATGCGTTCAGAAATTGTATGAGATGAAATGACAGAAGGTAAATAACACAAAAATGTTAAATAAAAATAGTTATGTATACCTAAATTGCATCATACTGCGACTAAAATAAAAATAATTTAAAATAATCGTTATGAACCTATCTAAAGGTATTTTTTTTAAATAAAACTACACTGGTCTTACAGGCCTGTGCATTTCGGAACGAGTTATTCGTTTTGACATTTTGATGTTAACACTTGACAATTATTTTATGTCAATGTTCTTCTTCTTCTTCTTTTTTTGTGGCAATCTGCCGATATTTTCAGCAATTTCTGCCAATGTCAAGTTATATATTTATACAAGTTCTAAATAAAAATCTAAAATCTCGCCATTCATAAAACGTCATTTGCAATTGTCACAATATTCCGCCATGATTGTTGAGATAGACGTCAAATATTTTTATATTTTATTTTCTACATCTTCAAAACTATTTTAAAGTGGATATTTTTGGTTTAATTATGTTTATAGGTTAATTTCCTAGGATTTTTAATATGGTACATGTTGTAGCCAGAGTTCCATACAAAAAGGAAACATCTCCTTTTACTCCGTCAGTCTAAAATCTGTCACGTTCACATAGTAACTTTAAAGAAATACATATATATTGTAGTGTGTGTGTTTATTATATCGCCAAGATGACCTAGAGGCAAAAGGTACTCTCGTTGACCGTCATTTCTCAAGACGTCTAAAATAAAAGCACCAACAAGTGCACTCAACATTTTCATTCATGGTCGGCTCAGCGCAAAATAAGTTTTTAGTTACTTATTCAATAATAAAGCGATAAAAAGGCAGCGATAGCCTATACCAACAGACTGCCATGCAGAGGGTATCGGGTTCGAATCCACGGCGCGCAGCAATGACTTTTCGGATTTATGTGCGT
This sequence comes from Euclidia mi, assembly GCA_944739405.2. NCBI lineage: Eukaryota > Metazoa > Arthropoda > Insecta > Lepidoptera > Erebidae > Euclidia > Euclidia mi. Next base: position 44,759,546 of record OX123189.2, read on the forward strand.
ATTGAATTGTTAATTATCGCTTGTCCCGTGCCTCGGAGAGCACGTTAAGCCGTCGGTCCCGGTTGTCATGAAGATCTTTGACAGTCGTTACAGGGCGTCAGTACCTTCTAAATAAACTGACACTAGTCTAAACCATGTGATATCGCTATCGCTTCGGGTTGCAGAGGTCAGACAGGCAGCCTAAGCGGACCCCAGGTTGAAACGGGGATAACGCTAAGAGGATTTTCGAAATTTAAAAGCGAATTTTCGCGTCGATGTTACTTTGCTTTTAAGAATAAATAGCGTTTTTATTGGATTTTATACTAAGTAAAGCAAAGGCACCCTGCATAGAAAACGTTGCAGCAAAATTAAACGAATGAAAAGGTTCTACTGTAAGTATACTTTATAGTATAATCAGGCTTTGCTAACAAATTTTATCAAACATTTTAAATACACAAGGTATTATATCTTTTAGCTTATTTTTATAAGCCCGTTTGCTTCATTAACCGCTTAAAAAAACACATAGTGTAAAAAAAACACGTGATTGTGATAATACCCAAAAGTAATAAAATGTGAAACATTGAATGACGGCAATATAGAATGATTGAAAGGACATAATATACAATTATAAGTATACAAACTCTAATTCATCATCTAGTTCTTCAATGTTTGTTTTTTTATATATTTTTTTTTCGATATACGATAATTTAATTTAATAATAGTAAGTCAGCAATACCACAGCAAGCGTCGAAATTCTGTGAATTAACTCAGAACTAGTGTTCTCTTGTAAAATAAACATCAACACTCAAGAAGTTCGCAACATAAGACACACACACGTTCACACAAAGTTCTCGTAAACAATCGATAAAAATAATGAAATAATTTATTACATGGACCATAGGATTCGTCCTAAAGGACATTTTATTGCCTCGTAGTCAGCGTGCAAGCACAATTCTCACGTAAGCGAATGTACTCAGTTGTACAAAAAACTAAGGTTTCCTCTAACGTATTAAATATGTAATGAAACTGCTTTACAACAGTATCGGGGCGCCAGCCTCACTAGAGCTGCTCCACTTAACAAGAAACATCCAACACATGTAAATAATACAGAAGACATAATAGGTGTCTTAAAACTGTGAACATAAATTTTAAAAGTTTTCCAATTTGAATTTAACTGACAACCTGGGATTTTCTTTGGGGCGTACTAAAACCTTTTAGTATTTTAACTAAGCAGCTTTGGGACTAGAGTAGAAGGAAAAGAGGAAATTATTATTAACAGGAGAGATTTACTGTGCGAAATGTACGTTTAAAAGTTTTTCTTCTTTTATAATGGCAAACGTTCTGGAAGGCCATTTAGTACGAGTTCGCTAACTCAGTTTGCAATTAGCTTTAGCTATTCAAACAATGTAATATTTCGTGAAAGTTTCAAACTAATGGAATTGTAATTTAGTAACATGTTCTTTAAGAGTCCGAAGATGGTCATTCCTACAAATGGCTTACAAGCAGCTCTTGGAACATCACCAAGGGACCTAGATTTCATTGAAAATAAAAGGTTCTAGGCTGTTGTTAACCCTGTTGCGTCTGAAATTCATTTCATGAAGCTAATTCCGTTTAACGTTACATAAACGTTAATATGTACGAGTATATATTGTCATACTAAAGAGAAACCGCACTAGATAAGTGCTCAGTTAATTTAGTTCCAGATGGGTTATATTACTTACTATTAAGTACAGTCGAGGCATCCAGCTAGGAAGCCACATAAGATAGAATCCGTGCAATAACATTTTACAATCTACTCTTCGTTAAGGTCGACTATCAAAATGTTTTAAGGAGCTCAGATGAGATTACAAATAACGTTCCAACCTCTACGAGTTATCTTACTTACTCACTATATATTACGTAATTACATACTCATTTTATTGACTTGATTTAATGATGATTTGACCAGTACCAAAAAATAGAAGAAGAGATCTAATAAGTGTACCCAATAGTTTAAATTTATTAGTAATAGAAGCGATTAGAATTGTATTTCGATAGAAGATAATTACTTGATAATCTGTACTACAGACAACATAATCCTTAGTTAATTGACTTAATGCTTTCAATTTCGATTAATTATAACATATGCCTAAATTAAACTGAAGTACAAGCTGAGATATGTGATAGGTATGTTCAGAACAGATTAATGATTAAATTTTTATAATATACTAGTCGACGCCAGCGGCTTCGCACGCACATATTTTCGAATTTCCCGTTTTGGCCGATCCCGTGGGAATTTCGGGAAATCCCTTCTTAGTGCACCCCTACGGTCCCCAAGGAACATACATGCCAAATTTTAGCTTCCTGCGCCCAATAGTTTCGGCTGTAGCGTGTCTGTCAGTCAGTCAGTAACGCAAGGATTTTATATATTAAGAAGATACGGCAAAATCAATTTTTAAAGTGATTTTATTATATTATTTATATATTAACTCCGGAAAAATAAACATCATCCTCCTAGCGTTATCCCAGGTACAACCCGGGGTCCACTTACTAGTCTAACCGGATTTGACAGAATATGATCTTTTCCACAGAGTGCCTGCCTATCTAAACTCCTAAACTCCTTTGAGTTTCTGTCCTGTCTAAACTCCTAAACTCAAAGGAGTTTAGGAGTTTAGACAGGCAGGCAGTCTGTACCACCATGACATAGTGCTATCCCTTTGGATAGCACTATGTCATGGTTTATTCAGAGGTACTGACTACTTGTAACGACTGACAAAGATCTTCATAACAACCGAGACCGACGGATTAACGTGTTCGCCGAGGCACGGGACAAGCGACAATTAACAATTCAAAACGCACATAACTCCGTAAAGACAGTGGTGCGCACTGAGGATTCGAACCCGATACCCTCCGTATGGCAGTCAGTTAGTATCTCCACTAGGCTATCGCTGCCTATTCCGGACAATAATAGTACACTGAATTAAAAAATATCTCATCAAAGATATTTATGAACTAAAAAATTCGGACCGCATACAATTTACGTGACGTCCAAACATTTGAAAAACCGTGATAATTCTATCAAGTTCTGGATATTCATTTTTCCAAATTATATTTTTAAAGCCAGCAAAATAAAATGCTGTCTAAAAAATGAAAATACTATTTTATGTTTGTACCCATTTCACATCCATTTACTACTGGTCTTACCAGAGGTTAAATAGCAATACGGCATCACTATCTAACGACAAGCCACCAATCTATCATACAGAAGCACTGGCCGACCCATGTCACTCTGTTGACATTCATAAGAGGAATGTAAGCAGCTGTCACCCGTACGTTTTTCATTCACATCGATCTCTGAAAGTGAAAGTATCGTATCGTTTGATAAGGAAAAACCGCTTAGTTTCATCCGATTTGTTGATGTAATTAATTTTTAGATACATAAAAATTGTTTGGAAAGCGCTCAAAACGTGACTTGGTTTGCCGCTTGTAAGGTCGACAAAGTGAAGCAAAAAACTTCGACACTAAAGTTGGCCAGACACACACAAAAAATAAAAGAAAAAAGAATAGGCAGGTAATATGTTTCGATACTCAAAATTCCTAAAACACCTTGGTTATTAAAGCAACGATTTAAAAATAAACAAATGCATAAATGCAATAATTATATTGTATTTTTTTTAGAAAATTGTATATTGTGAACAATAACATTCAGTCGGCATTACTCGGTTCTCTTTTGAAATCCTGTCTAAAATCGCTACGCGTTTTCTCAAAATAGCGAGACCAAAGTATCCTTCATTAGTCTAAAATTAATTTTGTCTGTTGTACTGACTTTTATATTAGACTTTTAATGGGTATAATTTATACAACTAGTGTTCTTAATATAACAAAAATAATAATTCAAGCGCGCAAGCATTTAAATTATAAGACGCTACTAAAGGTAATATTACTACTAATATTTCTTGAATGAGATTTCTTAAAAATGCAAACAGCCTTCTCATAATTAAATGTTGTACAAACCTCCAAGATTGCAGGTCAAACTTGCGTTCTATTTATTAGCTTATTGAAATACGTGTGAAGATGTTTTGGAAAAATTTGTTGAGTGGGAAATTAAATTTCAGCCACTCCGACGAGTCGAATATCATATTACACAAGTTTAGAAAGTTATTTCATTTTACTACCTTAGGCATAAAAGTTGTGCAGTAGTAACTAATACATAAATAATCTCAAATTTCTAAGAAGAAAATTGATCGCGGCGGCTTTCTACTCTACAAGTTTGTGCCAGTTGAGATTTGTTAAATTAATTACGTTCTACATGTTCAATTCCAAGTTTCCGAATTATGGCCCAGAAGCTTATGGATATGCGTATTTTATACGTAGATGTTGTATATACGATACAATGAGGAAAGACCGTAGCTAAATAAAAGGCGGTTTACCTCACAATAATAACTTGGCCATAAAGAGGAGTAAAATAGGAATTTAGAAAATGACAATTGTGTCTATGCCGATGAGCCGAAAATCGGGCTCAGTGGTGTGCCATTGGAGAGGCCTATATCCAGCAGTGGACTACGGCAGGCTGATAATGATGATGATCTATTCCGTTATTTTGCCAAAAACGCACCTCTAGGCGAAAAAAAGAACTGATTCGTAAATTTTCATTTTTTGGTTTGTCACTAAGAAAGTCGTTTAGTTGTAGGAGTTTGGATAGGTATTGACATTTGGTGCGCTTTCAAACTGTACAATTCTGCACAGCCTCCACACTACAGCAGTTCGATAATTATTGAACTGGATACAGTGCCTACGGATTCTTATTATTTTCCATGCAAGGTAAAGTAGGCAGGCTGTAACGAATAAGCATGAATGGCGCAGTATACCACCCCGCTTGGGTGTCATACTGCGTCATACTGTGTCATTCTGGGTCCAGTCCGAATTTGATCGGCTTGCGAGTCGTTTCAGGATTGCAAACATATTCCATACATTTTCTAAATGTTTACTATTAATAAAGAATTATCGCCGGAGGCAAGCCAAGACCGATAACAATATAAATATTAGCCCAACCTCAGTTTCAAGTTGCGTTATTCTATACATCTGCTCAGCAATTCACAATATCATCACAAAAAATTAAATTTTGTGTGCTACACAATCTTAGGCTTCTTTTTATGTGAGTTCTAAAGCCGGGGGACGCAGTATATTTTATATTTGTGTAAGTAATCTCTGGTCACGTCTAGCGAATTTACAACTTTGTTTTAGTACTGGATCATCATAACGCAGGCTGATGCATAAAAGTTTCAATAAATATGTACGTACAATAATAGACGACCTCCACGAGATTTCCGTCACACTACACCATTGTACCAGTGAATGAGACGTAGATCAATGTTCTCCTAAATGATCTTGTTTTCCAATATTTACCTAAGTCAAGGTCAAAGTCAAAATCATTTATAGCTAAACATAAACTGAACAGGCCATTTCACCCGTTAAAAGCTAGCAAACATTTACAGAAGCAAACCTTATACGGGCATGTTTACTAAACCCCTGATACCTACACAAATTTTAATTTGGAAACTCACGAGACCACAGTAGATTATTGATCTCTCCACTAAGCCATCGCTTCTTCAAAGTGTTATAGATTCAAATGGCGAATATTCCATGGATAAAGACAAAAACAAAGACAACTTATCCATAAGAAAATGTGTCACCTAAAAATCTCTAGCACAACACCACCGCATTACGAGTAAGCCACAACGTGAAAGTAATACAAAGTCATAAAACCCTGGCATACAAAATACCGAGCACCATTACCGTTTCTGAAGTAATTTTTCACCGTATTTGACTAAAAACTCTTGATGGGTACGCGTCTTGACTTTGATTTTTACTTAACAGTAATAAGTATTCAGTAAACGTAGCTTGAAGTAAGCTTCCCAGGAACGTGCGGGGCTATGTCAAATTCATAAGCAGTGTCTGTACAAGCTGCTTACAAAAAATGTTAAGTAAAAGCGAAATATCTTCGTCATATCAACCCCGCAGCCTCTGAGATGCTATCGCAGCGAAAATATCAAGTTTTGGAACTCGTGCCAAATTTAATTTGTCTTACAAAGATAGCGTATAATAAAAATGTTCATATTTTTCGTGAAACATGTAGCAGAAATATATTCTGACGCGTTTTAGAATCAATTTCGCTAAAGGCGTGGATTTGGATTCATAAGTACAGCAATTTTGCTAATATACAATTTCAGACAAACACTTCTATTATCACAATGTATCTAATTTACCACGTGAGACGGTAAATCCATCACAAATAGGGTTAACCTAATTTAAGTGAGTACCCCCCCCATTGGATCTCTACCTTGTCGTGGTGGGGGGGCTCAGTAACCGTGGTTAGGTCACCCATGATGAAGCTAAGTGATATCCCAGGAGTGGACGCTCCGCGTGGGCTTGACGGAGGCCTGCGCAGGATGCGTCCAATGGTGCGGGTGCGAGGGACAAATCTTTCGTCCCTCGCAGTCGGGCGCGGTCGCGGGAGGAGTGGCTTGTCGGTGTTGCGTTGCCGCGCGCCCTATCTCCCGCGACCAAATGGGGGCGCACCTTCGTTGCGTCGCGATGGGACTGCAGAGGAAGAGGAGATGCGGTGTTGCGTTGCCGTCCTCCCTATCTTCTGCGGCCGCTGGGTGTTTTGGCGGCGGAGCCCAACACCTTCATCCGCCGCCAAGGGGGTTTCGTTCGGGGCCCGCCTGACCGTCTGGCGGGCCAATACCGGTCGGGGGGTAGCGAGGAATGCTTCGGCAATACCCAACCCTCCGACACACGGGTACATGAGGAACACGGGTTGGTTTTTAGTCAGTAAGAGTCTTACAGTCCCCTTCGCCTTTCACCGCCAGGGCGGAGGGACTCCATGAGGATTTTCCAACCAGACACAAAAAAAAAATTGTGAGTACCGATAAACGATGCAATTGCGGGTCGTTGACAAATCATGGCTGTTGAGGGCATGGGACAAAATGACGGGCATGTTTACTAAACCCCTGATAGCGACACTTTTGCACAACAGAGCAATCTCCGGGGTATGAACTCATCAACTCTGACACGGGATCAAACATTAAAGCTTCGGGAGATTATTGATGCTATATTTCATCTTCATTAAGTAAACTGACTAGAAACGTTTGAAGCAAACCTTATACGGGCTAATTATATATTTAAAAGTGATATCATTTTCCAGTCAAGTTTGCTATTGATTAAAAGTATGAGGAGCATTGTTAAAATTAACCAATTAATAAACTTTAGCTGACGATTTCAAAAATCTTAAAAAATCCGTTTCATTTTCTATAAAATAGGCTAGTTTTACTACTTATAGTTTTATATCAAAAGGCCTTATTAACACAAAAGCAATAGAGTCGAAAGCTGCAAGAGCAGTTATTAATTGTTGTGATGCCTTAGCTTAAATTATCTGTCGTAAGTATCTATCTTTGTTCTCGTCGGAGCCTGACCTAGGATAGCGAGTCTAAAAAGCTTCTTATCGTGCAGACGCAATTCAAAAATAACGACGATCGAACAGGGGTTTACTGATTCCATGTCTGAAGAGTAGTGCAGTTGAGTTTCTATAAAAACATTCTCGGTTCTAGCTTGATACATATTTGTACAAAAATGTATTAGTACGTATAGGTACGTATTCAATTCATTATGTACATACCTATACGTATTCATGCTCTAGTTACATGTGCAGCCTTTCGTTACATGTGCTTTTTGAGCATCAGGTATTCTGTTTGCATGTAAAACTAGAAGCAGTTTTTACAGAATAGCAGTTCAATAATAATGAAGAAAATATACTGTGCAAAACAAACTACATGAGCCACTTCAAAAGAATTACTAAAATAAATCGCGATAATAACAATAATAATTTGAAAAAGAAACATATAATAATATTTTGTAATAGTATGGTTATGGCCATCGATACACACAACCGTTTTTATATTGTATTGATACGTGGAAATATAATAAAAAAATAGATTGTATCAGAATGGCGAAGATCGTTAAAGAAAATGGAGAAACTTGTGAACAACTTGCTTGTTAATTTCACGAAATTTGTGCTTATTATTTTATGAAAATACACCAAAGAAATCAGTAGAGAATGTAGTAAAACTAGAAATGATACCTTTTACCATAAGGTCCATTTTTTAAACTATCGTTCCACACTGTGTTGAAATAGATTTGATTTATCGCTAAGACGACAAGATGCATATCTTATAGTATTATACACGTTTATTTTGTTAAATTTTCATTATTACATTACAGATGATTAATTATAACTATATACATTACTATCTTAAATAATCATACTTTCTAAGAATATATAAAACTAAAAATAAATATATTAAAACTAAAAATAAAAAGTGAAAATATATATGAACAGGTGTGTTTAGGCGTCGTAGAATGCCTCTGCATCAATATCATCGCCACATGACAGCATTGCCACGCTGGATAGGAATGCTGATTCTTGAGCAAGGAATAAACCAACCTTCTGGTCACGTGAGACGTTGACTAACCGTTTAGATATATCTCAGTATAAAGAACGAGCGCTCGGACCCCATGAGCCTAGCGTTTCCACCCCAAACGGCTCAAATACGTAATTAGCTACTAGATTACTGTATTTGCGCCGTTTGAGGCTTTCCGCAGATGCAGCAGCAGCTCCAGCATGGCCTCCCGAGCTTGAATTTTGGGATGGCGCGAGGGTGTCTACGCGGGTTGCGTCCTACACCAAAGGTCTACCCATTTTCTATAGCACCAATGACATACCGTCAGGTCTCTTCCCGTCGTCGCGTACCAAAACATTTGGTTCAAGTACAGCTGGTACACCAGACGCGACAAGAGCACGACGGATTATGTCATTTAGGTGAGCATGACGAGGAATTCTACCAGCGCTTCTGCTGCAGGATAGCCCATGGTGTCCGATGCTATCGACGTCTTCTCCGCAATAACATCGATGCGGAGAAGCAGACGGAGCACCTAAACGAAGAAAAGTGGCGATACTGAACGTCTCCTCGTCCAATATAATAATAATATTCTACCACATTCACACAACACCATCTAGTCCCAAACTAAGCAGAAACTTGTACTATGGGTACTAAACAATGGATAAACATACATATATACCTTTTTTTGTAAATACATACATATTATACATAGAAACACCCAGACCAAGACAAACATCCATGTTCATGCACACAAATGTTTGACTTGAGCGGGAATCGAACCCGCGACCTTCGGCGTGGCAGTCGCTTACACTCCCGCTGCGCCAACCGGTCGTCAAATATGCTTCCTGTGTTGGACGATGGTAGTGCCTGAAGCCATAGACCGGATTCCCATTCCCCCACAGCCAGCAAGCGAGCACGCTCTGTAACATTAAAAGATGTATCCAAAAGATTTTTCCTCACAATGTTACAAAGCGGCGCGTCCCACTGTCTTTGGGAGAATAGGTTGGTGGGCAAATCAGTGTTTGAACAAGCAATTTTCCAGGCGTTTATAGCTTCGGTTTTGCACAGCACTTCTGAGTTAACTAGTGTAATATTAATGAGAATGATAATATTTTGCTAGTTAACTCTTCCGTGATGTGAACCGAAGACAGGTACGCCGGTAAACGAACACTGGAAATTTTGCGAACGCCGAGCCCACCCAAACGTATGGGTAAAGATGCTTGTAGCCAGGCTCGGTCGTCCAAGTCCACATTAAATTTTTTTTTAAAGTAACTTGTATAATTTGGTTGATTTGTCCTAATAATGATGAAATGTTATTTTAAGGCATGAGTAAATTTTGGGACGAAAAGGCAATATCGAATAATAGTATAATCCAAAAGTATATTAATTTTGAATAGGCGATCTGAAATTTCATAAAAATTTTGTATCTTTTCTTCTAAGAAATAATCAAAAGCTTTTTGAAATACGGGCGGACCAATGAGGCGAAATGAACTCTTTTCAATAATTTTTATGTTTGGTGCCAAATGATTAAATTTAGATACTATCGAAAGTTATTTTGTAGAGTCTGTTGTATTTATAAAGAACTCACAGTTATTAGAATTTAGTTACAAGCCAAAAGATGCGAATTTATTTTTAATAAAAGCTAAATCTTGTAATACTATGTCTAGATCTCCTCCTAGGCTTCCGTCGTCTAAATACCATAAATTAAATTTAGAATTTATTTGCAGAATAATGGGTGCATCTTTTAGTGCGTTCTCAGTAAGTAGTTCTACCAGTAACTTACGCGTTATCAAACTAAAAATCTATATCCTATGATATCCAAAGGTTGCAGTACACCAGGCTTTTCATTGGAAAAGCCTGGTGTAGACACATATTGATGTGTGCAGAGGTAAGAACTCAAAGACTTTTTATCTAAGGGTATTTAAAGAATATTGATCGTACCATTGCACATTTAAATAAATTGTATCTTATGCTTAAGGAAGCCTGCTGCCCATTTCTACCCGAGCCGATGGCAATTTCAAAAAATCCTCTCTTAGTGCTTACTTTTCTTCACTCCCAAAGAAAAAGCATGTCACCTTTCAGTTTCTTGCGCCTAATGGTTTTGGCTGCGCGTTGTCTGTCAGTCAGTTACGGAATAATCTTAGTATATTAAATCCTTGCGTTACTGACTGACTGACACGCTACAGCCGAAACTATTGAGCGCAGGAAGCTGAAATTTGGCATGTATGTTCCTTAAGGACCGTAGGGTTGCACTAGGAAGGGATTTCCCGAAATTCCCACGGGATCGGCCAAAACGGGTAAATTTAAAAAAAATGCAGGCGTAGCTGCTGGCGTCCTCTAGTTTCATATATACAGACAGATAATTATTATAATGCCAGAATACATAAACATAATACTTATCTGTATGACTAATTCTAAAAGCTAAGGAGTAAAACGCCCACATAGGTCACCTCAGTATCAGGTTAAGTTCCATTATAAGTGTAGTTGTGAGATAATGATTTTAAGGAAATCCATCCGCTTACATGTGAAGTTTAAAATATTAACCAAAATTATAATAACAACAACGTGAAGTCAAGGTTTGAGGTTTCTTGTTACTCCGCGATGTACGAAAAAAGAGCTATTCTTACTTTTGGTTCAAGGTGCCTCATATTAAAATTTATTTTAATTGAATGTTTTGCTATTGATTTTAAATAAGTAATACCGTGGTGGGACCTTTTTACAGATCAACAGGCCATAGGTTCAATATGTTTATAACCAATACTGAATATTACTAAAATGCTGTTGGATTGCATTTAAAATTATAAAATTCAAAACCTTTTCTCATTACCTATAAGTAACAAAATATATACATAGCTAACTATTGCTGATGCTGTGGAAATCAGATTTAAGTCCTGCACTCTACATGATTTAAGTTTGAGGCTCATAAAGAAGATGTATGGATTATTCAGGCGTTTGTGGTTTGCTCACTAAAACTACCTTAGTGTCCTCGATTGCTCTGAGGAACAATCGTACGAATCTATCTGAGTCTAGTATGGCAAGGGCCACCCTCCCGGGAATTAAACTGCTGATGCATACGAGCGGCGTTGCCGCGAACATTTTTCTGCCTGAAAGGCGCTCGTGCACCCAGCGCCCTCTCCTATACAGCCATAACAAACTTGATAACTCTTTTATTTGGAAAAACAACCTTCAACTTATAACAAACTATAATGGCCTAAAACAATACACCCACACATAATTTTTCAGTAGCAGGAAGTTATTGTATACTTTTTTATACATATTTTATCCCATCCTATTCCGAGTCAAACTAACTTTGATGTACAGTAAAGAATGGAAATCAAAACCTTTAAAGTTATAGTATATTTTATAGAGAAGCGATGTAATTTTCCAAGCGGCCTCTAAACCAATAGAGAACAGGTTAAACCTGCTTACATGGCATCAAGTTAGTAAACGGATGCTACAAATCTACTGCTGTCAGCTTACTCGTAAGTAAAGTTTTAGAAAATTCTATGAATTTACTGCTGATAGTCGTTCTCACAAGCCTTTTCTAACTAGCGTTCTGCTATAAAACTCATATGAATCATCATCCTCTCAGCGTTATCCCAATTGCAAACTGGGGTCCGCTACTAGTCTAACCGGTTTTGGCTGAATATTAGCTTTTCCACAGAGCGACTGCCTATCTGACCGCCGCAACCAGAAGGGATAGCGATATTATATGGTTTAAACTAGTGTCAGTTTATTTAGAAGGTACTGACGCACAGTAACGACTGTCAAAGATCTTCATGGCAACCGGGACCGACGGCCTAACGTGCTCTCCGAGGCACGGGACAAGCGATAATTAATAATACAATACGCACATAACTCCGAAAAGTCATTGGTGCGCGTCGTGGATTCGAACCCGATACCCTCTGCATGGCAGTCTGTTGGTATCTCCACTAGCCTATCGCTGCATAAAGATCATATGAATATTCTTTTTTTTTTGACGAATGCAGGAAACCAAACAATTTACGGGCTTACGCCCTCAGGCTAGGCCCCTAAAGAGGCTCAGCCTAGGGAGAGTGTGGTGACTCCCTGACGAGAAGCGCCGGAACTACCCACTAAAACCACCATGGTGTTCCTCTATCCGATCCCATTGAATTGTGGAGTCTAGGGAACTATGTTAGCATTACCGCTACATGAATTTATTTAATCTGCTATTCGCAAATTACCGACAGGTCGCGGCAATTAACACTTACTTTAAAAGAGTTAAGGTGCACTATATAATTTTATTTTAATTATCCTTCAATATTTACTTTAATTACTTGCTACACATTTGTGCAAGATTATTTTTTGGCATCAACAATAAAGTATGATATACATTTTTATGTGGAGGAGTGGCCTTATCTTGTTACGCGAATGGTATCCCACTCAAATTCAGAGAATCTTACAGAAGCCCAACTTTCGTTCACCAAGTGATAATGCGTAATACCCGATGCCCCTTTCCAATGCTTCACTTTCCTGAAAGGTAAATCAAAGAATGTAGAGGAAAACAGAGGGGTTATCGGCAATAGTGTCTAATTTTATTATAAGTATCTATCTTTAAGACGGTGATCATGATTGTGTTCATCATCATCAACATTGTCATGACCACCATCAAAATGTAGCGTCAGAAACTGCCATTGCAATTTATTGAATACCTCCTATAGATTGCCACCTAAAATTTACCCAAGAGCACTACTTCTACTGCCACATTGTTTTGACTGGAATTAAAAATTTTACATTCATACAACTATAAACGAACTTTCGCTTTTTACCTACAACTTTCATTTCAGTTTTTAGACGCACTAAATGTTCTGCTAATTAAGCAAGTTGAGTAACTGTGTTTTATACTAGTGCGTCAATTCGTAAGCACAAAGTGACCTTGCCTACTGCTTGCAACGGCATCGTAATGGACTCTCATAAAGCGCCTTCCCAGACACCGCCACGGAATGATGAAAACTCAGCTTGACACAAATATTCATGCAATATAACAATGGGTAGATACGCCCGTAAGTATTTTATTGTACGTAACCTGGTCTGTAGTTATATATAAAAGAAGTATCGATGATATAAGAAAAGTGGCCATATTTTTAGCAATAGTAAGGGTATTTTTAAGAGTAGCGATTGCTGAGTGGGGAGACTGACAGACTGCTACGCAGAGAGTTCGAATCCAAGGCACGTACCAATGACTTTTAGGAGTTACGTGCGTATTAGAATGTTAATGATCGCTTGCTAATTGGTGAAGGAAAACATCGAGAGAAAACCTGCATGTCTGAGAGTTCTCCATAAAGTTCTCGAACGACATGTGAAGTCTGCCAACCCGCACTTGGTCAGCGTGGTGGACTATGGCCTTACCCTTCTCATAGTCAGAAGAGGCCCGTGCCCAGCAGTGCAACAGTATAAAGGGCTGATGATTAACCAAATATTCGAAGATACCTCACTTAGAACTTTACTATAATGTACCTAACAAATTCTGCTTGTTTGTCTGTTTCAAGATATACACATCGGTCTGCAATGTTTTAAGAAATTGAGGATTTAGAATTAACTAATATTGTTCGACTATCTTCTCTTATTTAGAGAAAAAGCAAGTAACTATAACCAAACAAAGTTCCTAACAACCGACAATATATAATTTTTGCTTATCAATTGACATCATAATTTCGATGTTTTCTGGGTTAAGGCAAAACTAGATGAACGTAGTCTGAGGTCCGCTTGCTACTCTTACTAGATTGGAATGTCAACGTATCCACAGGTCGATTGCGCTCAGGCTGAGATCTGCAACCCAAAGACATGGCACTACGGCTTTTTGTTTTCACCAAGCCCCAAAAAAGACGAATAGTAACAATTCATACGCACGTGACTGCCATAACCTAGGATGATAAAATCAGTCTATTAGGCGCACGAGACTATCGTTGTTCTTGTAGTCATTTACTGAAACACTAAATTAAATTCATAAATCTTTATTATGATCCACGAATTACCTGGATTTGCTAGCATGTCAAAACCAGATTATTTGCGATCTACTATTGTTCGCTGTTAGAAGGCACTGCTCAAAAGACAGCACAAAATGGTTCGCACATTCACGTAGTCGTGTACGACACATCTGTCGAATTATAGTCATCGAAATCAAACTTAAACTAGATTTTTGCTAATTAAGTGTAGTTCCACTTTCTATGCGTTTTAACAGTCAAATACGAATTTACGAACTATACAAATATGCAAGGATTACAATTTAAAAGCGCTTTTATCACATTTTAATATAAATTGTCATTTAGGTAATAAGAACATAGATTTCTTTAAACAAGTTGCTAAATATTACCCAACTAGCACAAACTGTTGCTTAAGAGCTTTGGAGCTAATCCGATTATTCCCAAAGGCGCCAAGCTCAAGCGCCAGAGCGTGCTATGCAGACCTTATGCAGACGCTTTGGAGCCAAAGGGGCACAACTTTTTGCAACCTATAGTTCCATTAGAACATCATAGTAGTGGCATAAAAGCGCTACAGGAGCGGCAACTAATAATTAATACCACACTAAAGCTCTTGTGGCGCTTATTGAATGAATGACTGGTTTAACTGAACAAATAAAGGATTACTGATCATTCAGCTTGTCTCTCATTTATTAAATACATCTGTTGTTCCTGAGCCAGACATTACTAAATACAAATAAATAATAAGTGAAGTAAAGGTAAGTGTTTTTGAGCTATATTTTGTATTATATGCAAGTGGCTACAAACGCAGATCAGTTTATCGTGCATATAGTTGATATTAATGGAGTATTTTTAACGCGCCTCAATAATTACCTCAGAATGTCGTAAAATATGTAAAATATTATTATATAAATATTTTTAAATCACATACCTACACGATATTGAACGTACTTGACTACAATTGTATTTATTAAGTTGCTGGTTTTATATTTAGTTATATTTTACTACAAATTGCTATAAAAACCTATAAATTTCCTCCAGTAATGATAAATAACTGTCTTTTAAACATGTCGTCTATGAGAAGCAGCTTCAACTTGCGACTTCAACCTTAAAACTTCCTCTCTGCGCGTCATAGCGCTAAGTTTCACTCTTCTGAAGGTCCAAGTAATACCTGTACCACTAATGCAGTTCAAGTCTGCAGATATCGAACCACACTAATGGTTATTTGTTTAGAGATCCGTAGGACTCGTTGAAAACCCTAAAATACGATGATCATTAATTGTAGCAGCTTCTATATTTTTCGCTCTTTCAATTGTTTAACGCTCACTATGTATTGCCATGTTTTCAGAATGCCTTTCAAAATAATTCAAACTTATAATGAACAACAAAATAATCAAGAACTTTGCTTCTGTCCATCTAAGTGGGAAAAACACGGAGTGTTACACTGGCCGAACAAAATAAGTTAATAATTATGTAAAATAGAAGATTCAACTCCACAACCAAACTGGACTAAAATAAACTGCATTGTTAAAAGGAAAAATGTCAGACACATGAAGAAAATGAGACAAAAGACAATGTTGTGCAAATATTTTTAATAAGTACTGTTGTTATTTTAGAATTTACCTAGTTTCATTATTTTAATAATGTCAATTATGGGCCAATTTGCCAATAAAACAAGTTGATTTTAACTCAAATCTTTTTTTATTTCAATTCACCAAGACAATTATAGAGAGAGAGAGAGACAAGAGATTCGTTATAATGTGTGTAGTAAAGGAACAAAATATAAATCCGATTCATAGCGAGTGACCACAAGTTTACATTTAACATCACACGGCGAACACACGTATTCTGAACTTAAAACTGATGTATAGTTTACAGCTTGTGATGATGATGTATAGCTTTTGAAAATATTTAGATAAGAGGAGAAGATTTGGTCAAAAGCATTTACTAAATTATCAAATTTCTTACAATAAATATGTAAGTACCTATTTGATTTTCTTCAACTTTGATACATATCACCTCCATCACTTATTTTTTAATAGTTAAAAGATATTTATCTGCCCTTTGATTAGATAAAATAAAATCATTGAAATGTAAAATTAAATTCTTTGTGCTTTTTTAGGGTTCCGTACCTAAAAGGTAAAAAACGGGACCCTAATACTAAGCCTCGTTGGACTTGCGTCATAAATGTGCGCGTGAGATTGGGAGGTCTCGGGTTCGATTCCCGGGTCGGGCAAAGTGTTATTGGGTTTTTCCGATAGGAAATTCTCAGTAGCAGCCCGGAGTCTGGTAATGTGCCCGGTACGGCAACAGACTCGCCCTCCTATTACGTGGGACCTAAAAATGCCTGGCGAAATGTGGGTGTAATATTACACCTCTACCAACCCCATCGGGGATACAGGCGTGAGTCTATAAATAAAGAAATTAAAAAAATATACTAAGCCTCCGCTGTTTGTCTGTCTGTCGCCAGGCTGTATCTCATGAACCGTGATAGCTAGAAAGCTGAAATTTTGCATAAATTATGTATTAAATTTAAAAAATTGAAAATATAATGTGGGGGGTCCCATACAAAAAACGTGTTTTTTTTCGTATTTTTTGCTCAATATTACTAACAGTAACTGGTAGACGCTTATCATTTTCACAAAATATGTAGCAGATATTATCTTTCAAAATAAATAATTAAATATAAATAAAGTAAATATAAAATCCCATAAAAGAAACGTAATTTTAAAGCAATTTTATTCTCGGTCTTAATAAACAGATAGTAACTTAAAAAATATTTAAGAATAATTTAAGTACGTACGTAGGTACGTACAATTAACGTGATTTTCTTTTATAGATGATGGTACGGAACCCTTCGTGCGTGAGTCTGACTCGTACTTGGCCATTTTTTTTAATTTCTGCATATTCTGATATACTCTCCGTACTTTCTTGCGATATCCACCAGTTCTTTGTTTAAACTTCCATGCTTTTAGATCCATATTTCTTTTAAACTGGCTTAAATATTTTATAAAATGTGATTCCTTCAATTAAAATAGCAGAATGTGTCCAAATGAGTAGGCTATGTTCATTACTCTTGCTTCTATTGTGAAGCCTTAATGTCGCTATTAGTAAAACAGACGATCAAATTCCTACTTAAGTCTGCGCAAAAGAACAAATCACTGCTGCAATGAAACTTTCAGTCGCAGAACAGTGATAAATATATCTTTTATACAGTCCCGTTAAAAAGTCTGCAATTAAATCTTTATGCAGTTCTGAAGCGTACAGCACCGGCAATAGATGCTTTTTAGCAGCTTTAAGCATTAACATACATGTTTTAACTCCATTTTAAAGCTATAGACGGCACATGGGTTGTAAAATGAACTCTTATAAAACCTAGAGTGGCTTTTGGTTCAGTTTCTGCTACCCCTAGTGATATTTACAGCTATGGGCAGTTACGGAAGCAATAGTAGAACTTCAAGACACTTCCTGCACCCCTAAAGCGCTGTTGTACAGCTAAAAGTTGCAAAATAGGCTGCTACTTCCACTAGTGTGCTAGTTGGGTATCCTCTGCAGTACATTTAAAGATTTTATAAATAGCATTTTAATGTCTAATCGCTACAATTGAAAATAAGTATAAAGTAATACGTTTCTAATACATAGTCTAACGTAGGAAATAGTCTATCGCACTTTACATAAGATGGTGTTTTTTTTATTATCATCGGTGTCTCCAAAACCTGTTCACATTTACCCTATGATAGATCAGAAATCATATCCTTCGATAGTTACAATAGGCACACCGCTACACGAGTCTATTACACAGTCTCACGAGTTATATATACTGGAGGTAGCATTATTTGTACACGCTAATCCTCATTTATTCCAACGCATATCTGATGTTGTCAAGCAAAATAGGCGTAATAACAACAGACTATGTCTACATAGCGCGAAAACAAGCCTGATGAGCAAAAGCTTACTATGTATAGCGCCAAAAATTTATAATAAAATACCATGTCAGATAAATCTTTATGGAAAAGGAATTTTTAAAAATAAATTAAAACAGATATTAATACAAAAATGCTATTATACTGTCAATGAGTTCTTGGATGATAAAAATGGATTTTAATTAGTTATAATATTTTAAATTGATGTTATTTCTTATATCTTCTTTTTATTAATTAATTTTAAAACTTAAACGGTGACATACATTTGATTATACGTTTTATTCTATTATTTTAATTTAATAACTCCTTTTACTTACTGACATGAACTACGATTGACATTTTTAATTTACATTTTAGTTGGTTACTGACATGAATTTTTGACATTGTTATTGCTTTATTATCAAATTAGATTATTTTTGTTTTATATTTGATCAGGTTTGACATTGTAATGTATATTTTATTTTTTCTGCAAGTTCAATATATTCATACGCCTATTTAGGCAGATATTGGTGAAACAATTTAATAATGTTTGAGCATGTAATACCCAAAATGCAATGAATGAATAAATGATTATGATTATGAGTCCTCAAAATAAACCAATCGCTTATAACAAACCAACTCCTTAATAAAACAAACCGATAGAGTATATCACGCACAGCCAGTTGTTTATAACAAGGGAATTAAGAATAACTATCACGATCGCCGTAAGCTTCGTCATATTGATGCCTTTATTTTATTACGGGCTGCTCTTAATCCGCTTTTATTGCTAAGTAATTAATTTCACACGTCTCGTGCGACTCTTGATTTAGTTCCTCAGTACATATAAATCGTATGGGAACCATTTCGTCGCCCGCTTTTTGCCTTATGCAAACAATATTGTTCTCAAGGACATCGTAATCGATGCTCTCCAGTAAATTTAGTTTTAATAACGAGTGGAAATTGACTTTAATGGTGGAATGCACTGGAGAGTACCTACCTACGTGTACTTTTTTTATTGACAGGTGACACTATTATCCACTCGAAATAGATACTGCTTTCGTCGCGGCACAAACATTTAATTACATAGGCTATTTCTTAGTATGACGTGTTATTACGTGTATTTTTTGTAATGAAACTTTTTTCCTCGATGTGATTTTGTTATGTAAGTGGATCAATTTTATTCAAAACAAAAATCTTATCTGCTAAATTTTTTAAGATAAGTGATTTTTCAACTTATTAATCATATAAGATACTACAAAATATTTAACCATTAACAAGGAGTAATAAAATTTTTACATCAGATACAACACCTAAATAAATAAACTTTAAATTGACATATAATAATAGATTAACTAAATTTGGCTAAAACGCACTTAATTTATAAACGCATTCTCAAAACTTTCAATATCATTCAGTAATAAAAGCAACTATCGTAATAAAATAGTAAGAAGTTAAGTCTTATATTGCTATAATATGTACATACTACAGTTACTACAACATTTCCGATACGTTCTAGCTGCGCATTTAAAACACCTTTTACTTACCCGTACGAAAGGAATCAAAGCCGGCTACACAATAACGCGTGGTGCGATACCAATTGTCAGCATGATTATTTATCTTTGCGGGTCAATTCCATCAGCAAAATTACTCGTGTTTTCAATGATAAATTCTCAGAAACAATCTCATCAATTTGTTCTATCCGTGACACTTGATTTCTTATGATAAAAGCCAAAAATACTTATAAAATGCCTCCCCGTTCGGAAGTACATCGTTTTAGAAAATAAATATTACAAACTTCTTACTTTCGATATTATATTTTGAAACGAAATCTGGCGCCATGTTTTATGTATGCTCGTTTGGTGGGTATTGAAGTTTGTGCGCCATATATTTTATTCACAAATTTTGTGTTCGGTAATTTTTCTTTGTTAAATGAAAGATTATCTAATAGCAGTACGTTAGACATTTCTTCCATTCTCTTCGGTAACTTCATCCAGGCTTATACATATTGGTTTATGACATTGAGTTTATAGTTCAATTATTTCTTGAATCATAACTTTACAGATAGAACTATTTTGTTCTTCAAGCTTTCGGTTTTACTGCAGATTAAATAAATATTTAGCATCGATATATAAATTACGTACAGTGTTTATTAATTATTGTGGCCCACGTGATTTATGGTAAGCTCATTGTCATCGTTCAGGCTTATTTCGGCCCTATGCTGATACGCAGGTAAATATGTAGCATATAAAATCAGAAACCCAAAGTCTTTGCCACGCACATTAATTAAAGACAATTTATGAAAGGAGGTATGCTGTAACAATAACAAGAAGGTTACGTCGTTTTTGCAATGAAGTATTTTTAAGGATAATAAATTGAGACTACAATAGTCCCCAACAAGTAATGAGCTAGATGCTGGCAGTAATATCTATGTAGGTATAACTTTAAGCGCTGTGGAGCGGACACAATAGAAAATGTTATACTATTGTCCGCAGTCAACTTGTGACCGAAACAGCGTTAAACTACTTGAACGACGATAGACTAGTGCTAAATCAATCCGTAGATACCAAAATACATATAACCACTGGCAATCAACAGCACTGCGACAAAATCGGAGTTATATTGTCGTTTTATATTTATAGCAACGTACCCTTGCAGTAATGGTCATACAAATTCTGTTATAATACATATGTATACGTCTGGAATTAATAGACACGCCGCCGCTGCTAATTGACTCCTACTTACACTTTGTTTTCAGGGAAAAATCAGCCAGGCGTTTGTGGGGAGAACTAAGACAATAGTTCCTTTTACATGGCGTCTATTCATTAATGTGTCAAGTAAACTGACGTCACCGTACGACATTCGTGGCTCATAAACACCATAGGAGCTCATAAAAGGGATCAGAAGCTTTACTTACTGGATCGCAGAGCAAAAAAAATATTTCCTTTATTTCTTTTACTCTGCGATTTCGTATGAAGCGTGAAATTTCACAGAGTTTATATCAAAGAGCACACAAGAAGGGATTTCGTGAAGTACTTACCGAGAACTATGTCTTTATGTCTGGATTCGTACGTTAAATGCAAATGCCAGGGGCCGATGATAGTAATAGTTTGGTCTTTATCTATGGAACGTGCGAAAATAGTTACCAAGTTCTGGAGTGTTCTGGCTACTCAGCATAATCTCAATCATAATTTGACTTCGTTAGCTGGTGACGAAGTCTGGCCATGCGACATCACAAACACCAATGTGGCCTTATGTAGTTGTTATATAATTTTTTTATAGCGTCGCGCCTTTATCTTCGAAGCGGCCGGCAGAAGTGTAATATTATAACATACTTTTCTTAATTCGAATACGTATTTAAAATGTTAATGTTCCGTGTTAGATTAAGTGCATAGGTGCACTGTGTTTTTAATTATTATCATACTAGCTGTTTCCCGCGGTTTCACCCGCGTCACGGTAATATAATCTAACAGTATTGTAACTCGGCCGTCTTGGTGAGTTATATACCTACAGACGCGCCGTATGCGAGCTGCGGCTGTGGGTACTTTAGGCACAGTCCGCACAGTCTAATGGGTACTTTGCTCGAGGCGCGTAGGTATAACTCGAGTTTCGAGCGTTTGTTTGGAGTTACAATACTGTCAGATATTATTACCGTGCCCGCGTCCTGAGGGAACTACTTCGCATACCCGGTTAATTTATAGCCTAAGTTACTCCTTAGTACATCAGCTATCCGCCAGTGTGCCAAGTCTCGTCAAAATCGGTCCAGCCGTTCCAGAGATTAGCGAGAACGAACAGACAGACAGACAGACAGACAGACAGACCGACAGACCGACAGACCGACAGACCGACAGACCGACAGACCGGCAGACCGACAGACTGACAGACAGACAGACCGAAAGATAGACAGACAGACAAAAATTGTAATAAGTGTCATTTCCGTTTATGTACCGTGTATACATCCATTATGCATTAAGTAAAACAGACACTCCATTTTATTTATGTGTATAGAGTATGTATAGATTAATTTCGCCCTAACTTTGAAACCAAACGGCAAATTTTAATGAATTAAAGACTAAATAATATCTACATAAACAGTACTTTGTGACAACGCAGTTTATTTTGATAAGGAGTAAAATAAATGCGTTTAAATGAAGTCCTAAAAAAATTCAAGATTTTTAAATAAAAAAATGGTTGTTGTGCTTAACTCGAAATAGATATCGTGGTATTAAGGTGATGTCCCATACTCTAAAGGTCTTTGAGCGAATCATCGACTCCCGGATCCGACAGGAGACCACAGTTTAGGAATGTCAACATGGGTTTCGCCCTGGTCACGGAACCATGGACCCAATTTTCGCCCTCAGGATCGTCATGGAGCGGTACAGGTCAAAGAACACGCCTCTGCATCATCTGTTTCTAGTCATGCAGAAGGACTTCGACTGTGTGTTGCGACAGATGGTCTGGTGGGCTCTAAGATCCAAAGGTGTAACAGAAGCATATATTGACATTATCTGAGACATGTACTCAAATTCCGATTCCGTAGTTCGGACTGCTGTTGACGACACAAAGACCTTTCCCATCACCGTCGGTGTCCACCAGGGTTCCGTCCTCAGTCCGTACCTATTGCTCACGTATGCTGATGATATCGCGCTGGCGGATGCGGACAGGCGACGCTTGGTGCGGCGTGTGAATGCGTGGAAGGATTTGCTTGAGAACGGCGGTCTGAAAATAAACCTGGCGAAGACCGAGTATTTGGCCTGAAACAGTTCAGATCCCGCGTTAATTCGTATAGGCGGAGACATTACCGAGCGAAAGGACCTGGTCAAGTACCTGGGATCAGTACTCCACGCGTCTGGTGACATCGATTGTGACGTCAAGGCACGCATTTCGGCAGCCTGGTCGAAATGGCGTAAGGTGAGCGGTGTCATTTGTGAACCCAAAATGCCGGTTAAGCTCAAACGAAAGGTCTATAAATCCATCATTAGATCTGTCCTGTTATATGGCAGTGAGACGTGGCCTGTGCTTGAGCGACACAAGCAGAGTCTGCGTGTCACGGAGATGAACATGCTGCGCTGGATTTGTGGAGTCACTGGGCACCGGTAAACGGGGAAGGCCAAAGAAATGCTGGCTTGACGTCGTAAGGGATGTTATGCGTGCCAATCGATTAACCACCAGGGATGCTGAAGACAGTGCAAAGTGGAGGAGATTCACCCGGAAAGCGGACCCCGGGCTCCAAGGCGTAGGTTTTGGAACGAATCCGGGACAGCGCTAGGATGATGATGAATCTCTGAAGTTTTGAACCGATATTTATGGGTCTTTCACAGGAAGATAGTAGACTTTGGAGGGCTACATAGGCTGTAGGTACTTTTGCGATACCGAAAATAAAGCAGGTAAAAGGGTGGGTAGCAGCTAGTGTATAATAATATTATTGCTGTATTATAAGTATAAGGTAATAGTTTTTGTCCGAGAATTTGAACATTATTATTTCATCACAATAATTAGGCATCAATTCAATTTATTTTGACTCAGAGTAGTGAGAAAATATTATTTACTTCATAAAAGTTTCTTCTTAATTTTACTTAGTTGTGAGAACGAAAATTGGAACAATCAAGGAGAAAGTTAATTCAACTTTCAAAAAGATTGCGATAAGTTAAATTACACTTCAATCCAAAATGAATGATTTACCGAATGTAGGAGTGACAAGTGTACATGACGCCACATTTCATCTACCTATAATAACATAATACATAACACTTCATAAAAGAATTCATTCACACATACATGTAGCAGGTGCCACCATTAGGATTCGGATGACCCTACGGTCTACGACACGGATCGCAATACCAGAGAACGCAAAAGATCATCAAGTACCTACACAGACAGAATTTGTTTTTGCTACTTCTGGAATGAAATATAATATACCTTCATGCCTTTTAGTCCCGAAGGGGTAGGCAGAGGTGTATTACACACCCACACTTCACCAGTTATGTTTCTGTCCCAATGTAATAAGGGGCGAGTCTATTGACATCTACCGGGCAAACTATTAAGCGAGCGATAATTAACATTTTTAATGCACAAATAACTTCGAATAGTAAGAGGTGTGTGCCTGAGATACCTGTGGTTCGAACCGGAGACCATCGTCTCAGCAGAACGTTACCTATACCACTAAGTTACCGCCGCTCATAGGATGAAATATATCAGTGTAAAATATCCTATAATTACCTTGAAGTACAATATTGTACCTACACACTTAGGATGACAGCTATTTTAAGTACATTAAGAAACCAACAACTTCAGTTAGAGACCTTACTATCGTTCATCATCATCATCATCAGCCTTTAACAGTCCACTGCTGGACTAGGCCTCTCCTTTGAAAGGAGTAATTGGCCTACTATACCACGCTGGCCAAACGGGTTGGTAATGGTATAGGGTTTGTATCAAGTTTTCCTTCTCTTACAGTGCTGTTCTCTGCATAATATGGGCCCTTTGTCGGCTTTATCCTATGTATGAAGTGATATCAGATCAACATTCCACAAAGTATTGATTCCATGCTAACCTAGTCCAAGGTAAAAAAACATTACAGTAAAAATCAACTTAAAGTATATGCATACCCCTGTCCAGCTCGATACTGAACATACGGAATAAAAACCGCACGCATAAAACATGCCTTATACAAACTTATGAAAAATTACATTACATTTTTTAAATTGCATTACTTCCAATACGTGAGGTATTTCCACACTCCGATAAGGTGGATATCACGCGGATTATAAATTAGATTTGACGACCGGTTGTCGCAGCGGGAGTGTAAGCGACTGCTACGCCGAAGGTCGCGGGTTCGATTCCCGCTCAAGTCAAACATTTGTGTGCATGAACATGGCTGTTTGTCTTGGTCTGGGTGTTTCTATGTATAATATGTATGTATTTACAAAAAAAGTATATATGTATGTTTATCCATTATCTAGTACCCATAGTACAAGCTTCAGCTTAGTTTGGGACTAGATGGTGTTGTGTGAATATGGTAGAATATTATTATTATATTAATATTTCATTTCTACGCGTTCCGTGTTCTGATTTTCGTATATTTTATAAGACGCTAGGTAAACGCAATATAGCTTTAGTAGATACGCGAACGGCACTAGCGAATTTTTGCTATACATTTTTCATATTCCACAGACTCATAAAAATATTAAAATGAGATGGATTTATTAAAATTCCACAAATCTCATTTTGACGCCTGTTTGGATAGATAATTCTTCGTAAATAAATGCGGGAAGGCATTCCGATCGAAGTCCACATTTCGCCACAAGATTGAGGGGAATAAATTGTTGTATAAATATTTGTTCGTCCCGGCAAGAACTAAATATACTTTATTTATTTATTTGAGGACCACCAGTGACTATACAACAATTCATTCATAACATACAGAACAGGTTTGACATTTATTGGTTGTTTAATCTTTTAAGGTAGCCACTGCAACAAATTAAATGAGCTTAAGAATTAACTGTCAGAATATGAAATTTAAATAAAATGGAAATAATTATTTATAAAGACAATGCAACCAATGAATTTAGTGGTAAGTTTTACAAGTCAAAAGTACATTAACAACAAAGACACATTATAAAAGCCTACTAACAGTTAAATAAAAATTATAAGACACAATTATGGAAATAATAATTAAGCTAAGTAATAATATAGAAAATAACAAATTGGATTTTGGAATTGTAATAATAAAAAATATTGTAAGTAATAAGTATGAATGTCACAAATACACAAAAATAATTTAAACATAAAAGAACATCAATTAAGGCCGAGAAGGAAGCACGAAAATATTACAATAATTAATATTAATATATAATGTATTATTTATTTGCTGAGTTCCTTACGGAATGCGTCTAGGGATTCGAAGTGGATATCAATTGTTTCAATGCAATTGTTCAACAATCGGCTCATACGGAGAATCAAGGACCATTTGCCGAACTCGGTCCTCCTGAAGCTTTAAGTGGTACAATTGACTTGCGTGGGTATTTACATGGTATATTTATAATGATTTTATTTAATAATTGCGGGCAATTAATTGGGCCTCTTACAATTTAAATAAAAATACTAGATCCAAAATGTCTCTTCGTTTGGTGAGAGATTGTATGTTGTAGTGTTTAAGTCTATGATAGACTTGAACTATAACATAAATGCCATAAGAATCTCTTTTGTGCTCTCTCCAACCTAAGAGAATGTAGAGCGTAATGTGGTCTCCATATTTGGCTACAATATTCTAGAATGCTCCGTACTCTAGAATATTCTAGAGCTAGAATATTCATTATCATCATCATCATGTAAGGACATAGGCCTTCTCTGGGCTTCTCCACACAGACAGACCTTGACCCGCTTGCATCCAACCGCTCCTAATTTGCTATTGCAAACATTTAAATCAATAATTCATGGTCTAGATCTTCAATGTAACTATCACAATTGTGTGCACTTGCAACTGCATACATTTATCATAGTAAAACTCAAAAATAAAAAAGGTTTTTTGTTAAAGCTCGTTGGAGCAAATTACGTCACAAAGGCTTTCAAGGATAAAAAAACCGGTCAAGTGCGAGTCGGACTCGCGCACTGAGGGTTCCGTACAAACCTGTAGGTATATAATTATTATTATTTAAAAAGATATGTGATGTACCAAAAAATTTAGGATCTTCAAAATTTTTCCTATGTGCTATAAAACGTTGCTTTATGCCAAATTTTAAGATTCTAGATCGTTGGATCTCCATCTTGTCGTGGTGGGGGGGCTTAGTAACCGTGGTTTGGACACCCGCGGTGAAGCTTAGAGAGATCCCGGGAGTGGACGCTCCGCGTGGGCTTGGAAGGGGCCTGCTCGGGATGCGTCCAAAGGTGCGGATGCGGTGGACAGTTCTGTCTGTCCCTCGCAGTCGAGTGCGGTCGCGGGAGGAGAGGCGTGTCGGTGTTGCGTTGCCGCGCGCTATCCCTATCTATCTCACGCGACCAAATGGGGGCACACCATTTGTTGCGTCGTGGTGGAGCCGCAAAGGAAGAGGAGATGCGGTGTTGTCAGGTTGCAGTCTTCCCTATCCTCTGCGGCCGCTGGGTGTTTTGGCGGCGGAGCCCAACACCTTCATCCGCCGCTAAGGAGATTGTGGTCTTTAGGCTATCCGCCGGGGTATCAAGGCAGAATGCTAGCGCCCAAAATGGCGTTATGCTCTGTGGTTTTAGTGGGTATTGCACTCCAGCCGTCGAGTCCCATATACGTGCGCAAAGGCATTGCCACAGCGAAAAAAAAAAACAAAAAGGTTCTAGATCGACTGGAATACCCTTTAGTTTTGACTTGAGCATTTGGTATGAATTTGAATTTTATACCCCCGGTTCATGAGGAAAGGGGTAGCACCTTTAAAATTATTAAAAATATTTTTAATAATTTTTCTAAGCAATTTTTCTCTATCTGTGCTATAAGAGTTTGCTTCGTGCCAAATTTCAAGAGTCTGAGTTCATGGGAAGTACTCTGTAGGTTTTGATTCCCTTGCGAGTAGTTGCGAGTTTGAAATCTATCTATCTATCTATATCGTCACGCCTGTCTCCCATTGGGGTAGGCAGAGACTATAGAACGCCACATGCTTCGGTTCAAACATACTTCTTTCGCTTCCTCGACATTCATTAAACTCATCATGCATGCGCGTCGGTTATGGGTACTTTTAATTTGGCCCTTTTTCAGTACGTCACCTATTTGGTCGTACGTTCGCCTAGGGCGTCCCCTACCGACATTTTCATTCATTCTCGCACGATAATCTCCTTTCGTATTCCTTCTTTCATCCATCCGTTCCAAATGTCCAAACCAACGCAACATTCCTTTTTCAACCTTTGTCACTACATCTTCTTTTAGACCACACTTCTCTCGTATCACACTGTTTTTCACTTTATCAATCAGCCTTACTCCGCTCATACTCCTTAAAGCTCTCATCTCCACAGCATTGATTCTACTTTCATGCTTCTTCTGCCATACCCATGATTCACTTCCATACATCAGTGTTGGCGCCAAAACTCCCTGCAGTATAGCAAGGCGAGCTTGCTTTGGGATAATACCATTGCTAATGATGGACTGTAAGGCGCCATTCACACAATTTCCTGCATTCACTCTCCTTTCAATATCTCCCTCACATTTTCCATCTCTCGTAAACAAAGACCCTTAATACACAAACTCGTTCACTTGCTCCACTTTTTCATCTCCTATCATTATGTCACATTCAGTTACACTATCATCCCTCTCTATGACCATGACTTTGGTTTTGTTAACATTCACTTTCATACCTTTCTTCTTATACGCTTCATTCATCGTGGTGACCATCTGCTGCAAATCCAACGTTGACGATGCAAATAGAACCTGATCGTCAGCGTATAGCAGGGTCTTAAACACTGACCCACCCATTCTTAATCCACATTCAGACTCTTTCAGATCGGTCAAACAACTGTCCATGAACAGATTAAACAGCCAAGGAGACGCTACACATCCCTGTCTAACACCACGATCAATGTTAAACCAGTCCGTGTAGGCCCCGTTTATTCTGACACAGGCACTTGAATCCCTATATAAGGATTCAAGTGCCCGTATCAGACTGCTGCTCACTCCATACACAGAAAGAGTTGACCAAAGTTCATCCCTCACCACTCGATCGTAAGCCTTTTCCAGGTCAATAAAGGCGCAGAAAACCTTCTGGTGTTTACTTATGACTTTATCTGCTATGCACCTTAAGGAAAAAACTTGATCCGTACATCCCATTCCCTTTCTGAATCCCGCTTGCACATCCCAAATTTTACTGTCCGTTTCAGAAATCACTCTTTCAATCAGTATCTTTGCATACAATTTGCCAACAACACTCAGTAGGCTGATACCGCGATAATTTTTGCATTCCTGCTGTGACCCTTTGCCCCTGTACAGTGGCACAATAACGGCTTTGTTCCAGTCACCTGGTACACGACCGGACCGCCAACATTTATTAAACAGTAGATACAGCAGGTTTGCAGTGACGCCTTCGCCTACCTTGAGCATTTCAGCAGATATCCTGTCATATCCCGCAGCTTTACCCGCCTTCATACTTTTCAATGCATATCGAATCTCTTCCATACTTATCCCACTTTCACAATTATCTTCCTCATTCGTTACTATATTCCTATTGTCGCTCCCTCCTCGTTCAAACAAATTCTCAAAATATACCTTCCACTGATTCAGAACTTCCCCATGCTCTCTAATAATACTTCCATTTATATCCCTCATCACACCAACTTTCGAAACCTCTGATTTGCCTCGGGCTGTTCTGACCAAGTGCCAGAATAATTTGATATTGGCCCGAAAATGTTGGGCAAATTTTCTATCAAATGTATCTTTGCATTCTTCTTTCTTTCTTCTCACTATCTCTTTTACTTTATATTTCAACCTGTCATACTTTTCTTTTACAATACTTTCATTGTCATTCACACCACCTTGTACTCTTTTGTTGGCTCTTAAGGCCAGCAAGTCCATCCAAGCTTTGCGCTTTTCCGCAACCACACCGCTTACTTCTTGATCCCACCATTCATTACAAATTTTCTTAACGTTCTTCCTCTTGCTTACGCCACATACTTGAGTGGCTGTCTCAATCATTCCATTCTTAAACTCTTTTCAAAATTCTTCTATTTCGCACTCTTCTTTCTCAAACAAATCTTTTAACCTCACTTCCAATATCTCTTTATACTGATCGCGTATATCCTCTTCTGCCAATCTTTCAACTTTCACTCTTTCTATGGCAGGCGAGTGTATGCGAGGACGAGGGCGCCATTTAGTTGTTAGTCCCGCTATACGACTAACTACCAAAAAATGGTCAGAATCCACAATCAAGCCTCGGTACACTCTGGTATCTTTCACTTTTCCTTTTAAACGTTCATCTACCACAACAAAATCTATCATACTTCGTTCTGTCTGCCTTTGCCATGTATACATATGAATCATCTTGTGACTAAACAAAGTGTTAGTTACAACAAGTTTTCTCTCCATACAAATGTCCAGCAAACACTCACCATTTTCATTCACTCTCTCATCACCAAATCGCCCTAGAACCCTTTCACATCCATCACGAGACACACCTACCCAGCCATTAAAGTCGCCTAACATAATTATTCTTTCATTATTCTCACACCTAGCAAGCACATCTCTGACCTTGTCCCAGAATTCCTCTCTGACATTCAATGGTTTGGAAATGTCCGGAGCATAAACACATACAACAAAAACTTTCATTAAGCCAATCTTTAATCGCATCCAAAGAAGCCTGGAGTTGACATATTCATATTCTTTCACACACTCATTCATTCTATCTGACAGAATAATTCCAACTCCTCGGCTAGCCCTTTCAGACTCAGCAACTCCAGACCAGTATGCATGATATTGGCCATGAAGTAGTTGTTGAGCAACCTTTCTTCTTTGTTTCCCTCACCCCCAGTATATCAATTTTCCTTACATCCATCGTATCACACAATTCATCGATCTTACTATCTACTCCTCCACAAACATTCACCGTTGCAAACAGGCATTCCCTAGCCCTCTTTTTGCCTCTGTTGGACGGGGAGACAAAACGTGACGTGTGGCAAAGCGCGTCGCCGTTGAGAATTTTGCCCCCCCCAGATACGATGGGGCAGTCTGAGCCACAATGCTCAGAGAGGGATTCTCCGGTAGAACCGGTACCCTCCTGGGGTAGAGTAATACTTAATCCCCTTAAAGCCAATGTGCCATCTTCTTCACCTCTACTACGGATAAGGAAAGGAAGGGAAATACAGGATAGGATAGGGGAATGTTAAAGGAGGTTGGTGTTTGGAAAAGGATGTCAAAGGTAACAAAGGATGCCGCAATCACGGAAGGGATATTGGTAGTGATTGCGACAGCTCGAGCAAGCCGGGAGCGCAAACCCGAATGCCTCTTCTCTACGATCGGACAGATCAGTATTTATTTATTACAGCTTAAAGGTGTTATAGACCTGAGTATTTGATATGCATTTCAATTTAATAACTCTACGCGTTCATGAGGAAAGAGTAAGTTACTTTCAAATTTTAAAACTTTATTATATGATGTAACTAAAAATTTAAATTTTTGGAAATTTTTTCTTGATCTGTGCTATAAAAAATTGCCCCGTACCAAATTTTAAGATTCTAAGTTCCCGGCAAGTAGGTTTTGATTCCCTTGTGAGTTTTAAAAATATCTGAGAATTTGCGGCATAAACAGCTGTATCTTTTGATTGCGTTGGCTTAGAAGTTTGATTTTGTTATAGCTTAAAGATATTATAGACTTGAGTATTTGATATGAATTTCAATTGAATACATGTACGCGTTCATAAGGAAAGGGCTAGTAACTTTATTTCTTTTTATTATATGATGTAACTAAAAAGTTATGGTTTTCGCAATTTTTCCTTTATCTGTGTTATTAGACGTTGGTTTGTACCAAATCTCAAGAATCTAAGTTTACGGGAAGTACCCTGTAGGGTTTGATTCTCTTACCAGTAGTTGCAAGTTTAAAAATATAATTTTGTTATAGCTTAAAGGTATAACTGACCCAAGTATTTGATATGAATTTCAATTTAATACCTCTACGCATTCATAAGAAAATGGTAATAACTTTAAAATTATTAAAAATATTTCTATGATATGAGGTAACTAAAAATTTTCAGTTTTCGCAATTTTTCCTTTATGCATGATATAAAACATTGCTTCGTACCAAATTTCAAGATTATAAGTTCAAGGGAAGTACTCTGCAGGTTTTGAGTTTCGAATATTTGCGTAAATTTGCAACATAAACGGCTGTAGTTTTTGATTGCGTTGGCTTAGAAGTTTGATTATTGCACAGCTTCAAGGGACAGTAGATTTGACTATTTGATATTTTCAGTTTGATATCTCCACGCGTTTCTGAGAAAAAGGGTCTTGAGAGACGGATGGACAACAAAGTGATCATATAATTTTACGGAAACAATCACGTTTATGTGCTTATAAGCATATTAGGAACATTGGAGTGTTGATTTTGTAACATGTCACAGAATATATACAAGTACTAAACATGTGAAGTATAAATAATTGCTTAAAGCATTCTGTGCCTTTATATTTCTGACAAAAAATATTATTTTCCTTACATTTATCAAATCTTTAAAATGCCTACTATAAAAAAATGAGACATGAAAAATAAATGAGACATGAAATACAATAGAAGATAATACCTTTATAGGTACAGTAATATTTTATTTTGTGACAAAGCCGTCTATAAAATCTATGTGGGCATAATATAAGACAAGCCACCAAGCCATTTATAAATAAAGTATAAGATATTTCACGTTAAAATAAAATATAAACATAGTAAAAAAAAATTGATAAAATGTCTTTCCTTCAATAATACCTAAATTATACGCGTAGGTAGGTATTTTAGACGTGTTTTACAGTTGTAGCGCACTCGACAGATCTCCGTCTATATAACTTCTTTAATTACTTAATTAGACTACTTTATTACAGGACATTCAAATATCATTTATAAATATGTCATACGGAATGCCACCATGGTTACAGCTTGCCATAATTAAGATAATTCATCGCTATTTACTAACACAATAGAAAGAACTAACATATTAAAATAAGATAACACATTAACATATTTCTATAGAAGTAGCCAATTAAAGATATAAAAGTATTCGTCTATATCGGAATAATACATATAATATAACGTTTTTAGGAACAGCGGCGCCCGCGGCATTAGATACGAAATAAAATTCCGAACATAAAACGATTCTGGTCTTATGTGGAGACGGAAGATTGGTATTCGGCTTCGGGACTTCATAGGGCTAGGCAGAGGCTAATATTACACCAGATTTGCCATGGTATGAGTTTGTAGGTCCCTGGTAATAGGGGGCGAGCCTTAATACCGTATAAATGATTTTGGATAAGTATTGTTTTTTACTCAAACAGGAGGATCCCCGTCTCTACCTCTGGGTTTACCAGCGGCGCTATACACTGGTCTACGTGGGTGCGTCGCCAGTGTGAAAGTCAACGGACGCCACATAGATCGGCCTACCCATACAACCCGCGACAGTCGTGCGACACTGCGACTGATGACACGACTAATCTTGCGACAAACGCACGACTCATCAGTGTGAAATGCCAAGTGGACTGTGAGATTAAAAAGTATTACGTTTAGTTATTGTATTGTATAGTGGTTAAATGTACCAGATACCTGTCTAAAATGTAGCTACCGATACATATCCATTCCGAAATTCTTTTTTGTTTATTTACAGTATTTTTTAAGAGTCCATTAAAACATATCTCTAAAGGGATGAAGAATTCATATTGCCTCGAATTATAATGTATTTGTATCTATTTAACCAAAAAAGTGCGTTGCCATAATTAATTACGTTGTAGTATTAGATTGTATAGAAATTAAATCAATTATTATCATTTAGATCGGTGCTCGGATTTCACTCAGTGGTATAAAGAAAAAAAGAAGACTCTTGATATTTTGTTGTTATAATTAGCAGAAATATTATATAATTAACCTAGTTTATAGATTAGTCAATAATACGTAAGGACAGTTTCCTTAATAAGTGAGGACAGATAATATCATGTGAAATATTTAGAAAATTAAATATTGAGGTCTAAATGATCACATTCTAGCTCTAATAATAATCAAATGAATGTGTCTACGATAATAAAAATACAATATCATTATCATCATACGCAATCGTAAAATAATATTGTAACTAATATTTCTGTATATTTTTTTGATAATTAAACTATCATTTTGATTCCATTTTTGCCATTCCTTTAATAATGTGAATAATATTTAGTAATTATTTCTAAACGACAGTGCCATAGTAATAGGCTTCTGTCCTAAAATGTAATTAGCGATTGATTCGTTCCTTTATTAGATGTTAAACTGAAATACCTGATTTTTTCTTCAAAACGCAGCGGCAATAGCCCAGTGGTGTACGTAACGGACTGCCGAGACGATGGTCTCGGGTTCGATCCCCAGTTGCCCGGGCACACACCTCATGTTAATTATCGCTCGCTTAACAATGTGCCCGGTAGATGGCAATAGGCCCGCCCCCTATTACATTGGGACCGAAACATAGCTGCCGAAGTGTGGGTGTGTAATACACCTCTGCCTACCCCTTCGGGGATAAAAGGCGTCAAGGTATGTTGTTCTTCAAAAATCGATCAGCTACATTACTTATTACGGCTTTTTAAAAACCTTTTGGAATTTGACACGAAAACGCTGTAAACCATCATGGCGGTTGAGTGATATCACAAAGTCCAAAACCAAACAAACCGTGAATGAAGTCTGGTCTGATGTACCCACTTTTATTTTGTTAAATTCGATTTGACAGGTAGAAACTTTGACGTTTTAGTTGTATTAACTATTAAAACGTCAAAAACATGAATGGCGGATGTACTGTTTGACGTAATGCTCTCTGATTGGTGTTCACTGTCACAAGAATAAATACATTATTTTTAGTTTTAGAATCCTAAAAATAACATTAATCTCATCTTTTTATAATAAATAATAAACTTTATTGAGATCTTAAAATCATAATTAATCTATAGATACTACAATTAGTGGACACAAGCCTATTCTACAGTAGCTGTTTTAGAAATATTATATACTCACTATTTCAAGCATAATACTAGGTTTCATTATTTTCTATCAAATGATATTTATTTTGACAAATAAACATTTCTTTTACTTGTCAGTTACCACAATAACTGTCTTTTCTTCATTCCATTGTTAATTAATTTGCTTGATTGTAGATATATTTATTTAAAAATAAAATGTAATTTTCAAAAGAATTATTTAACTTTAAATAAGACTTACATGTCACAATAAAGAAAACTACGTTTACTACATTATTTAAACATTGAATTAATAACGCTTCTTCATTCATTTGGTGCCATAAACAGTTTTCATATGTAGGAATACTTTACGAATGTGCTTTTATACATGTTTTTGTGATAATGCTACACCGATATTATTCTTACGTCTTACATTTTACTCTTGTATTTACATTTTTGTGACATCTGAGATTATTTTTCTTTAGTTTAGATCTTGTTAGTGCCTGCTGACATTTTGTAATATACGTACATAGAAAACAATAATTACTAAAGATTAGATTCTTTACAAGCCGCTTTACTGTTTTAATCGAGATATCTAATAAATGTTACAAAATGTCCGTTATCCTAGATTATGAACTCCTAGTGAGTATACAGCGAGTAATCTGACCCTAAGTGGGTAATGTTCTAAGCAAATCCCTCGGAGGTTAATGTTCGGAGTTGTGAACGCGACACTCGCCAAAACTTTGGACACTTGACCTACTATTGTGACTCGTCCTAATGTCTCTATACAGCAGCATTGATTTTCAGTCCAACTTTCAATTAGAACACTCTTCGCGTGGCAAATGTAATCGATCTTTCTAACTTTAAGACTCTTGCTGCAAAATCAAGTTTTTAAACTAAGACCAGCTGTAGACTAGTTACGTTATGAACTAAATAAAAACGAATTTGAATTTTATTTCTAAGCCTGTACTGTACATTTTAAAGTAACTATATACATAATATTATGTATAGAGAATTGGTATGATAGCCTAGCTAGAGTGTACCTAAGGTAACATTTTATTATTTTTTTCATGTTCGCTAAAGCAAACCTTATACAAGATCAGTTCGTTTTTCTACTTTCGTCTAGCGAACTACTTGTAAAGTATTATCTACTACTAATTAAAGTAAAACAATGACAATATTAAATATGTATATATCAAAATGGCATTTAGAGTTACGTGTTTCGTGTTAGACACGCTTCGTGGTGAAACGAGACATACCCATTCACTTTTTAGATGATATTTAGAGAAACCCTGTTGCTGTTGATTCGGACCAGTAGACGTTCTTATCGTACTAATTATTATGTACTTAACACAGATACACAATTATATAGAATTGTTCTACCCGAATGAACGCAAGAAGGGTTGACACCAACCTAACTGTAGGTACAGTATTATCACTGGCTTTTACATATCTTCCAGCCCAGTTTGTTACGCAATGTGTGTTTTGGTGTAACTATCTTAGTTTAATAATACAAAACTATAAAATAAAATGAGACTGCAATCTGTTCTTTGTGTTTCTTTTAACTTCCCATAAAACAACGAAAAGTGAAAATATCGTAAGCTATCATACTTTGATATAACATAAAATTCAATTTAACTTAATGGAATAAATTGATGAATGAAATTATCGCAGTTAATGACATAAAATTGATTTCAGTGGCTTATCGAGTGAATCGAAGGTTGCCATGAGTTCACCTCAACATAGAATTATTTGGTAAATCCAAGTTTCAATCTAGAGCGTTGTTAAAGGCAGGTAGAGCTCGTAAAACGCTGAGAACGTTAACTGCTTAGGTAGTCGTGCCCTTGTGTCTACGAAAGGTGCTTAGTTGCCGCGAATATTACTAATGGTCTTCAAACACGAAAGCTTTTAATTTAATGATACAGACAATTGTGGGGCTGGTCAGAGTGTATACAGTATAGCGGAGCCCACCGCCACGGCCAGTCAATAGCTATTAGACGATTAGATTGATGAACTTTTCTTGCTTATTTCTATTATAACATGCCCCACTATTGTTTTTTGCCGGCAAACAATAGCTATAGCTTTCTATAAACAATTTGACGCCCCTTACATTAACATTTAGAAATAAGTATTTTTATTAAAACTTCTCCATAAGGAAAACCATTGTGTATACGAACTTTCGTCCATAGATTATATCACTCTGTTTCGATTCTAAGCTTGCTGCTTATGAATTTTCTATACTGCTTTGCATTTAATATGGCTTTTGGATATCACTAGTTAATTAAATGTTGAGGTTATATTGTTATTTTGCGATGATAAATAAATACAATATGTTGATCGGCATATTATGCAAAATATTTTAATAATGCAATGTAGACAGTATACTTACCCTAAATTATTTCAAACAGTGTTCGATGATATAAGACCATTTTTTCATTCAAATTTTACTAAATAAGTAAATAAGAAAAAAAGGTTCTCTGGTACAGAAAAAGACTGCACGGTAGGTACGTGTGCTTGTGTGTGTACCTGCAATGCAAGCTCGCGGCGGTCAGCTGAGCGGCGGCGGCGGTCAGTACACTGAGCTGACTTTTCAAATGATGTAAGAAAGAAAATTTTAACTTCTAGTGACTAGTAGACAAGTGAATGTCAGTTTGAAGCAAGAAAAGAAGAAAGATTATGATGAGCTTAAGAAAAAAGCAAAGAAAGCCGTTGCTCGAGCAAAAGCAGCAGCCCAGGAGGACTTATACAATAACTTAAAGAGCCCGGCGGGTCAAAAACAACTATACCGGCTCGCTAAAGCTAGAGCGAGGAAAGCAAGGGATGTATGTCACATAAAGTGTATAAGAGATGAAACTGGAGTGGTACTTGCCGCGGATGACAAAATTAAGGATAGATGGAGGAATAAATTTGCGAGACTGATGAATGAAGAGAATGATTGGAGTAGTGTGCTTGAGAATATACCCATGCATGAGGGGCTAATAAGAAAGGTAAGTGAGGAGGAAGTGAGAGTAGCAGTAAATGGAATGAAGAATGGAAAAGCAGCAGGACCGGATGGAATACAAGTTGAAGTGTGGAAAGTATTGCAGGTACACGCATGGAAGTGGTTAGCTTTATTCTTCAATAAGTTGTTGGTGGAAGAAGCCATAACTGATGAATGGTTTAGCAGTTCGCTGATACCCATCTATAAAAACAAAGGCAAAATGCTGGAGTGTAACAACTATAGAGAAATAAAGCAAATTTCACATAGTATGAAAGCAGATTGAGAAAGTGATTGAACGAAGATTGAGAGAAGAGACTGTAATTTCACAAATCCAATTTGGTTTTATGACTGGTCGAGGCACAAAAGATGCCATTTTCGCGATCCGCTAACTATGCCAAAAATACAGAAGTGCACATAAAAACTTGCACATGGTTTTTGTGGATCTCGAAAAGGCATACGATCGGGTACCCCGTGAGGTTTTGTGGTGGGCCCTTAAGAAGAAAAGTGTGCCTGAGAAGCATGTTTAATGTGGCTGTAGGCTTACACCAAGGGTCAGCTCTCAGTCCGTACCTTTTCCTGCTTGTAATGGACGCTCTCACGGCAGACTTGCAGGCAGAGGCTCCCTGGTGTATGCTGTTTGCCGATGACATTGTTTTAATTGACGAGAGTGGCCTTGAGGTCCAGAGCAGACTGACAAAATGGTGAAAAGACTGGAGAGTGTAGGCCTGAAAGTCAGTAAAAGCAAAACTGAATACATGTTTTGCGACTTCGGCGGTCTCTCCAGTCCCGTGCCAATATCTCCGGCTGGAGTGCCTATATCAGTCTGCTCCGACTTCCGGTACCCGGGCACTCATTCAAGGGGACGGGGAAATAGACCTCGATATCACGCACCGGATCAACTCGGGATGGATAAATTGGCGATAGGTCACTGGAACAACGTGTGACCCACGGATGCTCCTTATATTAAAGGGCAAAATTTACAAATCCATTAAAAGACCTGTCGCACTGTATGGATCGGAATGCTGGGCCGTGAAGAATAAGGATGTAAGAAGATTGATTAAGTAGAGATGAGG
The DNA here is from genome assembly GCA_944739405.2 of Euclidia mi. Taxonomy (NCBI): domain Eukaryota; kingdom Metazoa; phylum Arthropoda; class Insecta; order Lepidoptera; family Erebidae; genus Euclidia; species Euclidia mi. The sequence goes on from OX123189.2 coordinate 44,798,468, forward strand.
GTGTTGAAATGGATGTGTGGGGTGACGAGGATGGATAGAGTTAGAAATGAGTATATTAGGGGTAGTTAGAAAGTTGCACCGGTGCAAGAAAAGCTGAAAGGAAATCGTTTGGCGTGGTATGGGCATGTAATGAGGAGGGATGAAAATCATGTAACTAGAAAAGTGATGAATTTGAGAGTTGAGGGACATAAGGCAAGAGGGAGACCAAAGAAAAGATGGATGGATTATGTGAAAGATGACATGAATGAAAAGAGAGTTAATGTTCAGATGACATCTAATAGAAGAGAATGGAAGAAAAAGACATTCTGCACCGACCCCAAATGATATCGCAACAGGGCAGGCAGAAGAAGAAGAAGTGACTATTTTTTCATGTATTTGTATACAGTTATAGTATATTGACCCCAGAAAATATTTTGCAAATGCAAATCATCACCCTTTATAGGCATCTAATAGTCAGATAATTATAAATAATTATGTAAAGATTTTTACTTACAAAGGCAAACATTTTTCTAAATCAGTCGTTTACAAATTATTTAAAGTCCATTAAGACATGTTCCATTTACTTAAGGATAGTTTAAATCTTTGTTTGCAGCTAGGTAGGTACACCATTGCTATTAGGACATTAAGGTCATAGCAGGATTTAAAACGACACAAACACATTTATGCGAGATTTAATTTATCATCTAGCATTAGGAGAGTTCTAAAAAAGTTAGTGTCGCATAAATTTAGTAAGTAGAGAGGAATCAACAATTCTTTATTTATTTGACAATAGTTCGTAATATACGACGGCATAAAAAAAGAAGCGAACAGATTGATATATCATTCTCTATACGGACCCGCCGCTAATCTCAACTAGCCTTAATTATGGTGTAGAAAATATACTCTCATTCTTTGCATAAGCCATAAATCACGTGAACCACCGGAATCCCTAGAGGCATTATAAAAGAGGAAAATAAGCAATAGCTAGATATTAACCAAAAAGTGAAACGCCGCTTACGGTGCATTTCTGAAATATGTGATAAAGAAAACAGTCTTACCGAGACGAAGTTAATGGAATATTTTCGTGAAATGCTCAAGTAATTTACGTGGCGATGTATCACGTAACGACGGTGTGTTTCTATTAAGTTTTCTAGCGAATACCTGGCAAATGTTGTAGTAGAATTTAATTAAATATAATAATTATATTTTTTGCTTTCAAGGCAGCGTATCAACTTTTATTACATTTATGAAGTAATATTATTTTTATATTAATATTGTTATCCAGTTTCATTTTCCAAATGTTGTAAGTTGAAACTAATAAAATAAGATGAATATAAATTCCCGTGAGAAAAAGAAGTGGTCCTAATATTCTGGCAATCTATAAATTACATGAGGGGATTACAGCTCATTACGTTTTCATCTAGTTTCTTTCAACTTTTTGTTCCCTCGGCAGAATAAGAAAATCGGATAAACATTAAACTTATTCCCAAAAGTTTCAAGTTTATTAAGGTTAAAAGTATAGTACGAAATGGCAATAAAAGGTAACGAAACAGAATCATAAAAACATCGTGTGTTTGGCGCAAGCGTTTTATCACTTTATTAAATGTTTTGGTCGTTGGTGCATGTTGCGAGCGTTTGTACGTGTAAAACTTCATCATAGCTACTTCAATCATAGTTGCATGGTGAACTTACATAAATAACAACAGATTAGACAGAACGAAATAAATATCTTTATTCCGTCTAATTTGTTGTTTCTGGTACGATTAATTTTTATATCAACAAGACCACCGTAGTACTAATAGTTATACAAGTATACCTATCGTAATGCCTGTCCTACACTTCGTTGTAGAATTTTCGCAGGTAACGTTTCAAATTCAAATTCAAAATCATTTATTCATATAGGTTACAAAAGCAACGCTTATGAACGTCAAAACTTTTTTTTTACAACCACCGTTGATTTCTGACTTATTATATGCAAAATGTTGAAGTCGCAGCGCCATGCTATGTTTAAGCTGGTGATGGGGGATCGATCACCTCAATCTCACTTATTTGGAATATATTTCGATCATGGTGTCATACACGCACAAGGCAGCGATAGCGTTGTGGAGATACCAACAGACTGCCATGCAGAGGGTATCGGGTTCGAATCCTAGGCGCGCACCAATGACTTTTCGGAGTTATGTGCGTATTGAATTATTAATTATCGCTTGTCCCGTGCCTCGGTGAGCACGTTAAGCCGTCGGTCCCGGTTGTTATGAAGATCTTTGACAGTCTTTATAGGGAGTCAGTGCCTATCTCTGAATAAACTGACACTAGTCTAAACCATGGAATATCGCTATCCCTTTGGGTTGCGGAGGTCAGACAGGCAGTCGCTCCGTGGAAAAGCTAATATTCAGTCAAATCCGGTTAGACTAGTAAGCGGACCCCGGGTTGAAACTGGGATAACGCTAGGAGAAAGAAGATGTTGTCATACACGTGTTCGTTATATAATAGGGTAGAACTATATTCACGCAGAATATTGAAATATGTATTAGGGTCCGTTCATCCGGACTTGCTCGAAGAGGAGAGCAGATTTTGACTAGGTCAACACCGGGCAACGCCAGCAGCATTACTACTAGCGCCGATCTGTGCGATAAGAAAAGAGCCATCCGATGCACTCCGCGCCAGTTTTAAGGATACGTTGTGAACGTACCTATCTCTTGAAGATATCCTTAAGGTAGAAGGCTGTACTGTGAAATTCTCTACGGGGAATAAACATATAATTTACTCTATCAAAGTCACAATGAGTACACCTATTAGTTTGCCAGATATTTCTAAGATTCACGAATAATATCTATTATGTAAAGATTCAGTCATTTATCCCGAATCATCATTACAATAAGCGAGAGTTTCGGCGCGACGATAGCTGCAATTAATAAATTGCACAAATCACATTATTTCTATCCATACACAATTGTATACGAATACTAATAACGTAGATTTGTTGTCCAATATTGATTTAACACTGTACTAAATCCTTATTAATTTGTTTGTACAATCAGTAGCGCTGCAGTAACTAAATATAATATTCCGAGAGACTGTAGTTGCGAACATTGTAATATTATTTCGCAATAAAACAATACTGCGGCACGCTGTTGTATGGGTCACGATTATGCGCGTATTTTTCTTTCAATCGCGAATAAATAAGGGTAAGGTGAACATGAAGGTATACAGATTCCTACCGTCTCCGAAGATTTGTATCTCGTCTCTCCGCTACGAGAGACGTGTCGTGAATACTAGACGATGTTGGTGATACACGACAAACCTACCCACTGTGGTTCGTCTACAACATGCTAGCTGGACAAAATTATTTATTGAGGTTTTTTAGTTCGTACGGCTTTATTATGGTATTCTAATGGGGTATTAGCGCATATAACACCAAAAACAGGAGGTAGGGTCACGTGTGCCAACAAAAAAAAAATATAATAGCGATTAATCTTTTATTGTCAGACAGGTAAAAAATAACAATGAAAAAAATAACAATAGCCATAAAATATTGTGCTACTAAGGACTTGGCTTCTAATTACATAATAGAGCATTATTAGTACCTACTCAATAACAATACTTTTTACTTAAAAAATATGCAGTTAAAAACAATATGTTGACAACTAATAAATAAGTTAGATAAGGCACACAGCTTAAAAAAACATTAGTAAAATATTATTTACAACTTCTATTTATTCTGCATCACTAAATTCTTCTTCTGAAGAATCATCTACCATATAATCTGACATATTTTGATGAGAACTACAATGACTTACACTAGACCTTACATTTACAGGAGGGGGTATAATTAATTCTAAAACCTCAGAAGGAAGTTTACTCGTCGGTTTTTTCGGCACTTCCCTAAGGCCATTTATTACAGGATCAGATGTAATTAGCAACATATTAAGTAAATCCGTATTCATGGCAATACGTGAATATTTTCGAGTATTGTGCTCCCGGAACCTCCTATAATCCTTATTACGCGCTTCCTGAGCTTCTTCAGAAAGCTGCCCAATAGGTAAAAGAGCCGATCTCACAATTTCTACACTGTGCACAAGAATTTTGTGCACAGTAACAGGTATTTTATACCACGAATAGAGACTAAGATACAATTTTTTTGTGTCCTGTGTAAAAGAATTAAATTTAACAACATCAATATCGTAACCCGAAGCTAAAGTTCTAAGGATAGTGCCAAAGTTCTTAATTAGTGTCACATCTACACCTGTAATATCTGAAGCCTGTTCAGGATTCTCAAAAAACCGACGAGCAGTATTCCCATCATTCGTATTACCAAATCCTGGTTTTGGTTTATCTACAATTAAACCCATTTCAACCTTAAACCTTTCTTGGATACGAGCCGAACGTTGCTTCACATTTTCTTTGTCACTTTGACCTCGAAGTTGCCATTTCTTAACTTCAAGACGATAGCTTATGTGAAGCAAACATTCAAAAGACCGGATCCAAGCGTGAAGGGGAGATATACCAAAACCAAGAGTTTCCTTATTTACAACAAATTCCCTAGACTCATCATTCATAAATTTAGGAGTAGCTCCACAAATGTAACATTTAAGTGCTGACGAAGTTTCAGTCATAGCGTTGCACACTTTACCATCAATCATCGTGAACAGTAATTCGTGTTTGACCGATATCTCTTTACCATCTATATTACCTATTGTTGGCACCAATTGGTTTATTTCCTCCAAAATCTTATTGGTTTCTATTACAGCAAAATCTGTTGTTTCTTTGGAGAAAATAAACTTAATCGGTCGACAATACATGGTAGAAGATGGTCGAGGATTCTGCCAAGCAACTCTACCACTATTGTCACGTAACTGAAGTGGCACGAATGAGAACATAAACAAAAACTCATCTGTGTCTTCACTGTTTGAGAATTTTTGTTTGTAAGTGCTATGACCGGAACTTCCATCACACCCCCACTTGCTAACAAGGGAGAGTGATGAGCCAGAATCTACAGATTTTAAAACTTCACGCTGTGCACAAATTAGACGTTCAGCTGTTTTATTTAAAACCGCCTGAAGTTTAATTTCTGCACGCGTTTCGCTTATAAAAATCTGTTCCTCGGGAGGGTAGCATTCAATTTTTGCCTGCCTAACACTATAAAATGATGGGAATACCTGGTGTCCTGCCTTGATGCTCCATTTCTTCGTTTGTTTATAAGAGTGGCTCGTGGATTTGGCATCCACATAATATGCCAAAGCCTCCTCTTTGGACAAACATCTTGGTTGTTCGCGTACCTTTTCACCCACATATCTTTTCATTTCTTGGCACTTTGCCGGACTATGGCTTGTTTCTTTAATCACAGTAGCCAAATTCCGATGTCCGGATAATCGTGCCGATATTTCAGCAGCGGCTACTAGCTGGTTTACATCTCGCGTGTGTAGTAGGTCCTCCACGCGTCTCCTTTTCGTTTTTTCACTTGCTTCAGGAAAATCTATTGATGGACGTCCACGAATCGAACTCTTACTTGATGATGATGGTGTTGAGAGGTGGACAGATGCTTTGAATGTAAAATCCCCAGACAACCACTCAGAATTCTTAGTCAGGAAGCGATTACGGCATTTCCCACATTTTTCCCATTTTTCTGTGTATTTGGATGACAATCTTCCAATTGTCATTTTAATTTCCCGCTCAGATGCTTCCGTGATATTAACAAGATTCATCACTATAAACTCATACAGTCTACTGTTGCGGTTCTCTTTAGCATGTTTCTGCCATTCATCAAAAAACTCCATTTTCGAGACTGAGAATTCGTATTCTAGAAAACAGACAAAATGACAAAGTTGTACTCAAGTGTGCAGATATGGCTATGCTATATATAAAATCTAGCCCGGGTACAAGTAGTTTCTAGTCCAATGAATTCAGAAAATCATCAAAATTTGACAAACTTCTTTAAACTCGAGCTATTTAAAAAAATGGGGAAATGTAAACCTATTTTCTTATTAGAAATAAAAAAAACATACCTTTAACATGAAGATCCATCACTAACACTTTTGAAAAAACTTAAACTCACTGACATAGGATGTTACTTCCGTACACGCAAAAATGCAATTAATAAGTGGTTTTCTTACCCTTTCCTTATATACTAACCTCATTACCTTATCAGTAGTTGACACGTGTCCAAAACAATTATCAGAATTGGGGCACCTGGGTATCTGGTAAAAGGCTCAGGTAATAAATTTCAGGTAATTAGACAATGACTTTTGTCCAGCTAGCATGATCTAGACGAAACACAGTGCTACCGTTTGAGAACTCGCTGAAAGAAATTCAAACGTTGCTGTGGACATATCTGTACGGTTGTCTCATGCCAATGATATAGACCACGCTGCGCATACGTATTCGACGCGTTATGTCGACGACATACTATTATAAGGATATCATTTCTATTTTAATTATGTCGGTGGTGCTAAACGTGTTACCTCTAAACACACTGTTATAGTTAAGATAAGGTCCAGGAAGGATTCTTCACTTAACATAAACATTAATGCCTATGTGTTGAAGTCGGTCACTGCCCTTCTACCAGTTACGAAAGTAACCCAAGTAGGATGGGTAGACTTAACAGAGGATGACTTGGCTGACCCTGAATACTACAGACCTAACAAAATTGATATTTTGCTGGGTGCTGAGGTTTACAGCCGGGTCATACAAACAGGCATTAAGCGTGATTCCAGTGGTGCCTTACTAGCTCAAGATACAGCACTCGGGTGGATAGTGTCGGGTGTATCTGATGTGGACACTACCTCCCAACTTTCTTCACACATTACTGTTATGCATGCGAGTTTAGAAACGGACGATTTTTTAAAGCGGTTTTGGGAACTTGAAAATGAACCGTCTGAAATTACCAAAATGCTTACAGATGAAGAAATAAAATGCGAGGAGTTCTTCTCTGCTACTACAACCCGAGATGAGAGCGGTCGGTATATTGTACGCTTACCGTTTCGTGATACAGACCTGATGAGTCAGATTGGTGAATCGAAGGCTATCGCTGAAAAACGGTTGAAGAGTTTAGAAGCAAGGTTAAGTAAAAATCCAACCTTGAAAGAAAATTATAAAAATGTTATTAGAGAATATTTAGAGCTAGGTCACATGGTGAAAGTAACAGATAACAAATCGAACACTCAAACACCTGTATACCTACCTCACCACGCGGTTGTTAGGGAAGATAAGGTTACAACTTAGGTTCGAGTTGTATTCGATGCTTCCTGTAAGGGTTCTAATGGGTCTTCTTTGAATGATATGTTATTGGTCGGGCCAAGATTACAGGATGATCTTCGTCATATCATTATGCGCTGGAGAATAAACCCTATTTGTCTTGTCGCCGACATTATTAAAATGTATAGACAAGTGAAAGTCGATCGTAGAGATACCATATTTCAGCGTATTTTATGGAGGGATACAGCCGACCAAAACCAAGACATAGAAGAGTACGAGCTGATCACGGTGACTTTTGGGACGGCTTCAGCGCCTTTTTTGGCAGTTCGTACCCTTCAACAAGTGGCTTATGATGAGTGTCAGGATGATCCTAAGGTAGCGTCAATCATTCTGAATGATTTTTACATGGACGACTTGATGTCAGGCGCTGAAAATGTAAATGACGCATTTCAAATATATGAAAAAACAAATACAGTCCTATCGAAGGCGGGATTCCATTTACAGAAATGGAATAGCAATAGCAAGGAACTATTGGATAAAATAGAAAAACGAGATGTCGTCAAAGAAGAAAGAATAAAAATCAAGTTGGATGACACGACAAAAATACTTGGGCTTACTTGGGATTCAGGAGCAGATGTATTCAGATACTGCGTGAAACTGGCTCTACCTGCTTCACCTATAACTAAGCGGAAAATAATATCAGATATTTCTAGATTATTTGACCCGTTGGGATGGCTAGCGCCTAGCGTAATATTAGCAAAGGTCTTAATCCAAAAGCTTTGGTTAGCAGGTATTGGCTGGGATGACGAAGTGCCAAGCCATGTATTAAAGGAATGGACTGCGTATCGACAAGACTTAGCTTCGTTAGCAAGCATTGAAATTCCAAGATGGTACAACACTTATTCCAGTGATATGAACATACAGCTACATGGTTTTTCAGATGCCTCGAAGACAGCATACGCAGCAGTGGTATACCTCAGAGCGGTGGATAAGGACGGTAACATACATGTGGCACTAGTCACTTCAAAAACAAAGGTGGCACCCGTTAAACAGGTTTCCATACCCAGACTGGAACTGTGTGGAGCTGATTTATTAGCTAAGCTGATGGCGGAAGTAGCCAAGGTGTTAAAAGTGAAAGACTTACGTGCTTGGACAGACTCTGAAGTTGTTCTTGCTTGGCTTAACTGTCACCCAAGTCGTTGGAAAACTTTTGTAGCCAACCGTGTATCCACAATATTAAATACTTTGGATACCCAACATTGGTCCCACGTTTCGTCCAAGCAAAATCCCGCTGATTGTGCTTCGCGTGGGGTAGCCCCAAGTGAACTACACAAAATGTCACTTTGGTCTAATGGACCTGAATTCTTGCGTGATACAGTAATTGCTTATAAAAAACCGAAGCATTTAATTACTGACTTAGAAGAAGTGAAGGTTCATACGGGAATTCTTGATCAGTCCTTTTGGCATAAATATTCGTCATTGCAAAAATTGGTTAGGGTAGTAGCCTATTGTAGAAGGTTCTCAAAATATACGAGATCTCGAGAGAACAGATTGAAGCAGAGAGATATTCCTTTAACTAAAATGGAACTGGACGAGGCAATGAAAATATGTATAAAGAAGTGCCAAGAGGAATGTTTTCTTGAAGAACTTCAAGAATTGGAATCTTCTAGTTTGAAGCTGAGTATCAAAGGTAAATTTAAGTCGTTAAATTTATTCTTGGACTCAGAAGGAGTGATAAGGGTGGGGGGTAGTTTGGAGATGTCACAATTGGAGTTTAATCGGAAACATCCAATTCTCATACCCAAAGATTCTTTCCTCACGAAGCTGTTAATAGCTGATGCCCATATAAAGGCGATGCATGGAGGACCTCAAGCCATGATAACATACTTGAAGTCTAATTACTGGCTTGTAGGAGTTAAGTTACTTGTGAAAGCTTGTTATCGAAGTTGTGTTGTTTGCATTAGATATGCGGGCAAAACTAGGAACCATTTGATGGGTCAACTTCCCTTGCCGCGAGTTTCTATGAATAAGGCATTTTTAAACACTGGAATTGATTACGCGGGTCCTTTAAATATTAGGGTATCACCAGGTCGTGGTAATAAATCTTACAAGGGCTATATTGCTCTTTTCGTTTGTATGTGTACACGGGCTATTCATCTGGAGGCTGTCAGTGACATGACATCTAAAGGCTTTTTAGCCGCATTTAAAAGATTCGTAGCTCGACGGGGCCGCTGTACTCGGTTGTACAGTGACAATGGCACGAATTTTGTGGGAGCTGCGCGTGAGTTAGCTGAATTATTTGACGAGGAGAAGTCAAGGTTTATACCGGAAATATCGGAGAGTCTAGCTAACAATGGCACTCAGTGGACTTTTATCACTCCACATGCCCCTAATCAGGGTGGACTTTGGGAGTCAGGTATAAAGTCTACCAAGTACCATCTCAGACGAGTAGTCGGTAATTCAACTTTGACATTTGAGGAATTAACGACAGTTCTAGCTCAAATCGAGGCATGTCTCAATTCGAGACCGCTGTCTTATGTGGAAGATCAAAAGGAGCTAGAAGTTCTTACTCCTGGTCATTTTCTGGTTGGAGAGCCTTTGATATTAGTGCCTGATACTAACTATGAAAGTTCTAATATATCTAACCTTAGGCGTTGGCAACTCACCCAAAAAATGACTCAAGATTTTTGGCGGCGTTGGTCTCAAGACTATTTAAATCAATTTCTTCAAAGGCATAAATGGACCCACCAAATACCAGAACCCGCTATTGGCGATGTCGTTTTAATAAAGGAGGACGATTTACCTCCTGGTAGATGGTTGCTGGGACGCATAGAACATAAGCATCCTGGGCCTGACGGTATTACACGCGTAGTTACACTTCGCACTAAAAACTCTTTTATAAAACGACCGGTTTCCAAGATGTGTGTCCTTCCGGTATGTACTTAGTTAAGTTGATTTATGTTAGTTTTAGAAGTAAAGATTTTGGTTTAGTTCTATTTCATCATTTCTATCAGTTTTAGCTTATAAATGATAATTGTTTAGGTGTTAAGTTAATAAATGATACGCCTTAAATAAACGCATTGTTCGTATCAACGTGGTATTATGTATAAATATGTCAAGCTATTTTTAATGTAATTTAATTTCATTTAATGTACTTTCAGTTGTGTCAATTGTATTTTTCGGAAATTGTTGTTAATAGAAATATGATAATAATAATTGTAAACCACTAATGACAAATGCAATTTCACCGGTCTAAGCTGTTGCATGGTGGGCGGTTAACCCCAATTGTTATTTAAGGACACTCTGCAATGTGTCCTTGGTGGGCGGTATGTCTAAGATATTATTGTCGAAGGTTTGACCCAGACCTCGATAGATGGCGATATCCCGGCCGGCTGAATCACGCTATGGTTTCGTTACCTGGACAGGTATAAATACTGGGCGATGCCAATTATTTTGTGTCGGAAACCTAGTGAGCAAAAGTGAAATTAAGTATAAGTCGTTGTGAATATAACAAGTTTATCTGCATCCGGGTGTTTTATTCAAAAAGCGCTGTAAATCCGTGTTTAAATAGTATGTTTTTATTATTATAAGACTTTATTAATTTTAGTTTATTATTTTTAGGTATATACGTAGTATTGGATTTATTTGTTGTCGTTTAATTTAAGTAATTACTAATGTTTATTATTAATTTGGAGGTATATAGTTAATCTATACACCGCTATTTTTTAATTAGTACAAAAAATTTAACAGGGCACTAAGTATCTTTAATTGATCATAATTATGTAGTTGAAAAATAAAAACACTAAGTCCCAAAACTGTCCACAAAAATACGTGATAATTGGTAAATGCAATACTAATACTATGACCGACCCGTGTACTATCATACCATTGATAAATTACCCCTCCCCCCGCCCCTCTGCGCCTGCGCCACGCCCCGACGATGCGACTAACAGTACTAAATTACTAGCGAAAGTCAGCGTCTCTAATTTCGTTGCAAAACTTAATTGTTTGTCTACGTTTGCCCGACGCGATGGCCTATCATATCAGTTCATATCACGGGAGTATGTAGCTATGCTTCGTGCGTACTTTTTGAGTGGAAAAATTGCGAGTGCAGCTGTGTACCCATGGACATCGTATTGTGAGTGTACAAAAGTGACCGGGTCCGTGTCAAACAATTAAAACAGTGCATATTGGATGCTTTTGACAACGGTGGTGGACATTTCGAAGGACAATGGAAATACTTGTAAGTTTAGTAAATAATACGAACTTAAGTAAATAATAATTTGATGCAGGCGCCTCAAAATCGGTCTGTGTTCTCCACACACCTTGAGGAAGGCCTATGTCCAACAGTGGACGTCTCTAGGCTGACATGATGATGATAAAATAATTTGTAAATAGCAGGTGATTCTAACTTCATAAATACGCCAAAATTACTCTTTTCTTTTAGTCCAGAACACCATCTTTTATTTTGATATTTGTTTGCTTTCTAATTACATACCTCCGTATTTAATTTCTTGTTAAACGATAAATTTTACCGGTCCTACGCCCGAATGAAGTATGAAGGAGAGGGTAGAACTAACAAAATTAAAAAATAACTACCTACATTTATTATTTTTCTTAATTTTATTTTCTATTGCTACCTACATCATAAGTGCGACAGAGAGAATGCGAATGAGCAGGATGGAATATTATCAATGAATTAGTGAATGGATTGTAAAATATGACTATGATTTAAGTGAGATTTTCTACAATAAACAAATGATAATAACTTTGCTCTTTATTGATATTATGAAATTCTTACGTCACATATATGATAATAATATCTTCGCTAATCTGTCCTCAAAGTTTTTGTACTAATTAAAAAATAGCGGTGTATATTATATGTATTTTATTTATATGTTATTGTATAAATATATATTTTTTTATTTATTCACTTATTTGTACGTATTACTTGTGTGAATTTTGAGTAGCTTTTTGAACCGGACATAACTTTTTTCCTCTTTTATTGCTGATGGTAATTTATTGTAAATTTGAACACCCTCATACCCCAAATTTCTTTTTCCATAATTAGTTCTAGGAGGACGGGTCACTAAGTAACTAGCACGTCTTAGATTGATCCTTCGTGTTTGCTGTTTTGTTACAAACTTTAAAGTTAAATGGATTTCCTTATTTAATATTTTACGTATGAGAATACATGTGTAGTAAGTGTACGTTTGTCTTATGTTCATTATTTTTGTTTTCTCGTATATCTTTTCAGTAGGTGTCCGAAAATTATAGTTAAATAAAATTTTAATTAATCTAATGTGAACTCGTTGAATTGGATCTATATTAGTCTTCACTGCTGTACCCCAGATTTCAATAAGGTAGTCGATATGAGGCTTAACTAAAGAACTGTAAATTAGATATCGTACTTTTAGAGGGAGACAATTTGTTATATTGCGTAGCGCCCCTGTGAGTGGACTTAGTTTAAGTTTATTTTTTTCTAAGTGTGGCTTCCAGGTTAGGTTACTATCTAAAATAAGTTCGAGATATTTTTCTTTTGGTCATTCAAGTAGTTGGCCGTCTATTTTAAGTTCAAAAGTATCCGTTATTTTTTTATTGTTTGCTGCAAAGATTACATAATTTGTTTTTGTAATGGTAACGGTTAAAAGATTTGACTGGAACCACTCATTCAACAAATTAAAATCATTCTTAGCGTGGGCTATTATATCTTCGACAGAGTGTCCAAAGTTAACACATTTCTTTATATTATATTACTTACTCATCTGTGCATGCAGTGGCTACCTTTAAAGGTTATGCAAGCGACTATCAACTGATTTAATTGCTTTATGTTAATGAATTCTTGTTATAACCACTGGTGGTCCTAAATAAATAAAATAAAAAAATAAAAAAGTAAAACAGACTTGTATCATCTGCATAAAGGGAGTTGTCTCCTTTAAGGCCTAATGCACTGATACCGTTTATATAGATAAGGAACATTAGGGGGCCAAGTATTGATCCCTGGGGGACGCCAAAATCAAGGCTACAGGGACTGCTTTCATATTTACCTATTTTTACAATTTGTTTACGATTATCTATATATATGATTAAAAAACTCCAAGTGCTTTGCTTGTAAAACCACTAATCGGTTGTAAAGAATCTTTTCAAAAACTTTAGAAATCACCGGGAGAACTGAAATTGGGCGGTTATTGCACGGGTCAAATCTACTTCCGGATTTATGAATAGGTACAACTTTTGCAACTTTTAAATCTTTTGGGAAAATACCTCGTTCCATGCAGTAGATAATGCAAGCTGTTAGTTCCGTAGCAATAATATCTACATACATACATACATAGACTCACGCCTGTTTCCCCGAAGGGGTAGGCAGAGGCATATTAAACGCCCACTTTTCGCCAGTGTTTTGATCCCACGTAATAGGTGGCGAGCCTATTGCCGCTTATTGGGACATTTTGTTTGCCAGAGCCTCGTCCGTTGATCGGCAGGTGCACCACTTGCAGGTGAGGTTGGCTTGGGACCCTAAGTTCTTGGTGGGAACCCTATGCAATAATATCTGTTACGCATTTAATCGTTTTTGTACTAATACCATCAATGCCAGATGCAGTACGAGGGTCAAACTGAAAGTTCTTAGAACTGGCCACTTATAAACAATATAATAAAAAAAATATTCTAAAATTTGAAAAATAGAACTCTTTGCCAATATTACTGAGTATATATTTCATTCATTTGTCATTTGTTTTACGATTTGGCGGCAAATTGAAAATTGTCTGTGTCACGTCAACATGAATTTAACACGAGAAAATTTTCGTGCAATGATTTTTTATGACTTTCGATGTCATTTAAGTCAACAAGAAAGTTATGATAGACTACGATTGGCCTTTCACGATGAAGCCCCATCTCGTGCGACTGTTTACAACTGGTTTAATGAGTTTAAACGTGGTCGCACTAATCTCACTGATGATGTACGTGAGGGACGGCCTTCTACGGCGACGACTGAAAATAACATCTGTTTTGTGCGGCGTATGATAGAGACTGACAAAAGAGTGACCTATCACCAGATTCGGACAAGCTTAGGCATCGGTATGAGTCAAGTGCACAAAATCCTCTACGAACATTTAGCGGTCAGGAAGCTTTGCGCCCGGTGGATACCTCATAATTTGACTAAGGCTCAAAAACTCCATCGTGTGGATTGGTGTCGTAAAATGATTGAAAGATTTAACGGAGGTGACTCAAATGCTGTGTTCGACATACTAACAGGTGACGAAAGCTGGATTTACTGTTATGATCCTGAAACCAAAAGACAATCTGCTCAGTGGGTGTTTCCTTTCGAGGAGTTGCCAACTAAAGTGAAGAGAGATCGAAGTGCGGGAAAAAAAATGGTGGCCTCGTTCTTTGGAAGGATAGGTCATTTCGCAACAATTGTGTTAGAGGATCAAAAAACAGTTTCTGCAGAATGGTACACTACCAATTGTTTGCCACTTGTCTTGGAAAAAGTTCGAGAGAAACGACCTCGCAGTAGGATCCTCCTTCACCACGACAACGCCTCGTCGCACACCGCCAAGCGAACGATCGACTATTTGGCGACATCAAACGTTGAATTACTGGGTCACCCGCCGTATAGCCCCGACCTCGCGCCTTGTGATTTTTATTTATTTCCAAAAATTAAAGAAAAACTTAAAGGAAAGCGGTTTATTAATGCTGAAGAAGCGGTGGCTGCGTATCGCGATGCCATTGAAGAGACCCCTAAGGACGAGTGGGCAAAGTGCTTTTCCCAGTGGTTCCATCGCATGCAGCGGTGTATTGACGTCAATGGACAATATTTTGAAAAGATATAATAAAACTAATAACTGGCTAATGTAATCAGTTTTTGATTTTCTAAGAACTTTCAGTTTGACCCTCGTATTACAGTCCAAGTGTTTAATTATGGAAGTAACTTCTTTCGTAGTTGCTGGTTTTAGAAACTTTATTTCGGTTTTATCAGTTAGTCTACACTACTTCCTTTTGATTTTTCGAAGATCTAATTTGCTAGGGTTGAGCCAATAGGGTAGTTTCCAGGGTCAAAATAATTACATTTCATTTAGTCCGTATTTTAGATTATAAAAAAATATTGGACACGTATTTTTTCTTTTTTCGATTATATAAAAAATAACAATAATATAGCCCATTATAGTTACGTGTGACGTCATCTAGTGCGAAAATATGTAGCACGGTGTGACGTTATACGTAACTTTAATGAGCTGTATCTTGGTCATTTTTGTAGTTGTTCCCTTTAAAGGTGTGCTTATAATTTCGTGTTGCTAAATCCGGATTGAGTAAGTCAAGGTTGTAATCGCCAAAGACTATTGTTCGTTTTAATTTATGTAATTGTTGCGAATATATTTCGAGAAAGTTGCCCATGTTCATTTTATTGGGTTTATAGATAGCACCAATATTTAGAGTTTTTTTTTACGTATACCCAGAGATAGTGAGTATCATCCACGCATTGTTCTTCAACAAGGTGATGTTTGAGATTGTTGTGCACAAATATTGACACTCCCCCTCCCCTTTTATTTTGTCTATAATTATAGTAATGGGTATAAGAGGGTATTTGGAGCATTTTTGCCTCATCTTCACTCTTAATCTAGGTTTCCGAAAGTATAATAATATGTATGGTTACTTTTAGGGAAGCTTTAATACATCTAAGCTCATCGAATTTCCCTGGTTTGGCAATGCTACGAGCGTTCGCATAAAAACATTTTTGAGATTTTTTTGTAAAAAATAATATCTGTGTAATTGTTTGTTATTTGGTATGTTATTTTTTCCTTGGATGTCGTTAGTTTTTTGGAATTTATTTCGTTGTAGATGCAGCTTGTGTTTCTTTATATGTGACTTTTTTTAGTATGCCCTTGATATACTTGATGTTCAGACCACTTTATCCGTTTGAGGTACGTTGCTGAAGCTCTTCTTTTAAATTTTGGAGGTACTTTCTTTGATATGGAGTTTGATCCGAAAATATTTTGATGTGTTCCTCGTCAATCTTATTTCTATTTCGTAGTATATTTTTTGCTGTATCTTCAGACGAGGAACATACTTTTATTGCAAGTGTTTTCTCTGATTTATATTTACCAAGGCGAAATATTTTGGTGGGTTGAGGGCAGCCATTATATATTAGCCCAGTTATTCGTAGTATTTCTGCCCTATCGTAATCTTGCCGACTGGTTGCAGTATCATTCTGGGATTCAGGAATGCCAACAACTACAATGTTTTTGGCTCGGAAGTTTCGTTCTTCCATTTCGGTGAAGATTTCATTGTGTGTGGTAAGTGTTGCAGAAGATGAAGGTGGCATATTCTTTAGGTTATTGACATCGGCTTCAAGACCCTCCACTTTTTTTCTGTATTTTCAGCAACAACAGATAATTTTGAAAGTTTATCTTTTAAATTATTATTCTCCAAGAGAATATTTTGCATAGTACAGCTAATATTACCGATTTCAGCTTTTATCGCAGCAACATTTAGAGAAAGCTTATTTATAGTTTCAGTTTGTTTGTTCTTGGAGGATTTTAATAATTCCATCATTTCAGACATTTGTTTTTTTATATCTGCAATATCAGACTTAATCGCTTCATTGTCATCGGGTAACTTTCGTTTATTACGAAGAGTAATTTGTGGTGTGGACTGTGTGGTTCAGACAAACTTCGATAATATCCGCTGCGTCCTACACCCATGCCACCTCCAGGCGGTGAGTGTAGTGTGCTCATTGTAGATCTATGTATGCAATTACTCACGTGGAAGTTGCTTGTACGCCGCCACGGTAATAATATCTAACAGTATTGTAACTCCATACAAACGCTCGAAAGTCGAGTTATACCTACGCGCCTCCAGCAAAGTACCCATTAGACTGTGCGGACTGTGCCTAAAGTACCCACAGCCACGATCGTGCCGCAGCTCGCATACGGGCGCGTCTGTAGGTATATAGCTTACCAAGACGGCCAAGTTACAATACTGTTAGATTATATTACCGTGACGTCACTGTAAGATGCGCACGGTGGCGCAATACTGTAGTAGATATTCCGTCCTTGTTACTCGAGGGGGTGAGGAGTGGTTACCGCGTCGATGCTGCGTTCCTTACTCGAAGCTCAACGGTCACGGTGTATGTCACTCGCGTTTGATTTTTGAAGAAGATGTCGTAATTAGGTGCCGTGAGGTTCGTAATTGACTAATGACCTTTTTTGAATTTATTAAACTAAATAATAACACGTCCGCTCTGTGCGCTCGTACGTACGAGTATTCATATTTATATTTATTTTTGAAGAATACGAAAATAGAGTGAACAGTGTTCCGGGAATGCCGTGCAGCGTCAGAAACCTATCATTTTGCAAGATGTACAAATACGAAAACCTACAAAATGACCAGCAACAAATATAGAATTTAAGAAAACAATAAAAAGTCGTGACGCTGAGAAAAAAGCCAAACAAGTTTATACAATTTGTGTAGAGTGAGAAAAACCAATGTGTCTTAAGAGCGATTATTCCATCGGAGGCGTTTTTGCGGGTTTTTATTGTTCTATTATGTTACGGATAAATAACAATTAATGTAAAAGATATAGAAAATGTGAAAGTTCAGTTTTTTATCAAGAGAGTGCTAAAGAAAAATATATGGGTTACTATAGTAAATATTTTAAAACGGATGAATTTAAAAAACTCATTTTCGCCATTTCTTAAGTTTAGGCCAACATTAATGGTCGCTAGTGCTATGAAAACTTATCGCTCTATAATTCTGTAAATGTGAACTGAACAAGCAGAAGTTATACAAGTGAGTGCTTAAAACAAAAATTGTATTTTCATTCATAATTTTCAAGAAATTCGGAGATCAAAACAGTGCATTTTGCTTAATATTAGCCCGCAAATTTGCTTACTAAAAAACTACTGTGATTATTAAAAATATATATACATATTTAGAAACCTTAAGATTCATTTTAAGTCATATAAAAAAATTGGAATCTAAACTTTTCGTTTGTAGTTAAATATGATTTTTTTAAAAAGACCTATAAAGCTCGAAGCGCGATGCTATGGCCGCCATTCAGCGCTGAGTGCTCTCAGAGGACGGACCTGTCGCTCGCGTCCGCGTCCGCCATTTTACGTAAATATTCCATTCCAAAACGTTTATAGCGCGGCTAAAGCCTCTTGATCCGTATTTTTTGTTCTCAACGTATTTTTTGTTAAATACCTATGTAAAGTTGATGTAACTTTATTTATGTATTACGTATTAAACTAACGTGTTGGTCAAGACATCTGGAGTCTAGTGAATACTGGTTAGTATAGTAGCGCAGTCTAACAGGGGCTGGGCGAGACTGACGGAAACGGACCTCTTTATAATTTACCTAATATGGCGCCTTGAAACATATAATAAAACAGTAAAAAAAGTATTTCGGTACATTGAATATATTTACAAAAAATAAATTCAGGGAGACTAAGAAACAGTAATGGAGCAAGGATCTAAAAAAATTATGTCTGTATGTATATCTTTATAGTTTGTCTGTTTGTTCACGCTAATCTCCGAAGTTACTGGACGTATTTAAAATAAACTTTAAGACGACCGGTTGGCGCAGCGGGAGTGTAAGCGACTGCTACGCCGATGGTCGCGGGTTTGATTCCCGCTCAAGTCAAACATTTGTGTGCATGAACATGGATGTTTGTCTTGGTCTGGGTGTTTCTATGTATAATATTTATGTATTTACAAAAAAAGTATATATGTACTTATGTTTATCCATTATCTAGTACCCATAGTACAAGCTCTGCTTAGTTTGGGACTAGATGGTGATGTGTGTATGTGTTGCCAAAAAAAAAATCTGCTTTTGTTATATTGCTATTAGGTCTAGGCAACATATAGGCTATAACTATCACACTATCACATGTAGGTAGGTACAGACTTGACGTCGTAGCAAAAGTTGTTCAGTCTGATGAGCATTTTCTGTTGTCTTATAAAAATCGAAGATATGAAACATCTGATGAGGAACTATAAGAGCCCATCTGCACTATACCATAATAATATACATTCTTGACGGTTAAGCAGTAATTGTATGATGAGGTTTTCTGTTAGGACATCAATTATTATAACAAATTTTTCGATCAATCAAAGACCCGAGGAAAGACATAAAATAGTTTTTGTCGCGATAACCGACATCCACGCGGGCGGAGCCGTGGGCGACAGCTAGTATAAGAATAAAACACAAAAATGTCCTACATATAATGTCTGTATATATTTGATATCATCCAACCGAGGTATTTCATTAAACGTGAAGTTGGTTTTTGAACAACAAATAAAACCATGTTTCTTTTAACCCGATACCCTCTGCATAGTCCGTTGGTATCTCCAGTAGGCTCTCGCTGCCTGTTGTTAATTAAACAACGTTTCAACGTCGAACAATCGAAGTCAAATTAGATGATTATGACATTTAAATTAGAAGAATACCAATTCTGAGTCAATTTAACATCTAATCTCATTTCGTTCAAAATATAATTTCAATGTCATATAAATATGCATAGGGTGCCCACCAAGTACTTAGGGTCCCAAGCCAACCTCACCTGCAAGTGGTGCACCTGCTGATCAACGGACGAGGCTCTGGCAAACAAAATATCCCGATAAGCGGCAATAGGGTCGCCACCTATTACGTGGGATCAAAGCACTGGCGAAAAGTGGGCGTTTAATATGCCTCTGCCTTCCCTTTCGGGGAAACAGGCGTGAGCCTATGTATGTATGTATGAATGTATGTCATATAAAATACGAGAATTGGCCTTCTTATTTACTACCTAAGTACCATTTAATAAAAAGAGGTTTTTCTATTTATATCATCGCACACTGTGCGAAATAATTTAAGGTGAATATATATTT
Source organism: Euclidia mi (assembly GCA_944739405.2). Lineage (NCBI taxonomy): Eukaryota > Metazoa > Arthropoda > Insecta > Lepidoptera > Erebidae > Euclidia > Euclidia mi. The sequence goes on from OX123189.2 coordinate 44,818,508, forward strand.
TATAATTTAAATATTTTGCAAATGCAAATTAACATAATTATTATATATTTTTTTCTTACTTTTAATCAATTAAGTATTTTCCTTTACCTGACTCTTTTGGTTTTGTATTTAGTGTTATTCGTGGGTTTTCATGCATTATAATAACGCAATAGGCAAAACGCAATATATTTGAAATCTGACAATTATGTAGATGACAATTATAAATTATTTCTATCATACCTATAATAAAACTGCGCCAAATTATTATAAATAGTCGTTGTTCTCCTGAGAAACATCATCCTACTAAACAAATAATATCTAGCTTTATTTGATACATTTAAATGCATGTGCATTGAAAATAATTAATTTGAATACTATCATATCATAATCGTATGGCAAGAAGGATCAAGATTATTATTCCACGCGATACCGTCATAGTGCGCCGGGTCTCGCATCCGCGGTGCGCGGGCGACCGCGGTACTATAAAAACCTAAACTCGAGCCGCCGCTCGAGGCGTATACGCTCTTAACTGTTTCAACAAATATCATTCCAATATCTAATAAAAATAAAAGTTGTTGATGTAGATAGGTAGTTTTATTTCACATCACTAGTCCTTTGTCTATAACATTTTAAATACTTGCGGTACGTATCAGTTCTGATTCGTAAACTATGAATACGATGACTGCACCTGCTATACGAATTAATATTGATACATAACTTAGACACCACATAGCCACGATAAGACTCATACTACCCCCGTGCTACAAAAGGAGGGTCTACTTCTATTTATAGAGATGCCATTTTTGCACAAAACAAAAAATATAAAATTATAAACCTAAAATTCAGATTCTTCCAGACGTCTTACGTTACTGGTCAGAAATGATTCGTACCGCAATTATAACAAGTCTCTGACGAATCAGATTTGCTTCGTATCGAAAATAGGGATGTTTTTGAAATCCACGCTTAGCACTTTACGTCTTAACCAGCGGGAAAGATTACAGTCTTTCAAATAATGGACAATAATAATACCTATATACAAGTACGGCCGTTTATCGATGGCGAGTCTGAAGTTCGCGCAGAAGGCGGCGCAGTAATCCTTTTTAGGAACAACGCGATGGCAAGAAGCGGGGTGCGCGGGGCGGTAGTCTAGGCCAGTGATGCACGTTATGTAAATACAAATTAATAGTTTATTCAATCAAAAATTTTAATCGATTAGTTTTATAATTGATTTTGAATTCATTTATTTTTGTTATAATAATAAAAGTACTATAAGAAAAAATGAAATAGATTTATTAAACCAAGCAATATAGTGAGATTTGGTATTTAGTAAAAAACAAATCTAATAAAATTTATTTTCTTGATTTAAAGACCAGATTTACTTATATCAATTATATATTAACGATGACATAAATGAAAAGAGTTGGAACACATTTTCAATTTTTATATGTAATTTTTTAATGTAATTTTCTAGGTAGTAGAGCCTTGCTGATTTCAGCATGAATGGGCCGGCTCGACCGGGGAAGTACTACCCTCTCACAGAAAATCGACGTAAAGTAACTGTACCTAAACTGTTGCGTTTCGTTCGGTGAGTAAGAGTGCCGGAGGCCCTATCCCCTATTCCTTCTCCCTCATCCCACTCCTTATCCTATTCCTTTCCCAATCCCAAGGGGCGGCAACGCACTTGTGACTCCTGTGGTGTTGCTTGTGTCCATGGGCGGCGGTAATTGCTTACCATCAGGCAATCTGTCTACTCGTTTGCCGCCTTATACTATTAAAAAAAAATTGAATACACGTACTTTTTTTCTAATTAATTTTAATCGATATCAATAAAAATCGATTAAATTTACTGCAAACCCGTACATTGGACATCTCTTTTTTATTTTTGAGGTTTTCGGTCCGATATAATGTGTCTTTGTCACACCTTAGTATTCGTTTTACTATCTCTGTCTTGAGTACAGGCGATGACAAAAGTATTTATAGTCGTTTGAAAAGTTACATTTGGGGTTGCATTTATCAGACGACGTAATTTTATTTTATAGATGTGTGGGTATTCTATTGTAAAGCTTGATTCAAATTTATGGGGACGTACCTCTTGTCCCTCGGCCGCCATCTTGGAAAAAGTGCAGATGCAGAAGAAGAGAAGTTTCTCTTGATTATCTGGTAAACTATTGGCTGCATAAAGAATATGTGGACAAGATTTTTGTGGCAAATTAAATTCTCTACAACTTTAGTCATAAAACTTTTATCATAAATAACAATAATACAAATAATATAAAACACATATCTTTAAATAATGATCTATAGAGGTCCCATGGATACTTACTCATAGGTGCATACCATGCGTGCCATGTTCCAAATACCTACTTATTTGGAATACAACACGGGCGCATTCTTAATTTCGGCTTGATAGATGTGTCTACCTAAAGAAAATCCGTTCCATCTATGTTTGTCAACGCAATTTTCAAAAAAAAAAAATACTGCAGCATTCAGGTATGTTTCTTTTGTTTCCGATTGTTCAATAGGCTTATGGATAACCGTCTAAAATATTTTTGATATGACTGGAATCAATGCTATAGGTCTGTAACGAGTCATACTATGTTTATCATGTTTCTTAAAGAGCCGTTTTATTATGGTCCTTTTTAATTCCGTGGGGACTACTCCCTGCAATATACCTACCGAAAATTATGTGGCTCATTGGATTTCATATTTTAGCAGACACGGTTTTCAGTATCCTAGTTGATACACCATCGTATCGAGTACTGCTTTAGACCTTAGATATTGCACTGTTTATATTATCACGTGTGGTTGGTGGTATAAACAAAGAACCCAAGTGTTTTTCCATACTGATTTTGGTTCTATCATGAATTCATGATCTACTTTTATGATTTGATCTAATTGTCAAAAGAGTTTTCTATCTCTGTGGGATATTTTATTACATTACCATTTATGTTAAAATGCTGAATATATTCTTCAGGTACATTAAACTTATTTTTGTTTATAACAGACCACTCTACCCTTATTTGTTGCCTTATAATATGATTGTCATTCTGACAAGTATTTTGAAGAAAAATTTTGACAACTTTTCATGATGAGTCGTATGTCCACTCGTCGCATACAAAGGGTAAGGCGTGGTCAGATGGTTCCGCTCAAGGCCTAAAACGCCCCATATCAAAAGGTCAGCGGATAGTTATGGTACACGCTGCGTCAGAAGTAGGGTTTGTTCCGAATGCCTTGTTAGTGTATAAGTCAGGTAGCAAAACAGGAGACTATCATGATGACATGAATTTTAATAATTATGAGAAATTGTTACGGACGCAGCTGATACCAAATTTGAGCCCTAACTCGGTGGTGGTTATCGATAATGCTCCGTACCATAATCAATTAAGCAATCCGGCCCCTACATCTAATGACAAGAAAGCGATAATGGAATCGTGGTTAGTAGATAAAGGCATACCCTTTGAAAAGGACATGCGCAAACCACAATTGTATACATACATACATACATAGACTCACGCCTGTTTCCCCGAAGGGGTAGGCAGAGGCATATTAAACGCCCACTTTTCGCCAGTGTTTTGATCCCACGTAATAGGTGGCGAGCCTATTGCCGCTTATTGGGACATTTTGTTTGCCAGAGCCTCGTCCGTTGATCAGCAGGTGCACCACTTGCAGGTGAGGTTGGCTTGGGACCCTAAGTTCTTGGTGGGAACCCTAAAAAGACCTCATAAAAAAGAACAAAGACGTACATAAATGCTTCGTAATAGACGAATTGTTTAAAAAATACAATCACGATGTCCTTCGTTTTCCCCCATATCACCCTGACTTGAACCCCATCGAGACGGCGTGGGCTGCTATTAAAGGACACGTAGCCGCTAAAAATGTGGACTGGAACATAACCAGTACAATGGAGCTCGTCCGGGAAAAAGTGAATATGATGGGGCAAAAGGAGTGGAGTGCATTATGCAGAAAAATAATTGACGTCGAAAACGAGTATATGAATAGTGACTGTACCATTGACGAAATGACGGAAAGGTTTATCATTAATACAGGTTCAGATTCGGAAACCGAGTCTGAAAGTGAGAGTGACGAGTACGATACAATATATGAACCTGTACTAGGCACATCACATATGAGTCCGCAATATTTTTATTAATATATATGTATGTACATTCAGTCAAAAAAAGTATAATAGAATTTCATAATGGACAAAAACATTGAACAAAGAGATTTTCCTAAATTTTGCATCGCCAATAGAATTTCATGTTCGGAGTCAATATAAATGTTACAGAAGGCTTACGGTGAATTGACTTTATCAAAAACGCGTGCTTATGAGTAGTGCAGAGCGTTCAAAAGCGGTCGAGATGTGATGGAAGGTTTGCCTCGCTCTAGTAGGCCATCAACGTCTGCAACTGGAGTTAATATCGCAAAAGTGAAGGAAACAGTGACTGAAAATCGTCATTAAACTTTGAGAGAGATAGCCATCGAACTTTCTGTATCTCACGAGTTGCTCACGAGTCTATCCGTACCATTTTAACTAACCATTTGGATATGAAACATGTTGCCGCTCGGCTAGTCCCAAAAGAATTTTGCACCACGATAAGGCGCCCTTGCACAAGACCATCACTGTGAACGAATTTTCGACTAAACACTCAACAAATACCATCGAGCAACCACCAGCGTAAAAGTGGAAATTGTGTATGTTCCGGTTAAAATATCTGTCACTATTGCCAGGTGAGGTTCATTCATCGTAAAATAATAGGACTTGTATATAAATTATATAAAGTCTGGCAATAACAGTTTTGTACACGAATATACATGCGCGGTAATTCGCAAAGGCTAGCTTCAGACTCGCCATCGATAAACGGCCGTACTGTACATAACAAATCTTATGCAAATGTGCAGAGTTTTGAGACAGAGAGCTTAAAATTGTAACGCAAAGCACTACTGAATAAACAATGTCAAATATTTAGCCACCTAAGAAGATGTATAGATAAAAACATAATTTGGTAAATTCCTTTCTATTTGACCGAAAAAATTAATGCAATCATTTTAAAATATATCAGAAATAAATCAATATAATAAAGCTACGTAGTTATTGTAGCAGTAAGCCACATTAACGATATTCCTACACGAGGCTGTGTGAAATAGGGTCAATATTGAAATATAACATGTAATATGATAAAAAGGGAAACGAGAAAGGGAAAGACTTCCTATAGGTACAAAGAAAAGGAAACAAACATCACGATGTTTCATTTACCGCGCAAACAAAAAAATATTTTCAAATAGTTTTTCCTCTGAAAGTATTTTAGCTTATCTCACATGAAAAGTGGAACTATCAGGACAATTTGAACGGGAATAGGTTCAATCAATCTCGAAAAACTGTTATGGATGGTATCCGTCGTTCGAATGGGATGTGCGAGCGAGATTTAGTTCTCTACTTAGGGCTACGCTTTACGAATTTTTGTTAATATCTACGTGCGGGCTTGTTATATACATATTTACTGTTTGTTTTGTTTTTCGTGTGAGTGTGTAGCCAACTCTGGTGTCAGAGTTTTCAGACCGCCCGAAGGCCTCCGACGTGGCCTAACGATCCTTGTCCTTAGACAACAACCGGGACCGACCGCTTTACGTGCCCTCTGAAGCACGGTAGCGCTTAGATGTAAATGCCACATACACTGTCACCTATCGAAATGGTGTCCTGTGCAAGCGTTGCTTAACTTTGCCGATCTGTTACAAACGGCAAGCCAAGTCTCGCTATGAGCCAAGCTTATAAGACTAAATGTTATCATGTACACTAATATAAAAAATCTGGAGAGTTTGTTAGTTTGGTTGTGTGCGCTTATATTAGGAACTGCTTGCCGAATTTGAATTATTCATTTGTGTTGGGTAGCTGTTTTATCGAGGAAGGCTATATCGCACACCTAGCGGTATAATGACACATCTACTTTTTTCTTATTTTACAGAAATGAGGGTCAAAGATTTTACAAATGTTTGAAACGAAGTTATGACTTCATTTTACGTTATATAATGAATTTTATGGTTTTAGCAACTAGTATAGACCTTAATAGATACTTAGGGATAAAAAAATACACTTCAGGTTTCCAGGAGTTGCTTCATAACAGTCAAAAAAGAAGAAGAGCCATGCAATTGTGCCGTTATACTTTTAAAAACTTCCAAAAATTTCATATATGCCCCCAAAGCCATTATTAAACAGGATTTGATAACCAAGAAATAAAGACATTTGCTTAATAGAAAACAACAGTTTTTATTTGAAATCAACATGCCTACATAGGCTGCACTAAAAGTATCGGGAATGGAATATTTCCACTGTTCCTGTCATATTAAAATATTTTTAATTGAAAACTCCTTGGTTTTAAAAATCGAATACCATTTATTTATTTAAAAAAAGATTCTCGGTCTTGTCACAAGGTTTTGTCAAACTTGTTTAGTCGTTGAGAAAATGGAATTGATTCGAGAAAATTCAAGAGCGATGATTTATTATGACTTTCGAAGTGGTTTAACACAAAAACAGTGTGTTGATCGGATGATTTCTGCATTTGGTGATGAAGCCCCATCCAAAACCACAATTTATCGTTGGTTTGCTGAATTCAACGTGGACGTGTCAAGCTCAGTGATGATCTCCGTCGAGGTCGTCCAAAAACTGCAGTCACCCAAGAAAACGTTGATGCTGCGCGTAAGCTGATTGAGAAAGATCGACATGTGACATACCGCGAAATTCAGGCAACTTTAGACATTGGCATGAGTCAAATAAAAATAATCTTGCATGAACAATTAGGTGCATAGGGTTCTCACCAAGAACTTAGGGTCCCAAGCCAACCTCACCTGCAAGTGGTGCACCTGCCGATCAACGGACGAGGCTCTGGCAAACAAAATATCCCGATAAGCGGCAATAGGGTCGCCAGCTATTACGTGGGATCAAAACACTGGCGAAAAGTGGGCGTTTAATACGCCTCTGCCTACCCCTTCGGGGAAACAGGCGTGACTCTATGTATGTATATATGTATGAACAATTAGGTGTAAAAAAGTTGTTTTCCCGATGGATACCGCATTCGCTCTGTGAAGAGCAAAAAGCGGCTCGCGTTACTTGGTGCGTCGGAACTCTCGAAAGATTCCACACAGGATCCTCAAATGCTGTCATACAACATCGTATCAGGTGACGAATCCTGGATATACGCGTACGAACCCGAAACAAAAAACCAGTCACGAGTTTGGGTGTTCGAAAATGAGTTAAAGCCAACAAAAATTTTTCGTTCACGGAGTGTTGCAAAAAAATGGTGGCCACGTTTGTCTCCAAAACCGGCCATGTTATGGCTATTGCTCTTGAGGGACAAAGAACGGTTAATGCAGAATGGTATGCTAGCATTTGTTTGCCACAGATCGTTTCTGAACTCCGTAAAGAGAACTGCAACCACCGCATCATCCTCCATCACGACAATGCGAGTTCTCACACTGCGCACAGAACAAAACAGTTTTTAGAGCAAGAAAACATAGAATTATTAGACCATCCGCCGTACAGCCCCGACCTAAGCTCTAGTGATTTCTATACTTTCCCTAAAATAAAGAATAAATTGCGTGGACAGAGATTTCATCACCTGAAGAAGCTGTGGACGCCTACAAAACAGCCATTTTGGAGACACCAACTTCCGAATGGAATGGTTGCTTCAATAATTGGTTCCATCGTATGGAAAAATGTGTCAAATTTCGCGGAGAATACTTCGAAAAGCAATAAATACATTTTTAAATAGTAATGTTGTGTCACTTCCTTGATTCCCGAAATTTTCAGATTTTTTTAATATTCGTATTTGTAATTTTATTCAAATAAATTAATATACTTACTTACATAAAAAGTTTAACTAAAATATTATAATAACCTATATTTGGCTCGTGAAAGGTTAAGAAATAGTCATCATCAAACTATAATAAATAAAATAAAGAATAATCACGAATCTTCTCTTAATTTTGTTGTAAACGTAGGTAATAATCATATTTTTTTTATCATCATATTATGGTGAGATAGTTACTCTTCGTTCTAAAAACAAAAGCACTTAAAAGCTTGGCAGTTTAAGTTTAGATAAAGGTACGATAGTGAAATCCAGATCCAAATCAAGGTTTACCTTACTGCTCCGAAATTTTAAGGAAGTTTACTTTACCTTTAAGTATCTTTATTAATTAACTAAGCAGTAAACAAAACTATAAGCATTGCAAGCTTTGTCTCTCTGTAGTTAGCTGTGAGTTAGATTTGCTCATGGAATAAATAGCGATGTCACATTCCTTTGTCTAATGTGCCATTTTGCCAAATGTGTTTTGAATTATTTTTTAATGTTTACTAACTTACTACGTTAATAAAATGTCACATTTGCCACTTACGCCAAGACAGATTTAGAAGCGATTGCACCTCGCCCGGCACAACTGACAAATAAGCCGTTGTTATGCGCGGAAGCGGGGGGAACGTACTAAGCACTACATTGACACTTAACGCCCTTTCTCAACAAATAGGAAAACTAACACCGTGCCGTTTTACCACTTTATAAATTATACACTTTTTAACACTTAGGCCATAAAAACTCAATTTCGCTTTTTTGTAAAATGTGCCATTATACTGCTAGGTGAGCGATATAACATCACGCTATGAGGCTCGGGAGTGCAGCAGTAGCCCTAAATATCGCGGGTAAAACCGCGCGCTCATCTAGTGATATTTATTTTGTTTATTTATTTATTTATGTAGTACAACTGCTCACTTCACTTACAGTTGCCCAAAACGTGTAGTGAGCCATTACATTTAGATAGGTACATAATATAAGGTAACTTAATTTCTAATAGTTGAAATGACTATGAAGTCATTTGACACGAAAAATACATTTTACATACAATTAAAAACATATACAGTTTGATGATAAATATGTCCACATCCGGATATTTAACAATTATACTATTGAGCAGTGTGAGTGCCTGAGTAGTAGGCGCGTACTGCGCGGTGCAGGTTCGTACCTGTGGCGCGGCCAGTAGGCGCTGCGAGCGCAATCGCGTATATTGGTTCGGTGCTGAGATCGAACAGCGAGACAAGGTATTAGGGTCATCTATTTCATTATGTAGCAGTAAAAAATAATGTAAAACTAATTTACATTTACGACGCAGTCTTAGTGTGTCGAGGCCTACCATACCAGACACGAAAAGAGACGGATATAAATAAGGGTAAAAGCCATACAACTTTTTGTACAAAAACCGTGCAAATTTACGTTGTACGCGTTCAATCATCGTAATATACTTCTCTTCATGTGGATCCCAGATTACGGAATTATATTCCAGTATACTGCGGACAAAAGCGAAGTACAGCAAAACGATAGCACACCTGCTCTGAAAAGGAATTGACTGCCTCATCACAAATCCCAATGCTTTTAAACTTTGCTTACAAATGGTAGAAATGTGTGAATTAAATGTTAAACATGTATCCAAAGTTACACCTAAGTCTCGTATTTGGCTGATATATATAGGCCTGATATGAAAATATAAAAACCCTTCAAGTAGGGATTATGTAGCATGCCCCCCGCATGCCACATAATCCCGGGTTCAGTAGATAGTTTCGAAGTTTAGAACCCACGTTAAGATATGGGTACTTTATAGTCCTCAAAAAGATAATCTGGATTAGTTAACTCATCCTCCTAGCGTTATCCCAGTTTCAACCCGGGGTCCGCTATCTAGTCTAACCGGATTTGGCTGAATTTTAGCTTTTCCACGGAGCGATTGCTTGTCTGACCTCCGCAACCCGAAGGGATAGCGATATTCCACGGTTTAGACTAGTGTCCGTTTGTTTTAGAGGTACTGACGCCCTATAACGACTGTCAAAGATCTTCATGACAGCCTAGACCGACAGCTTAGCGTGCTCTTCGAGGCACGGGACAAGCTATAATTAACAATTCAATACGCACATAACTCCGAAAAGTCAGTGGTGCGTGCCGTGGATTCGAACCCGATACCCTCTGCATGTCAGTCCGTTGGTATCTCCACTAGGCTATCGCTGCCGCTAATCTGGATTAGTTAACTACTAGTCGTTTTAAGGTAACTTCATAATATTTGCCATTCTTTTGAATAAATTCAATATAATGAAAAACCATCCCAATATAATGGTTTAGTTAGGTGGGAACTAACTGGTTATAATAAATAAATTTAATAATGGAAAATATTTCGCAAACCAACCCGATCTAAATAGAAAAATTGTTTCGCTAAAGCAAAACGTGTTTAAAAACCTATCAAATCAAAAAATTCGCAACGTAGCAAGCAATTAAAACACTTGTAGATATACATTACGAATAAACTTTAAAACCTATTTAAGAAATTATTTCACAAATTTCAAGGCTTGGCTATAATGTATAACCAAGTAAAATTTCACCTTTTTAGTATAGGTTTGTAGTGTTTTAGATCCAGTGTACGGGGGCACTCATGTATGTATATGGAAGGACGGAAATGGAGAATCTATAACAGTTTCTTATAGATGACCCAGAATTTGGTAAAAGTCAGAACTGTTCATTTAAGCATAAACAATTTTTTTCATAAAGGAGATGTAATAGAAATAACATAGAACTGGCTGCATAGAATGTTTACATAGACAGACTGGCTTGCACGTTTTCTCCATTGACTAACAAACCGAGGCCGTTGGTGATTCTCTTTTCTTTGATTCTTAGAGAAACTTTGCAACTTGATATCGAAAAACCAAATATAAAGCTAACTTCAAACTGAGCAGTCGGTTCTGTTAAACTAATCTGTGTATTAGTTCGGTAACCAAATCGTAAATTTGAACCCAGTTACCCACATAGTAGGGGCTTATATCAGGTAGTACGGAGGAAACAAAGTCAAGTAGTTTCACCGCCAAAACTTGCGTCTTAGTCTAGTTCGGTATGTCGTCAAAGTTTGGCTAAGTCGTATTTAACTTCAGTGAACAGCTTGTGTTGCAACCGCATACCAACAAATTGTGTATAGGGTTCCCATCAAGAACTTAGGGTCCCAAGCCAACCTCACCTGCAAGTGGTGCACCTGCCGATCAACGGACGAGGCTCTGGCTAACAAAATATCCCGATAAGCGGCAATAGGCTCGCTACCTATTACGTGGGATCAAAACAGTGGCGAAAAGTGGGCGTTTAATATGCCTCTGCCTACCCCTTCGGGGAAACAGGCGTGAGTCTATGTATGTATGTATGTACCAACAAATTTTGGCACCATATACTTAGGTAAGTATAATCTTGAAACGTCTGCAAACTAAGCGATGAGGTTACTTTAATTTACTTTCAACTAATCTGTACAGTTTGCATCAAACGGTTTGCTTATCAGAATTTGAAATCTACTTCGTAATTACAGTTTTGCTTGTCGGTTAGCGCGTTACATGTTGTGCGGATGGTACAAGCACTTAACTGACGTTTCGAAGGCTTGTATTAAAAAGATTTATGGCTGTACTTTGAATAATTCAACATCCATAGTTTTACCTACTTACATAAATATTGTAATGAGGCGATCTAATTAATATTTATGTACATTCTAGCTTTATTAGCGACCTGGTATTCTGATAAGAGAATGTTGCCTTGGTACTAGTTCCAAAAAATATAGAACACACGTTCAAGGTTGTCGTGGTATTGATGCATTTAATTGTAATATTCAACAGCACTAGGATTGCACTTGAAAAATGCTAATCACTAACGAATAAATTTGCTAATTAAAGTTAAATCAATACAATAATGAGCATGTGTAAGTATTTAAACACGACGATTAAGCTTTTTTAAACACTATGTTTCAGATAGATAGAAAAAAGATTCTGTCCTTCTACGTAGAAGGGTAGTATATTTTTAAACGTTTAAAAATGTGTATGATACTCGAACTCGAGAACATTATTATGTTCTAAAGTGGAAACACGGCATTAAGCATGACATCAATATTAACAGAAAAAATAACCACCTATCGGTTAAGGCTTATTCCCGATATTGACGTAAGTAGGTATATGTTGCTGAATGGAAAAATATTTGAATTAACTCTTTTACACAGTTTTCTCAAGATATTCAGGTCATAAATAGGTTCATATTCTATCAATTATATTATAGTTTCGTACAAAATGTAATAATATTTCATACAAGCATAGTAGCTACGCTGTCATAGGACGGCAAATGTCAGAAAAATTAAATATATTATATAGAGTCAGAAGACAAGAAACCAACTAAATTGTACCATCGTTTATATATATTTTAATTACATACATACATACATAGACTCACGCCTGTTTCCTGGAGGGGTAGGCAGAGACTATGGAACGCCATTTGCAACGATCCTGACATATATCTCTTGCTTCATTCACTCCCATCAGATTCCTCATGCATGCTCTTCTATTCAGGGTGCTTCTCACCTGTCCTGTTTTTAGGATGTCTCCAATCTGATCAGAGAACGTCCGCATAGGTCTTCCCCTTCGTCCTCTCCCTTCCACACTTGCCTTATATATCTGCTTGGTCAGTCTTTCGTCATCCATCCTCTCCACGTGCCCAAAACATCTTAGTATACCTTTCTCGATGCTTGTCACTACATCTTATTTTACCCCACAACACTCCCTTATCACACAATTCTTTACTCTGTCAGTCAGAGAAACACCACACATACTTCTCAGTGCTCTCATTTCTACAGCATTTTTTCTACTTTCGTGACTCTTCTGCTATACCCAACTATCACTACCATACATAAGAGTAGGTACTAACACCCCTCTATGCACAGCCAAACGTGCCTTTTTGGGACACGTTTTGGCTATTCATAAACGCCTTCAGAGCTCCATTCACTCTATTACCTGCATTAACTCTTCTTTCAATATCTTCTACATTCTTACCATCTCTTGTAAACAGCGTACCTAAATAAACAAACTCATTCACTTGCTCCACTTGCTATCCATCGATCATAACATTACAAGCCATAACGCATTCCTCCTTTTCAAAAACCATAACTTTCGTTTTACTTACATTCACTTTTATTCCTTTCCTCTCTAACGCACCATGCATGATTGTTACCATCTCCTGCAACTCCTCCGCTGAAGACGCAAGTATCATCGGCATAAAGGATGCATTTGACAAGTAACTCATTCATCCTTAATCCACAATCACTATGTTTCAAATCTTGCAAACAACTGTCCATGAAGAGGTTGAACAGTCACGGCGACGCTACACATACCTGTCTAACACCTGTGTTGATGGTAAACCAGTCAGTGTATGCCCCTTTTATCTTCACACAAGCTCTAGAATCCTCATAAAGGGATTTCTGAGCTCAAATGAGGCTGCTGTTCACCCCATACATCGACAGTACCGACCACATTGCATTCCTCACCACTTTGTAACGTAAGCCATTTCCTAATCCACGAATGCGCAGTAGACCATTCGACCTTTGGCCAACAATTTTTCAGCTATGCATCGCAAGGAAAAAACTTAATCCGTACACCCCATAACCTTTTGGAATCCCGCTTGTACATCCCATATTTTCTTGTCGGTTACTTTCATAACTCTTTCAATCAGTACCTTCGCATACAGTTTGCCAACAATGCTGAGAAGGCTAATGCCTCTATAGTTTTTGCAGTCTTGTTCCGAGCCTTTTCGTTCATAAAGAGGCACAACTACTGCTGTGGCCCAGTCATCAGGTACTCGGCCGGTGCTCCAGCACAAGTTAAATAAACGCTGCAGCTGACTCACTATGATGCCCTGTCCAGCCTTCAGCATTTCGACTGTAATCCTATCATACCCTGCAGCCTTACCTAATTTCATACTGGCCAGTGCCTTCAAAATCTCATCCACGCCAATATCGCTTTCATCATTGCTATCATTACCATTCATTTCACCTGTTGATGTCACTGTCGTTGTTCTTTCAAATGATCCTTCAAAATACTCTTTCCATCCCTTCAGCACACACGATTCACCATTTAGTATCTTTCCATTCTTGTCTCTGATTGCTGTGTATTCTGAATATTGAGTTTTTCCTCGAACTGCACGAACGGATTTCCAGAAAAACTTAATGTTTCTCCGAAAGTCGTCAGATAATCTACTATCAAACTCATCTTTCTTTTCCTCTTTTTTCCTTTTAATCATTTCTTTCACTATTCTTTTAGACCTAACAAACTCCTTTCTTGCTTCATCTATGTGATCACTCGTTGCCTTTCCCATTCTTTCATTTGCTCTGGCAGCCAACCAATCTAACCACGCTTTCTTCTTCTCTGATACTGCTGTTTGTACATCCTTGTCCCACCATGTATTCTTAACCTTTCGTGGTTTACTTCTCTTGATCACATCACATACTTTAGACGCTACATATACTACCTCTTCTTTAAAGGAATGCAATAATTCTATATTTTAATTGCCCTGACAATATTATCATCGCAGATCTAAGACCTCTACTAAAGCTAGAGATTTGAACAGTGGATTCCGTTTACCACATAAGCACTTTCTAAAATGTAGGATTTACAATATGCCTATCCTATGACGTTGATAGGTACACCTGAGCATTCACTTGTAACAGAACAGCGAGCATTCGCCGGTTCATGTTTAGTCGAACCAAACAACGAACAGAGCCGAACATTGCAACGAAAATTTTCACGATCTTTCTAGCGAACACTCATATCCTTAGAATATAGAAAAAATATAGAAACCGCACAACAACAGCAGTTTTACCCAATATATTTACTTCAGTTATGAATTATTTATAATGTAAGCGACCAAAATTCGAAGCGCATTTGTTTATGTATCCTGCATACATAAAAAATGACGTTTCTAATTTGTCGTATTTTGACACTAATTTTAATTTGACTCATGATGGGTATACTCGTAATGAGTATTGAGGTAATATGGATCTCTCTCACTCAGAATTTATTTCAATAGAAGGTAAATAAATTCTTGATATCTATAAATACATTTGAACGTAGGAACAGACACTTCAGTGATTCATTAAACCTGTTGAAATTAAAATCTGCATTTTATTATTTTATGTTACCAAGTGAGGAACAAAATATAAGCAAATTGTGCTTATAGCTAATTTTGTTTGAAATATTTTAGAAGAACACTTGGAGCAAGCGATAATTATTTCATTTGTATATTTATCTTTCTCTTACATTAGATAAAAACAAAAAAAAGAAGTCAAAGTGAAGTAAATATTTCCGCCATTGTAGCGTGGTTTGTATGTATTTGCTATATCCAAAGGCTCGCCAGATTGCTCGTAAGAATGCTCGCTAAAATACACTCATTTGTTTTTCTGTTTGTCTCATCTGTTTTGAACTTTTATTATAACTTTTATTTTAATAACAACGAGTTTCTACACTCTAAACAATTTGGTTTTACAAAGGGGCGCTCCACGACCGATGCCGGTGTTGAGCTTGTAAAACATATCTTTGATGCCTGGGAGGGTTCACATGATGCTCATGGTGTCTTCTGTGATTCGTCCAAGGCCTTTGACTGTGTGGAACATGATACATTGATCAGGAAATTACATCACTATGGTGTAAGTAGTTCTGCTCTGCATCTTCTTACTTCATATTTGAGTAATAGGATTTAGAGAGTTGATGTCAACGGGACGCGTTCGCATGGGTCTGTATTCATAATAGGCGTCCCACAGGGTTCAATCCTCGGTCCCTTTTTTTTAGTTTATATTAATGACTTACCACACCTCGTTAATGACAAGCACGGGATAGTACTGTTTGCTGATGATACCTCACTTTTATTTAAATTAAAACGACAACAAATTGATATGGACGATGTAAGCATCGCTATCTCAAAGGTGTTTCGCTGGTTTGAGGTTAACAACCTGCTTTTAAATAGACTTAAAACTAAATGTATTCGATTTTTGACGCCTAACTTCAAACAAGTGAACACTTCAGTAAAGGTTAAGGATGATGTGTTGGATCTTGTGGATAGCACCAAATTTTTAGGCATTACACTAGATTCTAAGCTGCAATGGGGACCACATATTAGTAAATTGTCGAATAGACTCAGCTCTGCGGCATACGCAGTCAAGAAAATTCGCCAGTTAACTGACATTGACACTGCCAGGCTTGTATATCATAGCTATTTTCATAGTATAATGTCATACGGTATTCTCTTGTGGGGAAATACTGCCGACATTCAGACCATCATTGTTCTGCAGAAAAGAGCTATTCGAGCAATTTATAATTTGGATTATGGGGCTTCGTTAAGGAATAAATTCAAGGAAATAAACATTTTAACAGTTGCAAGCCAGTACATTTATTCCAACCTAATTAATTTATTCCAAAACAAGGCCTCATATTCAAAGAAAAGTGATATCCACAATTTGAATACTAGAAATAAGAGTAAGCTAGTAGTGCCGGCTACCCGGCTAGAGAAAATAAAAAAATCTTTTCAAGGCCAATGTGTGCGTTTTTACAAAAAAGTGCCCAGCAATATTCAAAATTTAAGTTTTAATAAATTCAAAAAGATTATAAAACGTAAACTATGTCAAAAAGGATACTATTCAGTGCTAGATTATATTGAAGACAAAAATGCTTGGGATTAATTTGCTCGGTCCCACAGGCTACTTATGTTTGATTAGTGTTAAGTTTCATGTGAGTGTGAGTTATTGTGTCTGTATTATGCTAGTTTAGTACTTTTATATTATTATTGAAAAAACCTTAATAATTGACAACAACATTATAGACACACCAGCTCATATACCTTTGAAAAATTCAATGTAGTTACTAAGTTTTTAAATTGTATAGAATCAAGACGAAGAAAAGAGTGGCCCGGAGTTTCTTGCCTGATTCTTCTCACGAGGCTCTACTTTCTGAACAGGCATTTTTTTTTCAATGCTCAACTATGTTAATATGCATTTAACCCTAGACAAAAACAAACCCGCGTAGTCGAATCGATGAAGGTTACTACCTTCGTCGATTCGACTACGCGGGTTTGTTTAAATCGTGCTAACTTTTGCGCGCGCGATCGCACTGCTTCCACACTTTAGCTAATCTGAGATGTTATGATTAGATTTCTAAGATTTTAATGTAACGTGTGTTAGAAAACCATTTTTCTTCTTCTAATATAAACTTTGTATTACTTAAACCTTCTTTTCTTCCATCATTACACCAGCTACAGCAAGACACTTAAAAAGTATTATAATCGAAGTAAATCAATTCAACAAAAATTGTAGCATATTCGCTATCGTGTGGTTTTCTTCACTATTTACTTATATGG
This sequence comes from Euclidia mi, assembly GCA_944739405.2. Classification (NCBI taxonomy): domain Eukaryota; kingdom Metazoa; phylum Arthropoda; class Insecta; order Lepidoptera; family Erebidae; genus Euclidia; species Euclidia mi. The sequence continues at coordinate 44,835,703 of OX123189.2, forward strand.
AACTATCGAATCAAATTTCTTTACTGATAAATCAATTTTTTTTTAGCACAAAAAACATAATTTTACTAAATTATGCAGTTAACAACTCTATATACATATCGTCTTCCGACGCTCGGGGAATACGACCGTTGCCGAACAGTGACGAAGATTTCTATGCGCATTATCACTTTGGGAGACCTGTACTTAATATTTGTATATTATAATATTAGCTATCAACTTATCACTCTGTACGTGCATGTTGTAATCTCTCTGTTCATATGTGAAAACTTATAATTGCCCTTCTGCTAATATTGTACTATGTAATATTCTGTTAGCTGTAAGTTTTCTTATAAGAATAAAATAAAATAAATAAAATAAACATACAGAAATGTGAACTGGTAAAAGGATAAGTAAATACGGAGTACCTAAGTAGGGTACACTATGAGATACATAATAAATATGCTTTTAAAGCTAAGCTGTCCATGAAACAGTATTAGAAAAATGTGAACAAATTTTACATTTAAATCGTACAGAGCAAGGTTGGTCTCACAAAGTCAGAAACAGTAGGTCGCAGCGTCACGGCTGGCTGCCTTTTCCTCTACGACAAAATGCACTCACGCCTCAGCCGACCCGTGTGCACTCACGAATGCATTTACATATTGATCTCCAAATCACAGTAGTTGTCTGAATAGCAAACAAAATGTATTTACCATTCAAATAATTATTTTTCACAGTATTCAGCTTAAGTACTTCCCGACTCTAAATTACGAGAGCATTTGTTTTTCAATCACTGGCGGAACAAAATGAGCGTTTCGCGTTTTAACTATCATTGCGGTCTCCTAAATGTACCTTAAATCCAATCACAATACTTAACCCGTAAACACGTTAAAATAGACTTTAGACGAATGTACTTTAGCTTATTTTCCAACGACACAAAAACTTTTTCAACTTTACAATTGGATAATTTAGACGTCTTATTCAACTGTTACTTCAAATCATTCTTTCAATCTCACTTGTTTCCGTTACAAGGAAATCAAATTCATAGTAAATTGCTATAAAGTTTTAATCCACTTCAAATACAAAGGTAAAATTTTCCGATGTACACAAATTGGGTTAATTTAAATTAATTATGAGCTATTGTTGAAATCAATCACAAAACAAATTCCAGTACACGCCGCTGGAGTATAAAAGCCGATGCACCAACATGACCGTAGTTACCATCAGTGATTGGCCTACTTCAACAAAGGCAGCATTAAAAGCCAGAACATTTATTGACATAAAGCATGACGCACGTTGCGATCCATTAGCGGTCCGCTCACCCATGCCTCGTGTTGCATTATGACTGCAACGTGCTATGGACATTTACTTACTTTACAGTGCCATGTCGTTAACACTTGAAGATATACTGAGATTTAGAGCACAATTGGACTGAATTCCATGAAACTATTTCGGTTAATGTAAAATTTTAATGTTTCATTTAAAATCCACATAGGTTCGTCCAGCTTCAATACTATAAATAGATTGGTCAGACAGCGTTGGTTTTAGAATTGAAGCCAAGTAAGATCTCCCGGAGTCCCAAGAGAAGTGATAGTTGTCTTGCTCCGTTCAACGTCAACCGTCACCCTCTTCAACTGTAGCGAACGTCACACTAGACTCTGTCGAAGCGCGCCATCTTCACACTTCCGTTTCATAGTCCGACCATTCCGATACGGCCATCCTTCAAGACACACCTCTGTCCCTGTGTGTTAATCTGTAACAAAATTTTACACGCACAGTATCACATTGCTCGGTCACTCCTGACTTAACCCAGGTAAGGGTTGAATCAAAACAGTGTTAGGATTCCTATCAAATTTATTACAAAATTACCTCCTAAATTACATTCCTTACTATTATAGGAGCTGGATTCACCAACATAGCAGTGTTAGCAGTCGCCCTCGCTCGCGCCTTGTGGTCGCGCTGGTCCCTGATGCCACGTCTGATGACGGCGAATCCTCATGCCTGTCACCAGAAGTCATGGTTGTCTTCCATTTTGTGTGGCCACAGGCGTTGAATTAATAATTCCACATGGTAGTCGATACGCCTCTTTATTGATTTTAAGCAAAAATCAAACGAATACACAGTTAATTATCCCGATGTAAATGGATAGAAAACGCGTCGATCCCCTAGAATGGCGTGACTACCGTTCCCTTCGCCGCTTCGTTCCAAACTGCCTCAACGGTACGTCCTTACACTTTACGTCATAACGGTCCTGACCTGTCAACCGTCTGTGTTGCAAATTTAACACACTATTACGTGCTAGGCACGCCATCTAGGATTTCACCCAGGTACTGAAACCTGACGTATCCTCACTAACAGTGTTATTAACCAAATCAACTTCCGTAAACGTATTTTATCTGTCCAACGGACACCTAAATACATAAAATGCTTTCAGAACTAAAAGCTAACTTACATTAAGATTGATTGCTCAAGTACTAGCAAAATAAATGAAAGCTGATTGGATTATTACTTTTATTTTACACTGAGCACAAATAATCGAGGAACACTTTAGTGACGTTTTACACGCGACAGTTGACGAATAACTCATGATCTTGTGCTAAATTTAATAATATTATTGTAATTTTTTGTGATAATATTCTAGTAATAATAATAATGAAAAAGAACCCTTCTTCTTAAGTACATAGGTACTGATATATATATATATAATTATCTATATATATATATAAAAGAAAGTCGTGTTAGTTACACTATTTATAACTCAAGAACGGCTGAACCAATTTGGCTGAAAATTGGTACGGAGGTAGCTCAAAACCAGGAAAACACATAGGATACAATAAAATGCAAAACATAATCTGGGAGGGATTTTAGAGATGGTCGAAGTTTGTAGGGACAAATCTCCTACCTATTGACAGTAAGAACGCAAGCGCTGTTAATAATTGTTTTATAATTGAGTGCTGCGCATGTGCTATCTGTCAGTACTGTCACATTATACATTGTCATATGGTCAGTGCACCATATGACAATGTATAATCATTACTTCGTTCGCTTACTTAAGAGGTGGATATACGCCGTTGACCCTGCTCGTACTACTGGTTAGTTGTCCACGCGCGATTTGCGAGTATCGGTGACGTAAAAAATCCTTAGAAAATAATAAGTAAAGTTATTTGCAAAAATAAGCTGAAGGTTCCCTTGGTGTTCTAATATAGAAGAGGCTGATTCAATTTAAACAATCTTATGATTGATAGATTAGGATAAAAAAAGTAATAACTACAAAAACAGAGGTTACTTTGCATATTTTATTCAGATATTTAAAACACTTTATTTAGGATTTGGTACCGAAGAGAAAATGCTTTATATGATGTTGATTAAGACATATTTTTTTATTTTTTTCTATAACAATTACGGAGAAAAACGGTTTTAATTTACCCCTAATGTCGACTAATTCACATATGTCCTCGCCTTAAACAAACTAATCATTATTGTAACAGCCTTGGCTAATCCCTACTAATATTAGGTATAAATGCAAAAATGTGTATGCACCAATATGTATGTATAGTATATGTATGTATGTACCAATTTCACGCTAAACTGGCTGAACCAATGTTCTCTACTCATAAATGCGAAAATGTGTATAGAAATATATCGGACCATGGCTTTGACATTTGACTGTATGCAAAGTGATGTTGTTGAGCACCTTTCGGTAGATAATGTCATGAATACTGACCAAGTTTCTTCGTACCTTCACGCAACTTCACGTTAGTGTTCCAGTCCTGTTAATGTGGGATCTTAATGCACCAAAGCTTTGTATTGGCAAACGGCTACAAGTAACACCTAGGACGAAACATTATAAAAGCTTTTCGCGACGAAGGGTTCCGTAGTGGGGGTATCCACTTACCATAGCCATTATCTTCGACTAACTATTAATAGTATTTGATTAAACGATAAAGCTATATTTGCGGTTTTTAAGATGTGCTTTATTTCAAAAACTGCTAACTAGGTACATATCGTTCAAACCATTTTCGTTGGAAGTTTTTATAACGATCTATCTACAGCATATATTTTTTTAGATTTTTGACTCTCTAACTTTAAAAGTTAGAGGGACACACACACCCATTTTATTATTATTATCATTATTAAACTTCCTGCACAATACTGTACATAGGCGGACTTAATGCCTTAGGCATTGTCTAACAGTCTACCTTAGGGTGATGCAGAGATAGTTAAGGCAGGTATTAGGTGGAAGTACTTTATAATTGAATTTATATATAACTAGATACTTTAGTAAATAATATACATAACACACTTATACAATACACATATAAATTTAATAATTAATATAATATACTATATATAATATTTACATCTACATCTACATAATATTATAAAGAGGAAAAATTTGTATTTTTGTTTGTTTGTAATGGATAAACTCAAAAATTACAGGGCCGATTTTAAAAATTCTTTCACCATTAGAAAGCTTCATTATCTGCGAGTAACATAGGCCATATTGCTATATTTTATTTTAGAAAAAATAGGGGTCCGTAAGTTATTTGGGTTTTTCGGGTACGCGAAGTAGTTCCCTCAGGATGCGGGTGAAACCGCGGGAAACGGCTAGTAATATACAGAGTGTCACAAGACCCATCACCAAGCCGAAGTCTACTAGTTGTGGACATCATGCCAAGTCATACGAAGCAAAAATAATACCTGGGAAACGACATTTTTTTAAGTTTTCAAATTTTTTAAACCGCAATTAAAAGCGCGCGCGTGCAATGCTCGAAATATCTACTTATCCATGGGTTGTAGGGCATCTAAAGAACATATTGGCGGGGTAAATGCATCGATTTTGTACCTAATTAGAAAAATTCCATACTAACTTTGAGCCTCAATATCTCCTGAACCAGTAATTTCCCAGGTATGGTGCCGAAGTAAAAAATGTTCGTAGTGATTGGTACAACATGGGATTTCAGTTTTCGTTAAGGGTCTTTTTACACCCTGTATATTAATATATTATAACATATATATTCAATAAAATATTCTATATACATACATAATCCTGTGATGATTACGATGATTCAGCCAATAACCCACGTTGAATCCATTGTCGAGCCTTGTTTTTAAATGTCCAGCGACTGTCTGCCGTCCTGACTTCCAGAGGGAGCGCGTTCCATAGGAGTATAGCTTGAACGTAGAAGGAAGAATGTACAAGGCCAGAGCTATGTTGAGGACATAGAAGTAAAAGGTTGTGGGAAGAACGAAGAGCTTTATCATGCGAAGAGCATAGGTATTGAAAGTGAGAAGTAAGATAAGCTGGAGGAGTGGGTGAGTGAAGTAGCGAGTAGAGAGTAGTGAGAGCACGCAAGCTACGGCGTTGAGGAATGGGAAGCCAACTCAGTTGAGAACGATAAGTAGACACATGGTCATACTTGCGAAGATTAAAAACGAATCGAATGCAGTTATTGAGAAGCCGGTGAGTTTGTTGAGAAGGTCTGCATTCAGGTCATAATAACACACATCACCATAATCGATGACAGGGAACACTAAAGATTGCACTAGCATAGTCCTTGTTTTGGTGGGCGGAAATTCTTCAGACGATAGAGACATCGCAGGGTCCCAGTGACACTTTGACACACGTTTGTGACTTGCGTTCTCCAGTTAAGGGTGTTATCTATGTGTAGTCCCAGGTCCTTAACGCTTGAAGTGATCTTAATATTTAACCCATCAAAGATGATTGGAGGGTGAGCTGCAGTATCCACTCTGCACATCATGCGGTTACCACCCACGATAATGGCTTGACATTTTGATGGGTTAACTGATAGCCCAAACTGATCGGACTAATGCTTTATTGCCATTAAGTCTTGGTTCACATCGTTGATGGTCCGTATTAGATCCTCAACCCTCGCTTGAGAATACAGCTGCAGGTCGTCTGCATACAGATGATACGAACACCGAAGATTGTGAGTTAAGAGATTAATAAATAGATAAAAAAGAAGTGGAGAAAGAATGCCGCCTTGTGGGACGCCAGAGTCAAGATCACACCAACGAGATAAGGGCTCATCAATGCGAACAGACTGTTGACGCCCACGAACATAGGATGAGAACCATTCCAAAGCTTCAGGTGCGATCGAAAGGTGGGATAGTATGGAGAGGAGGATATCGTAACTGACGGTATTAAAAGCGTTCGAGAAATCTACCAAGACCATCACAGTGACCTTGGTGTCCTCCACTCCCGCTCTAATATCGTCAGTCACTTTAAGGAGGGCTGAGGTTGTGCAGTGTCCCGATCTGAATTCTGATTGAAAAGGACTCAACAGATTATTAATATGTACAAATCGGGTCAGCTGCTGGTGGACACAAGCCTCGAGCACTTTGGATAGGAAAGGAAGAATGGATATGGGGCGAAAATGACTAGGTAAAGTGGGGTTGGGAATCTTGGGTAAAGAACGAATATAGGCTTTACGCCATACCGAGGGGAAAACGTCAGACATGAGTGAAAATTTACAATATGAACATTCGGGGATAGGAGTTCATCTAAGGCTGCGATAATCATACGACGACTTATGTTGTCGCAACCCACCGCCTTAGACTTTTACCACTTTGGAACCGTATATCTTTTAAACGATTGACTTTGAGAAACAATGATTTTAGGAACCTCAAAGTAATTTTTAACGACCCATTTTCCACATTAGTTCCATGTATAAAGACCCCCCTTAATATTCAATATTTTTTATTTTCTATAACGTCGTAATGCGGTTCACAGAATACATCTACCTAACAATTTTCAAATGTGTAAAGTGAATAGTTTCGACATAAAGTGGCTATGATATACGGATAGACTGACAGACAAAGCGCGTCTATAAGGAATCCGTGTTTAGCCATTTTTGACTACGGAACACAAAAAATACTGTTTAAATACCTACACAGATTTCATATACAGAAATGTTTTAAATGCTTCTTGCGGTTATATTTCTTATTAGTCCCTATGAACAGAATTAAAACGAAAATTACTATCGAACGATGAAGGAGCTTTGTGTTACACCGAATTTAACGTGAGCGAAGCCGCGGGCAAAAGCTAGTACTTATATATCTTTGAAACGTAACATAATGTGCCTTAGTTACACAAGAAAAATTTTCAAGGTAGTAGAGCCTGGCTGATTTCAACATGAATGGGCCCGGCTCGACCGGGGAAGTACCTCTCACAGAAAATCGACGTAAAGTAACAGTACCTAAACTGTTGCGTTTCGTTCGGTGAGTGAGAGTCCCGAAGGCCCTATCCCCTATCCCTTCTCCCTGATCCCACTCCTCATCCTATCCCTTATTCCCTTTTCCCAACCCCAAGGGGCGGCAACGTACTTGTGACTCCTGTGGTGTTGCTTGTGTCCATGGGCGGCGGTAATTGCTTACCATCAGGCAATCCATCTGCTCGTTTGCCACCTATTACCATAAAAAAAAGAAAATGTAACGGCGTCTATTTAAACAAATACAACAATTGTTAATACATGAATGTATAATATTCACATCTGTATTTCAAAGGCCTTGGGCCTCATTTTCCATCTAAGTAGCGAGTTGACATGTATTATTCCTGTTTATTATTATTACTTGTCTCTCCGAGATTTGTATTATTCAAATTCAAATTCAAAATCCTTTATTCATTTGGGTCACAATGTGACGCTTATGAACATCAAAATCAAAGACTCTACACTAACATTTACTGCCACGTTCGCAAAGCAATAGGTAGAACCATGAGAAAGAACGGGCAATAAAACTCACGGTCGCTCTTTTTCATCGCCAGGTTTTGCATAATACACATAATTTACATTTTGTAAGGTGCTGCAACTGTTACACCTTCTTTATCACTTGTATATATGTATTTACGTTGGTGTTGCTTGTGTCTATAGGAGGCCGTAATCGCTTACCATCAGGCAATCCGTCAGCTCGTTTGCCGCCTACCAACTTAAATAATAAGATTTGGCAAACTGTTGAAATCGCAACAAAACGTTCCTTTACAAACCAAAAACTCATTTCAATGCAATCGAATCACCTTTAAAAATTTCATACAATCTGTTTTGGCGGAGAATAATGTAGTAGCGGTAGTGTTGAGCGATATGTTATAACAGAGATAGCATTACGTTATAGGGATGCCACGAATGCGTGCAGAACATAATTGTAGATGCCGCAAAATTTCATTTTCTGTTGAATTACATAACACAATGACGCTGTAGGTAACACAGGGTGTTGCGGAGAAACGTTTGGTTATAAACTTATGCAATTATGGAATTGTCTTCTGTTTAATGTTTTCTCTGTACGTTTATTAGTATTTGTTGTATTGTTATGCTCTTTGGATTGTATTAATGGTATGAGTCTACTTATGTTTTCAGTTGAGTGTTGTGCATCTTTCATAAATGTTAATCATAATGTTATTATTTGAGATTGGTAACAGCTAACGCTAACACTATGTGGTTAAGTGTAGCTATTTCACAGTGGGAGCGATATGCTGTTTGAGCAAGAAACTTTTTTAAATGATTTTAAATTCACAAAAATAATCGTGAATTTAAAACATTATACGATATAAAATTTTATGGTCGTATTGTAATCTTATTGATGTATATTCATGTTCAGAAGAAGACTCGCATTCTTTTAGCCGTCATATAAGCCGTTCGTAATGTCTGGGCTAAAATTGCCTCTATACACTGACGATTAAAATTGGTTTATAAATGTCATAATAAGTTATCATATAGTTTCTTATCAGCATCATCAGCGCTGTATAAACTGTCCTTCAGCTAGGCACTCTCTCACTATAAGAAGAGTAGGGTCATAGTTCACCACACTGGCCAAGTGCGGATTAGCAGGCCTTACAAGTATTTTAAGAATATTACGAAAACCTCTCAGACATGCAGCTCTCCTCGTGATGTTTTCCTTCATAGTTTAGCAAGCAATAATTGACAATTTTGTGCGAAAAGAACTTCCAAAAGTCATTGGTACACGCCGTGGATTCGAACCCAAGAACCTCTGCCAAGCATTGTGTCAGTTTCGGCTAATATTCAGCCAAATCGGTGAGACTAGAAAGCAAGGCCAGGCTTCTTATTGGTATACCGCCAAGTGGATGATGCTCTTGTATTGCTAGGAACTTTACAAAAGTCAATCTGTGAATGACACCTGGACTCGAAACAACAATCTGAAAATCACAAAATGTTGCCAAACCAAGACTGGTCGCGGTGTTAAACAGTGAACCGGTTATTTAAACCGCTTTGCCATCCGAACAGTCTTATTTCATCAATGGTTTTTTGAAACTCAAATACATCATTAAACAAAACAAAATTTTAATGATGTATTTGAATTACACTTTTCAGTTTGTTGTTTAGCTTTAAACAAAGAGTAACTGAATAGTTTGTTTTGTGTTGATAAGTTGTTCTTGTCTTTATATTGCTGAACTTATACTGATCTAATATAATATTGAGTGCCGTAGCGAGATCGTGGATTCGATGCCCACCCTGGACAACTTAATCTTTGTTTGGTGAGCACGATGATTTCATCTGTGTCAGGATGCTATTTATCTATATAAGATGTTTCATGCATATTGCCAAGGGTAATTATTTCAGTATTTTAATCAGTTACCTGGTTAATATAATATGCTCTGTCTAGTTTGAGATCAGCTGACTGTGGGTAAGATTCTTCGGTATATTGTTGTAAATATTTTTTATTACAATTTGTCTCAAATTAATTACAAAATTCGATTCAAGCTGATTCTTATAACTACGCCCACACCCTGCCTAAGAAAGATATTTAATTAGGAATATGCTGTAAAATTACCATATCCCATAGGATGTAAAAAATGCTGCCCTTGATTTGAACGCAAAGTCAAGATGGCGTCATTCAAAGTTCATAGTCCACGTAAAATGCGTCAGGTTAAAGTTTTAATTACGAGGCTAAGGTAATAGAAAAATTCATCCAAGTTTTATCTTTCCAACCATGAATGTGAACGCGAAAGGTAATTTTATTTTAATTATTTATTCATATATCGTATTTCCCTACATTAGTTTTCTTGCACACTTATAAGAAAAGCAACATACAAACACTAAGACGCTTGTATGTTGCTTTCTTTTTAAATTGTATTTAGAACAAAAATCTATAGAAAATACAACATTTTCTCGCGCATGGAATCAAACCTATTCATCCTGGCACACCGAGGTGACTGTATTAATCTTTGCAGCATCCATGAAATGAAATATATTACAAACGTAATAACGTATGTTTGTTGTAGCATTAATTTTATTATTTTTGAAAAGTTATTACTAAAATATTTCATGTTACAACAAACATATTACTCAGCAAGCGGTGACGTGCGAAAATGAAAGCTTGCGTGAGTGACACGGTGTCAGTGAAAATCTCATTACTCTGTCAGCTAATAGGGTAGCAATAATCAAACATTTCCAATAATGTTTGAAACCTTTGGTCACAAAAAGTGAAATGCCTCTGTGAAATTAAACTGATGGGTGTTCGAAAGGCGACGAAAGTTAATTTCACGGTTTGTGAATGCTTCTTCAGAACCCATCTCGCTTGAACAATCCGTGAGTCGGTTGCCATTAATCACCGCTCCAGACAAATATCATAAGTTCTCTACTCCTTGCTATGCTACCGTACCAAGCGGTTTTTAAAACCAATATTGGTTATTTCACTCCTCTTTTTCAAAAGAGGGAAAATTTGCAGGCGCTTTCATTTCGTTATTAAATAAAGATGGTTATTTTATTTACATCATGGCGTGCGTTTACATATTTACCGCAGCTGAGAAAACTGGATACATTTTCTGTTTCTAATTTTAAGTTTGACGCTAACATTTTCCTTTGAAAATAGGTGCTACATAGCATTCGCTAAGCATGCTCTATTAAAGAATTCGATTCTTGGCCATCGCTTCGTGAATTCTTACAGAACCAATTTGGCGAAAGAAAACACTATGCCCACTTACTAACAGATCTTCAAGACTGTAGACAGGGTGCCCAGGAGAATGTAAACCAATTCTCACTTCGAATTGAAACGTGCTTATCAAAGTTACTGACAGAAATATCCATAACTAACCACAATAAAAGCGAACTGTCAGGTAGAGTGGCCGCGATGGAGGATCTCGCCCTTCATGCATTCACTATGGGCCTAAATCCTCGTATTTCAAACATCATTAGATGTAGGGATCCGAGAACACTAAACGAGGCCATTAACTACGCAATCTCTGAAGAGAAAATTCTACAATACACACTTAAACAAAGCGTGACCCCTAATTCGAAAACACAATTCCGTCGCAATGACTTTAACAAACCCACTTTCAAAACAAGTAACTCAAATAATAATAATTTTCCAAACCAACAAAACCCTCCTCGTCCTTCTCTGATCTATTCTGCAGATACTGCAAAAAATCCGGTCATTTGTTAGAAAATTGCAAACTACGTGACCATAACAATAAGAGATTCGAAACCGGTAACAGGTTCAACAACCCAAATCCACAACCGAGTACATCCGGTTTCAAACCCAGAACCGAATTCAAACCACAAATTAATTTTGTTACTGAAGAAGAAAGTTATTACACCGTGGATTCCAACGAAAATTTAAACTAAGCAATGTCCCGGCTAGGTGTCGCACGGGACATGTCTTCTCTTCAATAGACGACTCCAAGATTCCTACAAAAACCCCTCCTGTAGAGACCCATGGACATGGTAACCAGCCCAAAAATCAGAGTCTCTCAAATAGAGTCAAGCAACCGGGTAACCAGCCCCAAACTGTAGACTCAATTCCAATTCATAGAGTCAAGCAACCGGGTAACCAGCCCCAAACTGTAGACTCAATTCCAATTCGTAGAGTCAAGCAACCGGGTAATCAGCCCCAAACCGTAGACTCGATCACGTCGAATCCTGAAAAACCTGTAAAAGAAAATATAATTAGTCATAAAGTATACGAGTTCACATCCAATATATCCAATAAGTACTTACCACATGTAAAAGTGGATTCTCCCGTGTCTCCTAATCATTTATTGTTGCTCGTCAATACTGGCGCAGCTATTAGTATTATAAAAAAATCTTCAATCAAAGATATGCCTTGTATTAATACATCAATTAGGTTCAAAATCCAAGGCATAGACTCTAAAGATGAAAGCCCCACCTTAACCTTAGGTCAAATCCCTATATCAATTATGACACATGATGAATCCCATGACGATTGCAAACATCTGACGCATATATTTAATTTAGTTGATAATATTAACTTGCCCTATGATGGAATAATCGGTAACGATCTATTTAACATCATGGATGGTCAAATTAACTACGTGCAAGGTACATTAAACCTAAAAGATATAACACTTAAAATACATACATAGACTCACGCCTGTTTCCCCGAAGGGGTAGGCAGAGGCATATTAAACGCCCACTTTTCGCCAGTGTTTTGATCCCACGTAATAGGTGGCAAGCCTATTGCCACTTATTGGGACATTTTGTTTGCCAGAGCCTCGTCCGTTGATCGGCAGGTGCACCACTTGCAGGTGAGGTTGGCTTAGGACCCTAAGTTCTTGGTGGGAAATGTTTTTCAATAATCCTACTTACACTATTGTACCACGTAGTAAAGCTATAATAGAGTGCACACTATCGAATCCCGATATTAAAGAAGGTTTAATAATCGACCAACACTTATCTGAAAATCCATTAGTAGCAAACTGTATTGTCCAGGTAAAAACGAATAACCGAGTAAATATCTCAGTCGTTAATACCTCAGAGAAACCTGCAACTATCGAATCTGACCTTCAATTGAACCTTGAATCTTTCGAAACAAATTATTCTATTCTAATAGCTAGTGTATCAGAATCAAATGCTCTAGAACGAACTGAAGAAGTTTTGAATCTCCTTCGTGTATCCCACCTTAATTCCGAAGAGGCAGAAGCCCTATACTCAGTCTGTTCTCAATTCTCAGATATTTTCCATTTACATAATGATCAATTAACATCCACTAACGCAATCCAACATGAAATAAAAACCACTTCAGATAACCCTATTAACGTAAAGACATACCGATTTTCGGAATGTCACAAGAAGGAAGTTGAATCCCAAGTACACAAAATGCTGCAACAAGGCATTATCAAACCCTCTATGTCTCCATGGTCTTCTCCTATCTGGGTTGTACCCAAGAAGCTCGATGCTTCTGGCCAAAGAAAATGGCGAGTAGTAATTGACTACCGCAAACTAAACGACATAACTATCGGAGACTCCTATCCCATTCCTAACATATCTGAGATATTAGACCAACTGGGAAAATGCAAGTATTTCAGTACGCTAGATTTAGCTTCTGGTTTCCACCAAATTAATATGAGCCCAAACGATTCTCCCAAAACTGCGTTTTCAGTCCCTATAGGGCATTACGAGTTCACAAGAATGCCTTTTGGACTTAAAAATGCTCCATTGACATTTCAAAGGTTAATGAACTCGGCACTATCCGGTCTTCAAGGTATACAATGCTTTGTTTATCTCGATGACATAGTTATTTACTCATATGACATCCCATCCCATGTCAACAGCCTATCCAGTGTATTCCATAGATGACGTCAATTCCAATTAAAATTACAACCGGACAAATGCGAAGTCTTTCGGAAAGAAGTTTCATACCTCGGACATGTGATCACAAGCAAAGGTGTAAAACCTAACCCCGAAAAATTAAGGGCAGTACACGAATTTCCTATACCTAAATCCCCCAAAGACGTTAAATCCTTTCTTGGTTTTGTCTCTTATTACAGAAGATTTATACCTGATTTCTCAAATATTGCAAAACCTCTAACTAACCTTCTTAAGAAAGACACTGACTTCATTTGGCTAAATGAGCATCAACTATCGTTTGAAACCTTAAAAAATAAATTAACTTCAGCACCTTTATTAACTTATCCTGATTTATCTGATTTATCCAAACAATTCCTCCTCAGCGGTGACGCATCTAACTATGCAATAAGTGCTATTCTGTCCCAAGGAGAAATAGGGAAAGACAAACCAATCTCTTATGCATCCCGTACACTCAATAAAAGTGACTGCAATTACAGCACTACAGAAAAAGAATTGCTCGCAATTCTCTTTGGTTGTAAGACTTTTCGCCCGTATCTCTACGGTAGAAAATTTACCATCATTACCGATCATCGCCCTCTACGTTGGCTATTCAATCACACTGATCCTAGTAGTAAGCTCGAAAGATGGAGACTAAAACTAGAAGAATACGAATATGATATAATCTACCGTAAAGGAAAACTTAACCATGCCGCAGACGCACTATCTCGATACCCTCCGACAACTCTTAAGAATCCTATTGAACCTATACCCGGTCCTTCTAATCAAGACCCATACTCAATTGATGCTAATGAACTATTAAATCCAAATTCTTCTCCAAACATACCTTCGGATGATCTAATCCGCCTCGAAGACCTTATAGATCCTCTTTCTCCACCTGCAAATTTACCAGACTTAGGTAACCTTGATGATATAGATAATATAATAAATCAAAATGAAAACTTACCTCCACGCGTAGTTGAATCTCCAAATCCAACAAATCCTGTAAATATGCCAAGTCCTGCTAGTTCCGATACCCAAAACGGTAACTATTCAGAATTCCTCAAAATTACTTCTAGAAATTTTAATTCTAATGCAACTATTATAGAACATCACGAAAGTTTATGCAAAACTAATAAAAAACACATCATCATTCCAACGTCTATAGATATGGATGAATCCAATCCATACATTTACGAAATTACATCTAACTTCCCTAATTAAAATGAATTTACCCTATTAGAGAGAACATTACATTCATTCCTCAAATACGAAACAGACAACAAAACCTACTCTTTTATCTTTACCAAAGTAAATAATTTTGATACATGTTCATATGAAGACATCTATAAATGCCTAAAATATCTTAGAAACGAACTATTAATTACCCTATCAGGACAGGACAACGCCGAAGTAGCCATATCCGATTTCAATAATCCTTTTAATACTCACCAATATATTAAACAGTATAACATAATACTATATTTATTCCATAACTCTGAAATAACCGTACATGTCTATAAAAACCTTATTATTTACCCGTCTCTAAGCGAAATACAGAAAATCTTAAAAGAAAGTCACGAAATTCCAATAGCCGGTCACCAAGGCTCTTCTAGAATGCTTAAACGCATTCAAGAGAAGTACTACTGGAGAAATATGCGTTCAGACGTAGAAAACTACGTTAAGAAATGTCCACAATGCCAGGCTAACAAAGTGCTTAGACAAACCAATCGCGCTCCTATGCAGATCACATCTCCTCCCACTCGACCTCTTGAACGCGTAGCCCTTGACATAGTAGGTCCATTGCCCGAAGCCGGTAACGATAAATATAAATACATCCTCACGCTTCAAGATGACCTAACTAAATTCTCAGCAGCCTATCCTATTTGCAATACCACGGCTGAGGAAACCTCCGAATGTCTAATCCATTTCATCACACTATTTGGTATCCCCAAAACTATTTTAACCAACCAAGGCACAAATTTTACCGCCGAACTCTTCAAACAGACCTGTAACCTTCTTAAAATCAAACAATTATGGTCCACCCCATATCACCCTCAGACTCAAGGCGCCCTTGAGAGGAGCCATTCCACTCTGAAGGAATACCTTAAGTCGTATGTAAACGAGCAACAGAATAACTGGCATCGCTTCGTGTATACAGCCATGCTCGCATACAATTCAGCCATCCACTCCACCACTCACTACTCTCCTTACAAACTCCTATTCGGACATAAACTATTTATACCCGATTCCATCTATGACGAAGTCCCAGGAGCTACCTATCCTGAATATGTCCGACTCCTTCAAAATAGGCTAGAATTTTCTAGAAGAAAAGCAATAGAACACATTCAGAAATCAAAAGAGACCTCGAAATCCTATTATGACACACACTCTCTCACCAGTGAAATACAAAGTAGGAGACCTAGTATACCTAAAAAACCATTTACGCCTGAGAAAAGCTCTCTCACCCATATGGAAAGGCTCTTACAAAATAGTTAAAATCCATGGAAATAATACTGCGTTTATCTTAATAAACAGACGTCACGTTAAACACCATTTCGACGAATTCAAACTAGCCACTACTACGACAACTGGATAATATCTTAGTATAAATAATAATTTGCACTTACTTCCATTACAGACCTGGATTCATATATTCTACCACGGCATTCAATAATGCAGGATATATCCAGCCAGCATCAAACAACGCCGGTATATATTTTGATACCATTGGTCCTGTAAAAATCACTGATGACACACGTGATGTAATCATCCCAATAGACATTTCATTTGTTCAACCACATTTAGAAAATATTAATAATATATTAGGAACTTCCAAATTCCTATGTAAACAGAGTAATGCTTTTTACGAAAGTGAACGTCATCATATATTCCAAACACTATCGTCTCGTTACTCTGATATTGTCAGAGATTTTGATTCAATTTCCTATCTTATATCTAAAAACGTTAAAAGAGCAGCTTGGTTTGGTGGTATCGGTACCATGATCAAACAAGTATTTGGTGACATGGATGAAAATGACGCTGTAAAGTTCAGCGACGCCATTCAAATAATAGAAAAAGATCAAACTAAACTAGCAACTTTAATGAAAGACAACATGATGGTCACGATGTCAACATTATCATATTTCGAAGACACAATTGATAAAATCAATGCAAATGAACAAAGCTCAATTTTGCCATCGAAACCTTAAATGAGAATGTCGCTAACTTAACAATAGTCTCTGATAAATTATATATAAAATCTAAGATATCGGAATTGTCGAATATCTTAGAAAGCAATCTATTAATATTATCTTTTAAGTTAGAAGATATCGTAAATGCTATCATGTTCAGCAAATCGAATATTTTGTACCCCTCTATTATTACTCCTAAACAACTATTTTCTGACCTTGTAAATAATTATAGATTTCTCCCTAGCTCTAAGCAACTACCCATCCCGTTAGTCCTAGACAACATGCATGTTTTAGAAAAAGTGTCCGATGTTTCATGCTATTACACGAATAACAAAATCATATTTGTGCTACAAATACCATTAGTAAATACTAAAGAATTTGATCTGTATTACATCTTACCCTATTCTGTGAATCTTAAAACTGTAAACAATACATTGTATTCTAGTATTTATACCCTCTACTAAATATTTAGGCATAACCAAAGACAAGTCGTCCTATTTTAAATTAGAAACACTATCAAATTGTAAAGTTATGAATACACAATACTATGTTTGTGAAATACCTAATGTCTATACTTCATCAGCAATACCTGTATGTGAAACTGAAATAATCTCAAAAGCTTTAACTTCTATTCCACCAACCTGTAAAACAGAATTCATTAATGGTAACTTTGAAACTTTCCATAAATTGCACAATAACCAATGGATTTATGTTATTAGCCAAGAATCCAAAATAATTATAGAATGTCCAAATAATGACGTAACAGAATCATTTATATCCGGTACTGGTATATTGACACTACCCGATCAATGTATAGCATATTGTAAAGATAATAAACTAATACCTAGACGCCATATCGAAATTAATGCAAAACCAGTAGTATTGCACTTCGAATGAATTAACGATACCTGTTGTAGTCCAGTAACATATTTAAAAGACAGCATTAAAGCTCCTTTTGTAGATTTAAAGAACATAGATAACCTAGATTCTCTCCTTACCAATTATGATAAAACAACTGAACAAATTAAAATTAATCTTGATAAGATAATTGAAAAACCTCACATAGTTCTGTATGGTAATTTATATTCTTATACTACCATTGTATTAGTTGTAATTATAGTATTAACCATATTGTATAAGCTGTTTAAATATTATAAGTTAGTTAATGCACAGAAATGTAATCCCGATCCAGAAGAACCCATAGAAATGACATCCTCAGATCCCGACGATGATGTTCCAGCTCCTAAACTCCGCAGAACCTAGCCTCCTATTTTTCATCGTCAACTTACCTTTCACCCGTAAGTTACCTCTTATCCGGGGGGGGCTGTTACATCCCTAGATTGTACCCCTTTCTGCCTACTCAGCACCTAACCTGATGATCGTGCATCTCCATCCATTTGCCTCTAGCCATGCATCACACTCCCAGTCAGTCGCCTCCCAACCTTCTCGTCGCGCACTCCCTCTCTCGTAAATCACTCGCATATTGTAAAACTTAAAGTTAGTCCTTCTTAGAAATACATATAGGTATTTTCCGCGTGTGAATTTTGTTTCCTTTTTTAAAAAGACTCCCCAAAAGTGAGTTCTAACAGATCGGATTGTTACTGGTGATGAAACGTGGGTTCATCACTATGAACCTGAGAGCAAGCAAAAGTCTACGCAGTGGCACAAAAAAGGATCAGACCCGCCGAAGAAGTTCAAAGTCACTCCGTCCGCAGGAAAGCTCATGGCCACGGTGTTTTGGGATTCTAAGGGAATCTTGCTAATCGAGTACACAAAAAAGGTCAAAGTATTACTGCTGCATCATACGCAACCACCCTGCGTAATTTAAAGGAGGCAATTAAAGAAAAAAGACGTGGAAAATTAACCGCAGGTGTGTTGCTGCTTCACGACAACGCGCCGGTTCACAAGGCGCGCCTTGCCCAGGCTGCTGTGCGGGAGTACGGATTTGAAGAAATCAATCATCCACCCTACAGTCCGGACCTGGCCCCTAGTGATTATTATCTATTCCCTAATCTTAAAAAAGAGCTTCGTGGAAAGCATTTTTCGGACGATGAAGAGTTGAAGGGAGCAATAAACGAACATTTTTTGGGCCATGAAGAAAAATATTTTTCAGAGGGAATTGAAAAGTTACTTTCACGAACAAATAAATGTATTGAGATGTTAGGAGAGTATATTAAAAAATAAAATTTATTCAGAATTTTCCGCCTTTTCCTTCATACCTATACCGAGAATACATTGAACTCCCCTCGCAGGTTAGTCACCATCATCAGGCTAATTTAAAAAAGTTTAAAGTTTCTTCAGAAAAAGTTGCAAAGAGCCAGTAGATGACATGCAGAAGTTCCTCAACTTGGCCTATAAATCATACAAACGTGCCGTAATGTTGATATATTAGGTAGATATAGAAAATCTTAATCCACTTTTCTTGTAAAAAAACGCGGAGAGGGCATAACTTTGTAATCTCGAAAGAGTTTGAGATATATGAGTTGGGGAAACTCTGCAACGTGGTCTTGTTACAGAATAAAATGCATTTTTCAAAAAATAATTGACGACGTTCACTATGAGACTTTATCTTCTAATTAAACTACAAACCGTAAGCACTGATTTTTTTTTTAAATACATCTTAGAGTTTACTCTAAGATTTTTTTTAAATAAGTCAGCTCACTGCTTGATAATTTACTTATCCTAGTTAGTTAATAAATAATTCGTAATGCATGTAATGCGCGTTCCTACTACGTACAGTCGCGGTCTGAAAGTGTTTACCACCTTAAGGCTTATAATTGCATGAGCACATCAATGACACAAGGACGACGATATTGTACTAGGCAACCAATCTATGATAACATGCGTTGCGTAGCAACTGGTGTCAATAACGATTTATTATTCCACATTTATAACATACGTTCATTTAATTACAAGCGTGATATTTGCACTGAAACTAAAATATTTGTAGTCTTCAAATAATGTAATTTTAAACTTGCTATTTACGATTTTGGTATTTGTAATTAATAAGTTTATCAAATGACTTTTACATTGACAGATTATAGTAAAAGGGATGGCGAAAATACGACATCCTGAATATAAAACCTTTTTGAAAAAAATACAATATTTATATCGTCTAGCGTAAGACTGCCTCGTTGGTATAGGGGCCGTAGTGCATACGACAGCTGATCATGAGGTCTCGGGTTCGATTCGCAGGTCGGGCTCGTCAAATTTTGCTAAGGTTTTCTGTTAAGAATTTCTTAGTGACAAATTGTTAGGAATTTCTGTCAAGAAATTCTTAATAGCTAGCCCGAAGTGAAACACCGCCAGGTGTTTCACCCCCGTGCATCAGAAAGCACGTTAAGCGGTCCCGGCTGTCATGATCTATGGCAGTCATTAGTGGGAAGTTAGTGCCCTCAAATATACCTACTGACTACTTAACTGGTCTAACCTTAGAATGATGTTAGATGGCAGTCGCTCCGTGTAATAACTGATATTCAGTCAAATCTCGGTAGACCAGTAATAGCAGGCCCTGGGGCGGGCTCCGAAGCGCAAGCTTGGGATGCAACCATGATGCAACTAAGAAAATGCTAGGGTGATGATGATGATGATATCGTCTAGCGAAAATCAGGGCGCGGTCAGACTGTAAGCTAAAATGAGAGTGGATGGTATGCTAGTCACGTTAAATCGCTTGCTGATCATATAAGTGAGCTTTTGTTTAAGCCATCTTCATGAAGCAATATTATTTCAGGTCTTTGTTGCACAGTTAAACTTGCCATTTTATTACAATAAGAAAGTGTTTTTATAATAATATTAAAATACAGAACTTTTACAGCAACATAAAAGCAATTCTGTCATTATGTCAAATTATTTCATCGACCTAAAAATATTCATACTCTTTTTGTTTGAATCGATGCCTTACCAATGATTGAAAAGTAATAAGTACTCAGATATAGCATTTTAGACCTTGCTGAACCCAGCGTGACAAAGAATGTAATTTAAAAAGTGGTAAACATTTTTAGACCGCGATAGTACATACATAGACTCACGCCTGTTTCCCGGAGGGGTAGGCAAAGACAACGGAACGCCATTTGCAACGATCCTGACATACCTCTCTTGTTTCTTTCACTCCCATCAAGTTTCTCATGCATGCTTTTCTGTTTAGGGTACTTCTGACCTCTCTTTTTTTTAGGATGTCTCCAATCTGGTCAGAGAACGTCCACTTAGGTCTTCCCCTTCGTCCTGTCCTATTCACAATTGCCTTATATATCTTCTTTGTCAGTCTTTCGTCATCCATCCTCTCCATGTGCCCAAACCATCTTAACATGCCTTTCTCAATGCTTGTCACTACATCTTCTTTTTCCCCACACCACTCACGTATCACACAATTCTTTACTCTGTCGGTCAAAGACACACCACACATACTTCTCAGTGCTCTCATTTCTACAGCATTTATTTTACTTTCAAGTCTCTTCTGCCATACCCAACTTTTACTACCATACATAAGGGTAGGCACTAGCACCCCTCTATGCACAGCCAAACGCGCCTTTTTGGACACGTTTTGACTGTTCATAAACGCCTTCAGAGCTCCATTCACACTATTACCTGCATTTACTCTCCTATTACCTCGTGACGGTTAATTTATCGTTCATCGCCTTTTATCGTCCCTTTACATAGACAGTACAGAATATGCCGAAAACTATATTATGTATAATAAATATGACATCTGTAATATCATAAACAAATAAATAATTATATTTCATATATTATGTTTTCGTAATATTTTACGTGAATGACTATCATATTTAGCTGTTCTATTGGATCGTGACGACATTCTACGGTTCATAGCCGTCGTGTTTTGTTTAAATATCAGACGCTTCTGAATTAAAAAAAAACGATAGATAACAAAGAACATACAGACTCGAAATACAGTTTCTGGAGCAAACAAACTAAAGTGTTGGTCCTGTGTGGAGGTAGCAACCAATTAGCCATGGATGCAGTCAAATAATATGACTAATAATAAACTTTAATGTTCAATAATTCAGACTCAAATGATGTTGAATGACGACGTTGACTTTGAAAATAGTTTAATATATTTGAGTGTCTAATCACATTTATGAAGCATTTTTCCTTCGTAGAAATATATCATAGAGCTTCATTTACCATACATACACATATATGAAATTACGAAGACAAATTTTTTTCTATATAAAATTTATTCGAGAACCTTCCAAGAATCCAAGAGATGCCCAATTTCCTCCGCTATATCATAAGTTTTTTACTCGATCACTTTCAAAGACAGACGCTACTTATCTGACATATAAGTTCCACAATTCACTATTATGACACAGAAAATATCGGTACAAAATCAAGTATTATGTCGGGTATATCGCGAGCTCTTGAGCCGGGGAAAAGAACAGTGAAATTGTCTTTGAGAATAGTAGAATCTCAAGTGCTGAGTGTACACTACGTGTCAGGAGTATCCCCGGGGATTGGGCCTGAAGCGGTTAACGGGTTACATTACTTCAAGATACGTTTAACGACTTGTTATGTTTCATTTATAGCAAGTCGTTAAACGTATATTGGGCGTTTAATATGCCTCTGCCTACCCCTTCGGAGAAACAGGCGTGAGTCTATGTATGTATGTTTCATTTATTCACTGCCGTGAGACGTATGAATTATGGGCTTCAAATGTAGGGACCATCTTTTGTACTACAGTCTGCCAAGAAATATCTATTACTTATGTTCATATTTTTCTCTAGATTTTTTTGGTGGAACGTTCAACTTTCAGGTTAATTTATTTAATTTGTAAATAAATAAATTAAATCGATATTTCATTTGAAAATAAATCACAATAACTATACTTCACGGCTTGGCAAAACCGCCTGTATTATTTATTTTAAAGGAACCGCATAACATTTCTAATCGTTTTACATATTACTTCACGCAGTGAAACGTTACAAAATGATAGACTTTTTATTTTAGTTTCATGGTAGTTATCATAAGTTAACTGAACTGTATAAAATGCCGTCGTACACATAATGAGGATTCATCAAGGAACTTATTACTTTGCTTAATTACCAGTTTGAACTGATAATGTTCGTAGCGTTGGCAGTTTATATATCTACAAGTCATGGAGCTAAAATGATGAATGAAGCTGTTTTTATAGAGCAACTTTTCATATCTACGCTTAGTCAATAAAATGTAATATTCACAATTGTAATTAAAGTAAAAAAAGTCTTAAAACAATTTTGTTTCATTTACGAAACCTAACTAAGCGAGGACTAATAACAGTTAATGTTCAGTAATTAGTAGTAAATTCTTCGTGTTTTATGAAAAGGCCTACTGCTAAGGAACATTAAAATTAGCAATGACGAACGGGCATTCCGAAATTAGGTGGACAGAAATCTTAAGCATACCTAATTAATTAAATGTCGGCAATTAATCTTAATTACTTTCGTTTTATTAAAATCAATGTCGAATTAAATCTTTTGTTATAAAATCTTAAATATATAGTTTACTCTAGCTCAAAAATTCTGCCCATTTTATTAAGTATAATTGATTACATCACACATTTTTTCGATCAATATTTGCCTTTATCTTAATCTTTAACAAAGTACGGAATATATTCACTGTGGTTCGAAATATCAGAAATATTTTTTTTAAGAGCCTGTAACGTCCCACTGCAGGGAAAAGGCCTCCCCACTCTTCTTCCACAAGTCCCTATCTTCTCTCTCCTGGAACCAATGCTTTTTGAAGGAGTCTAGTTCATCCCGCCATCGCCGTCTCGGCCTGCACATTTGTCATCTGATATGTGACAGATATGTCCTGCCCAGCTCCATTTAAGCGTGGCAGCTTATCGAGTGACATCCGCGATGTTTGTGATGTAACGGATAGTAGTATTTCTTATCCGGTCTGTCAATTGACCCAGAATATCCGTTCCATCGCTCTTTGGCACACCTCGAGCGTGGATCTCTGTTCTTTTGTTAAAATAATAATATTGTGTTGGAATATTTTTTTTACAGTACGTTGCACTACAAATATCAAGGGGGTAAAAATGGTATATTAATAACTCTGTTTGCATGTATGTATGTCGGTAGAAAATGGATGAATAATTGCATATCCTAGCATGGTATACTCACTACAACTACACATTGAATGCGCTTTTTATTTCAGATAATAATATAATATTTTCTCTAACAAACAAAATTCAATAAAGTATATCAATAACTCATTAATCAGTAGTTGTGGGGTAAAAGAAGATGTAGTGACAACCATTGAGAAAGGTATGTTAAGATGGTTTGGACACATGGAGAGGATGGATGACGAAAGACTGACCAAAAAGTTATATAAGGCAAGCGTGAATGGGACGGGAGGAAGGGGAAGACCTAGACGGACGTTCTCTGACCAGATAGGAGACATCCTTAAAAAAGGACAGGTTAGAAGTACCCTTAACCGAAGAGCATGCATGAGAAATTTGATGGGAGTGAATGAAGCAAGAGAGATATGTCTGAATCGTTGCAAATAGCGTTCCGTAGTCTCTGCCTGCCTCTCCGGGAAACAGGCTTGAGTCTTTATGTGTATGTATGTATGTATATCAATAACTCTTTGTCCAACTCAGAAATTGAACCCGAGCTACTTCTTAGTAGTGTTTGTGACATAGTTACGACATAGTTTAATGAGATTGACTAATAGGCAAATGAAATCTGTACGCGTTTCAATCATAGCTCTCATAGGTATTAGAACGCAATTAATTAAAACGTCAACTAGATGGAGCGATCAAGTGGGAGGCCCATCAACAACCATGTTTTGCTATGTCGCCCGAGACGCGATGAACAGGCACCGGTGGAGGCCGATCATCGAAACCAGGTGCAGGAGAGAGAATTAAAACGTCAATTGATTGTTCTATATTGATATGTAACACAACCCTGCTGCAATGTCTCTTATAGGAATGAATCCGGTGTCGCAGGTGATTTTACAAACAACAAAGGACATAAAAAAAGCCAGACACGGATCAACAAAGTATCTATAATATGTTTTATAGAATATATAAATAATTGTATTGTTTCACGTTTAAACGTAAATGTCTTTTTATTTCAATTCAATTATTTTACAACTAATTAAATTTCCACTAACTATTACTAAATTACTATTTACAGCTAAAACTATATTTATAAACCTATAACTAAATTAAAAATAATATATTCTTATAAAACGCAAGGCACGAAGCGTTTAGGCGTCGTAGTATACCTCCGCATCAATGTCATGGGGTAACGTGCCCAGAAGGCTGGCAGCATTGCCACGCTGGATGGCAATGCTGATTCTTTGAGCAAAGAATAAACCAACCATCACGTGAGACGTCGATCAAGCGTTTCGAAATTTCTCGGTACAAAATACGAGCGCTCGGCCCAACGTTTCTACCCCAAACGGCTCAAATATGTAATTGCCGACTAAATTTCCGTATTTGCGCCGTTTGAGGGTTTCCGCCGTTGCAGCAGCAGCGCCGGCATGACCTGCTATGCTTGGAATATGTGATGGCGCAAGGGTATCTACGCACGTTGCGTCCCACACCAAAGGCCTACCCATTTTTCATGGCAACAACGACATACCGTCAGGTCTCTTCCCGTCGTCTCGTACCAAACCATTTGGTTCGAGTACAGCTGGTACGCCAGACGCGGCAAGAGTACGACGAATTATGTCATTCAAATTAGCATGTCGTGGAATTCTACCTGCGCTTCTGCTGCAAGAAAGCCCATGATGTCCGAGGCTATCGATGTCTTCTCCAGAATGGCACTGGTGCGGATGCACATGGAGAACCCAAACGTAGGCAAGTGGCTATACGGAACGTCTCATCGTCCAACATGGTTCCTGTGTTGGAAGATGGTAGTGCTTGTAGCCAAAGACCGGACTCCCATTCCCCCACAGCTAGCAAGCGAGCACTCTCTGCAACATTAGAAGCTGTTGACAAAATATTTTTAAGTTACAGAGTGGCAAGTCCCACTGTCTCTGGGAGAAAAGGTTGATAGGCAATTCAGTGTTTGGACAAGCCATTTTCCAGGCTTTTAAAGCCTCGGTTTTGCACAGCACTTCCGAATCAACTAGTGTAGGTGTTAAAATTTTCCTAGTTAACTCTTCCGTGCTGTGAACCGAAGACAAAAACGCCGGTAAATTGACACTGGAAATTTTGCGAACGCCGAGCCCACCCAGACGTATAGGTAATGTCGCTTGTAGCCAGGCTCGGTCGTCCATGTCCACATTTAATATCTTTCTTAAGGTTGTTTGAATAATTTGATCAATTTTTCCTAAAAGTGCATTTTTCTTCCAAAGTTGTGATGATCTTAAAGTATGAGTAAATTTAGGGACGAAAAGGCAATATCGAATAATTGTGTAAGCTGAATGAATATTAATATTTAATAGGCGATCTGAAATATCACTAAAAATTTGTATCTTTTCTTCTACGAAAGATTCAAAAGCTTCTTTAAAAATTGGTGAACCTAGGAGGTGAAGAGAAGTTTTTTCAACAATTTTGGTATTTGGTGCCAAATTATTAAATTTCGATATTGCCAAATGTTTGTTCATTCAGTTTGTTGTATTTATAAAAAGTTCACATTTACTATAATTTAGTTCTAAGCCAATGGAGTTGAATTTATTTTTTAGAAAAGCCATGTCTTGTAATACAGTGTCTAGATCGCCTCCCAGGGTTCCATCATCTAAAAACCACACATTAAATTTTGAATTTATGTGCCGAATAATAGGGTGTATGGCTAAACTAAAAATGACTGGTCCAAGAGGGTCACCTTGTTGGCATCCAACTGCTGAATCCAAAACATTGTCCTTGTAAAGTAATTTTGTGGGATATCTGTAACATTGCCAAAGAAATTTAAGAATTTTAGGTGTTTCTAATTTTGCCTGTGCCAACAAAGTGTCCCTATTCACTGAATTGAAGACGTTTTTCACGTCAACCGTAAGAATGACCCCTCCATCACTACTTCCAAGGTATGTAGAAAGGGCATGTATAGCAGCCTCACAACCCCCCTTGGAACCAAAACCTAGTTAGAGGGGTTGGAGCTTTTCGGATAGCTCCCTGCTGTAAAATTTACAGTATATCTTAGCTGCTATACGCCGATATGTGCTGCCCACGGCAATGGGACGAATGCCACCATCCTTCTTGTTTAGGGCGCACAAGTTCGCCCCATACAAGATTTCAATGATCGCATCGTCCACATTACCGGAGAGCATCATATTAATTAGCGCAGTTAGCTCCTTCAGAAGGGTTTTGCCGGCAACCCCAGCACTTGCACACACTAAGTCTTTTAGGTGCTGCGGTGTCAAGGCATCAAGGCCACCTGCCGAGCCACTTCGGAAGGAGAAAACTGCTGCTAATACATCCTTGGCCGTAGTGATCAGATGTTCTGATTCCCTGTCGGGGGCTTTAGGGAAGGAGAGATCATCGATAGGCGCTGGATGCTTGCTCTTCAGACCCGCAAGCGTGTCTGGAGAGCAAGGCACCACCACATCACTACTAAATAACAAAATATGTCAAAACCATAATCTTATGTATGTGTATATTGTACATATGTAGATATATTTATATATATACATATATTTATCTGTATTTATTTATAATACGTTTATGTATTTTATTTGTTAATCATGTAAGTATGTATTAAGTTTATGTATTAATCTATATATATACCTTTATGCAAGTCTATCATGTTCTACATAGTTAAGTTAATAAGTACATTCCCCTCACACTATACAATACACCTACTTCTTCCTCTCTGCACCACCTAGTCAGGTTGACTGGTAGAAAATGCCCATGGCATTAAGTCCGCCAATGTACTTTGTGTATATGAAGTTTTTAAATAAATAAATAAATAAATAAATAACAGTCTAGATGCGCCCCGAAAATCATCCTCCCTTAATTTGGATTCTACATATTGACTAAGCGATTTCTGCTTGTTAAAAGTTAATTTAGAATCCAAAGAGTTGGCCGTGACAGTTATATTTAATTTGGGATGTTAATGTAATTTGGGCTGCCTGACTTTTGTCAACATGTAAAATCCTATATGGGAAGGTCAATAATTGCTCCCAGGCCGTTATAGAGTTCTCCCTTACGACAAGACCTATATATTCTGCTATTTTTTTTTTGAAACTGCAGGTTTTGCCCCACGGGGAACTCTTTTTAGAACCGGAATCGAATGTTTCAATTTTGTTAGGGTTTGCCAAAAAGGAATTTGGGTGATGTCTTCTGATGTAGATTGTGTAGATATTGGAGGGCCAGGAAATGCATTTTGGGATTTGTGAACTCTACCAAAATGCACTTTCAGGCCCGGCTTACCTTTAAAAAAACGATCCTGGGAACATTGTGGGCAACGCACCAGACCAGATAGCGATGCGGCAGGTTAACTCACACTCACTTCCGCATTGCCAGAGCCATTATCGTCTTGCATAAGTAGTATTTACACTATATTTACAAAAATAACGCAGTATAAATTAATAACATATACAAGATCTCGTTTCACGTTTATATTTCCTAATTTTATCTACTTATTTTGTAATCATTATTTTTTATCTAATACGCTCAGAAGCTTGGTGCTTAATAATTTATTTTGATTGTTGAGAAAAGAATATTATCAATAGTCCATTAAAATGTTAAATTTTTTTGAGCTTAGCGAGCATTTGTCAGAAGACGCAATTTGATAATTTAGCCGTTAAGAAGAGTGTAAAGAGTTAGTGTAAAGTTAAATTCAGGTTTGTGAGATTGCCAACCATCTTGAAAAGAGTCGTACAAACTGTTTTTATGGTTTATCTGTCAAACTATTGACTTACAGAAAATTTGCAAAACAAGTGTGATATCAAATTAAATCGCCTACAACTTTGGTCCTTTAGCATTTAGTTGTAAAACCAAAACTATCAAAGTTTCTAACGCAAATCGAGGATTTGCAACAAATTTGCTTTTCTGTTTTATAACTTTTTCGTCGTAAGTTACAAGGAATAAATTAATTTGTCTTTCATGATCATCATCATCAGCCTGCCATAGTCCACCGCTGGATATACGCCTCTCCAATGGCACGCCACTGAGCCCGATTTTCGGCTTTTCGTGTCCAGCAGCTGCCAGCCACTTTGCGTATATTGTCACATATATCGTCATATAAAAGTAAATATGTTTTTACCACTCAGTATAGTTTTCCATCTCTTTAATACTTTTAACATAAAAATAATTTAGTCGAATACCCTTATTACACTAGTATGGCAGCTCTCAAGTTTAATCATGTTTTATTGGCTTTCACAATAATTATGGCTTGTTATTTATATTAACGTCGGGCGCGTACGTGCGTGAATCATTAATTACGTCAGAATATACAGCCAAGCTTGCGTCTTGTTTGATAAATCAACTAAACCAAATCGAGTAATATAAAGGTCGCAGCTCATTACAGCCACCCGGCACCCACTCCGCACGGCGTCCACTCGTTGTCGACAGGTGGTCCACGGGTGGACGTCGCGCGGTCGACCAGCGGTCCCCGCGCGGTCAACCAGCGGACCGCGCGCGGTCAACGAGTGAACGCCGGGTGGTCAACGAGTGGACGTCGCTTGGTCCACGAATTTTCGAGTACCATACCACTCGGTGACAAGAAAATGAAAGATGCGTTGGCGACGAGCAGACAACGCAAGGCAAGCATGCGAGCAGCGAGTTGTCACCGAGCCGTCCACGCGCGGAGCGCGGTTGGACCACCCGCCGTCCGCGCGTGGACGGCTTACGACAGAGGCGATCCGGTAACGCTACGGAGTTGATGTAGTGAGCGCATACCCATACAAATCCATATAAAAAATACTAACCGCACGAGGCGAGGTGGTGCAGAGTGGGTGCCGGGTGGCTCTAATGAGCTGTGACCCTAAAGGTCGTTGGTATAGTGCGGAAACGCATGCACAATAATTTTGATTTTTAATAACATGACATGACGATTCTTAAGTTAAACAAATTTTTTGTAACTACGAGTAAGTGCTCTACATTAACAACATGTATTGTACGGTTATTTTAATATGTTAGTAACAGTTTATTATATTTTAGAATAGTCATAAAATCCTTCTTGAAAGCCTCACGTAAAATATATATATTTTTAATGTTACTTTTTCTTTTTTGATAGAATTTTATGTGCAAACAATGAGATTTAAACAAAGCCTCTTATTGAGCAATACTTACTATTTATGTAACAGATCTATATCGCGTAAATATTTGATATTATATAACTATAAATACAACTCGCGAAAGGTTAAAAGGGTCTTATTTGATCAATTAAGTAATTAAAATTCAGTCAGTGCTTTGTATCTCTGCAATAATTATATAAGTTCATGCAGTTAAAAAAAAAAACTTGGCTAACTTATAGTTCTAATATATACGAGACTAACCTGCTGTTCTGTTTGTTAAAAGAAGCGTTAGTAGAGGGTTTTAAATGTGTTCGGTCATGAGTTTTGCTTTCTCTTTTGTTATCACTAAAATATATAATATAATAATTAGATACTATCTCAAATTCCATTACAAAAGAAAACCGAGTATATTAAATTAGTCGAAATGAAATCATTTTTTGTAATAAGATATTCGTAAATTAAGATTAGATTAAGACACTGATTTATAATATACACTGATTTATTTATAAGTTAACACATAATTAAGTATTATTTTGTGGAATTCTTTTGACTTGCCCCTACTTTGTAGGCAATTTTACATTATTTTAATTCCTACATACATACATACATACATAGACTCACGCCTGTTTCCCCGAAGGGGTAGGTAGAGGCATATTAAACGCCACTTTTCGCCAGTGTTTTGATCCCACGTAATAGGTGGCGAGCCTACTGCCGCTTATCGGGATATTTTGTTTGCCAGAGCCTCGTCCGTTGATCGGCAGATGCACCACTTGCAGGTGAGGTTGGCTTGGCACCCTAAGTTCTTGGTGGGAACCCTATGCACCATTTCATTCCTAAGTTTTAATATAGTTGCGAGCTACGCAAATGCGTGAGAAGATTTTAAACTGTCGTATATTATGGATGTGTTATCATGTTTTCTGAAAGCCATTTGCCAATCGTGACACATTTTTAATGGATATCAGCGATGGCCAGTAATTTCAAGTGTAAACTTACTTTCTTCATTTTAAACATCATAAACATGACATTAAAAATGTTTCAATGCGCTTGTAATACAACCATGACACATTCCAAAAGCTTAAATAATAACAAAGTTTTTATAAAAACGTCTACACGTATTCCAGTCACATTGACGATGATAATAATTAATGAGTTTTTAGTAAAATACTTGTCCAATGATCAGAGTTGTTGTACAACTTTGCCGCCGTAACTAAATGGACGTTATGACATATTAGTGTAACTTTGTTACACGTTTAAACTACGCTTCAAGGTGATAGATAATGCTGTTAGTTGGATTGATGCAAGTCGCTGAAAGATAATGCTGTAACTTGGGTTGATGCAAATGTTTACGCTTATTGTTTCGTACAAGCGCGGCACATCCTGACACCCCTAGAAGCGCGGATGGGTCAATTTTGTCCATTTTATTTTCGGTACAGTAATGTAAAGTTTTGTATACAAATAAAACTTTTGATGAAGATACAAATTGTTTTAATATAATATATATTTCGTATAACACTTATTTTTGATGTATTTTGGCTTAAATAAAATAGAAATCATAATCACAAATTATCAGAGTTAAAGTGGTGAGTGAGATTAGAGTTTGAACTCGCAAAATGAGCAATTGGAACACTCAGTCGATGTGCACATCCTGCAAACTGTCATTTTACAAGCTGAGCTGATTTGACACGAGACTTGTTACCGTCACAAAGAGACTTTACCTGCCAACGAGTATGTTTCTCTTGACATCCAGGTTTTTCATTTTCATTTGGTATATTGATATGAGTATTAGACCTTTTCATGCAATTTGCATATGGCTCAGCTAGTTCTTCTCCTAACTGTAAGATAAAATCCCAACTGCTGATGATTCTTTTCCCATTTAGGTCACAATACAATATTATCTCATATTATAAAAGTGTGAAGTGGCGAACGCCTAGATGGGCTAGACGGGGGGCTTTGACAGAGTAGCTACGAGCCATTTCATCCACAACATCTACCCCATACTTTGAACTATTGTAAAATGATAGTTCATCAGTTTTTTCCTTGTATGTACCAGTTTCTATTTG
This sequence comes from Euclidia mi, assembly GCA_944739405.2. NCBI lineage: Eukaryota > Metazoa > Arthropoda > Insecta > Lepidoptera > Erebidae > Euclidia > Euclidia mi. Next base: position 44,867,617 of record OX123189.2, read on the forward strand.
AATACCTGGGTGCATAGTGCTAAAGAGAACATTTTTATTGTGCTTGCCTTGATATACTGTCAAAGTGATATTGTCTTATAGTACAGTGGTACTATACAAACTACTGTACTCTTATTTTGCTTGGTTTTCGCAAGCAGGTATTGCCGACGAGCTTTATTTTTGTACCAACAATACTTGTTCCGTTTAATTTTAGATTTTCAGCAAGGATAGACGTGAAAAATTTACTTACAAGTGATATGGTTTCCTTTCTTCAGGCCATATCTAAATGGTCATACCCTGCATAATTATTTTTAGGGTGCTATGGCACCGCATTCCTACACCCACGCTTCGCTTCGCCGCGTAAATATTATAGCGCATGAGTACCTACATGACCGTTCAGTATATTTCTTATAAAACGTCGTAGAATTGTTAAGAGGAGACACAAAAAAGTATAATCTTTAAAGTAAGTCGTGCGGCGTAAGAGGCAATTCAATTTTCGCTGAGTGGAGGGAAGTGTGCTTCTATGTCATATATTCAAGGCTGTCCTAGCAGCTAGTGTATGCATTGTTCAGCTTTATGATTCTACCGAGAAAAGTAATTAAGTTTCCCTTCATAAAGCTTCGCTTGCGGCCAGCTCTCTGTTAATTAATCATCCTACCCGTCGCTTTTTTCCACTTTCAGAAATAGGTTAATAATGGTTGTCTTTTTCGCATCCTTTTTGCCGTTTCCATTATTGAATAAGCAAATAAATTGCGAAAGAATTTTAATTAAATGCAAAGTTGAGTTTTGTTAGTGGTTGTGACTTCCCGCGGGAATCTTATTAATTTTACGTTATGTGGGATTTTATTTGCTTCTACTTGGAGGCATACTGTTTAACTTGTTTATTATTCGCAGTTATTTTCAGGTGAAGCTTTCCTTATTTTTTTTTATTATCAACATTTGGGCTTCTTATGCCTACTTCGGATTTTTGGTAATCTGTGTCATATAGTAGGTTGCCGTACCTCGAAAGAAAAAAAACGGAACCCTTATAGGATCACTTTCTTGTCCATCCGTCAGTCTGTCAAGACTATTTAATCAGGAATACGTGGAGGTATCAAAATATTTTTTTTATCAATTATCCAAGTCTAGTGTCCCTTAGAGTTGTTAATAAATCAACTTCTAAGCCAACGCAATAAAAAATACCGCTGTTTATGCCGAAAACTTGCAAATTTTCGAAGCTTGCAAGGGAATCAAAACCTACTAACCTACCCGTGAACTCAGAGTCTTGAAATTTGGTACGAGGCAATGTCTTATAGCACAGATAAAAGAAAATTGCGAAAATCGAGAATTATAAATTACATCATATGATGAAAATATTTTTACGTGCGGAACCCCAGGTGTGTAAGCGGTTTATTTACTCATGTGGTGTAAGTCCGTCTGGCACTTGACCGGTTTTTTTTGTGTAACTTTAGTTTACTGGTGGCAAAACGTTGCGACTGCTACCACACTGTCAACCTTTGGAGACTAATTATATGTACATATGTTGGTCATTTAATGTAAACCTACATATTTATATCAGGTTTTCATTGTATTTGCATCCATTAGAAATCGAACTTTACAAAGCGCAAAATTTTATAAAATGTAACCATTATTTTGATCATGCCACTACGGCACATGAAGTGGAAACAATTAAAATTCTTTTCACCCGTCCAGAAGTACATTTTATCATCATAAGAACTGTACTACACCTACCATTCATTTATTTAAATGAATAATCAAGTTACGTATTTCAGTTCATTACGATTTTTTATATTAAGTAAAGAATAAAGCATGAAATTCTGAAGTGTATTGTCTGGCTGTTGAAAATATAACTGAATTATAAATATGTAAATCATCATCAGCCTTTAATAGTCCACTGCTGGACTAGGCCTCTCCTTTGAAAGGAGGAATTGGCCTACTATACCACGCTGGCCAAACGGGTTGGTATAGGGTTTGTATCAAGTTTTCTTTCTCTCACAGTGCTGTTCTCTGCATAATATGCTCGCTCTTTCGGCTCTTACGACATCCATGGGATGATATGGGGTGGTGACATTCCGTATTCGGAATATCATTTCGTATATATTTGATTATATTTTCGTAAAGCGCATCGTGAAGCATGATCTCTTTAAAATAACATTATAATTGCGAAGGATGCATATCTAGTTTTCTTGCAGTTCCGGCATAAAATAATAAAGTCTGACTAGTGCAAGGAGATATTACATACATCAAAAATCTGTAGAGACTCGGCATTCACTCACACATGTTCAAATCATTAATATTTTACATATGCCAATAGCAGCCTTGGCAAGCACCCTAAAGCGTCTCCATCAGATGCTTAATAAGAAAATGTAAATAGTAATATAAAGGCAACACCGACTCGTTTGATCTCAGTGTATCTTCAAACTACAACAGGAAAACGTCTTTTACTACTTGTGCAAACATAATGTTAGTACAACAACCTTCTCGGGATTATTTTACTCAACGATACACATAAAAATATATTCCGGCGTCTTAACGTTATATGAACGTTTAAAACGACTATAACAATGAGAAAGAGTGTCTAGATAACATTAAAATAAAAAGAGAAAAGGATCCAATATTTGTTTTAATTTGGTTAAAAGGTCTCCTGGGAAGAAAGTAAATATCAATTAAGTATGCCGATGTTTTCCTGGAGAGAAACAATAGCCTGAGTACAATTACTCGTCCTTCATTAGCGAGAGACAAATCCTTTCGCTAGTATTGCCTGTTCTAATTGCTGCATTAGGGGAACAGAATTAGCTATTGTAGAGCGTTGTCTGCCGGATCTGTTTTATTTTTAACGCTCCGAGAGCTCACAACAGGGTTTTAGAGTTCATAACGTTAAAGACCATTGTTCGTAACAACAAACGTTTCATTGATGAAAAAGTATTTCCGATTTCTCGTTATCTCTGCATAGTGTAACAATACAAGTTACCTAGCGGAATAGCATTCGGTAAAATGGAGAATTACTGTCTTTTAACTCGCTTTAATCACCGTTTTGTAGGATTTTAAATCAAGTATTATTGAGTTTTATTCAGCAGATGGATCGATTGCTTGTATATGTTTGAAAACAATGTATGTGTAAGTAAAATAAAAAGAACCTTAGTGATTATATTATGTAGTGAAAATAAATTGATCATAAATATCTTCTACCAAAATATGTTTCAAATGAAAATTAGTTGGCAGCTCTCAACAGAATGTATGTTAACACAACGCCATTTAGGCCATGGAGCACGAAGCGAGCAGTTTTCCAATTTGTGCGAAATGGCCAACTATTTGATGTACTGCACATGTACCGTCATTTACGGCATTAAAGTAATGAATGAGCCTCTAATTTATAGGGCACTTACTACAGGCGTACACCAAAATAATGGTTGAAACGGGGATCACGACGGATGTCTAAGCGGGCTCGTTTAGACGGGATCGGTTTAACTTAGCGCAAGCGGATCTCACGCTCCATCGCGTGTAACGCCCGTCGCTGGATCCGCGCCGAATGGAGCCTCTACTAATTTAGGATAAGTGCTCACGTAGAGCTTTACGATTTGTCTACGAATGAAAATATCTTTGAACTACCGAGCGTTCACGCACTGCACGACAAATACGACGAATAATGAACACAAAATACACGCTACGTTGCCTTACTAGCTGCTTTGATTACCTACTCACTGTATACTAATGGGATTGTGTTTAAGCTCAGCAATACTAATTACAAAAGAGCACTTTAGATTCAATTTATTTGTCAACTGAAGCCACCGTGAGAAGGCGAATCGTTGTGTTTCGTCGAATGTTCCTTACTTGAACGAAATATTCTCAGTAGAAAGTAGGGTAGAGAACATAGATTGATTCTGTGATCAATAAGTACATCTTGAATTTCTAGTTAAGTGCACGCGGGACGGAACGTGAGTTCATCTTGTCGTCGAAGAAACCAGTGAAGCGTGCCCGCTGCATAAACACATGCCTAGAGCTAAGCTCCACTCCATCCGCCATGCAACGCAACGCCAGATTTTCTACTGGATTTGAAGATTGATGTTGTATAAACACTAGTGAAATCAGGAACATGTTTTCGTCACAGTTTTTAGAGATTCTCGAATATTAGATTGAGAGCGTTTTCAAGTGTTTTACGAGAATCGAAAAGTCGGAATGGGATACGTAAATCACTAAGTTTAGCCAAGTGGGACCTGTTGTCTTGTGATGGATATAAATTACTCAATAGAGATTTGTAACATATTGCTTTAGGTAATGTTTTGATATTGATATCTGAAATTGAGTTAAGTATTTCTCGAGAAATGTGCGTAGTGTACTAGAGTTGGAAAGTTTAGGCACTCTCTTAGTCCCGGTCGTGACGAAATTTCTCAGAATGAAGATGAAAGTGAGAATGAAGTTTGGCACAATGTGTCAATGTAGTGGTATTTCTAACAGAAGAAAAATATATTTACTAGCCATCAAATCGGATTCTCATATTTACAAGGTAATTTCCGTGCGTAGCATGAATAAGAAGACATTTTGAAAATATTTATAAAGACACAAATAGTGTCGAACGTAACTGAGTAAGCTACCTATGAGTAAATCCTCAAAATAACGATGCCAAAATATCACGCTGCCAAACCTAATGCGGACAGAAATACTTATTTTATAATAAAAATAAATATTTACTGGAATTCCGGGACAAGACAAGCTAACCGAAGCTTGTCTTGTCCCAGAATTCCTATTTCCATGACATACAAGTTTTACGAAAGTCCCGGGACTTCGAGACATGAGACATCCCAGTACCTACCTACGCTCTGAGAGTACGTTCCATTTATGCAAGCCGCATTCCATCTAAGATATCAAGGATCTATTTACGAAGGTACTAAACATTGCTAAATAACTTTCGTCACACAAAATATTCAAGACAACCAACAGAGACTGCGTTAATTATTATGAGAAGCACTTGCACGCCCATGAAAACCTCTTAGTAAACTGTGAAGCCAAATTAACTTATTTTTATTCTTTAGAAAAAGAAAAGTACTTGAAGCGTTACTACCTGACTAAACAGGTGCTATAAATATGAACATTTTATTGTCATATTCCTGTTTTCCAAGGCGGGTATTCACCGCATTATTATGATTTTAATTCAGACGTGACGTGAAAAAATAATGAACGGAGGTAAATTATCATGGAGGACATGTCAGGATTGTTGGGTAGTTTAAAAAGCGTGAAATTACTGCATAAATGCAGAATTATACTTGTAAATTGTTAACGTTAATCAAGATTTTGAGAGAAAGAATATATATATTTTTATGACTTTATAACGTTACAAGCTTCCGCTCTCATTACAAACTTTTATTTACTTTCACCTGTCCCGGTGTCTGTAATGAAATCTTCCAAGGTGGATCTGACCCACTTCCCGTTTTTTTATTGAGGTAACATTTTTCTTGCATGTGTAATATGTGTATATTGCATGAAAATGCTATGTTATGATGAGAGCTGATCTAATCATGGCGAATATGACACAACTGCAACGAGTTTGGGCTCGTATGATGCGATGCGATACGATACTAGACAATATCTAGTAATTTGATCCTATATTTTCATTACATATGAAAGCTTGTTTTAAAAAAAGGTATTTAATGTTTCTTTATTTACACACTACTTATTGCACTAAGATTTAACTGTCTTTTATTTGTTTATCTAGAATTTAGGAATCATAATTCTTAACATTTTCGTTTGCTTAGTGAACGTATCTTTAAACTTTTTCAGCTAGCATGCATTGTAGGTACTACCCATTGCATGCCATGGATGTTTTAAAAGGTGACTAAGTAAAAGCCAGCAAATAGTACCTTTGCGAAAAGACAAACAACGACAGCAAATAAATCCTTTACCAACCCAGCTGGTCAACGTGGTATAGTAAATCTTCTTGTTGACTCACAGTGCTACTGTGAAGAAATTTAGGAGAGGCTTACGTCAAGAAGATACTGTAATTATGCAGTGTATAGAATTGAACTTAGCTATGTTGGGTGTACTACCGCATAACCCATCAATGGGCTAAGACAGCGATATGACAATAAAATTAATCTAAATTAACTTTAGCGAAAGCTACAAACGCAATAATAGCGAAAACTACTAACTAAATACTTAAACTAAGAGGTAAGTCCAACTTCAGGCTAGATCTCACTGAGTTGGAAGCGGACAGAGACGTACAACAGGGCGCACGTAACTCCCCTTGGCGGTTTTCACGGTAACAACGCGAGTTGTACCGTCCTTGGAAGTATGCAATTTCTCTACGATGGCTAACGGCCATGAAAGCGGCGGAGCATTATCATGTATTATGACGACCAACGTACCCTCCTGTATAGGGGATGCAGGACTATTCCACTTGGATCTAGCCTGAAGCTGGTGTAGATATTCCGCACGCCAGCGCCGCCAGAACGACTGCACGAGTTTATCCAGCAGAGTATGTCTCTGGAGCAAGCTTGAAGAGTCTGCTTCAGGAACCGGAAATGACGATAATGGCACTGTGTTCAGAAAATGTGCAGGGCTTAACGCGGATGGTTCTGCAGGGTCACTACTCAATGCCGTGAGCGGACGCGAGTTGATCAGTGCCTCGACTTGTGCAAGGACAGTTAAAAGCTCTTCGTAAGAGAGGATCTGTTGACCTATAACCTTGAAGAGATGCGTTTTAATTACTTTGACCATGCTTTCCCAACATCCACCGAAATGCGGTGATGCTGGTGGAATAAACTTCCAGTCAATATGATTTATGGAAAGTTCCTCCTGAAGACGAGTACGATATTCTTCCCTGAGAAACTTATAAAGGTCGCGTAAATAAGAGCTTGCGCCCACAAAACAAGTGCCGTTATCCGTGTACAAACACTGTATAGGGCCGCGCCGTGAGAGAAATCGTTTAAGGGCTGCCAGGAATGACACCGTGCTTAAATCTGTCGCAACTTCAATATGCGTAGCGCGCGTCGTTAAGCATGTAAAAATACATAGCCAGGCTTTACGGCTTTTAACACCTCGACCACGCACTGGCGTATACTGCAGTGGTCCTGCGTAATCACAACCGGTGTGTGTAAACGCTTTAGCAACCTGGTTGACGCGCTGGCTAGGGAGATCGGCCATGGGAGGGAAAGTCGGACGCGGACGAAATTTGAAACAGACGTTACATTTATGTATTCTGTGACGAACTATTCGTCGAGCGGCTAAAATCCAATACTTATGCCTAAGTAAGGACATAAGCAACTCCGGACCGGCATGGAGGTGCTTCTTGTGATAAAAATCAACAAGAAGGTCGACAACATGATCGTGTCGCGGCAGAATACAAGGATGTTTGTAGTTATAAGGTTCATCCGAATTTGACAGACGACCCCCAACGCGTATGACGCCATGTTCATCGAGAAACGGCTTGAGTCTAAGGATAGCGGGTGAACAAGGTACATTGTCCTTTAAATTTTGAATGTCGATGTCGTTACTAAAATGAACAGCTTGTACAGCTCGTAGTAACTTACATTCTGCGAATTTGAGATCAGTACTTGATACAAAAGTCTCATTAGGTAGGTGCCTAAGAAACCTATAGACATAAACGATGGCGCGGAGTAACTTAGACCACGATGACATGCGTAGTGCGAGTGCATAGATGGGAGACTCCGCAACCTCAGCAATCACGGGATAAGAAACAGACTTCCGCTCGGGTACATCTTCGTCTTCTGCACTGTGGTCAAAGGGTTGCATGGGCCATTCTGACGGATCATGGGAGATCCAAGAAGGTCCACGACGCCACAATGGATGATGCAGAAGATTAAGTGGAGTGACACCACGAGACAAGCAATCTGCGGGGTTCTCAATACCCGCGACGTGATTGAAACAAGTAGCAGGAACCAGTTCAATCAATTTGCTAACGCGGTTGGCGACAAAAGTCTGCCAGCGATGAGGAGAAGAATGAATCCAAGCGAGCACTACTTTGGAGTCGGAAAATGCGTATAATTTATTAATGGGGTAGTGGGGCAAAACTGTGTCTTGAACCTTGCGGAGCAACTGAGACAGCAGAAGGGCCGCGCACAACTCCAGTCTCGCAACTGAAACGGTTTTAACAGGCGAGACCTTAGACTTGGCACAAACTAACTGCACCGAGTAGTTAGAACCAATGCGGACTTGCAGATATACGACTCCGCCGTAAGCACGCTCGCTGGCGTCAGCGAAACCTATCAAGTTGATGGTACATCCATCTACCAACCCAAGATGACGCGGAATAGTAACTTGATTGAGCGCGGTAAGCTCAATACAAAACTGGCCCCAAGCGGCGACAATATGGTCAGGGGGTGTTTCATCCCACTCACACTTTGATAGCCAAAGCTCTTTGATCAAGAGCTTGGCGTACAAAATTGTGGGAGCCACAAAACCCATTATGTCCCATAGTCGAGCCACTGTGGACAGCATAGTGCGTTTGGTGCACTTATCATCTGGTGGTGAGACGTCAAACCGAAAACTATCGCAGGATTTGTCCCAGCGTAAACCGAGAACCTTATGCGGTACAGACTTCTCAAACTCAATGTCTGGAGAAGCCTTATGAGAATCTGGTATGCGTGCGAGAACCTCCTTAGAGTTGCTTGTCCATTTGACAAGATCAAACTGGCCTCGCTTGAAAAGCTGAATAAGCTCTTCACAAAGCGAAATTGCTATCGGAGCGGATATGACACTACAGGCAATGTCATCCATGTACAAAGCGGAAGTGGCAACAGCCGCTGCGGCGGGAAAGTGATCGCCTTCATCAGCGATCAACTGGCGAACAACTCGTAACGCGTGATATGGGCTAGACTTGAGTCCAAAGCAAACACGATTGAACTGATACACAGATAAAGGTTCTTTCTTGTCAAAACGATAAAAGACCCGTTGAAATCTACGGTCAGATTCGCGAACGCCGATATTGAGGAACATTTGGCGGCAATCAGCTGACAGAGCGATTTGGAAAAGACGAAACTTTATTATGATGTTAAATAAATCACCCTGTAGATTGGGGCCGGCATCCAAAATGTCATTAATCGACTGACCCGATGTAGTCTTACAACTAGCGTCTAAAACCACACGAAGTTTAGTAGAGGTTTTATCTTCGCGAACTACGCCGTGATGCGGGATATAATAAGAGGGCAGAGAGTTGCCCTCGTTGTTTACAACTACACTCAAAAAACCTTTATCTATGTAGTCACGAATGACGTCATTATAGGCGCTGCGTAACTTAGGTGATGCATCAAGTTTACGTTCCAAACAATGGAAACGTCTGAGCACAGCAGCGTACGAGTCGCCTAACGAATAAGGGTCACCACAGAATGGCAACGCCACAACGTATCTGCCACTGTCGTCACGAACAGTGGTAGCGCGGAAATGTTCTTCACGCTCGAGATCTTTACGGCTCATCGAGGGCGGTGCGGTAACCTCTTCAAGCTCCCAAAATCGCTTGAGAAGAGAGTCAATATTGTTTTCTTGAAGAACAGAACAACAGCAAGACGTAACGTATTGAGAAGTATGTAATGTAGGTACGGTACCCATAATCACATACCCGAATACCGTCTCAATAGCGGGCGGTAAGTTATTTTGCTCACTACGTACCACTTTAGTTAGTAGCAAGTGCGGGAATATTGCGGCTCCGATCAAAACCTCAATGTCTGCCGGATTCGCAAACTCCGAATCCGCTAGTGGTAATGATTCGAGATGTGTGAGGAGCGACACGTCCACATTAGCGTTTGGCAACGTGTCCGTAATACGTTCCACGATAAGCGAAGAAATGTTAAAATTAATGTCCCTATTAAAACGCGAATGTATTTTAATATCTACGGAACCTTTGCAATGTTTTTCTGATCCGCCTATCCCTCGGATTATTGAGTTCGTATTTTTAAAGTTATTCCATAATCCGAGGCGTTTGAACAATTCTAACGTTATTAAATTGGTCTGAGATGCGCTATCTAGCAGACAACGTACCATGTGCGGCGACCCATTGACATCATATATGATAACTTGCGCTGTCGCTAACAGAACAGACTTAGACGCCATACATGGCGGCCTAGCACTGCTCTGATCACTACAAGCGCGCGAAGGCCGTCCGCGCGTGCGTGCCGCCCGCGCAATGGATGTCGTACACAACGATATCTCATTATTGCGAGGCGTGGAAGGCGCAGCTACCGTGTTCTGCACTTGCGTGAGTGTGTCAAGGTTAGCGGCTTGATTTGACAACCAGTTATTTTTATCAAAATGTAACAGTGTATGATGTTTTTGTTTACACGACCGACATCTCGTTCTACTGGAACAATTACTCGTTTTATGTTTTATGCTTAAGCAATTAATGCAAGCTTTGTTATCTTTTACGCTTTTAAAACGAGCAATTGGATTTAAATCATTAAAGGTGGGACACTTATAGTAATGGTCATGCACTATATTACTGCACAGACACTTCTGTGAATTATTACTATTAGATTCCGAACATGTTACGTAAGATTGTGGATTAGGGACTGAGTTATTATTACTATTTCGCGATTTATTCAACCTTTGTTTGTTGTTGTTAGTGTTAGACGGGCCAGGTGAACCAGACTGCGTATTATGAAATATTCGACACTGATCTTTGATGAACAAAATAAAACTATCTAGTGTAGGTATTTTATTATTGCGTTCCGTCATCTCGAATGCGCGAATTGTATCAGTGTCAAACTTTTTTAAAGCGAGTTGAAGCAACATAAAGTCGGAAAGATCTTCTATTTTTAAGTTTTTAAGAGAATTAACCGCGGTTATGAAGTTATCAATAAACAGCTGGAAATTCGAGACAGACGCGTTGCTGGACAGTTTGAGATTTAAAGCTTGGTCAAAGTACGTAGACGCTAGGACGCGCGTGTCTTGATATCTGTCAAGTAGTGACTGAAATATGACCTGATAATTCTCAGCACTGGGTGTGACACCTGCAAATACGGACTGGGCTTTCGGTGACAGTTTACCTATTAAATAGTACAACCTGTCAGCATCTGTCAGAGAACCATTATCGTGCACTGTAGACTTAAAACTCGCATAGAATAACGGCCAATTTCGTATATCTCCGTCAAACGACATAATCTCGATTGGCGGTAATCTCGGTTTGCGGGCAACGGGCTCTGCTGAACATTTACCCTCCAATTGCGATTGTATACGCTTAATAATACAATAAAGATCTTCGAATGAGGTATACGCCTGATAGTTCGGTTTTTCATCAGGATTGATAGAAAGTAATCTAGCGTTATAATCGTCTAACAACTTATGAAAATCTGTTCGAATACTATCTACTGTTATACAATAACTGAGAAATGCTTCGCTATTACTGTCAGACATAGATGCGGTTTTTGATCGTTCATAGATATTTTGAATGCGCTCAAATAAAATATTGCGTTTTGCTTCTAAGGTTGTCATCTCTTTGTCTTTCGACACGCGTGACTTCTTTTGTTGTGACATGCTTACGTAAGTATAAGCTAATGAGAACGAAACAAAATAAGAATATCTAATGTATCTATTATTTTACCTAAGTAGGCTAATTAGGCAACACCTTAGAGCCGAGGAATTTAAGTTGATTGAAATATGAGATTTATAAGACAACTATGATAGTTGCAGAAATAATAATTTAATAAGTAGGTAGCTACATAAAAGTTTACCTACTAATGCGGGCGGAAATAACCATGTGACGGTTATGTGAATATATTAGGAGTATAGCTAGGTGCTATAACTGCCTAGGTATAGCGGTATACAATATAAAACATAAATGAATCCGGCTCGAAGGACCAAAAAAATGGTTCGGCTTTACACCGAAACCGTAGGGTTCTTGGCGACTTGGGAAGGATTAATGGAATGGACTGTATTAGGGCGAGTTCTGGGTCGCCTAGAAAGGAATAAGGGAAGAGGAGATTGAGTGGGTATAGGATATTTCAAGGATGGAGGGCACCTACCTTATACAACCTTCTTCGTTTCCGTAGGGCAGTCTCCTGGTGGTTTCGTGATGCAGCTGCTTGTTTTCACTTCACTCATGAGCGGGTTTTCCTTGGTGGAAGCAGTAAATCACATACAGCGGTGCGGCGCGGAGCGGTATCGAGACGGCGTTCTTAGCGAGCGGAATGTTCTAGACTGTCCTTCGCGTCCACGATCGCGTCGACGAATCAGGCGAAGGCAGTGCCTCTTCCAGGGAGTGGGATAGAGCGGGACGGAAATATGGTAACGCTCGCACGAGACGTGGAACGATTGATCTTGATGCGATTCGTTATAGATATGAAGGTAGATGGCGCTACCAGTGTATATGTTTGTATATATGTTATATATGTGGGAATGGAGAGTAATAATTAGAAGAGCGCCTTTTAATATTCAAGTCTTTTTTTTATTCACAATCTTATCCTGTTTTTAATCAACTTTGAACATTTTTTCTGACAGACATCAGTCATAGAATTTAAGAAGAAAACGAATTAAAAATACAAATCTACTAAATAGGTTTTTATCCGACACGGCCTTCCTGTTCTTCATCTGTCCCAGATGAAAAAATGTCTGAGCTAGCCCAGGGCTTCATTAGGTCTGCTGAGCTAGTTGTGTTGATTGGATGTTCGCTATTTCTGACTTTCTTCACAGTGTATCTATCTTTTCCTCTGTTTTGTGTTATCGCCCGACACATCGCGGCTATGCAGCCGGTTTGGGCACCACAAACAGTATGCGAGTATTTCTTAGAGTTGCACCCAATGCTGCCTTGCAGCATCATCTTGTTCTTATTCACTATGTCGAAGTTGTGCCATATCTTCTTCAACTTGTGATCTTCGTTTGGTAGCGGTAGCATAATCTCTTCTCTTGGAATACGGAGCCTCTCCGGCCTTCTCCGCCGCTTCTTCATGAAGGGTGGTACCCAAGGCTTGGTTTTCAATTCTGGTAGGTCTATCTCCACAGACGGTGGTCATGGCGGAGGCGGGAGAGGACTCCAGGGTTTGGTGATGATCTTAACTTTGGTCACCTCGGGCCAACGCCTCTTGAAACGCATCTTCTTCGCCATAGCTCGCTGCTCTGCCTCATCTCTGGCCATCTGGGACTGTGTTACTTGAACCTCTTCAGGCTCAGACGAATCAGTTTCATCAAGCGACATCGTACTATGCTTCATAGTAGAACGAGCTTTATTCTTCAAATCATCTTTATCCTTGTCTTTTTTATGTCTTTTCTTCTTATCATCTCCGTGATCATCTTTCTTTACCTCGTCTTTATGATTCGTATCATCTTTTCGCTTCGCATAATTTTATTGTTTTGGATCATCTCGATGATTTGTTTCATCTTTTCCCTTAGAATCTTCCTTGCGTTTTGGATCGTCCTTGTGTTTGCCCTCTTCTTTATACGAAATAAGGCAAACATAAAGACGAAACCAAACGTTTCGTCTTTATGTTTGCCTTGTTCTTTACGCTTATTGACAATATTCATTTCTAACGGTGAAAGGCGTCTTGGATTCATCAAAAGTGTATATGGTATAATTCTTTCCATAAACACACCATCATGAGTGAAGTTGACTTAAAAATCTCTCAGTATCGGGTTTCCAATTATAACGGTTACTGGTAATTGATCATCTCTGACAATGTGGAACTTCAATTCTATGTGGAAGCTATCGATTTGTACCATAACAGTAAATATCCCTTTAGTGAAGTTCTACTTGGAATCCTGAAAAAATCGAAGGAACTCTTCAAATTTTATAAGCACACTTGAAGCGATTTGACGATAACAACCCAATGCCGTCGAGTTTGGGCTCGTTAGAGTCATCTTTACATAGACTTTGATGCTGGATGATTTCCAGGGTCTGATGATAGAGTTGGAAGGTAACCACGAGATCTTTGTGATACAATAACCCAATCTCATCGAGTTTAGGGTCGTTTGATTCGTCTTTACATGGACTTTGGTACTGGATGTTTTGCAGGGTCTGATGATGGGGCAGGAAGGTGGCCATGGGATCTTTGTAATACAATGACGCAATCTCATTGAGTTTGGGCTCGTTTGATTCGTCTTTACATGGACTTTAGTGCTGAATGTTTACCAAACTCTGATGCTTGAGCAGGAAGGTAGCCATGGGATATTTGTAATACAATTACGCTTAGCCTGAAGCAGTATTTAACATAGCCATTTTTATCAATTTTTAATTATATATTTATGTAATTAAAATGGTCCAGTGGATAGCCGGCATAAGCGACTGCTGATCGGAGGTCCAGGGTTCGATTCCCGGGTCGGGCAAAGTGTTATTGACTTTTTCCGAATTCTCAGTAGCGAAATGTGGGTGTAATATTACACCTCTGCCTACCCCTTCGGGATTACAGGCGTGCGTCTATAAAAAAAATTAATCAGCGAATATTTTTAGTCAATGAGTGCAGTCAATATCAATAAATGTTCATCATCGCCAGCCCTTTACTGTCCTACTGCTGGGCATGGGTCTCTTCTCAGTATGAGAAGGGTAAGGCCGTAGTCCACCACGCTGGCCATGTGCGGGTTTGGCAGACTTCACATGTCTTTCGAGAACATTATGGAGAAGTCTCAGACATGCAGGTTTCCTCACGATGTTTTCCTTCACCGGTTAGCAAGCGATAATTAATAATTTAATACGCACTTAACTACGAAAAGTCATTGGTGCGTGCCGTGGATTTGAACCCGAGACCCTCTGCGTAGCAGTCTGTCGGTCTCTCCACGCGGCTATCACTGTTTTCAATAAATGTTAAACGTTTTTTAATTTATTGTAGCAAATACAATTTCCGTTAATAAAAAAGCAAATCTTATAAGCTGCGTGGGCGGGCTGGTTAACGCCTGAACGTATCCGGGTTTCGAGTAAAACGCTACGAGATTATTGCAAACACACTTTTAAAACGTCGACTTGATTAGTGTTCGGGTAGGTATTAACGTCACATGTAAGAGCCGAAATTGAAATGGCCTTTTATTATCCGAACACAAAATGGTTGAAATCTCTCAGTACTGATGGAGACCTTTTTAATGAGGCATCTAACAGTCTTAAACCAATATACATACAATAACGCCTACACAAGGCTTTTAATATTTCGTTGGTTTGTTTATAAATAGATCGTGATTCTTTTTCTTGTAAAAACACACGCTTCGACACTGTATTAGCATATTAACCAACTATTTTTCACGATACCTAGTATTTTTGTATACTATTCAATCATCGATTTTATGTATCAATTTACACGAGCTTGTAAAAATAGTTACTCACATGTTATATTAACCACTAAAATATGCTTACCTACAAATTCGAATACCATAGTAGTTCCCAACTTTTCCATTCATTCGTTTCACAAACGCCGTTGTGAGTTATGAGGCCAATTTTTTTAGCGACAACGGCTGGAGCCAGTACGTATAGCGGAAATATTAAATGTTAAGTCGAGTTGTTTGTATCCACCAGATATTCAGGAAAATAGCTCGCAATAAATTGTATAGAGGTATCCTCGCGTTCGCACTGGCCTCATAACCTCGATTATTACACTTCACCGTACTGTAAAGGCTTAAGGTTGTATGAATTGAAATTGCTTTATTATTACAAGCGCTTCAAATAATCTGCGCCACCGCAGCGTTCGTGAAATCCACAGGCTCTTATAAAACAGATTGTTTCTGTTCAACAAATAATCGCTACTAGCTCTCGTAGCAAATAATGACCAGTTGTGTAAATGTCTAATTTAGGACACTTCATATAAAGTAGTAATCAACCGCTGAAAATTATATCTTTTTCGAACCAATACTTTTTGAAACCCGTATGTTTATGAACCATACAAAATTATCTTGTATATTCAAACCGTCACTAAAATCGTACCATAATTATTATTGTGACGAGATAAAGCACTAAAGAGCTGAAATTTGGATGTTAATTGTAACCACCCGAACAGAATCTACGGTAAAATGTTGAAAAAATAATGTTTACTATATATACACATTTAGTGTATCTAGATCAAAATTCTTGGAGTTTACCTTAACCGTTTCTTTTATTTAATGTCTATAACCACTAATTGCAAAGTGTCCTCAGGTCTTTTAAACCGTAGTATTTAGGTATGATGTGTAAACTATGTTTTTAGTGACACTTTAAAACGGCTCATTGCTCTTTACTAACTAAAGAATAAATCTATTAACTTAAACTTACATTAAGTTTAAGTAAATAGATTGCAAGTGATAAATGAAGGATGGTTATACCAGTGCTAATAATGTATTTACGCATGTAAAGACGGAAAGAACAAGTCCATCTATGTACCTGGACGTGTTTTCAATTACGCAAATATTCCGCTAAACAGCTAACATATTAAACCTTATGAATATGGACATATATTTAATATATTAGCTACAAAGTAGGTACACGCGTACTTTGAAAATTCGTAGACCGCCACAAAATATTATATTAAACCTACTTCAAATACTTGCAAAATTAAACTGTACAACTGTTCTCCAATATTTCTCGCCCAAATAATTGCTCCTTCCAAATTGAGTCCAATCTAGTTCTCATTTCAGTAGGCATTAAATTATTGTACAATAGAATATTCCCTTTCATTTTGAGGAACCAAAGGTTGGATTAGCTTCTCACAAATTAGCTAGTGAACAAAATTACAACAATGATTTTATGATGGCTGATTCATATTCCGTCTCTAAACTAGATTTTGGAAAATTCACAATTTATCTGATCGTCTAAGTATGATGGCATGTTGCTGCCATATTATTGTAAACCAACATTGTTTGAATACCACAGGGATTCCGTTAAAACTAGTTCTAAATTTTGCTTTTGCTTAAGCAATTTCTAAGTAAATTTATGAATAAACGTATATATAATATTCAGTCGTAGAATATCTCTTTACAATAATAATCAATACCATTCCCAAGTTGCAAGATATCTTAACACAATAAATTGCATAAATGTTGAGAGTAAAACTGACATTTCTATTATATGTATTTGTTACAGCAGCTTTCCTGTTGTAAATATTATAAGTTACTGAAGACCGCAATATTTTTTTTTCAAACAATTGCGTTGATGCGAGCAAATTTATCAAAAATATCGTAATAAATGTAGCTTAGATTTTATAAAAAGAAATCAGTTTACGTCACTTTATTTATTACTTATCAATATGATAATAAGTATTTTTTTTGTAATTTATGACTTCTTTAGCGTAATAGAGGGCTCCCACGCGGGATCTCCACCTTGTCGTGGTGCGGGGGCTCAGTAACCGTGGCTTGGAACCCCGCGGTGAAGCTAAGAGGGATCCAGGAGGGGACGCTCCGCGTGGGCTTGACGGGGCCTGCGCAGGATGCGTCCAACGGTGCGGGTGCGGGGGACAGTTCTGTCTGTCCCTCGCAGTCGGGTGCGGTCGCGGGAGGAGAGGCGTGTCGGTGTTGCGTTGCCGCGCGCCCTATCTCCCGCGACCAAATGGGGGCGCACCATTCGATGCGTCGCGGTGGGGCCGCAGAGGAAGAGGAGATGCGGTGTTGCGTTGCCGTCCTCCCTATCCTCTGCGGCCGCTGAGTGTTTTGGCGGCGGAGCCCAACACCTTTATCCGCCGCCAAGGGGGTTTTGTGCGGGGCCCGCCTAACCATCTGGCGGGCCAATACCCGTCGGGGGGTAGCGATGAATGCTTATGCGAATCCCTACCCTCCGACACACGGGTACATGAGGAACACGGGTTGGTTTTTAGTCAGTAAGAGTCTGACAGTCCCCTTCGTCCTTCCCCCGGGGCGGAGGGACTCCATGAGGATTTTCCAACCCGAAATAATAAAAAAAATAAAGAAAAAAAAGCGTAATAGAGGGCTCAGACAAAGTTTAAAAGAAATAGGCTTTAGCTACTTATTGTCACAGAGAGATACTTCAATATTATACTTCTAGATTAAACAATCTAAGAGAGTAATTCAATTTATTGTACAAACATTGGGCATCGCGGGACGCTCAAATTCGATAATTTAGCTTTTATTTATTTACAAGAAACGTCGTACATAGAATCAAAAAACACAACGGCCTTCTTGAAACGAGAAATGTTGGTACTTTTGACGCCAACTTATACCCATCTTTTGCATACAAATTAGAACTTTTAATTAATTATACGAGTTCATGTTGCTAATTTTATTATAACAAAGTTCATGAATTTATTTCCAAGTGCCAATTGACAATGTTCGAGACTTGTCTTATTATTTGGCCTGCAGTCTAATTAATGTGTTACAGTGGAAGTTTGATGATAATTTCGGGGACAAAGTTACACCATCAGAGTTTTAATGATCTTTTTGACACTTTGACACAAATTATATCTAATGATTGATTGGTTGTTCTCTTTTTAGTTTCCTTGGGAGTTTTTCGGTTGCCATTCAATTTTTTTATTTGAAACAAGCACCAAGCTTTGCGTTGTGTTTAGAAAATAATGTTTCTTTACGTAATTAACATTGATGTATGTAGAAAAGTTAAAAGTTTTTTATGGAATCGGGATAATGCTAGGACGACGATGAGTATTATAAATGTATTTTGACATACCTACAGTTAAAATATATCAGATTTTGCGAATAAAAAATAGGTTAAATGCAGCCTTCGAACAGTCCATTTGGCTCAAAATTTCAGACAACTTATTATGCAATACTAATTATTGGACAACATATTGTCGGAAATTGTGAGCCATGATTATAATACAAGCCAAATTCTATACAATATTTCGAGCCTGGCCTTGTTTGTTAACATCTAATAATACTACAAGCGGGTATTGTATACAGGGAAATGTAGCTATCCTAACTAAAGCACTGCATAATTACGCACTAGAGTAGGAGGATCGAGTCCATAATTAGTTCGGTCCGGCACGTAATCAAGGATCGGTGAGAGGCTCACACAAACATACATACGGGCTCGGATGACTGACGTTAATTTACGCACTATTGTGGATACAATGCGTAAATTAAGATGTATGACATGCGAAGGTGACTTAATAGACTAGGGAATTTTGGTGGAATTTAAAGTGAGTGCTTCACAAGCTTATTTTTAAGGAATGTAAAAGGAATATGAAATATTTTAAACATATTACAGAAATTGATGTCTCTATAGAAAGAAAAGATTTGGCAATGGATTTGACATTTATGTTTTGAGCTTACATACCTTATTGAGATCTAAATATGACGTTTACCGGCTAGCTCTTTATAGTTTCGTCATAAAGTCACAGGAAACGCTGCTCTATTAATATGTGTGACATAGTAAGGATAAAATTCTAAATAAAACATATTTTATATCATGTGACTTGCTGTGAATTTTGCACTCATGCATTTAAAGAATAATGTATTAAGAAATGTTAGAAATCGTATGACACCGCCCGCGTCGCATTTAGCCACTGCAGCATGCTCATCGATGCTGCAGCGAGAAATCCTTTACGAGGTTTTGAGATCGGTTTGTAAACCTTGGAATTTAAATCTCATTACTAGAAAATACGGTTTAATTTAACTCAGAAAATTTAAAGTCCTCTGCGCTGTTTTACGTACGCGATCATCAATCGACTCAGGCGGTGTTTGCTTGTTCAGCTCAATAGACTTAACTGGTCTCAACCCTAAAAATAAACTGGGTACAATTTAGATACAAGGCTACCTATAGGTAGGAAGAATGAATATATCAAGTTTTTATGTGATTATATACGTTATATTTTCTCTGCTTTTCTGTGATAGTAAGCTCTTTTTTCTCCGACTGAATCAGTTTATCTTCGTCTTTGATCGTCCTTGCTACTAGGTAGTGAGACACAAAAATAATAAGAGCAACTTTATGCCAATAAGGCAGTCAATTTTATTAAATATGCGACTGCATGAATGACGCTATAGTCTGAGTGGTCCCGCACGGCGCACATTTGTGTATATGATCTTTAATTAATTGCGACGCATCTGAGTGTTCCTTGTGAACATTATATGAATATATTTTATGTCTCCCGCAACTCTAACTTAAAATACAAGCATTCTAAACTGCAAAAGTACGACGGCAGCTGTATTAAAAAAATTAAAATAGGTATTTCATATGTACTTATTGGTTTATATTTATTGCGTAACAACAAATAATTTAAACCTTAACATATTAATTATTTTTGTATGTGTGAGAAGATAGTATATAACGAGGACATATTTTCACATCACATTATTGTTACGTTCTTTCGGCGGCATAGAAAATTATTTTTATATCGAAAACGAAATCCTTGGATACGATATTCTGTCGGATTAAATCTGTATGATACGATGTGAATAATATTGTAAGATATTTAATATGTTTTTTTTATAGAAGAAATATCAGGATCTTATCATTCGCGTGAAATCTTAGAAATCAACTTTTTGGTTTGTTCCTTTTGTGAAATGTAATTCCTAATAATCATTCATAGAATTTGGTTTACTTAGTTTCATTACTGGGAATTTGAGCAGAATACATAAAATGAAAAGGTCTTGCGACTGTTCTGAATGGAGCAGGTTCCAATGCATAGCATTTGACACACGTTACTTGAATCTTGTGATTGAGTACTTGAAATTGAGACTTGTGTGGTTTAGAATCGCTCTGTAGATTTGTTAAGGAGGATGGGACGAACATGGCGGATGTGGTCGACTTTGCGGTATGAGTGCACTAAGGTGGATACCTTTGAACAACACGCTATTACTTAGTAATATTTCTACCGTTTTAAATGATCAATGCTACGAGCGCAATACCGTCGTGTTCAGTGCTTTTATTAGGATTGTTAGTGTCTGAAGCGCATTTACTTCATTTGTTCAAATATATTGCTTTTGCAACCACAATTTCTATTAAATTAACAGTTATTTAATAGAAATTGTCTGAAACTCACCCTCATATTACGTGTAAACATATGAAATGCTAAATAGGTACATATAAAACACAAATTGGCTGAGGAAATTCCAAACCCCTAATGCACTACTGCAAAATTCACGTGGTTTCTTTACGTCTATAGATTCAACGACGTTCTTGTATTTGCGAATGTTTAATATAATTTACAGATACTACATTTTACTAAACATTTCAAAAGGAACTAAAGTATATGCAAAGGGCGTTTCTTGGCTTTTGATAAACTTTAGGTAAAGTTCGTTCAAGGCTATAGCGAACTTAAATAAATTATTTGATATCAGTTTTATTTAGGCTATCTTATTTCTTAACTTGTTTTGATCGGTAGAAATTCAGCAGAACTGCTTAAATAATTTTTAAGGTCGCCACTGCAAAGGGTTCGAGTATTTTGGGCTTAGTTCAATTCATTTAATGATGACATCTGTACTTATTAAAATTGTAATGACTGCACGCTGTCAGAATAGTGACAATACATATTATGCTCTGGATTTTTGCGGCAAAGACGACACGTTGTATTTGAATATGAACTTGGAACTAAGGCGTTTTACTTATTATTTTCGGATGTGTCTTTGAATTATTGAATAATGTTACAGCTATAACAAACTCATGAAGTTACAACCTGTGTTTTGAACCTTATAAGAAATTTAATAATATTGATGTTATTGAGTAAATTTTTCAGGTTACATATATTTTAATACTTTCCACGTTGTTATTTAGTGAATTATACTGTTATTTGAAAATAGTGTTACATTTTTAACGGCTTGATGACCATAAGTGTTAAATTGTATCATGTTCAAATTGAAATGTCCAAAGTAAGTGATAATCTTAATATATAAAATCCTTGCGTTACTGACTGACTGACAGACACGCTACAGCCGAAACTATTGGGCGCAGGAAGCCTAAATTTGGCATGTATGTTCCTTGGGGACCGTAGGGTTGCACTAAGAAGGGATTTCCCGAAATTCCCACGGGATCTGCCAAAACGGGTAAATTAAAAAAATGCAGGCGTAGCTGCTGGCGTCCTCTAGTCAGAATATATTTCGACCTAGGGACATCTGAAACTAGACGTTACAAGTTGGCATGCAGTTTACCCACGTTTGATGCTCGACTCATTAACAAAACTGAGAATCACATACTATGTTCACTAGTTTTGATAACATAGCACGGGTACGTTTGGCTGCGATCCGTCACGAAAAGGAACTATTTTTGATTAGTATTCCATGTTTCTCCATTTTACACTAATATAAGAGGTTCGATAGAAAATGTGGTTTTACGAAAAAAAAAAGTTATTGTAGTTGTAGGTACTGTACTTAACATTTGCGAAAATAACTCTATCTTTTATGGTCAACTTCACAAGTAGACATCAGAGTTACATAAAATAAACACGGATCCAAATGCTCAAACGAAAAACAAAATTGTCACCGTAATATGTGTTGCCACAATATTGATATCAGGTAGGATTTTCCACATTCATCCGCACTAACGTACAAAGAAATGGGAAGGATTTTGCGTAACAAAGAGGGCATCTGCGGTATTTATCTGCTTTGTAAAGATTCCACAGGTCCCTTAGCATTGGAATGCGACGTAATCTCACTCTCGCCTTTTTCCTCAATCGCTCATTTGCAAATACGTTAAGTGCGAATGAAACGGACTCCATGAGATCACGTTCATAGTACCGGCTGGTCTCAAATTACCCAGCGTACACAATACGCAACTTTATTTTTAGAAATTCTTTTCAAACGGTCTTCGACTGACTGAGATCTGACGGTCTTTAATCAGATAGAAGCGGACCCCTACTATTTACTAATGGACTTGGTTAACTGACGATTTGTTGGGATTCTTCGATTGTTACGGATTTTCAAAGACCCTTAAAGCTTAGTTGAAATGTATACTTTCCTTTCGTTTTCTGCCTCCAGATTCGCATAACCTATGTCGCTTTGCTTCCAATTTATTTTACTTTTAAAAGTTTTAACTTTAACATGTTACTACAAATGATAAACGCACCTTAATTTTGATAATAAGGTGTTTGTTAGTTCTTTTATTAATGCTTTTTAACTTGCAATCAGTAAACAAGCAAGGGATTATAAATTCAATGAATAGAAAGCCAGTACCAAGCCGGGATTAAAGCAGAATGTTCTCTAATCGGAAACCTTAAAGGGAAAACGGGAATCAACCCCATAAGCAATATACTGGGCTGACTTATGATATTATTAGCATAATATGACTATCGTGATCGAAACAATAATTTTACAACCTAATTTAGATTGTTACGGCACATATAGCCTATAATAATTAATCACTTACAAAATAAAATTAATTAATAGCAGGAAAACCCATAAAAAACCTATAAAAATGTTAAAATGTTCAAATAAGCTTTAGATAATGCGGCGACCTCCAGAAGAAAATTAACTAGGTTTGCTGTTAATGATTATTTTGCAGAAGGGTAAGAACGGGTTCCAGTGAATAATTACAAGCAACGCCCCCTAGAGGCCAGTCTCGTTAATCAGTCGTCCAACTAGTCGGGTCTCCGTCTACTCTAGTAAATGTTACCCTCCGGTATATTGCTTGTTAGTAAAAATTATGATAATATTTCTGAATTTATTATATACTAGCTTTTGCCCGCGGCTTCGCACGCGTTAAATTCGAGGTAACGCATATCTACATTCAGTCTTAAGTTGTGTGAAGACACTCCTGATTATTCTAAAGAGTCAGAAGCTCTTTAAGGTAAAAAGTAACTCGGTCAGTATCCATGACAATTAATGTTAAAGCCATGTTTCAATACATGTCCAATATATATCTATAAACACTTTCACAATTATAATTTTAGTAGGTAGAGAAAATCGTTTTGGCCGTTTGAGCGTAGTATATAATTATTAGTTTAGATATGGGAACAATGTAGATAATCATCCATTAACTTGTCGATGGTTTCAAGGGACAAAACTCCCTTTTTTCCAAATCCGTTGATTGCTCCAAGGGACAAAAGTCCCTTTTTTCTGAAGCCGTAGACTGCGCACAAGTAACTAATGTCCCTTTTATTAAAACTTAACGGATTGCGCTATATTATATATTAATAGACGCGTAATGAAATGAGCTTTCGAATGATGCCAAATTACACCAAATAATATACATGAAGTCCACGCAAGGGCAGTATAAAGTGAAAATTAGAAATATTTTCCCGCCATTTTTGAGCGCGATTTTATATAAATAAAAAAATAAAATACGGAAATTGGCGGCAATTAACAATCAATTCTTTGTTTTATTTTTTTATGTTTAAAATTAAAATGTTTCTTTTAATTATATATATTTCCTCTTAAAGTAAATTAAATATCCTTTCTAACCTTGTATAATACTTATATACCTCCCTTAGTAAAAAACGACGAGAAAAAGGAAAATGTCAGAAATATCAAATCACGCTCAAAAATGGCGGGAAAATATTTCTAATAAAAAACGACGAGAAAAAGGAAAATGTCAGAAATATAAAATCGCGCTAAAAAATGGCGGGAAAATATTTCCCAACAAATCGTCAGTTAACCAAGTCCATTAGTAAATAGTAGGGATCCGCTTCTATCTGATTAAAGACCGTCAGATCTCAGTCAGTCGAAGACCGTTTGAAAAGAATTTCTAAAAATAAAGTTGCGTATTGTGTACGCTGGGTAATTTGAGACCAGCCGGTACTATGAACGTGATCTCATGGAGTCCGTTTCATTCGCACTTAACGTATTTGCAAATGAGCGATTGAGGAAAAAGGCGAGAGTGAGATTACGTCGCATTTCAATGCTAAGGGGCCTGTGGAATCTTTACAAAGCAGATAAATACCGCAGATGCCCTCTTTGTTACGCAAAATCCTTCCCATTTCTTTGTACGTTAGTGCAGATGAATGTGGAAAATCTTACCTGATATCAATATTGTGGCAACACATATTACGGTGACAATTTTGTTATTCGTTTGAGCATTTGGATCCGTGTTTATTTTATGTAACTGTCTAGAGTTCGGGCTAAGATTGGGTAAGTTTTACAGAGATCAGTGGAAGCGATTAATTTATCCAGTCCCAGCCCAAGGCAAAGGTCTAACATATACTGTGGTAGCACAGCGATGAATTATAATCCTAACTACAACTAATATTAATAAAATGTCTTACCAAATCTTACTGATGCTCCTGATGATGTTCTTGAGTGGACCTATAAGATTAACTCATAATTTTGGCCAAAATAACAAGAGAATCGAATAAATACCAGTGTCCAGATCGGCGTCCTTCTTCAGACCAGGATGCACGTTGGCGGTTCACAGCTATATAATGTTCGATAAGTTACAAATGTTTGACATTTATCACAGTTTACCGTTGCCAGCACTAGATCAGGCGGTATTCAAGACGGTTTACAGCACGAATTCACTTCGACACCAATATGACTCGCGGAGCACCCATGTGCTTTCAAGGGGCGATAATTCAAGATACGGCTTGGTCCAGACAACTTTTTATACCGGGTTTTTTCACTGACCGCGGGAAACGAACAAACTTTTCGCGAAGCTACCAGGATGTGCTTTTCAAACGGCGATCAATTTATATCAATTACAAACCCAAAGATACGGCGTGCGCGCAACCATTTTTCCCAACGGAAGTTGACAGTTCAGTGTGACCATAGTCAAAATTCACAATAGACTAAACTAAACGTTACTTAATCGATATAATCGACTTGACTTATCATAAAACTATTTCTATTTCAAACAGTAACTCTGATGTCAACTTGTGAAGTTGACCATAAATGATAGAGTTATTTTCGCAAATGTTAAGTACAGTCATAACTACAGTACCTACAACTACAATAACATTTTTTTTCGTAAACCCAATATATATCTATAAACACTTTCACAATTATAATTTTAGTAGGTAGAGAAAATCGTTTTGGCCGTTTGAGCGTAGTATATAATTATTAGTTTAGATATGCGAACAATGTAGATAATCACCCATTAACTTGTCGATGGTTTCAAGGGACAAAACTCCCTTTTTTCCAAATCCGTTGATTGCTCCAAGGGACAAAAGTCCCTTTTTTCTGAAGCCGTAGACTGCGCACAAGTAAATAATGTCCCTTTTATTAAAACTTAACGGATTGCGCTATATTATATATGAATAGACGCGTAATGAAATGAGCTTTCGAATGATGCCAAATTACACCAAATAATATACATGTAGTCCACGCAAGGGCAGTATAAAGTGAAAATAATTTACTTTAAGAGGAAATATATATAATTAAAAGAAACATTTTAATTTTAAACATAAAAAAATAAAACAAAGAATTGATTGTTAATTGCCGCCAATTTCCGCATATTATTTTTTAAATACCTTTTCATGTTATATATCTGATTCAAGTTTGTTGTGAGTTTCTTACCAATTAGATTTTCAAGCAAAAGTACCATTTCCGATAAGAATCCGATAAGAATTACTCTTACTGGAATGTGCACAGTTGTTTACTTTTTCCCGCTAAAAATAACCTGAATTTCCGCAAATTTTTTCGATAATCAATATCTCATGAATAATATGAGTATTGTACATCATATGATGTTTATATACTCATAATAAAAAAATAACACAGAGCATAAATGTAACCTTATCAACATACATATGTATTTACATGCAATAAAAAAGAAAGCCGTTTTTACGATAATTGTTTGTAAAAATCTCTTATATTAAAGTAATACACAATATTTATTATTTTTTTTTGCTGTAACTTCATAATTAATTAGTTTATTCACAATAAAAACATAAAAGTATCATATATAATTATAATATTTGTTTACAATGATGTTTTAAATCCATAATTACGCCCCGCGCGCAAAATGCAAAGTCAGCGAAATAATATATTTTTTCACATGCTAATATCTAAATAACTTTTCAAGCAAGTATTGCTATAATTTTATATATTTTTTAAGATAATATCACCAGGTATATAACAAAACAAAAGAAATCGAGGTTCAACTCGTATTGTTATCACGATAAGCAATTGTTTCGGGTAAGTCGTTAAAAGTCATAATTGTTTACATAGCATCCGGTTCGGCCTCTCGTATAAAGTAAACACTTCATTAAAACGTAGTGTATTTGGGATCATATGAAAGAATGATTAATTAAGTTGAACAAAAACGTTAGTTGAGGCCACAGACGTGAACAAGGAGCGCACAAAAACTAATTTATCGACCCCGGGCGGTGTCAAGTGGCCGCGTCAGCTCGTCTTTTGACACCTTGCGCGGTCGAAGCACCTTAGCAAATTATTTTGATCGCTCAAGCAAGGCAGCGGTTAATCACCGTGCACAATATGACAAAATGTATGATGTGACAGTACTGACAGATAGCACATGCGCAGCACTCACTTATTCGCGCATGCATTCTTACTTCCAAGAGGTAAATTTCTGCCATACAAACTTCTATCCTCCCTACAATCCCTCCCAGTTTAATTATTACAACTTATGGTAGTCTTTGTCCATCTCCATGGTCCAATATATCTCTATATAAAATTTCAACAAAATCGGTTCAGCCGTTTTCCCGTGAAAACGGAACATACATACATACATACACACTTTCGAATTTATAATATTAGTAGGGATACTTTCTGATCATTGTTTTATATTGGGTTGAATTCAGTTTTGTTCGTTAGGGCTCTTTGGATTATCTGGTTATTACATTATGTAAGTAATTTTTCGATTTATCTTGGCATTGTATAGAATTAAGAAAGACGAATTGAGACTCAAGTTAAACGTTAGTATATAATTATCATATAATATAGACAGCATTTTTAGAAATAAAAACAACATAACAGTTCTCAATTCTATCTCTGAATAAAAATCATGTTATCTTATCTTTCTTCAGAAAAAGGAAAAGCCAACATACTCTTGCTTTTATAATACGCGTGGGGAAGGATGTAAGCAAAGAAACCACAAAAAGAAATACAGTCACAATACTGACAGCTTTGACAACGTGTCTCTAAGAGCATCCCTTTTTATTCTTAGAAACATTTATTGCAAGAAGCATTTCTAAAACCAAAGGTACGAATGAATGTTCGAACATCTATTTTAAGAGTAGACTCTTAAAATAGATGTTTTCTATTCAGAAAGCTTTGGTGTCGGTGACTAACACTAGTATTTTTACTCGTAATACATTCCGTCAGCCCGAAATCTTTCACCAGTTATCTGCTTAAGTATCGAAGTATATCTGTGTCTTTCACGTTGTTCACGGAATGGTGATTTTCATGGGTGGGACTATTTGCCGTCTAAACACGACGCTTTTTATATTAGTATCATCGTATTTACTGATTGAAGCGAAGCGTTATGTTCATAATTTGGCATCGGGGCTTACCCTTATGTATTGATGATTACGATTAATGCATCGAGCAGCTAGATCGGTGTGACAGCAAATGTGGTGCAACGCAGACGGTCTTAGATTCAAACCGTTGGCGGGCACTACTTATGATTCGAAGAATGATGTATGACGTTGATGCTATGTAATAATTATATTTATTGTAACTCCTTGCTTGGGAGACTGCTGACCATTCAGACTATCATGAAAATCTTTAAAAAATGTTATGGAGGGTATACCCTCGTCCGTTCATACATTACCAATAGCCTATCCCTTTGAGTTGTATAAATGTATAGGTCAAACGGCAGGGGCTCTGTAGGGAAACAAATAGTCTGTCAACTGGTTAATACCATACGATAAACATTTAAGAGTGTCTTCCGAAGACTTAATATTTGATCGGGCGCTAGGAATACGAAGTTATCTATACCCACCAAAATGTCAAAGTTAGAATTGCTGAGTGGCTTATCTACATAGTACCTACTGTCAGAGCAAATGCTTTAACGCACTAGCGATCTCGTTATACTGTCTAGTAAATTGACAAATAAAGGTAAACTTTATTTTATAGCATGGATTTAGAAATTCTAGAATGTCTCGTAGGTAGGTACATAGTATTTCTTAAAAAGTAATTCACACATTATTGTATCACAACCACATCACAATCCCGCCACGTGGGCGAGCGCTAAATTGTTTGAATAGTAATAGTTCAATTAACTCGAACTACATTTTGCGATCTTTTCAACCTCGTGTGTGATGCTGACCACAACGTTGCGTTAACACGACGACTCCAAGTGTCCTATCTCTCAGTAGGTACGATTCGTAACCACACCACAACCACTAGCGCCAACACAACCACAAACACATTCTGTAATAAAAAGCTTTTGTAGTAAAAGTAGAAGGGACTTTGTTCACGAGGGTGTAGCGTAGTTGTAGTGCCACGACAGACATGTGAAAAGTTCTAGATCTTATAATATAATCCTTCTATACGTAGCCAGACTTTACACACCTTGAGAGGTATTTCTATATGAACCTTAAGAGCACCTATAAGATATTTAATCGACTTCAAAAAAAGGAGGATTTAGATGCGGTTTCCAGAAAAGTATTTGTTACACTTAGGAGAAGGTAAAAGGTAAAGTAAGATGAAGTATCTTAACCGACTTCAAAAGAAGAAGGTTCTGAGTCTGACCCGTATATATGTAAGTCTGGCCGCGATTAACTCGACTTTGGCTGAACCGATTTTGATGCGGTTTCCAGAAAAAAAGTATTTCTTACACTCAGGAGAAAGTTTTAATATATAAACCGACCTCAGAAAACTTCAAAATCGACGCTTTTACCCCGCAAACTTGTTCTATAGATGCGCACTTTTAATTGCGCATTAAAAATGTGTCAACTTGAAAAAAAAATCGTTTCTCCGCTATTATTTTTGCTTAGTGTGACTTGGCATGATGTCCAGAACGAGTAGACTTGGGCTTGGTGATGGGTCTTGTGACACCTTGTATATTGGTTCTTAGTATATTTGTATGTATTGTCGAGGGATTGGTTGAATAATTAGTTCGACTCAATAATACTTAAAGCCATGCCTTCTAGGGATTTGACCCGAATCAAAGCAACATAGCATTGGCCTTTAACAAAGATTTCGGATTATTACTTTACATTGGCCTTTAACATAGGTCAATTACCACGGAACTAAGTGAACATCCTTGCAACTTGTGTACCGTCACCCAACTCAATATGACTGGCAACATCCGCCTCTCGATATCACCGTAACCGCGATTGCCTTGATAGTTTGCTGTCACTGGAGCTATGGAAAGATATCCATCATCATCTTTAAGAAGCATTTCTATTGATGGATCATCAAATAATATCAAAACGGCAACAGGCAGTTCATCTGACTCAAGTTGATCTCTTCTTAGTGCCGGTAATTTTAATCAATTAATTAAAGATATAGATGACAGTTTAGTTTTCACGTCTAAAATATGCGATACTGAAAATTGCAGACATTATCTTGCCGATTTCAACAACCCACTAACCATACTAACTCAAAATATCCGCAGTATATATAAAAACATAGATAGTCTAGGCGTTTTCTTACAAAGGCTTAATACCGAGTGTGATATAATAATCCTCACGGAAAGCTGGCTTTCAAACAGAAATAAGAACATACCGACATTACCAGGCTATAATGCTTACGACACAAAATTATCTTTAAACCAGAACAATGGCATAGTGGTATACACAAAAAAAGGTTTGCACCTTACTGTCGAAGAGCCACCTATCCAAGAATGCAATTGCCTTATTATTAAAATCGGTTCGGAGATCGCAATAATAGCTATTTACAGGTCTCCTTCCTTTAGAAATTTAGAAGTATTTAATAACGCATTAGATAATATTTTACAGAGCCTATCTTCGATTCCTAATATTATTATAATTGGCGACTTAAATATTAATATTAAATCTGAAAATTGTGATGCTGGAACCCAAGATTATCTGAACCTTTGTGCATATCATGGGATTTTGCCTACTCACACATTTCCAACACATCAAAGTGGGTCATGTTTAGATCACGTCATGCTCAAAACTAGGCTTCCGTGTTTAACACTTGTTACTAACTCAACAATAACAGACCATTGCGCGATTTTGTTTACGCTTGAATTAATGCATTCTAAGCATCATTCGCATCCGCGACAAAGGTCAAAACTTAATATGACTAACCTAGAACGTGATTTATGCAATATTGACTTTGGCCCAGTTTACAATTCTGCTGATGCTACCACTTCTATGTCTTATGTTATTAGCAACATACAAACAGCTATTTTAAGAAACACCAATTTTATTAATTTGAGTAATAAAAATTATAATATTAAACCGTGGATAACACCAGGCCTTATTAAGTGCATCCGGCACCGTGATAGACTACATAAAAGAGCTAAGCAAAACCCAAATAATTTAACGCTACAAACAATCTATAAACGATATAGAAACTTCTGCAATAGTATCCTAAGAAGAACAAAAATCGAGTATGACAAATCTCAAATATCAGAAGCCGGAAATAACACTAAGCGATTGTGGAAGTACGTTAAGTCTGTTACATATATGTCGAAGCAAAATAAGTGCGAAACAAGTTTATTATATACAGATCGTACCCCACTATCTTCCGCTGATAAAGTCAATAGCTTTTTTGCTAACATTGGTGTAAATTTGGCTGAACAAATTCAAAGCACATCTAACAATAATCCAAAAAATGCAACTTCTATCGTTCTGACATATAATAGTAGTGGTAAGTTGTTTGTTTTACTAGAACCGGATGAATGTGAAGTAGAACAAATTATCCTATCACTAAGACATAGCTCAGCAGCAGGGTGGGACGGTATTAGCACTGCAATACTGAAAACCTTTAGGCACATACTGATACCTCCATTAACTCACATTTTTTGAATTTGCCTGTCCGAAGGAATCTTCCCCAAATGTCTCAAAAAGGCAGTAGTAATTCCCATACACAAATCAGGGCAAAAGGATCTGGTAACTAACTACAGGCCAATCTCACTACTACCTTCGATATCTAAAGTACTCGAGAAAATTATAAACAATAGATTAGTTTCATATCTTGAAAATAACTCCCTCTTCTCACAAAAGCAATTCGGCTTCAGATCAAAATTATCCGCAGCAGATGCAGTACACACCTTGACTAATTATATTTCCGAGGAACTTGGGCAAAGTCAACAGGTGATTGGCATCTTTCTAGACCTGGCAAAAGCATTTGACACTGTATCAATCCCACTGCTTCTTACCAAATTGGAGGCCTTAGGAATAAGAGGCACACAGTTAAAACTGTTTAAAGACTACTTACGGGATAGGTATCAATGTGTCAAAATAGACAACGTCATCAGTTCCGAATTACTATTACCCCAATTCGGCATTCCTCAAGGAAGTGTGCTCGGAGGAACATTCTTTCTAGTGTATATAAATGATCTCTGTAACCTAAACCTACATCATGGCACTATTGTTACCTATGCTGACGACACTGCACTTATTTTCTCAGCAAACACTATTACGGAAGCTCAGAAGTATGCACAACAAGGGTTTAACGTAGTAAATAACTGGCTTAAACATAATATACTAACCTTAAATACTGATAAGACTAAATTCGTTCAATTTTGTATGCGTAACCCCCAAGCACATAATAATTATTTTCACTTATATGCACATAACTGTTATCTTAACTCAAACAAAATTTGCACCTGTCCGGAAATTAATAGCACTACTAATATTAAGTATCTAGGGGTTATATTGGACGAAACCCTTTCCTATAAACAACATATCGCCGCTTTAACGTCTAGGCTACGAAAACTTTTATTTGTATTTAAAAAACTTCGCTTTATTTTAGACCATAACCTCATTATACAGATGTACAAGGCATTGTGTCAGTCTATAATCCAATACTGCATTATCTCGTGGGGAGGTATAGGAAAATCTTTAATGCTCTCTATAGAGCGAGCGCAAAGAGCCCTTCCTAAAGTGGCCACCCACCGACCTTTCCGATTTTCTACAAGCCTTCTGTATGAATCATGCAAAGTGCTAACGGTTCGTCAACTGTTTATATTATACACTGTACTAAAACAACACACTGCGCTTACGTACAACGCCAACCTTACTAACACCAAGAGGCGGAAAGATATTGTCTGTAGTTCAAGCTCTGAATCTAGGTTTGTCTTTACTCATAGATTTTTCACATTTCTGGGTCCCTATCTTTATAACAAAATAAACAAAGAAACATCTATTTATGACCTAAGTTATGTAAGATCGAAACAATGCGTCTATCAGTATTTACAAACATTGAAATATGATCAAACCGAAGAACTGCTGACTGTGGTCAAATAATTATAGGTTTCATATTAGTTTTAAGATAATTCTAAGTAGGTATATTTTTATTTAGTAACATTACGTTTAATATGTTTATGATAAATATTGTGATGACTTCATAACTCAGATCAAAATCACTTACTGTAAGTGCCTTTAACGCCTGTGGCACAGGTTTACCCTAGTACAGGCACCTCATTATTTTACCTAAATTAATTTTTAAGAACTGTATGTATATTTTTGTGATGTATGAGAATTAATAAAATTTTTATTTATTTATTTATTATTATTATTATTAATTTAAATCCTTTAAGAACACCCATTGCCCCGTTCACTAAGCCATTTGTTGTTGACGTTGGTTTGGCACCGACTTCGAAAACTAAGTATTTCGTTTAATTTAGTAATTAGTTTTTGGGAGAAATTCAAATAGAAATTTGAGAAGAGTAGCGTATGTAAAAATTATTTCGTACTTTTCAGTGGGTCGATTTTTAAGGCGGTTCTCTTTTTTTTTATTAATAAATTAGCCGCAGAATAGTTCCTACGTTTCGCTGTTTCATAAACAGTGAGAAATGTTGCTGTTACGTGCTGTTTATAACTCTTCGTCTTGGCCAAAAATTTACTACCTCACTCTTCCCATTTGCGTCGTAAAATGCGATTAGCGAACTACATCAAAGAGCAACATCCTCGTTCGTGATAATAACAACACATTACTGGTGGCGATTATAAGTGTATTTCATTATTGTACTTTCAGCACATTTTAGATAACGTTCGTTACAGGTTTATATTTTCTATTACGAGGGTCAAACTGAAAGTTCTTAGAAAATCAAAAACTGATTACATTAGCCAGTTATTAGTTTTATTATATCTTTTCAAAATATTGTCCATTGACGTCAATACACCGCTGCATGCGATGGAACCACTGGGAAAAGCACTTTGCCCACTCGTCCTTAGGGGTCTCTTCAATGGCATCGCGATACGCAGCCACCGCTTCTTCAGCATTCATAAACCGCTTTCCTTTAAGTTTTTCTTTAATTTTTGGAAATAAATAAAAATCACAAGGCGCGAGGTCGGGGCTATACGGCGGGTGACCCAGTAATTCAACGTTTGATGTCGCCAAATAGTCGATCGTTCGCTTGGCGGTGTGCGACGAGGCGTTGTCGTGGTGAAGGAGGATCCTACTGCGAGGTCGTTTCTCTCGAACTTTTTCCAAGACAAGTGGCAAACAATTGGTAGTGTACCATTCTGCAGAAACTGTTTTTTGATCCTCTAACACAATTGTTGCGAAATGACCTATCCTTCCAAAGAACGAGGCCACCATTTTTTTTCCCGCACTTCGATCTCTCTTCACTTTAGTTGGCAACTCCTCGAAAGGAAACACCCACTGAGCAGATTGTCTTTTGGTTTCAGGATCATAACAGTAAATCCAGCTTTCGTCACCGGTTAGTATGTCGAACACAGTATTTGAGTCACCTCCGTTAAATCTTTCAATCATTTTACGGCACCAATCCATACGATGGAGTTTTTGAGCCTTAGTCAAATTATGAGGTATCCACCGGGCGCAAAGCTTCCTGACCGCTAAATGTTCGTGGAGGATTTTGTGCACTTGACTCATACCGATGCCTAAGCTTGTCCGAATCTGCTGATAGGTCACTCTTTTGTCAGTCTCTATCATACGCCGCACAACACAGATGTTATTTTCAGTCGTCGCCGTAGAAGGCCGTCCCTCACGTACATCATCAGTGAGATTAGTGCGACCACGTTTAAACTCATTAAACCAGTTGTAAACAGTCGCACGAGATGGGGCTTCATCGTGAAAGGCCAGTCGTAGTCTATCATAACTTTCTTGTTGACTTAAATGACATCGAAAGTCATAAAAAATCATTGCACGAAAATTTTCTCGTGTTAAATTCATGTTGACGTGACACAGACAATTTTCAATTTGCCGCCAAATCGTAAAACAAATGACAAATGAATGAAATATATACTCAGTAATATTGGCAAAGAGTTCTATTTTCAAATTTTAGAATATTTTTTTTATTATATTGTTTATAAGTGGCCAGTTCTAAGAACTTTCAGTTTGACCCTCGTAAAAAAGTCTGTTTCTGTTGTCTGTTTATGAGCCTTACGTATTTGATTTTCCAAATACACAGAAATTTACAAGCATATACAGGGTGTCACAAGACCCATCACCAAGCCGAAGTCTACTCGTTTTGGAAATCATGCCAATTCATACTTAGCAAAAATAATACCTGGGAAAAAATTTTATGGTGACTTAGAGCCTCAATATTTCCTGAAAGAGTAATTTCCCAGATATGGTGCCGAAGTAAAAAATGTTCGTAATGATTGGTACATTATAGGATTTTAGTTTTCGTTAAAGGTCTTTTTACACTCTGTATAAATATATTATTTTTAAGTAAGTTAAGATTACCTGTCTGCCATTTGCCAATAAGTTCTCGGATTGCAAAGCGGATATTGGCTTTATCTAGGCTACGAAAGCAAATATGGTTTCTTCTGATATAATTGGTTTCTATGTTCTCTGCCTTAAAATTTTATCAAATTACCCTGTTCAAAACAAAGTTTTCCTTATTCCAAAATGATGACGTATGACCTTTATATTAATTACATTTTTAGTCAGATTCCAAATCTTTTGACTGAAAGAAATTTTCTAAAGTTATCTAACTAATATGTTATGTTTTCAACTTGCCTGTGTTTAAAAACTCTTTGAATAATACGTTTGCCAGACAGTAACATACTACCTAAATATGCAGTCTCTAATAAAAAGTTCCTCCACCAAACGAACCCTGTAAAAATTTTAGGCAAAAAATAATATGTAAGGATATAAAATTTAATGTAGATACATACCGCGGGGAGTTTACCTATCCTTTTTATATTGCTATACTGAAAAGAGAATTCTCTTTTTGCAATCAGAAGTAGCTAACCTCGAC
This sequence comes from Euclidia mi, assembly GCA_944739405.2. Taxonomy (NCBI): domain Eukaryota; kingdom Metazoa; phylum Arthropoda; class Insecta; order Lepidoptera; family Erebidae; genus Euclidia; species Euclidia mi. The sequence continues at coordinate 44,903,585 of OX123189.2, forward strand.
CATAACTATGCGGGTGGCGTTCTATGTTGATCTAATTTAAGAACTGATAAAATATCCAGTCTTGCACCTTTTTATTTAATTTCAGATATCTTTACGTAGTATTCTTATTATTTCTTATATATAATTTTTAGATTGGTCTCTATGAAATTATGGTAAGCTTTTTAAATCTCTTCGTAAGTAAGTGTGGGCCAATTGATCATTTTTTTCGTTTATTTCATTTGCAATATTCGAGGTTAGTATACAGAAAATGAGACTCTCTGATTCCCATCATGCATGTGTAATAATGATACAGTTTTAATCGTCCTTTAAATTGATGACAACGGAATTCCTTTCGACATAATGATGTAAGCATTTTAACAATATGAGAATAAATTATTAAAAAGGTACTGAAATCAAATTAATATTCTTTCCAAAATGCTGAACGAATTTCTTATCTTTCATTTGCCAATGTGTTTCTAGTTATTCCTGCAGTCTCCCAGGTGTAATAAATAAATGTGTGTTTGCGGCTAAAATGTATACCTTTAGACGTCGGTAGTAACGCTGCTAAACACAAAAAGGCAGATAAAATCTCGGCTATTCCAGTAAATACAGCACTTTTTAACCTTTACAAAATGTGTAACGTCTTTCAGCGTAATCGCGGATTATTCGGTAATAATGTTCGGGCACTGGCTCGTTTGTTTCTCTCGTAGAGGGCTAGTAATGAAGGCTGCTGCGTCAGTGAATTTTCTACGGCGTATTACCTACAAATAGTACCCGGGTTACCGGGTACCGGGATAGGTCCCTTACTACCTTCAATGGTGTGAGAGAGACCAACTATTGAAATGTAAATACTGTGTCTAATAGCTACGCTTGTAGAGCGTAGAGTATTTTAATTTACCATTCTCAAAATGTGCTACTGGCATTTCAACAGCTGAAATTAGTTCGAACATTGGTGACTTTAGTTTCGTCTGTAATTCGCTATTGAAATCTTAACTAGTCTGAAGATCACTTTTATTAAGGTTTTTGCTACGAAAGAAATAATATATCGACGGTTGAAAGGCTAATTGACCTAAGCGACATTTAGTAAAACTTGCAGGAGGATGGATTAAACTTCTTTTTTTGGAAACAAAATCGTAAAAAAGCAACTATTTGATAGACTTTTATTTATTTTATACAGTATATCTCTAATTAAGTAAGGAATCTTTTAAAGCTTTTACTGTTGTTAATTGTGTATTATTTTGGAAATTTTATGTTGGTTAGCCCAAAATGCATCTCGTATTCTTTTGAGAAAGGCAAAATGGTTCAAATGCCTGCCGTAAAAAAAATAGCTGACAGTAAACTGGCTCAAACAACGACTTAGAATAAAACAATACGAGAGAAAATTAATTTCGCGCCATGTCAACTGCACAATGATTGTAAGCAAAATGATGGTGTTACGCCAGAGTGAAGTAGTTTGATGCAGATGCCCCTTAGAGGGAATGCAGGATGAAACAAAATGACCCCTTACTAGATTGTTAGTAGATATTATTATAGAAGCTTAGGCCATCATTCGGCATCCATAAGATTATAATGTAGTTGAATACAAAATAGGCCAAACGACAAAACTACAACTACGGCAAAAAAGCCAAATGCCTTAATCGACACTCGTTATAAAAGTTCGAAAAATCAAAATAGCCTAAATCATCGGGTCCTCAAAGGACCATGGGCGGAATCGTCCCCACTAATCAACAGAAATTAAATGTAGCTCAATCGACACATCTTGGCAAGATGATATTTTTTTACTATGGCAACGTTGCCCAAATGCATGGAGTTGTCATAGTAATTAACGCTTAAACAAATATTTCGTTTACGCATTATTGACGATTAATTGTAAAATACCTTCCTACTCATATATCTATTATAGGAAGTTATGGTACATTCTACCACATTCACACAACACCATCTAGTCCCAAACTAAGCAGAAGCTTGTAATATGGGTACAAGATAATGGATAAACACACATATAATTATACTTCATTTTGTTGTAAATACATACATATTATATATAGAAGCAACCAGACCAAGACAAACATCCATGTTCAAGCACACAAATGTTCGACTTGAGCGGAAATCGAACCCGCGACCTTCAGCGTAGCAGTCGCTTACACTCCCGCGGCGCCAACCGGTCATCAATATAGTTTATAAAAATAGACCAGTAATATTAACATTCTATTACTATTGCTATTTGCCTACTATGAGCATTGTAAGAATGAATATTAGAAGACAATGAATTTAATATGATTCATTCATTTATATTCGTTATGTTTTAATTTTTCTTTAGCATGTACTGTCCCACTGCTGGGCAAAGGCCTCCCCCAGATCTTTCTACGTTCACCTGTTGCCTGCAATCTCAAGCCAACTCTTGTGGTAGGCGTCTAGGTCATCTCGTCACCGTTTTCGGGGCCGATCCCTGCGACGACGACCATTTTCTAGCACCTACAGTGTCGAGATTTTCGCCCAACGATCCTCATGTATACGGCTGACATGGTCCGCCCGGTGCCATTTAAGGCTAGCAGCCTTTTTCCCACATCTTCAACTTTAGTTTTTTTATTTTCGTATTATTCGTTCATAATCATTTAATTGTAAGTATATGATAAAAAATACATTGTTTTTATTTTGTATCGTTACTAAATGATGTTTTGTACTGTAATATAACCATAATGTTAAAATAACTTAAAAGTGCAAAATGAAAATATAGGTTAACCCTTTGACGACCAAGGGACATATGTGTCCCTAGCACATAATTTGAAAATATATTAATAATTAAGAAGCCTATTAACAAATATGATTTTTTTGTTTGTTATTAAACATATTATTAATGTTTTTTTCATTGACGGTACAACCTAGGTAGTACGATATATTTGCTATAAAAATTGTAATATGACTGTTCGCTAAGCTCGCACTTGCCCTATTTCTCAAAGGTTTTTAGGAACTTCAAAATGTTTTATATTGTTTTTTGTTGTGCTATAATCATTACTTGGTAAGTAAATTTATATTATATTCATTAATAAAACCATTATTTATGTTTTTTATAGTTATAAGACATCATAAACATAAAGGGACACCAGTGTCCCAGTGGTCTGGAAGGGACACTTTGTAATAAATTGTTAACTTATTCAACTGATGATTTTGTGAATTATATTAATTTTTATTGATATTGTGGCAGATTACCTTAGCTTTTTGAATTCAAGGATGATGTGAGTACTTTTATAAATTTTGATAGATGATAATAGTGATGAAGAAGATGATTTACACCTTGACGAAAAAGGTCAAAGGAGTTTGATACAGGATCAAGGGGTTTCTGGTGTTTCTGATGATGAAATTGAACAGGAACTGTTCAATTTCAGGAATAAATAAGTCTGGCACCTGTACCATCGACGTCTACAAATCTTTTACCCATAACTGGAGCACAAAGTAATGAAAAACTAGTTTTCAAGTGGAACTAAGGAACATACGTGCCAAATATTTTTTGTGATGTGAAATATAATGACTGCGAAGTACAGATTTTTCAAATAGTTGATGCTGATGTATCGACTCTCTTTGGCATATGGAATCTTTCGAACAAATCGAAAACATCTTTCGAAAACAGCATTGACATAAGGAGAGGGACATGTAAGTACACAACAAGTTTTGGGGTACATCGTGCGTAAAGTTGATGGAAAATAAAGCTATATACTTTTTGATCAACTTTCTGAAACTTTTAGACATATACACTGGAAGACGACGCAAACCTGGATCAGCGAAAAAAAGTAAAGTGCTCTAAAATTGTATCACATATAACAAAAATATGGGAGGAGTCGATTATATACCTACGTGTTGATCTCATGGTGTTATGAAATATATTGCTGATTGAAAATAAAATACTATCTGCGATAATGTTTTGATCTCTTAGATATCTTAGTGAATAATGCGCATACGGTCTACCCAAAACTTCACGATGAAATTAAAACTAGCCTGCAGTTCAGAGAAGTTCAAGTTGGAAAAACGATTTCTCTGGCAGGCAGCATGACGTTCCTACTTCAAAATCAAGTTCAGTTCCCGGATCTGTCAGACGAAGACAGTTTCCAACGCACCCCATTGATAACCAAACTTCTGGAAGAGATGTGTCAGTTTATTCCATGTATAAAAGAATTTCGAAAAAATAGTAATTCTGTTGCAAAGTACACCTTTTCTAGACTAATGAATGGAAATGTTTCACTGGATTCTACCTAATTACTACTAGCGTATTACTTTACTATTAGGTATACAATAATACCTATCGATAAACAAACAATTTTTCCGTAATAAATTTGCAAATTTGTATATACCTACGATACCTCAAAAACTGATAAAATCTCTAAAACGTATAATATAATTTTCTAGAACAAAAATTACCACCAACGCCCATAGGGAAATATGTGTCCCAAAGAATTCCAAAAAATCCAAAACATTTTATTATATTTTAAGTTAAAATTATGTTTATATCAAATAAACATAATTTTAACTTAAAATATAATAATGAATATGCCTAATTAACTGTTTCGTACAGTTTTTATCATAGTTTATAGTCCCATATCCTTATGGTCCTGAAAGGGTTAATTAATAATAAATTGATTTTTATTGATAGCCTTATATGCCATGGATTTAAGTAAAAAAAGGATTTTAATCAAATAGTGGATACTTAAGGTACTTATTGGCATCAGTTCCATGTGTGTTGGTATATGGGGACGGAGCCCATACATTTTTGCCCATAGTCCTTTGTCTAATTTTGTGTCGTCTAGATCAATGAGGTTAGAAATGAGGTCTGTTTTGCTGTAGGTGCTAAGCGCCATAAAAGTAGTAAAAAAAATTGAATCTTGACTCAAACAACGGAGAAAAATTTGCTGATTCCGAATATATATATAACTCAATATCGCAAAAAATTTCGCTTGTACCAATTAGCCTTTCAACCGTCGATATTATCTTCAACGAAAACTCAGAAATTACTTGCATAAATATGTTATAATGAACACTGACAAAGCTTCAAAAGCAATCGAACGATTCCACAAATAGCAACCGTGTAAAAACTGCTGACAAAAGCAATATTCACCCCACGCCTTTCTTCGGCTACCCGTGAGCACCAGCAGATTACGAACTGTATTGAGTGAATATCAGCTAAAAATAAAGAAGCTTATTTCTTAAGTCAATTTATAAGAGAAATGGAATATTCATTTCAAGATATAATTACTTAGCAAACTCTTTAAGGTATCTAAATCAAAGTTAAAACAATGTAGTAATTCATTTTGCTCAAATAAATGATTTCTGTGAACAGGTCCGCAATTTCATTGAAATATTGACGCAATAAAGTTTGCAATTCTAAAAGAGTAATGGCAGATTCCAGGTGCTACCATCACTATTGGGAAATAAAATGAAGCAAGATAAGCAAATAGGGTTTTAGAATGCAATTGAGAGAAAAATATATTTACTTTCGTTTATAGTGACGTCTCACCGGATGCATCTGTCGGGCGTTCGCGATGTTATTGAGTAGTGTAGCTTACTGGCATAGTAATTACGGTAAAGCTTCAATCAGCTTACCATTTTGTTTATCTTATCGATGTCCTCTTCATTTACTCGACTTCGAGAGTAAATATACAGAACAAGACTGCCCGTATGCCGTAGTCGTACATGGGATGTCCTTGCCGTTTAAAATTGTTGTTTCGTCTTCGCTTTAGGTATCTATCCCAACATTTAGGTTTTGTTCCTAGAACCGGAGTTAATTGCCCATATCTAAAAATTTGGAGTCTAGTTTTGTTTCCAAGAAAGCCTTTACATTAGAGGCAAGGTAACAAAACAAGAACTTAATCCTCAATTTGGGCCTCTTAAAAATCCTTTTAAACAAAGTTGTTATTTTGAATATAATAGGTGGCAATCTCAAAATATAATATGTAAATTTAATATTCTTGCGTTACTGAATGATTGACAGACAAGCTACAGCCAAAACTATTAGGCGCTCCTGCGCCTAATAGTTTTGGCTGTAGCTTGTCTGTCAGCTTCCTAGCTGAAATTTGGCATGTATGTTTTTAGGGACCGTAGGGGTGCATTAAGAAAGGATAGCCCAAAATTCCGTCGGGATCGAGCAAAAAACGTTAAAAATATAAAAATATGCGGGCGTAGCTTCGGGCATTCTCTATTTCGAATATAAATATTATTCTGACTGCATCGTTGTTCTCGCGGCATAAATGTGCGCGTAGGATTGGGAGGTCTCGGGTTCGATTCCCGGGTCGTGCAAAGTGTTATTGGGATTTTCCGTTAGGAAATTCTCAGTAACAGCACGGAGTCTGGTAATGTGCCCGGTCCGGCAATAGGCTCGCCCCCTATTACGTGGGACATAAAAATTCTTGGCGAAATGTGGGTGTAATATTACACCTCTGCCTACCCCTTTGGGGATACAGGCGTGAGTCTATAAAATAAAAAATAAAATATTATTCTATGCACAATAACACAGCACACACTCACACAGCTGTGGTTTGAGCTAAACATTGAGCGATAATTAGTCCATGTTTCGTAATATGGTCTGTGATTTTTCCCGTTTATTGGCGATAGCTTAGTGATAGTTTTTTTATAATGTCGACCAGTCCTCTATCAAAAACCTTTAATAAACGATTTGTGAATGTAAAATCGTACTTTCTTATTTAATACTTTGAGGTTGTGTGTTTTACTTGCACAATACGATTGACGGTCGCAAAATTTCGTGCTAGTAGTAATTCTCTGCTTGCCTCAAAGTTTAAGCGCAAGCAAGCATGTTTTTCTACTTATAATAATTTTGATAGAGACATAACACACATTACAGACGGAAGGTGTAAGTACATTTTATTTTCAAACTTAACAGGAATAACAATAACTTTACATAATTATCAGAATCAGATTATAGTACATTCTACGTATCGCTTGCTTCGCATTTGCGAAACCGTAGCAGTAGCAGCAATGCGTTACAACTGTAACGCATTGCTGCTACTGCTACGGTTACATAACTATGCAGAGCACATATAACGCAAACGGTCGGCTGTGGCCCGCCGCATACGAGATGTGCAAATTGATGGAATACAAATGTACCAACGAATGTACAGGTATAACGTTCAAGGAACGCTCTGAACTCAGGATCATATGCTGACCGATGAATGTTGTTTCGTTTATATTTACTGTATTTTTAGGAAAAATGGAAGGCATAATATCGCATGGAAGGGCTCCCATGCGATGGACAGACCAAATAAAGTCTGCTGTAGGAGCCCCTTTAAACGACTGCAGCAGGGTGGTTTCTGGCAGGATGGGATGGCGTGCTGTCGTGAAGCAAACACATCTGCCCATACCAGTCCTACAACAGGACGACCACGACTGCTCTGTCAAGAGCTTGATAAATAATTCTGATTATTGTGCATATATATGTTTCTATAAAATGTTAAAATAATTATATTTTTAATATAAAATGTATTATAAATTACTTTTACAATAAAACATTGTATTTCAATCTGCACTTGGCGACGAAACGTCATATCCCAACGTGGTGAGTTGTTTGTTCACTAGCATAAAATACAGATCGCTACGGAGCGACACTCAAACCGGTACTCGTCGTCGCTCAGCAGCAACCTACCCGCATCGTCCCTCAAGCGCCTCGTCCAAAACCGGACGGGACCAAAGAACAATGCCCATTTCTGGCCCAGTTTGGAACTCATGAACAGCACAATAGAGCTTCAATTTGTTGTTGAATAATCCTTTTTATTTATAACTTAATTTATAGGCGTTACTAAAGGTGTGCCGAGAAACATAATCAATAAATAAGTTTAAAAAGGTGGGTTAACGTCTAAATAGCCAACACGTAATAGATTAGAAATTGTCAGTAAAGAATTCATAAAATTAATCGATTATCTTAATCGATTTCACATTTTCTCTACTCAAAATGATATTAGTGACTTGCAAATCTTTATTTGGTCCTTAAACATTTTTATGATGTGTATTTTTAAGGAATATATGCGATTTACTACAAGTAACTTCGATTTTGAACCAAATATATAGATTGATAACCTTGTCCGAAACCTATATCGATTAATCAATATTATTTAAAAACTGCAAAATGGCTACACTTTTTTGACTGTTAGTAAATGTCAATAATGTCATAGTCAATTTATTTTATTATGTTTGTTATTTGCCCGTGCGCATTGTGAATGTTTGTGGATCTTTTACGACTTCTGGCTTTTTCTTTCGGATTTCTACCCTTATCAAACGATTAACTCATTCCTTTCTACTCAAAACTACGAAATACTGTAACTATCCTATTGAAAGTACGTACACACCTAATGTTTTTTGAGAATAAACAAAAACTTCTTGTAATAAAACTATGAATGTGGCCGACCTCTAATCAATCTCAAAATTCTAGTTTAACACTCTTTTATCGAATGCAATAACAACTACAACGATTTTTGACGGTCCACACCTGGGCCGGCGTCTCTAAGAAAAATGGGCATTGTTCTTTAAGGACACGATGGAGACCACCACACCGACTCGCCCTATCAGCTCCGCAGCCGACGTCGACGCGCTCGCGTCCGAACTCGCCGGCACTATTAAGTCCGCCCTTGTCAGCTCCACACCAACCATCAACACCCTGAGGAGGCTACCCCCTCTGCCGGCACACATCGCAAAACTGATAGCTAACAAGCTGCGCCTACGCAGACAGTGGCAGACCACGCGATGCCCTACACTGAAGACGCAACTCAACCGGCTGACGGAGAGAGTGTAGGGCGAGTTGAGGACTCACACCGCCGAGAGCTGGGAGAGACTGATCGAGGACTCTCGCGACGACTGGTCGTCGATCCATCGACTATATCGTCACCTCACGAACACCCCAGCTCCGGTGCGCCCGCTACTACACGCCGACGGAACACCGCGTTATAAAGCAGCAGACCGAGCAGCTATTTTAGCCGACCACCTCGAGGGCGAGTTCAGGCCTAACCCGATTGTGGACGTAGAACACGCCGCAGCAGTCGAGACACACCTTCGGGAATACTTCGCCACGCCGATAGCTCCCGAAGAGGACCCAATTTTCTTCTCCCTCGGAATGGTGCAGCGCGCCTTACGGCAGACCCAGCCCCGGAAGGCCCCTGGGGCGGATGGGATACCAAACTCAGCGCTGCGCCACCTGCCGCACCGTACCGTTGCAGCGTTGACGCGCCTGTTTACGGGGATCGTCCGCACAGGCGCTTTCCCCGCCTGCTGGAAAGAAGGCCGCATCATTATGCTACCGAAGCCGGATGAGAACATCCTGAAGCCGGGGAGCTACGCCGCGCAACAAGCGCGAGCACACCGTAGCAGTATTCCTCGACATCCAGAAAGCGTTCGACCGAGTGTGGCACTCCGGTCTGCTGTACAAGCTGTCGACGTCCACAGCGCCTCACCGTGTAGTAAACGTGGTCTCCTCGTTCCTCAACAACCGGACATTACGAGTGGTAGTGGAACAGGAGGTGTCTGACGTCCGCACCATCTCTGCTGAAGTCCTGCAGGGCTCATGCCTCTCACCTGTGCTTTACACCAGGTTCACCGACGACATCCCCGTCACCGAGAGCGCCGAGCTGGCGCTCTACGCCGACGACGCGGCGTTCATCTCAACCAGCGTTAACGCCGCCCACGCCGCCAAGAAAATACAACGCACCCTCGACATACTCCCCCGCTGGCTATCGCAATGGCGACTGTCGGTGAACGTGGGTAAGTCACAGGCCATCCTTATCAGCAGCAAGCAGCTTCTTCCACTACCACTCAAACTCCAGGGTGAGTACATCCCCTGGACCCGGACGGTGACATACCTAGGGATCACCATAGACCGCTCCCTGTCTATGAAACCGCACGTCCGCAACGTCTTCGCTCAGGTACGCGCAACTAGAGCGCTACTGCATCGAGTGCTCTCCTCTCACCTGCCTCTGCAAGCAAAGCTGGGTGTGTACAAGTCCTATGTGCGCACCCGGCTCACCTACGCCGCGCCCGCTTGGTTCGCCCTCACTAGCGAGTCGAGCCGCATTCCCCTCCGCGCGCAGCAGTCTTGTACGGCAGCGCGCATCAGTCGCTGCGCGCTGCCGTACAAGCTCCTCGCTACGTGAGGAACGACGTCATCCAGCGGGACACCCGCATCGAGAGCCTGGACGCCTACATCCGCCGTCTGTTCGTGGGGATGTTTGAGCGAGCCGACGCCTCGGCCTGGGACCACGTCCAGGACCTGGCCCCCTGGCACGCTCGCCCCCCCGACAAAAAGAAGCTGCCTCGAGACCTCATTACCGACCACGACAACTCTGCGGACGCTCCGGTTGCCCCAGGTAACCGCCGTCCTCCCTAACCAGACAACCACTTACCCCTCTGTTGCAGGTGGCCGCTCCTTTTCGTGCGACATTTGTATCCTGTGGCGATACGCACATCATGGGCGCGCGCGGATGACCACCGCAACAGCCCACGCCAAGTTGAACCAACCATCCACGACGTCGACATCTAGCCAGATGTCGACAAACATCTCCTCACACCATACCACCAAGACCTCCGCAGGTCGCACGTAAGTCGCCGTCTGTGTCGCAGGCTTCATGGAGCTGGGCCTCCCTCGGTTCGCCGGGGATCTCACCTGGCTCGTGTTGACCACCCGGACGGCGTGAAGACTTAGCGGCCTGCGCATACACGCCCTATTCGGTCCAACTGCCTTAGGGCTACTACCGCCCGACCCAACGACCTGCCCTTATTGAAGGGCAGGAAAATAGAACCCGCTAGCGAGAGGCAAAACCTGCCCCGAACTAGCTGTTGCACGCCCTGTACAGGGCATCGCGAAGATCCACGTCTCTAGCGACACTCAGTTGTCTCCCGGCAGTCGAAGTATGAACATCAGACGAACAAGTGTTGCCAATTCTAAAACAGACAAATTGGTTTGACGTTTGACAGTTGACACTGTCAAACGGGTAAATAAATAGAGTATAAAATGTGAAAAGACTCTGTGCAGTTCCGCCCCGGCAACGGTTAACTAAGGTACCATATTATTCTGACTTTTATATTATTGTTTCTATATTGTGTTTTTACTAATAATGTGTTTCACAATTCCTTATTGCTATTGTGGTGTTATTTAGAGTATTGTCAATATAGACAATGTAAAGTTAATGTAATTATATAGCTGAGCAATTGTATAATTGATATTGTGAGTGGTTCCGTCAGTTGTGAGATGTTAAAGTTCAGGACTTGGGGTATCATATAGTAAAGAATCGAATTATGCTGAGAAACAAGTCGTGTCTATTATATACATCATGTGGTGAATATTTCAGTGGTAAATATTTAATGCACCTATAGTAAATATATCTGTGGTGAATATTACTAAATGAATTAAGTATGCTAATCTATTGTATTAAGGTAATAGTTACTTCTAAAATATTGAACTACCCACAACCTTGCTATCCGTCATCCGATATGTCTTCATTGTACCGCTTCTATAAATGATAACTATAACTATTAAAAGAATGAATTTGCGAACGTGGCGCTAAATGCAAATGTAGAATCAGAACTTTAGATTTTAAAATATACTCTTGTAACAAATTGAATAAATGAAAGTAAGAATCAATAGTTGTATCTTTTATTTTCCTAACACCTGACAAATAGAACTATAATAATACATATAGGCCGTATACCTGTATCTATTCATTTATATTATCCCACTTATATAGGCCGTATACCTTGTCTTTATACATATATATAATAGCCCCGCTATTAAGCTAATATGGAAAATAATGTATCTTTGTATCTTTGTGAATTATTGAAATGGATAGGAAAATGAAACGAGGTGTTTTCCGTAGGCCATTGATTTGTATGGGATTTGCGAATGGATTAGCCGCTATAGGAACGTTGCTATCGCCATGTATGCACGTGCGATTGTACGGATTATTGATGCTGCTACTTTTAACAGTACAGTAAGGAAAATGGATATCGCAAGTAACTTTTTGATTCCCTTTAGTAAAAATGGCGTCGTTTGTTTAAAAATGCCAGCAGAATTACAACATACCGAAAGTGACTTGATCTATTGTTACGGTCTCGAATTTGATAGAGGTATAAATGAATAGGTATTATTATCTAATTACTAATGCTAAGAGCTAAGTAGAAGGAGTCCATGTAGGGTGCTTGCAGTTAAATGTTATAAGAAAACTTAATATCTGTACACCTATATATAACATCCTTGCGTTACTGACTGACTGACAGACAAGCTACAGCCAAAGGCGCAGGAAGCTGAAATTTGGCATGTATGTTCCTTGGGGACCGTAGAGGTGCACTAAAAAAGGATTTCCCGAAATTCCCACGGAATCGGTCAAAACGGATATTAAAAAAATGTGTAGGCGTAGCTGCTGGCGTCCTCTAGTAACCTAATAACTTTTTTTTTATTTTTTTATTTTAATTTATGCACAAACAATGTACAAAGGTGGACATAATGCCATAAGGCATTCTCTACCTGTCAACCTTAAGGTGGTGCAGAGATAAAAGTGGTAGGTGCAATTAGACTGTGATCTAGAGTAGTAGTTATAATTTAATACTAATAATTATTGTGTAACTTAATAATTATTTTATACATAATAGGGATATAATACATACAAAATAAATAGTTCTATATAAACTTACTTATACATAAATATATATATACATATATAAACCTAAATATAATTATATACATACTACATATACTAATAGTAATGGATGAGAGTGATGTGCTGATTCCTCTAATCTCTTGAAAAGAAGCTCTCGTACTTTGATTTTGATTAAATTACATGGTGGTCTAGACTTTTCATGACCACTGTGACTTTTATTCTACGGTAAAGTAATCTGACGATAGTCACTGAACACAATTGCCCTCCATAATATCCTATTTAATTTCGTTTCAAATGATATGCCTGCCATTCATTATTACTGTTATGAGACAAAATATTTTCATGCCGCTTAGAACCGTTATTAGTAAACAAGTCAAAGCCTTGTGGTGTTGATGCCGTGTGGTTGACGGCATAGAATACAAGTGTCACCACTCCCTATCTTCCCGTGGGTATCGTAAGAGGCGACTAAGGAATAACACTATGCAAATACCATCTTTGCGTAGAGACGGAAAACTCGACATCAAACCCTATACGACTGCCTCGTTGGTCTCGCGGCATAAATGTGCGCGTGGGATCGGGAGGTCCCGGGTTCGATTCCTGGTTCGGGCAGTGTTATTGGGTTTTTCTGTCACAAAATTCTCAGTAGCAGCACAGATTACTAAATAGTGCAGCACGGAGTCTGGAAATGTGCCCGGTACGGCAATAGGCTCGCCCCTTATTACGTGGGACTAAAGTAAATCTGGCGAAAAGTGGGTGTAGAAATACACCTCTGCCTACCCCTTCGGGGATAAAAGGCGTGACGATATGTATGTATGTATGTGTCAAAGCCTTTATTATCACTTTATGGTAGCACGTTGGATAAAACCTGGTTCTCTTTGCACTATGGAATAAATACCTTTATCCCATAACCAAGCCGCTGCCTACAACAAAGAAAAAAGAAAACAAAAGCTTATATGCCCTGCAGTCGGCACTTATCTTAGTAGATATCTCTGAATGGTGAAAATCATATCAGAGCAATTTAAACAGGATCGCAAGTATCAGGATGGAGAATAGCAGGATACTACAAACAAGGTAGGAGAAAATCAACCTTAACGCTGTCTAATTTCACCTCTGAAACTCGACGTGACAGCTACAATACACTGATCGTGGTCACAAATTGCACAACACAGTGAATCCTTTTGTGAGACAAATGTTTGTTTATCGACTCTTTTTTGTCTAGTTATTATTGATGTGATGTCTCTCAGTGATGTTATACTATGGCCTATATTCTGCAAAACTGTGTATGTACCTAAATAAAAAAACTTACAGAGTTTGCATCAAGCGCTTGCTTTCGTATAGGTAACATACTCTTATAAAGATAAACAATGGGAAATCAAATTAGAATTTGCTATCCTTAGTAGGTACTTAAGTCATCTTTAAGCAAATATTACTGTGTTTTTAGGAGTCGTTATAAAATCGATGAAATCGCCACTAAATTACTTGCCCAAATGATTGCCTAACGGCATTATGCCTTTTTCCTCAGAAGTTTATTGTTTTACACCATTCCTAATCGGTAACGTAGAATTATTTTCACTTCAGAACTTGCTAATCGTTCGCCATAAATCTCACAGTACGTGTACTTTAATTGCAGGTACTATATCAGGCACGTTATTGCCGTAGGCAGTTGAAATATTCCATTCACTTGCGATGTTGCTGTTTACATATTTGAGTAAATGTACTGTTTTCTTATGTTTACCCGAATATTACACATTGAAATTAAGTTTTACTTATTTTTATTTGTATGCTCACACACAGTTTCCAAGTTTTATTCAGTGGCCGATATAATAGCTGGTATATTATAAAAATAATTAAGTAACAATAATTGGTTAAATTCAAGGCAAAGTTGCACGATTAAATCTCGTTATTCTGAAGAAAAATTAAAGCCTTTAATATAGCAATATGAAATACAATGCGCTCTACGGGTAGCTTTTAATGAGGCTTGTTTGTAACTTATAAACAAAAAATAAAAGCATACTGCTCCTTTATACTGAACCGTGAATACGCTAACAGGTTTATCGTAAGTAACACACTTAAATCGGTTTGCTTATAAAACACTTTTTATCGCAAAGTAGTATTGAATAAATGTTTCTGGGATGTAAAGCCACAATAAATAAATATTATTTTAGGTAATTATTATGCCATAAATAGCCATCCAGTGCTGCAAACAGCGAAAATAATACAGTGGGCAAGTCATTATGCTTATGAGTGTATATTGCATCATTAAACAAACAATTTCGGCTTTTGTTGAAATTAAAATAGTCGGTATAATTGGCCTGAAATTATACAATATAAGCGTATTAACCACGCATGGACGGGATACTGTGAAAGGACCATACAGCATGATTACACGGCAAAATAAAGATGCAATAGTACATTTCTCAGGGATATCAGCGCTTTACAAAGAGATACCAGACGGTTATGGTAATCTGTTTCAGTGTAGCTTCATGCCCGGTTGTTAAAGTAAACTGGCAGCCGGCTCGACTACAGTCTAATCACCGTGATCGATTAATCCGCCAATTTAGGAGGGCTTCACGACCCATTCAAGTAGGTACTTAATGGAACTACACTTTATAATAATTATTAATTTAATTAATTAATATCATCCGTCGAACTCGAGCCTACTGCGGCATCGTTTTTGCTTACTTCATTTAAATTGGGGAATATTGTATATTTCCATTACGTAATTATTCCTATTTACAAGGCGCTGTGAGTTGACTAATATGATTAACAATTTGTAGTAGGTACATAAGGTTCCATTAATGTCTGTGGGCCGGTCATGTGATTGGACCTAATAGTATTGTCACAAGATTATGTGATTTAATCCGTTTAAGGATGCCAGTAGGTATGAATGTGCATTAGCATTTTGTGAATGTATTTAAATGACAAATATCAGAAACGGAATAAGATCAACTGTTATAACAGTTGATCTTATTCCGACAACA
Source organism: Euclidia mi (assembly GCA_944739405.2). Taxonomy (NCBI): domain Eukaryota; kingdom Metazoa; phylum Arthropoda; class Insecta; order Lepidoptera; family Erebidae; genus Euclidia; species Euclidia mi. The sequence continues at coordinate 44,919,183 of OX123189.2, forward strand.
ACAACACCTATAGGTAATGCTGTGAGCTGTTTTTTCATAAAGGTATCTTATCTTGATAACTACTTTTCATCCACAGTCAAGCAGGTTATCCGCAGGTTACGTAACGGTTTACAATTTTTTTCATGCCTTATTCAATTTGATTATACATTGGATTTTTATAACAACAAACAAAAAGTAGCTTACTCTTAAAAACGGAAAAAGAAATAATTTAGAAGGTGTCATGAAAATCCTCTCCATAACCGTCGCTATTTTGTTAACACGCTTTTATAAGGTCGTCGTGTATGTAACTAACTATGTAATGGAATCTTTTTTTTTTTTTTGTTCACTACAGTGGGAAACTCTCCTTATGAGTCATCTCAACTCCGCCAACCCAGCCATTAGAACGGCTGGGCTTGGGACTGACGGAGGAGGTATGTGGAGGCTCTCCCCTAAAGACGTTCGGGGCATACCCACTAAAACCCACCGCGGTGTCCCTACGGGTCCCGTATGTTGGCGGGGTCACGCGATTCGCGATTAGCATACTTTCTCGCGACCCCGCCCGGGATTGGCCCGCCGTTTGTGTTGGCGGGCCCCGTCTACATATGATCTCGCAATCATCCATCAAACTTCTTGCATCCATCAAACTTCTAGCATCCATCACCTCACAAAGCTACTTGGGAGGTGGCGAGGACACGCGCCGCCTCCCGCCTTTTGGCGGACAGGGAGCAGCCCCAGCGCTCACCGTCCGCAGGCACTAAATTTAGGGTGGTCGGAGGTCGTCTCTTGTTCGACGTCCCCGACGCCCGGACCTACGGTTGGGGAGAGGGCGATGTATTTCCCTCTCCCGCTCCGCCGCCTCCTTGCTCAGCATGACTGCTTCGCAGAAGGAGGCGACGGCGTTCCAGGACCTCTCACTCCGGACCATAGACAGAACTACGGCCGGGAGCGAGAGGACAACCGTATTCAGAGCCGCGACCAGATCACGGCGCTGCGATGCCCAGGCTGGGCAATCCGCCAAAGTATGCAACGCCGTGTCTTCGACAGGGTCGCGGCTACTGCCACAATGGTGGCATCCGTGCGTTTCCTCCCGGCCTATCCTCCAAAAATACCGGCCAAAACAACCATGGCCGGTAAGGATTTGAGTCAACCGGAAGGTGAGGACGCCGTGACGTCTCTCCAACCACTCTTCAACCACGGGACTTACCGCCACTATCGTGGCGTGCCCGATGTAATGGAATCTAAGGTAACTAATTTAACCATCTTCCAAGGGTCGTAGCGTAATAAAAATTGGCAGTTGTAGTTGAAGTTCTGATGATAATTTAATAATATGTGGAACTGATCTGATGATGGAGCCGGAAAACATGACCTGGAACTTCATGATGGAAAAACGTATCATAGCTGTTTTGGATTTCTTATAAAAGTCTTGTAATGAACTTTGACTACAATTAGGTTTCAAGGTCTGATGATAAAACCGGAAGATAGGCACTGGAATTCCATGATGGAATTTCGTATCATAGTCGTGTTTGCACTTATGAGAAGAGCCATGTAATGAAATTTGACTACAATTAGGTTTTAAGGTCTGATGATAAAGCCGGAAGATAGGCACTGGCATTCCATGATGGAGTATCGTATCATAGTCGTGTTTGCACTTATGAGAAGGACCACGTAATGCACTTTGTCTACAATTAAGTTTCAAGGTCTGATGATGAAGTCGGAAGATAAGGCACTGGCCTTCCATGATAGAATATCGTAACATAGTCGTGTTTGCACTTGTGAGAAAGGCCACGTAATGAACTTTGACTACAATTAAGTTTCAAGGTCTGATGATGAAGCCGGAAGATAGGCACTGGCATTCCATGATGAGTATCGTATTATAGTCGTGTTTGCACTTATGAGGAGGGCACGTAATGGACTTTGAACACGCTCAGGTTTCAAGGTTTTACCAAACCAATTATATATTTTAGATCACGCAGTGGTGTACTTAGGGTCCCATACTTTTGCGGCTGGACAGGCGTACATGGCCCTAAGTAGAGTAAAATTACTTAGTGGTCTCCAGATAGCAAAGCTAGATTGTTCTAAGCTGACATATAAAACACCATGCAATACAGACGCACTGGCGGAGATGGGGAGGATACGGGCTCATTCGCCAACTTAAAATAAATGTATACTTAACTGTTAAAAATAGTTCGTTATCAAAGACCAAAAAATATAAAATAAATTAATAGTTTAAAAAACACTAAACAAACACGCTTTTATAAATGCACGTAAAACAAAAAATAAGTTATGGATCGTTCAAGTTGTCTCTATTTCTGGACTGAAGTGTAAAACTATGTGGCTTTAATTATAATATTTGATTGTCAAAGCGTGAGGCGCTGGAACAGAAAAGACGTTTTTGTTTAACTTATTCAAAAATCAAGTGAACAGGGGGCTTATTCACTATGACCACTGAAATACCCAGGAAATACCATGTTCAAGACGTGTGTCGTCGTGACGTGCACTAGACGTAAACGTGATTCAGTGACGTGATGTACCACGACAATCAAAAAATTGTATTCAGTATGCCATACGACAGCTTGTCTATGCCTAGTTATCAATTTCACAACATTCGTTCATAAATCTTAATGCCGGTTTTTATAAATCTTAATGAAGCACCCAGTATCTTTCGGAATGTAAAAATAATTGATGTAAATTCTTAAGAAGAATGAATTACTGTATACTGCAACAAACGGTTAGACACGTTTCTTGGTTTCGGCACTATTTGTAAATTATTTCATTTAATAATCTAATAAGTATATTATTCTGTGATTGTTCACATTTTGGTCTTCTGAACCAAAACACGAAATAACCATCACATGCACAACCTGTCAAATGTGCTGAATTATTCTAGAAACTTTTTTACATTATTCTTATAACACTGAGGTTAAGGATGGGAGCCAACTACCTCATACAGCTTAATAATTAGTTAAGACAAGATTAATCATAGACCAGTAATTAACTTTTAAATTGGATGGACAGCTATTAGACCGAATTGATTATTTGATTCGTGGAAATTTATAATGTACGAAATGATATGCATAGGTTGGTAAGCGGTGGGATACAGGTATATATTTCGCTTATCCTCACCAAGTGACGGCTCTCTCATAAAAGCAAAAATATCCTGCTGAGAATAGTAAGTTCGTACAACAGAATATTTTATATCTGCTACCCACTAACTGCTAACTAAACAAAACAATAGAAATAGTACAATTGCTACAACAAAACCAAAACACAGTTTTTAGCTTTAGCATTACAAATGTATTATGTACACACACATGAAACAATAAACGACCATAATTCAAACAAGCGAGGTAACAAAACAAATTAGAATTAACAAAGCTAATTCCGATCGGTTGGGCTGCGCGCGACTTTTATGATTTATCCGTTGAAATTCATCCGGACGAGTGGGCCGGTTAGACCGGCACTGCCTATACCGTACTTGACTCTAGTGATCCGAGTCACTGTCTACCGCTCACTACGTACCTATGTCGTCGCGATATGGATATTGGCACGTTGGGCGTAAAATAAGTCTCAGGTGTAGTTGATAGCCTTTATCCGCCAAAAGTGATAAAATATGCCTTTCGCTCAAGCCCACCCGTTATCGTTAGTTTCTGCTACGAAATTATGAAACTTTTCTCTCATATCCCGCACTGGGGTTTAGACCTTAGTAAAATTTTATGAAAACTCGAACTAGGATTACTTTTATGTCTGTTTAGTAATAAATTTTATCAAAATAAATGATAGGTTAGTTTCAAGATTTACAACTCTCGCAATTTTCTATTCGATTTTGTGCAGTATGTTACGTTAGCTTTAACCCTCGGATTTGCCCTCCTCGTCCGTCCATTAAACACCTGGCCATGGGTTAGTACACGAAAATAAAACAGCTGTAAGTATGCCAAAATTCATTCAAACAACTCGGCCAATTATTTTTTGGTGACTGTGTGTCACATAAATATATTGATTTATATCAAACTTACGAAAAATACATCCATCGAAAATCTGTAAACACACATGAGAGTAATGTTCTAATGTAATGTTCTATTGAAAATCGCATTATAATCTTCACACGGCTGTGCTGGTTTCAAACATAACCTGTGCTTCTTGCTTGCAGCAGCGGCCATGATAAATGATGCGGCCGACACTGTTTTATACGGTCTCATACCTCAAAAGGTAAAAACCGCACCCTCATTTAGAATCCCACTGTCGTATGACTGTTACGTTTAAAATGAGCTTTTAGAAGGATGCAGTATGTAAATTAACTTATCATGAAACGCTCATGATTTATTATTATGACGATATTATTTAAAAAAACTAGCACACATTTTCACGCACCTATATTTCGGAAAAGTCTTTTTCAATATATTAAAATTTATATCATGAGATCACGTATCCAATGACCGACAAAATGCTTGCAGGGAATACCTGCTTCACAAAAAAGCTGAACTATCTTAACATTTAAAATGTATATACATTCTGTAAGTCTTGTACTCATAAACAAGTAAATTTTCATAAGTTGCGTGCATGTCTCGAAAATCTCCATAAAAATAAACACCCAATGTAAAATCCGTTTAAAGTGCATCTTAGTATTATTTATTATTTTATACAAGCGCTAGTGTATTCTGCTGGAAGCGAGCCCATTTCGATGCGCCGCCATTGCTTCGTGCTGTTATCAGGCACTATCTACGCCGGCTCAACGTACAGAAAACTACATATAAACGGTTAGACTAGAAATTAAGTTCTTGCGTCGCTTTTCTTATGTGTCAACTGAATGCTTTTTGTTTTACAGAAAATCGCTTTACGTTCCTGATACTAATAGTGAAACGGAATTGGATTGAGATTCAAACGTGTAGTTTTAAGCTTGCAATGCTATTGTTTTGTATAACAATAAAGAAATTGAGAACAGTATTTAATTCATTGAAGTCGTATTAAGTTGCTGCTAGTAATATACTGTTGTTACAAACAAGCTTAACTTTCACAATTACTTTTCTAACAAGAGTTGTACTACAAAAGTAAATGAATTTAAATGTCAAATTAACAAGAATGCGAAAGCGATTATTTTGCCCCAAGTAATTGTTAGTTTCGTGGTTTTGCCTACGAGCACAGCCACCACACATTAAGTGGGATTTTAACTACAATTGACACATTTTGTTAGGGAATATGAAAATGAAAATATCTGTTAATTTGTACTTAGATTAAAGAAAGAAAGGTTCACTTGTTTAGTGCTAAACATACAAGTATATATTTTACTGTACTCAGGCATCAAAGAGTGCCACTGGAGCTATAGTAGCATATGAACTCACACAATCGACGAGGCAGTTTTCTGTTTCAATCAATCAAAAGGCGGCTCATCTGTATACGATTGCGTATGTCATCTGTTAGACTACCTCCACATACATATATGTCAATACTCTAGCCATAATATTTTAATATAGAAAGCTTTCACTAGACACGGAAGAAAAAAGCATTGCCTAGAAATATTTTCTCCGAACGGGTAAAACTTGATATATACGCAATATGACGGCTGGAGTTTTTTTATTTATAGACCCAATTTCAGCAAACAGAAAACTTTTTGCGCAAACCTACGCACCCGAGCTCGGTCTGACCATACACATTGATATACTCATCTAAATCAGTTTGTTCGTGACTAGAAACCCAATTGGCAAAATTCGCTCGCAGTTAATTTGTACTGAAACTGCCACTTGAAAACGCTCACGAATTCCCTTAATTGGCTAAGAAGTTACGGCAAACAAACAATATTGTCACACCAACGATAAATATTGGAAGCCACACTAAAAAAAGTCTTTTCGGCCTGATAGTTAGGGAAATAGGTCACAGCTACTTCGAATGTATTAATTTTTAAAGTTGAAATAATCTTGCTGCTTCTATTGTAAACAAAAAATTCAACATCTTGAGGCTTATCTATATATATAAAAGAAAGTCGTGTTAGTTACACTATTTATAACTCAAGAACGGCTGAACCGATTTGGCTGAAAATTGGTGGGGAAGTAGCTCAGAACCAGGAAAAACACATAAAATACAATAAAATGCAAAAAAATAATCTGGGAGGGATTTTAGAGAGGGTCGAAGTTTGTAGGGACAAGCCACCTACCTATTGACAGTAAGGACGCATGCGCTGTAAGAATTGACTGCTGCGCATGTGCTCAGTACTGTCACATTATACATTGTCATATGGTGCACTGTCATTACTTTGTGCGCTTATTTATATAAACTAATAATTATTGTAACAGCCTTGGCTAATCTCTACTAATATTAGGTATATATGCGAAAATGTGTATGTATGTATGTACCAATTTCACGCTAAACCGGCTGAACCAATATTCTCTACTCATAAAAGCGAAAGTAAGTATAGAGATATATCGGACCATGGCTTTGACATTTGACTGTATGCAAAGTGATGTTGTTGAGCACCTTTCGGTTGATAATTTCATGAATACTGACCAAGTTTCTTCGTACCCTATAGAGTTTCAGAACTCCTTACAATTATCAGGAGTACCTTCACGCAACTTGAGACTGCACGTTGGTGTTCCAGTCCTGTTAATGCGGAATCTTAATGCACCACAGCTTTGTAATGGCAAACGGCTACAAGTAACACCTAGGATGAAACATTATAAAAGCTATTCGCGATGAAGGGTTCCGTAGTGGAGGTATCGACTTACCATAGCCATTATCTTCGACTAACTATTAATAGTATTTGTATAAACGATAAAGCTATATTTGCGGTTTTTAAGATGTGCTTTATTTCAATAACTGCTGACTACATATCGATTAAACCAATTTTCGTTGGAAGTTTTAATGACGATTAAAACAAAAGGTTAAATAGAAAAGTTAGAGGGGGACACACACCAATTTTACCACTTTGGAACCGTATATCTTTCAAACGATTGACTTTGAGAAACAATGGTTTTATGATCATCAAAGTAATTTTTAACGACCTATTTTCCACATCAGTTCCATGTATGAAGAGCCCTCCTTAATATTCAATATTTTTTATTTTCTATAACGTCGTAAAGCGGTTCACAGAATACATCTACCTACCAATTTTCAAATGTGTAAGCTGAATAGTGTCGGCATAAAATGGCTATGATATACGGATAGACTGACAGACATAGCGCGACTATAAGGATTTTGTGTTTAGCCATTTTTTACCACGGAACTCTAAAAATACTGTTTACTGAAATGTTTAAATACTTCTTGCGGTTATATTTCTTATTAGTTCCTATGAACAGAATTATGATAACGCTAGGAGGGCGATGATGACTTACAAATGTTACAAACAGACTGTTATTTTAGTCAATAGCTTCACAAGATGGACCGGGAAGCAAAGTTGTACTGTCATTACCTATTGTTGGCTGCCACACTGATGTGGAAAACACGGTGCTACGCATCTTGGCAGCATATTTTACATGCATGCGGCAGTCAGAATGGATTCTTCTCTCGCTTTGAACGTTGCTACATAATAATTATATGGTGTGCACGATTTAGTAAAAGTGTTGTGCCTGAAGCAAAGTGTTCTCTTTCTGCGAGCGAAATACTGAGCAAAGATAAGAAGAGAGTAGGTACTCTCTTCATCTCTTTGCTCAGTATTTCGCCAAGATAGGTATCTTGTCCTCAACTACAGGTTGAAGGTTCCGACTTTGGGATTTCAACCAACGTAGAAGGTACGTACAGTCGGGCAGGGCACCTAGCGTATTGTTCTTATAATGAGAAAAGGCCCGTAAGAACCAATGTTCGTTGGAGCAGATGGATTCTGGAGTAGCGGCCAGGCACGGGAGGTCGTAGCAGAGATAGGCTAGGTGGACTAACGACCTTGTTGAGATCGCTGGTAGCCGATGGATGCAGGTGGCTCAGGATCGGTTCATGTGGAGAGCCTTGTGGGAGGCCTATGTAAAGCCGTGGGTGTCTTTTGGCTGGTTACTTTGCGGACGGTAATAGGCCTTTCTTGTAACTAACTACATAGTGCTTAAGGACATAAGATATACAGGCAGCGGGGTTCACCATCTAATATTTAAGCTATAATCACAGTTTGGGGAACCTCCTAATTTGCGATATCTGACCACCACATCGCTCGGTTTGATGGATATCTCATAATTAGTCTTAACTCGATGCTGACTTAGAGGGGTTGTTATTAGTGCTTTAGAAAAGGTTTTACTGCTTTAGAAAAATATGTTAAACTTCTTTTACTAAATGTTTACCGCGAAACCAATATTTTTTTAATGAATGCGGTGGATTCAAAGTTATTGGACAAAGCTATTGAATTTTTTTTATCCGACTACTAAACATGGTTAATCCAGCTTTAAATGTAATATGTAAATTTTATACTCTAATTGGCACCCCTATGATGTTTTATATCGAATGGAATAAATTAATTTGACAATTTTAAATATATATCACATCAAAACATCTTTTATTTATCCTTATTTAAATTAATTCAATTGCATTTATACCAATACGCACATCGTTATAGTTAAAGGGAATTTCGTTATATTTACCTATACTCCATTTGGTTAGGTATTTAATTAAAGGTAAACAATCTTGATGTGACTTTTTTATCTTAAATCTGTTTAAAAATAAAACTACTCAATAAACTAAAGGCTCAATTGATTTAGTAATCATTATTGTTGTATTTACATCGATCTTTAGCAGCATTTTATTTTTAAAACGATTTTAGATAAAATAGTCACATCAAGATTGTTTACGTTTAGTTAAGTACCTAATCAAATGGAGTATAATTACTTGCAATGAGTACAATGCATTACAAATACCTACTAGTAAGTAAGACATAATAGTGATAAAAGCACTATACAAAACGTACAATAGAAGGGCGATATTTTGTTATAAGTACGTTATTTTTAAAGATTTGGTACAAGCAGTTCAATTTGTAGAGTATTAAGGCTAGCGTCCACTAGGCTCGCCGAGCCGAACCGAAATTAGTACAAAAAATTTAACAGGGCACTAAGTATCTTTAACTGATCATATTTATGTAGTTGAAAAATAAAAACACTAAGTCCCAAAACTGTCTCAAAACTGTCCACAAAAATACGTGATAATTGGTTAATGCAATACTAATACTATGACCGACCCGTGTACTATCATAGTAAAATTAACCATTGATAAATTTATTTATTTATTAATGCTGCGCTCGGTTCATTCTGATCCGGTTTAATCGCATGGGATTCAGTTTCCTAGCTAGGGAAATAATAAGACTAGACAACACTGAGCGCGACACTTAGCTTACATTATATATTTACACAATTAGATTTTCTGCTTGATGTATTATGTTATCTCGTAGTATAGTAATATTATTTTGTTAAAGGGGTGTGTCGAATACCTGAAGGGCTCGGGACACGAGATAGCCTACGGTTACATTGTAGAGTTTAAAACTTACAAACAACAAGTGATAATTACCATCTTGGAGCCTAACCCCTTTAGCTAAGCTTACTACTTTATGTATTTATTTTTAACACTATTTAAATTGTAACAATCTCACTTTTCAATAAATTAAGCTAATAAGTTGTTTATTTTTACGTCAAACTACATACTTTATTGAAGGAAAATTAAGTTTTGTGTGAATCGCAATGACGGCATTGGTATATACGAAGAACTCTTTTATGAAGGTATTGATTGTTTTATTGCTTCTATTTTAAAAAGGTTCTGCCCCATAATCCTACCATTAGTTTACCTGTACAAAACACACAACCCCGTTTACCGATGGGACCAGAAACTACGTATTTAGGCGCCTTCGATCCCTCGATTATAAATTTGAGGTCACCGACGCTGACATTAGGCGTTCTCATAGAAACTCTAGAGCGACGCGAGATCAGAATTTTGATGGCGGGATTAAGGCATCCCGGTGCGACCAACTTGGCTTTAGAGATCTTCCCTGCTGCTTCCTAATTAAGACAGAGCTAATGGAGAGGCATGCTACTACGTAGTTTGGAAACACTCCGGTTCCATTACAGTGGCACACTTGATGTTATCAATGGGTGCTCTGATGTTTGTGTTTCGATAGAATCAAAAAGGAATGAATTACTACGTATTTTTGACTTTAAAGTGTTAATGAGATAATATGACATCTATAGTACTTGTCTTTAAAGGCATAATACCTAGTTAGGACAGTAACTATCTTATTGGTGTATTAGATCGGCGACTAATGTAGTTCCCACGAAATATGACCCTACTTATTCCAGACTTTGTAATCTCACAACATACACATAGGGTTATGCACATTATATTTTATAAAGTAATGTCACACGAGGCTAGGTATTAAATCAAAACACACTCCTAATAAAGTCTTCAGTATTTTACTCTAAGTAAACCAACCAAAAAATTACTACCTATATCTCATTTTTACTGCCTTATTTGAAATCTTTTAATATTAAATTACGCTGTTAAAAAACATTGATAAAGTTCAGTCATTAATATATTATAAGCCTTAAGATAACAGGGATTTAGTTTGCGCGATATGATCGGCGTGTGATAAGCCGATATTAATTAAATTATAAGTTAAAATGATCAAACTAGAACTCGATAACATGATAAAGTGGATATCGGACTCTTGGCTTACTTTGCCAACAGAGTTCATAAGAAACTTTCTGATATCACTTTGTGAGTAAGGCGTTCGCAGCTAGCGTAGTGTGTCTAATTAAATAGCCTTTCAAAGTCCGTAATAAATAAAGGAAGTTGACCTTCTCCTTTTTTATTTTTGTATGTATTAAATCTACAACGTGAGCTATTGCGACTGCATACAACTAAGCTTATGTAGCGAACGCAAATGTAAGCTCAGAAAGTATTCGTCCCCTAGTTGTAGTAAGTCCATTATCCCGTAAATACGGTACATGAGACTAATAAATATATTTCAACGTTAAGTAGTCGTCATTTCTATATCTCTGTTGCTATTTCAGCTCGACCTAAGAAGGTCATGTTTTCCCGTCTTAATTAAAGCAAAGGTTTAGCGTTGCTCCGAGCGCTTGCTAGAATTACCTACTTACGTCGATTGGAGTTCATTAACTTTTATTATTTTTTAATCAGGAACTAGGTGCTGGTAATTGAACTGGTAGTGAACAACCTTGGAGGTTGTTCACTACTTAATTTGAAGTGTTTATTATGTATCTTCCACTATATAAATTGTAATAGAGCTTATAGAGGACGGAATGTTATTTGTAGCAGCACGGAGTCTGGAAATGTGCCCGGTACGGCAATAGGCTCGCCCCTTATTACGTGGGACTAAAGTATATCTGGCGAAAAGTGGGTGTAGAAATACACCTCTGCCTACCCCTTCGGGGATAAAAGGCGTGACGATATGTATGTATGTATTTCAGTTGCCGCGTAACTCTCTCGTGACACATGTACGCTTTTTATTGGACACCGTATAAACATAAGTACTCGCTACCATTAATGGATGAGAGGGGAGTCAAAAGCGATATTTTCCCATCGTGATGTATGGGAATTTTGCTTGTAGCAGTAATGAGAAATTCCGCTGTCACTGCGTACTGTGAGGCAGCGTTTTTGAACGTGTGTCCTGATACAATTTGTGAGCTCGTCATGCGGTGACGTGAGGTCAAACAAGTGACGTAGCGCTTTGTGACGGTTCTATGCATGTATGTAGGTATATTTATACCTTGTCATACGGAATTTATTAAAGTTGGTATATTGAGCCGGTTTGCATGAATATTTAAGCACGCTGTATGTGATATTTTTACCAATCAAATGTGCTTTTGTGGAAATTTGCTTTTCATTCATAAATTCATAATAAATATAAATTAAATATAAAACTAAAGATGCCCTGGTGTTTGAGCTGTTCACTCAGAACATGCACTAACTGTTGTTAGAAATAAAACCGCGAATCATGTTAAACTGATATATTTAACACTGCTAAATGATACAATATAAATGAATGATAGAGTGATCGCGACGCGGATTACGTGAACACTGAGGCGTACATCGCACAGTAAACCTGTAATAGCGTAAATTGCTGACGCAGGCACATTTGCTGTACGATGCAGCTCGTACACCTAGGCATAGTTTAGTTTAGTTATAGTTTTTTCCGAATTCCTTATGATCTGATGGCAAAATTTTATTTGAATATTTGTATATATTTTTAAATAAACTATTGTTCACATTTTTATGCATACATAATGTCTCCTTATAGTAAAGCATGATATAACTTGGCCATTATCATTTAGCGTCTACGCAACAAATGTCTAGAATTATTATATAGCAAGTCTTAAATTTACAAAATGTATGTTTTACACTTTAGGTTATTTCGCGTGTTAACAAGTTTATACAAAGCACGACTTATCTTTATTACATATTTTATAAGTGTACTAGTTATGCATAGAGTCTCGTAAGTATTTTGTTATTCCGTCAAAGCATTACCATGAAAATGTTAGCGCTTCACACAAAATAGAGCCCTTTCGTGGGGAATAACTTGGGCACTACAATGAGTGCTTGATGCGCGAAGCTTTCTTTCCCCAGAAGAAATAAAGTGTCACTTTGACGAAATTTTTCGTACAATAGCAAAAGGTATGGCTGCGGTTTTGGGAAGATTGGGTTAAATGGCTGATAAAACGCGAAACGTGTATACAACATATTCTGTTTAAATAAAGTGTGGTTTTGTTCGAGTTACAGATTTTGTGATGCTTTTATTTATTGTAAAGAGGTCAGTGAAAAGTGGTAGAAACAAAACGTGTAGTCAGATTAACAGGAACAATTGCTCTTTTTAAGTGACTTCAAAAAGGAGGAGGTTCTCTATTTCGACGACTATATATTTTTTTATATGTATGTCCTCCGATTTCTGTGTCATTTTGTATGTTATTATGAGTCGTTTATAATTTTTTACTGAATGTTTATTACAGTTCAGGCATATACATGGCTTACAAGATAGAGGGGAAAACTATGCATTTGATGGTTTTCGATAAATATTTTGTAAACGGATGAGTTTTTAAAGACGTACCACACCTTACCCCATAAAATGTCGTAGCAAAGTAAAAAATTACTTTCTCAGCTAAAATTAGCCATAATTATATATTGTGACTACGCGCACAAAATTGGAGGCAAAAAGTCATAAATAACTATTTTCCTCCAATTATACAATTACCAGAATATATAATTATGTCTAATTTCAGCTCGCTAGTAAAACAATAGTCGGACGGACATGGTGAAACTATAAGTGTTGCTTGTAGGTTAGGACTTTCGTACAAGTGTCCGCAGTGAATGCGCGGGCGGCAAGCGGGAAACAACGTCGATCGTAGGGATCTCAAACTTTTCTGAGCTCACTGCGCGCATTAGCATCATGGCGCCTTCTGATTTAAAATTGTTTGAATGTTGAAAAATATATAAGCGCAGTTCATCACGACCTACACTATAGATGTCAAAACATAAACAATACAAAAACAAAAATGTTATCTCAAGACTTTGAAATGAATTAAAATTAAAATTTCGGATTCGGATGTAGGATCTTTAACAATGAAGGATTAACCATTATGTTCAACATCTTTTTCAAGTAGGAATTTTCTCCCTCCCGTGGGATCTCCACCTGGTCGTGGTGGGGGGCTCAGTAACCGTGGCTTGGACACCCGCGGTGAAGCTTAGAGAGATCCTAGGAGTGGACGCTCCACGTGAGCTTGGAAGGGTCTGCCCAAGGATGCGTCCGAAGATGTGGGTGCGGGGGACAGTTCCGTCTGTCTCTCGTAGTCGGGCGCGGTCGCGGTAGGAGAGGCGTGTCGGTGTTACGTTGCCGCGCGCCTTATCTCCCGCGACCAAATGGGGGCGCACCATTGTTGCGTCGCGGTGGGGCCGCAGACGAAGAGGAGATGCAGTGTTGTGTTGCCATCCTCCCTATCCTCTGCGGCCGCTGGGTGTTTTGGCGGCGGAGCCCAACACCTTCATCCACCGCCAAGAGGGTTTTGTTCGTGGCCTGCCTAACAATCTGGCGGGCCAATACCCGTCGGGGGGTAGCGAGGAATGCTTCGGTGATACTTGACCCTCCGACACACGGGTAGGTACATTAGGAACACGGGTTGGTTTTTACTTAATACAAAAACGTGTTTATAACGTTTTTGTATTAAGTAGTATAGTATCATTTCCTTCTTTATTAAGTCCCACTTTTTTCCTGTCTGTCTGTATGAACACTATAAACTCAAAAATTGCCGAACCCGTTTTTGTACGGTTTTCACCAAAAGTCAGGAATCGTTAAATAAAATTTATCATAACTCTGGAGGCTCAGGTGCAAAAGTCACGTAGGCGGAGCCGCGGGTTAAGTGTATTTCAGTATAAATATACCACTTCTGCTCAGGTCTGAGTGCTTGTCGAACTGTCATCAAATTTAGATGATGTTGAAGTTTTCACCAAGAACCGTTTGTTATGAAAGATATGAATAGTCTGAAACATGCGGAAGGCTGCTCTTTATAAAGTATTATGCGTGCGAAGCCGCGGGCGAAAGCTAGTAATTTATACAAACAAGTACAAGCATAAATAAAATTTAAACGCAGCTCCTGAAGCAATCTGTAGTACAGAGTGCGGCGCGCGAAAATTATGCGTAGGCTGTAATTATTACACAATGGTTGTTGGGTGAACAGGAATCTCAGTGGTTGTAACGCAAAAATTATACAGTTTAATCGTTTCGCAACACGCGAAGGGCGTAAGCAGACATGCGGTCGCGTGAACGTAATCAAAAGGAACTTTGTAATTTTTAATTTTAACAATAGTTCCAATTATTTGCTAATAGCTCAGGCGCAATAATCGCTGAATATAACAATCACGTCGTAGGTATAATTAATGGGTTGTATGCTTTATGCCTTTTCCTTGATTTCAGAGCGGTATAATTTTTAACCGACTTCAAAAAAAGGAGGTTCTCAGTTTGACCTGTATGTATGTATGTATGTATGTTTGTCCGCGATTATCTCGCGTTTGGCTGAACCGATTTTGATACGGTTTTCAGAAAAGTATTTGTTACACTTAGGAGAAGGTTTTAGGCCCTTAACCGACTTCAAAAAAAGAAGGTTCTGAGTTTGACCTGTATATAATTATGTAAGTTTGCCCACGATTAACTCGAGTTTGGCTGAACCGATTTTTATGCGGTTTTCAGAATAAAAAGTATTTGTTACACTTAGGAGAAAGTTTTAGTATTTTAACCGACTTCAAAAAAAGAAGGTTCTCAGTTTGACCCGTATACATAGGTATATTGGTTTAAGAACTAATATATGTATACGCACTATATATAACACACACACATAATACATAGAAACATACTAAGGTATGTTTCTATGTATTATGTGTGTGTGTTTGTACGTGAGTTCGTGTTTGCGCGCGCGCGCGTGGGTGTGTATTTGTATGTGTATGTGTGGGTGTGTACGAGTGTGTGTGTGTGTGCGTGTGTGTGTGTTTGTGTGTGTGTGTGTGTGTGTGTGTATGTGTGTGTGTGTGTGTGTGTGTGTGTGTGTGTGTGTGTGTGTGTGTGTGTGTATGTGTGTACGTGTCTCTGTGATTAACAAAAAACAAAGAATGTCGCTGAAAGAATCTAATGCGAGAGCATATTTCTCATTCTTGTCATTTCGGATGAGGCTGGCTCTGTTGTCGTGGGATGGCTGAGTAATTTGTTTGAGTCAATATCACTTAAAGCCATGTCTTTTAGGGATTTGACTCGTCTCAAGGCAACATAGCATTGGCCTATAGCAAAGATTTTAGGCCCTAGGTCCGCGGAACTAAGTGTACATCCTTGCAACTTGTCTCACAGCCCAACTCAATATGACTGACAACAATCGATTTTAAACTTTCGCGATTTGTATACATCATGCAATATTATTTAGCGGGTCTTAGTCGCGATAATTTATTTATTTCAAGGCATAAATACCTCTGTTATTCTCCGACGTTTCTACCGGCTTGCAACGGTTGTGTTCGCGGAGGTATTTATGCCTTGAAATAAATAAATTATCGCGACTAAGACCCGCTAAATAATATTGTATGATGACTGACAACATCCGCCTCTCGATATCACCATAACCGCGATCGCCTTGATAGGTCACTGGCACTGGAGCTATGGAAATGTATCCATCATCATCTTTAAGACGCAATGCTATAGACGGATCATCAAATAATATCAAAATGGCATCAGGCAGTTCACCTGACTCAAGTTGATCTCTTCTTAGTGCCGGCCATTTAAATCCTTTAGGAACACCCATTGCCCCGTTCGCTAAGCCATCCGTTATTGGCATATTTCTCCGGAGCATAATACAAGAGCTCACAGCCAATTCAGTAGTATGTACAAGTCCACCGCATGTGTTTGGATCGTACTTCCGTATGTGGCTGATTCCCTAGACTCATCTCTCTCTTCCAGCTTGAAACCTAAGCCCATAGGCACACAGAATAAAAGTAGGTACCTATGTCAAAGTCATGATAACAAAGTGATACTAGCAGAAATCTTATCACTAAAATAATTGAATCTAACTATAAACAAACTATTAATTAGCCCAAAACTTAAATTAAATGGAGTACCTATCACTAAAAAGTATGAAATAAAAATAATAAGAAAAAAAATTAAACGAAAATGAATACTCAAAAATCACACCAAAAATGTTTACTAGGTATTTAGTTTCTTTTTAAAAAAAAGAGAAACGCCTTCAAAAAATCGACCCACTGAAAAGTACGAAATAATTTTTACATGCGCTAATACATAGTATAAAACTTATACAAAATACCTATTCGAATGTACTAAAACAAAAGTTCCTCAAAATGTAAAGAATATACAGGTACCTTTGTATACTGGTATGGTGATTACTCGACTGAAAGGTCGCATGCATTGCCATTAATTTTACGGGTTATTTTTCACGAATATTGTTAGTTATTTGAGTCTATTATCGGGCGTATATTAATTAAACTATCTTATTTCAGAAATCAGTTTTAGAATAGCCGGTATTCTTTTGAAGGAACTTAGCAATCTCGGTCACTGACAACTAGACCATAGGTTTAGTTGTTGGTAAACCTAACAGCTTATTTGTAGGTGCTGGGTTACTTGCCCAACCAGGATAAATTGCGGCAAAATTGAGCCATGCCTACATAATGTCCTTACAATTATTATTATCTCAAGATAACTACATATTATTATGTGATATTATAAAAACTTCACTATTACGTTATGAATTATATTTAATACTTTGTAGGTACATAACAAAGTCTGATGAGAATATTTTTTAGTTTAATATTGTTTAGTTTTTGGTACTTGGACTTAAGTTTTACTATCAAATCAATCAAACACCATAAAATAAGTGTAAATTAATCCAATAGAATAGCGAACATTGTTAAATCAAAAACAGAAGTAGAGTGTTCAGTGCATTTTCTAAAAGCCAGCCCAATCCTTTGATTGTATACTCGTTGATAAAAACACGAAAAAATACAGTTTTGAAAAAAGAAAGGTGTTTTTAGGAGTAAGTCGGCACGTGCCATTTAGCAGAATCAATCATTCGGCCGAGTCTCGCAAAACTGGAGGGTTAAATGTGGCGGAACAATTCGATTTACATTGTGAGTTTTTGAGAGCTTCCCTACCAACTTCACACGACCGGAACAGATATCCTGAGTGAATTGTACCGTGATAATTCCTATTTATAGTTCAAGTTTAGCGGATAATTTATAGGTACGTAAATATACCTTTGTTACGGTAAAATAGGAATAGTTTTCCTAACAAATGCACGCTAATCTAAAATACGCAAAGAAAAGGTACAGAAGTGCAATAAACTCTTAAAAACAACTTAAAAATACTGGTATACGTTCATTTTTTAACTACGTTAAGCAAATTAAAGAAAAGCTGGCACAAATATTGAATGCGCACATATAACTCATCATTTTCTTTTTCAATTTAATTGACAGCAATTCATATTTAAATATATTAACCGACAAAAGCAGGCTGTCATATTTGTACCCATAAAAAATGTTGGTACAATGCATTTGGCTTGACTCCAAAAGAGCAGTTTCAATCAACTTTAAACTCATGTCAGTAGCAAAAAACACCCCGTATCATATCCGAGGCTAAATACTTACGCCATCTTCAAGAAACCTTTAAAATATATTTTCTTCAATCAATGGACATAAGGAACAAACAGCCTCGAAATAATAATTTGTGCATCACTCTACTCCCTTAAGTGCGAATTAAACCCACAACACCCAGCGCAACGCTAAACGGCAAGGCGACAAGCTAAAATTACTACGCTTTCCGTGTATTCAATATTCAATTCAATTTATTATTGCTGTCCAAATGTTTTACGTGTTGTTAAATCTTATACTTATATATAAAGCTGAAGAGGTTGTTTGTTTGGTTAAACGCGTTAATCTCAGGAACTACTGGTCCGATTTGAAAATTCTTTTAGTGCTAGATAGCCCATTTATTGAGAAAGGCTATAGGCTATATTTGAAAATCAGTACTGAGATGGACCCACAGCATTCTTCGCAGTGTATGCTAAATGTTAACCTAATTTGTAGCACGCGCCGTATAATACCCATAGGTTGTAACTTGTGTGAATTATAATTTTGGTGTATGAGATACTCATAATTAGCATTACTATTATCAATATTGTAATTGTATACGTGGCAGAGCACATGTTTACTTACACGCCGGTTTGATAGTACACGTCACCGGAAGTGACGTTTATGACGTCTGTCTGTCAACGGCGTCAACCCGTTGCTTTGTTTGGGTCACAGTCTTTTAGATTGCGTGATAGTGTAAAGTGCCTCTTTAGCGTAAGGTTTTAATTTTATTGTTGTTCTTTATTTTTGTTTTTGTATGTTGTTATTGTGCGACGTGTATACAAATAAACTTATTTTCTTTCTCTTTCTTTCTATATAACATCACGCTATGAGCAACGGGAGCAGAGCAGTAGCTTTAAATAACGCGGGTGTAAGCGCGGGCATCCTCTAGTAATTATATACATGTAGATATAAAAATAGAGAAAATCTCTCCGATTTCCACTATGAAATTAAAAGAAATTTCGCTGGTAAACTTGAGCTAAAATTATCTTGGGACTCACCCGAAATGGATATTTGTAGCATCGTTTAAATCATAGTTATCGTATTTCTCCATTAGCAAGTGCAACGGATTAAACACATATTGCTCGAATGTTAGAATGAGCTCTCAGTTGAATAGGATTGTTTCCAACTAGTCAAATCAAGCACTTTTAATGAAATGTCAAAAACGACCTTTGCTAAGGGTTTTGTATGAAATAGAATACTTATTATCAATAAATTGACGATAAAAAATGTTAAATTAAGTTTTAACATTAATTGATGAATCAAACTTCTATTATTTTGACATGTTTCACTAGATAAAAATACTTGTATAATTGATTTGACATGCAGGAAACTTCCCTATTATGGTTTGAATTTTACAGTAGATAATGCCACCAGCTGATCATCAGCTGGTGCAATTTAAGTGAGGTGTGTATGCGGGTATAAACGTCTATGCTCTAAAATTTCAACTATTTTGTTTATTGTTTTTGTTCATTACGTTCTACTGTATGCATTGCATTTTTTTTAAATTAATATGCATTTTATTATCTATAGGCACTAAAATGGCCTCAGATCGAGACCATAAGTTGGTGGTGAAACTGGACCTCAATATTAAACATCATGAAAATATACTTTGAAGGAATATTGAAATATTTTACTTGAGTACTATACGTATTGTTGGGAATATATTTAAATAGATATATAGTACCTACGATGGGATTTCCAATATTGGATATATTTTTTATTGATACTATAAAACATACGCATATTGCGCATATTGAAATTGAAACTATTTACTCGTTTCGCAAAATACTGACGAACTGCTTGATTATTTGGTATATTATGAAATACGTCTTGTTTGTGATATTTATTATATTAAGTTATATTAAGCAAAGTTAACATGGGCTGTATTCAAACTACAATCACCGAAAAAATTACAGGTTTATTAATTTGATATATAACTCTACTAATACTTCAATAACTTTTCTGTATTAATTTTCACAGAAACAGTGCGGCGAAGGTTATTGTATTGATATTTTGGGCAATAAAATTGGGTAGGTACCCTATATAAGTTGGTATATAAATATGGTTGGTATATAAGTTGGTATATATATAAGTTGGTATATATCCATGGAATTTTTATTTTTATAATGACTTAATGTGGTTACAACATTAGCTTTTATTATAATGAACTTAGTTGTGTCTAGTATCGTTACAAAATAAAGCTAATTATTTTCAGTGTTTACACACTCTATTACAAATGCTTTGCCACATTAAAGCATATTCAAATTAGTGAAAATTGCTTTAATTCAACGATTCCAAAAAAAAAGAGCAACACCTGATTACCTACAACAGTGGCCACCATATATGACACAGGTTGATTATTTTCTGCTAAGGCGTAAACGTATTAACTGGGTCAAAGACTGTAAGGTGGTATTGGGAGAAGGCTTAGTCTCAAAGCACAGACTCCTGGTGGTCGAATAAAAAATTCGGCTGAGCTTGAAAAAAACCAAGGAGCCAACCAACCCCCAAAAGTAAAGTGGCATATGTTAGAGAAGAATGAATGTGCAGTAGAGTTCAGAGGTAGAGTGGTAGATAAAATGATTGAGATGGGCGATATGTAGGTTTGCAGCGTGAATGAGTGTTGGGAGGAGATGAGTAAATGTATGAAGTGCGTGGCAAAGGATGTCTTAGGAGAGTCGAAAGGAAAACGTATGAAATATAAGGATACGTGGTCGACAAAGGAAGTACAGAGTGTGCTCAAGGAAAAGAAAGCAAGGTTTAAAGAATGGCAGCTGATGAAAGAAGGTAATGACTCGTTGAAAGAGAGTAAGAAAAAGAAGTATGATGAATGTAAGAAAAGAACTAAAAAGCCTTAGCAGCTTTTTTAGCTCTTTTCCCTTAACGACTTATACGGTTTATTTCAGAAACCCGAGGTCGAAAATATTTATACCGACTGGCTAAGGCTCGAGAGAGAAAGGCGAGGGATGTATCCATATGGTATACATCCCTCGCTTAAGTGTATGAAAGACAAAACAGGAGTGGTTCATACGGATGATGATAGGATTTAAGAAAGATGGAGGACATATTTTGAACAGTTGATGAATAAAGAGAATGATTGGAGCGAAAAGGTGGATCGTCTTCTCAATAATTGCATTAGATTCGTTTTCAATCTTCGCAAATTTGATCATATTTCTGAGTACCGATCAAAGTTACGATGGCTACCCATTCGTCAATGGCGTAGCTTGCGTACTTTGTGTACCCTTCATTCATTACTGCACTCTCCTTGTGCGCCCGTCTATTTAAGTTCCCACTTTCAATTTCTCTGTAATACTCATGAGAAAAATCTTCGTTCCTCTAATAATCTTCTGCTTCTTTGTCCTTCTCATAGTTCTATACATTCATCCTTTAATATACAATCTATCCTTCTCTGGAAAGCTCTCCCTCTTGAGGTCAGGATGTCCACTAACCGTTTTAAGTTCAAAACCAGAGTTCGGCAGTATTATTTAGACGCACTAACTGAATCGACATAGGTTTTTATCCTTTATTTATTTTATATATTAATGTATATATGTACTGGTATTATAAAATGTATGTATATTTATGTAGTTTATAATAAATATATATTTGTGTATTTTATAATGAATATAATATATATTAATATATATATATATATATATATATATATTTGCATCACGCAAAGGTTGGCTGGTAGATAATGCCTACGGCATTAAGCCCGCCTTGTACTATTTTTGTGCATAAAGTTATAAAATAAAATAAAAAGGTTGAGAACAAGGCAAAGAATATTGGAATAGTGAATGTAATAAGTAAGGATGAGGTAAAACGAGCTGTGGGTGGAATAAAGAATGGGAAAGCATAAGGACCAGATGGAATACCAGTAGAAGCATGGAAGGCGTTAGGGGAGGATGGTTGGGTATGGCTGACTTTATTCTTCAATAAGTTGTTGCATGAAAAGACAATACCCAAGGAATGGTGCAGCAGTTACCTAGTGCCCAATTTAAAAAATAAGGGCGATGTCCAAGAATGCAACAATTATCGGGGAATAAAGTTTATGCCTCATAGTATGACAATATGGAAGAGAGTAATTGAGCGACGTTTGCGAACAGAGAGTGAGATCTCACTCACGTTATATGCCTGGTCGAGGTGCGGTGGATGCCATTTTTGCATTTCGTCAAATTTGTGAAAATATAGGGAGGCGCATAATAATTTGCATATCGTATGCGTTGACTTCGAAAAGGCATATAACCGGGTACCGCATGAAGTCTTGTGGTGGGCTCTCAAGAAGAAAGAAATGTCTGAAAAGTACTTGAAGTTGATCCAAGCGATATATGCTGAATGCCACACGCAAGTCCAGTCTGCAGCTGGAATCACAGCCAGTTTCGATGTGGCTGTAGGCTTGCACCAAGGGTCGGCTCTTAGTCCTTACCTCTTTTTGTTGATTATGGATGCCATATCATCGGACATACAGGAAGAGGTGGTGCATGTGCATGCCAGTGCAATACCTGGTGCATGCTATTAGCCGACGACATCGTCCTGGTAGCAGAAAGTGGACAGGAGGTGCAGAGCAAGCTGGAGAAGTGGCGGCAGAGACTGCAGTACGTAGGCTAGGTATAAGCAGAACCAAACCTGAATACATATTCCGTGACTTTGGCGGCCTCTCTAGTCCAATACCGGTTACATTCAGCGGTATACCCCTACCAGTATGTTCCGATTTTCGGTACCTCGGTTCACTCCTGCAACACGACGGCAAAATTGATCGGGATGTTCGGCATAGCCGCTCAAGGTAACCGCTCTAATTTGACATTTTCCGCTAAAGCATCACGCGGTCGTTATACCACCCGCGAAGCAAGGCCACTTGCCGTGCTACCTTAAACCTAACCTTACGACTCGGCTCTCGGGTGTTGATATTTCAAATGATGTTTTTATGAAAGTAGATTAAACAAGCTTTGTAGTAATGTTTAAATGGTGACTGATTGACGGAATGTTTAGTTCAAACCCTCTTTTAAAATTTCGGTTAGTCTTAAGCGAGGCATGACAATGCTCGAATAAAATGAAATAACATGAGCGCCAGTAAATTGAAATGTAAAGTATTTCAGACGAGGATAAAATCTGTAATTTTCCGTTAAATAAATAAAAATAAGGAATTCAAGCGAATTTCCAAGAAAGATACACATCCCTGGCTCAATATTTGATCTATTTTATGATTATCACCCGCACTGATATTGATTTCACTGTGAAACCACCCACATGCATTCCAATACTACAATGTTTAAATGATGTTCGGTTATTTTAGTTTATACCTACAAGGTAAGGTCCAAAAGTTTCCGGTTTGAACTTCAAAATGAAGGATAAATCTCAAACAACTTTTATTATTTTACAATATAGTCTCCTTTTATTTAAATACACTTTTCGTATCACCTTATTAACATTTCAATATCTTTAAAAAAATTGCCTGAAGTTTTGTCCTCGAAATGTTCCAAAACTCCTGACTTCACTTCTTCATCCGTGCTATTTTTTTTCCTTGTAAATCAGATTTAAATTTTGAAAATAAATAATAGTTACTAGGGGCCAAGTCAGGACTATAGAGTGGATAGACAAGCTCAATGAAACTGCATTCTTTGTGGCAGCCTTGTAGAACACAGCACTTCACACGTTCTTGCTTCTGAACAGCGGAAAGAAGCTTTGGGACCCACCTTGCACTGATCTTATTCATACTCAAATGTTCATGTAGGATTCTAAACATAGTTGTTTTCAAAAGTCCTGACGTAGCTGCTATTTTTTTTTGCCTTTAGCCGCTTATCCTTCGATAATTTCTGTTCGAAAAAAAATAATGTTTTCATCCGTAGTGGCCACAGAAAGAGGTTGTGGGCGGGGTTCATCTTCAATCGATTGTCTTTCTAAACGAAATTGTTTCGACTATTATTTTACTGTGGAATACGATGGCTGGAGGGATTGGCTATATACAGCATCTAAACGTTGTTTGATTTCGGCTGGCGTCTTCCACTCTTTTGTCAAAAGTTTGATCAAGGCTCGGCTCCCAAAAAAAAAAATTCTCCAAAAATTATCCATTTCGAATTATCTGTCGACTCTCTGAATAAAAAAGATTACCTATAACTTTGTACATAAATTAACTAGACCAATACTTTTAATTGTGGATAAGACACTAAAGTCTGGTAATTCAATTATATGCTACTTTGGTATATTTGATTTATTCAAGTTGGGTAGGCCGGAAACTTTTGGACCTTACTACGTTTATCTTGATTATAGTATCCGTCCGTTGTTAGATTTTTGTTTGCTTGATTACAACTGCGTATTTATAGCTATATTGCCTCAGACATGGTTCAACATCACCGTGACTTTCATCGCGCTGTCAACATGAGGTAGGGGATGCTGTTCCGATCCTGATAAGTGTGCGTTGGAAAAGGGAATTTCGAAAAAAGAAAGTACGGCAACTTTGGAATTGATCTCACCGTTTCAAAAATCAAAAGAGTTTAGACGTTATTTGCTCCTGAAACCACAAAATTTACTTGTTTGACAGAAAAAAGTTAAACCAAATTTATATAGGGAGACCTACATAATTTTGGCACCTGCCGCCAAAGCAATTATATAGCATATTTAAAAAAATATTTAAAATTATTAGTTCTGTAACCCTCCTCTAGTCATGCATATTGCATAATGAAATTGCCAAAACTTCGATCCACCAAGATTAACATAACTTAAATCTATAAAGATAAAGTTTGACCTCATTAGTAGATATGTTTTATTTACCGTGCAAATAAAAGCATTTATCGTTCGAAGCGGCTAACGTTTTAATTTTTTTTACGCAAAACGCTGATTTTTCACTTAAAATAAAACGAAAAAGACCTCGTTTATACATTTCTTTTGCTGGCGCAAAGGTACGAGAATTACCCTCTCTTTGTAATGCTAATTTAAAAACCAAGGAATTAATTTTTTATTCAAAAGTTTTTCTGCTCTAAAGCCAGCAGTCAGAGCATCCCACTCGTTTGTGATGAGTTTTGAAGTTAAAAAATAAAATTCATATAAAATGCTTTGTAGATGGTTGTTTTAAAAGCGAATTAACATCAACTCGGCTGGTATCTATTACATAGAATGACGTTACGTCGACATAACGGATTTATGAGTATACGTATCGCTTACCAGTTTTTGCCTCCGTAAGCACGGCAATAAATAGTAAGGATTGTTTAATACTTTTCAAGTAGGCTATTTCAATGTTTTTGTTCACGTTAGGCTCGACTTAAGTTTCACGTTGATGTTTATGAAGATGATAATTTTCGTGATCCATTATTTTAAAATGTTGCTCATTATTTTAATTTGAAAATGTTATACAAAAGTTTCCATCGCATTTCTGTGGATTTATTATAAACTGTGGATTAATAAAAACTGGTTCTTGGAAAGATGCTACAGTGTTCCACTAATATTTCTTCTTACACATAATAACTAAACTAATGAAGAGAGGTTCTGATGATACATGATTTAAAGGATTATAATAACCTAATAATAACATTCTACCATTAATAGTTTGGGTCTGGACGATGGTGTTGTGTGTACATATTATGTGGTAGAAAATCAAAAAGGTGTATAGTGAAGATGAGCCCTATCATCTTCACTAGACGCTTTTTATAATCTTGCCAAAAGCTAAATCCAATTTTTTCTTACCACAATGTGATAAAATCTATCGTACCTTTAATAATGATTATCGTCTTCATACTCTTCAGGAATATAAGCTTTAATTAAAATACATAATATTGTACACAACATTAAAAGAAATCAGCCGTGAAATAAACAGTTTACATTTAAAAAGTTGAAAGGCACCGAGTAAATATTAAAAGTACACGAACCTCAAACAAGCAGGCAATGTAATATTAAACAGGTTAAATGGAAAATGAAATAAATAATTATGCGTTTGTATTTTCCGTGCGACGATTGTCAGGTCTAATTTAGGTTAATAATTATGTACGCGGTAACACACGGCTAATATCAACAGCAAACTTAGAGCCTTGTTTCGAAATAGGATTATAAACTACTAGATTACGCCTTCGGCTCCGCTTGATTATTCTAATATTTTAACAAAATCCGTTGAGTACTTTCAACGTGAAAGAAGGACCAAACAAAACCACAATTTCGCATTTTTTTTTTTTTTATACTTACACTGAACTGTGTACAGGTTGACTTAATGCCTTGGGCATTATCCGCCAGTCTACCTTTGTGCGGTGCTGAGAAACGTAGTAGGTGTATTAAATACTTACTATACTTATTATAATAATATAGGTATAATAATATAATATAATTCTTAAATAAATATACAGGCATACACTATACATACATATACACCGCTATTTTTTAATTAGTACAAAAACTTTAAGGACAGATTAGCGAAGATATTATTATCATATATGTGACGTAAGAATTTCATAATATCAATAAAGAGCAAAGTTATTATCATTTGTTTATTGTAGAAAATCTCACTTAAATCATAGTCATATTTTACAATCCATTCACTAATTCATTGATAATATTCCATCCTGCTCATTCGCATTCTCTCTGTCGCACTTATGATGTAGGTAGCAATAGAAAATAAAATGAAGAAAAATAATAAATGTAGGTAGTTATTTTTTAATTTTGTTAGTTCTACCCTCTCCTTCATACTTCATTCGGGCGTAGGACCGGTAAAATTTATCGTTTAACAAGTAATTAAATACGGAGGTATGTAATTAGAAAGCAAACAAATATCAAAATAAAAGATGGTGTTCTGGACAAAAAGAAAAGAGTAATTTTGGCGCATATATGAAGTTAGAATCATCTGCTATTTACAAATTATTTTATCGTCATCATGTCAGCCTAGAGACGTCCACTGTTGGACATAGGCCTTCCTCAAGCTGTGTGGAGAACACAGACCGATTTTGAGGCGCCTGCATCAAATTATTATTTACTTAAGTACATATTATTTACTAAACTTACAAGTATTTCCATTGTCCTTCGAAATGTCCACCACCGTTGTCAAAAGCATCCAATATGCACTGTTTTAATTGTTTGACACTGACCCGGTCACTTTTGTACACTCACAATACGATGTCCATGGGTACACAGGTGACTCGCGATTTTTCCACTCAAAAAGTACGCACGAAGCATAGCTACATACTCCCGTGATATGAACTGATATGATAGGCCATCGCGTCGGGCAAACGTAGACAAACAATTAAGTTTTGCAACGAAATTAGATCCGCTGACTTTCGCTAGTAATTTAGTACTGTTTGTCGCATCGTCGGGGCGTGGCGCAGGCGCAGAGAGGCGGGGGGCGGGGGGTAATTTATCAATGGTATGATAGTACACGGGTCGATTATAGTATTAGTATTGCATTTACCAATTATCACGTATTTTTGTGGACAGTTTTGAGACAGTTTTGGGACTTAGTGTTTTTATTTTTCAACTACATAATTATGATCAGTTAAAGATACTTAGTGCCCTGTTAATTTTTTTGTACTAATTAAAAAATAGCGGTGTATACTTACATAAATATATAAACATATAATTATACTACCTAAATATACTATATATGCAATAAATAATATAAACATATAAGAACTAAAGGAAGAATACGTAAAGCCATACACAAATACAATACAATATATACAATAGCAAAGTAGTAATGTGAATAGAAATGAAGATACAGATCCTATGACACATCCGCTGGTCTTGCCAACAAAAGCTCCTTTACCTTCGCCTTAAATTTGTACTTCGTTTTGCACGTCCTGATTTCTAGAGGGAGGGCATTCCCGAGGAGAATGTACTGAACGAGAAACGAAGAGTGAATAAGAGATGTGTTATGAGAAGGGACAGTAAAGAAGATTATTAGACGATCGCAAATTGCAGTCATGGTTGAAACACAGATATTGAAAATGACAAGTTAAATAATTTGGGGATGAAGGAGACATAAGAAAAGAGGGTAGTGAGAGCACGTAAACTGCGAAGATGACGGATAGGAAGCCATTTCAATTGGGAACGGTAAGCAGACACAATATGGTCATACTTGCGAAGATTGAAAACAAATCGAATGCAGTTATTGAGAAGACGGTCGGGTTTGTGAGAAGTGAGAAGATCTGCATTCAGGTCATAGAAGCGTACATCACCATAGTCGATTAACGGGAAAATCAAGGTCTGCACAAGCATTGTCTTGGTCTTGGATGGGAGCCAGTTCTTGAGGCGGTAAGGAATACGTAGGGTGCCGGTGACCTTTTGACTCACCTGGGTCACTTGAGTTTGCCAATTAAGTGTGGCATCCATATGCAGCCCTAGATTTTTAACAACAGGATACCAATCAATGCCCGTGCCGTTGTATGTTATGGTTGGAACACAGGTTGCGTCTAATTTTCTTAATGAGCCTTGGCTGCCCAAGACAATGACTTTTATTTGGGTTTACAGTCAGCCCAAACCTTTGAGTCCAATTTTGTATCTCAGCCAGGTCCCTGTTAAACATGTCAATTGCCAAAGACAGCGACTCCACATTTACGTGGGTATAATATATCTGCAAGTCGTCGGCATACAAATGGTGAGAACACTGAAGATTTTTAGTTATGAGATTTATAAAAATGGAAAATAACAAGGGAGAGAGAATACCGCCTTGAGGGACACCAGCTTAAATGTCAGCCCATCTTGAGTATGACTCGCCAAGGTGTACCGACTGCTGTCGCCCTCGAAGATATGTTGAGAACCAATCTAGAGCCCTGGGTGAGACCTTAACATAGGAGAGGACTGATAAAAGGAGGTCGTGACTGACGGTATTGAAGGCATTGGAGAAATCAATTAGAACCAAAACCGTAACTTTAGCGTTTTCAATGCCGTCTCGAATATCGCCAGTAACTTTGAGGAGAGTGGAAGTAGTGCTACGGCCAGGTCTGAATCCAGATTGATATGGACTTAACAGGTTATGACGGTGTATAAACCGACTCAATTGTTTATGGACACAGGCTTCTAGCACTTTTGAAAGGAAAGAAGGAATGGATATAGGTCGAAAATGGTTGGCAAGAGAAGGATTGGAGATCTTGGCAAGAATAACGTGAGCATTGCCCCACAAGGACGGAAAGGGACCAGACTCAAGGGAAAAGTTAATGATGTGGGAGATCTCCGACAGGAGTTGGTCCAAGATGGTAATGACCATACGGCGGCTGATGAAAATTGGAAAGATTCAATGTCAAGTTGGGGTAAGTTATTTAAGTAGGTAACTGCCAGACACTTGGTCTGGTGATCCAATGGAGTGGAAGAGGTGAAATATTGGTTAATATCATCCAAACCGAGTGTCAGACGGCAGTCACACCGTTGCTGCTTGCCTATACCAAGAGTTCCAAGGAACTTCCAAATATTGGCAGGCGATGTAGAGGTAATATTTTTAAGAATGTGTCGGCGTTTGGCATTTCGCACCATTTGATTACACCAATTCCTTGCAGATTTGAATAGCACCCAGTTTTACTCGCACCGGTCCCGTTTATATCTCCTAAACGCCCGATCCCTACGGCGCATTTAATGATATAAGTATGGATGTATTTAATTACTTGTTTATGCTGCCAGTTAAAACGAAGTACAGATATAACCACCACCCTCTTTTTCCTACAGGTGTCGTAAGAAGAGACTAAGGGATTACCCTGGGGAGCCTAGTGGCACCTCTCTATGTTGTTTTTGTGCGAAGGGTTATAACTGGAGCGCATAATATTTTTGCCCGTGAGGAATTTTTGCTTCTTCATCTTTAGTGCAAATGTTGAACATGTGTTGTTTTTAAAAGCTAAGTTTGGAGTGACGCTCGCTAAATCTTTTGGATTATACAAACAAGTCTTCTGCTTTTAACTGACTGGCAGACAACGCACACGTAAAAATTATTTTGCGCAAAAAGTTGAACTTTGGCATTTATATAAGGGATTTCCCGAAAATTCGTTAAATTAAAACAACATGCGCGGGCGCAGCTGCGGGCATCGACTAGATGTAGATAATTATTTAGTCTAGACAAATAAATATTCAGAGGTAATGAACTATGACTCATAGTTGATGAGGTACTATCGATGCCTAATATTAATACGCTTGATGGGAATGAACTGTGGACCTGATTTCAATAAAGGTACTATTCAGATAATTGATAAATATACTTATACTACTTAACTCAATGTAATTGTGTAAATGAATGAATTTATAGTAAAGATTACGCCATCATAAGGAATTTAAAGTATACACCGTCACCACACCGGTGAAAAACTGAGGCATTTATACCTTAAATTAGTTAAATATCACAAGTAAGATCTGTTTATTAGAATTGCACGATTATTACCATTGCTAATGAAATACTTTTTATGTTTAGTTCAGCAGTACAGTTTACCTAGTGCTTTCATAGGTTTATGAAAATCAACGACATTTACACAATATAATACCACGATACAAGCTCTTAGTTCCAACGGCCATCAACCTCTTGCCCTTTTGAAATAAGTCTAACTATGATATAAATAGTCAAAGCCTATCGTGGTCCTGCCTACGCAAGGATATAAGTATAGAGCAAACTCATGTCCAACTAACTCATGCTCAGTGTCTAATGTACCCTACTATTAGCTTATAATATTAGTCCCAAGATAGGGTCGGTTATTATTATTATACATACATACATACATAGACTCACGCCTGTTTCCCGGAGGGGTAGGCAGAGACTACGGAACGCCATTTGCAACGATCCTGACATACCTCACTTGCTTCACTCACTCCCATCAAGTTTCTCATGCATGCTCTTCTGTTAAGGGTACTTCTGACTTGTCCTTTTTTCAGGATGTCTCCAATCTGGTCAGAGAACGTTCTCCTAGGTCTTCCCCTTTGTCCTGTCCCATTCACACTAGCCTGATATATCTTCTTTGTCAGTCTATCGTCATCCATCCTCTCCATGTGCCCAAACCATCTTAACATGCCTTTCTCAAAGCTTGTCACTACATCTTCTTTTACCCCACACCACTCTCGTATCACACAATTCTTTACTCTGTCGGTCAAAGACACACCACACATACTTCTCAGTGTCTCATTATACAGCATTTATTCTACTTTCAAATCTCTTCTGCCATACCCAACTTTCACTACCATACATAGGGGTAGGCACTAGCACACCTCTATGTACAGCCAAACGTGCCTTTTTGGACACGTTTTGACTGTTCATAAACGCCTTCAGAGCTTCATTCACACAATTACCTGCATTAACTCTCCTTTCAATATCTGCATACTTACATCATTATTATAGACGTAATTATATTTAGTTTTCTTCGATTTAATTGACCGCACAATCCGGCCAGTTGAGTGACTCTCCTTATTATATAATTTGTAACTGAACCGATTTCGATAAAACATATCTAATAATAATGCCCTTTCGTTAAGTACCCTAGCTACTTGGCTATATTTGACAATTCTTGATTCTTCGTCCCCACTTTGCCTAACTAGTAAGTAAACAGCAGAACCGATTTTGATAAAACATATTCAAGAATCATCGCGCAAAAACATATTTTCTTGCAAATAAACGTATTAAATTCAATTCACCTGTTTATAAGACACACAGCGGTTAAACAAAACTAATAATACCTATTTTTGGCAGAGTTTAAAAATAATATAATTGGGTTTTTCAATGTGATCTAATATGCTTATTGGGCAAAATATTGGGGTCTAATTAATTTTGTGTAACAACAGTTTAAAATGCAGTATCAATAACTTTACCTAATTTTTTTTTAATTGTATAAACATTGTTTAGACTGAGCAATTTTGGTTTACATGCAATATAAGTCAATATAGCAAATTTATTAACATTAAACCAAAACTATGGAGTGAATATAATTACAGCTGTCTATAATTTAGCTCTTTCAAATATTTGTTTTATATATTTAGTATAGCTGCCTCCGTGGTCCAGTAGATAGCGTATTCAACTGCTGATCGGAGGTCCCGGGTTCGATTCCCGGGTCGAGCAAAAGTGTTATCGGGTTTTCCAATTTCTCAGTAGCAGCACGGAGTTTGGTGATGTGCCCAGTAACGGCAAAAGGCTCGCCGCCTATTACGTGGGACCTAAAAATTCATGGCGAAATGTGAGTATAATATTATACCTCTGCATACCCCTTCGGGCATACAGGCGTGTGTCTATAAAAAAAAATTATTTAGTATAGCGTAGTATATTCAGAACTGCTACTATCTAAATAAATTACGCATAATTAAATTTGATAAAACAAATACTTGAGAATTTCGAAAGATACCTCCAGGCTCGATTACACCAACTAATTAGAAAAAGTCTCTATTGTTTATTTAACAGTAAACAAAGAATTAATACTTATGTATAAGAAATATTTTCTCGTGATAAAGTTAAACTATGAACGCGCAATATAAAATGAAAAATATAACGAAACTTAAAGGTGAAAATAAAAAGCATTTTCCAGCACAGTAATTCGTTAAAAATTAACGTTTTATATTTTACTGACCACAGAGGTTTTTGTAAAGAGTTTCAAATTTTAATTTGGCGTGTTGTTTTTGTCCAGTTTGAGTCGGTATGTTCCAAAGAGTATTGTTCTATAAAAACCGTTTATTATTTTGAGCTGTGCACACATGAATATAAAAGGATGAAGATCTATGTATGTACATAGAAGAATCATATAAAGCCAATTTGATCTCGAATAGTACCTTTTTTCCCTCCGTAGGAAAAAAGACATATTTACAGTAGTAGAAGATAAAAGTAATCAGAGTAAGTAAAATGCGTACTTACGTTGCCATATGCCTAGAGCTCATGTTTACACATTACAATGTATAGCCCCGAAGATACTACCCGATTCCCAGAAGTTATGCATTTCAAACACGAAGTGATCATGTTAATAAGACGCCCCCAAAAACACACCGAGTTTGGACTTACTTTAGCAACTATGTAAGTTAAGTCAGAGGGTCTTTCTTACGAGTAAGGTGAATTACAAATAGATACTGATCTCATTGAGGGCCGGGTTTTTCATTGCGAAGAGCCAATATTCGATACTTTTTCCCCGAGTGGCACACTTTTACATTTGAATTCTGTTCCTCATTGACGATTCAACCCTTGCGCGGTCGAACAAACTGGATTAGCCCGGGACATGTTCACTCACAAGGGAAATAAATAGATTTTTTTTATTTTGTTCTGTTTCCAACTCGCGTCCGCAATAACGGACCACAATGAAAAATGATGATACACGGGAGATTGTACGGCGAAATGTTTAATGTGAAGCAATTAAATTATAATGTAGAGGTGGAATGTTCTAACATACCCATGTGAGTAATATCTATTGTGTTCATACAATATCATCTCTATTTACAATGAGGTTTAAACATGCTGGAGCCCTACTCCATATTGTACTTAGTCCAGAATCGCTCGATGTCACAAGAATCCGCATATATAATTTACCGTATGTGTAGTGTGTTGAAAATAAAACATAAAACTTTTCTTCTATCTTTCATGCGCTCAGTTTAAATATTTTTGTGATCCTTTGGACAATAAAAAATTCGGGCAAGTGCGAGTCTGACTCGCGCACCGAGGGTTCCGTACGCATTTTACCTTATTTGAGGTTGATGCTAATTACGCTAGTCCTCCAAATCTGAGGGTCTAGTACCAGTTTGCACTCGATCGTCACGATGGACGATAGCCTAGATGACAGGAACAATTTCCATACATATTATATATATTTTCTAAATGCGCCCCCTAGCGGTCTCTATCGATCGCTTCTCTCCATAAGGGGCGCTTTAACTCTCTCTGTACGAGTGCCCATACAAAGAGTACCTACTATCTTAAATGGAGTCTACTATGTATGTATGGGGACACCCTTAAATTTTCCACTTTTTTTTTGAAGAGGTGCATAGGAGATATGGTCAAAATTAGGTTTTTGCGAAAACTTGACAGTACCAAAATTAACCTTAATTTTCAACTTTTTGAAATTTTTGTAATTTTTCCTTTATTTGTGCTAGTTCAACGGGAACTACCATATAGGTTTTCGACCCAAAACCTATAGGGTACTTACGGTTGACCTAGAATTGTCAATTTTGGTCAAAACCAAGGTCTTACAGCACAAGTAAAGGAAAAATTCCGAAAATTAAAAAAAGTTGAAAATTAAGGTTAATTTTGGTACTTACAAGTTTTCGCAAAAATCTAATTTTGACCATATCTTTTTATCGGGTTGACCCAGGACCCTAATTTTTATACACCTAATAGGAACCACAGACCTCAGTATCTGGTATTAATTTGCTAGGTCCACCCGTTCCTGAGAAAATCGGTGGTGACACACGGACAGACAGACAGACAGACAGACAGACGGACAAGAAAGTGATCTTATAAGGGTTCCTTTTTTTACCTTGTGAGGTACGGAACCCTAAAAATACCAAAAGCTTTGTTATGCAAGTAAGCCAAAATACGTTTATACTACTTCTAAAATGTAGATCTTAAAAATATAAACTTTTTACTTCCTTTACTAGAATAGTTCCATACCAAAATTTATCAGATCCTTAAAGCAGAAAAAATGCTGAAAGTCACAAACATGACCTCAATTCATTGGCCTAAATAAAACATTGACGCGAGGGTAATTGCCAATATGCGACATCTTTACCATTTTACGGTTGCAACCACCATTTAATGTCACAAAGAACCTTTTTAGGGTTCCGTAGTTACAAGGAACCCTTATAGTTTCGTCATGTCCGTCCGTCTGTCTGTCCGTCCGCAACCTAGTTCAAAGACCCCTGGTGCTAGAAAGCTGATATTTGACATGAAAATAGGCATAAGATATTGCAACAAAACTGTAGAATAACATTTAGGAAAATATTTTTTAAGGGTATCTCCCCTACATATATAGTGGGGTTGAATGTTTTTTGGTTGAGTACCCCATTATGTGGGGTATCAATGGTTAGGTTTTAAAAAAATATTATTAGTTTGCTCAAATCATTTTTCGATCAAGTGATTGGTTTGTCAAATATCAAGCTTTGAAGTGAAAAAAATTGTTAGACTCAAGTGTCCCCCCCCCCCTCTGCCGGCTAAACTATTAATTTGGAAGAGGTGAAAAAAATCACAAATGTATGACATATAACGAATTTAAAAGGAAAACTATCACGGCTAAGTAGACATCACTAGTTTACGAGTAATCGTCGGTTAACTTATAAATACCTATTTCTGTGAGCTTACATTGGGAGCGCTGGCTTAATCTTAAAGATATACGTACTTTGGTATGTAATGTACTACGGTACTACGTATGTATAGTAGAAGTATATCTTGGAAACCATGTTTTATGTTTACAATACATAACTGGATACATACCTAGTATTTTTAACAACCCTTGCATAATATTTGGAGATTTTAATTAACACTATCTCTGTAATGTCAATACTGCGGTATTCAAATTATTACATAATGCAGGTTATAAATCGTTATTACCGCCGCTTGCCTCACACGTGGTGGTACTCAGATAGATAACATTTTCCAACTTCCCTTGTGAAGTTAGGCTTTATAACTCTTTCTTCAGTTACCATCGTCCAATGTGGGCCCGTTTTTAGTCCCATGTGAAACAGAAGTTTTTATCAATAATGGCCATTATGGGCAACTACGGAACCCTACATTGCGCGTGGCCCGACGCGCACTTGGGCGGTTTTTTCTTTTTCGGACATTGTAAACTGTCTCTGTTTCACGTGTTTGTGCTGAAAGCGAGAACACAAACCTTTTACCTTTGTCTCGTACTTTATTTATAAAATAAAATATTTTTAATGCTCGCTTGAAGCACGAGTGTCCCGTTAAATAAAAGACTTAGAAAAGTTTGAAAACGTATTATGTTTTATTTAACATAATATGTAACAGCTGTCTTGAATATCCATCCTTCACAATTCATATTACACGAAAAACAAAGATTATTACGGCACGTAAGTTGTGTGTATAAAATGTGAAGGGATGTGGAAGTTCTCTAGACAATACCTAGGCATATTTGGTCTAGATCTTTTTGACGAATCTTTCAAAATGTGGATTTAACTTTCCCAATTCTTCTAACTCGAAAAGGACAGTGGGAAGTTTCGTTATTGGATGACCACACATCATCATCCTCTTAGCGTTATCCTAGTTTCAATCTGGGGTCCGCTTTCTAGTCTAACAGGATTTGGCTGAATATTAGCTTTTCCACGGAGCGACTGCCTGTCTGACCTCCGCAACCCGAAGGGATAGCGATATTCCATGGTTTAGACTAGTGTCAGTTTATTTAGAAGGTACTGACGCCCTGTAACGATTGCCAAGGATCTTCATGACAACCGGGACCGACGGCTTAACGTGCTCTCCGAGGCACGGGACAAGCGATAATTAACCATTCAATACGCACATAACTTCGAAAAGTCATTGGTGCGCGCCGTGGATTCGAACCCGATACCCTCTGCATCGCAGTCTGTTGGTATATCCACTCGGCTATCGCCACCTTGGATGACCACACACTGTTGTATTTTTCGCCAGGGCTATGAAAAATCCATCACAACTTTTCATGTCGTTAGCACATCTCGACTTAGCTGAAAAATATAGTCGAACGGTGTTCACAACACATGTGCCAATATCGATTGAGAAAAATGTGAAAGTAAATGTGAGAAGAAAACAGCTCGCAAACATGGTAATAGATTTGTTGGTGAAGTTAAGTATTACGAAGTAACAAGTGTCAGTCGACTTAATTAGAATTAGACACTATAATCGCTAAACACAATTCTTAGTCATATTGTTACTAAACAAACGCGAAATTACGGACTAAATAGTCTAGCTGGGCTAGGCTATTGGTAACTCTCACAAAATATCTAGGTACAATAGCAGTATGTTTACTGACCTACGTCGTTTGGTGAGTAAGGGATTTTATCCACTACACGGTATCGCCACGGTTTATGTCAGTGCGCCGAACTCACTGTACCATAACAAAAATATGTGAGGTTCTATGATATGTTGTACACATGGCTAATTTGTCGGTCATAAAAGCATACATTAGGGCACGGTAATAATATCTAACAGTATTGTTACTCCATACAAACGCTCGAAACTCGAGTTATACCTACGCGCCTCGAGCAAAGTACCCATTAGACTGTGCGGACTGTGCCTAAAGTACCCACAGCCGCGATCGTGCCGCAGCTCGCATACGGCGCGTCTGTAGGTATATAACTCATCAAGACGGCCGAGTTACAATACTGTTAGAATATATTACCGTGATTAGGGGTAGCTCACATAAGTTCTTTTTGAGGATCATATAGTAAATCCTGATGCAAAGTATCTAGTTAATAATCATTATATGTATAATATGTATGTATTTACAAAAAAAAAGTATATATGTATGTTTGTGGCGTTCCGTTGTCTCTGCCTACCCCGACGGGAAAAAGGCGTGAGTTTATGTATGTATGTATGTATAATTATGTATGTTTATTAATTATCTAGTACCCATAGTACAAGCTCTGCTTAGTTTGGGGCTAGATGGTGATGTGTGTGTGTGGTAGAATATTATTATTATTCATAATTTATTCATTTATTTATAAAGAAAATATAAGCTTACAGTATATACAACCAAATCGCTTATATCTATACTAACATTTATAACATATACATAAAATCAATCACGATAAAATATTAATATACACTAAAAGTATAATTAACCGCTTGGCTGCCCGCGCGATGTCGAAAATCAGTCGCCACTTGCCCGCGGCATCACGCGCTTTGTAACTCGATTGCCCGCTAAAGAGAACGTATAATATCCCTCGCTTGCCCCGCCGATTTTCGTTCCTGCGACCGCCCGACGCGGAGTCGTAAATCGTTTCTTAGACCTACATTGCTTTTGTAACACTACCAAGTGTTATATTTTTTATCTAAACTATGAGTTAAGCTATAAGTTGTTATATTTTGTTTGTCAGATAATGACTTTTGTGTTGAGTTATGATGCGCTGAACTTTGTGATGGCGCGATTTGAACTTTGTGATGAATTTAAAGGATCATAACTCAAAAATGAAATCGATGACATAGGGTTTTTAATTTAAAATTACGTTACTTATATAATTTGTAATAAGATGAAAAATAGAAACATACACTCGTCCAAACAAAAATATTTATTTCAGAACCCTTGATTATGAACTTTAATCTGGCGCCACGCGGCGTAATTTCTGTTAAATTGCACAAGGCTAAGATACACAAATACCACTTTTAGGCTTGAAATAAAAATATAGCAACATAAACAGTCTAACATTCTCTTAAAATAAAAAAAAATCATAGCGATATCATTCACCACGACTGAGAAATATGAAAATCAGTACAACAATTCCCATTTCCGCAGTGATATCAGTGGCCGTGGCACACTGTAGCCGTTTTGATTTTTTGTTCTACATATTATATAATACAAAAATAGCAATTAGCGTGGCACAAAATGCTTATAATGCTCTTTCCAAAAAGGTATCACACTTGTATATTGTAACACACACACACATTGTACAAAATATGTTCAAACGTAAACAAAAAACTACTGCAACGCCACAGATGCAATACTCAAGCAGTCAACTGTCAAACGCTTTTTTTATATTTTTCTCCTTGGTTTGGATACTTGGCTTTGTATATTATGGTAGAAAATTTAACGGAGAAGCGAGATTAATAATACACATTGACCTTAGAACGACAGAGACGAATATATTACATGAATTAGAGCGCGGGTGCCATGTCGACCAGTAGTCGACACGGGCAAGCAACGGACAAAAACGCATGTCGACTAGCGGTCGACACGGGCAAAATAGCGCCCAAGGCCATGTCGACCAGTAGTCGACACGGGCAATTAACGGAATAAAACGCATGTCGACCAGTGGTTGACATGGGCAGTCAAAGGGTTAATACACGAACTAATAGGTATTTACCTACTAAAATATTTTCCTTATTACTAAACCATAGAACATAATATGCTACATGCTATATAATATTGATTTATACATTATTGTTGGCCTAATTTAAAAATATTATTAAGAAAAAGTGACACGTTTTTACACATTACACTAGGTTTGTCAAAATATATATTTCTGTATCTGGATTGGCCTTCTGAAAACTATTTATTAATTTAATGACTCTGGAAGTGTGGCTGTCCATAGGTGAAGTAAAACAACCACATAAAAACATACATACATATGTACGTCGCAATGTAGCGATGATAAACTACATCGGAGACATAACCTATGCAAAACCAGACCGGTGGAGGAGCTTCCAAGATGTTCCATAGCTCACAATCGAACTAGGAGTACGTCCCATGTCTATGAGTTAGGTTTATTGCTTTGCATTGCTGATTCGTAGACTAGCTACCATTTTGCATTTTGCTATTGGTAAACAAAGGAAAAACAAACATTTTTATGTATGCCACTGAATAAATCAAATATCTTTCTCGTTTCCTTAGTGAGCTCTGCACTATATTTTAGTTATTGATTTTACAAACAAACAATACAAACGGTTCGTAGCAACTATCCATCGACCACGCGAGTATTTGTATACCTAGTGCAATAATTGTATCAATAAAAGGGAACGTTGTTTCCAATTTTTGTCAATGTCAAGAAAATTTAAATTATGATCTGTTCTGACTAATGACTGCTCGTAATGTTTCGTTTGCACTCATCGACTTATAATTTTAAGTACGCCAACTATTGTAAAAATATTGGTGAGTGATACAAATACAAATTGTATCTAACGTTAGAACAAACGTCGTACCAAGATCGGCTTCTTGGAACTCATTAAGATATTGTGGCAGTCGCCAATCCAATCGAATATGTTCTAATTAGCAGTAGTTATCCGTGTGATGCCAAACGCTTGCTCATTAATATTGCCAATTAATCCTACTTGAGCTATCTGTTTAGAAATCATATTGGTGACAGAAAAACTAAATTTGAAAAACCTTTTCAACTGAGTGCGGTGACAGATTAAGGATACACTTGTCATTTTCTTTTCTATTTTGCCGTGCCCGTTAGGGTCCATATTGTGTCTACTATATGCCTATGTAACAACATGTAAACATATGGAGAGCAATAAACCATTGAATTGAATTTAATTTAATTTAATTTTCGTATTACATTCCGTGGATGTCTAAGGAAAATGCACGAATCAATCTTTGTGAAGAGATGTAGAACTGGACACTGAAACCTGTACCAACCGGTCTGTGATCTATTGTGTGTGTCTGAAAAGAAAACCTTTTCAAATAGTAGGATATATTTTGTTCTGTTTAAAGAACAAATTTATTTGTCACAGAGAGGCTTAAACACATTTAATCGTGGAACAACCAGATTGTAAATAATCTTTTGTGGATCAAAACCGTAATATCTCGAGTAGGAGTGAAATCCATATCAGCGTAGTTCTAAATGGCGACGAGCCTGCTTCGAACCTGCGTGCGAATCAATAATCAAATCAGAATTCAATTTCCACTGCGATATTCGTTAAGGAGATTCAGAGTAAAGAATTGTGTGATAAGAGAGTGTTGTGGGGTAAAAGAAGATGTACTTAGTGACAACCATTGAGAAAGGTATGCTAAGATGGTTTGAACACATGGAGAGGATGGATGACGAAAGACTGATAAAGAAGTTATATAAGTCAAGTGTGAATGGGACACGAGGAAGGGGAAGACCTAGACGGACGTTCTCTGACCAGATTGGAGACATCCTAAAAAAAGGACAGGTTAGAAGTACCCTTAACCGAAGAGCATGCGTGAGAAATTTGATGGGAGTGAATGAAGCAAGAGAGATACGTCAGGATCGTTGCAAATGGCGTTCCGTAGTCTCTGCCTACCCATCCGGGTAACAGGCGTAAGTCTATGTATGTATATATATTCGTTAAGTTTGCACTATTTTATGTATCGGCAAACCTTTACAATAGTATATTATTATGCTTTCGATAGAAGTTGGTGGCCAAGGCAATTCCTGTTGTTGAACAATGGCAAATAATCGCATCTATTCGTTGAAAAAGCAATTGTCTTTCAATTATAGATCAAAGCTCTTTTAATAAATTACGTTGAATTGTGTTTACCCAAGACTCTTCTACAAAAGCCAATAAGCTCTGCTTCCAAGAACTGGTTTTATTTTTATTTCAGTAATTAATTAATTTTAATTCAGTATGACGTTTAGATTATCTAAGCTTTTTGCGCCAAGCAGATTCTAAATGTAAATTAGAGCAGATTAGAAAACATTCCTTGTTTAATTTAATAAAGTCTAAGGGGATTTTGAAGGTTTAGCCAGGTAATTAGACAGCTATAGCCTCGGCATGCACCTCTGTCCTTTCGTTGTAAAATGCGTAGGTAATGCGTCGTGCGTAAGAATACGGGTTTGATAAGCCATCAATCTCGCATGTTATGAAATTCGTTGAAAGTCGTTATGGAGAGTAAGTACTTTTTTTTATTTCGTTCAAATTTCATATCAGAACATATTTTCCTCTAATTTTAAAATCAATTTGTGCTTGTAAGTTTGAAGTTTATAAATACTTCTGGGGCACTTGACATATACGCAACCTGCTACTTATAAATATACCTCTTCAGCTGCAAAAATGTATTAAAGCATACATTCATGGTTATGGCTCATTATCTATCGTTTAAATACCCATCAATCACCTGGGCCGCTGACAGACTTACACCTGAAACAGGCCACATAATATTTTATTATATTTATTCTATAGCCATAATATCTAATTGTTACATAGATTGCTGATATAATGAAATAAACACAAATTACGTATTAAATCATATTATGTCAGCTCAGCTATTGCATATATCGCATCCGCAATGGCCGAAACTTATATTATCTCTCGCTCCGATCTGCATCATTACAGCAATACTGACATGTATATGAAATATATCACAGTGTTCACACTTCATTAGTCTATCAGAAAACATAAACATAAGCGTTTAAACGCATAAAGTGTCTCACAAACGACAAAACTGACATACCTACGACTTTCGACGCTATATCAAAATAAACAAGACCCTTTCCGTAGATACAATTCAATTTTCTGTACGACTTTCATCGTAGTTCGTGGACTCATGAGTGCTTATTTGCTCAAGGGATAGAAAATCCTTGTCTGAGGAAATTGCCTGCGATCGGATTGGATGACGGTGCCGAGTCGACGCGCCCGATTGTCATTTGTTTAGAGCTCAGCCCACAATCTCAACCGGTTTTCATTATAGACACTTTATCGATAAGCAGTAAAAACATACACGTACCCGCATTTGGAGTGAGTTATGTCAGATGGAATACTTTATTTTGTTTATATATTATGCCGCTTGCGGGCACCCGTATTTCTTCTTAAAGTATTTATAACGTAATATGTATGGAGTGATTGGGTTTTGCTACAAAGGTGACATGTACACCGCAAAGGTAAAAATCCAAGCGCTGATAGCTTTTATACCTTACTAGCTGACCCGGTGAACTTCGTATCGCCATATATGTATTATTCATATTAACCTTCCCCTTGAATCATTCTATATATTAAAAAAGTGCATTAAAATCCGTTGCATAGTTTTAAAGATTTAAGCATAGATCCTTATATATGTCTTCTGTTTGTCTGTCCCTACAGACAGAAGACAGACTTTGTTTTATACTATGTAGTGATGGTGATGGAGCTGCCCGCCTTTGCGGTACTTGAAATTGCAGAGCTTTGGTTATAATTTATTAACTGAAATATTTAATTATCGGGTATTCGGTTGAACTGGATCTCAGGTGCTATTTAGAAAACAAATATAGCGTCCAAAGAAATTCGTTGATTGTATTGTGATATACATGACTTCAAAGAAATATGTAGTAAGATACCGCCTTCCGTGTTATACATAATGCATAACAGACATGCCATTTGTTCGGCACATTCAAATCCTTCCACGAAACTTAATTCCTTGCGGCGGTGATTTTATTATGAATTTTTTATGGAATAAATGACGACTAATAAGCCACAGGTAGGGCTTGCCGTAATTTCCCGCGTTCCAAACAAATTAACTCTACGCCAGTAATCATTATTACAGTTAATAAACAATTTAATGGCTGACCT
Source organism: Euclidia mi (assembly GCA_944739405.2). Taxonomy (NCBI): domain Eukaryota; kingdom Metazoa; phylum Arthropoda; class Insecta; order Lepidoptera; family Erebidae; genus Euclidia; species Euclidia mi. The sequence continues at coordinate 44,962,282 of OX123189.2, forward strand.
ATTTATAACATACTAGAAGACGCCAGCAGCTACGCCTGCATTTTTTTTAATTTACCCGTTTTGGCCGATCCCGTGGGAATTTCGGGAAATCTTTTCTTAGTGCAACCCTACGGTCCCCAAGGAACATAAATGCAAAATTTCAGCTGCCTGCGCCCAGTAGTTTCGGCTGTAGCGTGTCTGTCAGTCAGTCAGTAACGCAAGGATTTTATATATTAAGATTAGATTGGCGCATGACAGTTTAGTTCACCACGATATTTTAGTTCGCATTTGTGTCAGACTTACTGAACGTTGGTTTGATTTTGAACTAGATTTTAAAGCCACTTCATTTGAAATTCAAACACTAGAATGTTGGCATGGAATGTACTTTGATTTATGCTGGTTTTTATAAGAGTCGCGATGTTTGCAGTTGTTGACGCTGTTGTTTTATTTGATTTTGCAAACATTAACTTGCTAACACTCATAAATTGTTTGCAAATGAAACTGACTCTTTATCCTAGACGTCCTTTTCAGTTTTTCTTTTTGCTCTTGGTACTTTTGTGTCAATGCAACATATGTATATGCAATACCATACACGCCAAAGTCATCTCACACAAACAAACGTGTACAAACCACCATACTCAAATAAGACGTCCGGAATTTGTACATTATCTATCTATTACCACTGGCTAGTTTACCACGCTGGGAAAGTGCGGGTAGGCAGTCTTCACATATCTTTAGAGAACATTATGGATAATTCTCAGACGTGTAGCTTTTCCCCCCCGTGGGAACTCCACCTTGTCGTGGTGGTGGTGCTCAGTATCCGTGGCTTAGCCACCCGCTGTGAAGCTAAGAGAGATCCCAGGAGTGGGCGCTACGCGTGGACGTGGAGGGGCCTGCGCAGGATGCGTCCAAAGGTGCGCGTGTGGGGGACGGTTCTGTCTGTCCCTCGCAGTCGAGCGCGGTCGCGGGAGGAGAGGCGTGTCAGTGTTGCGTTGCCGCGCGCCCTATCTCCCGCGACCAAATGGAGGCGCACCATTGTTGCGTCGTGGTGGGGCCGCAGATGAAGAGGAGATGCGGTGTTGCCAGGTTGCCGTTCTCCCTATCCTCTGCGGCCGCTGGCTGTTTTGGCAGCGGAACCCAACACCTTCATCCGCCGCCAAAGGGGTTTTGTTCGGGGCCTGCCTGACCATCTGGCGGGCCAATACCCTTCGGGGGGTAGCGACGAATGCTTCGGCCATACCCGACCCTCTGACACACGGGTACATGAGGAAAACGGGTTTGTTTTAAGTCACTAAGATTCTGACAGTCCTCTTCGCCCTTCCCCAGGATTTTAATAAAAACGATAGTTGGATGATTTGATCTTGCTTTTAGTTGGGCAAATATGGGCGACGCTGTTGAGGCTACTCCAATGCTTCCGAGTAACCATTACTGGAGTATAAACACACATGTAAATAGAAAACTTTGGGACACTGTAGTTCCTAGAAAGAGACAATAAAAGTCTATTATCGTTTTTTATTTGGACTGCACAAGAAACTAGACTGGTCTCGTAAAAATAATAGTAAAATATTGTACCTTATAATGGAGTTTAGTAATATGAATAGAGACTGCAAATGTCTATACATTAAAGTCTGAAAGACTGCGCTGACTAATAGCCTGACTAGACATTATTTGCTTTGGAAATATAATATAATATTGACTGCTTCCGTGGTCCAGTGGATAGCGTATGCGACTGCTGATCGGAGGTCCCGGGTTCGATTCCCGGGTCGGGCAATAGTGTTATTGGGTATTTCCGAATTCCCAGTAGCAACCCGGAGTCTGGTGATGTGCCCGGTAACGGCAATAGGCTCGCCCCCTATTACGTGGGACCTAAAAATTCATGGCGAAATGTGGGTGTAATATTACACCACTGCCTACTCCTTCGGGGATATAGGCGTGAGTCTATAAAAATAATAATTATATAATTTCTGTTTGTATAGTTATAAATCGAAACATGTTCCTATTAATAACGATGTGAAAAAATAGATGGCAGCACATTTTCTGTTTGAAACATTTGTTAGAACTGAACGGATTGCGTATTAGTTTAAACAACCGCCTGCAGTTTAACAATGAACCAGGTGTTGTGGATTCAATTCCTATGCGACACAACACTTTGCGTTGATGACTGATGATAATGACAGAACCTTAAATATAAATAAATAAAATCCTGATTCAACATTAGCGGGCGTATTGTAAAGTGTATAGGGACTATAAAGAATTATAGTACTTTGCCGAGGCCTAGCATATTGCCATTGGTCTATGCCTAATAGAAGGCGACTATTTGATATCCAATATTTTATTGCAGTGAGTACCTAATAACCTAATGGTTAAGAACCATCAAAGTTTCTAGTAACATTCGAGAGCATTGACCTAAAGGCTAGAGGAAACAACTGGAATTGTGGTTTCATATGCCTTTCTCAATGGAAACGCTTAGCTTTGCTACAACTATGTGGCCACGATAGCCCTCGCCCAGAGCGTGGTATTAAAATAGCGCTGTGTCCGTCAAAGAGTAAAGGAGGTCACTACATTTAGTCTGAAGAAAAATATATTTTAGCAAGAGTTAAAAGTAAACAAACCGGCTATAAATAAATCACTGCTTTCAGACAGCTACAGGGTTCAAACTCAAACTCAAACTCAAAATCCTTTATTCATTTAGATCACAAAGTGACACTTATGAACGTCAAATTTAAACATTATTACTGTATGCTTCTACATTTACATTTACTGCCACGTTCGCAATGCAATAGGTAGAACCATGAGAAAGAACGGGCAATAAAACTCACGGTCACTCTTTTTCATCGCCAGGTTTTTAATAATACATAACAATTAAGCTTTTGTAAGGTGCTGCAACTGTTATACCTTCTATGTTACTTGTATATATTTACTTTACATGATACTCAAGCATAATCAAGTTAAATTTTGATGTTCATTTAGTTAGCCTCCTGAACATAGACATGGTGAAACAGGAGCATCCACTTACATTATGCACCTAACAATGCAGGCAATCCGCGCAAATGTTCAGAACCATGATGGAAATGATGAAGTTAAATATAAATAAAAAATTATACCAGCCCATAAGACCGCCATCGACCAGTCATCGCAAGTAAAAGTATTCCGTAGTAATCTACAAGGACCACTTATAGTTTTGCCTAGTCGTGTCACCGGCAAGATAGCTCTGTAGCACGACATTGAGTAAGAAGCAACTCTTATTTAACTAACTTAAATAGGCAAATTTTATGATAGCTTAACTCGTTAATCTGCAAAGCCTAATGAAACCTGATATTTATCGACCGCAAGTTACCAGCAAGTTATACCTAAAATATGTCTTCTATGATGATCATCTGTATCCGCTAATTACACAAAACTATATTTGGGCACAACATATTTCAGCGCGGCAATGGCGTAGTGGTGTAACGAACTCCCGAGACGATGGTTTCGGGTTCGATCCGCAGATACCCCGGGCACACACCTCTGAATTTTCGATGTTATGTGCCTATAAAAAATGTTAACTATCCCTTGCTTTATAATGTGTTGACCGTGACATAACTAGAGAAGTATGAGTGTGTAATAGACCTCTGCCTATCTCTTCGGGGATAAAGGCGTCAAGTTATGCTATGTTATGTTATGGGTTTTGTAGTATCAGAAATAAATTCTATTGCTTTAATAAGTAAGCTGATATTTGAATGCGATAATAATCAAAATATTCTAACATGCCTACTGGTTGACAAAGTTATAGTAAACTAGCCCCTAGAGAAAATAACAATATTCGTGTAGTATACGAATAAAACACAACAATTCCTTATGCAATTAAACGAAGTCTATTTCTGCTAATGAATCTGCTGGGCACACATGAACCATCTATTTCACGGCACACGGCGTAAGACGTATCGCGTTACTTATTCCAAACTGATTCTTTGTTTTTTCAAAACTCGCTGAGAGGGATTTAGAGGGATATTGATGCAGAAAACAGTAGTTATCATCCAAATAATAGGGGTGTTTGGGTTTGGCTCGTTTTGTTTTATATGCCACAACTTACGCATGAGCGTGGTGTATAAACATTTTGTGATGCTATAATGGTCCATGATCTAAATAAATATTTAAACTCTTTGAGAGGTTTTTTTTTATGATGGGGCATTTTACTTTTGTTGTTCGCGGATTTCGCTGTTAGTGCAAAATTATATACACTCATATTTTGATGTTTTTGTAAACACGCTTTATTTATTTTAAGGGTAATCTGGTTTATATATTTGAATTTGTTTATTAATCTCCCTGTTGGCTTATTACTATTTACACCCGTAAAATGAATTTAATTTAAACATGGAATGCACACTGCAATATAGACCACTGTACATAAATAAGAACAAAGAATTCACACCAGCAACTTTTCTACTTGTGTATCACAAAAAGCGTTTTCTCGTGTGGTCTCCGAACCTACAATACTCAATGATTACCCAACGGTGAAGAGGCCGCTTAAGGCGCTACCTAGTCAAAATAGGCTTCACAAAACAGTTTTTTAGCCAAATGTATACATGTTAGAGCAGCTAAAAAAGTATATGTTAATCTTGATCATATTTATGGGGGGACCATTGTGTTCAAAACACGTTTTCGGTAAATTTTCTCGATAAAAAAAGCCATAAAATAACCATTTAAATTGAAATTGTAGCAATTGTAACTGTATTATTTATAAACAAATCTTGATAATATTAATAACAGTGATGTAATATAAAATAATAAAGGGAACTGTTGTTTTTATTTATCGATTGGAATAAGATATTTGTAAGGATTAATGTATTTAATGATAAATAACTCGTTCTGAACGTCCCGTCGTCGTCGCGCTTCTCTTTCTTATGTATACAATCCGACAGTGACAGCAACAGCTGAACTCAGTAGCTGTACACGGCGCCTTAAGCCACTACGCCATTCGACCAGCAATCATTAGAATGTATTTTCATAGTTGTAGATATGGTAAACAAACATTCACGTAAATCGTCCATCTAGTAAGTTAATACGTGTTGCGCAGTTATGCTTACGGAGCGTAGTGATCACGGCAGTTTTGCTCCACACTCGCCTGTTCTAGTGATCTATTGGCTGGGCAACATTTAGCTACGTTCATTTATTAGTTGATTAATGCCTCTGATGTATACCATGATCGAGCAACGTTCAAAAATGTACACAATATATTTATGTACATACGTTGGTAAGCACATATTTTTTGTGTCACTTGTATGACTACGAATTGGTTTTAAAAAGATCGCCTAAACGAATATGGCGTAGTCGCTCAAGTTTAGAACATCAGGTTTAGAAATGCATAGAGTGTTGTGGGTTCAATACAAAATTTAAGTTTTAATAAATTCAAAAAGGTTATAAAACGTAAACTTTGTCAAAAAGGGTACTATTCGGTGCTAGATTATATTGAAGACAAAAATGCTTGGGATTAATTTGCTCGGTCCCACAGGCTACTTATGTTTGATTAGTGTTAAGTTTTCATGTGAGTGTGAGTTATTGTGTCTATATTATGCTAGTTTAGTACTTTTATATTATTTTTAAAAAACCTTATTAATTGACAACAACATTATAGACACACCAGCTCCTATACCTATGAAAAATTCAATGTAGTTACTAAGTTTTTAAATTGTATAGAATCAAGACGAAGAAAAGAGTGGCCCGGAGTTTCCTGCCTGATTCTTCTCACGAGGCTCTACTTTCTGAACAGGCATTTTTTTTAATGCTCAATTATGTTGATATGCATTTAAAGTTACTTTTTTATTTTTATTTGTATGACCTTCTGACGTGTCCAAAAAATTTAATTTTTTTAATGAAAATAAACATATTTGAGTTTGAGTTTATAACATTTTTGACCAATCTTGGTAACCGGGCTATTAGTTTATTGATTGTTTCTTGTGAAACATTGTTCCAACTCTCATCTACAATACAATATTACGGAGTCATTTAAAAATAATAACGTGATTTCAAACATTATTCCTCATTCACAAATTTTCCAGAAACGCAATAATCGTAACACAATATTTGATGGAACGTCGCTAACATAAAAGCGTGTTACTACAGTTAATAATTATATATTAAAATGTACACCTATTTTTTTAAATTAAATCACCTTTTAATACATGATGATAAAGCAGCTTTAGACAATCCTTTGTGATATGTATTTTTTAATACCTGCTTACGGTAAAACACAGTGGTATTAGTCCGCTGCATAACTTTGCTCAAGGGATTAAAAAGCAGGGTCTATGTATTCCAAAATATTATAATCCGTTAAAGTACGAAAAAGCACGTATGGTTTCTTTTTTGCATATAGTCATAGTTTAAAAGCAGTTTTTGCGAACAATTTTATGAAAATGTTGTCTAAAATGTTGAAACTCGTTTAAAAAATGAAATGAAACTTGCTGAATTCTCTCGGTTTATGAAATAAATAATCTATATATATAAAAATGAATTGCTGTTCGTTAGTCTCGCTAAAACTCGAGAACGGCTGAACGGATTTATCTTGTCTTGGTTTTGAAATGTTCGTGGAGGTCTAGGGAAGGAGTAAAAGTTGAGAAAAATCGAATTATTGCCGGGAAACCCCTCAAAACAACCCCTTTCTATTTCCTATTCAAACGTTTTCTAAATAAAATGGAGAGTCAATTTGTAATTTATTACCGCTGCATAGAGTTCAAATTCGCGTGCGCGTTTATATACTTCTTTGTTTGGTGGCAGTTTTGACAGGTTTCCGGCCCTGAAGTCTCAGTGTTGCCGCCCAGCGGGCTTCATGTCAGAAGAAACCCATTGATAATCCCTACTTAATATTATAAATTCGAAATTGTGTATGTATGTATGTTCCGTTTTCACACTAAAACGGCTGAACCAATTTTGTTGAATTTTTATATAGAGATACATATATTGGACCATGGAGACGGACATAGGCTACCATAAGCTGTAAAAATTAAACTGGGAGGGATTGTAGGGAGGGTAGAAGTTTATGCGGCACAAATTTACATAGCACTCAGCGCACGACTCTATAATAAAATTCATCGCTTGATTAATATTTACTCATTAACGTAATTCAATTTAAAAAATAAACTCACTGAGTGGTTGCAAACCTTGTCATACATGGACACAGAAAATATTTTAACTATTACTTCTTAACTTGCGTGCTAAACAGTAACTGACAATTTTTTTTCTCTATTATCTATAGTTGTTATAATCATCCGTATTTTTGGAAGGATATGGCCCCTGAGATACAAGTATATTTTTACTTAGTTTAGGGGTCAGTTGTCCATTTCGTATTGATTAATTGTTTGTACAACTTATTTGTCCATGTATTTCTGTATTTGTCTGATACTTGTTTTAAATGTACAATAAACGTTATTATTATTATTATTATTTGTTTCTCTTTCACGCATACTTTTCTAACATATGGTGCTAAAAAAGTACACGTCCCTTTGGCAGGCGTACACGGAGACATAGGTCCAACGCGCAGAGGCCCTTTGAGAGTTTTAATCTAGGATGTGGTGGGCACCTACTGAGGAGCCTCCATAACTGCACTATGAAGTACAGCCACAGATAAGCCGCAGCAGGTGTAGGACTATTGTTACTAGTATGAAAACTAATTCCTCTGGGCTATTGTGATGGGTGTTCAATGGATAAGTAAATATGCTAACTATGGATGAAAACCGGCGTCTGCTCTAAGTACTCTTATAGTACGTCGAAAAGGGGCAGGCGGTGACTCGCCAACTCACTAGATGGGCCCTCTTTAAAATAGCCACCATGGTAAACAAAGTCTGCCATAAAGGCAGCCTGAGGGCAACACCGGTGTGAGTGGCTACTTGGCTAGGGGTGTAGAGCGGTGCGGCACCGGTTTCGCCATCGCGGGTCGTGACCCGGAGCGGGTTTCCCCGTAGTTACGCCCTTGAGAATGACACTTCCACCCCCGAGCTAGTAGCTCTTGCGGCTTCCCTCTGGCCGGCCGACCAAGGCAAGCCAGAGTTGAGAGTCCTGCGGGCACTCTTGGGCATTCACTCCAACCAGCCAGTAAAGGCAAGCCGGAGACAAGGCCCTGACCGACTCCCTGAAGCATTCGGGACCGCAGTGTCGCCACACACATACAGCTCGCCCCAAAGCTGCCCTGCGGTTTGTAAACTTTCTTTCTATCCTGTAATATATATCACAAGATAAAGGTGGGGTTTGAAAGCTGTTACTCTGCCCTCTGAGCTTGCGTTAGTTTCATGATGAGATTAACGACTGCCCCAGAGGGTTATTAAATTATTGTTATTATTATAAGAACGCATGCGCTGATAATTGAGTGCTGCGCATGTGCTATCGCATATCTGTCAGTACTGTCACGTCATACATAATGTCATATTGTGCACGATGATTAAATTCTTCGCATATCTATCTATACCTACATATATAATAAAGCGGAAGAGTTTTTTGTTTGTTTGTTTGTTGGAACGCGCTAATCTCAGGAACTACCGGTCGGATCTGAAAATTTTTTTTGTATACGGTAGCCCAGTTATTCCGGCAGGCTATAGGCTATATAACATAACGCTTCGACCTTTTGGGGCCGGGCAAAAGGCTAAAATATAATGTCGGCTAATCTCAGGAACTAGCAGTCGGATTTAAAAAAATGTTATTGCCTTTGATAGCCCAATTATTCCGAAATGCTATAGGCTATATAAAATTACGCCACAAATTTTAGGGGCCAGAAAAAAATAATAAAATGTCAAACGAGAAGGGGGAGGGTTGGGTCAAAGGCAAAAAAAGGCTAAACGAATAGGATTCAATCTATATGGGTATCGTTTTCGAGATTTTCGGGACGCTGATTAATAATATGAAATTTATTTAGTGATCCAAGACGGCGGGCGGTAAATCAAAGATGGCGGATGTGAAAATTTTAAAAATCAAAATGGGTATCGCCTTCGATATTTTAAGGGGTGGGAAATCGAAATACAAGATCTATTTCTTGATCAAAGATGGCGGATGGGAAATCAAAGATGGCGGATGGGAAAATTTAAAAAAATCAATATTGGTATCGTCTGCGATGTTAAAAGGGATAGGGAATCCAAATACAATATCTGTTTCGTGATTCAAGATGGTGGATGGGAAATCAAAGATGGCGGATGGGAGAAATTTAAAAAATCAATATGGGTATCGTCTCTGATGATTTAAGGGATGGAGAATCCAAATACACCATCTATTTCTTGATCAAAGATGGCGGATAGGAAATCAAAGATGGCGGACGGGATTTTTTTTTAAATCGATATGGGTACAGACAACGGTGGGTTAGTTAAGACAAAGAGACGTATTTAAAATAGCGCGTGCGGAAATTTTAAATATAATCGTTAATTTTGGTCAAGTTCGAGACTGCAGCAGGGCGGGATGGTGTCTGGTTTGCAAAGGCAAAACTGAAGGGATCAGGCATCACTTTGTCCGAGTTCTTGACGCGATCGCGATATGACGCTTTCATGGCTGCATGAGCGAGGTTTGGCGTTGCGCAGTGCTGGACGAGAGAGGGCTTCATTCACATCCTGGGCCCCAATAGTAAGCGCCGTCGTATTACCTCAGTTGGCGACTTAAATAAAATAAAGCCGGCGGAAGTGGAGAAGCTCGCTACTAAACCAACTGCAACGAAAGCCAAGCGAGCTGCAGCTTCCAGGAAATAGGCTTTTCCTTCCACAGGGTATATTTGCATGTTAATCTATTTACTTGTTGTACCTTCAATTTCTAATTCTGTTTATATTTAATTGTAATCTATAATATGTAGGTAATAACGTTAACAAGCAATAGTATCGCTGTCACTTAAATGTGTCATATGTCACAGCTGTCAAAAACGTTTCGTTTCACACTTGATGTATTTGGACACTCGTCTTTTGAGACACTCAAATTTATTTAATGTGTTAGTTTACTTATTTGTCTTTCACTTATATTTGTCTTTCTCTTATGTTTTTATTTATTTGTTAGTATATCTTCTGTCGTTTTATTTGTTATCTTTGCTACAGCGCAACTGGCGGGTGGACAGAATGTGAAGATTTACTGCGCGTTATTTAATAGAGTAGGAAATAATATAATTATTTAATTTTTAGATTATACATTAAGTTGGTTGTATATTATTATATTTATAAATTTATATTTATATTTTAATGTTAGATACAGACTTAAGTCACAGTGATGATTCCTTTGTTTCTGCAACAAGTTTCAATGAAAGTTTCGAAAGTATTCCTTCACTAGGCGACATTCACCAGTCACAATTCTCAGACCTACCCAAGAACTTTAATGTAGTCCATATTAACGCATTGAGTACTCCAGCCCGTTTCCCGTATATGCTGGCTAACTTAAACTGCCAAAACATACATGCTGTCCTTGTCTCCGAGTCTTGGCTAAAACCATGTCTCCCTTCAACATTGTATACTCTTCCTGGATTCAATTTAATAAGCAATGATCGCTCCTTGGGCAGTGGTGGCGGTGTTGCCATATACTTACGTCACCAATTTCCTTACAACATAGTCAATATGTCTCCACAGCCACCACTGGCTAATGCCGGCGAGCACCTCTTTTTAGAAATAGAACTTCACCACTCTAAGCTGCTATTAGGTGTATACTATTCGCCTTCTAATCGGGTAAATAATTTTTCAACTTTTGAGAAGATCCTGGAAGACCTAACTCCTTTGTGTAGCCATACTATTGTTATGGGTGACTTTAACACCTGCCTTCTCAAACAAGATTCACGTACCACCCATTTACGTCGAGCTACAGAGTCTTGTAACTTGTCTATCTTAGAATTAAACGCAACTCATCACTTTCCGAACTTTACTGTACTCCTTCTCTTTTTGACCTTATTTTAGTGTTTTTTTCCTAGTTTTGTCCATAAGCACGGTCAATATACGGCAGATGCGTTTTCCTACCACGATCTCATCTTTCTATCGTACAAATGAATATGAAGCCGAAGGATCTTGCAACGCAATTTTGGTGGTATGGATCACGACAGATTGCGTGAGGACGCCAGCAATAATGACTGGGAGCCCTTGTTCACTTCAGAGTGTGTTAATACTAAAGTTCGTATCTTAACTAATAATCTCACTCAGTTATACGACGTGCATGCTCCGATTCACCTCATTAAATTAAAGCACTTACCAGCACCTTGGCTAACTGAGGACATCAAGAAGATCATGGCAAAGAAAGCCGCCGCCAAGGCAAAACTGAAGCAAAATCCTACACCCGTCAAACAAGAAAAATACGTGGCTATTCGAAATCTCTGTAACAAGGTGTGTAGGAAAGCACAAAGCCAACACATACAATCATCCGTTGAAAACGGTGATCCAGCAAATGTCTGGCAATTTCTTAAAACTCTGGGAGTTGGCAAGATACGTCAACCATCAATTTCAAACAACATCAACCTTGACTCTCTTAATACACATTTCTCTTCTTCATCAAAATTTGATGACAATACAAAAAGAACTACCTTAGCTTATCTTTCTTCCTTGCTAACACCAGATTATTCTCCCTTTTTTCACACAATTTACCGCTTGTGACGTCCTGTGGTGTTGCTTGTGTCCATGGGCGGCGGTAATTGCTTACCATCAGGCAATCCGTCTGCTCGTTTGCCGCCTATTACCATAAATAAATAAAAATAAATAAGTCAATGGTAACTTTGGAAAAGGGGCTTGGAAAAAAGGGAATTAAATAAAAACTCTTAAAAAGGCGATACGGAGTTCGCTGGGTCTGCAAGTCTAATAATATAAATTACCATTACGCACCCAAGTCAAAACATACATACATACATACATATCGTCACGCCTTTTATCCCCGAAGAGGTAGGCAGAGGTGTATTTCTACACCCACTTTTCGCCAGATATACTTTAGTCCCAGGTAATAAGGGGCGAGCCTATTGCCGTACCGGGCACATTTCCAGACTCCGTGCTGCTACTTAGAATTTCGTGACAAAAAAACCCAATAACACTGCCCGACCCAGGAATTGAACCTGGGACCTCCCGATCCCACGCGCACATTTATGCCGCGAGACCAACAAGGCAGTCGTATAGGGTTTGATGTCGAGTTTTCCGTCTCTACGCAAAGATGGTATTTGCATCGTGTTATCCCTTAGTCGCCTCTTACGACACCCACGGGAAGATAGGGGGTGGTGACACTTGTATTCGATGCCGTCAACCACACAGCATTTGCCAAGTCAAAAATGCTTTATAATTTTATTAATAAAATACCTTTAATCAAATATAAAGATCTAAAAGATAGAGGAGCTCGCACAAATTTGGAAGTTGTATTTTCTTGCAATTGCTACTTTTATAATCTATTTGGGAATGAACTGAAATAATAATTTTCCAATTTTTTGCAAATATGGATAGTAGTAAGTATACCTAGGCATTGGATTGATTTACTTAGCTGGCATTGTGCGATATCTATATGTGCAACATGAGTTACGTCTTATCTTATCTAAATATATAAAATCCTTGCGTTACTGACTGACTGACAGACACGCTACAGCCGAAACTATTGGGTGCAGGAAGCTGAAATTTGGCATGTATGTTCCTTGGGGACCGTAGGGGTGCACTAAGAAGGGATTTCCCGAAATTCCCACGGGATCGGCCAAAAACATTTTTGGACGAAGCTGATTGTATCTATACACATAAGCGAAGGTGTTATTTCTATTTGAAATACTGTGCCCTCATAAAATAGTGTTAATTTTCAACAAAAGACGTTTAGTCTAACCGTCAAAAAGTTTGAAATAACTTGATAACGCTCAAATATGTATATGACAAAAATGTAATACTGAGCATTAAAATTGAGCGACATGCTTATTTAATAAGACAATACAGCTAATATCATATGTTTTATGAAACTCAAAAGTAATATAGAAGTAATTTATATGAATATTTACACAGAAAGATGTAATAAAGTCGTATTTTCGTTCCAAACACGTTACGAATACATATCTCATACAACTTTTGCGCACACATCTATTTGGACAACATAAACGAAATAATTATCCAAATCTCAAAATACTTTAATTTCAAAAAAGGAGATAATGAATTGTTTTTGTCTTTGAACATTTCTTTAACCGTACAGAACCAATTCGATCAACTAGAAACCATTCCGTTTCGGGAATTGCTGCCAGCAAGAAATGAGAGAGGCATTTTAAAAAAAGGTCCGAGGCATTTTCCCCGCTGTGTCGCGACGCTTAACCCGCCAGTCTCCGAACACAAAGCCACTACAAAAGGTAAATGGGCTTTCTGCTTCTGAAACTACGTTCACATTATGCTTTACAGCAGACGTTGTAGGTACGCCGTGAGCATTGTTGTTGCGTCTTATTACAGTATGCATAATAACATAACATTCATAACTGACACCGCTATAGGTGCTCGGTTTATTAAAAGGGTATATACTTGGCTCTTTTGAATGTGAAATCGCGATGCTTTCTCGTTATATGGGCGCGACTTGTTTCGTTAGGTCAACTATTTTAAACGTTTTATATTTTTACAAACGTAATGCTTACCGTAGCGTTTTTAATGGTCGCTCTCGCTTTGTGTTATTGTGAAAATAAATCTTTGATTTATTATTTTTGCCCTATAGTTGCAGAATTAAACGTTAGTGTAACGCAACGGCTACGTATGTGTAGAGTTATACTGTTCTAAAGCTTTTATGCAACAAAACAAAATTCTAGAATTGGCATGAGAGATAGCTTACAAAAATATTTTTTTATGGCAGGCAATATAATATTGTATTTTATACTAGCAAGCCCAGAGAACTCCGTATCGCCTTTTTAAGAGTTTTTATTTAATTCCCTTTTTTCCAAGCCCCTTTTCCAAAGTTACCATTGACTTAGCGCTTAATCTCTTATCATTTCAGAGTCTATAAATGATGAACAAACAAACATAGATTTTCATATAATATTGAATTCCTCATTCCTTAAAATATCGGAGACGATACCCATATCAACTTTAAAAAAAATCCCGTCCGCCATCTTTGATCACGAAATAGATGTTGTGTTTGGATTCACCATCCCTTTTTTTTCTTTATATTATTACCTATTACAATCGGACATTTAATTTACTCAATTCTTATCATTTATCATAATATGCCATATTGAAAATATACATTGACAATACTAATTTATGGCATCTATCTGTAATTCTAATAATATTATGTAATTCATTTTCAATAACATATGTATAATTTAGGAAATATTACTGTATGAAACATTTGCATGCCTAATGGTGGAGTATGGAGAAACTCATGACATTTGTATAACATCTCTATTATTGTTACCCATATTCGCAAATAAATGTTGATTTGATTTGATTTGACTTAAATCATCGGAGACGATACTCATATAGATTTTTTAAATTTTGCCCATCAGCCATCTTTGATTTCCCATCCGCCATCTTGAATCACGAAATAGATGTTGTATTTGGATTCCCCATCCCTTTAAACATCGGAGACGATACCCATATTGATTTAAAAAAAAAAAACCATCCTCCATCTTTGATCACGAAATAGATGGTGTTTTGAATTCCCCATTCCTTAAAATATCGGAGACGATACCTATATCGACTCTAAAAAAAATCCCGTCCGCCATCTTTGATCACGAAATAGATGTTGTACTTGGATTCTCCATCCGTTTAAACATCGGAGAGGATACCCATATTGATTTTTTTTAAATTTCACATCCGCCATCTTTAATCACGAAATAGATGGTGTTTTTGAATTCCCCATTTCTTAAAATATCGGAGACGATACCCATATTGACTTTAAAAACCGTCCCGGAAATCTTGAAAACGATACCCATATAGACTGTATCCTATTCGTTTAGCCTTTTTTCGCCTTTGACCCAACCCGAGATTAGCCGACATTATCTTTTAGCCTTTTTAGTCTTTTGCCCGGCCCCAAAGGGTCAAAGCGTTATGTTATATTATAGCCTATAGCCTTCCGGAATAACTGGGCTATCGTATATAAAAAGATTTTTCAGATCCGACCGGTAGTTCCTGAGATTAGCGCGTTCAAACAAACAAACAAACTATTCCGCTTAATTATATTAGTATAGATATTATGCGAACAATTTAATCAACGTGCACAATATGACATTATGTATGACGTGACAGTACTGACAGATATGCGATAGCAAATGCGCAGCACTCAATTATCAGCGCATGCGTTCTTACTTCCAAGAGGTAAATTTGTGCCGTACAAACTTCTACCCTCCCTACAATCCCTCCCAGTTTAATTTTTACAACTTATGGTAGCCTATGTCCGTCTTCATGGTCCAATATATGTATCTCTATATTAAAATTCAACAAAATTGTTTCAGCCGTTTTAGCGTGAAAACGGAACACACATACATACACAATTTCGAATTTATGATATTAAGTAGGGATTATCAATGGGTTTCTTCTGACATGAAGCCCGCTGGGCGGCAGCACTGAGACTTCAGGTCCGGAAACCTGTCAAAACTGCCATCAAACAAAGAAGTATGTATATAAACGCGCACGCGAATTTGAACTCTATGCAGCGGTAATAAATTACAAATTGACTCTCCATTTTATTTAGAAAACGTTTGAATAGGAAATAGAAAGGGGTTGTTTTGAGGGGTTTCCCGGCAATAATTCGATTTTTCTCAACTTTTACACCTTCCCTAGACCTCCACGAACATTTCAAAACCAAGATAAGATAAATATACCGGGCGATAGCCCAGTGGTGTACGTAACGGACTGCCGAGACGATGGTCTCGGGTTCGATCCCCAGTTACCCCGGGCACACACCTATGACTTTTCGAAGTTATGTGTGTATTAAAATAAAAATATTAATTATCGCTCGCTTAAAAATGTGCCCGGTAGATGGCAATAGGCTCGCCCCCTATTACATTGGGACCGAAACATATCTGGCGAAGTGTGGGTGTGTAATGCACCTCTGCCTACCCCTTCGGGGATAAAAGGCGTGAAGATATGTTTGTTATGTTATGTTATGTGATAAGATAAATCCGTTCAGCCGTTCTCGAGTTTTAGCGAGACTAACGAACAGCAATTCATTTTTATACATATAGATAACGCTTACATTACCTACGTTGTTTGATTTCAGTAGTTAATATTGATTATAATTTACTCGAAGGATAATGGGTAACACTGTATGGAGCCTGTATCCAAAAAATCAAATTGACTGTAGCATTATAAACCATATCTGGTTTTGTTACCCTCATATAGTAGTTTTGATAAAGGAATCAAGTTAGAAGTAGGGAAGTTTGTTATTATATTAATTACTAAACTTCACCCGTGGCTCCGTCCGCGTGAATTGTACACCTAAACAGTCCTCAGAAATCACTCTATCTATTTGTGAACACCGTAATAAAAATCCATTGGGTAGTTTTTGAGTTTCATGAGTTTCCTTTATCAGAACAACTTCCTCGTATATCTTTTTACCCCAAGTGATTTCAGTCATACTGGCATAGAAATAATTTAAGTACTCTAAGAATAAGGGCAACAAAACCAGGTATGCTACAATGATTTTTTTTATTTTTTATTTATAGTCTCACGCCTGTATCTCCGAAGGGGTAGCCCGAGGTGTAAATATTACACCCACATTTCGCCATGAATTTTTTAGTCCTACGTAATAGGGGGCGAGCCTATTGCCGATACCGGGTACATCACCAGAATCCGGGCTGCTACTGAGTATTCGTAAAAAATTAGTAACACTTTTGCCCGACCCGGGAATCGAAACCAGGACCTCCGATCAGCAGTCGCATACATACGCTATCCACTGGACCACGGAGGCAGTCATGACTTGGCGCAGAGTATACTCATACACTGAAGGGATATTTCCATGAATTTGAAATTTCAAGAAGTCACTATAGTATTAAAAAATCACATAAATGACAATAGATACATACATGTGTGTATTGATTGAGACTAAGTGCACTAAATTCCCTAGGGAATATGTACAAAACTCCCACAAAACCTTAAGAAAATCCATTCACGAAGTTTAACGCGTAAAAATGTAAAGTAAAACTTGTCGTATAACAAAGAACAGCACAGATTACTGATGCAAGTGCTAAATACATTACCTGCCGTACAAAGTGTTACACTAGTAAGTGTTGCTAACGTAGATAAAACTTTAATAATGCGCAACTTTGCTCCTCGAGTCTGTTAGAGGGAGCGCTAAATTGTTGCAGTTGCGGTCTCATCGCTAAACTAAATCCAATATTGGAAATTTACCCTTATCTACTGTAACCCAGTCACTGTTCGTTAGTTTTGTAAATTACGAACTAACAATCGCTTGGGTTTTATACCTGAGTGGTTTCTAAGTGGAACGGTATCAAAATTTGAATCAGGTAAGGTATTGAGTTTCTAAATCCAGTTAGTTACTACCTAACAGCGTTTTCAGATTGGATGGTTGTTGAAGGGCTGCTGCCTCGTAAAAAGTACAAGACACACGATTGTACAACCGAATAGTCACAAGAAAGTATGAGTTATTTTTGTTTCGACAGATTTTTTTATTTCGTCAAATTTTCGTTTCGTCAGATTGTTCTTTCGACAGCGTGTCACTTTTTAGGGTTCCGTACCTAAAAGGTAAAAAACGGGATCCTATAATTAGTAAGCCTCCGCTGTCTGTCTGTCTGTCTGTCTGTCTGTCTGTCTGTATGACCGTCTGTCTGTCTGTCTGTCTGTCACCAGGCTGTATCTCATAAACCGTGATAGCTAGAAAGCTGAAATTTTCACAAATTATGTATTTCGGTTACCGCTATAACAAGAAATACTAAAAATAATAAAAAATAAAATATTAAGGGGGGAGCCATACAAAAACGTGTCTTTTATCGTATTATTGCTCAAAATTACTAACGGCTTTAAATTTGCACAGAATATGTAGTTGCATATTTTTAAGCAATTTGTTACTCGATCTTAATAAACAGGTAGAAACTTAAAAAGTATTTAAGTATACATACAACGAACGTGATTTTCTTTTATAGATGATGGTACGGAACCCTTCGTGCGCGAGTCCGACTCACCCTTGCCCAATTTTTATCTCAATCGTACAACTAAGTACAAAATTAAATTCATAGACATATTAATAAACTTAGAACATCTTTTCATTTGCGATTAAGTAACTGCAAGAACAACATTGTAATCGCCACTTTTCGCACTGTTCATATACTTAGAGCAAAGCCTAATTTATGTTGACTGTACCACCAACCCACATATACAAAATTTTATGCAATTTATATAATTTTTAATATTTGACATTTATTTCATAATTCTATGTACGTAATTAACTCTTTATTTGATTTTTACTTGTTATGGCTATAATGTGTGTTTTTCTTTAATTTTGCTATGTAAATTTTGATTGTGTTATGTAAATTTCTATGGGTGATTTGCCTGAAATAAAATTCTATTATTATTTTGTTTCTCTTTCACGCGTACTTTTCTAACATATGATGTTAAAAAAGTACACGGCCCTTTGGCAGGCGTACACGGAGACATAGGTCCAACGCGCAGAGGCCCCTTGAGAATTTTAATCTAGTATGTGGTGGGCACCTACTGAGGAGCCTCCATAACTGCACTATGAAGTACAGCACGGATTAGCCGCAGCAGGTGTAGGACTATTGCTATTTGTATGGAAACTTCTTGCTCCGGGCTATTGTGATGGGTGTTCAATGGATGAGTGAATATGGAAACTATGGATGACATACGGCGTCTGCCCTAAGTACTCTTATAGTACGTCGAAAAGGGGCAGACGGTGACTCGCCAACTCACTAGATGGGCCCTCTCTAAATAGCCACCATGGTAAACGCAGTCTGCCATAAAGGCAGCCAGAGGGCAACACCGGTGCGAGTGGCTAGGGGTGTAGAGCGGTGCGGCACCGGTTTCGCCATCGCGGGTCGTGACCCGGAGCGGGTTTCCCCGTAATTACGCCCTTGAAAATGACACTTCCACCCCCGAGCAAATAGCTCTTGCGACTTCCCTCTGGCCGGCCAACCAAGGCAAGCCAGAGTTAAGAGTCCTGCGGGCGCTCTTAGGCATCAACTCCTGCCAGCCAATAAAGGCAAGCAGGAGACGAGGCCCTGACCGACTCTCTGAAGCATTCGGGACCGCAGTGTCGCCACACACATTCAGCTCGCCACAAAGCTGCCCTGCGGTTTGTAAGCTTTCTATTCATCTTGCAATACATTTTTTGTTTATATCACAAGATGAAGGTGATGTTTGAAAGCTGTTACTCTGCCCTCTGAGGTTGCGTTAGTCTCGTGATGAGATAACGGCTGCCCCAGAGGGGTCTATTATTATTATTATTATTATTCCTTTATTTATTTTTGTTCAGATTTCATTTACATTTTTAAATATACAATAAAAAATAACATACATTTAAAAATATAAAATAAAACCGTGGGATCCCACCAGCAACGGGCACAGGGTCCAAGCTGTCGGTGGTTAGGGCTCCAGAGACAGGAACTTCCTCACAATACGTGCCGTGTCGAGAAGTACTGCCTTTTGCATCAGGCCCTTGACCCAAGCACCCAACGCGAGCCTCTCAAGGTGACGATCGAGGCTCTTGGCTATTAGGCCATTAACCGTTACAACTATCGGCACAATAATTGCCGAGTCCACATCCCACATGTCGACAATCTCGTGAGCCAAGTCCAGATATTTAATCTGTTTGTCTTTCTCGGCTTTCACGAGATTCTCGTCATGAGGAATGGTGACATCAACAATTATTGCGAGGCGCTCTGATCGATCTATCACCACAATATCAGGTTTGTTGGCTACAACAGTCCTGTCTGTGACGATAGATCGATCCCAGTACAATGTGGCATGGCCATTTTCGAGAACTGGCTCTGCCACATACCTGTAGTACGGTACCTCGATGTCTACAAGTTTGTATTTCAGAGCAAGTTGCTGGTGAATGATTCTGGCTACTTGGTTATGTCTGTGCAAGTACTCGCCGTTAGCAAGACGTGAACAACCGAAAACAATATGCCTGAGGGATTCACCGGGCTGGTGACAGGCACGGCAAATATCACTAGTGCCATCCCTCAGGATATATTTCCGGTAGTTATTCGTCTTGATAACTTCGTCAGCAATTGCACAAATAAACCCTTCGGTTTCCCCAAAGAGGTCACCGAAGCGTAGCCAGTTCACCGAGGCCAATAGGTCTACATCGGGTCCATACAGGGCCCGATGGAACCTGCCATGAAGCTCCTTGCTCTGCCATACACGCTTGCGCTCATCAGTACTGAGTACTACAGGTATGCGCCAGTTCTCCTTAGCCAACTTGAGCGGGGTGAGTCCATTGTCCACTGCGACAACATCTCGATGCATGTCCCCGTTCGCCCGGAGAAAATATTCTCTGAGATTGCACACCTCGCGGTTGTGTAGGGTCTTGATATTTAGAAAGCCACGACCCCCACACTTCCGCGGGATGTACAACCTCATCACGGATGAACGAGGATGATGCATACGATATGCCGTCAACAATGTGCGGACTCTTCTGTCCAGGGCGTCCAATTCAGACTGAGTCCACTTGAGTATGCCAAAGGAGTATACAAGAAGTGGCATGACCCAACCGTTGCAAGCACGAACCTTGTTGCCACCTGATAAAAGGCTTTTTAATACTTTTTTCAGGCGGCCAAAGAAACGCTCTTGCAACGATTGCTTCATGTCAGCTTCATTGATACTTAAAGCCTGTGACATACCCAAGTACTTATAGGTATCGGTTAAGAGAAGCGATCTTAGGTTAATGGAATCTGAGAGTTGGATCCCCTCAGATTCCACCATCCTGCCCTGCTTCACATGAATGACAGCACATTTATCCACACCGAACTCCATATTGATAGACTTACTAAAGTTTTGGGTTACGTTTAGTAAATCTAGCAATTGGACATCAGATTGGGCAAATAACTTCAGGTCATCCATGAATAACAGGTGGGACACTACCTGACCGCCTCTCTGTAACCTGTAGCCTAACCTTGAACCCTCCAGTAATGTACTGAGAGGGTTCATGGCTAGGCAAAACCAAAGGGGACTCAGACTGTCGCCCTGAAAAATTCCCCGCTCAATTTTAATACGTTCGCCGTCCTCCTGGATCCTTCGGCATCCTGGATAGCAAAGAATCGTATTCCATTGCCCCATACATGACTTTAAGAAGGTGCGAAGAGTAGTATTTACTTTATACAACTCTAGCACCCTCAAAAGCCATGTATGCGGCACGGAGTCATACGCCTTCTTATAATCTATCCAACATGCCGCCAGATCCTTTCGGTTACGGCGAACTTGTTGGCTAATGGCCATGTCAATGAGGAGGAGCTCCTTAGTACCGCGAGCATCCTTCCTACATCCATTCTGAGAGGCTGACATAATAGAATTGTCTTCAACATGTTTAGCTATTTTAGCTCTCAGAATAGATGTAAGAAGTTTATAGACCGATGGTAGACATGTTATCGGTCTATAATTGCCGGGCTCGCTAGTACTGCCTGTCTTGTGGAGCAGGTGGGTAATTCCAGTCATCATAAATGATGGCAACGACCCAGATTCTACAGCTGATTGGAATTGAGATGCCAAGCGATCATGCGAACTACGTAGCCACTTCAGCCAGAAATTGTGCAGCCCGTCCAAGCCTGGAGATTTCCAATTAGATAATGGGCGGACTGCTTGTGCAACATCCTGGCTAGAAATGGCCACGCATTCCATTTCAGGAATATGTTCGCATGAACGTTCGACATCTTGCATCCAATCACCTTCAGTATGGCCAATGGGCGTCGACCAGATGCTACGCCAAAACATGGCTGTGGCGTTCGCATCCGGCCGCTGCACATTAGTCACACTTTGATCTGGTCGTTCCCAGCTTCTGTATACCCACCTCTGATCCCTCTGGAATGTACGATTAATGACGTACCGGTCCACACGTTTTTTAAATCTACGTATTCGGTTTGCCCATGCATAGACTTTCTGTTTTAGGTAGTCAATGCGCTCTGTGACCCGGGCTATATAATCTTGAGGACTAATATTAGTCCCCGAAAAAGCCCGTTTCACAAAGCGCATTACGCTAGGGCGTGTATTCCCCTCCCTAAAACAGATCAGCTTGCCAATAAGTGCCCTTGCCTCGGCAATACGTCGCTCAATCCTGCACTGCCACGCCGGTACAGCAGACCTTTGTCGTACAACGGTATCAGTTTCAAGAAACTTGACACCAGCTATACGACAAGCTGCCACGGCGGTACAGTACAAGATTGAGTGTGTATCACCGAGATCCTCACTATTATCTAAATAATTTGATAATAACGAGTCAAGAGCACTTACCAGCGCTATATTTCGCCTATGCATAGGCAACCGCGGTAGGCGAGGCCTAATAGATGATGGCGTGTACCGGTAGTCCCTAATCGCACATTCCAAAGCGTCCTTGACCTCCTCATTGCACTGGGTACTTACATCATCAGCCATGTCATGCTCCTCCCTGACGGCGCTGCCGCCCATTGGCGGTGCGCTCGGTGTCGGTGTTAGTGTGGGCCGCACGGGATTGGCATGGCTCGAAGGTAAGTACTCTGAGCGAATCCTATCAAGCACGGCGTTATCCACCTTGCCACTGCGCTGGATAACCCGTACCTGATCCGATAGTCGTTGAGCCGTGACGTTGATGCTTGGTTCCAAGGCCTGAAACATAGACAGCATGCGACTACGGTACGCAGTGAGGTTAGTGCCCCCCTCTGTCGCCCCAAAATATGCGCGCATGACTTGTTCGTTTATGGATGACGTCCACTTCATGCGCTGCACATTACCACCGGCAGCGGGGACCCTGTTTGGGGCCGGTGGGCCCCGAGGTCCTAAGCACGCTGGTGGCCGGCCTCTCCCACGCCGCCGCGCAGGTGACGGTGTCGACGGCGGAGAGAAATACTCGTCGCTGGAGCTCGACGCAACTACAGCTGTCGACGTTACTGGTGCAGGTTCCGACGGCTGCGAGGCGGAGCTGAGCGACGAGTCCGGAGGTGTTGGGTGTGCTCTTCGTTTCCTGGCTCTCGTCAACATGCTAATGTGTTTTTATCTTCATTTTTGTAAATATATTTATTGTTTGATCTGTCATAATGTTAAGCGTGACGGCTGTCATTGTATGAAATGTTCACTATTTCTGTATTTATGTTGTTTTTACCAGGTATTTTCTTGCTTTACTTGTGTTTTATATTATAATTTAGATTATATATACTATTGCACTATGGATGAGAGGATATTTGTAAAATATTAATATTTAAAAAGAATTGGAGGAATAAACACGTTGACAGTTTTGGTGTTGCCAGATTATTATTATCATTATTAATGAAGTATATATTGCTATATGTATATACTTCATTAATACTAGAGGACCCGTGCTGCTCCACAGCATATTTTAATATTATAAAAAAGCTCTTACATATAGGTATGATGAGTACATTGTAGCCTTATCTAATGAGTAAAATAGAAAAATGTTAGTCATGGTGGTTTTGGTACGAATAGTAGTTTTGATACAAACAGTAGTTTTGGTAGGAATAGCAGTTTTGGTAAAATGCTAAATGTAGTTTTGGTAGAAATTGTAGTTTTGATATAAATGTTAGTATGGCAGAAATGGTAGATTTGGTAGAAATTGTACCTCTGGTAGGAATGGTAGATTTGATAGCCATCGTAAGTAACGTTGCTACCGAAACTACCATATATGCCAAAATACAATTTCTACCAAAAGTACTATTCCTACCGAAAATACTATTCCTATCAAAACTACAATTTCTACCAAAACCGCCGGTGCTGTCAAAAGTACCTTTTCTCTCAAAACTACTATTCTTACCAAAGCTACAATTTCTACCACAACTACCACTTGTAATATAATTATATGACAATAGTACTATGAACCGCTGTAATATGTTCCACATAAAAAAAATTAAGATGCCTGAAGGAAGTCGGTAATTTAAAAACACAAAAATTTTCCTTACATAAAACGTAATTTACCCGTCTGTAGGGTTGATTTTCCCAACATTAGGCGAAAATTTCACTACATTTGGGGAAAATTCCTCGGGTCGCGGGTATACTGACGTCGTTTGACGGGGTCGCCGTCATGAGGGTCGATAGAGGAACACCGCGGTGTTTTAGTGAGTATGCCCCCCCAAATATCTAGGGGGGAGAGCCGAGCCACACACCCCCCCTCCACCTGCCAATTTTAGCCTCTATATAAGATCCAATAGCGGCAAGCACTCCGCGTGTGATACATCGACAAGATTTATTGCGACGTTTGTACTTGATGTACAGAATGACATCATACATAGTTAGGTACTCAATACATTCCTAAAACAATACAAGAAAATATTTTTGTTTTTTTATTTATTTATAGACTCACGCCTGTATCCCCGAAGGGGTAGGCAGAGGTGTGATATTATTACAAATTATAATTTTATTACAAATAGAGAGTATTATCTCTCTTTTTTCTCTCCAAGGATAATTACATTTTACAAAATGTTGTAATTATTGCGAGTTATTTTCTCCCACTTTAGTAAATGCCAATGTTTTAAAAATACCTTTTCAAATATAAAATTATCTATGTTACCTTTTATCGCCGTTATCAATAAGGCTAAGATTAGAAAGCTCAGAAAAGCTTTTTATATAATAAAGTTCTTGACAATTTTTATGAACTTTATGATATCAAAAAAAATAAAAAATACTATACCATACACAAACTAAATAATAAATTATGCTCGCTCTAACTCCGCGCTTTTTAAGTTGTTTAAAATAACAATGACATTCTTTTAGTTGAACACCGTTACTGGCCGTTTCTTCGTAGAGAACAATATTTTCCAATTTAAGTGACAAAGTGCACTTAGGTCGGCTTGTCTGAAACCAAAACTTTGCCATTTGAACTATAAGCGCAAGCTGTAGCTAAGGAAAGAAAAGGTTTTTTGAGCTATATGCTTTTTCTTCCAACTGTTGTGCCACTTGATCGATGATAGCTACTTGTCAATGGACGCGACGATCACGAACGATCACAGCAGCCGTGGCGTATTGAAATATTGTTTAGTTGAATTGATGTCACTGAATTGTTAAAAGGTAAAAATATTTGCTTAAACATTTTTGGTGGTCTGAGGATAGAATGATATCTACTTGATAAAAAGCAAAGCTATGTTATTTCGTAAAAAATGTCGACAATACCTGAGGTGTATTATATTATCTGTGGTTGCATGTTTCGGTAACTAAATAGTATGTTTATAGTATACGCGGTACACGAATATCTCCTTGTCATACATGCTAACACGAAGTTGACATGTACTGAAAACCGTCACTATCTAGTTCATAACTGTTTTATGATAATGTTGAAATTAGGACTAATAGCAGATACAACATTAATGTTGTTATTAGTTCCAATTTGTCATTAATTATTCAAATTATTCGCTTAGCCGTAGCTTAGTACATAATTATGTAATAAATAAGTATACTAATTAATACATTATTTATTATAGAAAACCTGATTGCTAAGCAACAATAAAATAAATTTATAATCCATTTATTAACAAGTCAAGCAAGGCCCAAAGAAAGCTCTTTGAAAAACTTTCCATTCGTAAACCATAATAAAATAAACCAATAATCCATTTATTACATATCCAAGGAATTCCCAATGAACAGTAATTCAGTTTAATAATAATGTTTACCTCTGTGAAACTCAAAGGAGCTTGTTTAAATTGCATCGACGGAGCTTGTACCCTGATAGTACAGTAATAAACTAGAGTACAAAGACCTTAAGTAATGACAGCCATCCAGTACTTCCCTGACCTCTGTCTGCCAGTACACTATAAGCTGCTTATGTCTCCTATTTTATTTCACCGCATTCTCCAGCTATACTTCTAAAATACTTGGTCATACGTAAAATTCTATAATAAATAATTTTCTGGTTGAAATCTTTGAGTAAATCTTCTCGTGTGTTAGCGAGCCTTTTGAAATAAAATGTATAATGTATTATTCAGTTTTATTATATTTAAAACAGTGAATTATTTTGATTGTATTTTTGCGTTTAAATCTCATTTCAGTATTTAGAAGTAGTAAGATAGTATAAATGCTTTAACATAATATATAGATGGAGGTATATTATAACTACTTTTCACCAGTGTTTCCAAGAAAATCAGACGGACAGCGTAACAAACCTTGGTGACCTTTTAAGGACTCCGTTTTACTCTTTGACGTACCTATGTAACCCTCGAAATCTAACATGAGGCAGCTTTAGAGAACCTTGTTTTTTTCAGCCACCGGTCAACGGTGAAAAGAAAAGTATTCTTTAATCTAGTAGAAAAACCATGATTAAGATATTTTTGGTGGTCGTATACCAGCTTCTCTTTCTTTTTCAGATGAGTATGTGGCTTAATTATTATATAACTCAACTATTTATAGGCGTAAACAATCAACCATTCTATCTATAGTCTTTACAAAAGACCATCTCGCTTTACATGCGTCATATTTTAGACGAGAAGCGTTTGTTTCAATCAAACATTAAAATGCTTTCAACAGATTTCACAGCTACTACAACGCTGTATGCGAAAAACAAACTTAACTGTGATATAAACTGTATATATAATAACTGTGATTCTATTTTCTAAGCTATCCGACGCAATATGAGAATAAAGTATTTTGAGGAATTATTCGCAACTGTTTCCTCAATTAATTTTTGAAAGCTTCAACGGTAATAAAATAAACCTGGGGTGAGACAGTTGTTGAAATTTAAAAATATATTCAATGTATAGTGCTGCACTCTCCGTAAAGAAGTTGGATTTATCAAATATCGCTGTTCACTGGTATTGACTGACCAAGTTGTTATACTTTAGAAGTTGTGACGTTAATCTGTTCTTCTATTAAATTGCAAAAATGTGTCTATCCATTACTGATATCCTAAACTTTATAGTATTGTTATATTTATAATGTTGTAAATAAGATTTATGGGCTTCCAATATCGAAACACTGCTTGGTTTAAATTTCAAACTACCGCATCTTAAGTATATACACGCTGGTGTGTTATCAAAAATAAATTAAGCTTAACTTGAGTAAAGTTTACACACCACAGCTGCTGAAAGTAAATTATAAATTATAAATAAATTTAAGCCAGAAACAATGTTCAAAATTCCAATTAGGTTGATTGCAACATATTAAGACTACAATAAACATAATTCTTAATAACACTTAACTTATAAATAAAACTAAAAGATAGATAGAGGTTTACAAATAAAACAAGTTTAAAAGTACTTTAGCTTTGAGCCATCAAATTATTACTCTACTTAAATATGACTGCACGGTTGGCGTAGTGGTTTAAGCGGCCGCTTCGCCGCTTGACACTGTGCCGAGTGTTGTGGGTTCGATTCCCACACGAGACAACATTTTGTGTGATCCATAAATTGTTGTTTCGAGTCTGGATGTTCGTTCTCCTCGTTAGTTGTATGTTTGTAAAGTCCCCCGCGACACAGGATTAAGTCCTAATGCGGGAGTTGTCTTTTTTAAATATAAATAGAATAGATAGATAGAAATACTAGTACCTACAAGCATTGTCACGTAACGTTATTAAAAAAGTGGGTGCTAGCAGATGGGCGCACACACCATTTGCTGATGAAGTCTATATCGTACAAAACCAACAACCATAAAGAAACACCATCCCTTTTGGCATTCATCATCAAGCCCCCCATGCAGTGAAAGTATACTTATACATTTATTTTGTAAGGCCAACCAACTTTGGTAAAAAATAGCTTCAATAAATATCCCGTTTAGAGCCGATCGCAGCATGTGATGCTTAGTAATACTTATAACTGTGTGGATTGTCAGCTCACCTTTATATCACGTTCAACACAAAATCGATTGTGGCAGACGATTGACTGATCGCATCCGGGCACAGTTTTTCCATTTCCTTGTATGACATATTATAAACATTTTTTCAATCAATATACACTTGGAACATTCCCTGTCATACAGTTGATACGGAATGCTAATATGAATCTTGCACGGGCGCATACACTAAATGAAATTATTAATTTCGTTTGCGAAGGAGATAATTTTGCAGAATAGGTGCGTTGTTTGATAGTAATTAATTCGAGGCTTGTCAACGGATGTAATTTCTACTGCGCGCATATCTGAGGCATGTATCTCGTTACTGTAATCACCTAACGTTCATTTAGTGTTGATATCTCTCCGAACGTGTGATGTTTCCATACAGACAATTAAATTAGGTACCAACTATAGTTCTAACTATTTGGCATAATTATTGTCAAAAAATGTACTCAAATAAAGAATAACGTGCAACATTCAACTTTTGTAAATATCGTATAACTAAAATTCTGTCCCGCCAAATACACAAAATAAGTTCGATGCTTTTCGAGTCGCGAAAACCCATAGGTAAACTTCCCAACGCATGCTGAGCCAAACGGAATCCGTATCATATTTCATATTCTCTTCGTTATGCGCTTTGTGAAAGAAAATACTTTATTCACTATCTTTAGAGCTTTCACAGTATATTTTCTTTATTTGTTTCATTCCGTATAGCAATAGTTTTTTAACCGAGCGGCACTTTTTCAATTAGGTATGCGGTGTTAAAATGTATTGATTTGTTGTTTCTTATTTGTTGTTTCTTAAATTGAGATTTAGTTAAATTCCGGCTGAGAATAACGAATAGTCAAAAATCGGGTCAAGGGGCACAGCGACGCGTGTAACTGGAAAAGTCAATGTACGAAATTGGAAAGCGCTCAAACGACTTACCTCAGAATGATTTCTTGTTTGCCGACACCTGGTAACGATTCATTTGAGAAATTCATTTGCGCGGAGCCTCCGGGGAACGATCCTCATTTGCGTTTGTAGTGGAACTGGAACGTGCTGGTTACTTACATTGTTACATATCGAGCTGAAAAGCAAACACGACATTATTTCTAATGGCCCGTTCCATCAAGACTGTACGATAGCAATTTATATAACGAGGCGCGTTAAGAAAAATACTATGTAAGAGTTAGAGCGTACATTACGTATGCACATAAAATAACAATGTCGGAAATATTACATCAGTCGTGCGCCGCTGTGCTATCTCTTGAAACCATTTTTACACACAGCTGCGTAACAACAAAAGACTGTTGAAATTTGCACTCTGCTTGCATCACGAGTCGTGAAAAATGTTAGACTTTTGAGTATGTAGAGGAGCAACGGTACAGTGCAATCTTCCCCATTTAACGGTCTCGACTGGCGAAAACGACTCCTCGTCATTTAAAACAAAGGGCGAAATTGCCCGAGGTAGCATGCATTCTAGCGCCGTTCTCTCTTGTGCGTTGACCGCAGTTGAGGGCACTGTGTGCACACGTTACATCTGTCCCTAAAGCTACTTTTTTGTTTCGCTAAAAGGGTTCCTTTAACCGCATCATTTAAAAGTCACAAACACAAATTTTACGCTTTTATGTAACCGTAAAATTCAGTATCCAACGGACGCTATTCACCGTACGTGTAAGCACAGTCCCCACGGGCGAGAAGTTTTTATTTAAACATAGCCAGTAACAGAAAACTCGATATGAAAACAATAGCTGGGCTCCAATACAGGTGAGCACCGCATTTTTAAAACCAAATCTAATTAACGTGGCTGAAAAGCAACGAAATAGGTGTGTTGTAATATTTCAACGTTGATTAAAAGCGGGTGATGTCAACCCATGGGCCGCCATGAATATTCAGACATTTATCCCGACGTTGACGTTTCATTTATAGAGCGCCCAATGACTTTGTAATTTTTTAAGTAATATTAACGTCAACAAAAAGGCCTGAAGTGACCCAGCATTAAAGTCAGCTTATGACTGAGAACGTGATAGATTGACGACCGCCCGCCACTCTTGATTATTTTTATTAAATGCCTCGGCATCTGGCTTCAATTGCGGTAACAGCTTTTATAGAATCTCACTGCAACATTTACGTGGATATCCACTCTGAATGTATCCATCTATTGTAACGTATTGCCTGGCTGTTGGCACAGCTACTGTAACGGAATCCTATAGACCCCAGGCTGATTAAAATTTTAGTTTTCTACTAACTGAGTTTAAAATATTAAATTCAGCCAAGCAATTTGTTGCCAGGGTTCCCGCGCCCCTTCGCCCGCGCAGGAACTATGGAATTCGTCCCTTCCTCTATATTCCTCTACTGACAGCATTTACCAAACGTAAACGCTTATAATTGAATGAAAGTGGTCATCAAAATACTAAAGACAGCGATACATTAGTATTGGTTTGTCATCACAAAATCACTCTCCATATATTCATGCTTCACATATTGGTACTTGAGTACAAGGCAGCGTATCTCAGAGACGGCAGCTCCAGGGAGACGAAGAACATGATCCAGGTATATTAGTCATATAGTATTATCGGCGCCGAGTATTTCAGCGATATCCAGTGTATAGTATTGAGCGTACAGTAACAGTCTCAGAACTGATGTCACAAAACGCCTCCTTGCCGCAAGTCACAACATTGAAGCCCATACAAACATAGTCAATTAAAACGTATTAAGCCATCGCGCATAGTTTGCGGGGAAGCTCTCGTTACAATCGCCGCTAGATTAGCCGTACGGTCTTACTGTTACCGCGTGACCGACAGGTGGCTCTTCTTTCGCTCTTTAAAACCTTGTCAGCTGCTATGTACTGGCCTGTACGCAGGTTTAGACAGCGATTGTGAAAGTCCTGCATTCTACCACCTGATCGCGAATACGGAGACTCCCATCATACATCGCTCGTCTTCACATCCATCATCAACAAGGTACGAACCACTACTAATGGTACACGCGGTTATTAATAATATAACTATGTACAATATCTCATAGAGAACTTTATATTTTAGTCAGCCTGGTATACATATATGGTGTGATATAGACATAGATACACAACAGAGTTATTAATGTTATACATTTCATGCAATAAATTACAGTAAAGTGAATAACAGACACTCACCGGACTTTTAGCTGCGTCGCTGCCAAACTTACCCCTTGCCCTGTGCTGATCACCTTCTCTTGAAGCCGCTCGCCTTGTTCTTCGATATCACTAAGCACTAATTATCGACCAACACCGAACCTCTTTCGCGCTAGGCCAGGTCCGATCTCTCTCGCACCATAAGACCAATTGTCTCAACCACCCCGCTGGAGCGTTCCCGTGATCTGCCCTCTTTCGCGTCCTAAGACTCACTGTCCCAGCTCCGCCCGGTTCCGCGTCCCCACATTGACTGTCCCATCCAACACCCCCACTACCACGTCACGCTGTCCTGGGACCCGACTGGCCCCGCCTCCTAAGATCCGACCGTCCAGTCAACCACAACCAACGCAACGCCTCACGAATCCTTACTACCTGACAAGGTCCTTTTCTTATCGTTGATCCCTTTTTTTATGATCCTCAACTACACCGCATGTGAACACTACAGTGCCAATATTTTCTCACATTTCATGGCTATTTCTTTACTTATATGCCTGTCACATAACTCTTATAAATTTGTCAACCTCTTAGAATTTATGAGTTTACTAATTGCAGAACGTTGGCGCCATCGTAGCGATAAGACAAACACATGTGGAAACAAGTATGCGGCCTAAGGACTAAATATTATTAATTAATTTGGTGTAGCCAGCAACACCATTACACTACGCTATTTCAGCGGATGTGTTACCTATAAGAAATCTTTCCGACGTTTGTTGATTTTTATTTTAAAGTGAGACGATAAAAATACTTCCTAAGGAAAAGACGTAATTTCTTAAGTAAATATTTGATATGTGTGAGTGGTTTAAGAGGAATTGTTCATAACTTGGTCTGTTAAAAGTTTAAGGGCTATAAAACTTTTGGCGTAATCCCTAATGAGCAATGGCAGCATAATGCACTTAAATATAACAACAGTACGAGAAAGTTACATTAATAACGAACCAACCACCTTAGGTCCTAAACATTAACGTGCGTTAAACAAGGATTTAAATGTTTAAGCCACGTTGACTTCAAACTTATCTACTTGTAATCTAACTATCACCTACCATTAGGCAAGTAAAGTCTAAAGGAGAATGACCAAAACTGGGCTATTTTGTGGCACGTTTGCTTCTAAACCATTCATACGTGAAAAATCTTCTTTTATTTTATAATTTTATATATATTAATTTGATGTTAAAGCAAAATGGGGATTTTTACTTCTAAAATATAAGTATTTGCATTATTCGGAAATTGCCATTTCGTATTTCGTATCGCCATTTGCCATTTCGTATTTAAAACTCATTTTGCATGTTTTGGAAAATGCTTAAAGTTACTTGCAAACTTCTTTAAATAGGGAAAAATGACAGTTATAGTGCAAACAGTGTAGCTGAATGAAAGTTCTAATAACCAAAATAACACCAAAACCTTTTGATATTTTGAAACAGGTGGTGAAATATTTCCTATAAATAATATTTATATCCTTTACGCAACATATTATATTACCTACGAAGTAATATTTTATACTAATCTAAAATATGGGAACATTTTTTTATGACACTGGCATCCATAATGTCTAACGTCAGTTATTTTGACATGAAAATAGTCGTCAATTTGCTTTTTCCAAGGGCTTTTTCTCAAGCCACAGAGTACATTGGTATATTCTCAAGCTTTTTCTCATATGAACGTTGCGTTTGTGTTTCGATGATATTGTGGAAAATAAGTAATTTACCTACTGTGATTTACATTGAGTTGAGCAATCCTTTGTAGGCTAACCACGTTTACTGCGTGACTAGTGTGTTTACTAGATTTTGACACAGGACTCTATTGGTAACATAAGTACCTATGACGTCTACACGTAGAACAACTAGCCGTGGTGAGGATCGGGGACTTATTAACTGTTCCTTTGCGGTACCTCGGCAGCACGGTACGTCCATTCTTTGGACGAGCTATCGCATTCGGCGCTCAATATTGTGACATCATGGAGAGCGCCAGTCTATGTAAGTGTTGTTTACTTCTCTTCACAAATCTTTCAATTATCTCTCTTAACCGAAAACTCAGACGGACTTTAACTTCTTTGTTTCAGGAATTGAATGGAGTCTTATGTTTAGAATGCTACACATTAATTGAAGCTGTTGCAACTTCTGAGGCCAAACCTGCACCACATTATGGTATACGATATACAAGCTCCTACTTCATTGGTATATGATTCATTTCAAGAAGATTTATAATAAGAAATAAAATGAATAATAGCATAACTGTGTTTCATTTGCCTATTAGACCATAAATGAATATAAAGCAACTAGCCTCATTGAATTCTCATTAATTGTACCACATGGTACTTAGAATTCTTAGTAAGAAATATGATATATCAGACTGTAAAAAACCCCAAACTTAGGTATATAATGTACAGGCGTTCAGATGTATGTAGCTTTGCTTCGTAGCTCCACTTCTT
The DNA here is from genome assembly GCA_944739405.2 of Euclidia mi. Classification (NCBI taxonomy): domain Eukaryota; kingdom Metazoa; phylum Arthropoda; class Insecta; order Lepidoptera; family Erebidae; genus Euclidia; species Euclidia mi. The sequence continues at coordinate 44,995,670 of OX123189.2, forward strand.
GTTACAACTATGTTCTATAGGTACTTATATGTATCAAATATATATTAGAGACTTAAAATAACATACATACATACATATACTCACGCCTTCTTCCCGTCGGGGAGCACTTAAAATAAATGCCAATAATATGATTAAATCATATCGTCATAGTCCTAGCATTATCTCAGTTGCATTTAATACTTAAACGCCTAGGAGCCCGCTTACAAGACTAACCAGATATGACAAAATATCAGCTTTTCGACAAAGCCACTGCCGTCTGACCTCCGTTACTCAAAGGGATAGTGATTTGTCATGGTTTAGACCAGTATCAGTTTATTTGAGGGTACTGACTCCCCGTAACGACTGTCAAAGATCTTCATGACAGCCGGAAACGACGCGCGACGGCTTAACGTACCTACTCGCCAAAGCACGGGCGTTAATTACTAATTTACTACGATAATAATTATGATTAAATCATATGACTATTACAAAACTTAACCTCAAAATATTTGGAATCTTAAATGTCGGATATCTAAAAACTGCCGCCGAATTTCGTATTTATTTTTTCCTGATTTAATTACGACTATATTTCCTACATATTACTGGTCAAACCATCAAGAAGCAAACTTAGCCCAACTTCCATACAAAAATGGTAATTCTCCTTTATATTGTTAAATGACTTAACATTTCTGTATAATTACTGACACGCAAGATTCTTTCAAATTACTTTCATAACTCACCATCCGATACAAGTCGACTATATATATAAAGTTTATGGAAACAATGTGTATCAGTATTGGTTGAAAAAGAAAATATTGACGTTAACAAACAATAAAATGAGGCATTGAAAATGTTATAAATAGCAATCGCGATTAAAAGTATTGAAGAGGTTTCGGAAAATATATTCACGCATAAACTTTCAAGCAATTTATAGGACTGACTCGCTTAACAATTGAGTCTTCTATGCTTACAGGCTTACAGGATGAGTTTACAACATTTATTGTTTTGACCAGTACAGACAGCTTCGACATTATTGTATAGTTTCCAGGTTTCTTACTATAAAGAGAACCACCGCCAACCACTGGATACCGCTGAGCAATTCTTGACAAAGGAAACCAGAATAACTTTTTATTCGGCTCGGGAATAAAACCGAGATCCCATCCTTGTAGTAATCCTGAGCATTTCACATTATCGATGTCAGAAAACCATTATTAATAAAAAACGTGGTTTGGTATGTTTTGTACGTGAAACATTACATTGTTTTTTTTTTATTGGAAAATTCTCAGAAACAGCGCGGAATCTGGTTACGTATTCCATCGAAAGCAATTGACTAATCCCATAATACACGCGGCCTGAGAGTATCGTGCATGCGAGCTTTTTACTTTCACCTTCGAACAAAAATATATTTATTTTTGAATACTTCATCGACAATTTTATTATTGATATTACGGATAGAATTTCCACTGATTCAATATAGATCTACATATGTATTTATATACAAGAAAAGTAACTCACTGCTTGATGGCACTCCGAATAAAGTATCAACACAAAGCAGAAAAAGCGGCGTGCTCTCTGAGAATGAGTTTGCCGAAATTCAACTATCACGCTAGCTAGTGCATTAGAGATAAGTAGCAAGGTTGTATAAAGTAAGTACTGAAAGCTTGTGGTCTAATAAATTAATTTCTTAGATCTCAGCTGCTATGAGGCTGTCACAGCCATAAAATTATATTAATCAACCCTGTTTACCTATGTATTGATCATCAACTGCAAATGGTCTCTTCTCAGTTTAAGAAGAGTTGGATCGTAATCCACGCGGGCCAAGTGTAAACTAACTTCAAATATATGTATGTGTTTGTAATCATGATAACTTGGACTAGCCATCTTGCCTCACGTCCATAATTTTGATATCGACAAAGCGGTGATAAGTGGGTGTAAATTAATCTATATATTAAAAGAATTTGTGTTTTATAATACGAGTAGGCCAGCCCGTTCTGCCCAACCGATTCGCATGATTTTTTTTTAATGAAAGCTCTTGCTGCATAGATTTGTCATCAAGCATTAGAAATTACCTAACTTGCACATTCATCAAGTTAAATGCAAAAACAGTTTTCTCCCATACATTTTTTACGTTTTCGTAGCCGTAGTCAATGACTTTCTGCTTCTTTATATTATCTGGTTCTCATTGAGGTAGTCGTTTCGTTATAGGCCTATATAACACGCGCTGAAAAGAGCTCTTTCATTTGATGGTATGCTCATTTAAATTGGATAAGTTTGAAGGAAGGTAGGTGTGGACATTGAACTTATTTTTCAATATTTTTCTATAAATTTCTTATTTATTGTGTGCGTGTGTATGTCGCTGAACAGGAGTTCAGCGACATACACACGCACACAAGAAATCGTTCAGCAGGAACTAAACAATTGGACCGATTTTGATGAAATATTTTGTATGTGTTCAAGGGGACTTGAGAATGGTTTAGATTCACAATTTAGTCCACTGAAAAAGGTTTTTAGTTAATTTTTAGTTAGTAAGTAGTTATTGATTTTGGAATGTAACACATTGGAGCCGACAGACTGCGCTACCATCGCAATGTCAAATCTATCCTAATAATTTCGATAAAGGGTACGGTAGACTCTATCGAAACCTTACCTGAATAATAAAAAATAAAGATTTCGAGTCGACAACATATACCCGAAAATTTCGGATTGTCGAGTATTTTGTTAAATTCTAATGGTTCTGACAGACAATATAGATCAATGGACAAATCACAGTCGCCATATTGGCCACCTAGCGAAACGTCACTGATACCGGATAACAGATAACATTTTGAGTACTAAGTAGGTACTAAGTCTTAGAACTAAGTAGTTTGTATGTGTAAATACTTTTTGCAGTTATATTTCTTAAACAGTTAAAACGACAATAGGGAATATGCGTGTGATTCAGATATGAGCGAATATATTTTTATGACATTGTTTATCGGTAAAGAAAGACACCTCTTACATTATTTTATATTTAAACACTCTAAAATTGCGAATATTAATTAATAAAATATTGAAAATTTACGAGCGAAATTTAAAATGTCGAAACGCAACGCTGTTGGCTACCCGGTTTGGCCAATAGCGTTACGTTTCGCTAGACCCCAGTGACGACACGGTTCGCAGAGGATATATCAAACGTGTCAAAACAATATCAGACATTGTCAGAGATGTCAAAACATTCGACAGAGTTAACAGTTAACAACTCAAACGGTCATCACAAAGCGCGCTAAAATGGGGGTGTTTAAACCAGCGTTATGTCATTGCAATTTTTAACATTTAATCTATATATATATCACTATTTATAACTGAAGAACGGCTGAACCGATTTGGCTGAAAATTGGTGGGGAGGTAGCTCAGAACCAGGAAAAACACATAGGATACAATTAGTTGCAAAAAATAATCTGGGAGGGATTTTAGGGAGGGTCAAAGTTTGTAGGGACCAACCCACTATCTATTGACAGTAATAACGCATGCGCTGTAATAATTTAGAGCTGCGCGCGCATGTACTATCGTGTATCTGTCAGTACTGTCACATTATACATTGTCATATGGTGCACTGTCATTACTTCGTTCACTTATAACAACTAATAATTATTGTAACAGCCTTGGCTAATCCCTACTAATATTAGGTATAAATACGAAAATGGCTGGCTGGTGGCTGAACCAATATTCTCTACTCATAAATGCGAAAGTGTGTATAGAGATACATCGGACCATGGTTTTGACATTTGACTGTATGTAAAGTGATATTGTTGAGCACCGTTAGGTAGATAATGTCATGAATACTGACCAAGTTACTTCGTACCCTATAGAGTTTCTGAACTCCTTACAATTAACAGGAGTACCTTCACGCAACTTGAGACTGAACGTTAGTGTTTCAGTCCTGTTAATGCGGAATTTTAATGCACTAAAGCTTTGTAATGGCAAACGGCTACAAGTTACACCTAGGACCAAACATTATAAAAGATATTTGCTATTACGAGTCAGACTCGCTCATAAAGGGTTCCGTAGTGGAGGTATCCACTTACCATAGCCATTATCTTCGACTTACTATTAATAGTATTTGTATAAACGACAAAGCTATACCTATTTGCGGTTTTGTAAGATGTGCTTTATTTCAAAAACTACTGACTACATATCGTTCAAACCAATTTTCGTTGGAAGTTTTTATAATGATCTAAGTACAGCATATATATTTTTTATATTTGTCTCTTTCTTACTTTAAAAGTTAGACACACACACCCATTTTACCAATTTGAAACTGTATATCTTTCAAACGATTGATGATGATTTTAGGAACCTCAAAGTAATTTTTAACGACCCATTTTCCACATCAGTTCCATGTATGAAGAGCCTCCCGTAATATTCAATATTTTTTATTTTCTATAGGTAACGTCGTAAAGCGATTCACAGAATACATCTACCTACCAATTTTAAAATATTTTAACTTAATAGTTTCGGCATAAAGTGGCTGTGACATACCTACGGATAGACTAACAATTTTCAAATGTGTAAATTGCATAGTTTCGGCATAAAGTGGCTGTGACATATGGATAGACTAACAGACATAGCGTGTCTATAAGGATTCAGTGGTTAGCTATTTTTGACAACGGAACTCTAAAAATACTGTTTACAAAATGTTTTAAATACTTCTTGCGGTTATATTGCTTACTAGAGAATGCTCGCGGCTACGCCCGCATTTTTTTTTATTTACCCGTTTCGCCCGATCCCGTGGGAATTTCGGGAAACCCCTTCTTAATGCAACCCTATGGTCCCCAAAGAACACACATGCCAAATTTCAGCTTCCTGCGCCAAATGGTTTTTGCTGTAGCTTGTCTGTCAGTCAGTCAGTAACGCAAGGATTTTATATATACAGATTAGTCCCTATGAACAGAATTAAAACGAAAATTACTATCGAACCATGAAGGAGTTTTGTGTTACCCCGAATTTAACGTGAGCGAAGCCGCGGGCAAAAGCTAGTTTTAAATAAATGTTGACTTCTCCACGACTAATATTTTTCTACGGTATCATATTAACATAAAAAAACGATAGCAACAATAAAAAAATTATGCTAATTCCCTATTATAGAAATATCCGCCCAATAAAGGAGATAAGTGTTACCCCGAACATAGATGAACTAGAGAACCCCGAATTTAAGCGGTAGGAATCGTGGTTTTGGTAGAAATTGTATATTTTGGCATATATGGTAGTTTTGGTAGCAATGTTACTTATGATTGCTACCAAAGCTACCATTCCTACCGAATCTACCATTTCTACCAAAACTACAATCTCTATCAAAAGTACCATTTCTACCAAAGTTACCATTACATTCATTTACATTTATGATGGATTAATCACATCCATACACAGAACAAAATAAATCGTGCTTCTCACAGATATATTTAGCTGGATAACAGAAATAAAACCTATTTTCTTACTTATAAAAAAAAAGTTGTTTATCTATATCTATTTTAAATTTTGATAGTAAAAAAGTCTTGTGATATATATATTTTTGGTAAGAATATCATCTTTTTACTTATTAGATAAGGCTACAATGTACTCATCATACCTATATGTAAGAGCTTTTTATAATATTAAAATATGCTGTGTAACAGCACGGGTCCTCTAGTAATGGTAATAATGTGTATTAAGAAGCTTAAACCAAAAAGTAAATTGCCAGCACCGGGCGCGGCCGCCCGGTGCCGGACACACTAGTGGTGTAGACAGCATTTTTACACGTCTTGCAGCAATTCTGCCACTGAATCATCAGCAAAGCAGAGATCTCCTCTAGCGTTGGTGAAGAGTTTCGGGGATATTATGTTGTGTCACTTCGTGCTATCTCTTGAAAATATTGGATGTTTTTGAGAAAACTGCGATTTAATGAAAACCATGCCATAATTTACAACCAGAATTTAAATTTATATTTGTGACAGTATTTTTGATTAAGGGTTAACATCTGGATATATAATAAAACTAGCTGACCCAGTGAACTTCATACCGCCATATATTTTTTTAAATTCGCAATTTTTTTGTTAATCTAAACCATTCTCAAGTCCCCTTGAACACACACAAAAAATTTCAACAAAATCGGTCCAGTCGTTCAGGAGGAGTTCAGTGACATACACACGCACACAAGAAATATATATATAAAGATATGTATTTATTTTTTATTTTTCTGGTATCGGTTTCGGTCTTGATTTTACATTGAGAAACTATTTCGTTTTGACAAATATAAAAATATTGCGTTGTCCTGATCTTTGTATTGTGATAAAGCATACTTTAGACTGTCCAAGTTTCTGATATAAAAAACAAGAAATGAAGTGTCTAATTATATAAATGTCTAAATATATTTGACGGCCGGTTGGCGCAGCGGGAAAGTATATATGTATGTTTATCCATTGTCTAGTACCCATAGTACAAGCTCTGCTTAGTTTGGGACTAGATGGTGTTGTGTGAATGTGGTAGAATATTATTATTATAGTTAAGAATTCAAATGAAACAATTAGATGTGATTTTTTTAGCAAGTAAATTGTCTGTTTTCGAAGAATTTTTACAAAGGCGCCTGAACAATGGGTATCAGAACTAACTTTAAAATTATTGTATATTTAAAATTGGACATTAACGTTAGTAATAATTACGAGTCTTAATGTGTCCATTGTTCAAGCATTACCACAAATTCTTCCACTTAACTTGGGCCCGTGAGTAATGTTGGGGCCGACTTCCAACTGTAACATTTCGTTTCAGCCCGGGCGACCGTAAACCGACGTTGATAAGTGTTCGATGCGATACGTCTCTATTTGGTCCGAATGCGAGATAAGAGCTGAAATAACTCACGAAACTAACCTCAATATTGGCTTCGTATGGACGCGGAATACTTAATGCAATATTCGGACCGTGGTCGTCACAGTCCCCATTGTGGATAACTATTATTCGATTTTTATCAATTTCCTTGCTTTACCTGTGCTACTACAACGCTTTTGTAGTCAGCGAAAAATATTCTAAAATAAAAAGACATTCCAGTTTTCGTTTAGTCTGAAATAAATTTCAAATATAATTAGAGACAGAAAAACGCATAAACTATTTTGAAAGTATTATTTATCCATATCACGGTTACAAAATCGAAATAACCAATGTGCAGAAGGTACTAAAGCTAAAGCGTTCTGAAACATGGCAGTAAAAGAGGAACTTCTTAGAATCATTTTGTAATTATCAGCACTGTATATAATCAAGTCCCTCTGCACTGGCTCTATCTTACTATGAAAAAGGTTGAGTCATAGTCTACCATGATGCCCAAAATTATTAGACATTTGGGTGGCTTTTTTTCATAAGTAGGAAATTATATTCAACTTCAACAAAATATGATAACCCGCTTTAGATTTAGTTTTAATCAAAAACTTAGTCACAAACACATTAATCTGTTTTATAATCTTCTTTCAGACTATTTATACCACAGACTAAGCTAAAAATATTTTTATTTATAACTTTTCAAAACAGGGTCGGTCTTTGCCCTCATTAGATGGCCGTCCCAAAATGTATACGGTCATTGAAGAAAACTTCTTGAACTGAAAATGGATTATCTAAATAGTACGAAACAAAGTTCGCAATCCGTATTAATCTGTTTGTGAGTTTACTTCTTCGTGACTAGGTGCGCAATATTACCATTTAGACTTCAGATGATAGAGAGAAACTTCTGAAAGGTATTTATATAAATAGCATGCACCCTTGCGGTTAGTGCAGACACCTGCAGGGCTGCAGAGTATATCGATAAAGGTATCTTAAATAATCCGAATTAATGGCATTAACAACGGCATTAAGCCTTATTGTAAGCATTCAAATCGGTTCAGACATTCTAGCGTGGTGGAGCGATCATTCAAATATAAATCTTATACCAATATAGAAAGCTGAATAGTTTGTTTGTTTGTTTGGTTGAACGCGCTAATCTCAGGAACTAATGGTCCGATTTGAAAAATTATTTCAGTGCTAGAGAGCCCATTTATGCAGGAAGACTATAGGCTATAGAACATCACGCTATGAGCCACGGGAGCGGAGCAGTACCCTCAATTAACGCGGGTGTAACCGCGGGCTCATCTAGTAACTTATAAGTTTCAACGTTTATAATTTTAGTAGGTTATTTAAAAATGCACGATTTAAATATAACAAGAATAAAATAAATTCTGCTTCATGTATCTTCCGCTGTCGTATCTTAAGACACTAAATCTTATACTAATATATAAAGCTAAAGAGTATGTTTGTTTGTTTGTTTAGTTGAACGCGCTAATCTCAGGAACTACTGGACCGATTTCAAAAATTCTTTCAGTTTTAGATAGCCCATTTATCGAGGAAGGCTATAGGCTATATATAATAACATTACGCTATGAGCCACGGGAGCGGAGCAGTAGCCTTAAATAACGCGGGTGTAACCGCGGGCTCATCTAGTGAAATATATAGTAGTGATACTTTGTATTCTAAATCCACCATATCCTTATTTTTTATTTCTTCTTTTACATACTTGATTCATTACATTTTAGCCAAGAAGGAAATAGTTTGTTTAGGTAAACGTAACATTTATTTTGCCTCAACGTAGAAATCGAGCAGATCTTTCGTTGGAATGTCCATAAAACTTAAACTTTAGAAATTGGAGTCAATAAATAAACATTTTTGAAAATGTAGGACGTAGTGGTGGTGCCATTATACGTATACTCACTTAAAATAAAGCATTGGCAATACAAATCTCACTTGCGAAATATTTTTTCCTAACAAAAGTTATTTTTGAAATGTTATATTATGCTTAAGAGAGCAAAAACACAAAACAAAGGGTCATTAATGCTCATCACAGAAATAAATTTTTTGGTGAGAAACGAATGGAACACAAGACTTACAAAGTACCAATTAAGACCACTAACCAGTCAAAAGTGCAACAGATACTACCACAAATTCATCAAATTAAATATAGTACCTACCGAAAGGCAAAAGATCACAATTTATATATAACTGTTTAATGTAAAATCGAAACCTAATAAAACAAGTAAGTGGTGTGAAAATTCCTCCCTCGATAAATGAAGTAGATACACAAATCAAGCGCCCGTTGGCCAAGCAAGAGTGTATAAGGTAAGTGCCCTACATCCTTGAAATATCCTATACCCACTCAATCTCCTTTCCCGTAACCATCTCATAGGCGGCGAAGAACCGCTATCCTTGATCCATACGAGTCGGATTCATTTACGTTTTTATACGTTATATCGCTATACCTAGGCAGTTATAGCACCTAGCTATACACCTAAATATATTCACATAACCGTCACATGGTTATTTCCGCCCGCATCAGTAGGTAAACTTTTATGTAGCTACCTACTTATTAAATTATTATTTCTGCAACTATCATAGTTGTCTTATAAATCTCATATTTCAAGCAAATTTTAAGTCCTCAGCTCTAAAGCGTTGCCTACTTAGCCTACTTAGGTAAAATAATAGGTACATTAGATATTCTTATTTTGTTTCGTTCTCATTAGCTTATACTTACGTAAGCATGTCACAACAAAAGAAGTCACGCGTGTCGGAAGACAAAGAGATGACAATCTTAGAAGCAAAACGCAATATTTTATTTGAGCGCATTCAAAACATCTATGAATGCTCAAAAACCGCATCTATGTCTGACAGTAATAGCGAAGCATTTCTCAGTTATTGTATGACAGTAGATAGTATTCGAACAGATTTTCATAAGTTGTTAGACGATTATAACGCAAGATTACTTTCTATCAATCCTGATGAAAAACCGAACTATCAGGCGTATACCTCATTCGAAGATCTTTATTGTATTATTAAGCGTATACAATCGCAATTGGAGGGTAAATGTCCAGCAGAGCCCGTTGCCCGCAAACCGAGATTACCGCCAATCGAGATTATGTCGTTTGACGGAGATATACGAAATTGGCCGTTATTCTATGCGAGTTTTAAGTCTACAGTGCACGATAATGGTTCTCTGACAGATGCTGACAGGTTGTACTATTTAATAGGTAAACTGTCACCGAAAGCCCAGTCTGTATTTGCAGGTGTCAAACCCAGTGCTGAGAATTATCAGGTCATATTTCAGTCACTACTTGACAGATATCAGGACACGCGCGTCCTAGCGTCTACGTACTTTGACCAAGCTTTAAATCTCAAACTGTCCGGCAACGCATCTGTCTCGAATTTCCTGCTGTTTATTGATAACTTCGTAACCGCGGTTAATTCTCTTAGGAATTTAAAATTAGAAGATCTTTCCGACTTTATGTTGCTTCAACTCGCTTTAAAAAAGTTTGACACTGATACAATTCGCGCATTCGAGATGACGGAACGCAATAATAAAATACCTACACTAGATAGTTTTATTTCGTTCATAAAAGATCAGTGTCGAATATTTCATAATACGCAGTCTGGTTCACCTGGCCCGTCTAACACTAACAGCAACAAACAAAGGTTGAATAAATCGCGAAATAGTAATAATAACTCGGTCCTTAATCCACAATCTTACGCAACATGTTCGGAATCTAATAGTAATAATTCACAGAAGTGTCTGTGCAGTAATATAGTGCACGACCACTTATACAAGTGTCCCGCCTTCGATAATTTACATGCAACCGCTCGTTTTAAATGCGTAAAAGATAACAAAGCTTGCATTAACTGATTAAGCATAAAAAATAACACAAGTAATTGTTCTAGTAAGACAAAGTGTCGATCATGTAATCAAAAACATCATACACTGTTACATTTCGATAAAAATAACCGGTTGTCAAGTCAAGCCGCTAACCTTGACACACTTACGCCGCAAGTGCAGAACACGGTCACGGTAATATAATCTAACAGTATTGTAACTCGGCCGTCTTCGTGAGTTAATTGCGAGCTGCGGCACGATAGCGGCTGCGGGTACTGTAGGTACAGTCCGCCCAGTCTAATGAGTACTCTGCTCGCACCGCGTAGGTATAACTCGAGTTTCGTGCGTTTGTATGGTGTTACAATACTGTTAGATATTATTACCGTGACACGGTAGCTGCGCCTTCCACGCCTCACAATGAGATATCGTTGTGTACGACATCCATTGCGCGGCCGGCACGCATGCGCGGACGGCCTTCGCGCGCTTGTAGTGATCAGAGCAGTGCTAGGCCGCCATGTATGGCGTCTAAGACTGTTCTGTTAGCGACAGCGCAAGTTATCATATATGATGTCAATGGGTCGCCGCACATGGTACGTTGTCTGCTAGATAGCGCATCTCAGACCAATTTAATAACGTTAGAATTGTTCAAACGCCTCGGATTATGGAATAACTTTAAAAATACGAACTCAATAATCCGAGGGATAGGCGGATCAGAAAAACATGGCAAAGGTTCCGTAGATATTAAAATACATTCGCGTTTTGATAGGAATATTAATTTTAACATTTCTTCGCTTATCGTGGAAGACTAATGTAGACGTAGCATCACTCACTCATCTCGAGTCATTGCCTTTTCTGATCTTTTGATCGGAGCTTCAATATTTCCGCACTTGCTACTAACTAAAATAGTACGTAGTGAGCGATATGATTTACCGCCCGCTATTGAGACGGTACTTGGGTATGTGATTATGGGTACCGTACCTACGTTACATACTTCTCATTGTATTACGTCTTGTTGTTGTTCTGCTCTTCAAGATATCAAGGTGGGTGCTAAAACTGTGTGTAAGATATAGCACTAATTAGCTATGCTATGCTACGTTATGCTACGCTATGCTACGCTATGCTATGCTATGCTATGCTATGCTATGCTATGCTATGCTACGCTATGCTAAGCTACGCTACGCTACACTATACTATACTACACATCCGCTTTGTATATAGATGACATTGCCTGTAATGTCATACCCGCTCCGCTAGCAATTTCGCTTTGTGAAGAGCCTATTCAGCTTTTCAAGCGAGGCCAGTTTGATCTTGTCAAATGGACAAGCAACTCTAAGGAGGTTCTCGCACGCATACCAGATTCTCATAAGGCTTCTCCAGACATTGAGTTTGAGAAGTCTGTACCGCATAAGGTTCTCGGTTTACGCTGGGACAAATCCTGCGATAGTTTTCGGTTTGACGTCTCACCGCTAGATTATAAGTGCGCCAAGCGCACTATGCTGTCCACAGGGGCTCGACTATGGGACATAATGGGTTTGTGGCTCTCACAATTTTGTACGCCAAGCTCTTGATCAAGGAGCTTTGGCTATCAAAGTGTGAGTGGGATGAAACACCCCCTGACCATATTGTCGCCGCTTGGGGCCAGTTTTGTATTGAGCTTGCCGCGCTCAATCAAATTACTATTCCGCGTCATCTTGGGTTGGTAGATGGATGTACCGTCAACTTAATAGGTTTCGCTGACGCCAGCGAGCGTGCTTACGGCGGAGTCGTATATCTGCAAGTCCGCATTGGTTCTAACTACTCGGTGCAGTTAGTTTGTGCCAAGTCTAAGGTCTCGCCTGTTAAAACCATTTCGGTTGCGAGACTGGAATTGTGCGCGGCTCTTCTGCTGTCTCAGTTGCTCCGCAAGTTTTAAGACACAGTTTTGCCCCACTACCCCATTAATAAAATACACGCATTTTCCGACTCCAAAGTAGTGCTCGCTTGGATTCGTTCTTCTCTTCACCGCTGGCAGACTTTTGTCGCCAACCGCGTTAGTAAATTGATTGAACTTGTTCCCGCTACTTGTTTCAATCACGTCGCGGGTTATCGTACTCGTCTTCAGGAAGAACTTTCCATAGATCATATTGACTGGAAGTTTATTCCACCAGCATCACCACATTTCGGTGGATGTTGGGCAAGCATGGTCAAAGTAATTAAAACGCATCTCTTCAAAGTTATAGGTCAACAGATCCTCTCTTACGAAGAGCCTTTAACCGTCCTTGCACAAGTCGAGGCACTGATCAACTCGCGTCCGCTTCCAACTCAGTGAGATCTAGCCTGAAGTTGGACCTAGCTCTTAGTTTAAGTATTTAGTTAGTAGTTTTCGCTATTATTGCGTTTGTAGTTTTCGCTAAAGTTAATTTAGATTAATTTTATTGTCATATCGCTGTCTTAGCCTATTGATGGGTTATGCGGTAGTACACCCAACATAGCTAAGTTCAATTCTATTTTTCTTAAAGGCAACCCTTTAGGGCCGGGGGGATATGGTAGCGCCATCTACCTTCCTATCCATAACTAATCGCATCAACATCAATTGTTCCTCGTACAAGTGCGAGCGATACTGTATTTCCGTCCCTCTCTTTCCCACTCCCTGGAAGAGGCACTGCCTTTCGCCTGATTCGTCGCCGCGATCGTCGAAGCGAGTAACAGTCCAGAACATTCCGCTCGCTGAGAACGCCGTCTCGTTCGTATCGCGCCGCATCGTTGTATGTGATTATTACCGCATATATAAACCGCTCGCAAGTGGGAGTGACGGTGAAGTGAAGTGAAAACAAGCAGCCGCATCACGAAACCACCAGGAGACTGCCCTTCGGAAACGAAGAATGTTGTATAAGGTAAGTGCCCCCCATCCTTGAAATATCCTATACCCACTCAATCACCTCCTACCGTAACCATCTCCTAGGCGGCGAAGAACCGCTATCCTCTGTATACAGTCCATTTCCCTCCCAAGTCGCCTAGAACCTACCTACGGTTTCGGTGTATCGCCGAACCAAAGAGAATTCCGTCACCTCTAAAGCGTATGCCTTCCGTCTAATCGAGTAAATGTCTCCAAACCAATGGCTCGGACACGTCGCGTAGAACTGCTACGAGCCGAAGCTCTACGTGACGCAGTAATACTACGAGTACGTTCAGACTTGGGCAAACATTTGTGTAGCACTCCTGTTAAGTTTGGCAGTTACGGCTTGGCCACGGGGACCGGCGACGCGACCTGCGACACGACCGGCAACGCAACAATTCGCGCGACGCGAAAAACACGCCACGGGCACACGCGCTCGCCGCCGCGACCAGTGTAGACCAGGAGCGAGACGAGATTAGCTGAGATCTTTTTATAAAATTTAGCTCGACATTGTACGGACTTTGGTGCCAATATCACATTTGTTTCAAGCAGGCAATCGAACCCGAGACCTCATGATCCGCTTTCACTACCGCAAGATCACAGAGGCAGACTTGATATTGTGTACCTAACCACGGTATTGAAATCTATAGGTACTGTATTTTATCTTTATACAAACGGTCGGAACGCGATTTATACCTACGAGCGTCAGGCTCGGTACCTACCTAACCTACTGCATACCAAACTCAAGGCGCTTCGGTATACATTCTGTAGGTATCTACTGAATGCGTACTGAGCCGACGCGATGCTTGTAGGTATTGTAACTCGACTTTTGAATTAAAATACGGAAAAGCTTATGTAGGTAAGTGTGATCTAACTAACCAGGTATATGCACTTCTAAAAACTTACTTAGGTATTTTGAAATCACAGACAGACACTTCAACTTTATTTATACTGTATACATTTATGTAGATATAGATAACATCCAGACGTTCCAAATAGCTAGCCTAACTAAAAATTCTAAGAATAATATTATGCTCGTGGAGAAATAAACTAATAATGTTATACTGACTCAGCTCCGGCGCTAGTCGCCGCGACTACCGCTCGACGCCGTGGCGTGCGCAGTACCAATTCATACATTTGTTTTGGTCTTACGACGTATCGCGCGACACGCCGCTGTACCACGAGGTGCTATTCGCCGGTCGTGTCGCCGGTCGCCGCTGCGCGTGGCATGCTTAGAACATTTCTATACATTTGATTCAGTCGCAAGTCGCGTCGCCGGTCGCGTCGCGTGAATTTTCGCTGGAGCGAATTGTCCGTGGCCAGGCCGTTACACTGAAAATGTTTTATTCTAGTCATATTTCTTTATTCTCATCGCAATGTGAATATCAAAATCAATAGTTGTGGTTTTATACCAAAATACACCACAATTTTTTAATTAGCACAAAATATGTAACGGGGCACTAAGTATCTTTAACTGATCATATTTATGTAGTTAAAAAATAAAAACACTAAGTCTCTTAACTGTCCACAAAAATACATTATAATTGGTAAATGCATAACTAAGACTATGACCGACCCGCGTACTATGCGTAGTAACAGTAGTAAACTCCACTCCATTGATAATTTCCCCCCTGTCTCTCTGCTCCCGCGCCCCGATGCGACGAACAGTGCGAAAAGTTATAACACCTGTCTTTAAAAGTGGAAACAGAGACGAAGTTAGTAATTATAGGCCAATTTCGGTTCTACCCGCTATTTCGAAAATTATGGAGAAACTGATAAACACCCAATTAATACATTATATAAATTAATACAACTTAATATCACGCTCCCAATATGGATTTAGGCAGGGTTTGTCGACGGAAGACGTGGTTTTAGCACTAACCTACCCTGACCAAGTGGATTCAGGAAGGAAGTGTTTAGCTGTCTTCCTAGATCTAAAAAAAAGCTTTTGATACCGTTTCAATTCCTATTCTTATCAGTTGCCTTGAAAAAATAGGTATTAGAGGAATCCCAATGGCGCTACTAAAAAGCTATCTTCAGGATCGAAAACAGTGTGTTAAATTAGGTAATTATCTTAGTAATGAGCAAAATGTATGTTTCGGAATACCGCAGGGCAGCGTTCTAGGCCCGACACTCTTCTTAGTTTATATAAACACCCTCTGTGACATGAAACTTGAAAATGGACGTCTTTTCTCCTACGCAGATGATACAGCTGTGGTTTTTACTGAAAACACGTGGGAATCCACATTCACATATGCTGAAATGGGTCTAGCAAAAATTGCTAAGTGATTAAACTCACATTTGCTCACATTGAACACCGCTAAAACAAAATATGTTGCGTTTACACAATACAACAACACACAACCGGGAAGTCACTATTGTCTTAAAATTCATGGCTGCGAAGATACTTTCACTAAAGACTGTTCTTGTGATAAAATTGAAAACGTTTCCGAGATCAGATACCTAGGCATAATAGTGGACCAACGATTGTCCTGGAATAAGCACATAGACCTGATTACTTCACGAACAAGAAAACTCATCTGGATTTTTAAAAAACTGAGACACATAAACACTAAAGAACTTCTAAACCAAATATACATTTCACTTGCTCAATCAGTTCTGGTGTACCGCATACCTGTTTGGAGAGGGTGCACAAAGATAAAATTTCTTGAATTGGAGAGAGCACAAAGGTCTCTCTTAAAAGTGATGTATTTTAGACCTTACAGATACCCAACTGAAAATCTTTACTCGATGTGCACGTGATAGATTATTAGAAGTATTTTAAAAATCAATCAACAAAAATATCAAAATAAGTACATTTAAAATATGTGTGTTTCATTTGTAAGTACCTATTTATA
Source organism: Euclidia mi (assembly GCA_944739405.2). Classification (NCBI taxonomy): domain Eukaryota; kingdom Metazoa; phylum Arthropoda; class Insecta; order Lepidoptera; family Erebidae; genus Euclidia; species Euclidia mi. The sequence continues at coordinate 45,012,048 of OX123189.2, forward strand.
ATCCCAGCAAAAGCTCGGATATCAAACTGTTATAAATCTAGCTAGAATTTACATCATTGTTACTTTTAGGTTAGGTTTTAGGTTAAGTTACTAGAAGATAGATTTTAGGGTTATTCATATGTATCAAACAATATATAACTAAATAGGTATATTGTATCATTAATTATGTAGGTATAGCATAAACCTATCGTATATAGTTATATCGTATTGATGGTTGGTATGTTTTAAATTTAAAATGTTCCAATACTAAATATACAATTTGATCTGACGTTTGGCAGTTGACACTGCCAAACGTGTAAATATATAAAAGGAGAACAGGCTCTGTTCAGGTTCAGTTCCGCCCCGGCAACGGCTAACTAAGGTACGATGTAATTCTAACTTTTATATTATTGTGTTTTTATATTGTGTTGTTCCTAATAATGTGTTTCACAATTCTTTATTGCTATTGTGGTGTTATTTAGAGTATTGTCAATATAGACAATGTATAGTTAATGTAATAATATAGCGTAGCAATTATATAATTGATATTGTGGGTGGTTTCGTCAGTTGTGAGATGTTAAAGTTCAGATCTTGGGGTATCATATATTACAGAGTCGAATTATATGCTGAGATACAAGTCGTGTCTATTATATACATCGTGTGGTGAGTATTTCAGTGGTAAATATTGAATACACCTATAGTAAATATATCTGTGGTGAATATTACTAAACGAATTATGCTACTCTATTGTATTAAGGTAATAGTTACTTTTGAAATATTGAACTACCCACAACCTTGCTATCCGATATAATAATATGTATTGATTGTACCGCTTTTATAAACGATAATTACAACTATTAAAAGAATGGCCAAGAGTTTTCTTGGCCACGTTCTTTCTCTTGGTTCTATGTCCTTGCGAACGTGGCGCTAAATGTAAATGTAGAATCAGAACTTGAGATTTTAAAATATACTCTTGTGACAAGCTGAATAAATGAAAGTAAGATTTGATAGTTGTATCTTTTATTTTCCAAACACCTGACAAATAGAACTATAATAATACATATAAGCTGTACACGTTGTATCTATACATATATATTATGCCCACGCTATCACACGCTTCTTAGTGTAAGGAAACTATACATCCTAAACGCTCTACTTAAACTCCATAAAACACTACCTTTTAATCCTAAGTTTAACAAAAAAGGAGAAAACACCATATTGCACATATAGTGTCAGCGAAAACCACTTATGCTAAGAGACAGTTCACCAGACAATCTGCTGAACTATATAATAAAATAAATAAGATGTTAAATATATATCCTATGAATTATCAACAGTGTAAAGAATCTTTGAAAAACTGTCTGAAAAACAAAACATATGATGATGTTGAAAATGTATTACAAACGATTGCGTAGACTAAAAATACATACACACACAAATACACACACACACACACACACACACACACACACACACACACACACACACACACACACGCGCCTTTTGTATGTTTTATTTTCCACAAATTTTATTTAAATTTTAAATTGATTATCTTGTTTTACATAAGCTATAGATTTATTTATTTATTTTTTTAAAAAGATACGAAAGACAGAAATGAACGCAAAGAAATAATTTTATTTGTATTTTATTGTAATTTAAATTAATTAATTTTTTATAAATTTTAATATAATGATATTTGATTGAATCACGATTATGTAAGCACTTTCGATCTTATTGTTATAGTTGTGAAGAGCAGGGCCTCCTAGCACAAGTAATTATTTTACTTAAAAGGAGACCCCCGTGTAAGACACTGTAATAGTTATATAAGATACCGAAATAAATTATTATTATTATTATTATTATAACCGGTAGTGAGCGCATCGTTTTTTCGATAGCTTATCAGTTCACATCACGGGAGTATGTAGCTATTAATGCTTCTTGCGTACTTTTTGAGTGGAGGAATCGCGAGTGCAGCTGTGTACCCATGGACATCTTTTTGTGAGTGTACAAAAGTGACCCGGATAGTGTCGAACATTTAAAACAGCGCATATTGGACGCTTTTGACGAAGTGAAAAGACAGAAGCGTACTTCTCTCGTTAAAAAATAATTTAATAAACCGTGCGCCGCGCCACCCGTCTGTGTATTGACAATGGTGGTGGACATTTCGAAGGACAATGGAAATACTTGTAAGTTTAGTAAATAATACCTATCTAAGTAAATAATAATTTGATGCTAATAATAATTTGATTTAAAATCGGTCTATGTAAAGAACCTTGTGGGAGGCCTATGTCCAGCAGTGGACGTTTCTAGGCTGACATGATCATGATAAAATAATATTTGTAAATAGCAGATGATTCTAATTTCATAAATACGCCAAAATTACTCTTTTCTTTTATTACAGAATACGTTCTTTTATTTTGATATTTGTTCTGCTTTCTGATTACATACCTCCGTATTTATTACTTGTAAAACGGTAAATTTTGCCGGTCCTAAGCCCGGACGAAGTATGAAGGAGAGGGTGGAATTTAAAAAATTTAAAAGTAACTACCTAGTGTAGGTAGTATTATTTTGCATTATTTTATTGTCTAAGGCTACCTACATTATAAGTGCGACGGAAATAATGCGTATGAGTAGGACGGAAAGTAAGTACTATCAATGAAGTAGTGAATGGATTGTAATATATGTCTATGATTTAGGTGAGATTTTCTACAAAAAACAAATGATTATAACTTTGCTATTTATAGATATTATGAAATTCTAACGTCACATATATTGATAATAATGTCTTCGCTAATATGTCCTTAAAGTTTTTGTACTAATTAAAAAATAGTGGTGTATATTTGCTTTTCAGAGAAATAATTCTAAAACAAAAAAAATGTTTAAGAGCGGTTTCAGACAAGCGTTTTAAACGCGCGTATAATCTCGTTTTGGAAGCGCATGTAAGCACGTATAGGCGCGCCTATTGGCACACGCGCAACTCGTACGAGCGTTGACGCGCTTCTAAGCTCGTATAAGCACAGAATATAATACAAGTACTAAAGTACAGAAGGATCACTTCTCAAACCAATTTATTGAAATTGCGACTCTTGCTACGAAGCAACAAAGTGCAATTCAGTTCGCATAAGCACTCAGTGCCTAACGCAATATTCACCTAACCGTTCCCGAGCTTTTCTAACACATAACGCTGTCGTTGTCTGGCGCAGAGTGGCGCGCTAGGGTTGTCGACTTGCCGCTGCTACTATAATCTTTATTCATCGTCTATTTACCTGCTTGACCACGTACCGAATAATAAATAATTATCCTTTATGTATCCTATCCCACTATTTGAGCTCGTAGAACAAAAACCACAAAAATTCTGGTCGTTTACATTTTCACTCTATTAATTCTTAGTTATTTCCTAAACGCGTGGACTGATTTACATGATTCAAACAGATAAAATGGTATTTGAACTAAATCTTTAATTTGACATCATAATCGTTGGTATATCTCAACAAACAAAAAATCAAATTTTCAAGTTGCTCTCGTAAAATAAATAAAACCAAATTTTCAAGTTGCTTTCGTCACACATCCATTAAATGAGCAATACTTTGCATCAGACTTGTGATGATACATTTTTGTTGTTAAAGGCGTTTATATAATTTGAACAATGTTCGAACACGGCGCGTGAGAATACGGAGCGGTCGCACTCGTTGCGTGACGTCTAATGTGAGCGGCGCGCGGCAACCCACTAATCCAACCATGTAGACATGGTCGGCGGAGGTACTTGTAAGTTTGTACCTAAAATGCGAAAGGCGCCAGGCCTGGTATAAACGCGAGCCTGACACGATATCACTACTGTTTCGAGCGAACACGCCGAAATATGCCCGTTTACACGAAACCGGTTTTTTGAAGCGCGTAATGTAGCGCGCGTGTAAGCGCGTATGCTGAAACGACCGTATATGCGCAAAAAATACGCTAATAATCTGAAACCTTAAGAGCCGTTAACGAGTTTTAAAGAGATTTTAAAATAGTTTATTAAGTATTTGTTTTGAATTTTACGTGTGTTTAACATTCATCATATTGATTTTTGGTAAAAAAAAAACATGTGAGGTATTTTATTGTTCGTAAGATTTATTACACGATCCCTGTACTTTTTTTCGACTCGACTGGGTTGCGTTTCCCATAGTTATTCATATGAGATATAATATAAAACTGCTTCGTAAGCAAGTAAGTACCCAACGAACAGAAAAAGCAAGGGGGACGTATGTACTTGATTAAGGGGTGATAATCATAATTATAAGGCAAAGTTGATGAAGAAGAAGACGCCTGGCAGAATATAATAGATCATATTTGTATGACATTTATTTTAACCGAACTTTCTTTATAACGAGTATTGTTGACCGATGACACAAATATTGAGTAGTTGGAAAACTTATAAGTAGTTTTCTTAGTACAGAAACCATCGACTTCATGCAATTTCGATTACCAATAAAGAGATTAATTTCTTCTGTTTTAATTTATCGGACATTGCAGTGAGTTTTTTGGTCAGCCACTTACTTTAAATAACAAATGCATATAATAACCCGGCCTGGTCAGCCTTAGGAGGTTATTGTAGTTATAGCTTATCATAAAAAACACCCTCATATATTTTAAAATATAGCAAGCCTCTCAATAATTAGTTATCACGATTTATTTTTAATGACCAGAGGACAATTACGCGGCCTAACAAAGCCAAAATTAATGTCACTGTTAGGTTATTTATGTAACCATATAGAAATTATCTGGAATTGGAATTCTGTCGCCATAAAAAGAGATTAACAAACAACTGAACACACGACAACAGGCTTTGTAATATGTACCGTTAAATGGACAATGGTGTTTTAAGAGTATGACATATATACACATACTCATGCCTTTTTCCCGTCGGGGTAGGCAGCGACAACGGAATGCCACTAGCTTCTATCCTTACAAACCTCACGCACTTCCTCTACACTGAAGATATTATTTATGAAGTATTTATTTTTATGTAGTATTTATTTTTATGAAGAAGTAGTTCCTGCAGTAATTGGTTCGTTTCTGCTCTTTGTGCTGCTTACGACACCCGTTTCTGCCACAAATAGAAAGAGATAAGCTGGCTAAAACGTGCTTTGTAACCAAACCACAAAATCATGCACAAGATATTGTTGGAAAATTATTTTCTTAGTAGTATGATTTGTGAGACGTGTATTCATAAGCTTATGCGTACTTCCTGGCCAATGATACAGGATAAAAAAACAATATAAATAGTATAATATCTGCCTTTTTTAGATCCTTGAAATGACTCACATATTCCATTACAATGTTTCGCGACTACGATATTTTGGCACTGTTGCAATCGTCCTAATCACGGTATGGTTGTACTGACTACATTGCGATCATAGCGCTTGCAACAATGTCGGAATACCTATCAGATAACGAAAACAAATTACTTTGGGGATCCATATGGAATTTTTTTTACTTTACGCGATCTAACCTCATCAATAAATACTTACAATACATATCATAAGAAATTCCTAAGTATTCTTTGCCGTGTGGTTGACGGCATAGAATACAAGTGTCACCACCCCCTATCTTCCCGTGGGTGTCGTAAGAGGCGACTAAGGGATAACACGATGCAAATACCATCTTTGCGTAGAGATGGAAAACTCGACATCAAACCCTATACGACTGCCTCATTGGTCTCGCGGCACAAATGTGCGGTCCTGGGTTCGATTCCTGGGTCGGGCAGTGTTATTGGGTTTTTCTGTCACGAAATTCCCAGTAGCAGCACGGAGTCTGGAATGGCTCGCCCCTTATTACGTGAGACTAAGGTATATCTGGCGAAAAGTGGGTGTAGAAATACACCGCTGCCTACACCTTCGGGGATAAAAGGCGTGACGTTATGTATGTATGTTCCTAAGAGACTTAAATCAAACTACAGTTCACAGATTTAAAATCCTTAAAACCAATATATCGCAATAGAATCCGTAAACCGTAGTTTGATTTTAATGTGTAAAATTCACGTAAACGTGTGGTTTTGTTCTATGGCATTGAACAAACTAGCAAACACACATATTTAAAAAGATTAGTAATTACAAAACCAAATTTACTCTTCTACAGATGTATGTTTATACAAAACCTAAGCTTTGTTGGGGAATAGGGTGATTCTAATTATTTGTTATGGTCAGAAGGATTCCTTCAATTTTCATAAAAGCAGCTTTACCGTTCCTAAATTAAACTGACCATTGTCAGTATAATTTATGATCGCGGTCTACAGCATGATATATTTTGTTACACAACGATATTATTTACAACTCGCATTTTATAAATTGCCACTCCCATAAAAGTAATAAGTAAAATATAGAACAGTTTATGTATGTAATAAATCTCAAATTATAATGCAAATATAAATAATTTTGTATGTGATAATTAGAGATTATTTTAGTTCGCCTCAATAGCTAATCATTTTTAACTTTAAAAATGTATGCGACTTATTAACATGGATATACAATATAATTTAACATATTTTTGGCAGGCACCGATTCAGTAAAATCTTTTCATAAAATGCTACTGAAATCCATAGTTAATATCGGTCACAAAGTGACAAAATTACAAATACGTTTATCAATTATATTCTCATCTATATACTACTCTAGGCGTCACCTGTGGCTGCGTCCACGTGGGAATCGGTAGTCAAGGTAAAAAGTATCCTATAATGCTGGCCGGCCTCCTAATATTATCCATAGATAATAATTATACCATAAAATCGCCCCATAATGACGTGAAATATATATGGACTGTAAACAAACACACTTTCGCATTCCTAATATGATTTATGAGATTCTTGATTTTAGAATTAAACTTTCATCTGATGATTGAAGAATCAGCCCAGAAATAATAGATAGTCTATTGATAGTAATCCCTGTGTATTAGATAGTTCTATGAGATCTATATGATAGTTTATTTGGTATGTTATTTACATTTTTAAATAGGAAACTCAACCTAAAAATTAACTACTATTCTACCTGCGCAATTATATACATTCTTATAACATGTATAACAAAAAAATAAACTACTAAAAAACTTAACTATCCTAAACTAATGAAAAACAAAAGAGGCAATACAACTATGAAGCGTCCAAAAATTCCTCCGCAACGCTGTCGACCGGTAGCGTGCCCAGAAGGCTGGGAGCATTGCCACGTTGTATGCCAATGCTTATTCTCTGTGCGAAATACAAACCAGCCTTCTGGTCACGGGAAGCATCAATCAGCCTTCTGGCGATTTCTTTATATAGAGCGTGTGCACTAGGTCCCCATGGCCCCAGCGTTTCGACCCCAAACGGCTCAAAAACGTAATTACCCGCTAGGTTGCCATATTTGCGCCGTTTGAGGGCCTCCGCCGATAGTTCTATTATTTCTAGTCTGTCCCTGAACGCCCACATTTAATTGTAGTCATTTAAATTTTAAGATTCATCTACTATCAGGTCATTCTACATTTTTAACTTGTGTATTGTGACTATATAGGTTTAAAAAATTAAAGGCTGATTCTTCAATCATCAGATGAAAGTATTATTCAAAATGACCATGAGATATTTGAATAAAGTAAATCCTCTTCTTCTTCTCTTCTCTTAAAAATACAACTCTCGCGCCAGGACTACATGTTGTGTATTGGTGGTCTTTACCAACAATTTATAAACCACAGAAAGAGTTGCCGTGTTTGGGATTCGAACTCACAACACTAAGCGCAGTATCAAGTAGCGAGGCGGCCACTTAAACCGCTACGCCAACTTTGCAGTCAGTCGTCTTACTACTAAGGTACCTTTATTGCCACATTCGCCCGGTTACAGTTTATTATAGGATAACTTTTATTTGTCTATTGGAAAATATTTTAAACATCTACAAATATACTTAAGGCTATAATAAGTATTTCAAGAGATAAGCTACATTTTTATAAAATCACCAACGATAAATACAAGTATCAAAATTTACCAATTTTAATATTCAATATTTATTACTTCGACGCCAATAATATAATAAACCTCAGACGATGAAATCATTATACACCTTCTATTAATTTAAAATATCACGCTCCCTCCAACACCTTTAATATCTACTCAGCCATTTCCAAGCTGGTTTACTTTATAGGAATAGAACAGCCTATATATAGAACATCTTGTAAACATAAAGTACGGCTACGACGATACGGTTTAATGAACTGTGGCCTCGGTACGTAAATGCTGACTTCGGACGGCCATTGCTGACTTGGCACGCACACCAATTTACCCGTAAGGCAATATGTAGGTAGATGTTCATTTGCTTGTTTGTTGCACACATATGATCACTTGTTATCGTCACTTACTCCTATGAGTAAGTGACGATAACTTTGCTTGCAGCTAGTTACGTTGCAAAATTAAGCGGCGGTGTCGTTTGAGTCTTCTCTCTCTTTTAATTGTAACCATATTTTTAATAGGGTAATGATAGCTGTATAAAGAGGAATAGACTGGTGTTACGCAGTGGTTATCGGGTTTAAATACCACGGCATGCACCGCTAGCTCTTTAGAATTAGGTACGCAAAATATTGTTAATCAAATGTGTTTTGTACAAGCCAGAATACATTTGTACAAAAATTAAAGTATGTATTTTACTGTTATAAAACTAGCACCTACTAAACTTGCTATAGATGCGAAAATGCTAAACAGATATTATTCAGTAAAAAGTAAGTAAGAGTACCTAAGTAAATGAATACTTCAAGATTTGCTAGCCGTAATAAATACTGCATATTCTAAACATAATTACCAAGTAAGACAACCAGCTAAGAAGTCTTGTAACTACGTCCCAAATAGGTACTTGCTTTTAAAAGAAAGTACTAATACAAATTAAAGGAAGGAGGCCTCAGTTGCTTACAAAGCATTTTACGGAAAAATAAAACGTTGCCTAATTCTATTTTTAGGCGAACCTTTCTAAATGTTTTCTTTAGTCGAATACTCCTTGTTATTGCACGGCTAACGTACCGGCGAAATTAAATAACGTTTACATTTTGTTCGTACCCCACTGACTGTGACTCATATATGTCGAACGTTGGCAATATTTTCATGTTGGTAACACAATCGTAGTGAATCACGTCTATCTGCAGATATCGACGCTATCTATATGTTTATCTGTTTTAAATTATTAAAATCTCGGAGTGAGGCTGGCGGTCGGGAACGCTAACCGTTCGCTATCAACTTTTTTGATATACTCAGCAGCCGCTGCACGTACAGTAGTCCCGGCAACTTTTTCAATTTAACAGGTAAGGATAAATCGTTCATTCTTTTTATTTGAACATTGAACTGATATAAACTGCCCAAAACTTCAAAAGGTGAAGGCCGATATTGTTTGCTTCCTGTTAACTTTGAAAATCTTTTGCTGAGAAAGATTTAGCTCGTGCGCGTCGCTGGGTTTTCTATAGTTTGTTGGGTACCTAACATTTTATACCTAGAAAGTAAAGTATTTTACTTTGCCTTTTCCTCTTTTTACGTCCAAGATTAAACTTTTTTGTTCTTTACGTTGATACGGAAAATGTTGGGAAAAGTAAAGTTTATCATTCGTTTAACTGGGAAGTTAAACGATAGATAGTTAAAGGATAGAAGGTAATAAAAATCAACTGAGGAGAACGGACGACTTAATAATCCTCCTAAGCTATGGATTGACAATGGTATATTCCTCGTTCTAGCTGGTCTATTGCAATTGCTGGCGAAACATATAAAACAAATCCCTGTTGTATTTATTGTTTTGTTTGTCTTTCAAAGGTGAAAACTCTAGTATTTATTAAAACAAATATCAACCCAATTGATACAAATGTAGTAAATAAATACACTGAATGCATTTGCATTTCGCATTTGCACTAATTATGTGTAAACACAAAATTTTGTGAACAAAACTGTTGTTTTATCAAGTTCAATTTAAACAATTAGTTTATTTTCTATTCGAGCCGATGAAATTTAAATTACATCAAGGTCATTGAAAGATTGTTAGTAAATTCACAGTAAGGTTTCGATGTTAAATCGAGTAATAGGTGAGGTAGAGAAAACTTTTTCAATTGAGAAGTTTTATCGATTAGCTCCACGGCGACGTTACTGTCATCTAGATGAACGAGAGGGTAGCAGTTCGAATCGCATCTTTTATACTCGGATGCTCAGAGTCATTAAAACTTTTATCTAGCTCAGATGCACTGGTTGTGTCAGTTTATTGTTGTCTACAGGGGATGCTCTCAGTGAGCAAAGCATTTGGAATTACACTTTCCAGTTCATGCAAATTCAGCGAGTGTAGTTCGTGTCCTTATTTCTGTTATAATGCTCTGTATGGAAACACAAATAAAAGTATTACGACACAAAGTGGATGAAAATTTTAATCCACTTGCGAGAACTTGCCGTGGTTCTTTGTTATTCGTAAATATTGAACCTATAAGTTCGATAAAAGAAAAGTTTTTGTAGGTTAAAAGTCACAGTCGTGCGATGGCATTTTAAATTCTTGTGCAAGTTAAATATGTACTGCATCTACTGAAAATTGATGGGGCGATGTGTTTTAACTCGTTTCTAGCTTGATTTTAGTTGCTTTTATAATTATAGTGTTTTTCTTCGTTTATATTTGGTAAAATCCTAATAACTGTCGTATACCACTACAAGGTACTCATCCCTATCCCTACTAATAATTATTATAAATTCGAAAGTGTGTATGTATGTATGTATGTTCCGTCTTCACGCTAAAAGAGCTGAACCGATTTTGTTTAAATTTAATATAGAGATATATTGGACTATGGAGATGGCATATATATACATAGGCATCCATAAGTTGCAAAAATTAAACTGGGAGGGATTGTAGGGAGGGTAGAAGTTTGTACGGCACAAAGGACAATGCATAATTTTGGCCCCAGCACCGTTGGCATGCAATTTATAAACGTAAATATTAACTCATTTTATGCTATAATAATCAAATATTAGTATAAAACGGACACTTCAGATTCTTATAAACATTTTAAATAGTATGACCGTTGATGTTATCGTATCCTATTAAACCCGCCGGCCATTGTAAATAAAAACAAAATAATCTCTTAGCATTTCAGCGCTTTAGCGAAACTGCGGTTTATTGACCGTTTAATGCTAATGAAATGTATGTAGCGTTAAAGCGCTTGACTGTGTTTGACTTGCCCTTTTGACATTCATGTTCATGTCGCTCATTCGTCAATCTCATTCATGTTGTTGTTTGTCGCTGCGTTTAAGTGTTCGCGATTTTCCGAATTTCTTTTTGTTTTTGCATAAATAACGACTTCGCTAGAACAACAGACTAAAAATTTCCTCTTGAGATATTGACCTCTGGCAGTGATATACGGACCTACGTACGACAACTTGGCATACACGGATTAAATAAGCTAACATTGATTCAGATTTTGATTATTTATTTTGTATCAACTGTGGCTCAGCTTTTGGTTGTATAATGTTACAAGATGAACAAATTCTCCACTGCATACAAGAATCGAATGCTCCACATATGGTAAGTAAGATCCCTGATTTTGTTGTTCAGAATAACTCTTTTTCAAAATCTTTGTATTAGGTTTTATCAGCACGGGTGTAGCGTGGTAGCGCTCATAGCGAGACTTGGCTTGCCGTTCGTAACAGATCGGCAAAGTTAAGCAACGCTTGCACAGGTTGCCACTTGGATGGGTGACCGTGTGTGGCATTTTCATCTGAGCGTTACCGTGCTTCGGAGGGCACGTAAAGCTGTCGGTCCCGGCTCTTGTCTAAAGATAAGGGTCGTTAGGCCATGTTGGAGGCCTTTGGGCGGTCTGAAAACTCCGACACCAGAGTTGGCCACACACTCACACGAAAAACAAAAAAGCACGGGTGGCGCAGTGATTTAAGCGGTCGCCTTGCCGCTATTCCACCGCGCCGATTGACAATAATGCTCCCCCTTGTATGTTGATCAATCTCGTAGAGAAATCTGTCATAAATATAACCTCAAAATTGAAAAGATTTTTGTATTATTTACGATTCTCTGCAGTGTCCGTTAATTATATTGAATTTGAGTCAAATGTATACGTTATTAAGAACATTAAAAATATTTTTCCGTAACTAACGGCCTTGGGGCGAACAATGTATGTGCGAGGAACAATGTCCTTTACCTCTTGGAAGTAAGAACGCATGCGCTAATAATTGAGTGCTGCGCATGTGCTATCGCATATATCTGTCAGTACTGTCACGTCATATATAATGTCATATTGTGCACGATGATTATTGTTCGCATATATAAACTTATAATTATATAATAAGCTTAAACGGCTGAAACGATTTGTCCTACTAATATTAACAATGGGAAAATATTTATAGAGATACTAGCTGACCCGGCGAACTCCGTATCGCTTTTTTAAGGTCTTTTTTCTCATTCCGTTTTTTTTTCATCCATCCATCCATCCATCAGGGCTTAAGAAATTGACCAAAAGAATAAAAAAGTAAGTATTTATTTAGGTTGAACCACCCTCATGACTTAGGGGTTTGAAAAAATAGATTACGATCAATCCTTAGACTTAAAGAATATACATATAAAATTTCATGCAAATCGGTCCAGCCGTTTCAAAGGAGTATTGTGACTGACACTGTGAGACGATTTTTTTAAATCCAGTTTGCACCTGTCGTGGACAACTGCTAATACGGCTCTTAAAAATAGGGGTTAGTGTTAAAGGGGGAAAATTAAGGGTTGTTTTTATTATTAATACCACACCATAAAGAGATGGAGGTAAAAAATTATGCCGAAAAAACAAAAAAAAGTGTATGGGTTTGACCATCTTTATGACTTAGGAGTTTGAAAAATAGATTACGACCGATTTTGAGATCTACCAAATATATATAAAATTTCATACAAATCGGTACAACGGCTTCGGAGGAGTATTGTATCACTAACACTGTGAAATTGCTGAATTTTTTCCCTAACGATGTGAAACGACTTATTGACTGCAGTATGCGTCTTGGCTATTAAAAATAGGGTTTGGTGTTAAAAGGGGTAAGATTGAATAGTTGTTTGTATTTTCAATGCTATATCATAAAGAAAGAGACATAAATAAAATGTAGAAAAAATAAATAAATTAAAATGCGTGTAATTATGTATGCGCGTGGGAAGTTACACTTCTTTGGCATCATTAAAAATATTCACTTTTTATTTTTATCAAAAAAGAATTCATTCTACTTGTTCATTTATTTTTTAAATATTTATTATTTATCCAATTTTTACTAAATAATAAATATAAAAGAATTATATTATAATTTGATGGCCGTGTGGTTGACGGCATAGAATACAAGTGTCACCACCCCTTATCTTCCCGTGGGTGTCGTAAGAGGCGACTAAGGGATAACACGATGCAAATACCATCTTTGCGTAGAGACGGAAAACTCGACATCAAACCCTATACGACTGCCTCGTTGGTCTCGCGGCATAAATGTGCGCGTGGGATCGGGAGGTCCCGGGTTCGATTCCTGGGTCGGGCAGTGTTATTGAGTTTTTCTGTCACGAAATTCTCAGTAGCAGCACAGAGTCTGGAAATGTGCCCGGTACGGCAATAGGCTCGCCCCTTATTACGTGGGACTAAAGTATATCTGGCGAAAAGTGGGTGTAGAAATACACCTCTGCCTACCCCTTCGGGGATAAAAGGCGTGACGTTATGTATGTTTAATTTGATGATGGTTTTTAATTTTTATCACATTTTTTTTATTAAATTTATTTCTTTATTTTGTACTTAGTTAGTAAATAACCAATAATAAATATTTAACATTAATAATTTATTAATACTTAGAATTAATTACATATATTAAATAGTGTTATTTTAATTTATATCAATAAATAATCCATACGGATAGTTAACCTCAATTATATTTGAGAACTTGAAAAAGTATATTAGCACAATTTTTTACTAATATTTACGAATATTAAATAATATTAATCAAAATATTCAGTTTAAATCACTTGTACATATAATTTATCAGCACATTTATAATTCGCACTTGTACGAAACTAAAACACGTGTTGTGAATGTAGAAACTAAAAACTTCTCCCGTGAGGATTTTGTGTCATACATGCGCATCGTAAAACTTCACTCTCATATATTTTTTTAACGCGCCTAAAGAAGTATTACTTACTTCAAAAAAGTTGACAGAGTAAAACGATGCCAAATGATAATTGGACCAATTATATTATGATGTTAAAGATATCAATTTTACTAAAAATGTCCCGTACGCCATCTTGGATCCCCAAATAAATGTCATTTTCGTTATCAGAATGCATGATAACCCCGAAAATTATACCCATATCAATTTTATTAAAAATGTCCCGTCCGCCATCTTGGATTCCCAAATAGATGTCATTTTCGTGATCAGAATGCATGAAAACCCCGAAAATTATACCCATATTAATTTTATGAAAAATGTCCCGTCCGCCATCTTGGATTTCCACATAGATGTCATTTTCGTGATCAGAATGCATGATAACCCCGAAAATTATACTCATATCAATTTTATTAAAAATGTCCCGTCCACCATCTTGGATTCCCAAATAGATGTCATTTTCGTGGTCAGAATGCATGAAAACCCCGAAAATGATACTCATATCAATTTTATTAAAAATGTCCCGTCCACCATCTTGGATTCCCAAATAGATGTCATTTTCGTGATCAGAATGCATGATAACCCCGAAAATTATACTCATATCAATTTTATTAAAAATGTCCCGTCCACCATCTTGGATTCCCAAATAGATGTCATTTTCGTGGTCAGAATGCATGAAAACCCCGAAAATTATACTCATATCAATTTTATTAAAAATGTCCCGTCCACCATCTTGGATTCCCAAATAGATGTCATTTTCGTGGTCAGAATGCATGAAAACCCCGAAAATGATACCTATATTAATTTTATTGTAGAAACTTAAAACTTCTCCCGTGAGAATTTTATGTCACACATGCACCCGCTTCGTACAATGTGACTCTCATCATTTTATCATAACGCGCCTAAAGAAGTATAATTTCAAAAATATATGATTTGAGTTGGCCCGTCCTTATTACTTAGGGGTTTAAAAATTAAATCGCGGCCGACTCTCAGACCTAAAGAATATACGTATAAAATTTCATACAACTCGGTCCAGCCGTTTCGGAGGAGTATCGTAACTAAGACTGAGAAACGATTTTTTTGACTCCGCTATGCATGTGGCGTGGACAACAGAATTGGTCTAGTGATATGAATAAATTACTAATATGGCCATTTAAAAATAGGGGTTGATGCTAAAAGGCTGAAAATTAATAGTTGTATGTATTTTTAATGCCACACTATAAAAAAATAAAAATCAAAAATAATTTCCATAAAATAAAAATATATTTTTTGGGGTTGGCGACCTGGGGGTTTGAAAAATAGATTACGACCGATTCTCAGGCCTACCAAATAAACATACAAAATTTCATACAAATCGGTCCAGCCGTTTGGGAGGAGTATTTTAACTAACACTGTGACACGAGGATTTTATATATATAGACGAAAATTTTATATATATAGATATTGAACATGTGTATTAGAACATGGCTTGTGAATAATCAGGAGTGTCTTCACACAACTTGAGACTGAAAGTAGATTTGTGTTACCCCGGATTTAACGCGCGCAAAGCGGCGGGCAAACACTAGTTTAAAATAAATATTACAAGTATTTAATGTAATTCTCTGTTCCAAATGCTACATAAAAAGTTCAAACTCAAAATGAAACCTACATAATAGTAACAAAGTTTAAATTATAATGTAAGCTGACCTTCTAATCGAAGCTATAATTTCTTGAAGTTGTTGTCAAAAAACTTAATGCTGGAGTGAATTATGTTTTGATTTGTGTAATCCTTTGTCGTGGATTAATTTTTAGTACTGACTCAAATTTTGTTAGATTATTTAAGGTACTTAGATTAAACTGAAAAAATTAGTAAATGACTTGGGCATAATTTGGGGACCACAGTGGTATACAATTAATAATGGCTATCCTATGAGGATTATATGTAAGTATTCTCTGACTGCCTCATTGGTCTCGCGGCTTAAATGCTGGCGTGGGATTGGGAGGTCCCGGGCTCGATTCCCGGGTCGGGCCAGTGTTACTGGGTTTTTCCGACTACTCAGTAGCAGCCCGGAGTCTGGTAATGTGTCCGGTAACGGCAATAAGCTCGCCCCCTATTACGTGGGACCTATTCACAGCGAAATGTGGGTGTAATATTTACACCTCTGCCTACCCCTTCGGGGATACAGGCATGAGACTATAAAATAAAATAAATAAAAAAATATTCTCTACAGTGGTAGTAATGTGTCAGTTAGCCAACATAATAAGAACTCCAGACTCCAAGGCGAAAATTAGATGCCAACCAGCACAACCACAAGATAATCATGATCTTTCAGCTGTTATCCACAAACCCAAAATAGTATTTAAGCAAGCTACGTCTGAAACTACATTTGAATTTATATATTTTAAAATATTATCGCCACATACTCCCATTATCATTCATAAATTAAGTACCAAATCAAATCCATATTTCATTGTCAACAAACCATTTTTCATTATACTCAATTATTTAATAAATAATAAATAAGTTTGAAATTAAACAATTTGTGGTTTGTACATCGATTATGGACAATGTTTTCACATTAATTCAACACTTCAATGTTACATTATTATTGCGTTTGTACTAATAAAATAGGTACCCAATACATTGTTGAAACACATTGTTTAAATCATAACACCACATGTCATGATTTAAATATCGTAACATCACGTCTGATTGTCCATACCTACTCATTTATTCACTAGTTGCTGCTCGCGGCTTCATCCGTCTTTAATTTTTAGTGTTAAGTGTTATATTATACGGAACATGTGTAAATTTATGCAACGCGATTTCAATTACACTTGCTATACTTATTTATAAGAGAGTTGTCACTCTCCAATGCGTAAAGGCAAATAATTCGAGAGCCATTTTCTACTGGCAGGGCACCTATTGAGCCGGTGACAATGCTGCCTGTCGGTGGATGGAACCCCCTTGTTATACTCAGAAGCTATTATTAATATTTTCAAAGGGCTATTAAAATATGTTTTTATTGAAAATCGTTTACCAACTTTTTGGCGAAGGGGAATAATTCATCAGTGTACCGCACCTAAATAATGCTAAATATTAACCACAAAAGAATTTTCGCCAGATTGTACGTTTCAATGTGCCAAATAAATGGCCTAAACGCTGGCAAGTAAGCCTTTTATAGATCAAATGATTTATTGTTTATGTCACATTATTTCAGGAGCACCTAGCCCAAGCTCTGCCATAGGATATTGATCACAAAAAACTGTATGATATTGTATGGTACACAAAAATAAACATTCCGTATATCATACCGTAGCTTTCAGAATACTCGCGTAACATAATACTATGTATCATTATAACATGCTCTATATAGCTTTCCTAGATTGGCATAATTGACGTGGATGTTTAATTATGAAAAAGAGCCAGCAAAGGCATCTTAATAAACAAAGGCTTGCCTGCGGCTAAATTAGTAGAATTTAGCCGCAGGGTATGAACGAGTTCATAGTGAAAGAAAAATGTACTAAATATACAAGTATTTTTTCATTCGACTCTCCGCCTGACAACGGCAAGAAATTTAGGAAATTCTTTGTAAGCCTTGAAAAATATAGTATTGTACAGTAGTATATTTTTCGAGTAAATAGATAAAACCTCAATTTTACGTACGAACCTCGGGAGGAAATTGTACTGTGATTTTCACTTAAGCCTCTTACCCGTAAACCTTACATCGTAAGTCGTCGTGCCTACGTGGGCACTTACCTAAAATTAGTCACACCGGTCCACAGGTTACGGTCGGTAAGATCCGCTTATAAATATACATTATACACCCTTATACGATCGACCTCCGAATTTTTTTCAGACTCGCTTAAATCTATTATATATTACCCTGAGTACAACACTATATAATATTATATCAGTGTTAGAGTGTCGAATTCAATAGCCAATCTTAGGTAAGTGTTGGGAGATGGCAACGGTTGTAAACAAGGGTCTACGTCACCTGATTAATGAATACAGCCTTGATGTGGTGTTGTGATGCAAATGACTTGAGTCAAACACGATGATGACTGGCCTACATACTGCTGACATGGATTAAATCACACCGACATGTAAGGTGAGATAACAAGTATCTACGTAATTTTAGGATGGGGATAAAACCTCTTTTATGAGCCACTGTTATGTATAAAGGTGTAAGAAAAGGTGTTCATATTTGAGTGTTGAATGCTTGATAGATAGAAACTTACGGCTAAACAATATAAAGGCAACATTTAGTATCTTATGTGTCTAAGGTGATTGCACTGGTAAGTGTTTTTTCATTTTTTTTTTAGAAGACAACTCCCGCATTAGGACTAAATCCTGTGTCGCGGGGGACTTTAGAAACATACAACTAACGGACACAATGAACACCCAGACTCGAAACAACAATATGTAAATTACACAAGGTGTTGTCTCGTGTGGGAATCGAACCCACAACACTCGGCGCAGTGTCAAACGGCGAAGCGGCCGCTTAAACCACTACGCCAAACCGTGCAGTCAAAACCTGTAACCACTATTTTATTATGTAACCTCCTCTGGTATATATTGTAAGTGAATGTTACATGAAAATACTTAATTTTTTTTATATTATTATGTAGAGCAGTGCTGATAAGTTAGAAAACGGTAAAAAGTGAAATACAATTAAAGTAGGATGAAACGCATTGGAGAAGGAAGAGAATTTAACAAAAATTAAAGGAAAATAAATATACATTATCTTAAAATAGCAATAAATAGGAGTCTACGCTATAATTTAAAGAAGATTATATAACTTTCTCTAAATTATTTATTTATTTGGTTGTTAATTTAAGTTGTATATTTCGATTTGCAAGTTTAGCTTTTAATCGATGTAGCATGGAATCTTACGTTTTTCGAGTAATTAAAGTGTTAATTTTAATAAATAACTCAAAATTGAACATTATGATTAGAAATAAATTCGGTCTCGAGGTTGTTTCTTTTTTTTGCATTTTCTGAGAAAGTTTACCGTAGTTATGTATATTTATTTATGTACACCATCAGAAAGTAGAGATTTCAACGAACAAAACGCCGACCAACTTTTTAAAAACAGCTGATATTTTGATGTGAGAATTATCGATTGAAAATTAGGATTTTTTTTCAATTTTATGTTAAAATAAGGCGTAAAAATAAATATTTAAAATAAAAAACATTTACAATGTGTTTGGAACATCAAAATGTAAGTTTTCACCAAATTTCGTGAAAAAGAAAAACTATGTAAAAGATAAAAATAAAAAACCAAAAACTAGAATTTTGAATTTTTCACACAAATTTTGACGTTATGTGAATAGAGTGTAAATTGAAAATTTGTAGATCTTTTTATTACCTACAAGTCCTACAACATTGCCATTTACGCTTTTCCGTAGGAACTGTAGTTTTGTTGGCAATCGAGATGAACCTTTTTTTACGCTTAAAATCGCAACCCCATCCACTTCCCGACCTCAGATCGCCCGTAATAAATTTTTCCTTTATTTTTTGTTATATTCTCTTGCTTTTCTAATGGGTTTTATACTACTATAATTTTATTTTATTTAAAAAATTATCTACCCTGGTCTAATGGGGAAAATTCATAATACATTATTCAAAGTGTGTACCAATATAACGATGAACTCCGTGTTGTGTACATAAAATTTACACGTGTCGTTTGCAACAGTACCGAAATATCCGAAATCGAAACAAAGGTACGAGGTCCCGACACACAATTTGAAACTGATATTAGTGACCACGAAAGTTTAACTTTCGTGGTCACTAATATTAGTTTCAAATTGCTGAATATATTGACACGTGTAAGCTACATTTTCTCTAAATTATTCCGTTCTGATTTTGTTTACAAATGTTCATCTTCTTTCATGTTATTAGGGTTCCGTACCTAAAAGGTAAAAAACGGAACGCTATTACTAAACCTCTTCCATTTTTATTTTAAAAGGTTATATACAACTACATATTCTGTAAAAATTTGAAGCAAAGATTTGCTACCTGTTACAGTTAGTAATTTTGAGCAAAAAATAGGAAGAAAACCACGTTTTTTGTATGGGAAAATATTAAGGACGAAGGAAGCCCTCAATATTTTCATTTTTTTATTTTTAGTATTTGTTTTTATAGCGGCAACCAAAATACATAATTTGTCAAAATGTCAGCTTTCTAGCTATCACCGTTTATGAGATACAGCCTGGCGACAGACAGACAGACGGACAGATAGACAGACAGACAGAAATTGTAAAAATATCATTTCGGTATAATATGTACCTTGTATACATCCATATGCATTTAGTAAAAAGCGGTTATTTTAATATTACAAACATACACTCCAATTGTATTTATGTGTATAGATTACGTATGTAAAATCGATAATTTTTATGGAGTAAGTATATTACCTAAAGTAGGCCATCAATAATTAGCTAATAAGATAGAGTGCGTTATTTTCGTAGCAAAATGTAGCATTTTCTGAGCCGTAAATTGCGTCATACAATTTTATTTAAACGGGTCTTATTCGCGATATTTCATTAATTTAAGGTATAAATACCTATGTTTTACCGACGTTTCGGCCGTCTTACAACAGCCTTGGTCGCGGCAGGACTGATGTCATCTCAGCGTCGTCCTTGTGAAGCGCGGGTTTCGGCAGCTACCCTCACTTGTTTTTTTTTTTTATTTTTTTTTATCCGAACTGTCGGTACGTCGACACACAACACTTATGACGTCTACACACTGATGAGCTGTGTTACTGCGGCGGGGTTTACATTTGTTGATTACTGGATTCCAAGTTGTAGACAGTCTGTATCCATCTTCACGATTGAAATTTTTATGTTTTTTGATTTCAACCGCTTCCCGTACTATCCTGGAGTAATAGTGACGATCGGTAGATAAGACCTTTGGTTGATGTAATTCGATCCAGTGGTTTGTTCCAGACTCCAACAAATGCTCAGCTATGGCAGACTTGTTAATGGTTTTTTACAGCTGCGATATGTTCCTTGACCCTTTCAGCGATGGTTCGTTTGGTCTGTCCGATATAGGAACTACCACAACTGCAGTGGACCTTGTAGACGCCAGGTGTTTGTAGAGGAATGACATCCTTTGGGGTGCGCAGATTGTGTGCTACCTTGGAGAGCGGACTATATACAGTCTTTATGGAGTATTTCTGTAGTACTGTTCCAACTTTGTCCGTCACTCCCTTTATATAAGGCATGTAAGCCAGTACTCTGCTTACTTCTGGTTTACGGTCTTTCCTCTTCAGACGTTGTATCTTCTTGTTGAATCCGGTGCACCTAAGTACCTCCTGGACACGTGACAGCTCACTGTTCAAATGTGCAGAGTCACAGAGGTCATACGCTCTGTTTACTAGTGAAGTTACTACGGATTCCAAGTGTCGCGGGTGATGATGCGAATAAGCGTTGAGATACCTATCTGTGTGTGTCGGTTTTCTATAAACGGTGTATCCCAAGGTACCGTTTTCCCTCACTGTCACTTTTACGTCGAGAAAAGGTAACGAACCGTCTGCCTCCATTTCAAATGTAAACCTAATATTAGAGTGTATGGAGTTTAAGCTATTTGCGAACTGTTCTACATCTTGCTTGTCGCCCTTCATGATACAGAATACATCGTCGACATACCTCTTCCATAGCTTTACATTTGATGCCTGCATGTCTATGGATTCTTCGAAGTACTCCATCCAGATGTAGGCCATTACCGGTGCTACTGGGCTACCCATAGCCACTCCGTCGATTTGGAGGTAATGTTGTTCACGGTATAGGAAGTAGTTTGCTTCCAAACAATTTTGAAGTAGAACAGAATATTTGTCAGACAGACCGTTTGCCCTTAGTTTTCGGCTTATTTCAAAGCTTTCGGTTTTATATCAAAGTTTGGGATTCATATATATATATTTTTACTACAAACAGGACTTCTATACATGATAAACATATTACTAAATCAAGAAACCAAAATCAAGAAACCATTTAATTAATTAAGAAAAGTATCTACAAAACATTCAAGATGACAACTAACGTCAATGACATATCAACAAAGAAAATTGTAAATAAACACTATAATATAAATACAACGAGGAAATGAGATGTTGACGAGGGCAAGAGCTGCTGCTACACGTAGTACACCCCCGGACTCGTCGCTCAGCTCCGCCTCGCAGCCGCAGGCACCTACAACAGAGTTGTCGGCAATCACAGAGGCGTCGAGCTCGTCGAGCGACGAGTATTTCTCCCCGCCGACGTCGCCAACACCTGTATGCCGCTGTGGGAGAGGCCGGCCACCGCTACGCTTGGGACCCCGAGACCCACCGGTTTCGAACAGGGCCCCCGCTGCCGGTGGTAATGTGTACCGCATGAAATGGACTAAATCCATGAACGAAAACGTCATGCGGGCATATTTTGTGGCTACAGAGGGAGGTACCAACCTTACGGCGTATCGTGACCGCATGCTGCCTCTGTTTCAGGGCTTGGAACCGGCTGTCAACGTTTCGGCACAGCGACTGTCGGATCAAGTGCGGGCTATCCAGCGATGCCGCCTGCTGGATAACGACGCACTTGAGAGGCTACGCTCTGGCTTACAACGTCCTATCACTTCTTCTACGTGTAGCGATACACAAGTTTCAAATATTGTCACAACGCAAAGGACTGTTGAAGAGGTGCATAGTAGGGATACACAAGTAAATACCCAGTACATAGATGAATTAAGGAGTACTTTGGAATGCACTATTCGGGAGTATCGTTTTGTGAATAGAGCAGATAGGCCCCGCTTACCACGTTTGCCCACGCACAAGAAAAATATAGCGCTGGTGTGTGCCCTGGATTCACCATTGTCCACGTATTTAGACAATAGTGAAGATCTTAGCGATACCCACTCGATTCTGTACTGTTCGGCTGTTACAGCGTGTCGAGTCGCAGGTATTAAAATACCAAATGGTAGTAATTCTGCCCCTCGAACCAATGCTGTACCGGCCTGGCAGTGCAGGATTGAGCGTCGTATCGCTGAGACCAGGGCGCTCATCGGAAAGCTAATTTGCTTCAGGTCAAGCAATACAAGACCGAGAGTGATGCGTTTTGTGACTCGGGCGTTCTCTGGCACGGGCCTTAGTCGCCAAGAATACGAGTCACGAGTCACAGAACGCATCGACTACCTGAAGCAAAAAGTTTGTGCGTGGGCAAACCGTATAAGACGGTACAAAAAGCGGGTGGACCGATACGCCCAGAATAGGGCATTCCAAAAAGATGAAAGGTGGGTATATAGAAGTTGGGAGCGAACCAATTCAGGTGTGGATGATGGGCGTCTGCCAGATGTTGAGGCGACGAACGCTTTCTGGCGCAGCATTTGGTCGATGCCCATTAGCCACACTGAAGGTGATTGGTTTAGGGATGTTAAGCGAGCATGTGAGGGAATACCCCAAATGCAGCGCGTAGCCATAGAAACAACAGATGTAGCTTGTGCAGTCCGTTCGTTATCTAACTGGAAATCAGCGGGACCGGACGGACTGCACAACTTCTGGTTGAAGTGGCTACGTAGTGCCCATGCTCGGTTGGCATCCCAATTCCAGGCATCTTTGGAATCGGCCTCGATCCCAACTTTTATGACAACTGGTCTCACTCACCTGCTCTTTAAGTCAGGTTGTACCAGGGACCCCAAAAATTATAGACCAATTACTTGTCTACCGACTATATATAAACTTCTTACATCCATTTTGAGGACTAAGATGTTATCACATATTAGAAATAATAACATCATGTCAGTGGCTCAAAATGGATGTAAGAATGGGGCCCGTGGTACAAAAGAGCTACTCCTCTTTGACATGGCCATTAGCCAGCAGGTGCGCCGCAACCGAAAGGATCTGGCGACATGCTGGATAGATTACAAGAAGGCCTTCGACTCCGTGCCACATACATGGCTCTTGAGGGTGCTGGAGTTATATAAAGTCGATATAACTCTATGCGCCTTCTTTAAGGCATGTATGGGACAGTGGAGTACGGTTCTACGCTATCCAGGGTGTCGGCAGATTCGCGATTGCGGTGCTCCTCTTAAGATCGAACGGGGTATATTCCAGGGTGACAGTTTGAGTCCCTTGTGGTTTTGTCTAGCTCTGAATCCTCTCAGCACTTTGCTAGAGGGGTCTGGGTTAGGCTATCGGCTGCAGCGTAGGGGTCAAGTTATCTCCCATCTCTTTTATATGGATGACCAGAAGTTAATTGCCCCCTCCACTTTCCAATTGACAGCGTTACTAAAAGTAACTGAAACTTTTAGTAATTCTATCAAGATGGAATTTGGTGTGGGTAAATGTGCGGTCATGCATGTAAAACGAGGTGGGATTGTGGAATCTGAGGGTATAGAGCTTTCAGATTCCACACAACTTAGATCTCTATCTGCGGCCGAGACCTACAAGTATCTGGGTATGTCGCAGGCCTTAGGTGTTGCTGAGACTGCCGTGAAACAATCATTGCGGGAGCGCTTCTTGGGCCGCCTGAAGAAAATACTGAGAAGTATTTTATCAGGCGGCAACAGGGTGCGTGCCTATAATGGTTGGGCCCTGCCAGTCTTAGCATACTCCTTCGGCATAGTCAGATGGACTCAATCAGAACTGGAAGCCCTGGACAGAAAGGTCCGTTGTCTATTGACTGAATATCGGATGCATCACCTGCGGTCATCAGTAATGAGGTTGTACATCCCGCGGAAATGTGGTGGTCGTGGTTTCTTAAGTGCTAAGGACCTCCAGAACCGCCAGGTGTACAATCTTAGAGAATATTTTCTTAAGGCTGATACGGGTGTGCATCGTGATATTGTTGCTGTAGACAACGGACTTACCCCGTTGGGTCTGGCAAAAGAGAGCTGGCGCAAACCTGTTGTACTTAGTACTGAAGAGCGCAGGGAAGTATGGAAAGGCAAAGAGTTGCATGGACGTTTTTATCGGGCCTTGCATGGGCCCGATGTAGACCTCATGTCATCAGTAGCCTGGCTACGGTTTGGTGATTTATTTGCAGAGACCGAAGGTTTTGTTTGTGCAATTATGGACGAAGTTGTCATGACGAACAACTACCGTAAGTATATTCTGAAGGATGGGACTGTTGACATATGTCGGGCGTGTCACCAGCCCGGCGAATCCCTTAGACATATAGTTTCCAGTTGTTCTCGTCTTGCCAACGGCGAATACTTGCACAGGCACAATCAAGTAGCCAGGATCGTCCATCAGCAGCTTGCCTTAAAATATGACCTTGTACCCTTTGAAGTACCGTACTACAGGTATGTGCCCGATCCAGTTCTCGAAAATGGTCGTGCCACTATGTACTGGGATCGATCTATCATCACCGATAGGACTATCGTGGCTAACAAGCCCGATATTGTGGTGATAGATCGATCAGAACGCCTTGCAATGATCGTTGATGTTACTATTCCCCATGACGAGAATGTCGTGAAAGACGAAAAAGATAAGGAAATCAAGTATTTGGACCTAGCTCACGAGATTGTCGATATGTGGGATGTGGACTCGGCGATCATTGTACCGATAGTCGTGTCAGTTAATGATAATAATATTCTACCACATACACACATCACCATCTAGTCCCAAACGTAGCAGAGCTTGTACTACGGGGACTAGATAATGGATAAACATACATGTATATATATATATATATATATATATATATATATATATATATATATATATATATATATATATATATATATATATATATATATATATATATTGTAAATACATCCATATTATAAATAGAAACACCCAGACCAAGAAGACAAACATCCATGTTCATGCACATAAATGTTTGACTTGAGCGGGAATCATATATATATAGCAAGATACATAATATTATAGTCTAATTAAAAGTTATGGACAATAATGCAATCACCTTGACAAATAGTTCTGTTTTAACATGTTTTTACAGATGTTCAGTGAGTGCTCGTCTAATCTCAACTGGCAGCGCATTCCACAAACGTACAGCCTGAACTGAAAAGGATTTATCAAAGAAGTTTGTGGAATGCATTGGCATCTGCAATCGCAGATCCTCTGACGACCTCAGGTACTTTGTATGTGTATCATAAAGGAACTTGAACCATTATTTGATAAACAGGGGAGTGTTAGGATTGAACAATACATTATATAGTAATATTAGAATATGCGTATTCCTGCGAATTGGGAGCCACTTGAGCCTGCTACGAAATTCAGATACATGATCATATTTGCGTAAACCAAATATAAATCTAATACAAAAGTTTTGGAGACGCTCAAGTTTATCAAGTTGCTCCTCACTGAGATCAAGATAGCTGACAACGACATAATCGAGTATTGAAAGAAGCAATGAATGTGCAAGCGCAATTTTGGTGCTTATGGGCAGAAAGCCTGCACAACGACCCCGCCGAAGCAAACAATTTCCGACTGGTTTCCTGCACCTGACATCCCCAGGATAGATAAATCCCCAGATTTTTCACACTGTCTGTTATTGGTAAGATGTTTCCATCAAATTGAATCTGAGAGACATGTCACGGATTGACCTTAGACATCATCCTGGAACTACCAATCAGAATGATCTGGGATTTGGTTGGATTTAATTTTCGTCCATAATTTTTGCTCCACTCACAAATTTGCGCCAAGTCCCTGTTTAAGGTAGAGAATGCATTTGAAATAGAGTCTAGCGGCACCTGTGAGTATATCTGCAGGTCATCTGCGTTAAGGGGGACGAAGATGCTCGCGTCCGTAGGACTTACCATCTTTTCCTAGACCCACCCTACACATGTCCCCTGGGTGGTGCAAAACGAGCATCAACGTCGAGTCTCGGGCGACGGTTAATTAACCCGACTCAACCGGCCTAACCAGCCTGGTAAGTTAAGGTAGGAAATGACCTTTACAATCCGTAACTTCGCCTTGCACATTACGCGTAGACGGAGGTCTTGGCTTTACCGCCTGGGCCAAGAGGAAGAAAACCTCTATAAAAAATTACCCCAACTCTACAGTGCGATACGTGCTTATGGATGCATGGCTGATGGGGAGATCAGTCGTAAGCGATCAACCTCGGTGGACCTGGTAAACGCCGTTGTACTTACCTTCTAGGGGGAATGGGCGTCACCCTCCTAGCGACCGTTAAATTTCGACCCTACTCGTGGGAACAACATGAATGATAATCCACTTAAAAACAAACCACATAATAACAAAACTGAACAGCAAAATAAAATCCTAACCCAGCAAATATTCCATAAAGGCCTTTTCGTGAACAAGCCTCGGACTCAACTCCTTAGTGATGATCAATCGGCTCACAAAACACCAGGAGAGTGTGAATCTAGTAAGAGCACAGAAGACACCACGTCTAGCGAACCAAACTCCACATCTCCATGGACAGAAGTAAAAGAAAAGAAGCGCCTAAGAGAGAGTCCTGACCACAATAACGATCATCTTCAAAAGCAAACCATTCTAAACAGCTACTTGCTCAGCCTACCGGTACCAACTACAAATAGATTTAAAGAACTAGAAGTTGATCCAAGCCAAGAGGTCACTGCACAAAAAGAAGATGTGGCAAAAATCCCCAAGCCACCTCCTATATTTGTAGACAAGGTAGAAAATATAGGGCCTCTGAAACAACTCCTTGAAGATCATGCTACAGGAAATTACGAAATAAAGGTCTTAAATAATAACAAGGTGAAAATTCAAACAATGACACCTAATACTTACAGAAAAATCGTAAAACAGTTAGAAGGCAAAAACACTGAGTTTTATACATACAAGCCTAAGCAGGAGCGTGCTTTCAAAGTAGTGCTAAAAAACATCCATCCATCCATTGACACAGATGAAATTCATCAAGCCTTAAAAGAGCTAGGGCATGATACAGTCAACATATGGAACATCAAACAGAAAACGACCAAAAAGCCTCTACATATGTTTATTGTTGAATTAGAACCAAAAAGTAACAATAAACAAATATATGAACTTACAAGCCTTTTACATCTACGTATAAAAGTCGAGCCACCAAGACCAGTACGCAACATACCTCAATGTGCTAACTGTCAGCAATATGGACATACAAAAGCATACTGTCGTCGTACAACCATGTGCATAAAATGTGCCGGCAACCACTTGTCTGCAAATTGTACCCGCAAAGAACGATCTGATTCTGTCAAATGCGTGCTTTGTGATGGAAACCACCCAGCAAATTATAAAGGTTGCAAAGTATACAAGGACTTACAAAAACAAAAATACCCGCCTCTTCGAAACAAAAACATTGAGCGCCAGGCCAAACCTGAAAATGCTAATGAGCCTGTGTCACAAAAAAAAACACCCCAGTTACAAAACAAAACAACCTATAGCAATGTCGTTTTAAACAAAGAGTACGAAACACCAACACCACACTCTATTAATGCTCCTGATCAGCTAAACGATATGAAACAACTAATGGAAATGTTCAAGCAAATAATGAATCAAATGAGCACAATAACAAATCTAATTTCTAATCTAATATCATTATTGACAAAAAATTCAACGAGTTCAAATTAGTCTTATGGAATGCCAATGGCTTGTCACAACACTTCTATGAAGTAAAACTTTTCCTTGAAACAAACGATGTTGATGTCTTATTAGTAACAGAAACACATTTTACAAATAAATCTTACTTCAATATGCCGAAATACAAATTATACCAAACGATGCACCCAGATGGAACAGCACACGGCGGCTCAGCTATCCTAATCAAAGAGAAAATAAGGCACTACACTACCGCTTCCTACTGTACTGAGAAAATACAATCCACTAATATAATAATTGAAGGGTCTATAGGCAAGATAACATTGTCTTCGATATATTCTCCTCCTAAACACAATATAAAAACCGATGAGTATTATAATTTTTTCAAAACTCTAGGACATCGGTTTATAGCTGGCGATGATTACAACGCAAAGCATACAGATTGGGGGTCACGATTAACCTCCCCCAAAGGACGTCAACTACTAGAAGCTGTCAGGACTCTTAAACTAATTGTCACTACAACGGGGGAACCAACGTACTGGCCCACTGAGACCAGTAAAAAACCGGACCTTATAGATTTTTTTATAAGCAAAGGACTACCGCAATCATCTATAAAGTGTACTTCTTGCTTTGAAATGACCTCAGACCACTCACCAGTATTTGCTCATGTAAGCTACAATGCGGCAAATATCACCAAGACATGTAAGCTGCACACAAAAAAAATGAACTGGTCATTATTCCGCAACCTTGTTGAGCAATCGCTCGATTGCCATATACCACTTAAGAAATGAAAACATTATTCAGGCGGTAGAGCACTTTAACAAAATCATACAGGAAGCCGCATGGACGGCAACCCCGGTCCAACCTGAAAACTTTAAATCTAAAAGTTTATATCCAAAATATATATTGGAACTGGTAAATTCAAAGCGCAAAGCAAGAAAACTATGGCATGAGACACGATATCCACTACACAAAACCATATTTAATAGTCTAGCAAGCAAATTAAAAAGAGCCCTAAAGGAGAATACTAATACAGATATGGAAAATTACCTTAGAAATCTTGATGCCACCCAAGCCACTGAATACTCACTCTGGAAAGCTACAAAAAAACTTAAAAAACCAATAGCACATCAGTCTCCCATAATGAAACCAGACGGTACTTGGGCAAAGAGTGATGAACAAAAGGCCACTACATTCGCACAGCACCTGGTAGATAGCGCATCTCAGACCAATTTAATAACGTTAGAATTGTTCAAACGCCTCGGATTATGGAATAACTTTAAAAATACGAACTCAATAATCCGAGGGATAGGCGGATCAGAAAAACATTGCAAAGATTCCGTAGATATTAAAATACATTCGCGTTTTAATAGGGACATTAATTTTAACATTTCTTCGCTTATCGTGGAACGTATTACAGACACGTTGCCAAACGCTAATGTGGACGTGTCGCTCCTCACACATCTCGAGTCATTACCACTAGCGGATTCGGAGTTTGCGAATCCGGCAGACATTGATGTTTTGATCGGAGCCGCAATATTCCCGCACTTGCTACTTACTAAAGTGGTACGTAGTGAGCAAAATAACTTACCGCCCGCTATTGAGACGGTATTCGGGTATGTAATTATGGGTACCGTACCTACATTACATACTTCTCAATACGTTACGTCTTGCTGTTGTTCTGTTCTTCAAGAAAACAATATTGACTCTCTTCTCAAGCGATTTTGGGAGCTTGAAGAGGTTACCGCACCGCCCTCGATGAGCCATAAAGATCTCGAGTGTGAAGAACATTTCCGCGCTACCACTGTTCGTGACGACAGTGGCAGATACGTTGTGGCGTTGCCATTCTGTGGTGACCCTTATTCGTTAGGCGACTCGTACGCTGCTGCGCTCAGACGTTTCCATTGTTTGGAACGTAAACTTGATGCATCACCTAAGTTACGCAGCGCCTATAATGACGTCATTCGTGGCTACATAGATAAAGGTTTTTTGAGTGTAGTTGTAAACAACGAGGGCAACTCTCTGCCCTCATATTATATCCCGCATCACGGCGTAGTTCGCGAAGATAAAACCTCTACTAAACTTCGTGTGGTTTTAGACGCTAGTTGTAAGACTACATCGGGTCAGTCGATTAATGACATTTTGCATGCCGGCCCCAATCTACAGGGTGATTTATTTAACATCATAATAAAGTTTCGTCTTTTCCAAATCGCTCTGTCAGCTGATTGCCGCCAAATGTTCCTCAATATCGGCGTTCGCGAATCTGACCGTAGATTTCAACGGGTCTTTTATCGTTTTGACAAGAAAGAACCTTTATCTGTGTATCAGTTCAATCGTGTTTGCTTTGGACTCAAGTCTAGCCCATATCACGCGTTACGAGTTGTTCGCCAGTTGATCGCTGATGAAGGCGATCACTTTCCCGCCGCAGCGGCTGTTGCCACTTCCGCTTTGTACATGGATGACATTGCCTGTAGTGTCATATCCGCTCCGCTAGCAATTTCGCTTTGTGAAGAGCTTATTCAGCTTTTCAAGCGAGGCCAGTTTGATCTTGTCAAATGGACAAGCAACTCTAAGGAGGTTCTCGCACGCATACCAGATTCTCATAAGGCTTCTCCAGACATTGAGTTTGAGAAGTCTGTACCGCATAAGGATCTCGGTTTACGCTGGGACAAATCCTGCGATAGTTTTCGGTTTCACGTCTCACCACCAGATGATAAGTGCACCAAACGCACTATGCTGTCCACAGTGGCTCGACTATGGGACATAATGGGTTTTGTGGCTCCCACAATTTTGTACGCCAAGCTCTTGATCAAAGAGCTTTGGCTATCAAAGTGTGAGTGGGATGAAACACCCCCTGACCATATTGTCGCCGCTTGGGGCCAGTTTTGTATTGAGCTTACCGCGCTCAATCAAGTTACTATTCCGCGTCATCTTGGGTTGGTAGATGGATGTACCATCAACTTGATAGGTTTCGCTGACGCCAGCGAGCGTGCTTACGGCGGAGTCGTATATCTGCAAGTCCGCATTGGTTCTAACTACTCGGTGCAGTTAGTTTGTGCCAAGTCTAAGGTCTCGCCTGTTAAAACCGTTTCAGTTGCGAGACTGGAGTTGTGCGCGGCCCTTCTGCTGTCTCAGTTGCTCCGCAAGGTTCAAGACACAGTTTTGCCCCACTACCCCATTAATAAATTATACGCATTTTCCGACTCCAAAGTAGTGCTCGCTTGGATTCATTCTTCTCCTCATCGCTGGCAGACTTTTGTCGCCAACCGCGTTAGCAAATTGATTGAACTGGTTCCTGCTACTTGTTTCAATCACGTCGCGGGTATTGAGAACCCCGCAGATTGCTTGTCTCGTGGTGTCACTCCACTTAATCTTCTGCATCATCCATTGTGGCGTCGTGGACCTTCTTGGATCTCCCATGATCCGTCAGAATGGCCCATGCAACCCTTTGACCACAGTGCAGAAGACGAAGATGTACCCGAGCGGAAGTCTGTTTCTTATCCCATGCTTGCTGAGGTTGCAGAGTCTCCCATCTATGCACTCGCACTACGCATGTCATCGTGGTCTAAGTTACTCCGCGCCATCGTTTATGTCTATAGGTTTCTTAGGCACCTACCTAATGAGACTTTTGTATCAAGTACTGAAATTCGCAGAATGTAAGTTACTACGAGCTGTACAAGCTGTTCATTTTAGTAACGACATTCAAAATTTAAAGGACAATGTACCTTGTTCTCCCGCTATCCTTAGACTCAAGCCGTTTCTCGATGAACATGGCGTCATACGCGTTGGGGGTCGTCTGTCAAATTCGGATGAACCTTATAACTACAAACATCCTTGTATTCTGCCGCGACACGATCATGTTGTCGACCTTCTTGTTGATTTTTATCACAAGAAGCACCTCCATGCCGGTCCGGAGTTGCTTATGTCCTTACTTAGGCATAAGTATTGGATTTTAGCCGCTCGACGAATAATTCGTCACAGAATACATAAATGTAACGTCTGTTTCAAATTTCGTCCGCGTCCGACTTTCCCTCCCATGGCCGATCTCCCTAGCCAGCGCGTCAACCAGGTTGCTAAAGCGTTTACACACACCGCTTGTGATTACGCAGGACCACTGCAGTATACGCCAGTGCGTGGTCGAGGTGTTAAAAGCCGTAAAGCCTGGCTATGTATTTTTACATGCTTAACGACGCGCGCTACGCATATTGAAGTTGCGACAGATTTAAGCACGGTGTCATTCCTGGCAGCCCTTAAACGATTTCTCTCACGGCGCGGCCCTATACAGTGTTTGTACACGGATAACGGCACTTGTTTTGTGGGCGCAAGCTCTTATTTACGCGACCTCTATAAGTTTCTCAGGGAAGAATATCGTACTCGTCTTCAGGAGGAACTTTCCATAAATCATATTGACTGGAAGTTTATTCCACCAGCATCACCGCATTTCGGTGGATGTTGGGAAAGCATGGTCAAAGTAATTAAAACGCATCTCTTCAAGGTTATAGGTCAACAGATCCTCTCTTACGAAGAGCTTTTAACTGTCCTTGCACAAGTCGAGGCACTGATCAACTCGCGTCCGCTCACGGCATTGAGTAGTGACCCTGCAGAACCATCCGCGTTAAGCCCTGCACATTTTCTGAACACAGTGCCATTATCGTCATTTCCGGCTCCTGAAGCAGACTCTTCAAGCTTGCTCCAGAGACATACTCTGCTGGATAAACTCGTGCAGTCGTTCTGGCGGCGCTGGCGTGCGGAATATCTACACCAGCTTCAGGCTAGATCCAAGTGGAATAGTCCTGCATCCCCTATACAGGAGGGTACGTTGGTCGTCATTATACATGATAATGCTCCGCCGCTTTCATGGCCGTTAGCCATCGTAGAGAAATTGCATACTTCCAAGGACGGTACAACTCGCGTTGTTACCGTGAAAACCGCCAAGGGGAGTTACGTGCGCCCTGTTGTACGTCTCTGTCCGCTTCCAACTCAGTGAGATCTAGCCTGAAGTTGGACTTACCTCTTAGTTTAAGTATTTAGTTAGTAGTTTTCGCTATTATTGCGTTTGTAGCTTTCGCTAAAGTTAATTTAGATTAATTTTATTGTCATATCGCTGTCTTAGCCTATTGATGGGTTATGCGGTAGTACACCCAACATAGCTAAGTTCAATTCTATTTTTTAAAGGCAACCCTTTAGGGCCGGGGGGATATGGTAGCGCCATCTACCTTCCTATCTATAACGAATCGCATCAACATGAATCGTTCCACGCTTGTCTAGTGCGAGCGATATCATATTTCCGTCCCGGTCTACCCCACTCCCTGGAAGAGGCACTGCCTTCGCCTGATTCGTCGCCGCGAACGTCGACGCGAGTGACAGTCTAGAACATTCCGCTCGCTAAGAACGCCGTCTCGATACCGCTCCGCGCCGCACCGCTGTATGTGATTTACCGCTTCCACCAAGGAAAACCCGCTCGTGAGTGAAGTGAAAACAAGCAGCTGCATCACGAAACCACCAGGAGACTGCCCTACGGAAACGAAGAAGGTTGTATAAGGCAGGTGCCCTCCATCCTTGAAATATCCTATACCCACTCAATCTCCTCTTCCCTTATTCCTTTCTAGGCGACCCAGAACTCGCCCTAATACAGTCCATTCCATTAATCCTTCCCAAGTCGCCAAGAACCCTACGGTTTCGGTGTAAAGCCGAACCAGCACCTATCTGAAGTGTTCACGCCAAACACTGATCACGGATTCAGTAAAATCAGTTTAATCAAATCTGAACTTGATCAACCACACCAGCTGGACCGACCGATCAAAAAATTTAGCAAACAGGAATTCCAAAATGCTATTAACAAAATCCATATCCATAAGGCGCCGGGGTATGATCTAATTACGGCTAAGACCTTGAGAGAATTGCCTAGCATCGGCATTACCTTCCTCTCCTATGTCTACAACGTATGTCTCTGGAAAAGTTTTGTCCCGCCGCAATGGAAGGTAGCGGAAATAATCATTATTCCCAAACCTGGAAAAGATCCCGCTGATGTCAGATCTTACCGACCGATTAGTCTTCTCCCAGTCACATCTAAAGTGTTGGAAATACTCCTACTTAAACGCCTTGCACCAGAAATTGCAGCTAACAAACTAATACCAGATCATCAGTTTGGTTTTAGAAAAGCCCATGGTACAATAGAGCAAGTGCATAGGCTGGTAGAAAAAATAAATCATACGTTCGAACGCAAACTAATCTGCTCCGCTGCCTTTTTAGATATTTCACAGGCCTTCGACCGTGTCTGGCATGATGGACTTTTGTACAAGGTTCATAAATACTTACCCATAAATTACTATCTTTTCATTAAGTCATACCTTAGTGACAGACACTTTTATGTAAAATATGGCGAAGTAACAACAAATTTAAATGAAATTAGTGCAGGTGTTCCACAAGGCAGTGTAATGGGCCCAATGCTGTATCTAATATATACCTCAGACCTACCAAATAGACAAGACGTAATGACAGGGACATTTGCTGACGATACCGCGGTACTTGCCACTGATACAACTGCTACTGGAGCATCGGCAAAATTACAACGAAGCTTGAACGATATTTCGAAGTGGCTGAAAGACTGGCGTATAAAAGCGAATGAAAATAAATCAGTTCATGTGACCTTTTCTCTCAGAAAAGATAAATGTCCAGAAGTTGAACTAAATCAAATAAAGATACCCCAAGCAGATGAAGTTCGATACTTGGGAGTCTACTTGGACAAACGACTAACCTGGAAAAAACACGTAACCACCAAAAGAAAAGCGCTCGACTTACAACTAAGAAAGCTAAATTGGCTCCTTCGAACAAAATCTCAAGTTACACTGGAAAATAAACTCCTTTTGTACAAGTGTATACTTAAACCAGTCTGGACATATGCATTACAACTATGGGGAACTGCATCCACATCCAATATTGAGATCCTGCAACGATTCCAGTCTAAAGTCCTACGCATAATAGCTGGTGCACCATGGTACATAACAAATAATCACCTGCATCGTGATCTTAATATCACAACTGTCAAAGAAGAAATAAAGAACTCCTTAATTTCCTATGCCAGAAGAATAGGAAATCATCCTAACAAATTGGCAAGAAGCCTAATGGAGAAACAACCATACCAGACATTTGTGAGACTTAAGAGATGTGCTCCTCAGGATCTTCTCTAAACCTGTGTCTAAACTAAATATAACTAAGTCATAGATGGACATATCATTGGATAATGTACCATGCACGCCATATATAAGCTAAACACATAAAATCCAGCTTAATGTCGACAAGACAGCTCGCAGGACAAAAATGAGATAAAAAAAAAAAAAAAAACTGCGTTAAGGTGGTAGGACGAAAGCAGATGTTTGGAGATAGAATTTATAAAAATTGCTAAAAGTATGTGTACCACAGGGTGGCGATAAAACGCCACCCTGCGGTACACCGTCAGTCGTATTACTCCATGAAGAGTATGATTCCTCAACGCGTATACGCTGTCGGCGTCCAGACAGGTAACTACGAAACCAGTCAATCACCGTTGGAAATATGTTAATAGAGCGGAGTATGCCGAGCAGGACGTGGAAGTCCACGGTGTTGAATGCATTGCTAAGATCGAGTAAGGACAGTAGCGTGAGCATATTATTATTTAATACATACATACATAGACTCACGCCTGTTTCCCCGAAGGGGTAGGCAGAGGCATATTAAACACCCACTTTTCGCCAGTGTTTTGATCCCACGTAATAGGTGGCGAGCCTATTGCCGCTTATTGGGATATTTTGTTGGCCAGAGCCTCGTCCGTTGATCGGCAGGTGCACCACTTGCAGGTGAAGTTGGCTTGGGACCCTAAGTTCTTGGTGGCAACCCTATGCACCCTATTATTATATATTTATTATATTTTATATTATATTATTTAATAGAGGTGAACAATTACAGCAGTTTTAGTTGAGATTCGATTTTCATGTTGCGTAAACAAAGAATAGTGTTTGTTTATGATATTTCAATAGGAATTTGTACCTACTTGGTATTCGCAGAAAAACGGGTACTATTAACCATCCTTCACGGTAAGCATTAAAATTATTAATATTTTCTCAATAAACAGGTACCTATATATTGGACAAATATTTATTATTTGTTTAAGTTACGCAAACCGACCCTCATTATTTATTTACATAACGCAATTTGCCATAACCTTAATAAATTAAGGATGTTTGTAATTTAAATGCGTATTTTATTTGTTACGGGGCGTAGTTAAAAATTAATTCTGAACAATTTACTAATAGCCACAATAATCAAACAGACGTATGTTTATTTAGCGATAGCCTAGTGAGGAGACCGATAGACTGCTACGCATAGGGTCTCGAGGCGTCTACGGCGAGCAACAGTTACTTTTCGAAGTTATTATAATCATCCTCCTAGTGTTATCCCAGTTTTATCCCGGGGTCCACTGACTAGACTAACAGGATTTGATTGAATTTTAGCTTTTCCACAGAGTGACTGCCTGTCTGACCTCCGCAACCTAAAGGTATAGCAATATTCTATGGTTTAAGCTAGTGTCAGTTTATTCTGAGGTACTAATTTCCTACAACGACTGTCAAAGATATTCATGACACCCGGTACCGACGATTTAACTTACTCCCCGAGGCACAGGGTAAGCCATACTTTTCAATACACATATAACTGCGAAAAGTCAGTGGTGAACGGCGTATGAACAGATATTCTAATGATGATGATGTGTATCGAGATGGGCATCAGCTATAAAAAATAGCAGTTTGGGGTATTTGTGACGCGGATGCCGTGACGGCAAATGGCATGACAACTTCTTGTTATGGGCCACTATTTATTTTGCTTTGTCATTATTTTTATTATTTATGTTCAAAATATTTAAAATGTGTTTTTAATTTACCAAAATATTAATCAATAAGTGATCAAAACAATTTCAATGTTTGACAGTCTATCTCAATGTTTTTCTAGGCCTCTGTAGAGGAGGCAAGGTGTAGCTGCTGCATTATGGACTTATTGGAACTCTAACATAAATAGAAATAAAGTTTACCTTTGAAATTATGTTATCTCACTCTGAACATAGTTTTCAAAAACTTTTGTCCAAACTCTGAATGAAAGGAAGGTGATTCGGTTGGACACAAATGGTAGAATACTGTAGGTATAATGTACAAAATATCCTCACTCAACAGACAATAATTGACTGATCGAGATAATTTAATTTACAATTTGGTTAATTTTCTGTTACAATACATATATATACATTACAAATTTTGGTAATAGAGAAATATCTCAATAGAGATGTTTTCTGAAGGTAAAATAAATATTTTTTTTTTTATTTTTTTTATTTTTATTTTTACATAATAGGTATAGTTACAGACAACAGATCGGTAATCACAAAGTAATAAATTGAACACGGTACAGCTTCAAATCTGCAGTCTACTTAAAACTAAACACATCGTTTACAAATATGATAACAGAGCTTCAGTTAAATGATGAACAGTAATGAATAAGCAGATATAGGTAATAATTATATGATTGAATGCATATATATTAGTGAGATATGGTTACAAAACACAGTTAATTGGATTTACAAAACTCAGTATTTACTAATTGGCAGAAATTTATCGCTTTAGATCTAAAAGGTTTGTACATATTGTTTTTGAGAAGAGAGCTTTTAAATATATTCAAACTATCATTGAAAATATCTATTTGAGAGCATATACGGTTACTAGAGGACGCCAGCAGCTACGCCTGCATTTTTTTAAATTTACCCGTTTTGGCCGATCGCGTAGGAATTTCGGAAAATCCCTTCTTATTGCACCCCTACGGTCCCCAAGGAACATACATGCCAAATTTCAGCTTCCTGCGCCTAATAGTTTCGGCTGTTGCGTGTCTATCAGTCAGTCAGTAACGCAAGGATTTTATATATTAGGATATTGACTACAAATTCTAGATATTGGGTTATTGTGTGAAACATTATTGTTGCTAGATGGTATTACAAAATTGTTATACCATCTAACAACAAGGATGATATACTTAAGTTATTTTATCTAGTAGTACAACATACCAAAAGAATTGCAGTTTCATTCATCAATTAATTTTAAAACCCTATTTTTACATTAATTTTAGTTGTGATGTCATATTTCATAAAAAAGCCCTTAAAAGCCGTACAAAGAGATTATTTTTGACATTACATTGACTTTTAATGTTTCTTTTTCTGATTTGACTAGTCGGCATCATCTGATCATTGGAGCATTTTCCATAGGCCAAATATAGAGCCATATCGGCGCTGTGCCAGTGCCGATGCCGAGCCGGCTTATGAAAAAACGCCCATTGTATTTTTGAGCATATTTTGTAATGTAACCTAGCATTATGTACATTCAGACAGCAAATAAAATAATATGTTTCTATTTATATGCACAAGGAATCATCTGCAGAGCGTGCCGTCGGTGTAACACACGGTTATCGGTCACAATAATTGGACGCGGCGAACGCTTTCACCGACTGGCGTGTACCTGATGAGGCATTCCTGACTACGCAACAGCTTTGCTGTCCAAACCATTGTTTGATCGAAGCCAGCCTGTGATCCAGACACTGTTTACTTGCTGAGGTTTCCTTTAATTAGTTGTAATCTGGCTTGTATGCCTATCAATAAAGGCAGGCTTAAAATCAATGATTATTAGTACCTACTTATGTTAATATAGGAAACCCTATAAAATTTAATGCCACGACACATAACCTAAGATCAGCATTATATAATCAAATCCCTACTTCTACCGCGGGATAATTTAGGTTAAATATGTAGACATCTCAACGGTTTATATCTACTCTTGGTCGTGGTTTAGATGTTTATCAGGGACGAACGTCGAGGAATGAATAATCTACAGTAAAAAGTAGTTTTTCCTAGTAAAGAAAGAGAAGAAAAATAAAAAGAAAGAAAACAGATTAATTTGGAACTTAATATATAAAAAATAATAAATTCGAATTAGCGACCACGAAA
This sequence comes from Euclidia mi, assembly GCA_944739405.2. Classification (NCBI taxonomy): domain Eukaryota; kingdom Metazoa; phylum Arthropoda; class Insecta; order Lepidoptera; family Erebidae; genus Euclidia; species Euclidia mi. The sequence goes on from OX123189.2 coordinate 45,051,640, forward strand.
TACAATTTTGCTTATTCTATACAGACGTGACAGACAGTATCGTGGGTATAATCATGGAAGAACTAAATAACTCAGATTTTGGCCAAATTGACCTTTTTCGTGAACCCCAAAATGTGCCGCATCTTTTGGTCTAACAAACATTCTTATATCTTAACCCAGTCCAAAAAAAAGCCATTTTTATGTTTCAATTGTAGAAATAGCCATGTATAAATGAACATTAAATATTAGTAGAAAAAATGACTAACTCTACAAATAAATGAACAACTGTGACTTCAGATCACTTGAGTATGAAATAATTAGCTAAATTGAGTTATTTAGTTCTGCCACGCAAGAAAATATTTTAATGAAACTAGCCAAAGTGACGGAAAACTAAACAACTAGAGTTATTTAATTTGGGCATTAATGAGCGTTCTTTAGTTTTTAAATAAGTATTTTTATTTATTTTTTTCTTCGAGGAAATATAAATTTATAAGAGATGCCAATCAAATAAATTTCAATATGTGAAATAATTTAATATTTCTATTATACGCACTGTTACGATGCGACTTGAGAAAGCGTTTTTAAAAAACAGTTTTTAATTTTGAAGATGATTTATTTTGTCCTTTATAATTAAATACAATGAATACAATGATGAGAGTGATTTGGGACTACCGCGCACCGTGGAGGATAGGAACGGACTGATGGGGATCATGGTAGTGTCTATTAGTTTGACTATGAGACATGCTGAATAAGGGATTTATTTGTTAGGGATAGCAGGTTCAGTGGTTAGAGTGGCCTGTAACAGCCCCCCGTTTAAGACTAAACTTACACCCTAAGGTGAAGTTTATGTTAAGATGCGGAGCCGAGGGAGTTCTTCAGGAGTGGTAAGTTCAATTTCGGTAGGAGAATTAGGATTGGTGATATTGAGTGATTGAGAAGGAAGAGTGCAACGGTTTACATAGTAGCATTTATACAATTTATAGCATTAAAATAGAAATACAAGCTAATACAAAATAGGATATGAATGGGACATAGTAATGTCCATAAGTTTGAACGCTTGGTTGTTCAATGATCTTCTCAAATTTTTGTTTTAGTAAATCAAAATTTTCTTTATAATTAATTAAAGGTTGGAAACTTGTGTGTTTAATGTTTACTTCAGAATACTTAAGGTCTAACAGTTTTTGTATACTTATTTAGTTCTATCGTATTATAATCTAAATCTATATGTGTTAAATTTATTTTAATATTTTGTTTCGATGGTAACTGTGTGTTTTACAGTAGCCAATACAACCATCTGGAATATTAATTATACTTGTGCCATTTATATTTGTTTCGTAAACATGATCATTTGAACAATCAAGTGTGAATTTTGTAATTTTTGACATAACAAATATATAATTACTATCGTACAGTTCTTGCCAGATTTCGATGTTACCTTTCACATATTTCGTTTCACATTCTTTGGGATACGTAAACAGAGTTTTAGATATTATTTCGCTCTCACAAATAACCTGAGCTACACTGGATAGAATATTTATCTTATCACAAATATAGTAATCTTAGTGGTCTCGGGTTCGATCCCTAGGTACCCCGGGCACACACCTCTGACTTTTTGAAGTTATGTGTGTATTAAAAACGTTAATTATCGCTCGCTTAATAATGTGCCCGGTAGATGGCAATAGGCTCGCCCCCTATTACATTGGGACCTAAACATAACTGCGAAAAGTGGGTGTTATACACCTCTGTCTACCTCTTTGAGGATAAAAGGCGTGAAGTTATGTTATGTTACAAATATAGTATTGATTCATAGATTGACATTCTTTAGGGTTATTTACAAGACAATATTGATTCTTATCTCTAGAGAACCCTATGTGTGACGTAGTGGGAATAATAGTTATATAAGTATCATTATACTGTGGTATAGGTAAGGGTAATGTATTATACAAGTTAAATTCTAAAGGGTTAACTAATGGGATCTTAATTACAAAAATGATCTTATTCTCGGAATAGTATGAACTTATTCTAGACATTTGCATAAGTACATGGATGTTACTTATACTTAGGACAATAGGCAATTCCTTAGAGCTAGGTAATAAACGAAAGTTAGCAACTAAATCGTTATACAGTTCTTCAGGAGAACATATAGCGGGATATAGATAGTACATTTTTTTTACTAAACATTAACCCATTACATATATCTTCTAACTTAAAAGATAAGGTAAGTATACGCTTCTCTAACATGGTTATAATCTCCATTATTTTAACCTTAATAGTTAAATTTTCAGATATATTAGTCAAATTTACTAGATTATCAGATAAGAAGTTGATAGCGCTATTCAAGGACTTTTCATTTTCAACGAGTTGATTAATTGTTTCATTAAATGTAGTAAGCGTTGAAGTTGTTAATAATATATTTTCTTTCATATAAGTAGCTAATTGTTTTTGATTATTGTTAAGTTCTTGAATGGCGTTATTATATTGAATAGCGTCGTCCTCGTCCATTGTGCCAAAGAGATGTTTCATAACGGTACCGACGCCGCCAAACTATGAGGATCGTTTTACTCTCTGAGTGAGCAGGTGAGAAATAGCATTAAAGTCTCTAGTCATATCAGTATATCTGACTCGGAGTGGTTGAATAATTTGATTACATACTGAAGTATCGAATACATTACTTTGAATACATATATTGTCAATTGAATGTAAAATATCATTTATATTATTGAGGTGAGGGCTAATAAAGGATACATCTATGGGTACCACTACACTTAAATGTCCATTAATTATTTTCACGGAACCAATCGGGTCGAAATAGATTCCGGGACCATTCTCTACTGGACGTATTATATCCGGAAAGCTCTTAGCAATGGTACTGTAAAAGATTACAACTATTATATTATACAGTACTTAAGTTTCTATAATTAAGACTAAACTGATCTAGGGCCTATATGAGCTAATTTTAGCTCGTCAAAGTGGTGTTTTACATGTTTCTTATTTATTAATAGGGATGCATTATTGTTGCCATGCAACTTAACTATCTTGAACGGGTCTTTCCAAACGGGAGATAATGCTTTGCCCACTTAAAAAACCACTTCAGAATCAAGTGGTTTTTTAAATAAACATAGTCACCTATTCTGTAGTTGACGGGACGTGTCTGACTATCATAGTAGTTCTTAGATCTTTCCTTTGATCTCTGGATGTTCTCAATAGCCTTTTGCTGCGAATACTGTAATCGCTGTTGAAGTTTTCTTACATACTCAGGGTAAGTTGCGTCTACGTTATTCTCATAAATTGAATTAGGTATATATGGCTTTTTTCCAAAAACAAGCTCGTGGGGTGTAAAGTTTGTTGTGCAATGAATGTTAGTATTGTAGGCTAACATAGCGGTATATACATATTTTGACCAGGATTCTGGGCTTTGATCAATGTATGACTTAAGATACTCCTTCGAAGTGGAGTGGCTTCTCTCTAAGGCACCTTGTGTCTGAGGATGGTAAGGAGTCGACCAAAGGAGAAAGACCAAATACGGCCTGTAGCGGCCAGAAAGTTGTGAATCGTTGAAATTAAACATATAATTTTTAAAAATTTTACATCGTTTTCGTTTCTTGATAGAGTATCGGTGAAAGAATTTAGTTTTTAAAGATTAATTATTTTGAATAAGCTATGGTAATAGCGGATTAATGTCTTATGTTGCCAGCATTAAAAATAAAATGAAGTATGGTAGGCAGAAATTGTTTTAAGGAAATAATATAATAATAAAAAATAAATAATAAAAATAAAAAAAAAGATAATATTTTTATTACTATATTAGAAAACAATATATTTTATTTACTTTATAAGTATATTTGTAAAAAGAATCAAGAAATATATAATTTATTATACATTCCATAATTATTAATCGGTAAAAATCGTTTTGTTTTTTAATCGATAGTAGAAATATTTTTTCAAACCATTTGCAACACTTTTTTTATCTGTTATGTCATTCGTGTTGCTACTGTGTATCGTAAATATTTTGTTCTGATTTATTGGTGTTTTCGTACGGTTTTAATGTAATGTAATTGAATATAAATTCAATAATAATGATCAGTACCTTCTACCCATGCTAAGAATATGCAGCGGTGTTTGTGATTGTGGTTAGCTTTTTTGGACGAGTATACATAGTACGAGGTTCCCTAGTACACAGCTGATTATTCATTATTGTTGGCCACTATTTATGTAGTTTTTGTTCTTTAAGACGCAAAGACATACTTTTATTTACATCTAGGTATTATATTTATGTTAAAATTCAATTTTGAGGTATATTTAGTTCCGGAATAATTTCCATTTCAAATATCTCGTATCTTATTTCCACCAAAAGTTATTTAAAAAGAAATTATACAGGTTAATAGAGTAGTCATTTATCTTCAAAACACACATGATGTTGTGTTTGGCCGTGCCAGGCCCATAATGTATGGCCAAATGGTACATCTCCTTTGTTTTATTCTGAGGAAAGAGCATGTTTGTTTAAAGAGTTCGGCAGTAAAGTTGGTTCCTTGGTCTGATACTATATATTTAGGGATACCGAATACGGATATGAAATGTATAAGACATTCGCTGGTTTCTTCTGCTGTCGTGCTCCTAATGGGATACGCTGCTGAGTATTTCGTAAGGTCATCTTGTAATGTAAGGATGTATTTTAGCTTAGCACTACCAGACTCTGGTAATGGACCTTCTATGTCAAGAAATACCTTTTCGAAGGCTGTGTTTGCGGTACTAGTGATCTGCATGGGAGCTCTATTCGTTTGACGAAGCGCTTTATTAGTTAGTAGTTTGTTTGATTACGCTTAGTGACGGGTATTGAATGTTATTATGGTAAATATGTATTTCTATGCCAGTGTTATTAAATAAATACAGAATAATATTATAGATTTTGGTGAAAGGCAAACTATTAGTTCATTTCTAAGGTTCTTAAGGCTTTCAAATATATCTGAATAAGAAGTTGTGTCGAAATGATTAATTTTTGTAAATAGGAAGTAATATTTTTTATTATGATCTTGGTGAATTAAGGACGAATAAAGACTTCTGTCGCGTGCAAGAAAGGTATCCTTGTCGGCAAGACTGGATATTATGTTTTCTACATAAGGGATGGACTCATCCATATCGACTGAGGTAGGTACAATGATATTCTGGCATGTAGTTTTAAGTAAGCTTTCGTTATGTTCTATGATCGCTACATTAGAATGAAAATTTTTGCTACTAATGACTTTAAGAAATTCACTGTATGTTTCAGATCTAGCGTTTGGGCCATCTATTGGATCGGCGACAGGAGGAGGTTACGACTGAGGCTAATTCACTAAAGGTAAGTCATCATTTGAATTATTATTACTATTTGGACGTTCTGAGATTTATAGGTCGTCGAGATTTATGTCTCTAAGGTCATCGGGTAATTCCACTAAGTCTTGAGGAGTAGGGGATAACGCTGGAATAACATTTGGATCTAGGAGGTCGTCAAAGTCACGCACATCATCATCCGAATCAGGAAATATAGGATTGTTATCATCAGCCCATGAAGGGCCTGGAACTGGTTGTGGAGCAAGTGGATTTATGAGGTTAGTGTCTTCATAAGGGTATCTAGATAGAGCGTCACCAGCATTGAATTTGCCCTTTCGGTACACTATCTCATACTCGTACTCTTCGAGTTTCAACCGCCATCTTTGTAGTTTACTACCAGGGTCTTTATGATTGAAGAGCCATTTTAGGGGTCGATGGTCAGTGACAATTTGAAAGGTCCTGCCGTACAGGTACGGACGGAATGTTTTGCATCCAAACAATATAGCAAGCAATTCCTTTTCGGTGGTGTTATAGTTATACTCACTTTTATTTAAAGTGCGGGATGCATAGGCGATAGGTCTATCTTTACCCAATTCTCTCTGGGATAGTATCGCGCCTATGGCGTAATTGGAGGCATCAGTAGTTAACATGAATGGTTTAGAAAAATCGGGGTAAATCAATAATGGTGCTGACGTCAGTCTGTGTTTTGAATTCATAATGGCCTTGAGGTACGGAGAATGCTGTTTTAGCGGCGTCTTCCGGTTTCATTTTAATTTGGTGAAAACCGGAAGCAAGATCTAAAGTACTGAAGTATTTGCTTCTGCCAAGTTGATCTAGGATTTCGGATATGTTCGGGATGGGATATGAGTCGCCAATAGTTACATCGTTTAGGTTTCGGTAATCTATCACTACTCGCCACTTTCTTTCACCGGAAGCGTCTAATTTTTTAGGCACCACCCAGATGGGTGATGACCAGGGCGATACGGATGGTTTAATAATACCTTGGTTAAGCATTTTTTCAATTTGAGAGTTAACCGCTTTTTTATTACATTCTGGGAAACGGTATGATTTAACATGGATTAGGAATGAAGTAGAAGTTTTAATTTCATGTTGTGTGGCATTTGTGTAAGTCAATTGGTCACCTGGGAGGTGGAAAATGTCTGAGAATTCGCTACAAAGATTTAGGAGTGCCGAACTCTCTTCGGTATTTAAATGAGATACGCAAATTTGATCAAGCACCTTTTTTGTGCGGGAATAGGAATCATCGCGGCCACATTGCACATTGTCAGTTTGAAAATTGCAGATTCGTTGAACTTCTTTGGGGTCGTAAGGTGTTATTTCTATTTTAGGTCAGGGTTGAAGGATAAGGGATGTTCTGAAACATTTACTATGGAAATATTAATACGAGAATTATTTTTTACTTTCACTACACAATTAGCTATAAGCAGGTTTTTTATAGGATTCTGGTCTAATATAAAGCCTTCATCGACTTCCGGATTCGAGACACTGCATTCTATTACAGTTTCGCATCTAGCAGGATACTCAAACAGGTTCGTTGAAATGAAGTTTGAATGCTGAGTTATTCAGTAATAAGCATTGTTTAGGGTAGTCAATATTACCGTTCATGGAATCAAAAATATCGCTGCTGATTATACCGTCATAGGGTAGATCAACGCCTTCAACGACGTGAAAATTATGTTTTAATGAACCGAATTCTATAGGGATGTGACCTAGTGTAGACTTAGTACCCGAGGAGGCAATGCCTTTAAATTTAATAATGGATTTAGTAATTTCAGGCATCTTTTCGATACAGGACTTTGATATAAGGCTGACTGATGCACCTGTGTCAACTAGTAAAGATAACGGCTTCGAGGATACAGAGGTAAGTATTTTTATATAAGGTAAGAACTTACAGGAAATATTTGTTGTGTAGTTATAGATTTTAGGATCTTGAATTGATTCCGAATTAATTTTATTTTCTACAATACTATTATTTGAATTACTAATTTTATTTTTTTCAGGAAGGGGGCTCGAACGCGTAACTGATTGTTGACCCGAAAGGTTATTCTTCATGGTTAACGAAGATGTATTTCTATTCAAAGGATATAGTAAGGATTTAGCATTAAAATTGTCATGGCGTGTCTTTATTGCGGATGCCGTTGACCTTGGATTTGGTAAGTATTTATTAGAATAGTTATTTATTTTATCAACATTTCTAGGAAATAACAAGGATTAAGTACTAGAATAGTCATGGCATAGCCTTGTCACGGTTGCCATTGACCTTGGATTTGGTAAGTATTTATTATTTAAGGAATTAGAATTGTTATTTTGGATATAGCAAGCAATGTCGGATTTTGGGATGCGGTGGCCCGACCGACACCAACGCGGGCCTCGATTTAGTTTAAAGAATCAGTATTAGTGTCAACAACGTCTTCTCCTTGATCCACGAAATTGGTTCGATTTTGAGTTTGATTGCTCTGTAAATTACCGAACCTTATATTATTGTATTCCCGTTTACGGCAGTTTTCAATGACATGACCAGGAAACTTGCAGTATCGGCAATAAAGTGGGTAAGCTCGCGGTTTGTTTTGGAAAGCGTTATTAGGTCTAAATTCCTGTGACTTACTTTCAGGTTTTGGAAATGACCTTGGTCGTGAAGGTCCTGAGTCGGCGTTAGGGTGTGATTTCCTGTTGACAAATTGCAGATTTTTTTCCTCTGAAACGGCTGCGTTAGTCGCCTCATTCAGTGTCTTCGGGGATCGAACCCGAACATTGTTTGATATTCTTGGGTGTAGACCAAGGACAAAGGTGTGAAGGGCTACTTCCTCCATTGCACTAGTTTTGCCCGGAAGCCCTGATTTCTTGGAATTGCTTAGATTAATTTCAGTTAACAACTGGGATAAACATGTTTCTAAACGCAGGGAATATTGTGTTACCGTTTCTGTGTTCATTTGCCGAAACTCTTGAAGGTCGATTAGTAAATGTGAATAGCATTTTCGCTCGCCAAATTGAGTATTTAAAAAGTCTTTAAGTTGATCCCAATTATTAAAATCTTTAATGGAACATGCAGTTTCCGCTCTTCCTTGGAGTTGGCTTAAAATATACCTGAACAATATGGGTTTGTGGTTCGTAGAAGCAAGGTTGTATGCATTTGAATAGTTAGTTACAAAAGGTGTGAGTTTGTCCCTGGAACCGTCGTAAGGTTTTATGAACTTAATTAAAACATTTAAATCAACAGAGTCAGATTGCACTGCAATAGGCTTCTTGAGTTCTTCCTGTGACATTGTAGTTCAATAATCAAAACAGGTGGAGGTGTTGAGATGTTTGTACGACACGGCCACTATGACCGTTCAGCTCCAGGATAATAAAACCAGCCCCATTGAGTTGCGTAGAGGGGTGAGGCAGGGGGATGTAATATCCCCTAAGCTCTTCACCAACGCACTCGAAGACGTCTTTAAGACGCTGGACTGGACTGGACGGGGCATAAACATTAATGGCGAGTACATATCCCACCTTCGGTTTGCCGACGATATCGTCATCGTGGCAGAGAGCCTGGAAGAGCTGAGCGAGATGCTGCACAGCCTAAATGGAGCCTCTCGACGGGTCGGTCTCGGCATGAACTTGGATAAAACCAAGATTATGTTCAACGAACACATTGTGCCGGGACCAGTTTATGTCGATGGATCGATGCTCGAAGTTGTTCAAGAGTATGTCTACCTTGGGCAAGTAGTCCAGCTTGGTAGAAACAACTTCGAGAAGGAAATCGACCGCAGGATCCAGTTGGGTTGGGCAGCGTTTGGCAAGCTACGTGGAGTTTTCTCTTCGCCCCTACCGCAATGCCTGAAGACCAAAGTCTTCAACCAATGCGTCCTACCTGTTATGACGTACGGTGCCGAGACGTGGACACTCACAGTGGGACTAGTCCACAAACTAATAGTCACGCAGCGAGCTATGGAACGGGCTTTGCTTGGCGTCTCTTTGAAGGATAAAATCCGAAACGAAGTTATCCGACAAAGAACCAAAGTTACCGACATAGCTCACAGAATCAGTAGACTCAAGTGGCAGTGGGCTGGCCATATCTGTAGAAGGACTGATGGCCGATGGAGCAAGCGTATCCTTGAGTGGAGACCACGTCTCGGCAAGCGTAAGGTAGGGCGGCCCCCAGCTAGGTGGACCGACGACCTGAAAAAGGTGGCTGGGACAGACTGGATGCGGAAGGCTGAGGACCGTGTACTGTGGCGCGTATTGGGAGAGGCCTATGTCCAGCAGTGGACTGCGATAGGCTGATTGATTGAATCAAAACAGGCTAAATAAAATCAAGGTTATAAGTATTGGCAGTATTCGTTACAATAGAATGGTAAGTAACAAAGAATAGTCAGACACGAATTCTACGAACTTAAGCGAGCCTTATCGCTTTGTTATGACTGCGAGTGGACGGCGCTATTCTTATCTCGAATAAGTCGTCTATGTTACATTCGACGAATGAGTCTAAATTAGAGTATCGGATATTAAGTTAGTCAAGTTTATTATAAAACGTATGTTTTGGATCACTGTAACACTGGAAATTGCACTGCACTGCACTGAACTGCTCTGTGTGCTTCAGACTCTTCCATTTTTCAAGACGTCCCCAATTTGGTCGACGAACGTCTTACGAGGTCTGCCGCAACCGGCTTGCCCATACACCTCTGCTATATACAATTTATTCGTCAATCTTTCTTCACTCATTCGCTCCACGTATCCAAACCATTTCAGCATTCCTTTCTCAATCCTTGTCATGATTCACACATTTCACATTCGTATTACTGCATTCGGAATTCTTTCAACCAGTCTCACCCCACACATACATAGGCTGCACTAAAAGTATCGGTAATGGAATATTTCCACTGTTCCTGTCATATTAAAATCTTTTTAATTGAAAACTCCTTGGTTTTAAAAATCGAATACCATTTATTTATTTAAAAAAAGTTTCTCGGTCTTGTTTAGTCGTTGAGAAAATGGAAATGACTCGAGAAAATTCAAGAGGGGTGATTTATTATGATTTCCCAAGTGGTTTAACACAAAAACAGTGTGTTGACCGGGTGATTTCTGCATTTGGTGATGAAGCCCCATCCAAAACCACAATTTATCGCTGGTTTGCTGATATCAACGTAGACGTGTCAAGCTCAGTGATGATCCCCGTCAAGGTCGTCCAAAAACTGCAGTCACCCAAGAAAACGTTGATGCTGTGCATAAGCTGGTTGAGGAAGATCGACATGTGACATACCGCGAAATTCAGGCAACTTTAGACATTGGCATGAGTCAAATACAAATAATCTTGCATGAACAATAAGGTGTAAAAAAGTTGTTTTCCCAATGGATACCGCATTCACTAGTTTCTGAACTCCATAAAGAGAACTGCAACCGCCGCATCATCCTCCATCACCACAATGCGAGTTCACACACCGCGCACAGAACAAAACATTTTTAGAGCAAGAAAACATAGAATTATTAGACCATCCACCGTACAGCCCCGACCTAAGCCCTAATGATTTCTATACTTTCCCTAAAATAAAGAATAAATTGCGTGGACAGAGATTTTCATCACCTGAAGAATCTGTGGACGCCTACAAAACGGCCATTTTGGAGACCCCAACTTCCGAATGGAATGGTTGCTTCTATGGTTGGTTCCATCGTATGGAAAAATGTGTCAAATTTCGCGGAGAATACTTCGAAAAGCAATAAATACATTTTTAAATAGTTATATTGTGTCACTTCCTTGATTCCCGAAATTTTCATTGACGCCCTCGTACTACGCAGTGATCGCATCTCAACTGCGTTAATTCTGCTTTCATGCTACTCTAATATCGTTATATTGAATGCTCAGTATTGTTGTTGTTACAGTTTAAGTTTATATTGCTATATTTCATGATGATTGTTGTTACTTCTTCCCTCTTAAGCACCTCAGGGTGATGTTTTATAGCAAATTATCTTTTTCGTTACTAATCAAGTAATCAGAAACAGAATAAACTATTTATCAAACGATGATTTTCCTGTTCGTATAAATACTTTCCGCGATTTGCATCTTCAAATGTGAACACTAACTTTCGTACTTAACTTATCTTATACTAATATTAGACTAATATTTATAAGGCTGAAGAGTTTGTTTGTTTGTTTGGTTTAACGCGCTAATCTCAGGAACTACTGGTCCGATTTGAAAAAAACCCTTCAGTGTTAGATAGCCCATTTATCGAGGAAGGCTACAGGCTGTAAAACATCATGCTATGAGCCACGGGAGCGGAGCAGTAGCCTTAAATAACGCGGGTGTAACCGCGGGCTCGTCTAGTTTAATAATAACTGGACTTTGCCCAGGGCTCTGTCCGTGTGGGTCTATTTCTCTCACGTAGCGTATTAATTTTCAAAAATCCTCTTGTTGTGCTCCTCTACACTCCCCAAGAACCATAAATGCCAAAATTTAACTTCTTGCGCCCAATAGTTTTGGCTGTGCGTTTTTGGTCAGACACGCAAGACTTTTTTATCATCATCATCAGCCTTTAACAGTCCACTGCTGGACTAGGCCTTTCCTTTGAAAGGAGGAATTGGCCTACTATACCACGCTGGCCAAATGGATTGGTATAGGGTTTGTATCAAATTTTCCATCTCTTACCGTGCTGTTCTCTGCATAATATGCTCCCTCTGTCGGCTCTTACGACACCCATGGAATGATATGGGGTGGTGACATTCCGTATAGTTAATCCGTCCCTACACGGACAACTTTTTTATACATAATATACAGATAATGTTTTGATTTAAAATAAAGCAGCCATAGCCTAGTAAAGAGAACTGATACACTGCCACGCAGTGAGTATCGCATTGTCAGTGGGATGGCATATATTATACAGGGCTGATGATGAGAATCGATTAAAAGAAATCCAATAATAAATTCTTCGTAAACCCTATACAAGTATTTTATAAGAATAAACTTTACAAGTAACGTACGTCATTACCTGCTAATCCGAAAAAAAATATATATCCACCCCAAGTCTAATGGCTATTCTCTAGATGGTTGAAATAATATCTGTTTTTAGAGCCCGTCCCCAATCACATCGGGGCCTAATACTGACAGCATTAGGTCCGCGAACATCATACATCTCTTTCTATCCCTTAGGGAATCTCTCACTGAACAGGCGTGACCGTGAACAGAAATGAAAGTACTACAACAGATTCGCAGAAATGTTAAGTATATTTGTGTTTTCTATTTGATACATGAAGTGCCTGATATTTTTACTTGCGTTGAATTTGAATTACATGAGATCTTTTTATGTGTATGCTTGTTCATTATATTATACAATATTTTATGAAAGTATGTTTAAATTTTAGTACCGTTCGGTTTCTGTGAGTCATATGTGCTGTTCGAATTATCTCTCGCACTGTCCGTGTCTCGGAAAGCCTGTCCTGGCTGTCAAGAAGATCTTTCACAGTCATCCTAGGTGATCAGTATCATATTATATTATATTATGCTGCCACTGTTATCAGGCATGAAATATCGTTATCCCGTTGAGTTACAGAGATCAGGCGACAGTCACGCTGTAGAAAAGCTTATATTATATGAAATGTGGACTTTGGTCTATCCACACACATCCGGGCCGTGGACGGGACGTGGACGGGACGGGGACGGGCCGTCACCGTGCTTCCGGGTCCCGGCCGGGATATTTCGTTCACACCCGTCAGGGGTGCAACCGTATGAAGAAAACTCCGACACTAGAGTTGCCACAAACTCTCACGAAAAACAACAACTAAACAACAAGAGGTCTAAGAAAACCGGATTTACATGTGTTTCTAACTATATAGTACCGGTCGGTCTGTGTTAGACATAAAGACATAAAGACATATTTATATCTGCATTTTGGTTGTTTACAACACTTATACATGTCAAAACCCTATTCTAGATGATGCCGGCTTTTCCTAGCTAAATTACTTCTTGAGAAGAAAGGCCGAAACAAACTCAGAGTCATTGTTTTTTTTGTCACTTCAATTTCTTTAGTCTTTTCTTCATATTTTCAAGTCCAGACAAAAAAAGGGTTTAGTATGCAAGTACAATGCAAGTAATTGAATCGAGATAGCAATACTTGCAGGGTAACATTTGATAACTTGAGCAACTGTCAAAAGTGTCAAATGTCAACCCTACACAACATCGCCTACCACATCGATCGTGTTTGTTTGTGTTATTATTTTGTTTTTATCCGTTGAGTTGAAGTTTGTTCCTCTGGGTCGAAACTACGTTTCTTTTAACTTGTAACATCATTCACTTATTGAAATCGTTATAAACAATTAGAAATCAAGGACAAATTCCTTCTTTTGCAATATTTGTGGCGGATTTTTTAAAATATGTTTATGTAAAAATCTCAGAACTGCGGATTCGAAAATAAAAACGCTTCATACCTACGGTAATATTAAACAATAAGCTGGCTAAAAATGTTCATTTCATGAAAAAGCAAACGGTACAAAAATCGGCATTCTGCTTTATATTTGCTGTAAGTTACTTTAGTTCCAAATCTGTTTAAATCCTTTTCCAGATTAGTTTATTCCATTACGCAAATGCGGGCAAACAAGGTAAAGCAAATAACGTCCATTGACATGAAGACAAACTAAACATGAAACAAAATATTCTCTGGTAGCCAATATCGATTCAGTGTCGCTGAGAAAGAAACGGACATGAATGGCGCCATTTATACCGTAATGAAACACACTGCCAAACTGAAATACCATAAGGGAATAAGAAAATCAAAATTGATTGCTTAATTTTATTTATAAATAATATTATTTTATTCAACGTTTCATTTCTAGGAATTCTCGCATACGGTTGCTGTTCATGTTATCTTGTGGCAAAAACAATAATTATTCATAATTATGTACTATTTGCCCTCTCCATGTATATTCTTTACTCAAAGAATACAAACAAAAATGGGCGAGTCCATTGCGATCTGTCAAACTTATTATGTCAGGTTTGGGTCATAGATTAATAAGAAAGATAAGTAAATTTGCAGTTATTATGAACTAGATAAATTCTTATGCAAATCAGGAAAGCATAATAATAAATACTACAAGATTTATTACCAGTTTATAAGTAAGCGTTTTCTTGGTAGACTTATGTCCTGCAGTGGACGTTTATTGGCCAATATGCTGATGAAATTACTTAATAGTATTATATTATTAAGTATTTCTTAACGCTACAGTACCGTCGCACGTCTCGCTGTCTGATGAAATACTTCGAAGAATATAAATAAAGTTTCAGGAAGTTAATTTCTACCAGTGATCCTTCTTCTATTTTGTTTGTAGGTACTACCTACGTTTCTATGTCCCAATAATTCATTTCATATGGAATGAATATGAAGGGTTAGGTTAGATGCCTTTCACATTACCACTTCACAAATTTTTTTTACCTCATATATAGTTAGCCCTATAATGTTTATCTGCAGAACTTCAAGAAAACAGCAACATTAACAAGTCTCAAAATCAAACCCGAGTCCTATTTCATAGCAGTCTAAAACTCCAATCAACCATGTTTACAAACATAAACAAAAAATTTGCCTAATTTTTGTGAGTACTTAATACATGTCAACAAATCTTTGTCACGTCTGTTTTATTTCAGTACTAGCTTTCGCCCGCGGCTTCGCCAGCATGAAATTTTAATAAAGGGTAGCGTATGTACTTCCTCGCGTTTCAGACTATTCATGTCAAATTTCATCACAAACGGCTCTGCAGATTAGCCGTGTAGCATATTATATAAACAGTTAAAATTAACTTTTGTTGTCATAATCGTCGAACTTCTGGTAAAGATTAGGATATAGGTAAATTATTGAAGTTATGAAGAGCTTATATACCTACTGAATATAACAGCAGCAAAAATTAAAACTGAAAGCATTACCACAAAGTACATATCAGACCGTCCCTCCGCTGTGCTTAAGCGCACCAACTCATAGTTTTATTACAATAAAAATTATGTAGTTAGGTTATATAGGTACTAAAAGCTAAAAAGTAATTCAGTAAGTCCTAGCTACCAGATCGCACCAATCTTCTCATCAATCTGGGGTATTGACCAAACAAATATAAACGCGTTGGGCAAGTGAAATTTCTATCATAATGTTTACTATGGCTACGCTACGCCCAGAACTATTATTTTAAGTTATTTTATTTTCAAGTTTTTCGTTTTTTTTTGTTAGTTGATACTTCTCATTCTATTTGCATAGCGAGCCCTTTTCTACCAATCAAGCCCTGTCATTCGATACCCATATTCAGGTATTTGTGGAAAATACGTAATTCGCCATTTTGTAGCAGCAGCCATCTTGGATTTTTCATAGTGAGCTCTATTCTACGAATCAAAACCTTTCATTTGAAACCCATATTGATGTATTTGTGGAAAATAAGTAATCCACCATTTTGTGGCGGCGGCCATCTTGGATTTTTCATAGTGAGCCCTATTCTACCAATCAAGCCCTTTCATTCGATACCCATATTGAGTTATTTGTGGAAAATATGAAATCCGGCATTTTGTGGCGACGGCCATCTTGGATTTTTCATAGTGAGCTCTATTCTACGAATCAAGCCCTTTCATTTGATACCCATATTGAGGTATTTGTAGGAAATACGTAATCCACTATTTTGTGGCGGCGGCCATCCTGGATTTTTCATAGTTAGCTCTATTCTACTAATCAAGCCCTTTCATTTGATATCCATATTGAGGTATTTGTGGAAAATATGAAATCCGCCATTTTGCGGCAACAGCCATCTTTAATTTACAATTATTTAAATATTATAATTTAATCTTGATGACATTATGAGTGTATACCAAATATCAGATCAATCTGTCATCAGGAAGGGGGTAAAATTCCAATTACTTTTGACCCAAGCAAACAAAGATAATACAGGATTTTTGCCGACTTAGTTGATACTTTTCCTTATATTATGGCAACATAATACAAAGCTTTATAAATTGTAGCCTATGTGTTATTCTGATATATAAACTATATTACTGTAAAGTTTCATCCAAATCCGTTCAGTAGTTTTTGCGTGAAAGAGTAACAAACATCCATCCATCCATCCATCTATACATATGTACATCTTCACAAACTTTCACAGTGACAAATATTTGAAACGACGAATTTATATCGGTTAAAACGGAATTAGCTTAGCTGATGACTTGTATCGCGTCCATTGCGTTTAGAGAACTTTAAAGCTGCTTATTTTAGAGAAATATTGAAAATTTGTTTATGTTTATTTGGAAGAAAGTTTACATTTATCATTTAAAACACGATTTTGGAATTATTATAAAAACAAAACCTCATACTCATACGCACCCTGCATGTGTCTGTAGTAACTGGGAAATTCCTGGTTCAGGAGACAATGAGGCTCAAAGTCACGACTTTTTTTTTCTAATTATTCCATTCGTACGAGCGTTGATGCACATCTAAGCTCGTCTAAGCTTGAGCCGTCAGAGTCTATGTTGACACTGACACGATGTCACTACCACTTCGAGCGAACATGCCGAAATAAGCTCGTTTACGCGGGTTCGGTGTTTTTACTTTATTTGACTCGTTACATTAAAATGTAATTATGTTACGATTTTCTCAATTATGATTGACCATCTTATGAAGTTTGTTGATTAAACGATTTGTTATCATAGATCTGACCAATGCAAATCATGAAATTACATACATACATACATAGTCTCACGCCTATAACCCCGAAGAGGTAGGCAGAGGTGTATTTCTACACCCACTTTTCGCCAGATATACTTTAGTACCACGTAATAAGGGGCGAGCCTATTGCCACACTGGGCACATTTCCAGACACCGTGCTGCTACTGAGAATTTCGTGACAGAAAAACCCAATAACACTGCCCGACCCAGTAATCGAACCCGGGACCCGATCCCACGCGCACATTTATGCCGCGGGACCAACGAGGCAGTCGTATAGGGTTTGATGTCGAGTTTTCCGTCTCTACGCAAAGATGGTATTTGCATCGTATCATCATGAAATTACCAATGGATAATTATAAGACTTTTCTTGAAATGCGATCATTTAATTAAATGGCCCATTTCACGATACGGCCACGACATAGACGCGCTTTTACATATAAGCACCATAGTGATACAAATGTTATAGCGCAACTTGCTGTCATCTGTTGTCAATACGACGTAGTTGTGAGTAATTGGCCATAGACTTACATTGAAATAAGAATAGATTAAGATTCCTTTATGGTATACGACACCCCACCCTACCTCACGCCACCCCACGCATGTTGAGACTAATCAATCCCATATATTTAGTATAGTGAGGTGCAGATATACAACACTCCACCCAACGCCACCCCCACGTCACTATCCATTCAATCCAGATCGGCGCGTTGACGGTGGAGGGGAAACACACGCCATCCGACGCTTGACAGGCAATGTGTTGCTAGTTAACACACAACGCCATGCGTCAGTTGAAAAAATTCCTGTCATGATGATACTTTTTAGTGTTGGTTTCAAATCACAACATTAGCTACTTGAATTATTAAAATGTAAGCCCACATTATACGATCTGATTTCAGGCTGATACCGTTATCATTATAATAGAAATAATGCCTCACTATAAATGAGAATCTTCCTCAAAATCACTATTTAGGAAATTAGGTCATAGTTTCGTAAATAGTGATTTTGAACGAAGCTTGTTGTAGCGCGGGGTGTTGTATATGTGCACCGTTCGCATCGGGTGTCGACACGTGGGGTGGGGTGGGGTGCGGTAAGTATATCTGTTTCAACCTTTAGTACACATACAATATAAAATATAAATATAAAAAACAGGCATAATAACGTGTAATAATATTGCGATCATAACTAGGTTACAGGTAAAGTAAAATTAACCCATGGTAAAGATACAACTTTCATTAAAAATACAGAATCTTTCCAATCTTTGTCACGTCTGTCCTAGAAGTGACAAAATAAATATTGGAGTGAAGAATATACAACAGGAGTTTTAAATATAAAATGTGCTTAATTGTAGGTATTTTTTCATGCGTCATTTTGATAGTTTGCATAATAGTTAATAGACTCGTCCTTTTTTATTCATAATAGACTGGCCAAGGACAAAAAAAAATATTATTTAGTTATTTATAATATTGTTCTTCTGGATGTCAAGTCGCACTTAGCGCATCTAGTGCTAAATATATTATATCTATGGCACCCGTCCCCGGCCCGTGCACGTCATGGCCCCGGTCGAGGCACTGACAGCGCACTGACACGGCACGGAAACTCCGTCCCCGGCCCGTCCACGGACGTGTGTGAACGAGTCCATATAAAATGTATGCAACGATTCTTTTCTGCGCTCCGTCCCGTCCACGTCCCGTCCCCGTCCCGTCCACGGCCCGGTTGTGTGAGGATAGACCTTAAGCGGGCTTCGAGCTCCAGGACATGGATGCAGCTAAGATGACATTAGGAAGATGATGATCTCTATTGCCTATCAAGTTTATTCACATTTGGTTAGTTTTTATAAAGCATGCAAACAAGCTCACCTGATTTCTATACGTGTTTTATTTACCCTAAATATTCATGTGGTCACCAAACGGCACGTGAGAGCAGAATTTACTTGTTTAAAATCTAAGAGCGCTTATACACGTTAAGCAAATTTACCGTGTCTGCGGCAGACAAGACAAATTTATAGTGTACACGACAAGAATTTTGTCTGTTCTACACACGAAAATTTTCGTGTCTTCCGCAAACAAGACCAATCGGAACGTGTACACGACAAGATTGTTTTCGTGCAGTCATCAGTCGGGCTTAGGGCGTGCAAGTAATAACAAGTCTGATAATCATTTTCATTTATTTATAATTTCGTTTATTTTTTGACATTTGTCATGTCGTCGAAGTCTTTGTATAAGATAATAAATATTTCTCTCCATGCTTCGAATATGAGTCTTTTCTTTATATATATATATATATATATATATATATATCTTACAGTTCTTGTGCGCGTGTGTATGTCACTGAACTCCTCCTAAATTACTGGACAGATTTAGATGATTGTTTTTGTGTGTGTTCAAGGGGACTTGAGAATGGTTTAGATTCACAATTTAGTCTACTGGAAAATGTTTTTTTAGTTAATTTTAAATTTGTAAGTAGTTGTTGATGTTGGAATGTTTCACATTGGAACCGACCGACTGCGCTACCATCGCAGTGTCAAATCTATATTAATAATTTCAATGAATAATAAAACTTTAAAAAATAAAGATTTCGAGTCGACAATATAATATATCCACAAAATTCTGATTTTCGAGTATTTTGATAAATTCTAATGGTTCTGACAGACAAATCGCAGTCGCCATATTGGCTACTCTAGCGAAACGTTACTGATACCGGATAACATTTTTAGTACTACCAATGAATACAGATGTAAATATCTGAGCTCTTTGGTACTACCTACCTCCTAAGTCTTAGTACTAAGTAGTTAGTAAGTATCTGTAAATACTTTTTGCAATTATATTTCAATAACCGTAAAACGACAATTATAGAAGTATCCGCCCAATAAAGGAGAACTCTCAGACATGCAGGTTTCCTCACGTTTACGTTCCTTACGTTTATAACAGTTTTTTTACTTACTTTAAATGTATTTTATTTAATAAGTGCGTCTTATTAGTTCGTGACATTACGTATGCATAGAAATAAATAAATTATTTACGTTCTCGAAAGACATGTGAAGTCTGCCAACCCGCACTAGGCCAGCGTGGTGGACTATGGCCTTACTCTTCTCAGAGTGAGAAGAGGCCCGTGCCCAGCAGTGGGAAAGATTATAAACAGGGCTGATGATGATGATGAAAAAAACTATAGCAACGCACGTCCAAACTATGTTGAAAATTCCTTTCCCTTTTGTAACTAGGCTATAAAAACTATCATTCTTTATTGGAAAGATAATAAATTTTCATAAAAATTCCTTGTGACAAAGGTGGTTGTTAACCTGTAACCGGATTTATTGAAAAATTGCGTCAGGCATTTTTCAGTTAACTGTAAGCAGAGGCTGTCACCAGTCGAGCCTTTTTACTGCGACCTTTTAGAAAAAAAAAGTACACTTTCACCATTCACAAATGAAAGTATGAAAACATATATTTTTAAAGCTTAAGCAGTAAGGTAATTTCAAATGCAAAGTGGATTTTAATGTTAAATAAGAATAAATTAGTTTGTCAATATTAAATAAAAAACTAAGTCTGCACTCTCTTGCTTAAGATGTATTTTATTTTTATTTCTTATAGTTTATGAGCTTTAATTCAAATGCTTTTCGAAATATTTGGTTTTACACGAAAGTTCACTAGACGTTGATATTTACTAAGTCTGAATAATAAACTCCAATAGAAATTTGCTTAGTTCATTTGGTATTTAACATTGAATACAACTCAAATCTTTATTTGAAGATATACTGATATACACACACAAAATAGGTGACAGGTACATTTCATGCTTAAACCTTCGTTATTACATTTTTATTAAGTTATATTTTGGTACCTAATCGTTACAAAATTTTGGACTAAGTCGCACGGAACACCCAGACTAAAAATCAAGTTTGTGGATCAAATTTTGTCCCTGACGCATCCGTACGGTATAATAAATTACTTTTCAGACCTTGTCTAGTAATTTTATCACAATGATAATATGATTTGAGAAGCCCGCTTACACCGCGTAAAGGTCTCTCAGAATTGTATTATTAAAAAGGTTTAACACCACAACCAAGGCAACGTTCACATTGACATTTGTATGGGTAAATTAGGCTGATGGAGAGGACACGAAAAGATTGGGGCTGAATGACGTCATAATATCGCTATTCACGAAGGACGTTACGTTACTTCTATCTTTATTTGTTTAAGGTTGTAAATGCGAACTAAATAATACTTCTATTATAGCGGTGCCCGTGATGTGGACGCAAGCAGACACAATGTGATTTTTAGACAAATGTAATTGTAAGATTGTTAATTCAATATTAAATTTGTAAAGTAATGTACACAAATACTCTAATACCCATTATTGTATTGCAGAACATTCGACTTGCAGATATGGTCATCCAGTTCTTATTCTATTGCGTTGGACTCAATGGTAATAGCTTTACGACAAACATTAACATAAAACAGAATTACTAAGTACAGCACGAATTGATTGGCTTTAGCGTGAGAGTACCAACATAATACATAGTATTACCTACTTGGTAAGAAATGATATAATAATCTCTAATAATATTATAAATTTTAAAGTGTGTATGTATGTATGTATGTATGTTCCGTTTTCACGCGAAAACGACTGAACCGATTTCATTGAAATTTAATATAGAGATATATTGGACCATGGAGACGGACATAGGCTACCATAAGTTGCAAAAATTTACCTGGGATTGTAGGGAGGATAGAAGTTTGTACGGCAGAAATTCTCCTCTTGAAAGTAAGAACGCATGCGCGAATAATTGAGTGCTGCGCATGTGCTATCTGTCAGTACTGTCAAGTGTCACATCATACATATTGTCATATTGTGCGTGAAATACATTGTTCGCATATATAAACTAATAATTATATACCTTAAATTTTCTGTACCTACTAAAATTATAAATGCGGAAGTGTTTATAGATATTTATATTGGACATGTATTGAAACATAGCTTTGACATTGTCATGGATACTGAACGAGTTACTTTGTACCCTATAGAGCTTCTGAGTCTTTACAATAATCAGGTGTGTCTTCACAAACCTTGAGACTGAAATTAGATATTTGTTACCCCGAGTTTAACGCGCGCGAAGCCGCGGGCAAAAGCTAGTTGATTCATAATTTGAAAAAGTATGTGTTGCTTAGACTTTTTTGATGTGCGTAGTTGGTCAAGATCAAGGAGCAAGCATGCTTGGTGTCTTAAAAGGCGACTAAACAAAATACATAAAGCAAATAGTGTCTTTAATAAGAGATGGAAAACTCGACGTTATCCTTAGTACCAAACCTTTGGGCCAGCGTGGTGTAGTAGGCCGTATACTCCTCTTGACCCACAGTGATACCGTACCGGCAAATTAGGAGAGGCTAAGTCCAGCAGTGGAGTGCGAAAAGCTGTAGAGGTTAATCTATTAATTCATCGCTAGATGCCATTTATCAGTCAATGTACCGACCAGGGCCTCAAGTCTGCTATTTTAAACACATTCGTCATTCCAACACGGTCCTATTGTCATTTTGACAAAAGTTCGTAGTCTGGTAATTCATTATGATAGTTCAGTGATCGATCAGTGGAATCGTAATTGAATGGTGGCAGAATGGCATTGTTGTATTGCCATAGATAAAAAAAACCATTAGAAGAAATGATTTTTGAAAAACTACCATGAAGTTTGATTATTTTTCATGCCAGTGAAGTGTGTGTATGCTCCCTTACATTATTTAGCTAGTAAGTACGCTCCTTAAGAATTATAAGTCTCGTATTTGTAACGCGTCAGCATTTTACTTGTACGAACCATTTTACTGTAATTTTCCTTAATATAATTCTATTCGCTGAAGTGAACGAAAGTCTTTTATTTAACCCTCGCAATTCACCGCATGGTGACCTTGCCATGCCCAATACATCTCATGGCGACCCTGCCATGCCGGCCTTGAGTTAGGAATATTTTGGCAGTTTTCGAAAATTAGACGATGTGTCGTTCTACCGTTGAGAAGGATGAAGTATTTATTACGCAAAACGCTGCTGGAAACAATGATGCGACTTTGAAAGATGTTGGGCAACACGTACAGCGACTAAATATTGCCGTCTACGCAATGCTGGCCATCCTTAGCATTGTGGCTTGCTACTTCTTGGTACGTCTATACAAGAAGATCCATCGCCATTGGATTCAAGAAGAAATTGGTCTCCAGGCCATGCAACGTATCCGCGCTTCACTACGAGGACGTCAGCGTGAGGAAACAATGGAAGAGTAAAATGACCGTGAGTTACTTTAAATACTTAAAACCTTGAAAGTATCTACCTAAATAGTTTGGTGAAAATAATAGTTAATGTGCGTCAGTGCGTATACTTACATATGTGCGTAATATTTTCGCGAGTGAACGTCCGAATTTTTCCTACATTATGGACTTTTATTCATACCTAGTTAATATTTAGATCTAAAAATAGATTAAGCATGACAATATTATTTTATAACGTTCTTTGGTAACTTGTCAAGAATCGTGCAAAAACACTCATGCAATAAGATACCCTGCCGCGAATATGGCAACGTAAGCATTTCTTTACTTGCACCTGCATGGTTTAAAGTTTCTTTACTTATGTTTTATGTTAATTATACAACGTTGATTTAATTTCTGTAGTTCTATTTTTAGATTATGTTAGAAACATTGATAAAACATTTTAATATTTTGAAAGATATAAGGAAATATTTAGTTAAAAAGGGTAAATCAAGATATTTGGGTAATACTATAGAAATTAAGTCAAAGGAAGCGAAAAATTGTTTTGATAAGTGTAGTGAATTACTTTTACTTTTAAAATCGGAAAAGGATCCGAAAATTATTGCATCTGCAACTGAAATTTTCCAAAATATAAGACAAATTTATGAGGAAATTAATAAACTTTGTGTGTGTCCAAATATAAATATTTCAAAAATGGAGTTCAATTTAAAAACGGCTTGTAGTTTGTTGCCTGTAATGGACGGTTCAGAAGATGTAACGAAACGATTGATTGATGGTATAGAGATGTATTCTAATATGATTAACGAGGCAGATAGGCATTTATTAATAACTTTTGTTTTAAAAAATAGGCTTTCAGAAACTGCGAAGCTGCGAATGTCTTCGACGTATAAATCTGTTTCAGAACTTGTCAAGGACATGCGTAATCACTTTTTACCTAAAAAATCTTTTATGGCAATTCAATCGCGTCTTCAAAATATTTCACAAGGTTGGAGATCCATAGATGAGTACGGCTCAGAACTTGAAAAACTTTTTACTGACTTGACAATTTCTCAAGCAGACGGCGAGTCAACGAAATATGACATTTTAAAACCAATCAATGAAAAACAAGCGATTAGAAAATTCGCAGATGGTTTAAAAAATTCTAGGTTGAGTATCATAGTAGCATCTCGTAACTGTAGCTCCCTAAAAGAGGCTATACAGGTCGCAAAGGACGAGGAGAGTCTGAGTTTATCAATTCCGGGTAATGTTATGCATTTTACTAATAAATCTTTTAATAGGGGACAAAGAGGTAACTATTCCGATCGTTCGAGTTTTCAAGGACGTGGCTTCTGCGTTGGAAGAGGTGAACAAAGACGTGGCTTTCATGGCGGAAATGGTGCCAGCATCCTTCGTGGACAATCATCTAACCGGTACGTACGTGGTCAATATTTTTCTTACGCTAACCCTAATTCTCGTGGTAATCGTAATAACAGCTCGTTCAGCCCCCGAAATGGTGGTCCACCAGTTCGATATTTTAGAGGTCGAAATTTTTATAATTCTAATCGTGGAAATACGCGTCAAATTTTTACGGCTCAAGAAAATGACTCGACTCCTGTCAATGTCTTAAAAACTGAGCAATCAGATTTTTTTCGTGAATAAATATGAAATTTTTGCTACCAAAGGATTATCGAAATTAGTTTCTTTTAATTTAGATAATTATAAATATTATTGGTTATTAGATACAGGAGCTTCTTTATCAATTATACGAAAGGAAAGTTTACCCCAAGATATTCATATTTATGAAAATGATGTTTTAGTTTCTGGTATAGGAGGTCAAATTAAGTCACAAGGTCATGTCTATCTCACATTGTCTACTGATGGAGGTGATTCATTTCAACATAAGTTTCACGTATTCAGTAATCTACCTCTTATGGCCGATGGTATTATCGGATTAGACTTTTTAAGTACTTATTTGTCAAGAATTGATTTAATTACTAATATTTTGACTTTAAATATAAATGGCAAAGACGTTATAACACGAATATTTGACAGAACAGAATGCAAAACGGATTATTTGACGATCCCAGCACGAAGCGAATCTTTTCATTATGTAGATTGTAATTCGAATTTAAAAGAAGATGGTGTAGTTTTTCCAAAAGATTTGGGACAAGATTTATTTTTAGCTGGTGCTATAGTGAATGCAAGTAAAGGTAAAATACCTATTAAAATTTTAAATGTTAGTGAAAAGGGTGTACGTATTCCTAAGTTTACTCCAGTAGTAGAACCATTATCATCTTATGAATGTCATACTTTTGATAAAATTAAAGCAAACTCGACTAGAGCAAACACTTTGAACTCACTTTTAAATTTAAAACATCTTAATGCTGAAGAGAAACAGTCTATCGAAAATATTTGTAAAAAGTATTCAGATATTTTTCAATTACCAAATGATAAACTGACAGTAACTAATATTTATGAACAGAAAATAACATTGAAACCAAATACTACTCCAATTTATACAAAACCGTACAGGTTACCACACAGTTTGAAAGGAGAATTAAATAAACAAATTGAAGATATGATTAAAGATGACATTATTGAAGAAGCTCATAGTGAGTGGTCTAGTCCAATATTGCTTGTGCCTAAGAAAAGTAATGATGAGAAAAAGTGGAGATTAGTAGTAGATTATCGCAAACTTAACGAGAAAGTTCAAGATGATAAGTTTCCACTACCAAATATCACTGAAATTTTAAATTCTCTTTCTGGTGCAGTTTTATTTAGCCATCTCGATTTACATTCTGGTTACTATCAAGTTTCATTAGAACCTTCAAGCAGAAAGTGCACAGCATTTTGCACAAATTCAGGACAGTTCCAAATGAAACGCTTACCAATGGGTTTAAAAATTTCTCCAAGTGCTTTTAGTAGAGTAATGACAATAGCTATGTCTGGCCTTACTTTTGATAAATGTTTTGTGTATCTTGATGATTTGATTGTTATTGGACGTAATTTAGATAACCATAACCGTAACCTTATAGACATTTTCGAAAGACTGAGAAAGGTAAATTTAAAATTAAATCCCGCTAAATGTCAATTTCTGAAAAAAGAACTATTATATCTAGGTCATGTTGTATCTGCGCAAGGTGTCTCGCCAGACCCTGAAAAAATTAAAGCCATACTAAATTACCCAGTACCACAAAATTCTGACGATATAAAACGTTTTGTTGCTTTCTGTAACTATTACCGAAAGTTTATCCCTTCCTTTGCAGAAATAACATTTCCACTAAATAGATTGTGCAGAAAAAATGAAGCATTTATTTGGTCCCAGGAGTGTCAAAATTCATTTGATCAACTTAGACATTTCATGAGTAATCCACCAATTTTGCAGTACCCTGATTTTTCAGATGATAGCAAATTCATATTAAAAACGGATGCTTCAGGAATAGCTATTGGATCAGTTCTATGCAACAAAGACATGAAACCCATTGCATATGCGAGTCGACCGTTAAACAAGGCTGAAAGGAACTACCCAACAATTCATAAGGAGTTGCTAGCCATTGTTTGGTCTGTAAAATATTTTAGACCATACCTTTACGGTAAACATTTTACTATTGAAACAGACCATAAACCGTTAATATATCTTTTCGGAATGAAAGATCCTAGTAGTCGTTTATTAAAATTTAGATTGACACTTGAGGAATATGACTATGAAATAGTTTATGTGAAAGGTAAAGACAATGTAGCTGCAGACGCATTGTCGAGGATAGTGATAACATCAGATGAATTGAAAGATATGAATAATGACGTAGTAAATGTTTTGACTAGAGCGCAAAAGAGAAATCTTGCAAATAATGAGAATAAAGAGGATACAGATTTGCTTAGTAATTCCGTCGACACAAGGTCTGATCAACCAAGAGTTGCGGAAATATTAAAGAAATCTAAAGACTCTGTAGAAATGACTTTGATTAAAGGAGACGACTTGAATAAGTTTTTAAAATATAATAGGATATCCTTAGAAGAAGAATGTTTTGCTTATGAAGAAAACAGAAAGATTATATATGTTAATCTCAACTTCAGGTTACATTTTACGCGAGCCGAATTTGTGACAAAGTTGAGTGCATTTTGTAATAAGTTAAAGATTAAAGAGATTTGTATTATTAAAGATATAAATAATGCTAGCTTTTTGAAAGAATTATGTAAGGAAATAGACTCAATGAAAACATGGTCCGGACCACAAATACATGTTTTACGAGGAGTTACAAGAATTACTAAAGATGAGGACATTAAGTTTATCTTACACGATTTTCATTTATTACCAACCAGTGGACATGCTGGTATACGTAGAATGGTAAATAACATTAAAAGACAATTTTACTGGCCAGGTCTCGAAAAAGATGTCCAAGATTTTGTATCCAAGTGTGACAAATGTCAAAAAATGAAATACGGCAAAAATATTAAGGAACCCATGTGCATAACAACCACAGCGTCGTATGCATTTGAAAAAATATTTTTGGATATTGTAGGTCCATTACCACAAGATTATGACGGTAATGTATACATTTTAAGTCTCCAGTGTGAGCTGAGTAAATTCGTGGAGGCATATCCACTTAAATCTAAGGACACCGTAACTGTAAGTAAAGCATTAGTAGATAACTTTATTTTAAGATTTGGACTACCGAAAACAATTGCAACTGATCGCGGTACTGAATTTATGTCATCAACTTTAGAACAGGTTTGTAAACTTTTAGATATAGATAAAATATCCTCAACAGCATACCATCATCAGTCTATCGGTTCGTTAGAAAATAGTCATAAAAATTTAGGAGCTTTTCTCAGAATTCAATGCAATAATAATCCACAGTCTTGGTCACATTGGCTACCCTACTGGTGTTTCAGTTATAACACAAGTGTTCATTCATCAACAAAATATCAGCCGTTTGAACTTGTTTTTGGTAGGCCTTGTAATGTTCCTTCTAGATTAATTAATGAAGTTGAACCATTGTATAACCCTGAAAATTATTGTAGTAGTCTTAGATATAAGCTTCAAATAGCTAATAGAGAAGCTAAAAATAACTTAATTTTAAGTAAATATAATCGTAAAATTAATTATTATGATAAAAATGTAAACCCTATTAAGTATAAAAAAGATGATTTGATATTGTTGAAAAATGAAGTTGGAGGGAAACTAAATCCTGTATTTGACGGTCCTTTCACTGTTTTGGAAGATATGGGTTGTAATGTCAAAATTCTAAAAAATAATAAAAGCGATATTGTGCATAAAAATAGGACCAAACCTTTTGTTACCTAATAATATAGTAATTAAAAAAAAATATATAGCTTGAGTATATATTTTTTTTTTTCTTAAATGCCGGAGGTGAAGTGTGTGTATGCTCCCTTACATTATTTAGCTAGTAAGTACGCTCCTTAAGAATTATAAGTCTCGTATTTGTAACGCGTCAGCATTTTACTTGTACGAACCATTTTACTGTAATTTTCCTTAATATAATTCTATTCGCTGAAGTGAACGAAAGTCTTTTATTTAACCCTCGCAATTCACCGCATGGTGACCTTGCCATGCCCAATACATCTCACCAGATTTCATTTATATATTATTTAAATATTCATTACTAGTGTTATAAGCACTCTAAAGTTGTATTAAAGTTCGTAAATAGCAAAAAAACAGTGAATTTAACCATTCAACTCAATAATATTTGTTCTGTTTAGCTGTCAAAGTCAAATCATGTTTTGAAGTAAGAACTGTCAAAAGTTCAAAACCCATACCTTTTTGTAAACAAAGTCCTAGTTTGTTATATTTCTCTAGAATCTCAATGCACTGCGTTGAATTGTTTAGTACCGAGTAGCTCGTATGTTTCTCTTAGAGCCAAAACGAAGATATCAATGGAAAATGCTCTATGGATAACAAATTCCAAAGGAAATGATACAGCAAGGTTATGCAGTTCACACCTCGAAGAAAAGTGATTATATCGACAGGAGTAAATACTATAATTAAAGATAGCGAGTTAACTATTAAAAGTGTTTATATTCGAAGACGAATTGGCATAACCAAAACATAAAATATTGAAGATTGAGTTAGATCATAGATACATTCCTATTACAATTAAAATATTATTTGTGTTTCATGTGTTGTAACTGTATCAAGAAGGAAAATAAAACTCATAATTATGTGTTATTATTAACAATGTTGTTTTATTAAAGATAAGTAATTTCTGTACATGAATTTATTAAGAATTATTGGTTCCAATTACAGACACAAAAATTGAACACTATTCTCATATACTTACTATCACAAATCTTCACTTTTGCATCTACTAGCAAAGCAACTTTCTTCATACTGGCTTTGCAGAATCCTCACATATATGTATGTCTCAAACAGATGGATATGAGCGGTCACAAAACTCATAAAGAAGTTGCCCGTTTGCTTGAATTTTGTATCTGTAAGAGAGATAAGTAAATATTTATAAACACACCACTCATTACATCATATTCTTTTATACTAAGATCTTCTATACTATGCAATTAATTTAAAAACACTTTTCATCATAATTCAGACATTATTTAATTGAATTATGTAGGTACCTAAATTCTTTACAGGACTCCATAAAATGTAGGTAGAATATATTGATAAATTAGGAACATTATATAAAGCATCATTAACATAACTGTTCCTGTCATTTAGATATGGCAATATTAAAAAGAGATCAGGAAGATCTTATTGTACTAATACTTCAAACTATCACATAGGTATGACATTATCATTTATTTAAGTACCAAACCACTGCTGGTCACTATCTATAGTCATATCATTATCTACTACTAACACTTCCATTCCCAATGTGTAAAAACATTACTCTTTCTTTTTAGCTCCGTCACTCAGATGAACTAAGTTCATCTGAGCTCTGCCATAGTTGGGTTAAAAGCACAGCTACAACGTTTGAAAATATTATTTAATTTCCTGTTTCTTATGTTTGGAATATGAGTATTTAGCTTTGATGTTCTTGTGTATTTCGGAAGGCAGAATGTACATATATAATTTGATGTTCAAGTAGACACTTGAACATCAAATTTGGAAAACCACAAACTGAACTAGGCGAACTATGATATTCCTTTCCATTTAATACATTGATGGTATATTTTATATACTTAATGCCTCTGTAACTTCTTTAGTGGGCTGCGACACAGTAATTGGCGAAATGTCATGGAGGGCACCCTGTCCAATCAAGGTCTGGTAAGATCCTGATGCGTAAAATGAGTGCTACCAGAATCAGCAATAAAAATATAACATTAATTAATAAATTTCTTCTTTATAGGAATAGAATAATAAATCAATATTAACTTCAGTTTTCTCACCTTTATTTCTGCCGATACGCTATCGTTTTGACGCGGTCTGGCCTTAAGGGGAATGAGTTTTTGAAATAACTCCCTTACTGAATCCTTTCCTCTCTAAGATGAAACGTTTTTACAAATTTCGCCTCGGGAATATCCGTAAAAGGGTTTGTAGTCATCCGCGATAAGCGACTGGCTTGTTAGTTAGCTCGAGAATATTAGTTCGCAGTTAATACATTATCTCTTTTTTGTAGTACATTAAACTTTTTGATTGTCTATCACTATGTTTCACAAGCAAACACTAGACAAAAGCAATGATTGCACGATGGCGTTACGATGGTAGGTCACTGATCAAAAGAACTGTCAAAATATTACCAGACTACCGCATACGTCAGTCATCGATTTGTCATTATGTACGAGACTACCAATCTATGCCATGTCTTTCAATGGAGTGTCAGTGGTTGACCATCGGAAAATCATAATGGCACCATTGTAACAGTAGACTACCAAACTTGTCAAAATCAACAATTATGAAGTCAGTGATTGACCATTTTGGCACTATTGTAATAACAGACTTGAGGCCCAGAAAGATTTTTCTGCTACATTCAACCTCAAGTCAGTACGTCGGCGTCGTATCAATATGAAACCTGCTATCAACCTAGAATAATCAAAACAATCGATGTCCTGATTAATTGAGCGCTAAATCTAGCCGAGGGTTGGAGCCCCGAAGCTCTGCGAGATTACTGTTGAGGTGTTCTATGCTAATCAAACAAGGCGATAGCTCTAAGCCGGCTGTGGGGTGGGTATTGGTTCTCATACTGATTGATTCATCGTCTGTTGTTAGCATCTCTATTCTAATAAAATATAGCTAAGCGGGTATGCGTTATATATATTGCACGATAAGGTTGCTTTTTGCATTAAAATACGAATATATACTATTAAATATATTGGCGCGCCAGAATTTGCGTTAAAGGATAGATTGGTTACGATATTTTTTTACAGCAGACATTATTTTTAGTTTGAATTGTAAAATACCACAATAAATAAACTAGTTCGATGTACGAGCAGTTTACTTTTCTTTTTTTTACATTTATCTGTAATTTTATAATTAATTTACTAAAAGCTTCGGTTTCAAATATAATATGAAAATATCTCAATACATTTACATACATACATAGTCTCACGCCTATATCCCCGAAAGGGTAGGCAGAGGTATATTGCTACACCCATATTTCACCAGATTTATTTTAGTCCCACGTAATAGGGGGCGAGCCCATTGCCGTACCGGACATATTACCAGACTCAGTGCTACTACTAAGAATTTCCTAGCGGAAAAACCCAATAACACTTTGCCCGACCCGAGAATCGAATCCGAGACCTCCCAATCCCACGCGCACATTTATGCCGCGAGACCAACGAGGCAGTCTAGTCTCAATATATTTGTGTTCCGAAATACTGTGATAGTATAATGTAATAGAAATGAAAGTGTAATTTAATCCGGACCATAATCGAACTGGATTTAACTCTCATGAATTATTAAAGAAAAAACAAAACCGGCTTTAAACACACTTGATTATGTATCACATAAAGCCGTCTTATATGTTTTTGGAAGGAACCGAACCTGGTCTATCACTGGTCGTAGCATAGTGGTGGAAAATGGAAATATGTAAGTGAAATCTTAACATTTACAGTTATTTAATGAGTATCGTGCAGAGAAAATGTAAGAATGAGCGCCATTTTTTTTACGAGGTGGATAATTCCTTCGGATCTCCGACTCTTGGGGAAATGAGAGCCGTATGTGGTGTTACCACTAAAAACCACCTCGACTTTCTCTTGTACCCGTGTGTCGGAGGGTCGGGTATCGCCGAAGCATTCGTCGCAACCGCCCGACGGGTATTGGCCCGCCAGAGGGTCAGGCGGGCCCCGAACAAGACCCTCTTGGCGGCGGATGAAGGTGTAGGGCTCCGTCGCCAAAACACCCAGCGGCCGCAGAGAATAGGGAGGACGGCAACGCAACACCGCATCTCCTCTTCCTCCGCGGCCCCACCGCGACGCAACAATGGTGAGCCCCCATTTGGTCGCGGGAGATAGCGGGAGTATAGGGTGCGCGGCAACGCAACACCGACACCCCTCTCCTCCCGCGACCGCACCCGACTGCGAGGGACAGACAGAACTGTCCCCCGCACCCGCACTTTGGACGCATCCTACGCAGGCCTCACCCAAGGCCACGTGGAGCGTGCCTTCCCGGGATCCCGCTTAGCTTCACTGTGGGTGTACTTCAAACCCACGGTTACTGAGCCGCCCACCACGACAAGGTGGAAATCCCACGGTGGGCAAGAATGAGCGCCATTTTTTTTTTTTTTTGGTGTCGGGTTGGAAAATCCTCATGGAGTCCCTCCGCCCTGGGGGAAGGGCGAAGGGAACTGTCAGACTCTTACTGACTAAAAACCAACCCGTGTTCCTCATGTACCCGTGTGTCGGAGGGGCGGGTATCGCCGAGGCATTCGTCGCTACCCCCCGACGGGTATTGGCCCGCCAGATGGTCAGGTGGGCCCCGTCACCCACTGCGGCCGAGACCCCGGCCGCAGGACTCCACTATGAGGCGCGCGCGGAACACGACGCCGCCGTCTCGAGGCCTGCTGCTGATCGGACGACAAGACGCCCCGAGTCTGCCGTCCGCAGGCCGCGCCCTACGGTGGCCGGAAGTCGGCCACCTTACGACGCCCAGTGCGTCTGCTGCTAGAGGGGAGAGAGGAGGCAGCCTCTCTCTCCCTTTCCGCCGTCTCCTTTGCGAGCATCACGGCCTCGCAAAAGGTGGCGACGGCACTCCACCCTGACTTGCTCCCGACCATGGTAGATACAACAGCCGGAAGCGAGAGATTTCCCGCAGCACCTACAGCCGCGACTAAGTCACGGCGCGCGGCGCTGCTCGGCCCAAGCTGAGCACTCCGCCAGCGTATGCAGTGCCGTATCGTCGCGACAATCATCACAATGGCGGCACTGGGACGTCGGCTCCCGGCCTATACGACACATGTACTGCCCGAAACACCCGTGTCCGGTAAGCACCTGCGTCAGCCGGAAGCTGAGGGCGCCGTGGCTTCTATTGAGCCACTCCTCTAGAACGGGCCTTACCGCCGCTACAGCGGCATGCCCCGCCGTGGGTTGCGCTAAGCGCGTCTGCCACTCCGCCACTGCTCTGCCCTGCGTGCCTCAACCTGTCGAGGCACCAAGCGCTCGCCCCGCTCGACCGCCTCCGCGCGCCACCAATAGAGCGACGCGAGGAGCTTTGCGTCGAGGTCCCAGGGCGGGGATCCGGCTAGTAGGCTTGCTGCCTCAAAGGAGATCGTACGGTATCCCCTTATTATCCTGACCGCCATCGCGCGCTGGGGCCTTCGTAGCGCAGCGACGTTGCGGGCCGTCAGGGCGTCCGCCCACACTGGCGCGGCATATAGCGCCATCGACCGTACGACCCCCATGTAGAGCCTCCGGCAGGGGGAGTTGGCACCTCCCAGGTTGGGCAGCAAGCGCGAGAGCGCAGAAGCGGCGCCCAACAACCGGGGGGCGAGCCGCGTAAAGTGCGGCCCAAAGTTCCACCGACTGTCGAGAACGAGTCCAAGGTACCTCATCGTCGACCCAACAGCGATGGAGACCCCTCCTACTATGATGCTGGACCACGGAGGTGGCTTCATCCTCGGCCCATGAAAACACAGGGCCTCAGACTTGTGCAATGCCACCTCTAAGCCCAGCCGCCAGATCCTACCCACGACGTGCGCCACACCAGCAGTCGCGCGTATGGCCGCCTGCCGGTACGACTTCCCACGCGCTGTAACTAGCGTATCGTCGGCGTAACAAATGACGCCGACGCCGTGGAGAAGCGCACCGCGCAGAGCCCAGTCGTACCCTACGTTCCACAGGAGCGGCCCCAACACCGAACCCTGCGGAACGCCACACGACGTCTCTCGCCGACCCCATCCTTCTCGACCCGGGTACACCACCGATCTTTCCGACAAATAGGCCCCGACAAGTCGTTGGAGGTAGCGCGGCACCCCATGGTACCGGAGTGCCTCTCGGATGGTACTCCAGGGCAAGGTGTTGAAAGCGTTGGCGATGTCGAGCGACACCGCCAAGACCACCTCACCCCGGGCGACTGCCTCCTCCGCAAGGACCCTCACGCGCATGATCGCATCAACCGTGGAGCGCCCCTGGCGGAAACCAAATTGGTTGTCCGCCAAATCCGGCCCCACCCTGGTCATGTGCTGGACGAGGTGACTGGCGATGATTCACTCAAAGATCTTACACATCTCGTCCAGCAGCAAGATTGGCCTGTACGCAGATGGCGAGTCTGCTGGGCACCCCTCCTTCTTGAGCAGGACCAGCTTTCCGGTCTTCCACCGGCTTGGAAACTGGCCCCGCTCCAAACATGCGCTTAAGAGCCCCGCTAGTTGGGGCCCGAGAGCCCTCATGGCCAGGACCCATGCACGGCCTGGTATGCCGTCGGGCCCTGGGGCGGTGTTCCTGATGCGAGCCATCGCCACTCTCAACTCTACCCGGGTCACTTCGGGCACGTCGTCGTCAATGTCGTCTTCCGCGTCGGGCACATTACGAGACGGAACCATAGCCGGTGGTGTATGCTCCGGTCTCGACGGAAACAACGTACACACCACCTCCTCCAGCAGCTGTGGCTGGAGACTCCGGGACAATGGGGGGACCCATTGGCGCAACTTGCCCCGTACCATAAGGTAGGGGCGTCCCCACGGCTCTCGTTCCAGAGTCTCCAGCAGCTCATCGTTGGCCTGGGCCTTTGCCCGGGTAATGGCCAACTGGAGGGCACTCTTCGCCTCTCTATAGCGGTTATATAGTTCCGCCTCTTCCTGTTCGGCCGCCGCTGTAAAGGGCCGGCGGCGCCTTCTTCGGTACCTTGCGTACCGGCGTCGCACGTGCACACAAGCGATGCGCAACTGCGCAATCGACTGCGACCACCAGTACACTTGACGCCTGGATGGTAACGGCTGGACTCGGGGCATGCCAGCGTCGCAGATGTGCGACATGCTTTCCCGGAACCACTCCGCCTCCTCGTCGATATTGGTTGGCCTGCCTGGGGAGTCCAGCCAGGCCTTGACGATAGAGGCCTCCAGGAGAGCTTCCCTGTCCAGCCGCTTCAGCGCCCAACGCGGGCCGTCTCCACCGCCCACCGGGGCCGCTTGTACCGGCTCAACCGAGGTCTGGGCGGAGACGCTAAGTCGAATATATCGATGATCGGACAACGTCTCCACGTCCTCCAGGACGTGCCAGTCCTGGACAGTGCGCGCGAGGGCAGGGCTAGCGAACGATAGGTCTACTATAAACCCACCCCGCTGCCGCACGCACGTCTGCACGGAACCCCGGTTCAGGAGAAGCAGGCCCTGCTCGACCGCCCACTCCTCCACCAACTCGCCCCGCGCATCCGTAGCTGGGGAACCCCAAGCCGTAGATTTGGCATTGAAGTCCCCTAGGACAACCACGGGACGAGGATGGCTACGACTGACGACCGTGCCCAACTCCAAGATGATATCCTCCATGTCGGCGAGAGAAAGGCTGGGGGCAAAATACACCCCCACGACCATAACATTTCCCCAAATTGCCGCAACATAGCCCCGCCCTCGGGTGATGGCCTCGAAGGGAAGGGTGTCGGCGGCAGACCTCGTAATCAGTGCCACCGAGCGGTTCATGTCGCACACCCAGTCATCCCTGGGTGGCACAAAATACGGCTCGGCAACAGCTGCCAAATCGATCGACCACTGCGCCATGCTCTGGAGCAAGAGATCCTGAGCCCTGGCGCAATGGTTTATGTTGGCTTGGAGGAGACGACGTAGAGCCATTATTGTGTGTCCATGGCCGTTGTCCCCTCCCCAGCCTTAGGTGGATGTTCTGCCACAACCGGCGGGTGAACCGGCTGCGAGGAGCTGGTTGCCTTCTTTGTCGTATCCGGGATACTAGCCGGTGGATGAGCCGGCTGTCTCCTGGCTTTGTTCTTTTTGGGCCTGGCGCAGGCCTTTGACCCAGTCCAATGGTCGGCTGGCTTGCCAGATGCCGCACAGATGACGCAGTGCGGCCAGCCTTGTGACCGGGCTGACCGCAGCGGAAGCACATTTGGCAGCGGTGCACCGTGCATGTCCTCCTTCTAAACAGCGGTAGCACCGATAGGGCTTGGGTACTAGGAGCGCGACCTGCGCCGAGACTCATCCAACTAGAAGCCGCTTATCTTTTATCTTCTTGGCCGCCGCTACAGGACAGCTGACAAGAATTGTTCCGAGACCGGAGACACCCCGACGTATCGTGCCCGTTTTGACTTGATCCGGCGGGCATCCTCCGGCCTTGGAGATGGCAGCGGCTACCTCTGCTTGTGTGACGGAATCGTCCAGGCCCGAAATGCGCAGATCTGCGCACTTGGTTGGCCTGGACACTCTTACTTCATCCGGGCCTAGAGACGCCCTGAGTCTATCGGCCAGGGCGTCTGCTTTGGGACCACTAGTAGCTCCCAATATCTCTGGTAGGCGACCGCCGGTAGCAGTTGTTTTGCACCGGAGGCCCGTTATGCCGAGATCACTCAGTGAAATCTCGGCTTTCGCCTTCGCCAGGATCCCGGCATATGTGAGGCCCCGCTCCTCCACCCCTGGCTGCAGGGTGAGAACCACTGCTGTAGAGCGGGGGGTACTGAGCCTTGCGGTCTGGCGCTTGGCTGCCGCTTGTTCCTTCTGGGCATGTTTTTTGGCCTGCTGGCGCACCTTTTTAGACTTTTTGGCGGCGCCCGCCACCGTCCACTCCGCCTCGGGTCTAGTGGCGGGTTTGAGCGTTACTGGCCTATCAGTTTGTGCAGGCGGAGCAGCCGTAGCACCTGCCTTTTTGGCCAGTTTAGCGTCTTTTTTTAACTGCCTATTTGATTTAGGCCCCGCAGTTTTTTTTTTGCGAGGCGGCAGTTGGAGTAGTCCTCTCTTGTGTGGCAGCAGCTGCTTCTGCCAGTTGGGCAGCACGGTGTGCTGCGGCTTGGGCCGCATATGTCGGCGCCGCTGTACTGCGTTGGTCTGCAGCTAGGGGAGGACGTAGAATCCTCCCCTCAAGCACCGAGAAGCGCGCGTTTAAACTCGCCATCTCCTGACGGATCAGGCGAATCAACTCCGTCTCCTGTGACGACTGCTGCTTCGACGGCTGTGACGGCAACTGCGGTTGCGGTTGCGGCGTCGTCGTTGCGGGTGGAAGGCCCACCTCCCGTCTGAGTTGCTCACGGCGGAAGTTGGGTGGAAGGCCATTTGCGCTGCGAGTTTTGCGTTCTGGGCCCGCAGCAGCGCCATCTCTTCTGTTGTGGTGCGGGTCAAAAGCACCTGAGCACTTTCTAGGATGGAGGCCGTGGCCTCTTTAAGTGCTTTCTGGCTGCAGCCGCTAAGGCCCTTCGAGACCTTACTCACCCTTTTTATAGCTGCAACCGCGTCAGCCATTCTTTGGCTTAGGTCGGAGGCTGGTAGCTCTTCTGCCTCGACTTCTATATCAGAGACGGCAGACGACGACTTTGACAGGCGACTGACTCTCCCTTCCGTCATTCTTTTCGTCAGAGCCGCAATCTGCCGCTCGTTCTCCTCGAGTTTTTCGGCGGCTGCTGCGGCCTTCATTGCAGCCGCAGCCTCACGCCTGGATACGCCGATACCGGCATATTTGCCAGTAGTAGCGGGCCTACCTCTCCTTCCTTTTTGGCACCGATCTTGGGTGCCGGCACCGCTGTGTCGCTTAGGGCCGAGTCCGACCCTGTGTCTCCACCCTCCCTCGGGCGTTTGCGTAGGCGTTTTGAATTCACGCTCTCCGCGCTCGCCACACTCATAAGACTGGACGCGCTGTCGGTATCCGACAGCACGCCCTTTCGCTCAATTAGTACCAGAGGTACTTTTTCTCCCACTACGTCATTTTTTGTTTTACTTAAAATGTTCTCCATTTTGGTCCCACGAGTATAAAGCAAAACAGGTCAACCCCGGGCAGAGGCTTAAGTACCCGGGTAAGCCTACATACTGCTGGGGGCGGCAGGTACAGTCAGCATCAAAAGTCGATGACCACATTCAGATTTTCAAAATCAATGAACATTTTATCACCTATAAATCGCTCAACAAGAAGGGCGCCAGTATTGAATGAACATCATTAAAGTTCAAAACTAACTGAACACTACTTGTCAAAGGTCACTGAACACCATTTTGTCGAAAATTGCTGATCGTTATAATATCCGAAAACATTTAGAATCATCAGTTTGAATTTATACCATCAACGTTATTATAGATTTTTTAGTTCGATTGAATTGTAACCTTATTCGTAAAGTAATTCGACTTATTTTCAAAAATCACGTAGATTCCGTTCAAATTCATACCGTCGCCGTCGACTTAGTTTATGATTTTTATAGTTACGATTGATTTAGAACCCAATCCGAGGGTCTAGTACGAAATTTACACGGTGATGATAGGCTAGTCGACGGGAACAATTTTCATACATTTCCTTAATGCACCCTCTATCGATCGCTACTATCCGATAAGGGCGCTTTTAGAAAATCTATGGAAATAGGGTTGTTTCGAACTAGTCAAATCAAGCACTTTTAATTAAATGTCAAAAACGACCTTTGTCAAGGGTTTTGTATGAAATATGATATAGTGACGTCATAGTATTTTGCTGTCAAGTAGAATACTTATTATCAATAATTTGACGATAAAAAAATTTTAAATTAAGTTTTAACATTAATTAATGAATGAAACTACTATTATTTTGACATGTTTCACTAGATAAAAATACTTGTATAATTTATTTCACATGCAGGAAACTTCCGTGACGATCGCGTGCAAAAGTCGTGGTTTGTTTGAAAAACAAACTCTTGGTAGACCCCCTATATACATATAAGACTTATTTTTTAAATTGACACAAATTCTGTTTTAATTCAATTCCTTGTAAAACTGTTTACCCTTGAATATCTTAATATATAAAATCCTTGCGTTACTGACTGACTGACAGACACGCTACAGCCGAAACTACTGGTCGCAAGAAAATGAAATTTAGCATGTATGTTCCTTGGGCAACGTAAGGGTGCACTAAGACGGGATTTCCCGAAATTCCCACGAGAACGGGCAAAACGGGAAATTCGAAAATATGTGCGTGCGAAGCCGCTGGCGTCGACTAGTAAAATAATATTTCTGCTTAATTATCACTTTGTATCGAATGTAAACCATTGCGGTTGCAATTATTTATCATCTATAAAATATTTTATTAGCTTAAAAGACTATAGTATTATATAAAATTCCTGCAAGCTCCTTCAAATTGTCGAGTCATGTAGTCTCCACATTCTACCATTGCAAGCTACTCATCACAATGTCGATGGGGAGGATACATGGCTCGATTTTATTTGCACCTCTTCCCCTGATCTTGTCTCGAAACATGGTCAAAGCCCTGCCCCAGGTTTCTCCCATCACGACCTCATCTTCCTCTCATACATCCTTAAGCCTCCCCGTCCTCCCCTTAAGGTTCTGCATGT
Source organism: Euclidia mi (assembly GCA_944739405.2). Lineage (NCBI taxonomy): Eukaryota > Metazoa > Arthropoda > Insecta > Lepidoptera > Erebidae > Euclidia > Euclidia mi. The sequence goes on from OX123189.2 coordinate 45,091,695, forward strand.
GCGTTGCTTTGGGCGCATGGATGTTAATCAACTAGAAAGAGATGCAGCTACAATGAATTGGGATCACCTACCCGCTGCTGCAACTGTTGATGAAAAGGTCGAGATATTTAATAACGCTGTTCTTGAGCTGTACAATGTGCATGCACCCGTCAGAAGGGTAAAACTGAAGCGTCCACCTGCTCCATTGATGACGAAGGCGGTCAAAACGGCTATGAGGCGTAGAGATTGTGCCTTTCGGAAATTTAAGAAGCACAAAACTGAAGATTTTTGGTCTCTTTATAAAGTTGCAAGAAATCGGTGTAATCAGGTGATACGTAACGCTAAACGCCGCCATATTCTCAGTAATATTAACTCATCCTCCCCTGCCAGTATCTGGAAGTTCCTCAGAACTATAGGTATTGGCAAACAGCATAGTTTTGATCTCCAGTGGACAATTGGTTTGGATGAAATCAATAAACATTTCTCCACGTCCAATTATTTGGATCATCCTACAAAGTGTCACACGGTGAATTACTTACGTAACCTCCCCCGTCTTAACATAGACCTTTTTAAATTTTCTTCAGTGACCCCGGGGGAAATCAAGAAGGCTATCCTGTCCATCAAATCCAACGCTACTGGCTGTGACAATATTAGTCGTAAAATGATCGTCCCTATCATTGATCAATTGTTACCAGCCATTACGCATATTTTTAACTTTTCTCTCGACACCGGTGCGTTTCCCTTACTGTGGCGGAAAGCTTTAGTAACTCCTTTGCCTAAGATCCCTAACCCTTTCCTCCCCAGCCACTTCCGCCCCATATCAATCCTTCCTTTCCTCTCCAAGGTGCTTGAGGCTTGTGTCCACAGACAACTCTCAAAATTCGTCAGTCAGAATAACCTACTGGACCGATTTCAATCTGGATTCAGACCTGGACACAGCACATTGACCGCCCTTTTGAAGGTGACTGGTGATGTTAGGGCGGGAATGGAAGACACTAAAGTTACGGTGCTAGCTTTGGTCGATTTCACAAACGCCTTTAAGACGGTCAATCACGAAATCCTATTATCCATCCTTTCTAGTCTTCAGATCTCTCCAGAGGCGCTTGAATGGTTCTCCAAATATCTCATGGGACGTCAGCAGTCGGTTCGCTACGATGAGTCTTCGTCGTCATGGTGTAACCTCGAGTCTGGCGTTCCTCAAGGTGGCATTCTCTCTCCATTATTATTTTCTATTTTTATAAATCTCCTGACCCAGAATCTTCGGAGTTCGTATCACTTGTACGCTGACGACTTGCAACTATATGCACAGGCAGGAGTTAACAATGTCACTTCAGCTATCGATGGGGTAAATCAAGCTCTGACTGTTGTACATGACTGGTCAAAACGATTTGGTGTGGCAGTGAACCCCGCTAAATGCCAGGCCATCATCATAGGTAGTCAACGCAACATGAGCAAAGTTGATCTTTCAACGCTTCCATCTGTCATGTACAACCATACAGCAATACCCTTCTGCCCAGTCGTTAAAAATCTTGACTTATACATGGATAGCCACCTCAACTGGCGGGCTCAAGTTACATCTATTAGTCAGAGAGTGACAGGATGCTTGCGATCGTTGTACCGTTTGAAGAACTTCCTCCCTCCTAGCACTAAGGTAATGCTCATGCAGACTTTAATATTCCCTATTATCGACTATGGTGATTTGTGCTATTTTGACCTGAATGCAGACCTTCTCAACAAACTAGACCGGCTTCTCAATAACTGCATTCGATTTGTTTACAACCTTCGAAAATATGACCATGTCTCTGAATACCGTTCCCAACTCAAATGGCTAACTATTCGTCAACGCCGTAGTTTGCGTGCTCTCACTACTCTTTTCTCTTTTCTTAACTCTCCCAGTCTTCCCTCTTATCTAAGTCCTGTTCTACAATATTTAGGCTCCAATCACGACAAAAATTTACGGTCATCTAATAATCGTCTCCTTTTGTGTCCCTCCCATAGTTCTGGGTTTGTTAACTCTTCTTTCTTCGTCCAAGCTGTCTCATTATGGAATACGCTCCCTCTCGAAGCCAGGATGGCAAACAATCGGCTCACGTTCAAACTAAAGGCTCGAGAGTTTGTTCGGAGTAAAATGGCGGAATAATATCATAATGACTGTATTTACTGACTTATATATTATTATGTATATATATTTATAATCTGCAAGTATTTATTCATATACATATATATGTATTTATATATAATTAATACGTGTATACCTATATAAATATATTTATATATTTTAAATATTTATCTATAATTTAAGTAGTAATTTTCATATATAGTAATTATTATCCAATTCCAAATAATAACTTTCTTATAGTCACGCACCTACTATCTTCTATCTCTGCATCACCCTAGGTTGACTGGTAGAGAATGCCTAAGGCATTAAGTCCGCCTATGTACCACATGTTTTGTGCTGTGCAAAAAGTTAAATAAAAAATAATAAAAAAAAAAATATTTACTTCAAAATACTTTTATAATAATATAATTAATCACATTAGTTTATCAAATGTAACGACCTCCTTTATTTAGGTCTCGGACGTCACTGGCCGTACTGGCCGAATGGCTGGTGACGTGGTGTTATGCTATTTTTACCATAACTTTGTTTAGCGACTTTTGAAAAGTCATGGTCACCTACTTATGCCCTTTTAGGATAATCATTCATTTCTGGCGCTTGTCATGTTGAGCAATTTAAGTATATTATGGTGTACAGGGATATTGAAAATCTAAATCTGGTCATCAACTATTGACGCTGACTGTACCAGCAGGTGGGAGCGCTAACGACCGAACCCCCATCGGCCATTCATCCCCTCGCCGCGCTTCCGAAACTTGGGATTGGGTGGTTTTTTATCTTAGAGGTGTCCTTCCTCTAGGGCCGGGCGGTTAAGCCAAGCCCCCCGGCGGTGGCATTGAAGCATGCCTCCGTCCGCTGTCCGGCCAACCCGATTCAGCGGACCCGCCGAAAGGTTTGCTCCTCAATAAATGTGGAGACAAAGGAACCCCGCTTAGATGTGCCTGTACCTAAGCGGGTGTGGTCGCGTCCTCGCGTTAATCGACTACATCGACGGGGCAGGAGCGATCCCTCCTGCAGAAGTTAGCTCCAGACTATAATACTCCTCTACCCTACCCCCCGCGAAGAGATTATTGTCCGTGACCCAGAGTGCACCAGGCACAGCGACTGCTCTTCCCCCCGGACGTATCCGCAAGGAGGGGACCAGCGGCCACTGAGCACACGGGGAGTTCTGCGCGCACCCCAAGAATGAGCGCCATAACTAATCGTCAAAGTACCCAAGCTAAGTAACTATAACTACGAGTACATAAAAAATCCTTACGTTTTTAGTGTCTCTATTTAATTCAACTTTATTCGGTATAAAATGTAATATATAACAGAGTATGCTTTGTATCCCGCGTTCCCGGGATTCAAACAAGCACGACTGCTAGCCCACGGTTCTTACGGTAATTTCCACGGAATTAAAACCCGGAACACAAGGTACAACTTATATATCCCGGAGGCAAACAGTAGTCGTATAATTGTACAACGTTTGACAGTAACTTTCACTTACATTAGTGTTTCTGTTCACGTAGACACGTACTACGTATTTCTTCTTAATTCGTATTCTTTTGGTAGCCAGAGGCCATTGCGAACGTATTTCGCTTGTTCTGTGTAATCTAAATTGATATTTACACAAAAACAAGGTGTTTGCCTTTTGTTTAAGTGGGCTATGAAAACTAAATATGAATAGATTTTATACCTATTTGTTTTATAGGCTGGGAAAGGTTATCGAAATGTTTTAGTAGATAACTAGAAATATTTAGTTGAGTTACGTCACTGATTTGAACAAGTTAACATTGGCTGCAAGTAGCCTTATAGTTAGGTACAGCCGTAAATATATTTTATGTGATTCAGAAATACTTCGTCAAAGTCAAAGTCAAAATCATTTATTCATTTACGCCACAAAGTGACGCTTATGAATGTCAAAAATTAAAGTTAATTACTAGATGATTGTACATTTACATTTACTGCCACGTTCGCAATGCAATAGGTAGAACAATGAGAAAGAACGGGTAATAAAACTCGAGGCCACTCTTTTTAACAGGCAGTATAATGGTTTTTCATGTTATCTTTGTAAGGAGCTGCAACTGTTTCACATTTTGAGTTATTTACTAATGCAAAAGTTAATAGTTATTGATATCATACTCAAGCAATAAATTATGTTCATTTGGTAAGCCTCCCAAAGTGAATATGGTGAAACAGGAGCATCCACTTACGTTTTTTAAGGTAGGCAACTCGCGAACATGACTGTTGAGGGCTTTGTTGAAACAGCATGACCCAGACAGAAAGTAACAGTATATAAACCTGCAGTAATTTACAATCTATTAGTTTGCAGCTCATGACAACGAGTTACCCTCAACTTATAAATCCGATAAAATATAATAAAAAGAGTAGAACAAGAATGCAAAGGTAGTATAAAAAGAGAATACGGTAGTTAACTACACTATAAAACTGCTTATTGACCGAATAAACAAAAATTTGGCCTAATAAAATAATATTTATTTCTAAACGAACTTGTCGTCAAGATACCCATTTAGACTATAATATGCCTTTAATAAAAGATTATTTTTTAACTATTGTCTAAAACGACCTTAACGGCAAGTCTAAAATATTACTTGGTGTTTTATTATACATTCTTATGTCGGGAAGATAGGCCTCGTTAGCCTTGGTTAGCAACCTGTCTAGGAGAAGGAAAACTCCGAAATTAAACCAAACGTTTGGGGAGACGGGCCTCGTTAGCCTTGGTTGGCAACCTATCTAGGAGAAGGGAAACTTCGAAATTAAACCAACTTCTAGGGAGCATACCTGACACAAAACCCCGATGTAAGGTGTGAACCAACCCGTGCCGAGGGATTCGTGGCCAGAGGGAAAGCTGGTCGTAAACGGAGGGTGCCTGCGTTGGTTGTGTTGTCACAGGGCACAGCTGATATTTCGCCTTACTCCGACTTCCGGCTCTGCGGGGATGGACAGTCTAGATCCCTACATCTCTTGGGAACGCTATGGGAACAAAGTCTACTTCTTCTCCATACGGCGGCGACGCTGTTTGCAACCCGTCACGTCTCGTTCCCCGCGAGGGCTAAACGCGGCCTACGGAAAGCCGGTTTGCTACGCTGAACGTTGGAGGAGGGATGGACGGCAAATTGGATGAAGCATGTCAGATGATGGATGATAGAAAGATTGATGTTCTTTGTGTGAATGAAACAAAAAGGAAAGGAGTGACACCACCCAGCATGGTACATATACGGCGTATTGGTCTGGGGTAGATAGTACCACCAGAGTCTGCAAGGGAGTTGGTGTAATACTATTTGCGCGAATGAATGAGTATGTAAAAGAGTTTGAATGTGTTAATGCTAGGCTACTATGGATGAGAATGAAAGTAGGACTTACTCGTGTCTTTATTATTGGGGTGTACGCCCCAGTCAATATAGTAACGGGTATGTCACAGCAAGAGCAAGACGAAAGGCAGGAGTTTTGGGAGAGTTTAAGAGATATTTTGAGAAAATGTAAGGATAACGAAAGATTGATCTTGTTAAGGGATTTCAATGGATGGGTGGGACGTAAAACGAGATGGATTTGAAAAGGTGTTAGGTACATTCGGTGATGAGAGTGTGGAAAAGCTCTGCTTGAGATTTGTTTGGAGTGGAGCCTTTGTGTGACAAACACCATGTTTGATCACAAAAGGATACATATGTATACGCGTGAGGCGAAAAATGTTAAAACAAGTATGATTGATTTTGTAATAGTAGATGAACGATTGAGAAAGAATGTGTTGGATACAAGGTCGTATCGAGAGATCGACATCCACACAGACCACTTGTTAGTGTTGAGCCGGATAAGAGGGCTCTTTAAAGAATGGCGACACCGAGAGCATAATGAAAATAGAGTCTTGGAAAGAATAAAAGTAGAAAATCTGCAAGAGAAAGATGTGGAAGATGAAGATTGATAGCAAGATTTGAGATGTTCGATGGCATAAATGATATGGACGAATTGTGGCAGTCCTTTAAAGAAGACGTAGTATGTGTAGCGTCTGAAGTATGTGGTGTGATCAAGAGAAGGAAAATGCGAAAGGTTAAGAATACATGGTGGGACAAGGATGTACAATCAGCAGTGTCAGAGAAGAAGAAAGCTTGGTTAGATTGGTTGCCTGTCAGAGCAAATGAAAAAATGGGAAAAGCAACGAGCGAGGACATAGATGAAGCAAGAAAGGAGTTTGTTAAGTCAAAACGAATAGTGAAGAAATGGTTAAAAGGAAAAGAGAGTAACAGAAAGATGAGTTTGATAGCAGATTATCTGATGATTTCAGGAGAAACATTAAGTTTTTATGGAAATCCGTTCGTGCAGTTCGAAGAAGAACTCAATCCTGAGAATACACATCGATCAGATACAAGAATGGAAGGATAGTGAATGGTGAATTGGGCGTGCTGAAGAGATGGAAAGAGTATTTTGAAGGTTTATTTGAAAGAACGGCGATAGAGATACCGATCGATGAAATGAATGGTAATGATAGCAATGATGAAAGCGTTATTGTCATGGATGAGATCGTGAAGGCACTGGGAAGTATGAAAGTAGGTTAGGCTGCAGGATATGATAGGATTACAGTCGAAATGCTGAAGGCTGGACAGGGCATCATAGTTGGTCAGTTGCAGCGGTTATATAACTTGTGCTGGAGCACCAGCCGAGTACCTAATGACTGGGCCACAGCTGTAGTTGTGCCTCTATCTTAAGGAAAAGGCTCGCAACAAGACTGCGAAAACTATAGAGGCATTAGCCTTCTCAGCATTGTTGGCAAATTGTATGCAAAGATACTGATTGAAAGAGTTATGAAAGTAACCGACAAGAAAATATGGGATGTACAAGCGGGATTCCGAAAGGGTATGGGATGTACGGATCAGGTTTTTTCCTTGGTAAGTATAGCCGAAAATTTTTTGCCCAAAGGTCAAAAGGTCTATTGCGCATTCGTGGATTCGGAAAAGGCTTGCGATAAAGTGGTGCAGAACGAAATGTGGTCGGTGCTGTCAATGAATGGGGTGGACAGCAGCCTCATTCGAGCTCTGAAATCCCTTTATGAGTATTCTAGAGCTTGTGTGAGGATAAACGGGGCATACACTGTCTGGTTTACATAAACAGGGATGTGTAGCGTCGCTGTGGCTGTTTAACCTCTTCATGGACAGTTGTTTGCAAGATTTAAAACATAGTGAATGCGGATTGAGGATGAATGGGTTACTTGTCAAATGCCTCCTTTATGCTGATGGTAAGGTAATACTTGCATCTTCAGCGGAGAAGTTGCAGGAGATGATAACAATCATGTATGGTGCGTTAATGAGGAAAGGAATTAAAGTGAATGTAAGTAAAACGAAAGTTATGGTTTTTGAAAAGGAGGAATGCGTTACGGCTTGTAATGTTGTTGAGAGGATGGATGACGAAAGACTGACAAAGAAGATATATAAGGCAAATGGAACAGGACGAAGGTAAAGACCTAAGCGGACGTTTTCTGACCAGATTGGAGACATCCTAAAAAAAGGACAGGTCAGAAGTGCCCTAAACAGAAGAGCATGCATGAGAAACTTGTTGGGAGTGAATGAAGCAGGACAGGTATGTCAGGATCGTTGCAAATGGCGTTCCGTAGTCTCTGCCTACCCCTCCGGAAAACAAGCGTGAGTCTATGTAAGTATGTATGTATGTATCTTTACGAAGCCCAATAAAAGAGCTATGCATTTTGTGTAAACGGAAATACGGTTCACATAATTTGTGCTGTTGTTAGTATTAATATTGTGTAAGTCACTATTCATTTTGTAAGAATTTATATGTAGTCATACATGCATAACACTGGCATAAATATATTGTGATGCTACAGTAAGAATACCTATATTTTTAAATTTTTCTTTGAGTGAGACTCTTGTCTCTAACTGGTAAATGGCCCTAACTGCTTGTTTTTGTAATATAAAAATATTTTCGATGTCAGTGGCCCTACCCCATAATAATATCCCATAATAATGACATAACACTATGAAAATAGCTAAAATACACCAATTTAGCCGTATCGACATCAGTCAACCTAAGAACCTTCTTAATGGCATAAGCAGCTGAGCTAAGTTTCCCTGAGAGATATGTAACGTGCGCACCCCACTGTAATTTCGAATCAAGTGTTATTCCTAGAAATAATGTAGATTCAGATGTTTCGAGTACATCATCAGCAAGGTTTCTGATATAAGGCAGAGCAAACTTAATACATTTTGGTTTATTTTTGGCGTTCAGTACTAGATTTACATACTATACTTCTTTTTGTGTGTGAGATGCAGTGTGTGGCCTCTATGGTCGGAGTATTAGACCGCCGGCGCCGGAACTACGACTAGGCACTGATTCTTGATCTAAGACAAGAACCGTTACCGTTGACTCTACGTAACCTCTGAAGCACGGTATCGTTTTGATGTATGTAATTTCTACAAGCGATCACCCACCCAAATTGTGACCTGTATAAGCGTTGCTTAACTTGACACGCTACGAGTGCTACAGAGAAGTACTCAAAACTTAAATTCTCTTACCTTCTCTACTTTTGAACTGCCACATACATTGCGCAGTTTGTTCTCACCAAACAACTAGGTTCATATAATATTAACACACAAGCCGACTTGTAGTGGTGAACTAGTTAATTACAGAATAATAATTATTACAATCTTGTCAAAGGTGGCGATTGTGGTAATTTACCTTTAGGAATGTTCTCGCTGATTATAGAGAAAGTTTTGTATTAGATGTCTATTGGTGGTAAACTTCAGTGACAGTTAGTCAACGATGTTATTAATAATAAATTGTATAATATTATCTATATCTTAGAAACTTCGGCACGTTGGATACGGGCGCTTTCAATTTGTAATAATAACAGCTGTGGCTCTCGAAAAACAGGTAAAGATTGATATAAGTGTCATGCGTGTTATTTAAAGTGATAACTAATGTCTGTATTGAGGATTTTGATAACTTCGTACTAAGCATAAATATTTTTCATTTAATATTTTTTTAATTCACTGTAAATGTAGAGTCATTAGGTAAGTAATTAACTACAATTTGATGTTGATAAGCGTCATATCGTGACCTAAGTGAATAAATTGTTTTGACTTTGACTTTGATATTATCGATACAATCTACCTATAAGAATACCTGTATTAAATTATTCATAGTATATTTAATTACCAGATATTTTTATAAACGTCTGCCGTGTGGTTGACGGCATAGATTGCTGTGTGGTTGACGGCATAAATTGTCATGTGGTTGACGGCATAGAATACAAGTGTCACCACCCCCATCTTCCCGTGGGTGTCGTAAGAGGCAACTAAGGGATAACACGATGTTTGCATCGTGTTATCCCTTAGTTGCCTCTTACCATCTTTGCGTGGAGACGGAAAAATCGACATCAAACCCTATACGACTGCCTCGTTGGTCTCGCGGCATAAATGTGCGCGTGGGATCGGGAGGTCCCGGGTTCGATTCCTGAGTCGGGCTGTGTTATTGGGTTTTTCTGTCACGAAATTCTCAGTAGCAGCACGGAGTCTGGAAATGTGCCCGGTACGGCAAAAGGCTCGCCCCTTATTACGTGGGACTAAAGTATATCTGGCGAAAAGTGGGTGTAGAAATACACCTCTGCCTACCTCTTCAGGGTTATAGGCGTGAGGCTATGTTTTATAAACGATTAAGTTGCCTATGATTTTTACAATGATTTTATATAACAGTTGTCAATATTTCGGTTCGTAAGCTAAAATACAATGACTTAACAAAAAGTAAAGAATAAAATAGCGAACCTTTACGTGCATAAAAATGCCAAGACAGATTTTTATACGTGAACGTGTTCCAATTCGATGATAAAAAACCGTTCAACTATTTATTTTGTGCTCGAAATATGCAAGGCTATACCATTTCTGTGACACTGTACAAATAGCTTCGGGCGAATGACTCAAATCATAGAAAGTCAGCGGATGTTCTTTTTATTTGTGCGACACAGAAAAGTCTCGCCAAGAAAAATATATTCCAATTTAACTGAGACAGTGGTCTGGGATGGCCTCGTTGTGCCAAAACTTTCAATTAAAAATGTTGGTCACGAAGCGAGTTCCGTGTGAGCGCCACGTCAGGACACTTGCGTACAGCCGTCCCAATGCAACCAGAGTACTTTCCTGTACGAGTACTTAAGTTAAAATCCCGTAATCTTCGTACTGCAGTACCCAGAAGTAAGCCTTTTCTATTAATTCTCAAGAGACTGCAGCAAGACTACCTAGTTGTATATTTATTTTGTTCCTGTTTGAGGAACTTAGTGATGCGGATGTTCGACTTTTACGATGATGAATTTTACATATTTAAATTCAACCAACTGCTAGAATAAAACGATTGGCAAAGAACTTAATGATCTTGCTTGTAGTTACATTTAATTTTATACAAAACAACACCAACATTTAGTTACATTTGTATATTCTGTTTGTGTTGGGAACATCAACTAAGAGAAATGGGTTACTTAACTTGGACCGAAGGGCTAGCAACTCTTCATTACCCCATAAGGAAAAAGCTTGAGTGATACGTTTACATATTTAAATTCAACCAACTGCTAGAATAAAACGATTGGCAAAGAACTTAATGATCTTGCTTGTAGTTACATTTAATTTTATACAAAACAACACCAACATTTAGTTACATTTGTATATTCTGTTTGTGTTGGGAACATCAACTAAGAGAAATGGGTTACTTAACTTGGACCGAAGGGCTAGCAACTCTTCATTACCCCATAAGGAAAAAGCTTGAGTGATACGTATATTTCCTCGCCCATTAAGAACCCTTCCCGCAGTTATTCCATCGTTATTATCTATAAAATGGCCCAATGTAACGGACGTTTTTTACTAGTATATTTTAGAAGCAACATTTAAATAATATTACGCACTTCTAATAACACTGGGTGGCATTCATTTATTTTAAACTGAAAATGAAAATTACTGCTTTCAATATTAATGAATCCGTAAATCTTTCTAATTGAATAAATAAATCTCAGTACGACGAAAAGCGTTATAAGCGCTCTTTAATAAGTCATATTAAGCCATTCTTAAGAGAAAACGTAATATGAATTCATAAGTACCTCGAATAAATAAGTTGCGCGTTCCTGTAATAAAATTGACGCGATAACGACTATCTAAAGGCAATATCAAATCACTTTTTTGAAAGTGTCTGCTCATCATCGTTTGATAGCTGTATTAAAATCTAAATTATCTGCATAAAACGGCCTCAAAATATCATACTTTTAAATATCAGTAAAGTGTACGGCTATCTCATTGCTAGGTATCATCAATCATACTTTCAAATCATTTGGGGCGGGAGATAAGCATACTTTTTTGAATAAGAACGTTTGAATAGCCAGGATATAGGCCGACTCTGTAGACACTGCGATTAAGATAAGATGGAGTGAAACGTTTTGATTATGTTTTTAAACAGAAGAGATTAGAGTTAAAGAGTATAATAATGGATAAAAAATGGAAGTAAGAAAGAAAAATATTATAAAATTACAGGCGTTTCACGATCACATGCTTGGCTCATTTGTCTTTTATATGGCCGTTACTGTAATGTTTCCCAAGAGAGGCATACTTTTCGGGTAATATTAATAACGACGGAAGCGAACGCTGCCATTTCCCTACAGAATTTTACTGTAGGTATGTAATCCTTCTGTATTCGTGCGTCAGTGTTATCACAATGAACATTTTTATGGCATTCACTTAATTTTTTTTTGTTGCGATGAATCTAAGGATGCAAATAAAAATAATTGAGCTTTTATTGGAATGTGAATCGTTACTGTGATATTTATGTAGCCAGAACTACTTTTATTCGAACTCAAATGTTCACATGAAAATTTTAAACTTTTTGGACAGTAGGTAATTTATGATGATGGAAATTAAGATACAACTTTAAAGCATAATGACTAAGTATTGAAAATCGTTTTCTATAAATATCTACTTGTTTCAAATGTTGGTTTACACCAATCAAAATTTACGTTTAGTTTGCTAATTACATCTATGCCAAAAAGACATCTACGGTCAGAAAAAGTTGTATGTAGGTCGCTTAGACAGTTATAAAAGTTGAAAGCATAAGAGTTTTTAAGTATAAAAGTAGGCATAAGAGTTTTTTAACACGAGAGCTTGTAGTGCAAATGAATAAAAATATAACAACTTCTTTAATAACGAACTAAATTGGCTGGTGGCTCAAAGAGTAAGATTCTGCAGCTGCTCTAGTGATGTAGCCTGTGATAGTCCAAATATTGTTTCTCGTCCGATCAGGCTATAATCTTACCAGATTGCATGACACAGCCCTTACGCCAAATCAATTTAGGCCAAAGTATACACATAATTGTTCAGAGAAAGTAAGCGTGGTAAACTCATCACATATTTTCTGTTATTTGTCTCTCCTGTTTCCCCTCATACGAAGAATGATGACGCAGCGATTATTCCATGATAGCACCATGGCGTGCGATTATCGCATATACATATTTATCTTGTACTTCGTATTTCGTGGCGAGCGTTGCTATTAATTAAGGATTTGTTACTGTGGCTTTCAGATGTGTATAACAAGAGTAGGTTTATACGTTAAGCTTAAGACGTACGTTTTAATGATCCATTCAAAGGCAATCCTCAGATATATCGGTACAAACATCTCGTCGCGATTCATCAGAGTCGTTGGGAAGATGCAATTTACATTCACGCTCGTTCTGTGACGTATTTATTGCGGGGTTAAACATCGTTCGTTACACAAAGAAAGGCATTACGCTCTCGCGACACATTCGCGAAATCAGCTAGTTGGCAATAAGTACCTAAAGCTTAAAAACGTGAAAATGGAAAATTTGTATTGCATTGATTAATTTTTTTTCTTCGCTGTGGAAATGCACTTACGCACGCATGTGGGACTCGACGGCTGGAGTACAAGGCCGTAATACCCACTTAAACCACACCGCATACTTCAACGCCATTTCGGGGGCGCCAGGGTGTCGCGTTAGCATTCTACCCTGACATCCCGGCGGATAGCCCGAAGGCCACACCCTCCTTGGCGGCGGATGAAGGTGTTGGGCACTGACGCCAAAACACCCAGCGGCCACAGAAGATAGGGAGAACGGCAACTTGACAACACCGCATCTCCTCTTCCTCTGCAGCCTCACCGTGACGGAACAATGGTGCGCCCCAATTTGGTCGCGGGAGATAGAGCGCGCGGCAGACTAAAGCATTGGATGTTATTACGGCATATTTAAATAACAGAATCCAATGTGTCGAAATAAACGGCTTAAAATCCAGTGGTTTACCAGTACAATTGGGAGTGCCGCAGGGTAGTATCCTAGGGCCTTTCTTGTTTTTTGTTTACATTAATGATTCGCCATTTTACCTGAGAAACATTTGTGACGTCGTATTGTTTGCTGACGATACTTCATTGATATTTAACGTAGATAGAAATAAGGAAAACTTTACCGAAATAAACAGTGCTCTTATTCAGGTAACTAAATGGTTTACTTTAAACAACTTAGTACTGAACGCCAAAAAAAAACAAATGTGTTAAGTTTGCTTTGCCAAACGTCAGAAACCTTGGTACTAACATCGTTTTAAATGATGATGTACTGGAAACAACTGAATCTACGTTGTTTCTAGGAATAACACTTGATTCGAAGTTGCAATGGGGCGCACACATTACATATATGTCAGCGAAACTTAGTTCGGCTGCTTATGCCATTAAGAAGGTGCGTAGTTTAACAGATGTCAATACGGCTAGACTAGTATATTTTGGCTATTTTCATAGTGTTATGTCATATAGCATATTACTATGGGGTAGAGCTGCTGATATCGAAAGTATTTTTATATTGCAAAAAAGAGCAGTTGGGCCATTTACCAATTACGAACAAGAGTTTCGCTCAAGGAAAGATTTAAGGAAATTGGTATTTTTACTGTTGCGTCTCAGTATATTTATGTCAGTGTTTTGCATGTCCGTAAAAATATAAATTCATATTCAAAGAATAGTGATATTCACTCTATTAATACAAGAAATGGACATAAATTATGTGTTACGTATTTCCGTTTGTGTAAGACTCATAATTCCTTTATAGGACTTAGTTTACGTATCTACAACAAGATACCGATATGTATTTTGGACTTGCCGTTTAGCGCATTTAAGACGAAGATTAAAAATAGCCTAATGCAAAAGGGTTAAAACAATTTAAATGATTACCTTAATGACAAATGCGCGTGGAAATAATCTGTTTCAGTAGTCACATAATTATTGGGTAAATAGGTAGATGTGCGATAAGACCGCCCTTGTATCACTAGTTTTAAGGTTTTGATGTAATCCATTGTAATATTGTGTATTTACTGGTGTACAATAAAGTGTTTTATCTATCTATCTATCTATCCATATCTTACCTATATTTTATAGAAAATAAGATTAGTTTTCGAGTATAATGATATATAATACATTAGTGAAATTACGAGATTGCGTCGCTACACGTTTTTCGAAGTAGAGCTGTTGTCACTCTAACGCGCACGAAGTCAAACTTATGGTAAACAATTTTCAGTCGTTATTTTTGCAAAAAATGTCTATTAAAATGGCAACCAATTACAATGCAGAATTGTAAAGAATATTCATACGTTGCAGTAGTGGGGCATAATCTTATTGGTGGAATTATTTTAACGTCATTTTAAAGTTGTGAAATATGGCGCTGTCGTTGCGAGACATACGTGTTTCCCGCAAGCACTGGACGGAAAAAAATTTCCTGGGACATACGTATGTTCCGCCAGCGTCCCAGAGGTTAACAATATTATTGTTTAGTGATGGTCTGAATGGGACGTGAGTTTGCCAGACTTAGTCGCATGTCTGGCGCCGTCTTAAATGTAAATAGTATGTGACTGTTTAATGTCCCCTTGATTAACGAGACACAGTTAAGCACGCCTTTACCTCACAATCTATGTACATTTCAATACTCTACATCGTTAAATGGTGGTATATTTGTCATAAAATAAGTTTATTGCCGCTTCGCGTTCACTGTAACGCTTTTTATACAAGTTCTCTCTCGTTAATCTTTGTTACGAATACCCTCTTGTTTGCCTTGTAACATCTGTTTGGGTAATATTTACAAGGACGGTGACATTAATGTTTTACTGATTGCACACTGAGTCGTGATTTTTAATTATTTTTGGTGACTCCACACAGATTAGACAGCTTTAAAATTGAGGTTTTTATAGAACGAATAATAAATTGATAAAAAATACAATTACACTATTAGATGTGATACTATTTTTTATTTTTTTATATTCATGGAAAATTTACAGCTAAAATAACATAACAGTGATCATTCTAGTAACCAGACAGCCAATTACAAGTTTTCGTTTCTAGAAGACAATAATTATAAAAAGTGTGTGAACAGTCACGGAAGACAGAAAGAACTAATAGTTATAGTATATTATAGCTAATTGGTTTATACACAAAGGCTGAAAAAAATAACACTATAATACGGTCTATTCTATTAAGCATATTACTGAAAGATGGCTTAAGGATGAAAGAATTTAAGGCTCAAGTTTCCCCTTGCCAACGATACTTTAGTGGTAAAAACATCATCTAGTATGAATGTCACGATATATGAATGCAGCGATGGCCAAGTGAAGATACTAACGGACTGCCCTCAGAGGATGTAGTTGAAGCCTATATCCTCTGCGGCGTCCATCCACGGCGCGCACCAATAACTTTTCAAAGGTAAGTGCGTATTAAATTGTTATATATCGCTTGCCCCATGCCTCGGAGAGCACGTTAAACTGTCGGACTCGGCTGTCATGAAGATCTTTGACAGTCGATACGACGAGTCACTACCCTCTAATAAACTGATACTGGTCTAAACCATGGAATATCGCTATCCCTTTGGGTTGCAAAGATCAGACGGCAGTCGCTCTGTGGAAAAGTTGATATTCAGTCATATCTCATTAGACCACTAAGCGGACCCCGGAGTCTTGGATGCAACCGGAATGGGGCGATGATGATGACTAGTATGAATGTCACGTCATAAAAGTAAGTGTTTGATAAAGAAGAATTGACTCTTCTGACAAGTTGTTGTTGCGAGTCTGGTTGTTCTCTGTGTTTCTTGATAGGTATAATGTTTGTAAAGTCTTACGCGACACAGGATGCATTCCTTTTATGAGCGCTGCATTTAAAAACAAAATCTTTATTGTCGGGTTAAGACGGTGATAGTGATGTGTAGGAGTCATATAATTATGACTGTGTTTGTTTCTTTATATATGAGTCCAATGTCACACGAGCAATCGTGTGAAATTCTTGCAAGCAAGAAGCTATATTTCGCCTACTGTGTGAATGGTCACCTAATCAACTAGCGAGCAGTAATCAACCTGAAAATAAATATGATATTTATCTAATTTAAATGTGTAGTGAGGATTTAACCAAATATACATAGGTACAAGATATTTTAGCGTTATTTAGAACTTGCTGTACTTTCACGCACTAATGTCGTCAGTGTATTTTACCGAGAGAATTGTGTTGACCTATTGACAGGTCATAGGTACTTTTAGAGACTATACATAGCTTGGATGCACTTTAAAGCAAGATTTATGACTTAGACTACGTGGGTGTGGCGGTAAGAAAAATTATAACATAATATTAATTGAAAGTAGCTAATCTTTATCAGATAAGTATACTTATATAAATAACTGACAGGTTATCAAAGGATCCTTTGCAGCAAAAATGCTGTTACTTTTACGTACTTTACAAATATATTTTTAACGGACACAATGAACAGGCAGACTCTGAACAAAAATATTGTCGATAGCGCATCGTTACGTCCCATGTAGAAATTGAACATAAAATGAGCATTATGTCCCAACATAATGCTCATTTTATGTTGGGACATAAAACCAATGGAATGAAAACCCCCATCAGATCAGTTCATTATTTTACACTCAACTTGGAGTATCCTAATTGTCCCTCAAGGTGTTCAGCTTTTCTTCGCTGTAGCTATCTATTGAGCTATTTCAATTTAAGGCCATTTTTAGTATTCTGTACCATTGATTTGATATTAAGAAGAACAAATTAGTGGCAGTTAGAAGGCAGAACCTTTGGCTTCATTATGTGATCTATCCATGGTTTTGGATAAAAGAGACATGGTTAGATCGAATATTGAAACCGGCATTAGAAGCTTCTGGCCTTATCGTAAAACAATGTTAACCACTCTATCGTCAAATAAGATCTCCAACAAAAAAAACAAGAAAACTTCAGTATCGTTGCAAGTGGAAATTCATCTTCTAATGTACACTGTTGAAACAGGCTTTGAAGCTATGCATATAACTTACGAATTCGCAAATAAAACTTCCACTTTAGTAACTAACTTGTGTTCAAAGCGCGTAGTATACAGAAGACTGTCAAAGCAACATTCAATTCCATCTCTATTTGAAATCACGTGTTTCAATTTAAAAGCAGTTAATTAACTAACAGTAATTGTACAGAGGAAACGCAATATTAAATATATAATAAATGTTGCGGTTTTTAAGGCAATTCGTGTACATTGACGTTATATTATCAGATTACATAAATTTTGGACAAACAGCGGGTTTTGGTGGCGCAGCTGCACGAGTTCAACTAATTTCATCTCGACATGACAAGGGTATTAGTTGGGTCGAGACCCTTTTTATATCTCAGGTTACTCCAGCAAAACCTGCCTTTGTAACGTATCCGGATAATTGTCGCTAAATTAAATATGAAACCAAACTACCTACGGCTTTGTAACTAGAGATGATTACTTTTATTATTTACTGCTTTCGGTTGATACTATATTGTATTATTATTTGCTCTCGCGTATATTATTCTGTCTACGGTGAATGTGCATAATGTATAAAATAATTATTTAATTTTTCTCTTATACTCGTAGATAGCCTTATCTCTAAGAACTTCAGCTACTTGAAAACTTATAGTTTCTGGATGACAATTACATAATCTTCAAACAAAATAAAATGTGATTGCACAAAATTGTGTTTCATCGAACATCAATTGTAAATAAACCAATTTGGAATTAACAATGACAACGTCACGCAAAAGTTTAAAAAGAAGCTTTCAGTCGGAATTTCTACACGAATTCAAAGAACAATGGCAGAATTTGGTCTGGGTTTGTTGTGGCGAACTTCAACTTCATATGAACAAAACAAATTGTTTTTTTTTCTACGATTTTTAATATTTTCACTTTTTCTCGTTAAAGCTGGAGTATTTTATGATGATAAAAAGCATTCCAATTGGTTACGAATACTTTATTATTTGATTGTTGCCATAGACAATGGTGGGACAGGAATAGACGTGAGTGCTATATCCGTTTCGATTATTAAATAATGAATCGATACGATCGACCTTTATAGAGTTGGTTTGGTTTAAATTGCAGTTATTTAATATTTAATCAACATTATATTAATAAGCTAACATATTTGAAGCTAAACAACGTTTAAATCAAATAAAAACGTCACAGCATCGTTTTAATGTTGTATCGATTTCACATAAAATCTAAAATGTGCCGCTCTGCTTTTGTCTTTGGCTGTGACAGTTAGATGCTACAAAATACTTCTGCGTTTTGATGTCAATCTGACATATCGTCGGCTTAGAGAGAAAAACTGTCAAATCCACTTTTGACCGTTATTACGTTTTTTATACCATTCGAAAGAGTGAGTAAAAATACACAAGCTAAGAAAGACAGCTATTGTCAGTTTTGACTCTAAATTTACAAAAACGCGTGATGAGTAAAACTGCCAAATCCCAAGTGTCAAAAGTGTGCTGCTAACTCCGTTATATCCGCCATTTTGTATGGAGCTATCAATGACAGCGTGTTTGCTCGTACAAAATAATTATTTATTCAGTCTTATTAATGCAAACGGAAGGTTGATGATTAAAATATTGCTAACGTACGTGTTTTTATTATTATTTACTTATTATTTTACACATGTTTATTAAAAAATGAGAAACATTAACATAAAGTTAACCTACAATATAGTGACAGGAGCTAGTAGTTTTTTTCTTTTAGGAAATCACGGAAATAATTGAATTAGCAGCTATTTTGTGTTGTAATTAATTTAAATCTTGCATTACATACATACATACATACATACATAGACTCACGCCTGTTTCTCGGAGGGGTAGGCAGAGACTACGGAACGCCATTTGCAACGATCCTGACATGCCTCTCTCGCTTCACTCACTCCCATCAAGTTTCTCATGCATGCTCTTCTGTTAAGGGTACTTCTGACTTGTCCTTTTTTCAGGATGTCTCCAATCTGCCCCCTTAGCCAAATGGCATTCGATTAACTATATCGCTAATCGCTAAGTGCAAAAATGTATGGAACCGACATAAGCCTTCGATCTTCGATATATCACGTGGTCAACGAAGAAAGAATTCCTCTTGTTGCCATGACAACCAAGCGTTAGCGAAAGTAGATATCAGAGCGAATGCCGGTTGGCTAGGCCCTCTGGTCAGAGAACGTCCGCCTTGGTCTTCTCCTTTGTCCTGTCCCATTCATACTTGCTTTATATATCTTCTTTGTCAGTCTATCGTCATCCATCCTCTCCACTAACACCCCTCTATGCACAGCCAAACGTGCCTTTTTGGACACGTTTTGACTGTTCATAAACGCCTTCAGAGCTCCATTCACACTATTACCTGCATTAACTCTTCTTTCAATATCTTTTTCATTCTTACCATCTCTTGTAAACAACGTACCTAAGTAAACAAACTCATTCACTTGTTCCACTCGCTGTTCATCGATCAAAACATTACAAGCCGTCACGCATTCCTCCTTTTCAAAAACCATAACTTTCTTTTTACTTACATTCACTTTTATTCCTTTCCTCTCTAACGCACCATGCATGATTGTTACTATCTCCTGCAACTCCTCCGCTGAAGATGCAAGTATTACCTGATCATCAGCATATAGGAGGCATTTGACGAGTAACCCATTCATCCTTAATCCGCAGTCACTATGTTTTAAATCTTGCAAACAACTGTCCATGAAGAGGTTAAACAGCCACGGCAACGCTACACATCCCTGTCTAACACCTTTCTCGATGGTAAACCAGTCAATGTATGCCCCGTTTATCCTCACACAAGCTCTTGAATCCTCATAAAGGGATTTCAGAGCTCGAATGAGGCTGCTGTCCACCCCATTCATTGACAGCACCGACCACATTTCATTGCTCACCACTTTATCGTAAGCTTTTTCCAAATCCACGAATGCGCAATAGACCTTTTGACCTTTGGCCAAAAACTTTTCGGCTATGCTTCGCGAGGAAAAGACCTGATCCGTACATCCCATACCCTTTCGGCATCCCGCTTGTACATCCCATATTTTCTTGTCGGTTACTTTCATAACTCTTTCAATCAGTACCTTTGCATACAATTTGCCAACAATGCTGAGAAGGCCTCTATAATTTTTGCGGTCTTGTTGCGAGCCTTTTCCTTTATACAGAGGCACAACTACAGCTGTGGCCCAGTCATTAGGTACTCGGCCGCTGCTCCAGTACAAGTTATATAACCGCTGCAACTGACCAACTATGATGCCCTGTCCAGCCTTCAGCATTTCGATTGTAATCCTATCATATCCTGCAACCTTACCTAGTTTCATACTATCAGTGCCTTCAGTGAAAGAACAGGATTTTGTTTAATACATACATACATATACTCACGCCTGTTTCCCGGAGGGGTATGCAGAGAGTACGGAACGCCATTTGCAACGATTCTGACATACCTCTCTCGCTTCACTCACTCCCATCAAGATTCTCATGCATGCTCTTCTGTTAAGGGTACTTCTGACTTGTCGTTTTTTCAGGATGTCTCCAATCTGGTCAGAGAACGTCCGCCTAGGTCTTCCTCTTTGTCCTGTCCCATTCACACTTGCCTTATATATCTTCTTTGTCAGTCTGTCGTCATCCATCCTCTCCATGTGCCCAAACCATCTGCTATTGAGACTGAATAAATATGTTCCTAGTTTATATATATATAAGTATTATTCAAAATATGTTATTTAAATTACAATACCTTTGTTTAAAATAAGAGTGTAGTTACTAAATATTAAGGATGAAAAACTGCTAAGTCCTTATTTAAAAATGTACTGCATTACAAAAACCTGCTAAGTCACAAATGTGTTAATTAATGAATAAATACTGGAATTACTAACTTTTCTTTTATTTTAATATTTAAAGAATAAAAAAACCCATCATCTGTGTTAAAACCGTTTCTTAAAATTGATTTGTTTTCTTTTAGGAATGTTTTTTGTCTCTCCTGTAAAGTTACCTATGAGGTCGATAGCAGGTATACACTCTAAGCCGACGATATGTTATTTGATAATTCAAACGAACCTACCTACATTGTTTAACTTTCATACTATAACTTTCCTTTAACCTACATTGTTCATTCTTAACTAAAAATTCAAACACCTATATCTTCTTTTTCCGCCTTTCCTGAGTAAAAATAGAATCATTTATAGACTCTGCTACTTACGCCAAATTTTTTGATATATTTTTTATTACTGCACGCTTCAATTTAATTTCAGACATTTTGATGTATGGAGATCTGCCATTGTCCTTTAAGAACTAGCTCATTCAATGAATATGCAACGCCTGGTATGGCAATCGAACATTTTTACTACCGCGTATATATTTAATTTCGAAGTTGAACATGTTATAAAATATGCAAAGGATTTAATCTGAAACTATCTAACAAACTATCTAGATTCCAAATAATCTGTACACAGTTCTTCGTCTAAATATTTTGAATACAACGATGTGCGAGCACAAATTAAAACCGTACAGAACACAACACAATATGTACTGCGCAAAAAGCAAATTAAACTTCATACATTATTGCGGTACCTAATTATAAACTCGAGCAATTTAAAGTCTTGTCCTTTGTGAACACAAAATATATTTTCCTAAAAATGTAATTGAAAACGAAGCCTTAACGTGTTTGGTATTTAAATAGGCGCTCCTAAATTATGCAATAATTTGTCTCGAATTAAAGGCTTGTAAGTATTCTTGAGTATTATTTGAGCCTCGGCAAGATTTAAGAGCGTCGTCACTCGCACAACTGAAAGAGAGATAAGATGATGTTTCTTTGTGCGACACCGGCCCGACTTCGTCTGTCGCAGCGGAGAATAACTTAGCCGTGTGTGCCCGAATTTATTTAAATTCACAGCATACCTCGCTCGGCCTCGAGTGAGTGAAGTTAGTAAGACATCATTAACTCGACAATAATCGTAATGAAATGTTCTCCGTGACCCAGCTGCGCCGGGCCTGGAAGACAATATTACGAACCTTATCACAATTTAAGGGCGGTAAGAGGGCCAAAATTACACTTTACTCAACGAAAGTATATGGCGAAAGAAATAATGAATGGTAGTCGGACTAGAAGCAATAAAGAACTACGTCAGTAGCACGTTATCTGAGAGAGATCGCGAGGCAAGTCGCCGTGGTGCGCGACGTCGAGCGCTCCTGCCTTGTGCCTCCTGTCAGTATGCGTAGTATAGATTTTTGTGACAAATACACGTCGAACTCATAAGAAATTCACCCTTGTCGGTGGCGGTGGGCGGGCCCTCGTGAATTAAAACATAGAACGCCAAGTTTTTGCGCCGAGATTAACTGCGTATTACAAGCCGAAAGTATGCCAATGAGCCGGTGTTCTGAAACTTCTTAATTACTTATCAAGGGTTTTTTGTTGCGACCGCCTTTCAGGGTAGACACGAATTGTTTTCACATTTCATAGTAGAAGAACGACAGGAGAAGTTTGCATTGTTAACGTTCGTTGCAAAAACTTCAGCATGAAAGTTTCTCTGGATGTTTTCGCAGGCGAATGATATTATTATCACGTTGAAGGTTATTTAATTTTGTTTGATCTAAACGTATCGGAAGGTTTTCTCTGTAGCTTTAACCAAAAGGCAAGCTAAAGTCCGAACGCAAGTCCACATGTCTAGTCTGAC
Organism: Euclidia mi; assembly: GCA_944739405.2. Classification (NCBI taxonomy): domain Eukaryota; kingdom Metazoa; phylum Arthropoda; class Insecta; order Lepidoptera; family Erebidae; genus Euclidia; species Euclidia mi. The sequence goes on from OX123189.2 coordinate 45,114,759, forward strand.
TTGATTAGAGTAAACTTTGAATATGAAAAGCGTTAATATAGGTATCTTTCGCTAGGATACAACGTTTGCTGCTTTGCGGCCATTTTTATGATAGCCCACTCGCATATGTTGAGAATTTTGCCTAAGCTTCTATGCTTACCATTTGAAAACAAAAATAATTATATTCATATTTTGCTATTAGATTTGACATTGTTATTCATCTTATTTGTCCGTAATTTTTTCGCAGAGGTTTCAAAATTCCTGGCGAAATGTAAGTGCAATATTATGCACTTACATTTCGCCAGGAATTTTTAGGTCCCACGTAATAGGGGGCGAGCCTATTACCGTACCGGGCACATTACCAGACTCCGTGCTGCTACGGAGAATTTCCTAACGGAGAAACTCAATAACACTTTGCCCGACCCGGGAGTCGAACCCGAGACCGCCCAATCCCACGCGCACATTTATGCTACGAGACTAACGAGGCAGTCAGTTGTATAAGATTAAAATATCATAATAGTAAAAACGTCTAATAGACAACATCCCCGTTGGTTTAAATCTGTATTTCATGAATAACTTTGCGAATGTACTGGGTCAAAGCATTTACCGACAACAAAACAACATCTCTTCTAAATGTTATCAGATCTTATCTTTTTTTAAAGATAAAGATAAAGATTTGTTTATTTGCTGAAACATGTGTGAAAAATAGTACATTGTGAGAAATGCATATTAGAACTTAAATATTAATTTATATCAACATGTTTGACCTTAACAGGTGTACAAATGCAAGCAGTCATATAAAAAGGAAAAACTGAAGATCAAATATCATAGGAAATTCATAATTATGATTCATAACTAAATACAGCAATAACTAGATAAAAATAATTGATAATACATCATACAGTTACAGAGATTGGTCATTTAGGAAATCATTAATATTGTAGTAACATTTCTGTATCAACATAAGATTTAATGCTTTCTTAAATAAGTCTTTATTTAACTGCTTAATTCTATTATGAATTTTATTATAAATTACTGGACCCATACAAACTATGCTTTTATGCAACAGCGCAGTTTTAGCAGCATGGATACAATGTCTGTTGTAGTCGCGACGATTACGTATAATTTACTTTACTTCTGCTATTTCGGTACACTTCATTAGACACGACTGAGATGGAAAGCAAAAATTACTGACCTGTATAACTTAGTTCATTTAGAACTTTTATGGTGGGGGCTCTTAACAATACAAAATGTTCAAAAGATTTTTACTTTGTTCGGATATCGTTTTGATTTGAACACTGATTTTAAACCGTTTCGGTGGACTATCGTAATTAAACATTCCATTGCCTATCTAATAAGGTAGCACAAAAAGTTTATTAACTTCTTTAGCTATGTTATTCCGCATTGAGCTTTTAGTTATTTTTAGTATAGTAGAACTATGCTTTACTGGCTACTATATGAGCTAAAATAGAGTTAGATGCACATGTGTCAATAATCTCAAATCCCAATTTATTTTATAAAGCTTATACATACATACATACATAGACTCACGCCTGTTTACTGGACGGGTAAGCAGAGACTACGGAATGGCATTTGCAACGATCCTGATATATATATCTTGCTTCATTCACTCCCATCAGATTCCTCATGCATGCTCTTCTGTTCAGGGTACTTCTAACCTGTCCTGTTTTTAGGATGCCTCCAATCTGGTCAGATAACGTCCGCCTGGCTCGTCCCCTTCGTCCTATCCCATTCACACTTGCCTTACATATCTCCTTGGTCAGTCTTTCGTTATCCACCCTCTCCACGTGCCCAAACCACCTTAGCTTACCTTTCTCGATGCTTGTCACTACATCTTCCCCACAACACTCTCTTATCACTCAATTCTTTACTCTGTCAGTCAAAGACACACCACACATACTTCCAGTGCTCTCATTTCTACAGCATTTATTCTACTTTCATGACTTTTCTGCCATACCCAATTTTCACCACCATACGTAAGTGTAGGAACTAATAAGCTCTTCAAAGCTCCATTCACCCTATTACTTGCATTAACTCTTCTTTCGTAATCTTCTTCATTCTTACCATCCCTAGTAAACATCATACCTAAATATACAAAATCATTCACTTGTTCCACTCTTTGTCCGTCGATCATAACATTACAAGTAACACATTCCTCCTTTTCAAAAACCAAAACTTTCGTCTTGCTCACATTCACGTTCATTCCTTTCCTCCCTAAAGCACCATGCATAATTGTTACCATCTCCTGCAACTCCTCCGCTAAAGACCTATTCATCTATCATATCATCCTCCCATTACCTGATCATCAGCATAAAGAAGGCATTTGACAAGTAACTCATTCATCCTTAATTCGCAGTCACTATGTTTCAAATCTTGCAGACAACTGTCTATGAAGAGGTTGAACAGCCATGGCGATGCTACACATTCCTGTCTAACACCTGTTTCGATGGTAAACCAGTCAGTGTACGAACTGTTTATCCTCACACAAGCTCTAGAATCGTCATAAAGGGATTTCAGAGCTCGTAGGAGGCTGCTGTTCACCCCATACATCGTCAGTACCGACTACATTTCATTCCTCACCACTTTATCGTAAGCCTTTTCCAAATCCACGAATACGCAATCGACCTTTTGATCGTTGGCCAAGAATTTGCTATGGCTATGCATTGCAAGGAAAATACTTGATCCGTGCACCTCATACCCTTTCGGAATCCCGCTTGTACATCCCATATCTTCCTGTCGGTTACTTCCATAATTCTTTCAATCAGTACCCTAGCATACAAGTTGCCAAAAAGCTTAGAGTATCTAATTAATTACATTAAATATGTAAAACTAGTTCTATGTGTACCCTATCGCAATCAGTGTGGTGCTATTGACCGTCCTCCACGCTGCCGTCGTCTCATTCGGTGGGAGTCAACCATAACACACGCAAATTAAGGTCTATAAATCAATATCAAAACCATTTGATGATTCCTGCCAATACACAATTTCACTACCACCTATTTTAAGTCTGTGGCAAAGTAGCAACTGCAAGAATCTATCGATTTGCAAGGTTAGGCACAGTCGTCACCGTCCAGTTTATGGATGGGTGACTTATCAAAAAAGTCACACCGTTTAGCAGACCACGTAAAGTAGTGAGTCAAGGCTCTCATGAAGATCTATGGTAATCAGTTCTCCGTTACCACCCAGCCACCAGTTTTAACCGTAGAATTTGACTATCCCTTTGGTCTGAAAACCGAATATTAGAGTGTCTGTAAGTCTGATTAGATTAAGAACTGTCAGTTTCTCCTGCAGCGATTCCTTGATGGACTTTACAGTACTAGCCATGGCCAAAAAGTAGAGTGATGCTTAAACCAGTATGAGCACAGGGGGATTCTGCAAGTATAAAAACTGATTTCTGCCATGCACACGTTATAATATTATTATATGCGGGCTTTTCCACTCTTTGAGAAGGATAAGTCTACCAGAGTCTACCACGCTGGCTAACTGTAGACTGGGCGACTTACTTTTTATATTATATTTTAAAAACATTATGGATATCTCTCAGACATACAGGTGTTCCTCGCGATAGTTTCCTTCACCTTGCGCTGTTGCAAACGATTGTAAAGAAATACATATACACACAAATTCAACAATTCAGTGGTGCGTGCCGTAGGTTCTAACCCAGAAGAACCATTTGCGTATCAGTCTGATGCTCACCCCACTAGACCATTAGGCATCGCTGACGACCAGAAAAGCACCATAATGTTAAAAATCTTTATTAAACATGCTTATAATTAAAATCAGATAAAAATAACATATTTCAACTGAGATTGACCTAATTATTTTAATTGCTCCAGTAAATATTGCTAAACGCTTGTCAAGGCACAGCAACACAATTTGAAGTACTAGACAAAATTTTAGGATTAAATAATTATCAGATTCAAATGTAAACTAAATTTGTTGCTACAATTAACCAAATAAATTTAAGTAATTTTTGGATTTCAAAATTCAAAGCTCATTATGAACTAGATAAAATATCTAGGTAATAACTGTACAATTTTATTGTGATACGATCACAATAAAATTGTACAGTAAATAATTTTAATATATAAAGCTAAAAAAGTTTGTTTGTTTGCTTGAACGCGCTTATCTCAGGAAGTACTAGTACGATTTGAAAAATATTTCAGTGTTAGATAGCTCATATATCGAGAAAAAAATAACATCACGCTATGAGCCACGGGAGCGGAGCAGTAGCCTTAAATAACGCGGGTGTAACCGCGGGCTCATCTAGTTCTAATAATAAAGGCAAATTACTGCAATTCTATTTAGTAGTTACCTCTTTGAAGCAACTACTGAATTGACTACTGAATACTTCTAGTGACGTTTAGGATGCGTTTTAGACTACTTACGTACTAGGACAATTTCTGATACATATGATACTTAAATCACAAAAAATAAGAATACTTATTTTTTGTGAGAAAAAATATCTCCTCAAGCTAAACACTTACTTTTCTATTACTGCCAGGCTACGGTGCGGTGAAGTTTTCATGAAAATACTATAATATTTAAAACACGCATTTGCATTTCAGGCACATCTAGTACAACTGTAGATCTATGTTTGCACCACTTCGAGTGCAAAACTAAGTTCACCTATGCGATCCTCAGTAGATTTGCAGACCAGGCGTGTTTACGAATACCGTGCTCCTATGCTACAGAGGGGTCACACTATCAACTTTAATGTTGTGTCAACCACAGTGTCAACACTATTATTATGTTGGCATTTAGCCCATGTGTGTAGTTTAGATTAGATTTGCACTCCATGGATTTGGTTCTTTATGTTTCGCTAAATAAGGCAGGGGTGTGACATTTTATTAGATGTTTATGATAGCTTTAGTTAATGATACAATTATTGTACACCACCTCTACTAAATAACTTGCCCTTAAAGGATGATTCTTGTTACACCGTGCCGAAGCCGGGCCGGGCCGGGCCCGGCCGGGTCACGGCCGGAACACGGTTAGGATGATTCGCGTTATACCGTGCCGTGTCCGGGCCGGGCCCCGTCCGGGGCACGGCCGTGGCACACTCAGGCTAGGCATTCATGCTACACCGGGCTGTTTCCGAGCATTCATTGCACGGCCGTGCCTTTCGGTACTTGTTGGGACAGCGTCACACGAGGTGATAGTTTGTAATTATTACTAATTAAAATGCAATTCCCACAAATTGAGTTGGCAGCTATCGCCATTGCCATTGACGACGAAGCATTGGGAAAAACGAACCGAAAGTACCAAAAGAAGATGGGGTATGCACCCAGCCACGAGGAAACGCGAGGGGGAATTCGCCACACTGTATAAGGAATTAGAAGATGATGAGACCAAATTTTACGGTTATTTTAGAATGTCTAAAGAATGCTTTAGTATCCTACTTGAAAAAGTAAAACGTGACCTAACCAAAGAAAATTAAAGATTTCAAAAGCCTATGTCTCCCACTGAACGATTAGCAGTTTGTCTCAGTTTGTTTGCTATACGAACATGTATCGTGCTATACCAAAATATATTATTCAATATTTGTCGACATACTTTGGTGACGTAGTAGTAAAAATATAAGTTATAGCTGCGTGTGTGGTCACTCGCCGATTCCAAAAAAAGAAATATACCATAATATACCGACCTATGATTAATATTAATTTATAATATTGTAATTATAGCTCCGTGTGTTCCGGCCTAAATCATCAACTGCCCTCCGGCCGGGAAACAATACCCACGGCCGGAGCACAGCCGTGGCCTAACGTGAATTACTTCAAATCAATGCTATGAATATTTGACCGTGCCCCGGCCGGGGCCCGGTCCGGACACGGCCTGGTGTAACGTGAATCTTCCTTTAAGTCGTTATTTTCGTTTGAGATAGCGTCTTAAAAGGCCAAGCTCGGGTTATATAAAAGTCCCACATAGAAACTATAGACCAGAGGCCTAATTCGTCTAATTATATTTGTTCAAAATGCAATTTCGATTTAATGTCAGTGTCATACTCATGTCAAAAATAGTATTCTCCTAAATCAACTGATATTTTATTGTATATTCCATATTCCTTAGTGTTATTGTTATTTGAATATTATCGTGGCTAGATCGTAATTTGAACAATATGTCAACGTCGAACTATAGAAGTCAAATAAGACGATATGACATTGAATTAGCAGAATACCGATTCTGAGTCAATTCAAAATATAATCTCATTTCGTTCAAAATAAAATTTCAATGTCATATAAAATACGAGGATTGGCCTTCAGGTTCAAACTAGAAAATTGCCGGTTGAAATTAATAGCCGACTAATTCATTAAGCCCATCCCTAAACTTTAAAGGTGTCGTCTACCGAAACGTAATAGATGTTTAATGATAGAGAAATATTAACCTATTTTCTTCTATAGCACTCATTACACGAATATCATATGTTATAAAAATGTATTTTATCAATTTTATACACAAAATATTTTTCGAGGTTGCAGTAATTCTTTATTGCCATTTCACAACATCAAAAAGTAGTAACGGAATAAAAAAAATATATTCAATGTTTTTCACAGGCTAGGCCACAGTAACTTTTTACGTGTAAAAGTTACAACCTATTCAATTTATCGATATACTATAAACAAAAAAGAACATAAAAATACAACACTCCAAAATAAAAATCTCAGATATCTATACACATCAATAAAATTGGAGTGTCTGTTTGTAATATTAAAATAACCGCCTTTTACTAAATGCATATGGATGTAAACACGGTACATATACCTAAACGACATTTTTTACATTTCTCGTCTGTCTGTCTGTCTGTCTGTTTGTTCTCGCTAATCTCTAGAACGGCTGGACCGATTTTGACGGGACTTTCATTGGTAGCTGATGTACCAAGAAGTAACCGGGTACGCGAAGTAGTTCCCTCAGGACGCGCGTGAAACCGCGGGAAACAGCTATCATTTATAAAGCTGGTTAACTGAAATTGGACTTTGACTTTGGGCTAAGATAACACATATTAGGTCTCGAAAATGCTAAACGGCAACGCGAAAAGAAAAAAAATTATATGAGTGGAAGAAGGGAAGGGAGGACCCTGATGAATATTAACATAATTACATAATAAAACACCAATCATAATTATTGTATAATTTTCAAAGGATTGAAATAAATATACAAGGTGTCACAAGACCCATTACGAAACCGAATTCTACTCTTGCGATTAGTATACATTATACAAGGTTGTTTACACGGTCTTACTCGTGATAGATAATATATTTAAGGCCTAAATGTCTCAGTATTTGGCAACGTTTCGACAAAAAAATCTTATACCTATAGACAGAAATGACGAACACAAATTATAAAGTACACCCAGAAGTCAGAACTTGAAATATAATCGATAGTTTGAATGACGTAATGGCGTAGAAGTTTGACTAAGTACGACTAATTACGAGCATTTCCCTGCGCAACTGTCGGCAGACTTCCGAATCGAAGTACGGTACTACTAAGTTAAAGTTAGATCAGTCGCCACTGGGCTTCAGTAATGAATGTTTTAAATGTTCGAGTTTGATGCGAAGGCTTCATTTATTTTACGGAAAGTAGAATACTCATCATAATTATCTATTTTGCGCCCATTTATAAAAAATCTTTTAATAAGACTATGCGTATTCCATTTTAAAGACCTGCTGATTAAAATATAGACACATTGTTATACTCATTGAGATACATATTACGTAAGAGTGTATTGGATTCTACACTACACTTCAGGCATACATTTTGACTAAGAAATTGACTGCAGGTGTTGGATAAATAACAATCTTATGGAGATGAGGTTATGTAACAACTCATACGCTAGTTAACATGGTTGATTTATTAAGCAATTTGCCCGAAGTACTATAGCTCACAGATACCATACAACAAGGATCTACCTTGGCTCTATTGGATAGTAATAGGCAGAGATAAAATTTCTCTGTGAAAAAGAATTTTACGGAGTATGTTAAGACTAGAATGCGGCGCTCTAACCGACATAATGGGATGGGATCTTGATTTTAATTTCGAGATAACAAGGTACTGCTAATCATCAGGTGGACCGTTGGATGTCCGTCCTGTCCTTTCATGGCACTTAGCATCAGTATTAATTTATTTCGCTAATAGTATAAAGGGCTCACAGCGATCAAAATAATGTCCTATGTATTGGATTGCAAATTGGCAACTCACCATGTAGCTTCACTGAACATTAATAGTCCAAAGCTCCTCAACTCCCACAGCATTCTTCTTCCCATACAAATATTACGACAACAATACATTAAATCCGCCATTGCAAACAGGCATCCCCTATAAAAACCCGTAGTTCTGGGCAAATATTCCCATAATCACTACCTTTTGCACCGTGCCACATAATATGGTAGGGTACTATTAGTTTACTGAAGGATGCCATTGATAATTATACACGTCCAGACTCCGTGCTGCTACTGAGAATTTCGTGACAGAAAAACCCAATAACACTCCCCGACCCAGGAATCGAACCCGAGACCTCCCGATCCCACGCGCACATTTATGCCGCGAGACCAACGAGGCAGTCGTATAGGGTTTGGTGTCGAGTTTTCCGTCTCTACGCAAAGATGGTATTTGCATCGTGTTATCCCTTAGTCGCCTCTTACGACACCCACGGGAAGATAGGGGGTGGTGACACTTGTATTCTATGCCGTCAACCACACGGCTATTATCATAAATGCTAATTATTTTGGATTTATATAAAAATGTTGGTTGTATGCCTGTATTTAAATTAACGTGACACATAACTATAATGTATCATTATTATGTTCTGTATCACCTTTATACTGTATATATTGTAATTATATTCTCTACTTAAATTTAATTAATCGTCTGCACTTGCTGCAACCGAAAAATGGCTTTGAACGTCACATTATTATCAGTTTTAATCTATAATATAAAAATGAATCGCAAAATGTGTTGGTAAGCGCATAACTCAACAACGCCTGGACCAATTTGGCCAATTCTTTTTTTTTAATGTTCGTTGTCGTTCAAAGATGGTTCTTATGGCGAGAAAAATTCTAATAATTGCCGGAAAAACCCTAAAAACAGCCCTTTTCTTTTTCCCATACAAAAGTTTTCTAACTAAAACGTAGAGTAAATTTGTAATTTATTACCGCTGCATAAAGTTCAAATTCGCGTGCGCGTTGATATACTTCTTTGTTTGATGCCAGTTTTGACAGGTTTCCGGACCTGATGTCTCAGTGCTGCCGCTCAGCGGGCTTCATGTCAGAGGAAACCCATTGATAATCCCTACATATTATTATACATTCGAAACTGTGTATGTATGTATGTTCCGTTTTCACGCTAAAACGGCTGAACCAATTTTGTTGAATTTTAATATAGAGATACATAATTATATTGGACCGTGGAGACGGGTATAGGTTACCCTAAGTTATAAAAATTAAACTGGGAGGGATTGTAGGGAGGGTAGAAGTTTGTACGGTACAAATTTACCTCTTGGAAGTAAGGACGCATGCGCTGATAATTGATTGCTGCGCATGTGCTATCGCATCATGCGCAGCAATCAATTATCAGCGCATGCGTTCTTACTTCCAAGAGGTAAATTTGTTGGAGTTTCCCTGCGAGATCGAAGCAGAAATGAGGAGATCCGCAGTAGAACCAAAGTCGCCGACATAGCTCTCCGGATATTTTTTTGAAGTCGATATGGGTATTGCCTCTGACATTTTAAGGAATGGGGAATTCAATATTATATAAAAATCTATGTTTGTTTGTTCATCATTATTTATAGACTCTGAAAGGATGAGATTAAGCGCTAAGTCAATGGTAACTTGGGAACAGGGGCTTGGAAAAAAAGAGAATTTAATAAAAACTCTTAAAAAGGCGATACGGAGTTCGCTGGGTCAGCTAGTAATTAATATAATTATCAGCTACTTACTGGCCAGTTGACGTTAACAGGCTAAAATATAATTATTTCAGTAATTTGGTATTCATTACAAGCAAATCGATATTTTATTATGTTTTATTTAGTCTTCATGTGTTTGAACTTTTATTGGTTTAATTAGACTTGCCCTTTGGTTTCATGCGTGTGAATAGGATTGTTTTCAACTAGTCAAATCGAAGACTTTTAATGATATGTCAAAAACGAACTTTGCCAAAAAGTTTGACAAAAGCCGTACTTTTGTATGAAATGTAACATAGTGACGTCATCGTTGACCGGTTGGCGCAGCGGTAGTGTAAGCGACTGCCACGCCGAAGTTCGCGGGTTCGATTCCCGTGAGACGGAGGATCTCAGGTAGGATGTCGGGGTTCAAGAGAAATATTGCTAGGCTGACTACCGCTGTCTCACTACCGCTTACATACAGTATGACCGAACTAGGTAAGCACTGGCCTGAGGGCTGGAGTGTAGACTCCTGCTGCTCTCCGACGCTCGCAGGGTAGACTGCTCGTAGGGTCGACGGTGAGCTGGCCGAATCGCACGCTGGGTAGGCAGCTCAGTGGTCAAGGTGTAGGCTGAGCGGCAGGCTCAGGCGGTGCAGCCGATGTGGGCCGAGCGGTAAGGCTCAGGCGTAGGCCGGCGCAGTCAGGCGCCCGTGCTGGCTGTAGGAAGCTCGCAGGCGGAAGCTGATGCGTTGGCGGCGGCTGGTAGCAGCACGGCGCCCGCAGCTCGTAGGTTGTAGCCCATACGGAGAATCGTGGCCCGTAAGGAGAACTGGAAACAGCATAGAGAATACACAACAACCGGTCAGGAACAAGCAGTCCCTAGATCGGCTGTTATGCTTAGGAGACATAGATACTACAGACAGAACATATAGGCACACAGACAACTAGAATATGCTTACCCCCAGCGGGACAGTAGATAGGAAGTAGAATAATACTTGGTTGTCACTACAACCATTAGCGAGGTGTTTTGTAAGGAAAGTAACCGATTTAGATCGCGCACCCATCTTATATAGACATAGACCTATGAGTGACTGATTGACTGTGGCCCGAACATTACCATATAAGGTAATATTGCGTAGCGCTCTGCGGCTAAGCTGGCGTTAAGCGCCTGCAAGAAATTATAACGCAATACGTAGAGTATTACGTTACACCCGCTCAAGTCAAACATATGTGTGCGTGAACATGGATTTTTGTCTTGGTCTGGGTGTTTATGTATAATATGTATGTATTTATATAAAAAATATGTATAATGTATATATGTATGTTTATCTATTGTCTGGTACCCATAGTACAAGCTCTGCTTAGTTTGGGACAAGATGGTGTTGTGTGAATGTGGTAGAATATTATTATTATTATTCATACTCGTCTTTAATATAGTCTCATAACAATACAGTACATTTTTAAATATATCAAGTATAAAAATACATATAAAAATTATTATGGGGACCCACCAGTATCGGGAACAGAGTCCAAGCTACTGGTGGTTAGGGCCCCAGAGACAGGAACCGCCTCACTATGCGTGCCGTGTCCAAAAGTACCGCCTTCTGTATCAGACCCTTGACCCAAGGATCCAACGCGAGCCTCTTAAGATGGTGTCAAAGTCAAAATCATTTATTCATTTAGGCCACAGAGTGACGCTTATGAACGTCAAAAATTAAAGTAAATTACTAGATGATTCTACATTTACATTCGCAATGAAATAGGTAGAACCACGAGAAAGAACGGGCAATAAAACTCGTGGCCACTCTTTTTAACTGCCAGTATAAAGGTTTTACATGTTTATTTATTTATTTCATACATGGAAAACTTATAGCTAAAAATATTGTGTTTATCATCAGTTTTGCACTTGTAAGCCAATTATAAGTTTTCACTTATAGCTATAGAGTGCACATTCTAGTGAGCAAAACAGAATTCCCGACATTTTTTACATATTTACATTATACATACATTATACATATCGAACGCATTTCGATTATTCCTTGAAAAATTGATTACTTAGACACCTCCTTGCCGAAGACACACTACATGTATAAGAATCAATATCACGCTGTTTACACAAGTTGTTGAAAGCTCTGCTTGCACGCACCATGAAACTATTTTGCCTATAATTTGTAGATGCAATAGGAACCCGAAGAGGGGGATTATAACGTATTGATCTTAGTGGCACATTATAATAGATTTTCTCAAGTAAATCAGGACAATCAATTTCGTTGTTCACTATCTTGAGCAGGAAAGTGAAGCCGGCAATCTCTCGTCGGTTGCTAAGTGGCAAAATGTGCGGCTGTCTGCACATTTTAAAATAATCATCAGGGTTGTAAGGAATCTTTTGATGAAAACACAAGTACCTAACAAACCGCCTTTGTACTCTCTCAATTCGATCAATATACTTAAAATAACATGGGTTCCAAACTTGGGAAGCATATTCCAAGTGACTCCTCACAAATGTGCAATAAAGTATTTTAAGAGTTTTTACTTCGGTAAAAGCTTTACTCAAACGCATTATAAATCCAAGTGATTTAGAGGCCTTCTTAACTATTGTGTTAATATGTGTATCAAATAATAACTTGCTTTCGTGATATACTCCTAGATCTCGTATAGTGCTACATCTCGGTAATATATGACCTCCCAGAGAATATGAAGCATTAATGACGTCATGTTTTCTTGTGAATGATACTACGGAACATTTGGCTGGATTAAGGTCAAGTTTATTTAAATAGCAGTAATCCTGCAATCGACAAAGGTCACTCTGGAGTTCCTTAGTGTCATTCATGGATGATATACCAGCGTAAATTTTCATATCATCTGCAAAGCTAAGTAGGTTAGATGACTGCAGGCAGAGCTCAATATCGTTTACGTAGACCACAAACAAGAGCGGACCGAGCAACGAGCCCTGCGGTACACCACTTGAAACCGACACCCAATTAGACCTATAATTATTAAGTGCTACAGCTTGTGACCTATTCTCAATATAAGACGAGAACCAACGTAGTAAGTCACCATGAATTCCAATTTTAAAAAGCTTTCCAATTAAAATGTTGTGATCAATCCTATCGAAGGCCTTGCTATAGTCCGTATAGACGACATCAACCTGCCTTCCATCATCCATGGTTTTAGTGATGAAATCGTTCAGTAAAACTAGATTTGTAGCTGTGGATTTACTCCTAAGGAAACCGTGTTGAAAAGGACTAAGTTCATTTGAGATTGCAGAATAAAGCTGGTCATATACAATCCGCTCAAACACTTTAGCTACAATGCATAGTTTGGAAACAGGTCTATAGTTTTCAATCTCACTTTTAGAGCCCTTTTTGTGCACAGGTGTAATATAGGCTGATTTCCATATCCTAGGAAGTACACACAAAGACAGAGACTTTTCAAAAAGAAGCGAGATAGACATGGCAATAGAACATGCACATTTCACCAGCAGTTGAGATGATATATTGTCAGGTCCGCAACCTTTGGATATATCCAACTTACGAAGTAAGTTAGTGACAACTTGAGTGTTTACTTCAACGCGCGAAATATCAGCAACTGAATTGCACGAAGCGCCATCCGAAATAGAGTTCCCAGAATTAAAAGTTCCATTATCAGTACCACGATTGAGAAAAGTCGAACGAAAGTAAGTCGAGAATGCTTCACATATAGTTGTACCAGTGTGAATTATTTTGCCGTCATAAGTTAGTGTACTAGGCATAGAATGAGTATTAAAACGGTTTTTTACAAATTTCCAGAAACACTTGGGATCATTTTTGATAGATGACTCAGTTCTCTGAATGTAATTATTGTAGCAGGTAGTTTCCATTACTTTAATGCGTTCACGTAGGATTTCAAATGCTCGTCTATCAGATGTATTGCCATACCTCTTAAACTTTTTTAAATATTTGTATTTTTCTTTAATTGCTTTTATTAATGATGAATTGTACCATGCAGGGTACCTGCCACGACAATACAGTTTCTGGGGTATGTAGATATTTTGCAATTTAATAATGTTATCATTAAAAAAGTCTACTGCCCCATCCATTGAACGATGTGAAAACTCGCGATGCCAGTCAACTTGACCAATAGCGTCGTTCAAAGACTGAAAATCACCTCTACTAAACAAATAACGCAATCTCGGTACACATTTCAGAATAGGTAATACTATTAGCTTGATAATAATCGATAGAGCTGGATGGTAGGGGTCTATTGGCACCAAAGGAGCACAGCATTCTGATACATTTACAACATTGTTCGATAAAACTAAGTCCAATAATTTGCCATACCTATTGGTAACATTATTGCATTGCTCAAGACCCGCCAAACATAGCTCATCTGCGAGTAGATACTCATCGGCAGTAGAGAGATTGGTCGGGACCAGCGAGGCAGTATTAATCGACGAGATCCATGATATACCGCTCATGTTAAAATCGCCCACAACTAAATAGACATCATTACTTTTACTAACAGATAAGTCGCTTAATTTAGATAGAAAGTTACGTAGTAGCAACGAGAATCAAAAGGCCATTATTTTGATTACACAGGTATAAGACACATATATATAAATTTATAGAGTCGCGCGAATTCAATGTTTTTACACTTATCTTTAGCCAAAGGTCTTCTGCTGTAGAATGTAATAGATGCTGTGAAGAAACTGATAAGTCCCTACGCGTAGCAATAAGTACACCTCCTCCACGCGACTGCCCCGTGAGTGTATAATCACGGTCTCGACGCCATGTAATGTACCGATCATCAAAAAATTCCGAATCACGGATACCATCCAATAACCATGTTTCTGTTAATAAAATAATATCAAAATTGTTCATCAAGACTTGACGATAAAAACCGTCTGTTTTCGATCTTAATCCGCGAACATTTTGATAATATACATTCAAGTTATTAGATCCGTTAGCCATTACTTATCCAAATTACAGCTGTAGAAATAAACATGATAACTAATGAATAAAAACAATCGTTAACGTGTCTATTCACGAATCTTTGTTTAATAATAGAGTGATTGATACTCACCGACAATACAAAATATAAAACGATCAGCAAGCCACAAAACCTACAATAGCGCAACTAGTCCGGTGAAAGCGCAAGCAAGAACGAGACAAGCATAATTCCAAACGTAGCAGATATATAGCAAGCAACGCGATCAACAATGAAATGGGCACAGTCAAACAAACAAAGAGGTGTCCAACGCACAAGCACAGCAGATATGCTAAACCTTTTAAAGCAGTTGGTTGTATCATAGAACTTATAAGCAATAATAGCAATACACAAATGACTAAATATTACAAATAAACTAGCATGCAAAAATAAAAACAAGGACATGAATGGGTGACACTTTAAAGTAATTTGTTTAAATCGGACTCTTTACGTATAATAAACGATTTACTGGTGTTATTTTTACGTACATGTATTTTACCGTGTATCACCCATACATAGTCATAATTCCTTTCCTTAGCAAGTTGTTTAGTTTTCGTTAACAATTTTTTAGAGTCCGCGCTCAGGTGATCGTTGACATAGATACGATGGCCACCTTGTATGTCCGACAGATCCTTTACCATGCGTGCGGCAGATATAAAATCCTCTTTTATATAACGATTGAGAAAACTAACGACTATTAATTTTTCATTGGTACTATGCATAGGTACCCTGGAAACATAATTAATCTGCGTCTTCGGACAGTCGTAATCAATCTTACGACCAATGGCATCCAAAATGGAGAATAAATTTTCATCCTTTTTGAAAGGAACTCCTTTGATCTCCACGTTATTCAGACGAGAACGCTGTTCCTGATGGAGAAAATCATGTTTAATTCGCGATATATCTGCTTGCATCGAGTCGAATCTCTCCTGAATCTTATCAAATTCAGCTGCTTTTGTTTCAAGTTCCTGTATTCTATTGCCAAAGTCTTCAAGTTTTTCATTAGAATGGGCATACGCATCCTTTAACTCCACCAAATCGCTTTTGATAGCACGAATATCCTCAATCAGGACGGGTAAGCTCTGCAGCTGCAGCTTAATGGAGCGTATCTCAGAAAGCATTATGTCATACGAAGTAGTAGACGGTTCAGGAGTAAGCGCTTTCGGTGAGGAGGAGATTCTGCATTTAGGGCACTTCCACTGAGCTCTCCTGTCAGATCCCAGTTTTCTCCAGCCCGATTCTGAGATACTTGCGCATGCAAAATCAAGCTCTTTCTTGCAGCTAGCGCAATGAGCGCCATAAGTAAAATGGACGTTACATACTGCACACGTCTTCATTATGAAGTAGATTTACGGATTACGTAAAAAAAATATATATATTTTCTTCTAGTATGGTTCGGTTTGCAACCGTACTGTGCAATTGCGCTCCCACACTAAACGTAGTTTAAATAACTTTTTCATGAGATTCAAAAATGCTTGATGTGAAGGTTACTTTGACCCGTGGACAACTTTGGCCCTTTGGCTAAGGATGTGCCCAATGACAATAACTGGAACGCGCCCACAGTCAATGCGCTTAGGTTGGTATCACTGTTTGTATTTATAATGTTATTGATTGATGACTAACGACTTTTGAAAAGTTTGTTTACTACTGTTTGAAAATTTCTTGTATCCGCACTAACACAACTGCGACTAAGTTATATAGCACTTCGCCACTCCACTAAACGCAATTGTTCGGTCACTTCCACAGGCGATTGATTTATTATTGTCACTTTCACTGAGATGAATATTTGATTATAAATGATCTAAACGTCAATTAAATTGGTGAAAAACGATATCACTGAAGAATTAAGTTATTTAGAGTATAATTATATTACTTAAAACGATATTGAAGCAGCTATAATATTTTATTTAAACTTTATTTACGGGGCTAATGTTTACTCACGGTAGTGTTGCCACTATGTATGTATGTTATATATATGTATATATGTATGTTATATTTGTAAGGAGCTGCAACTGTTTTACATTGTGAGTTATCTACTATTGCAAAAGTTAATAGTTATTGATATAATACTCAAGCAATAAATTATGTTAATTTAGTAAGCCTCCCAAAGTGAATATGGTGAAACAGGAGCATCCACTTACGTCTTTTGATGTAAGCAACTCGCGAACATGACTGTTCTGATCTATGGTGGAACAGTATGTTCCGAAATGTAATGGTATATGCAGCAATTTACAATCTATTAGTTAGCAGTTCATGACCACGAGTTACCCTCACCTTACCAATCCATAAAAATAAAAATAAAAAGAGTAGAACAAGAATACAAAGGTAGTATAAAAGAGAATGCGGTTATTAACTACACTATAAAAGCGAGAGGTGGTCGAGGCTCTTGGCTATAAGACCATTCACTGTGACGATTATCGGCACAATAATTGCTGAATCAACATCCCACATGTCGACAATCTCGTGAGCTAAGTCCAGATATTTAATCTGCTTATCTTTCTCAGCCTTCACGAGATTCTCGTCATGAGGAATAGCGACATCAACAATTGTTGCGCGGCTCTCTGATCGATCTACCACCACAATATCAGGTTTGTTGGCTACAACAGTCATGTCTGTGATGATAGATCGATCCCAGTACAATGTGATATGACCATTTTCCAGAACAGGTTCCGCCACATACCTGTAGTACGCAACCTCAACATCTACAAGCCTGTATTTCAGAGCAAGTTGCTGGTGAATGATCCTGGCTACTTGGTTATGCCTGTGCAAGTACTCGCCGTTAGCAAGACGAGAACAGCCGGAAACTATAAACCTGAGGGATTCACCAGGCTGGTGACACTCACGACAAATGTCCGTGGTGCCATCCCTCAGGATATATTTCCGGTAGTTATTCGTCCTGATAACTTCATCAGCAATTGCACAGACAAACCCTTCGGTTTCCCCAAAAAGATCACCGAAACGTAGCCAGTTCACCGAGGCTAAAAGGTCTACATCTGGCCCGTGCAGGGCCGTGTAGAACCTGCCATGAAGCTCCTAGGTCTGCCATACAAGCCTGTGATCGTCAGTGCTAAGTACTACAGGTCTGCGCCAGTTGTCCTTAGAAATATTGAGCGGGGTTGACCCGGCGTCCACTGCTACAACATCGTGATGCACATCCACGTTGGCGTTGAGAAAATATTCTCTGAGGTTGCATACCTCGCGGTTGTATAGGGATTTGACATTTAAAAAGCCACGACCCCACACTTCCGCGGGATATACAACCTCATTACGGATGAACGTGGATGATGCATCCGGTATGCTGTCAGCAGTGTACGTACCTTTCGCTCTAAGGTGTCCAGTTCAGTTTGAGTCCACTTGAGTATGCCAAAGGCGTACATGAGAACCGGCATGACCCATCCGTTGCAAGCTCGAACTTTATTGCCACCTGATAAAAGACTATTCAGTACTTTTTTCAGGTGGCCAAAGAACCGCTCTTGCAACGACTGTTTCATGTCAGCCTCATTAATACTTAAAGCCTGTGACATACCCAAGTATTTGTAGGTATTGGTTCGAAGGAGTGATCTTAGGTTAATGGAATCTGAGAATTGAATCCCTTCAGATTCCACCACCCTTCCTTGCTTTATATGAATCACAGCACATTTATCCACACCAAATTTCATGTTGATAGAATTACTAAAACTTTCAGTTATTTTTAGTTAATCTATCAATTGAGGGCTAGTGTGGGCAAACAGCTTTAAGTCATCCATGAACAACAAGTGGGACACTACCCGACCTCTTCTTCGTAACCTGTAACGTAGCCCTGAACCCTCCGGCAAGGTACTGAGACGATTCAGCGCTTAGCAAAACCATAATGGACTCAGGCTATCACCTTGGAAGATGGGGTAGCTCAATCTTCACAAGTTCGCCATTCCCCTGGATTCGTCGGCACCCTGGATAGCCAAGAACCGTTTTCCATTGCCCCATACATGACTTTAAGAAGGTGCGTAGAGTTGCATTTATTTTATATAGCTCCAACACCCTCAAAAACCACGTATGAGGCACAGAATCGTACGTTTTCTTGTAATCTATCCAGGGTGCCGACGAATCCTTTCGGTTACGGCGAACTTGCTGGCTAATAGTCATATCAATAAGGAGGAGCTCCTTAGTACCACGAGCCCCCTTCCTACATCCATTCTGAGTGTCTGACATAATTCAGTTCAACATATTTTGAAATTTTAGCATTCAAAATAGATGTAAGAAGTTTATAGACAGATGACAAACATGTAATCTTAATATATAAAATCCTTGCGTTACTGACTGACTGACAGACACGCTACAGCCGAAACTATTGGGCGCAGGAAGCTGAAATTTGGCATGTATGTTCCTTGAGGACCGCAGGGGTGCACTAAGAAGGGATTTCCTGAAATTCCCACGGGATCGGCCAAAACGGGTAAATTAAAAAAAATGCAGGCGTAGCTGCTGGCGTCCTCTAGTCGGTCTATAATTACCGGGCTCTGTGGTACTACCTGTCTTGTGGAGCAAGTGGGTTACTCCAGTTGTCATGAAATCTGGGATCGAACCAGATTCTATGGCTGATTGTAACTGGGTGCCAAGCAGTCATGCGAACTACGTAGCCATTTCAGCCGGAAATTGTGCAGTCCATCCGGAGCTTTCCAATTTGATAACGAACGGACTGCACTTGTAACATCCTCGCTGGAAATGACTACGTTTTCCATTTCTGGAATATTATGTTCACATGACCGCTCAACATCCCGCATCCAACCACTCTCAGTGTGGCCAATAGGCGCCGACCATATGCTACGCCAATATTTGTTTGTGGCGTCTGCATCCGGCAGCTGCCCATTAGTTACAACTGAGTCTGGTCGGTCCCAGTTTCTATAAACCCACTTTTGGTCCCTTTGAAATGAACGATTCAAGGTAAAGCGGTCCACGCGGTTTTTATATCTGCGTATCCGGTTTGCCCATGCATAAACTTTCTGCTTTAGGAAGTCAATGCGCTCTGTAATCCGAGATGTATAGTCATGAGGACTGATACCAGTCCCCAAGAAAGCTCGGCGCACAATGCGCATTACCCTGGGACGTATATTCCCAGACTTAAAGCACATTAGCTTACCGATAAGTGCCCTTGCCTCAGCAATACGCCGTTCAATTCTGTACTGCCACACTGGCACAGCAGATCTTTGTCGCATGACAGTATCACGTTCTTGAAACTTGACACCAGTGCGTATCACCAAGATTCTCACTATTCTCTAGAAAACTAGGTAATAGCGAGTCAAGGGCACCTACCAGCGCTATATTACGTCTATGCATAGGCAACCGGGGCAGACGCGGCCTAATTGATGGTAACATGTACCGATATTCCTCAATCGCACATTTCAAAGCATCCATAACCGCCTCATTGCACTGAATACTTACGTTATTGTTATTATTATCGTTTTTTGCTATCAAGTAGAATACTTAATATCAATAGATTAACGATAAATGCTAACTATACACAACCATTACTAACACACTGACACTGTTCACGATTCAGCTGACTCGGAGTTGTTACAATTAAGTTTAATACAAAATGCACAACACGCAATTTTAATCATAAATGCGTCAATGTTACATGTATACCTATTAATTAGAAACTGATTTTAATGCTTTACCTTTTTATTTTTTGTTTACGAATATAATAATTATATTTGTGGTATTTTTTAAATACAATATGAGAATTTGTAAAGGGAGAACCCACTTACTGTGATACAGTTCTCTAACTAGTACCGGAGTGTTGTTCTTTCTAATATATTTATAAACCGTTTAGCCTTAAGTTTGATTTTATATAAAAGTAATATTTTAATGTATCTGTGTTTTTTTGATAAATAAATTGAATTTGAATTTGATAAAAAATGTTAAATAAAGTTTTAACGTTAATTGATGTATGAAACTACTATTATTTTGACATGTTCCACTAAATAAAAATACTTGTCTAATTTATTTTACTTGCAGGAAACTTCCCTATTATAGACCTGAACGTTC
The DNA here is from genome assembly GCA_944739405.2 of Euclidia mi. Taxonomy (NCBI): domain Eukaryota; kingdom Metazoa; phylum Arthropoda; class Insecta; order Lepidoptera; family Erebidae; genus Euclidia; species Euclidia mi. The sequence goes on from OX123189.2 coordinate 45,135,621, forward strand.
CTTCCGTACCACTCAATCTATTGCTGAAATGCTAAAATCCGAACGGTAAGTTATGTGTTATATGAGCAGACAGGGCGGAAAGGATGTTTATTATAGATTAATTTTATAATAATTATAGATAGTACTGCTCTGCTATCTGTGATTATAAATCCTTTATTCGCTTAGTTTACGACGTGACGCTTAAGAATATTGTTACGAATGGCGTTATTTGAAAATGACGCCATCTATCGGTGAATGAGAGAACTAGAAGAGAACGGATATATCAGTGTTACATCTACTCTCTAATAGATGGCATTGCTGTTGATACTAGAACAATGCATGAACTCTAGAACGCTCGCACGTTACCAGAACTTTCCTAAAGCGTCTCGAACAGACTAGTTATGTGTTCCGGCTGGTATAAATACCGCGTGAACGCGCGAGTCAGGACAGTCACAGTTGAATAATCACAGCGATCAACAAGCGATAGAGTGCAAAGATTAAGGCAGTCGGAAGTGTTTTCTAGTAGTGTGAAATAGTGTTTAATTAATGTTGGAAATTTAGTGTGTATAAGTGGGTAAAAATAAAGTGCAGTTTTAGTGACATAGGAATTTAATTTATCACCGAACCCCAGCTCGTAATAATATCAATTTCACTGGTAAGTTAGGTAACGATTCAATATTTACATTTTAAAATTTAAACTGACTGACTGCCTCGTTGGTCTCGCGGCATAAATGTGCTGGGATTGGGGTCTCGGGTTCGATTCCCGGGTCGGGCAAAGTGTTATTGGGTTTTTCCGTTAGGAAAAGTCTCAGTAACAGCACGGAGTCTAGTAATGTGCCCGGTACGGTAATAGGCTCGCCCACTATTACGTGGGACCTAAAAATTCATGGTGAAATGTGGGTGTTATATTACACCTCTGCCTACCCCTTCAGGGATACAGGCGTGAGTCTATAAATAAATGAAAAAATTAAACACATTAAATATTTGATGGAACACGTACACATACATCTAGTTCAACTTTACCGGCCAAGGCAGTTGACGAGACTTCCTAATAAAACACCTTGTAAAAACTAAAACTAGCCATTTCAGTCGCAAGATATATAAACTCAAAGACCCTTGTGACTTCAAGGAAATAATTCATATTTTTATAAGCCCGCGATTGTGTCTTGTATGGTTTAGCTTTAGTGTTAGGCAAAGGTCTCTTCCCTTGGATTGGCAAAACTCTATCTTCTTTACAGCTTCTGCTTGATATCTGTCACAAATAATAGAAGCTCTCGCTGCCAATTTAGTATATGTCTTTTCGATAGCTGCCGTCTAGTTTACGACATTGAATCTGTAGTCCTAAATGAGGAACTCAATACTAGCCCGCATGTTCCTTTTCTACTTTGATCTCCAAGGTGAGAGCCACCGGCCACCATGTCATATTGATTTTAAATTGGGATGATGACCTTTACTATGGGATGCCATAACTGCTTAAGATCAAGTGGCATGGAGTGGATATTTAGTTGCCATTTGTGAGACGTGCTCGGCCAAGTTATCACATAAACGTGATAAAAAAAAACTTGCAGACAGTAATTTTAAATATCTATACATTTAAAAGTACTGCCTACTAGATTATATCATAATGCCCTCGAGATAGACGAGACATTATTAGTTAGAAGTAAAGTAACAATAGTTTGGTGCTATTTAACTAAGTGTTATCCTTAAAACGACAGTAAAAAAAAAAAAACAAAAATAAAAGTATTTCAAAACTGGCACGTATGACTTGCCTCTATTTTACCATGTAATTGAAATATAAAATACAGGTAAGACTGAACAGGCACAGTATTAAGTGCTCTTAGTACTCTGTTTACAAAAACGAACTTGGAATAGCCGGGAGCTGTCCAATGTTAAGCCTAGAATTATACTGGACCAAATCATATGAACGCTGCGCTGTCACTGATACACATATGAGTCTCGCTGACAGATTCCCGATGGATGACTAGATACTTGTCATAACTTGTCGAAGCGCATCGCCAGCGCTCTTCATTGGCCAGCGCGGGCGACACATTACGTCTCGTTCTTGCCTGTTGATTATTACGTAAGCGAAAGATAGATAATAGATATTTTGGTGGTAAATTGTGTGTTATTGTCTTTTGCCGCTATTGTGTTGTATTAATGTGTGCGTTCGTGCGACCCAAGGTGGAACCATTAAACAAATGCATTTTAAAAGAAGGCGTTCTGCTTTGACTTAAGGTTTATTTTCGTATATTTCAACTTTTCAAACAAATGAGTGACTATAATTTACGTTTTTTTTTATTTTAGAACAAAAAAAGCAATATTAAAAATGACAGAAATGAATTCAGTAGCCGACTTTGAACAAACTACTTTCAGGAAGTGCGCTTAATATGTTACATGTTGTATAAAAAAAAACAATTACAACAGAATATGGTGAGGTATGTGTCCCATCGCTGGCCAAAAAAGGTGGCTGGATCAGCACTATGTCCAGCCACCTTTTTTCTAGCAAATAATGATCTGAATGGAGTTAAATGAAAGCCACCTAATAACTAAATGGAATAAAGGTTTAACTCCGAGTCGCCAGCTCTCTTGATTTACAAAACTAATATAATAAAATAATAATGCCTGTATACAAATTTGGCAAAGGTTTGCTAAATCATCTTGCGGTATTAATCTCATTTTGCGAACACTAGTACGCATGATATAGGCCACAAAATAAATGGCTACTAACTAATTAATGAACACAGTTCAAGTGGAATTGTGCAATAATTTCATAATAACAAAATGTGCATTGTGAGTACGAATTAACCTATGAATATGAGCTAAAAGGTCGAGCCCGGCAAGTTGGAAGCTCGTATTATTTACTCGCCATAAATAGAACTGTTCCGACTACCGACGTAAATGCCGACGTTATATTACACTTCGTGTCAGCAAAACGGGAACCAATTAATTTTATGTATTCCACACATTATTAAGTGCAGTCAAACATCAATCAATTTAATTGAAACATTGTTTGTGGGGAACACCGAGTTGAAACCGCTTACCTGAATACAGAACGCTAAAAAATAAAATGAATAATTTAGGACGACGGTCGTTATGTGAATTGCAAATCGAGCGAAATATTGTATTTACGCGAAATTATTCAAGCAAATCTTTCCTATAAACTTTTGCAATAGGGAATATGCATTTTTTTTTTATATTTTATATTTACTTATTAGATCAATATATATTCATACAAAATATAAATACTCTTCACAGTGATCGAATTATGCTATAAAATAAAGTTTTAAATATTGATAAAATCTGGCCTGCTAAAACGCCGCCATTTTTCCGCGGGCTTATGATGACGTCACAATGCACACTCGGTCAGTCTCAAGTGTATGATAGCATTAGATGTTACAGTATTTTTACAGCTATTTTCAGTCATAATAACTATTCAGACGATGGATAAAACTAAAAAACCATTTTATAGGTATTGTCTTGTACCAAAATGCAAAAACAATATAAGAAGTACACCTGATAAAATATATTTTCCTATTCCAAAAGATGCGAAAAGACGAAAACAATGGTGTAAAGTAATGAGAAAATATGATGAAATATCTTCAATATCGAGTTTGTACTGTTGTGAAGACCACTTTAATGTAAGTTGGTATCGTATTATTATATAATATCGGCGACCCAGTTGACGTACCTAGCGGGAGCGTAACAGACTGTCACGCCGAAGGTCGCGGGTTCGATTCCCGCTCAAGTCAAACATTTGTGTTCGTGAAGATGGATGTTTGTCTTGGTATGTGTGTTCCCATGTAAGTATTATATATATTTACAAAAACAAGGACGTAGTCTCTGTCTATCGGCGTGAGCCTATGTATGTACCTAGTACTTATAATATTAGTGAGAAGTCATTATGTTTTTAATTATTTATACTTACTACATAATATGTAATTACTTTCTGAAACTACTTAGGTACCTAACAAAAGTTAAATATGCACTGCATTTATTTATTTTTGTCGAGTTTTACTAAAGTTCGAACTTATTTCAGGTCGTGGAAGATACGGTAAATTATGTTGAATACAACATTATGAAACAAAACGGGGAAAAGGTTAAATTACGGTTAAAGAACAAAGTTGTGCCTCATATATTCCAGTGCCAAAAACTATGTGCGCCATCACGAGTAGAGAGAAAGGGTGCTTTTGAAGGACAAAGATTAGCATTAGTACAAGAAGCTTTATCCGTTTTTGTCTAGGTATGCAAATGTTGTTTCAATCATTGATTGCTTAGAAATTCAAATTGAGAAACCATCTGATGCTGTCCGCCAATCTCTTACTTGGTCACAGTACAAAAAATGTAACACCTTGAAGTACCTAATTTCATGTACACCTGATGGGCTGATCAATTACATTTCGGATGGATATGGTGGAAGAGCTACAGATGTGATGATAGTGAAAGATAGTGGTTACTTGGACTGTTTACCCCATAACAAAGCAGTGATGGCTGACAGAGGATTTAAAGACTTATCATCTTTGTTAGAAGCTAGAAAATGTACTCTCATACGACCGCCATCTGTTTCTAAGTCCTCTTTCAGCAATAAAGAAGAAGTAAAGCAATCAAAACGGATAGCAGCATTGAGGATACATTTTGAGAGAGTCATAAGTAGGCTTAGAGAGTTTGATATGTTACTACCGCATGCTTGTGTAGATTATAATTTAATTCCCTTCATAGATGATGTAATAATAATAGCTTGCGGTTTAGTAAATATGCAGGATGTTTTAATAAAAAAATGAACCAACTCCACATAACTTTTTTATTTGGATTTAAAATATATTTGCCTCGTGTAACTTTGTACAGTATTTCTTGAGCTGATGTATTGACTCATGGCCTTTTCAGATGTTGGACATTTTATTTCAATGCTGTAAATACTACTTGCTCCATCCGGAGAAGCACCCATGATGGGATAGGCAGCATTTAACTTTAAGCCACATTTATTGATTTTAATGTTCCTTATTTTTCCACTTCCTTCAGAACTTTACTTTCTAGGAATCTCCCTCTTTTCATAGCCTCTGTGTCCATGAGCTTAGCACCAAATATGTTCTCAGTTAAACAACCATCAATAACACTGCAATGTGTGGCCTCATATGCCTTTGAGGCTGTGATTCTGCCGTATCTTAATTCATGCCACAATGGACAGTTGTTTTGTTCTTGTGTTTTTAATTCAGCCTCTTCACATGCTTTTGTAGTCATTATGAGTCTGCAATGCTCAATAAAATCAATAGGTTTGACAGCTTTGCTTGATATCATTAGATTATTTATTGACAACTTTTTCACGATGTTTGGCTCGTAAAATGTCATCAAGTGATTATTTGTGTCACCAACTGACTTACAATCCTTTCTTACTACTAATAGGAAATTGTCTGTATTTAAAGATTTTGGCACAGTGTTCTGCTTAGGCGCTCTGCAAATTCCTTTTGCTTTCATAAATTTCAAGCTGGTACCAATAGAAGATAACCTGAATTTTTTCCAATAACACTCTATACTGGTCTTTGCAGGATCTTCACTACGACGGTGTAGCCATGCTAAAAAAGCAATAACGTGCTTACATCCTCCTAAAAACAAAACAAATAGATTGTTATTTTACTTATTTTGAAATATATCAATGCTTCCCTGGCTATACAGAAGTCTTACCATGACTCTAGCAGAAGGATGCAAGAATTGTCTTACCTAAGTGAGCTGCACAATCTTCACATTGTACAGAAACAACAGTTTCTTCAGACTCATTAACTATTGCTATAACAGCATAACATTTCTGTCGCACATTGTACTCTGGTGTTATACGAGCTTTCACCACACATATGTCACCTTCGCGCTTTACTTGGACATAGCCTATAGCCGAATCGCCATAAGACTCTCGTTCAGATCTGTAATAAACAAGTAAGCGCATAAATTATATTGTTAATTTCTCCATCAAGCATATTTAAATCTATTGGCACATGAATGAAATTCACTTAATTCACAAATTACTTAGGTACTCAGAAGTAAATATTATAATAAGGGTAGTTTTATTGCTTAGTATTAGAGTAGATACTTTGTTTACTACTGTAAAGATAGTAATAATAATAATTGTAAACATTTGATAAATGTAGGTTATGTTTGGGTAAGTGCAGTTGCCGAGAACAATTAATATGAATAAAAACCTATGCATATATTGAAATATACTATAGCATTTTATATAATTACCTTGCAGCCTTCACTCCTTTGACCTCAGTTGACGTAAAATCTGGATTTGATGCAAAATATGCTGTCATCATGAATGCATCTTTTTTCGGTAGATTATCCGATTGTGCTTTGACAAAGCCACTTTCAGTCATCATCCTGGATGATTTCTACTATCAGTAGATGTTAAAATTATACTATCTAATGGGAAAAATCACAGGAACACAAATAAAAACAATTTTTCTCAATTAAACACTTGTTGCACAGTACAAATATCGACGCCGATAAATGACAAGGTGTGGTTTGTGACGTCACGTTTTCTTTCGACCAATAGTGAAGCGTTTTGCAAAGTTGGATTTCCCGCCCGTAATTTACACATTTCAATTATTATATTTTGCATTTAAATACGAACTAATTAATAAAATAAGTGATTGGACATAATTCCTGGCCCATAAAGATTCAAGGGAAAAAATATCATGTTAATTTAAAAAATATGCATATTCCCTATTCCGAAATAGGTATTACATTTAGAAACATTTTATTCAATAAATTTTAATGCTTGCGTATAGATTTTGCGTACCTAAAAATCGTTGACCTCTTTATGATACCCACCGATAACGTTCAATGGATGTATTTTATAACATTCACATTTTATACGTTATGAAGATTAAATGGCAGAAAAGATAATATTATGTGGGTAATCTTTTAAATATATTTGATAAATAAGTTTGTTACGTGGTGTTCGTGTCCTGAATTTGTCTAAACAATCTAATGAGTGAACACATTCGTGAAGTGGTAGACAGGGGCTCGGGGCTATGTTGAGAATATATAAATAAGCATGTCTACGGAGCGGGTAGGATGATCAGTTAAAGACAACGGAATACGACACAAAGCTATTCGAAGCGAGTCGTCTGAATCCCACGGGGTTTGCGGCTTGCGTTCGCAACGCTATGTTTTTGCTGTAACTCGCCTGTTGCTGTGAACGTGGCACGCAAATATTAAAGAAATTCAACTACACTATTTTTGTCGAACACCGGCCAATTAAAAGCTAGACAAACACAAAAATTTAATAAAGTTATTGTTTGCGTTTGCTATTTCTCTACCGTCTACCACATCATATAATAGAATAATTATGAACAACACTTTGTAACATATCCAACTCTTTTATCCTATTTTTACTGCTCGAAATATTCCGTTAATGTTGGCAATTTTAAATTTTTTCGTCTCACTTTTCACCGTATTACACTCGGTGCTTCAAATTGTTTTATTATAAACTTTTTTTTAGTTCACGTTCTAAACAAAATGTCGCGCTGCCGCTCGCCAGATGGGCGCGCTAACATAAACATTCATTGTTGATAAGTCGGTAACATGAGCAAGTTAAAGTGATGTTTTTCTTCAACCTTATAAATGACTCTTTCAAGTCGTATGAATTCTTTGTTGATATTTACTTTCTAATTTATTATACTTAGCAGCGCACATTGACTATCGTTGAAAAAAACACTTTGTGTATTTTAAACAGGATTATTTTAAAAAGTAAATTTATGACATATATATTTTATGAGTTTTAACTGTAGAGGGATTCTATCTACACCGAATTAAATTAAAAAAAAAACATGTATCATAGTATAAAAATATTTAATTACACGCATTCGATAAGCACGTAATTACTTAACAGCGAACATTGACTATTGTTGAAAAAAACACTGTATTTTAAACAGGATTATTTTAAAAAGTAAATCGATGACATACATATTTTATGAGTTTTAACTGTAGAGGGATTCTATCTACACCGAATTAAATAAAAAAAACATGTATAGTATAAAAACATTTAATTACACGCATACGATAAGCACGTAATCACGGAACGCGCGAAACAAAGAGTGGCATTTGAGATTATTTTGTCGTTCCGGGTTAACGATTTTAAGACTCGCTTCGTATATTTAGCATGAAGAAATGTTCAATGATTTGAATAGAACAGCGAAAAATAATTGAAAACATTACGTAATAGAAGGAAACAGTAAATTCAGACCGAGTATAGCGCTGTAACCAAAAAGGGAAAATAGTCACTTGTGCGCGGTCTACGGCATTTCGAAAAAGGGAGAATAGTCACTTGTGCGCGGTTAAGCGGATACCTGCCTCTGTTTTGTTCCGTATCATGAATTCATGAAACGAAAACTTTAGTGTTTTAATTTTAAAAGTACTCGTAAATTTTTGTGCTCTGTACAGGCACGTGTGTGACGTAATGCGTTCATTTGTGTTTTCATTTTCGTTTTATAGCGCAACTCATTTTGTTAATTAATATTATTCTACTACACTGTGTCGTGACGGATTAAGAATACGGATTGTCACCACCCCATATCATCCCATGGGTGTCGTAAGAGCCGACAGAGGGAGCATATCATGCAGAGAATAGCACTGTAAGAGAAGGAAAACTTGATACAAACCCTATTCCAACCCGTTTGGCCAGTGTGGTATAGTAGGCCAATTCCTCCTTTCAAAGGAGAGGCCTAGTCCAGCAGTGGACTGTTACAGGCTGATGATGACACTGATGAAAACCAAAGCGGAAGGATCTTTTATTACACTTTTAACTGGAATAAGTTTAATCCATAACATGCACGAATATTTGTATCGTTTACGTACCTACTCAGATTTTAATACAAAACATTATGCATGCTTTAGGATGTTGCGTTAACAAGATATAACATAGCACCGCGAGCACAAACTTTGAACTCGACGTCATATCTGCCACGGTAGTTTTGTTTCACTTGTGCTGACGAAACAGTATTGTTTTTCATTACATTCGTTATTGTAACTCAATGCTTAGTTGACGTTTCTGTTCATTGTGCTCCGTTGGAGACCAAAAGAATAATGTTGCCGTAAACACGAACAAAATTTTAATAAACTCGCGATTCAATTTGTTATCTGTCCCTTTACACATTGTTTCACGAAAATCTAATCAAGCTGGCGAAAAACACAATGGGACCAGTTTCGATATCTGTTAATTAAAATCAATCCTTTCTTTCAATCAATTTGGGTAACAATAAAATGAAAACATATTTTCTGTTGTCATTTTTCATTTCGTAATTTATTCGAAACAATGGGTAAGATTTTGGAATTAAATGACAATGAGCATATTAATCGATTTTAAACTTTCACGATTTGTACACATCATACAATTTTATTAAAACGGGTCTTCAGAGAGCCATAACAGAGGTATTTATACCTTAAATTAATTAAATATCGCAAATAAGACCCGTTTTAATTTTTATTAAAACGGGTCTTATATTTTTGTATAATGAGCATATTATTTCAGCGGTCAAAAATTTTACGTCAATCATATTTAAAAAAGGCTTTGGCTTTTTCTGATGAAAATTTAAAAAGAATAACAGTTATGGCTGAATGGTTTGACGTGCATTATATACGAGTTTAAATGGCATCAACACAAAAGCTTTAGCACGTCTTAGTTTCTTGTAAAACTTGATTCGTTGCCAATTTAGTATGTAGCGGTGCATTCTTGATATTATCCTCAGCACATTATTTTTTGGAACACAGTGAACTTAACACTCAACGGGAATACCCCTGTGAATACACTGCTTACATTGTTAAACACAGCTTCAAAATGAAAATACCTATGCCATCAAATTTGGAGCCAATTTACATCAATATTTGCATACTAATTGGTTTTTACCTGCAAGTATAAAATTACGGTACTTATTGTTTACATGTATTATTATTTAATCTAAATAATTATTACTGTTTTGTTTAAAAGGACCTCAGCATTGTCCAGCTTAGATTAAAATTTTGCTCTGGAGTCTTGTACACTCCACGGTGGCATGCAGATAGGAAAGCAGTCTCTAAGGCAATAAATTCTTCATTTCACAATGATCAATCGAGACGAAAATCATTCCTAACAACGTCCAGCTAGCTTCTTTAGTTGTTTTCGGTGATCATAAGTGGTAAGTTAAAACAGTTGTTCCCCATTTACTAGATCAGGTCTCGTAAAACGAGCTGACATTCCTTGCCGTTTTTCTGGTATAGCACAGATATGCCTATGTTCCACCGAACCAACTCTCCCAGAAGGACACCATTATCAACTCCACAGTAATTATGTACGTGATAATCCTGGATGCGTCGATCTAGCGCAAGATAGATAGATATACAGTGACAGCTGATCTAATCATTAATATTCAAAATCAACCTAGAATCTTTATATATATATATATATATATACTAGCTGACCCGGCAAACGTTGTTTTGCCAATTTTTTTTATTTTTTTTGAAAAATAGATGTTGGCCGATTCTCATTGATACCGGATAAGCACAAAAAATTTCATCAAAATCGGTCAAGCCGTTTCGGAGGAGTATGGGAACGAAAACTGTGACACGAGAATTTTATATATAAGATATATATACATTTATTTATTCCTAATAAGATTACCATAAAATGTTCTAATGGTATGTTATTCTTAGCAAGAACATAATAATTTAATTAATCAACAATTACTATGAAAAAAGCAGCTATAGCCTAGTGGAGCTACCAACAGACTGCCAAGCAGAGGGTCATCATGGTCATCATCGTCCTAGCGTTATCCCGGTTATATCCAACTTGCACGCCTAGGGGTCCGCTTACTAATCTAACCAGATACGGCAGAATGTAAACTTTTCCACAGAGCGACTGCGGTCTGACCTCTATAACCCAAAGGGTACCCGATACCCTCTGCTTGGCAGTCTTTTGGTATCTCCACTAGGCTATCGCTGCGTGATATCGTTTCGCTAGGAGTATATAGAGGGCGTATGTAATCTGTGGAGGGCGTCATGAGTTTTCTTGCGTTTTTTTACCATTAATTATTTATTTAAAAATGATATATTTATTTTCCAATAGCAGGTATTATTGCAAATGTTTTGTTACAATTAAAACATGTATTGCGACAACCAAAGTAAGTACAACTACTTATCAACTATAAAAATGTACAAAAAGCAAAATAGAAGTTTTATATAGCGCGAGAACACGCACGATGGCGTTGAATTTATAATACAACGACAGCTAAATATCCGAACAGGAAATTAAAATAATAGGAATCAGAACAAATCCCATTATAAAGTGTCATCAATCACTAAATTCAACAACATGAGCCTTCTGCATGGCTGGCTACTACAATATACTTACACTTATTTAGACAGTATTGTTTGCGCTGATATCATAATAGCAACGGCATTGTTTCTGTGTAGAGCTGATATTCTGCCATATCTGATTAGACTAGTAAGCAACAACACGACACTGGCCTGAACACTAAGGGCTGCAGTCTCCCACGCTATTCCCTCCGGTAGTGTGTAGGGCAGGTTGCTCGAAGGGCTGCGCGTAGCGGGGCAGATCCTCGCAGACTGTTGGCTTCAGCAGGCAGGCACCGATGTGGTTGCGATGAGCAGGGCAGGGCCAGGCTCGTCGGCAGAAGTGTCATCGAAGACGGTGCAGGGAAGTGTAGAAATCTAGGGTAGCGTAGCCCGGAGCTTCAAGGTGGACCTGGAACCTGAAGGAAAGCAGCATTAGGAGAGCCACAACCAATAGAGTCAGCAGGCGGCACTAGCCGGCCTCAGCTAGCAGGTAGAGAGGTGGGCAGTCCACTAACGCAGTAAATGTAGTAACTTACCCACAGCTGGGACCAGGATACACGTAAGACGTAGGCGTAGTACGTAAATCGTAGGTAGGTAGTAGTAGCTTACGATAGAGTAGCGGTGCCGGCCTCTCTGTCGGCCCCTTTATATACCAAAGCTCTCCATCAGAGTTGGTGTCAGTGTATTACCATATATGGTCAATCTCCACTAGCTCAGACGATGGCCTTCTCTGATTGGCCGAGCGTATGGACGGTATTATGACGCACACTCGGTAGGTACCGGACATACGCTACGCAATACCGCCCGCCTTAGGTGACGGGTCACGGCTAGACTAGGCCAGCAGTGGACTGTCAAAGGCTGATGTGTAACTGAATAAAAATCTCGGTCCTTCGCTTCATATACTGAAAAATGATTTTCTTTGTTCTAAATTATCGATTGTTTACAGTATAACTCCTTTGGAGTCTGAAGCCAATGAAATGCCGCTTGTCATGTTTCATCAATACAACAATCATAGTCATTAAATAGTACCCAGATATTCTAGGAACAAACACAATTTTGGCGGTTGTTTTAGTTACTACTCAGAATTGTTTTTATACATCAGCCGTACGTATTTAATTTTGCGACACTGAATATCTGCATATCAAAGAGTGGGTTACATTTTGGCGACCTTATTCATCTAGAAGCCCCAAAAATGGCGTCCAAAGTAGTTTGAGGCCACTGTGGTGCACTCTTTTAATCCTATCCTTATCACCATACTACCCAGCTATGAAAAATTGTGCATCTAATTTCCTGTCTACAGTATTATTTATGCTTTCGGCTGGAGATGTGTGAGTTTGGCTTTCATGTCTACACGAGTCAAATATTGTAAAAGTTGGGCGTATGCTACTTTTCAGAGCTCTTTTGGACGCAAATATACTGTATTATCAGCATATGAGAGATAAAACCTAATACCCAGAAATGTTTAATGTATAGTTTTATATTAGATTTATATTAGTATTAATTTATGTTAATAAAACAAAATAGAAAATTAATATATTTTATTAAATCCTTCACCACTTAACAGCTACACTTGAGCATGTCTTAACTGCATTCAGTGTACAGAAAGTATTTTATTATTCTAGCCTCGTTCAAGAACGACCAAAAACACGAAATTCCGAAGAGAAACAGCATTCAAATAGGGCTTCAGATAAGCCCCAATGATTAATGTCACCTGGTAACAGTCGAGTCGCAGGCTTAACACGGCTCAATAAACTTCCGAATTCACAAGAGACTTAAAGTATCAATCAGGGACCCAACTATTAATAAACAGCCGTGGCTTTGTCGTTCTGATGCTTTAATATTACATTTTGTTGATGAAGACACGGTTCGCAAAATTTATACACACAGACACATATTTTATTCAAAAGGAAAATATCCTTCGGATAACTGCATAAATTAAATGAGAAAAACGATCTTAATATTAAATTTCACTGTGTATAGTGATGTTGTTTAGAGTTCAGGAGATCAGGAAATGTGACTTCTGAAACAGAACAAACTTGATGAACGTTCGAGGATGTAAAGAATCATGGAAAAATGGCAGACCGTGGCCTGTACAGTCCTGTAATATATTATTCGCTAAGTCTGGAGCTCAATCGCGGGCGGGCGCTTCACATCGTCTGACGTGTGCCGTGTTTACGCGCTTACTCGTTCCAGCGGAAACCGGTTTCGCATCGCGCGGCGCGTTCGACTGTGCTTTTGTATTAAACTATAATGTTGTTTACAAATGGATAACGATGAATTCGATGTTGTGAGCGAGTGTAATACTGCGAATTTTATACGAAGGACGAGTAGCGCGTCGTCGTGCAGCATGGAACAAATATTATACGAAGTGGGAGAAGACATGGAAGGGAACGATAAAAGTAGTAAAGAAAATACATCAAATAAGGGAGAAGACGTGGATTACTTAGAGAAATTAAAGCGAAACAGAGTATTGGATAATGATGAGATTTGGACTACAGTCACTAGAAAGGGAAAAAGATTTGCGCTATCAGTACCTGAGATCGGGGATACTACTAGAATACCCGAGGATAAATTTGAGGTGAGCATGACATCTGAAGAAATATTACCTAAGCAATTTAAGCTATCAAAGCTGTTACCGTCTCAAAAAATAGATGGTATTACCCAGATTAAATATATAAACCCGCATAAGGTTTTGATCTCGTTAAACAGTGAAGACAACTGTGAGAAAATCATAAATTCGCCTCATCTCAAACAACTTGGATACAAATTTCAGAAAACTTTGGAAATAAATCAATCATTTGACATACTTAAAGACATTGACTTAGATTTAACGGATGAAGAGATAGTGACGGGGCTATTCAGCGAAACCCAAATTATTGGTGTCAAACGCCTTAAACGCAAGAATAATATTGACGGGAAATGGGAACCATCCGAAGCTGTCCGAGTATGCTTTTCAGGATCCTCGTTACCGACATACATACATATTTTCAACACGAGGGTAAAAGTAACAGCATATCAGTACCCCGGTACTCAATGCTCTCGCTGCTGGAGGTTCGGACATACTATTAAATTTTGCCCATCCAATAGAATTATCTGCCCAAAGTGCAGCAAGAACCACCCAAATTGTGACACATTCAATTTTCAATGTAACAATTGCTCTGGGAAACACATGACGCTTTCCAGAACGTGCCCAGTTTTTATAAAAGAAAAGAGAATCAGAGAGTTAATGTCCGAGTTCAATTGTGCTTATAAAAGGCGCTGACTCTATACGTGCCCCCAGAACAGTCTGCCCCTTCTAAGTCTTTGCATAATGAGTATCAGAATGCAATAATTGAGCATATGGAACATGATACGACGACCCAAATTACTTCACCAATTTTACCATCTTCTCAAAGGGGCTGTATCACGTATGCAAATGTACTTAGAGCAGGCCTAAAACAAAAAAGTAAAACAAAGAAGAAAAACAGGCACGTCAAACAAAATCAACAAGCGACGACTGCAGAAGATACAGAAGAGCAAGAACGATCAGAATGCGCCTACACAGACAGTGAACCAGAGCAAGATAAAACTGACAATGAAAAGGAATCAAATGTGAAACGTAGACTTTGTTAGAACGAGGTATATAAACGAGTTATGGAAAGAATAATAGATAGTCAAATACCATGGGATAGAAGAATCAAAGAAAGTGTAAGCATAATATTTGAATGGATTTTATTTTTTATCAAGCAAGACCTGTCTGACCTGTCTGTAGTTTCGTTTCTTAAGCAATGGATTCAGACAACCGCAACTTAATCGTCAATATTGCAGCGGCGTCAATAATGCAGTGGAACGCCCAAAGTTTACGGCCAAAGATTCCGACGTTCGAAGCCCTGTTAAATCAAGAAAAAATCCACATCGCTATCATCAATGAAACATGGTTTGACCCCGAAAGTAGTTTCCGGCTGACGGGATATAATGTCTTCAGGGAGGATCGCGATGATGGATACGGAGGCATTGCTATTTTAACTCACCGTTCCCTGAACGCAAATCGCTGCAATATTAATATCATGAACACGGGAATCCAAATACTGCACGTTAAACTACATAACTGTAAACATATTGAAAACATTATATCCGTCTACTGCCCTTCGTCAGTTCACACAAGTAAGCGTAACTGGGATGAAATCTTCGCCCTGACAAGAGAAAAGACGCTGATAGCGGGAGATTTCAATGTACATCATTCCAACTGGTCCACAAAGACAGACACCAGAGGCGTGCAGCTCTTGGATTCGATGACGGAGAACAACTATGTCACGCTTAATGACGGTAATGCTACCCGTATAAAACTTGTTGACGGTGTAGGTAATTCAGAGGACTTCTCCAGATTTAACATTAGCTTCTTTGGACCTGGCGCTGAAAGTTAGTTGGCAAGTTATGAACGGAACTTGGAAAGTGACCATCTTGTCTTAAAACTTCAAACCGAAATTAGAGGGGTCTACGTAAATAAAGCTAAACGAAATTACAAAAAGGCAAATTGGATAAAATATAAGCAAAAATTTGATGAATACTGGAGTAATTTAGATTTACATTTAGATAATCAGAAAGTTTATGAAGATAGAAATAATGAATAGGGCTGCGAATGAATGTATACCCTCAATTAAATACTGTGAAAATCCTGCTCACCGTGATATGTTCCAACCAAAATCGTACTGGGAACCAGAATTGTCACGCTTAGTGGCAGAGCGTCGACTTGCATTGGCAAAGTTTAGAAAGAATCCCACGCCGCAGAACTTAGAGTCTTTAAAAATCAAAATAAGAATTGCTCAACGAGCGATACGTAACGCTAAGTATGAGTCATGGAAAAAATTTTGCAGCAGTACCGACAATGCGACCTCTGTGGCTGATATGTGGAGACGGATGAGATGGTTGAAGGGATATAGATCTACACGAAGCACAGTGCCTCGAGAAAAGGTTGAAGAACTGATACGTCAATTGCCCCAGATTATGTATCTCCACCTAAGCCTATCTTTGTGTCCCAAAATTCGGGATTGTCAATCCCAATATCAGTCCAAGAGCTCAACAACTGCGTCAAGGATTCAGACACGGCGCCAGGCGAAGACGGTATAACATACTCGATGGTAAAGTTTCTCCCCGATTCAGGTAAAACAACCTTATGTTTGTTATATAGCAGGTTCCTCGAGTCAGGCTTTGTTCCTAATCAGTGGAGGAAGGTCAAGCTTGTCCCTATTCCAAAACCAGGAGGTACGGATGCCGCAATAAGACCGATAGCGTTACTATCATGCTTATGTAAAGTATTCCACACGATCATAACCCGATGACTGGAATGGTTCCTGGAAAGGGATGAGCGTTTCTCTTCCGAAACTGTTGGATTTCGAAGGACTAGGTCTTGTGCAGACAGTCTGTCTAGATTGGTTTCTCGTATACAGATTGGTTTGTCAAAGGGTGTAAGTACATTGGGTTGTTTTATGGACATTGACAGCGCGTATAATAAAATAAGCATATCGGCCCTTTTAAAGTTGTTAGATAGTTTCGGGGTGGGTTCGACTTTATGCTCATTTATGGGAGTTTCTGCACGAAAGACAGCTGTTAATTCATCTGAATGACAACACTGTACTTGGGAGAATTACAGGAACTGGAATTGCGCAAGGGGACCCCCTCTCTCCTCTATTATTTAACGCTGCCACTTCAAATATCTGTCACAATTTTGCTAACGGTTTTGTCTCGCAATATGCGGACGATTTTGTTATATATGCAAGTAGACCAAATATTCATGATGCTGTAAATGATATACAATGTGCTTTATTAACCTTTCAAACCCTGATAGAGGAGCTAGGATTACAGTTATCACTCAGAAAAACCAAGCTATGCTTGTTTAGAAGAGGTATTAACAGAACAAATATTGCAATAGATGTTAATGATCATAGGTTAGAGTTAGTTCATAATATAAAATATCTAGGAATGTGGTTAGACAGATCTTTGAAGTGGAAGAAGCATATAAATGAAATTCAGGAGAAATGCTCAAAATTTTTAAATGTATTTAGAGTTTTGGCGGGAGCTAAATGGGGTATTCACCCAAAACACCTACGACGACTCTACATCTCAATTATTCGTAGTAGATAAGATTATAACTGTTTTTTATATGACAACTATACCGATAGTCAATTAAACAAGTTAGAAAAAAATCAAATATATCTATGAGAGTCATCGGCGGATTTATAAAGAGCACCCCAGTCCATGTAATGCAAAATGAGTTATGTCTTCAACCACTGTCGGTTCGAAGACGATACCTGGCTAGCAAATATTATCTTAAGTCTAAATCTGTAATGGACAGTATAACCGTATCAGTGCTGAATCAATTGTCAAGTTTGTGTAATGGTGCTTATTGGAGACGCAAGAAGTTGCCCTTACTTGTGCAAATTCACAGATCTCTTTGCAAAATTCCTGTACATTCTAGTCCAATGTTTGACATATTTACTTTAAATACATGGCTAAGTAACATCGACTTAACAAAATCTGTAATTTATGAGATTGATGGAATTAATTTGCCAAAGAGGGACATTGGGGTAGCTAATTTAAGAGAGCACTGTGACAGATATATTAATGACAAATACAGCAACTTCTACCACTTGTTTACAGACGCGTCAAAAGAAACAAATTATTCGGGAGCAGCTGTTTATGATCCGCATACAAATAGCACTGTAAAATTCAGACTTAACATAAATCTATCGATTATGTATTGTGAGTTGATAGCCATCTCAGAAGCTCTCTCCTATTCCTTATCTGTTAACAGTGACCGTGTTGTGATTTTTTGCGACTCAAAAAGTGCCCTAATGCATTTGGCTCGGCTACCCTCGAGGCTTCGAGGTTCCCCGATAGCCTGTGTTATTCTCAACACTATCCACGAGATAAGTAAAATAAACAAAAAAGTGGTTATTCAGTGGGTACCATCACATATTGGTATTGTGGGCAATGAGAGAGCAGATGAGGCGGCAAAGTTGGCTTGCAGTGAATGGTGTTCTTACATGTGTTTACCATTGTATACAGATCTTATACACACTGTTAAGGAAAGATGCCAAGCTTTGTGGCAGGAATACTTTGATGAGCGTTCATTAACTAAGGGAATATGGTATAAGACCATTCAACCGGAAACCCTTCGTCAACCTTGGTTCCTAGAGATGGATTCACATAGGGAATTCATTGTAACGTTGTTAAGACTTCGTTCGGGGCACATCCCAACTAATAAATTTATACATCTTATGGGAAAGTTTAATACATCTAATTGTCCAGACTGTAACGTTATTGACGACATCTAACACGTTCTATGTGAGTGTGTCCGGAACAAGTCTCTTCGACGACAGACGATGAATCCTACCTGCAACATTGGGCTATGCAACAGTATCTTGGCAGCACCATTTTCGGATGAAGCCAAGGTACTGTGTGCAATTTACCACGCGAGAATGGCTTGACGATAGAATAAGGTTGCTATAGTATAATTATTGTACTTACTCTTAGTATTAATTAACACATTGTAAAATTTTGTTTATATAGGACGACATCGTCAAAGTTTACGAAGTTCCTTTAAATAAAGATTAAAAAAGAAAAAAAAGTCTGGAGCATCATATAGAAGCAACATATAGAAGCAACGAATAGAGTGAGCGGTGGGTGGTATGAATGAAGATAATGTCAAAGAAATGAAGATGAAATATAGATGTGTGAAAGCTAAAGTAAAAGCATGTATAGAGAGAAAGAAGAATGAGAAAAAGGAGAAATATGAGGAACAATTTGGCGCAAGTTTCCGAGAGAATATAAAACTCTTTTGGAAACTCGTGAAGGAAGCGCGGGGTAAAAATATGAATACATCGATGAAAGTGATTAGGACCGAAAGAGGTGAAGTCATGAATGAAGAAAGAAAGATACTAGAGTGCTGGAAGAATTATTTAAGAGCTTATTTGAGAAAGATGTCAGTGAAATAGAACAAGAAGAGATGACAGATATGTTTGTGAGCCCTAGTGATGAAATTGGAATGGATGAAGTTATGAAAGCGTTAAAAGGTATGAGGTCAGGCAAGTCTGCTGGGTGTCATAGAGTGACGACTGAAATCTTGAAGGCTGGCGACGGACTCATAGTTAACCAGCTGCATCGCCTTTTTAATCTATGCTGGAAAAAAGGGCCAAGTTCCAGATGACTGGACGAAGGCAGTGCTTGTCCCAATATATAAAGGCAAAGGTTCGCAGCAGGAATGTCAAAATTATCGCGGAATCAGCCTTCTTAGTGTAGTTGTCAATCAAATCAAAAAAATCAAATCTCAATGTATGCCAGAATTTTGATTGACAGAGTGGCAAATGTGACGCATGACAAGATATGGGACGTGCAAGAGGGATTTCGGAAGGGAATGAGATGTACGGATCAAGTCTTTTCCTTGCGCTGCGTCACCGAAAAATGTCTGGCAAAAACCAGAAGGTGTATTGCGCGTTCATAGACTTGGAAAAGGCTTATGATAGGGTGAATAGAAAGGACTTATGGAAGGTGTTATCCATGTATGGGGTGGACAGCTGTATAATAAGGGCTCTGAAATCCCGGTATAGGGATTCTAGAGCAAGTGTCCGAATAAATGGTGCCTATACGGATTGGTTCGTCATCTCGAAAGGTGTCAGACAAGGGTGTCCAGCCTCACCCTGGTTGTTCAACTTATTCATGGATGGCTGCATGAATGATATGAGAGAAACTAAATGCGGGATCGATATGGTAGGATTGCGTCTTAAGTGCCTGTTGTACGCTGATGATCAAGTCATCCTTGCACCATCGGCGAATGAGTTGCAAGAAATGATTGACTGCATGAATGAGAGCTTTAAAGCTAAAGGTATGAAAATTAATGCAAGAAAGACGAAAGTGATGGTGTTTGAAAAAGATGAAAGTTTGCCTGAGTGTAATATTACGATTGAAGATGAAAAAGTAGAGTAAGTAAAAGAATTTGTATATTTGGGTAGCGTGTTTACAAGAGACGGAAGATGTGAAGAAGATATTGAAAGGAGAGTGACTGCGGGCAATCGTGTAAATGGAGCACTGTATGCCTTTATGAACGGCCAGACTGTGCCGAAAGAGGCGCGATTGGCGGTTCATAATGGAGTGCTTGTCCCCACGTTGATGTATGGAAGTGAGAGTTAGGTATGGCAGAAAAGGCATGAAAGTAGAATTAACGCAGTTGAGATGCGGTCACTGCGTAGTATGTGTGGGGTGAGACTGATCGATAGAATTCCGAACGTAACTATACGAGAGAGCAGTGGTCTGAAAGAAGGTGTCGTGACTAGGATTGAGAAAGGTATGCTAAAGTGGTTTGGAGACGTGGAGAGAATGAGTGAAGAAAGAATGACGAATAAGATTTATAAGACAAATGTGTGTGGGCAAGTCGGTCGCGGCAGACCTCGTCGGACATTCCTCGATCAAATTGGGGACGTCCTAAAAAACGGCCAGGTCCGAAGTACCCGAAACCGGCGAGCATGCATGAAAAGAGTAATGAGTGTAGAGGAAGCGCGTGAGGTTTGTAAGGATAGAAGCAAGTGGCGTTCTGTTTGTCTCTGCCTACCCCGACGGGAAAAAGGCGTGAGTATATGTATGTATGTATGTCTGGAGCATCGTCACACGATTGCTGGTCTGTCAGTGTTTACAGGATACATTTCAGGGAGTGTGCAGAGGCACTTCATAATTTAATTCCTCCATCCTCCTTCTACCATCAGACGACCATTCAAATGAGTAAGCGTCACTGTTATATGGTTGACATTCCAACCGTACGACGAAGCGCTTCGCTTCCTCCTTTATCACTACCAACTTATATAATTCTTTGCCTGAGTCTGTATTTTCTGATGCGTACAATCTGTTTGTCTTCAAGTCATGGATGAATAGGTACCTTTTAGGCAAACGTGCACCATCGTAGGCAATGTCGTCGCCTAAAAAAAATATGTTCCTAGCGCTTCAGTCACCAGTTTCATCCAAGACTTACGCCTTGGAGGTCGGGGTACACTTACTAGTCTAACCAAATGTGATAGAGTGACTGAAGTCTGATCCCAGCAACCCTAAGAGACAGCGACATTCGATTTTCCGAGATTTTTGGGTCTGTTGAACGTGCTCATTGAGGCACGAGGCAAGCGCAATACAATACACACATATATATATATAAATATATATATATAATTTTGTAAATTCTGTGGTGCGCTCCGAGGCTACGAACTCGATATCCTCTGCATGGCAGTCTGTTGGTATCAACACAAGGTTAGTGCTGCCCTTACGCATAAATATATATGTATAGGTAAAGCGTTAGGTCAATTTGTCGCAGATACACCCATGATGCAGTACTACAGAAAAACAGAGACATCTTTTAACATGACTAGCTAAGCAAATAGCAGCTACTGTACATGAAATTTTAATATATTTAAAATAAGACATTGTAGTTCTCATTAATAAATATTGAAATTATTTTTTTGTAAGGAATCAGCAATGGTAGCAAACGCTCCAATTCACTGCGGGAAAAAGTTGTAATTTCTCTAAGCCCAGATTCTTATTCAGAGCAAACGAGGAGGCAAAAACACAATAAACCTCATTTAATTTCGTAAACCACTTTTCCAGAGACTTAATGGAATCAGGATACGTACAAGTTGGTAATAGGCACAGCATTAATAGATAATTAAACTGACTGGCGCAAACTGACGTTATGTCTGCCGCTAGCCAGACTGCATTTAAAAATAGCTTTTTAATTTTGTATAATGCAGTCGAAAATGTCGAAGACAGACCAATATTTTCACTAACGTCTAAAATAAATGTGGTCTTCAATAGATTCGCCTAGAAAGATTTAATTTAATATGAAAGTCACATAATATGTCCAGACACCAGTTGTGTAGGACAGGGCACGGTCATATGCGAGTGATATTCGTAATCAATAAAGAGTAGCAGAATATTATAAATAGGCTTTACTTTACGATGTTCTGCATTAATATTACGCAGGCGTAATTTTTTTTATTTCGGTTGTATATTTTTTAGCCGTGTGGTTGACGGCATAAAATACAAGTGTCACCACCCCCTATCTTCCCGTGGGTGTCGTAAGAGGCGACTAACCATTTTTGTGTAGAGACGGAAAACTCGACATCAAACGACTGCCTCGTTGGTCTCGCGGCATAAATGTGCGCGTGGGATCGGGAGATCCCGGGTTCGATTCCTGGGTCGGGCAGTGTTATTGGGTTTTTCTGTCATGAAATTCTCAGTAGCAGCACGGAGTCTGGCAATGTGCCCTGTACGGCAATAGGCTCGCCCCTTATTACGTGGGACTAAAGTATATCTGGCTAAAAGTGGGTGTAGAAATACACCTCTGCCTACCTCTTCGGGGTTATAGGCGTGAGACTATGTATGTATGTATGTTTGGTTGTATTTTTTTTATTAGCCTATGTTGGTCTGCTGGGCTAAGGCCTCTCCTCTGGATTTCCATAAATCGCGGTCATTGGCAATCTCTAGCCAGTCGCCCTCTAAAGCATCTAGGTCATCCCACCATCTCCGTTTGGGAAGTCCCCGGCGACGCCGACCGCCTGGTACCCAATTTGTAGCTGC
Source organism: Euclidia mi (assembly GCA_944739405.2). Taxonomy (NCBI): domain Eukaryota; kingdom Metazoa; phylum Arthropoda; class Insecta; order Lepidoptera; family Erebidae; genus Euclidia; species Euclidia mi. The sequence goes on from OX123189.2 coordinate 45,158,508, forward strand.
ATGTGCCCACCTATCCGGGTGCATGCGGCAGACGTGTCCGGCCCAGTCCCACTTTAGTCGGGCTGATTTGGCTCCTACGTCGGCTAAGTCCGTCTTTAAGCGTAGCGTGGTGTTACGGACGTGATCGGTCCTCTTCACTTCCAGAATGCTACGCTATCATTCATAAATTTTCTAGGGAATTTATAAATTTGCGGTTTTTGTTATTTTACGTTGATATATATAATACATCCTTATTTATACTTACTAGAAGACAACGCACAGCCGAAACTAATTGGCGCGAGAAGCTGAAATTTATTACATGTGTTCCTGGGTGATTGTAGGGTAGTCCCTGCAATCACCCAGGAACAATGGGAATTTCGGAAATAAATTCATAGTGCTAACTAAGGATTTCAGAAATTCCCACGGGAACGAAAAGAAGCAGTTACAATAAAATGTGCGGGCGTAGCAGCGGGCATCCTCTAGTGTAGCTTTGAAGAAATACTCAAGTCTAGCGGACTGGCCCAAGAAGTCTGTCAGGAGAACAGGAAAGATCCTGCCTTGCGATAATAATTCCATATGTCAACATGATCTCATTAATTTAGTCCATCCAAATGAAATGTCAACGTTGTTTTGAACACAGCTAGCCGTTTGTGGATAGAGTCTTGTATGGCGAGTTTCTTTGTGCAAGTGACAGGTATTTGATTTCGATATACATACAGGATAATTATTCTTACTGCCTACCATCATTATACATATATATTTTTACATTTCGTAGTCTAGTTACGAATTATCAAGCCTAAAATATCATGTTATATAATATTCTAAATCAAATACTCCAATTAAGTAAATCTGAAGTAAAGTCCTCAATCTCATGGTGTTGCTTGTGGTTTTAAGTACTTGGAATAAAACTGAAACTTTGTCTCTTTGATGTATTACGGAAAAGGCCTACATTTCACAGTTACGTCAACTAAGTTTAATGATAATAATGCTGACCCGAAAATAGCGTCTGTTTATTTCAAACTTTGTGGATATAATAATCTGTTGAAGGATTTTATTAGACAGCGTCTAAGGTAGGTCAGTCGTTAATGTTTTGAAGTATTTTGATTGAATGGTTAGCAAGTTTATACGTCGACAAAATTTTGTAGATAGATTGTACTGCCTTCGTAATAAGATCATTACTTTCCAATGTGCTTTGACTCTGTGTGAATGCCATGTGGAGTAGGAAATTTATTTAAATCTATGTACGGTCAGCTACATAATAATATGTCCATAAACATTTGTGTGATTTTGAACCTTTTATCGTCTTAAGTTATTGATATCCTCAATATCTTGTCTTTCAGATATAGAAAACTTACCTAAGTGGTAATTCTCATTTTTGTTTTATAACTCTTGCCTGTGTCCAAACACAAAATATTACAATAGTATTCAAAGATTTAAAACAAGTTTGAAATTACGAGAATAAAGTGTTAATTTAATACTAGCAAAATGTATTCCCACTTGTTAGTATGACAAAGAGTATAAGACGTGTTAGTAATATGACTGTTGTGGATTTGAACAGTAAGACATAAGATATTAAAGTATTATCAGTATCACTTGCTCCATAAAACCTTATACTATTATCATTTTATTCTATAAGGCTTATAGAATAAAATGATAAGTGAAGAGTACAATATTTGATTCTGGTCAGGCTGTACGGGGAATAAAATGATAATCGCCGTTATACAACTTAGATGATGGCTAATTTTGACTAACCTTTTATTTTTGAAATAATATCTCTATTATGATACTAAGGCGTATTTCACCAAAACATTTAGAACAAACAAAAAATAATCATCTTTAAAAGCTTATAATCATCTGTCTACGTCCAGTATTTAAGGAGCAATCGACGAAAACATGTTTTTTATTTTTCCTGTAAAGTTGCAATTTTATAGTTATCATTTTATTCTCCGGGGACGGTGACTAGTCCCGAGCAAGCAAATACGAGATACATAATGATATATCTACACTGGTACGTATACTGCAGTGAAATTCAGTCGGGGCCAATTCTGCCAAATAAATATAGATTCGATATCATGTCAGTATCATACTTACGTCACAAAAAACGTATTCTTCTAAATTATTTGATATTTGAATGAAATTGTAACGAGATCGTATGTGTCAACGACGAACTGTTTATTTTAAATTATACGATAATGACATTAGGTTATCAGCATAGCCCAAGAAGACAGGCCTGCTCGATTCGTCAACATTCCTGACAATTTTTGCCACGGGTACGTCATCGGGAAAGTATGATGGTTCTCAAACTTTTCGTATCACAATTTAACCACAAGTTTGTGGGTAAATTTTGAATTGACAAAGTTGCTTCAATTATCATAATATATAAAGGTACATACCTATGTTATGTTATACCTATTCGAAATAAAAAGTAAAAGCATATTATAAAAGAAAATATATAAAATAAAAAAGGAAAATAAATCAGTAAAATCAATGTAGGTAAATAGGAGCTTCTAATAATCGATATTAGGTGGTATAGCTTTCTTTTTTTATTATGCGTAATTATGCTTCTATTTAGCTTTCGTAATCGTATATAAGTACGCAGATCTTAACATCGATTTTATAATGTCATTTTTGTGGGAAGCTTTTTTTTATGTCTTGATAGACGACATTTGCCACATGCGTAAATATATAATTTTTATAACACAATGATTTTTCGTGGTACTCAATATTTTTTTATCCAATATTTTAAAAACATCCAACAGTTCTTTACTTGGATATATTAAGCTGCCCGATATATTAAGTTAACCCATTTACTTTTACAATTCTTGGTTATAAGTTATAACACCACCATGATGATAGAAAAGTTTGGGAATATCAGTTAAAAATGAGTAAACGAGTGAACACGAGCGACTTATGAAAGAGAAATGTTTTCAATAGCTGAGTACTTTGTATCTGTCTATGCTGTCACCGGAGTAATGTTACCAGTACTGTAAATATATTGTACTCGGGATCCCTTCTTTTTGCATAATGTTCTTTGTCCTAATATACTTCGGCATAACGATTTTGGCACAATTTGTTTTGGCATAATAATACTTCGGAATATTTTTTTAGGCATACATTTTATGTTGGCATAATCATCTTAAAGACTAATTTGTTTTGGCATAAATGTGATTCGCATAACGTTAGTAGGCCTAATGTCTATTAGCATAACGTTAGTAGGCCTAATGACTATTAGCATAACGTTAGTAGGCCTAATGACTATTAGCATAATACATACATACATACATAGACTCACGCCTGTTTCCCCGAAGGGGTAGGCAGAGGCATATTAAACGCCCACTTTTCGCCAGTGTTTTAATCCCACGTAATAGGTGGCGAGCCTATTGCCGCTTATTGGGACATTTTGTTTGCCAGAGCCTCGTCCGTTGATCGGCAGGTGCACCACTTGCAGGTGAGGTTGGCTTGGGACCCTAAGTTCTTGGTGGGAACCCTATGCACCCCTATTAAATTATAATTATATAAATATTAGCATAATATTTTGTGACGTCGTGCCCCTCCGTCTGAACTGTGACGTCGAACGAAAGTGGGAGCACCTCGGCCCGCGCGCCCCCGCACGCCATATATAAGCGTGCGACGCTGTTCAATCGGCCCTTTGCTCCAGATCACGGCCATCAGTTAAGTCTTCTTCCTATCAAGACCCTGGCCTTCGGAACACCAGTGAACACCAGCTATACTTGTCGGACCACGCCCTGAATTTACTCATGTTCTCAATTAGTAAATCTTATTTTTAAAGTAGCTGCATTGTATCTACCTATATAGGCAATTATATCGTGAAGTGTACTATTCTAAAAGTGTTTTCATTTGTAAGTAAAACCTGATTTTCTTCCTTTTTTTGATCGGCGAGTGATTGAGTCTGGCTCACCACCTACAAACCAATCACCCGTGCGACATTGGCGCCCAATAGGATTTCTTTTTTATAGCTAAATTGGTGTTCAGAAGGTGAGTGGTATTTTTTTCTGTATTTTTATATATTTTCGTGTATTTTTATATATTTTTATGTTTTAAATACGTCCAGGAGTAACCTATATCTTTTTCTTGTCAGCCACAAGTCGCTTAATTGTATTTTATAACTAATTATATGTTTAATTGAACTATCTGCTAGATAAATTGCATCGCGCAATGTTATCAAACGTAATTACCTATTTTACTCTCGGCCGCTTGGCGTACGAGCGACGCCGCGCCGCGCTGCTCAACGAAGCCACGTATTTTAATATCTACCTACAATTTCAATTTATCTTGGACGCATTTTACATTTTATTATATTCTCTTCCTACAATACGCAATTACGCACTTTATTTTCTTTCACTAGTAGGTATGTGTGTAATTTTAGTGAACATGCAGTGTAATTTATTATAATTTTTTGCCATTATTCTTCATGGGTTCGTTTCTCTGTTATATTTTGTCTCATGCGATTGTGTAAATTAAACTGTTAAAATAGCTTTAAATAAATTTTTAAAGTCTTTACTAAACTCTTTCTTAAATTAATGCTTTATACGAATAACTTTGCTCAAAATCTCGCATCTTTATATCATTAATGAAGGTACATAAATAATAAATAACTAAATAATTTACTTGTAAAAGTAATAAATCAATAAATTAACCTCTAAAGTTAATTTTCTTTTTCTTTCTATTGCTGTTGGTTTGCTGAGTTGGTAGCTTTGGGAAAAGCTATTCTATTCTAGCCTCTGCTAGCCTTTGATCGGCTGTTTTTTTCTGCTGTTTTGACCAGGTAATTCTGAGTGCTTTGTAGTCCACGCGGCGTCTACTAGCCGTGTGTTGACCCTATTTGCTATGTGAAATCTGTACGGATGCTACTAAATGCGTATGGATGCTGCTAAATGCGCATGGATGCTTTTTGCTGTCGGATTCCGATGGTGCTCTGTTTTGCCATTTATATAATGGTCTCCTTCTCTTGCTAAATGGGAGAAGATTGGGTGCTGTTTGCTACCTGATTCTGATGATGTATGTGCTCTGTTTTGCCATTTTCTAATGGTACTTTTGCTCTTGCTAAACAAGAGATGAATGCTATATTTCTCTGTTCTTTTTGCTGTGAAGAACGGGCATTGTCGGGTTAAAAGTGTTATGGAGTCTGTTGTTTATACCGACAACGCCTCTTTAAAACGTTGGAGTTTTAACTTTGAATTACCGCGGTGGCTAGACTGCGAGGTTGCGTCGATTTATCGATGATTTTTGTTGTCTTTTAGTGTTTTTACCTGATATTTTTGTTGTTCTATACCTGTTTTCACTACAATACTAACGTGGTGAAGACTCGTTCTTAAAATGTTCAAGTTCTACTAACGATTCTTGGCATTTCATTTTAAACTATCAAGTTCCGACTAAAGGATTTTGGTGTTTAAAAGGGTTCCTAGGTAACCCTACTTATGTTGTTGTCTATCAGGTAATAACAATAAATTGTGTGATTTAATAAACAAAAAAAATGTGTTTTTAAAAAAAAAAGTGGGTTAAGTCGTTTTATATAAGATTTTAACCCACACTTACTAAATAATTTTAGCGTATGATGGTTATTCTGTCTGACCTTAGTGTATATAATAATATAATATGTGTAAATATATATTTTTTTCTTTTTGGGTCACTACTGGAGAACCCTAGTATCTTTTGCCCACTGTTGGTCAACTCTTTGTGTTATATTATTCTAACGCGTGGCGTGTAATCACTAATTGCCAGGTGTCGGGCATTCGTTGTAAAATACCTACATAAACTCGTGCGATGAGTTATCGCTCATAAATACCTTCACAATATAGGATCATTTCGCCTGTTCGCGTCCATTTAGTGCAGTTGGCAAGTTTGAAGGAGAAAATAAAAATGTTCCAGCAAATTTATTCAATGAAAAATTTATGTAATGCGTTCATTATATAGTCTATTTTAATAATAACTTTCAGTTTTGTTCGAAACTTGTTGTGTTTTTTTTTAAATAGACAAACTTCAAAATATGGCATTTTACCCAGTTTGCGTCCAAAAAATCCAAATTGCGTCCACCTGTGGACCAGTTCGCGTCCACCAGCTTAGTCTTAACAATATCAGCCTTATAATCCTTCATATAAGGGTGATATTGTTAAGACAATCTAAAGAAAGATTGGCTTTTAACAATTTCTACATTTGAGATTAAAGTTATAAAAAATCTACATTATTATCATTATTAAATCACTTTATAGAAACTATAAATAACTATTTATTGTTCTCAACATCGATAGAACTTAAAATCAAAGATAAAAAAATAACGATACATGTTGTCCAATATTGTGGTCTTCGGAATAGCATAATTTTTACATAATTATGTACATATTTGTCTTATCGATTTCTTCTTCTCACGAATATCACAAAACGCTTTCTTTATTTAATCATCTTTTGTATTTTTTTTACTTCTTCTTTCTTGTCTCCTAAGAACTCATCTTGAATAGAAAAAATATGGAATAAAAGAAATTAAATGTAATAATTCAATTTTAAACTCAGTCTTAATCAAAACTGCATTATAAATTATAAAAAAAAAATATATATATATAGAATGTATTTATGCGATCATTTCTATTTCATGAAAATATGGACGCAATTTGCTATAATATTATCCCTTGCAGGTATAGTTTGCGTCCACTTGTGATCGATTATTATATCGATTGTATCTTTTATTACAATCATAATAATGTGGACGCAAATTGGTCATTACAGTTGCATAATATTAATGTTAAAATAAACAAAATCCCAATTTCTCTCTCATATTTAAATCACATAAAAATAAACAACTAAAGAAATCATAAATAGACGAGTTCGCGTCCATTGTGGACGCAAAGTGGAAGTTTTATAAATTCGGTGTTCTAATTCGCGTCCACCTTATTTTAATTGTTAACTATAAAAAAAACAAGCTAATTCATAATTCATACTATTCGTCTTTTCATTATTAATGTCTAGAAACAGCTATGTATCCTAAAATTCACATAAAACAATAAAATACTTACCGTCAAATACGCCGCTGCACACTATTTTTTTATTTATATCCCGCGCATCTGCACTCTTTTGTTGAACAACCGAGATTAACCAATTTTTTAAACAGGATAAGCTGGGCGCACGGCACTTTTGTCTGTTTGTGCGTGTCTCTTATACGTCGAGGTATTGGCGATACTGACTTTTCATTTTATTAGTGTGTTTGAATACTTATTTCCGAGCATTTTTAAAGGGAGGTCCGCAAAATGGACGCGAATAGGGGGATGGACGCGAACAGGCGAAATGACCCTAAATGCCTAATTGTTGTTTTAAAATGTTTGTTGAACATACATAAATACCTACATAAACTTTAATAACAAAGTGATAAAATAAAATGTGTTGATTTTTTTGTGCATGTTACTACATCCACAATCTTTTTTATAATAAACAATGTTTATATTTATTGGCACTAATTTTAAAATCTAATGTTGAAATAAAATGTTCTAAATGTAAATTATACGCCATTGTATAGGTACCTAACTACCTACGCCTCACATTGTGCATAAACTCAATAATTAAGGATATTTTGGTTCTCAGTATATTGACATGGAATTCAATTCCAATATGGTGCATGAGCCATGTGAAGTTTATGCCGAATCGTTGAACTATTTATCTTCTATTCTCGAGAAGGTACACTCAGCTCTGTTGTCGGCTCATCAACGCAATTGTTTATTTTATAATCTTCGCCCTAATCCGGCAGAATTCTTCAGAACTAAATCATATATGAATGTTGAACCACTTGACGAATGGCATATAAAAGATCTAAAGATACATAAAATTACATAAAATAAAAAAAGAATACTTATAACCTATACATTGTTTATTTTTCCAAACGAATGTTCTCTAATTTATGTTACCGTTTGTAGTAGTGCCTACTATAAATTAATATTTTTTGTTGTGGGTAGCAAAAATTTTTTTTTTTCGTAAAATACACTATTTTTTTAAATTGCTGCGCAGTTATGTGCGCAAATGTTGTGTTGAACATTGATTCAAAATATCTTACCATAAATTAAATTTATTGTTTTTTTTACCCTGTGGATCAGTGGTTAAAAGGTCACTGTCAGCCGAGTATACAAGTTCGATTCTCGCTTGTAGTCTTTTCTGGAAGTCTATTCATTTTGTCTACTTTGTTGGCGTATTATTTTTTTCGCTGTGCTTTGTTCTGAAGTTTTTTTTTATTGTTGTTGTTCATAATTTTGTATCGATTTTATAATCGAATTGTTATTATAGGTACTTTTATAAAGCAATATTGTGTGTGATTGACCGGGCGTTGCGAACTCGGAACAGTCAAATAGTACTTATCTAATTAAAATTTATCTAGTTTGTTATTGCGATGCACACGCGCTCACTCAGTGACGCGCTGGTAGATAGATACCGAACTTATGATTCATCATTGTTTACTTTAATAGTGTGTTCATTCATCTTGGACAATCGTGGTCTTTGTAATTAAATTGAGCAAAATAATTATGTATTTTGTTGTTCTTTTGTAATTCAGTAGTCAGTTTGTAGTCTGCAACTTGAATTTATTTTTGTTTAACTTTTGTATAAATTCTGTTTGTTATACCTAACTATGACTTAGTATTTTGTTTATCTAGTGGTCAAGGTGCCGAACCCAAGAATAATAATTCGTAGGGCTAGACGTAACTTCTCTTACCTGTAACTCATTCTTAATGACGTCCCTTTTATCTCGTGTATTACCCTAAGCGCTTCACGCCTTTAATGGTTGTCTCTCATATTCTGTTGTTATGTTATGGCCTAAGTACTTATGTAGTGTGTGGCGGCTTTATGGATGACGGGTGTGTTAGTTTATCATAGGGCAGTTGTTGCGTGCGTATTGTGGGTAATATATTATATTGATGGCTAATGTAGTTATGTAAGATTGGTTGTTCACTTAAAATACTGACACCACTTCCACTACTTGATTACAGGCAATCCTCAACTAGCTGCTAGCCCAGAGAATTTTCCCTAGGAAAAATTCTGCCCTAAAGAGGGGGGTGTGTGACGTCGTGCCCCTCCGTCTGAACTGTGACGTCGAACGAAAGTGGGAGCGCCTCTGCCCGCGCGCCCCCGCACGCCATATATAAGCGTGCGACGCTGTTCAATCGGCCCTTTGCTCCAGATCACGGCCATCAGTTAAGTCTTCTTCCTATCAAGACCCTGGCCTTCGGAACACCAGTGAACACCAGCTATACTTGTCGGACCACGCCCTGAATTTACTCATGTTCTCAATTAGTAAATCTTAGTTTTAAAGTAGCTGCATTGTATCTACCTATATAGGCAATTATATCGTGAAGTGTACTATTCTAAAAGTGTTTTCATTTGTAAGTAAAACCTGATTTTCTTACTTTTTTTGATCGGCGAGTGATTGAGTCTGGCTCACCACCTACAAACCAATCACCCGTGCGACAATTTATATAATTATATATTTAACTTGTAAAAAATATATATGCTGTGCAACAAAAGTTAGTGACAGAACCGAATTGCTGCAAAACCGACTCCACGTAGTCTTGTTTGTCCTACCCCTAGAGTATTATTTAAAATCGCGTAGGCGCATAGGGCGAGGCGGCCCGCGGGCTGAGGAGCAGGCGGCTGTGAGCGAAAGCCGTCTGCGACGATTAGCACGCATGGGGCCGTCGCACATACAGGTATTTGCACGATCTACGCGGCCAAAAGTCCAAAATGTCAAAATAGCAATATCATTCTTAAACCGAGTTCCCCGAATAGATTAAGAACCCGGGAATAATATCCAAGATTTACCCACCTGCTAGCCCACACCCCGCACCCGTGGGGTCAGTCGGAAGTTGACCGTGTTATCTAGTGTACGTATCTATTCTCGGCGCTTTTCTAAACATTAAACTTACAAAGTGATTTTTTATGTTATCAAGTTCTTCTTACGAACTGAAAGTAATGGATTCTGATGGACAAGGTAAGAGACTTACATATTACATAAATAAAGTCATGATCAACCATCAAACTACATGTTTTTTATTATAAATAAAAAACCCATTTTAATACTGTGATTTTCTTCAATATTTTTTATTTGCTGGTGTTTTTGTTTATGTATCGGGGTAGATCGGGCTATTATTTTTAATATAGGTTATTATTTGATCCTTTTCCTTATAAGAACTATCAAAATCGTGTCCGCATATGTCCGGTTAGATACATTTTTTAGGGATCAAAGATATTTAGCAAAATTTCGTCTAAAATTGAAAATGTTTTTAGCGACTTTTAACACAGTTTATGTTTGATTAAGGTCCACAGGAAGCTTCAGGAGTAAAGATTGTGACACAACAATACTTATTTGACCTCATGACGAACGAAGATTTGCCTAATTTAGATGCCAAATTAAAATATATAAAAGATCATCTTTTGTCATGGGAAGATTACAATGAAGACCAAATTGTTACAAGTTGTACAAAGGTGGACGAAAGCTCATCATAAAAAATATAAATTTATAAAAAACAAGCAGTGTTGGCTAGATAGTACTTTTGAAATACCTGTTGTTGATACACAAAAACGGCCAGGGCGACCATCCAAGTTGTTCGAAGACGCAAGTGAAAGGAGCAAGAGGCGCAAGACTGAAGAAGTTCGTTATAATTTTGAATCTGGTAAAAAGGATGCATCAAATGTTCTAAAAGATATTACTAGTTCTCCAACACGAGCAACTAAATATAAAAAGGCATTTTATCATTTGAAATCAGAAAAAGGGCAGCCCTCCTTTACACCAGTGCAAGCTTTGGAAATGTTTGTAGATGCCGATTTTTACACAAGGACAGTACGAAATTATAAGAAAGAGTAATAAGAAGTATTTTCCGTGCTATAGCGCTTTACAGAAAGACAAGAAGAAATGTTACCCACTGACGAATGACGACGAACGACAATAACGAAGAAAGCCAAAAAACTTAGAATTATTATGTTTTTTATGTTTCTATTTTTTTTTGTTTTTGAAAATAATAGTAAAAAGTAAAAAAATTGTTTCTTTGATTATTTACAGTGTTTAGATACCAATTAAGCATTAAAATAATTTTGGCCGCGTAGATCGTGAAAATACCCTGCAGCATGTTGCATGCTTGTTTGCATGCTGCATGCTTGCTTGTTTGCTGCATGCTTGCTTGCATGCTGTATGCTTGCTTGCTTCATGCTTCCTACAGCGAAAAATATGCCAAAGATACATTGCCAAAGTAATTATATCCAATTTGTATTGTATTGTAATCATTATGCGTAAATAAATTTATGCTTTAGGATTTTATGCTTTAGGATTTTGTTTTTTAGGATATTATGCTTAAAAAAGTTATGCTTTTGAACTTTATGCTTAATAAATTTATGCTTTAGAATATTATGCTTAATCATTATTATGGTTAGAGAAATCATGCTTTAAAAATTATGCGTAAGCTGTTATGCGTAATTATATTATGCGAAAATATAATTATGCCAAAAAAAATTATGCTAAGTTATATTATGTCTTAAAATTTTATGCAAATGGATAGGGAACCATTGTACACATTTAAATCGATAGGTTATTTGTATAAAAATATTAGGCCAGTAAGAGTAGCATTGCTGAGCTCAAAATGTTATTAAATCGTAACAAATAACTATGAGATATGGACTTGTATGGTATTTTGTTCTTAAAAGATCTCCAATTAGATAATATTTATCCTAAACAGCTTTTTTCAAAAAGTGGCAATGAAAATGTGATGTCATCTTGACGTCATTTCGCCGACCCACGGCACACTGTCACCGAAGTGAGCAGGCCTGTCTTCTTGGGCTATGGTTATCAGAATACCGCTTTTAAATCCATTCAAAATATAATATCAATGTCATACAAAAATAACAGAATTGGCCCCAATGAGATTTCCTTTTTAACCAAACTACAATTTATAAACGCATACAAACATGTTTTATGTCGATATCATAAAATAAAATGATCACCACCAGCTGTTGCGAAATGGATGTTTTTTTGGATTCCAATGAAGTTACGTTGTGTATTTAGTGTAATGAATACTGCAGGAATTCGGTAAATATTATCTGTATATATAAAATCCTTGCGTTACTGACTGACTGACAGACAAGCTACAGTCAAAACTGTTAGGCACAGATAGCTGAAATTTGGCATATATGTTCCTTGGGGACCGTAGGGGTGCCCTAAGAAGGGATTTCCCGAAATTCCCACGGGATCGGCCAAAACGGTTAAATTAAAAAAAAATGCAGGCGTAGCTGCTGTTGTCATCTAGTAATATATAATATAAACCGGTCAAGTGCGAGTCGAACTCGCACACCGAGGGTTCCGTACAAACCTGTAGCTGTATATAATTATTTAAAAAAATATGTGATGTAACTCAAAATTAAGGGTTTTCAAAATTTTTCCTAAGTGCTCTAAAACGTTGCTTTATGCCAAATTTCAAGATTCTAGATCGACTGGAAGTACTCTTTAGTTTTGACTTGAGCATTTGATATGAATTTTAATTTTATATCTCTACGGGTTCATGAAGAACGGTGAATCAGTACCTTCAAAATTATTAAAAATATTTTTATGATATGATGTAACTAAAAATGTACGGTTTTCGCAATTTTTCCTTTATCTGTGCTATAAGACATTGCTTGGTAACAAATAGAAAAGATTCTGTGTTCTCGTAGTACGTATTAAGTACCCTGTAGGCTTTGATACCTACGCGAGTTTCGAAAATTTGCGGAAATTTGCAGCATAAACGGCTGTATCTTTTGATTGCGTTGGTTTAGAAGTTTGATTTTTTCACAGCTTATGGGACAGTAGATTTGACTATTTGATATAAATTTCAGTTTGATACCTTCACGAGTTTCTGAGAAAAAGGGTCTTGACAGACGGACGGACAACAAAATGATCCTAATATGGTTCCGTCTTTTCATTTCGAGGTACGGAACCCTAAAAATGGGTAAAAACAGTCCGCACCACAGTTAAAAATTACTTTAGTATTAGTACTGAGATTTTATTGTGTAATTACTACAATATTTTTTTTTATTGCTGCTAGTGGCAAACGAGCGAACGGCCCATCTGATGGTAAACGGTAACCATTGCTCATGGACTTCGCTAATGTCAGGGTATACACAGCAAAATCGCTGCCTACCGTGAAAGTAATGCTCTCTTTAAACCTCGCTTGAAGAAGGACAAGTCATAGTGCTCGGGAAACACCGCAGCAGGTAGTTCATTCCAGAGCCTATACTTACGTGGTAGAAAAGATCGCTGGAAGCGCACCGTACTAGATGAGAACGCTTCCAGGTAGTACGGGTGAACTCTACTGCGTCGGCGAGTGGTACGTTGATAGAAGGGTGACCCTGGTACCAAATTAAACAATTATTCAGAGCACTCCCCGTGAAAGAGTCTAGCCGTGAGATCGGGATCATCGACGATTCGAACAGCTCGTCTCTGTAGGGAGTCAAGTGGATCAAGCTGATATTTCGGCGCTCCGGCCCAGAGATGTGAGCAGTACTCCACATGTGGCCGGACTTGCGCTTTATAAAGCATAAGCCGTTGGCTTGGTGTGAAGTACCGCTTAGCCCGGTTCAGCACTCCCCGCTTCTTGCTAGCCAATTTGGCTTTATCCTCCAAATGACTCCAAAATTGGACTTTGTTCGATATTTCGACGCCGAGGATCCCAATATTCTCGGCAATATGCAGGGGTACTCCTTGAAACCAAGGCGCTATAACGAAAGGGTCCTTCTTCGCAGTGAACGCGCATACTTGTGTCTTAGTGGGGTTAAATTGAACAAGGTTCTTTTCACCCCATTTAGAGGCGCGCCCTAGAGAGTCCTCGACTTCAGACACAAGTTGCAATCGTCTTTACTGTGACATTCTGGTGGCTGGTGTACCGCTCATCACCCGTACTGTCATCTGCATAGCAATGCATGTTCTATAATTGACAACAAGTCATTGATATGCAAGATGAAAAGCGTTGGTGAGAGCACCGAGCCTTGTGGGACGCCAGCGATGACCGACTTCATTTCGGAGCAGCTGCCGTCTGCAACGACTTTAATGCTCCGATCAGCCAGAAAACTGGCAATTACCTCGCTTGTAATGTTCCAAATATTAGTTACAGCTGCTTAACTTATTGTTGGAGCCAAAAGCTGCCCAGAGCATAAAGTAAGGAAGTAACTAAAGTGCCCATAAATATTTTTCCTATTGTACTGTCAAGTTTCATCCATTTGTGTTACTTGATGGTAAGTTGTTATTCAATGTCAAGCTGTGCAAATTTTAAGCTGTGTTTTAAACACCATAATTTAAAGAGAAACAATATAGAAAGAAGAAAGAAAGAAAACATATTTATTCTGCTTCACAAAAAAAAATACAAAATAAACAAAACTTAAAAATAAATAGAGGATATTTTAAGGAATACAGAAATGGATCCTAACTCAGCATTGAGCCATCTTGCTGGTTAGCGAGATGGCACTGATATTCTGTTAGGTCCAGAAGGTATATAAAATATGTTCTGTGTTTTTTTATAGTCTCACGCCTGTATCCCCGAAGGGGTAGGCAGAGGTATAAATATTACACCCACATTTCGCCATGAATTTTTAGGTCCCACGTAATAGGGGGCGAGCCTATTGCCGTTACCGGGCACATCACCAGACTCCGGGCTGCTACTGTTAATATGTTCTTTGTGGTGACGAATTAAGAATACAAAGTGTCACTACACCATTTCATGCGGTAGGTGTCGTAAGAGGCAACTAAGGAAAATATACAAAGCAAATAGTAGCAAAGAGACGAAAAACTCGACATTCAACCCGTGTCGGGCCTGCATAGTATAGGTAGTAGGCTAAATCATCGGATTGGTGCAACATCGCAGAGGCCTAAGTCCAGCAGTGTACTGCAAAATGCTGTAACGTATAAATTAATAAGAGTTGGCAGATTGGTGGCACTGAGACATATTCTGCATGATGGCATGTGCTTTTTCTTTCGCGAAAGAATAATAATAATAATATAATAATATTCTACCACATACACACATCACCATCTAGTTCCAAACTAAGCAGAGCTTGTACTTTGGGTACTAAGCTACAGAATATCTTAATTGCAGGCATACCTCCTCCAGCCTCCAAGCCCAACGAAAACTGGAGTTTAGACATCAACTGGCGTATGCCTGTATGCATGATTCCGAAAGCTACATAACCTAGGCATTAGAAACCACCGCGGTAGCTCCGACTTCCCTTGATGGCGCCGCAACGTGAATCTACCAAAGTGTAGTATGACATTAGCGATCCCACAGAGCGGTGATGACAGTCATGTCCTACGGTGTACGGATGGCACCTTAGATTAGCTAGTGTTGTACTTACCAGAAAGAAGAAAATATAGGTCATAATAACGGAACATACTGAAAGTTGCTGCCTATGTGAATATAATTGCGTAGGATTTCCTGGTCAAAATCGCCTCATAAATACATGTACATCGGCTCTTAAGTTTTGTACTGCTAGAGGTGGGTCCAGGACATAATGCTAAAACCACCTCCTACTACCAGAATGGGATTCATTAAAATGATTATTTTTTATAATTTTCACTACTTATACTACGTACCTTTGCATTTGATCGAAAACAGTTCACATTGTTAGCCAGGGTTAACACAGTGATGAGTAGCATTGAGACTCAGAGTAGCAACGTAATTTAATTCGGATAATCATAATCATGTTATAAGGACAGCTGCTATACAAGACCTAGATCTTCAATTTGAGCAATAAATTATAATTAGTAAAATTCTAACACTTCAACCTACAAGCAGTTTTCAAATCACCATAGTTTATGCAATACAGACAAGTAAGAATAGATGCCCGATTATTGATTTCCTCCCCCAGATTGTTCTGATTTCGCTTATAAAACTTTTTGTTAGTAAAAACGTTGGAACAATAGATTGTTTCGAGTGTATCGGAAAACTACACGATGTGTTTCATTTGTTTCTAGGTAGATGACAGAACACAAGGAGGCAGTAGCTTTCCAACTAATCTTATAATGCTGAGGACCCTTTCTTTACCATATGTAGGTGCGTGGAAACCATATGAACATATTGTACATATGGTTGCCACGTTTTCGCTAAAACCACTTTAAGTTATTACCTTTTTAATACGTATGCTAATCTGAAGTGCTTTTTTATTACTGCGGTTTCACTTCTTTTATATTTATTACTGATTTAACTCACAAGTTGTTAATAAACATCAAGCGAGGAAAATGAAACTCATAAAAGGGCTGTATCATTATTTACATAAACGCTATATATCCGAACAAAGAAAATTTATGCGGCAAACTTTTGGGCAATATCCGTTTTCTGTGACACATTTTTTCGAGGGCCGGTGTTCATCGTTAATCTTGGAAACAAAAACAGCAAGTTTGGTCACAGCGCGTCTGTTACCCATAATTTACGTGAAACAAGTGCGGGCGACATGCGGTGTAGTACCCACCTCCTACAACGAACTACAATAGCTGCCGACAAAAATTACTTTCCGAATATGTAATAGTTACTTGGCTCGGTACGTTTCATACCAGGTTATTATACGTGGACTAACTGCTATTAGTTGGCAAAGTTCCGCAAGGTTTTCGCAACGACATGCCTTTTGTAAGTCTATGAATTTACAAAGACCTTTAAATTTTGTTCGCCTCTTTTAAATACGTGGATCATTGAATATAGTATTTTGCTTTTATACTCTGTGGGAAGTGTCTAAAATGTCTACGTATGTTTCGTCTTATTTGAAAATGAAAGTACGTGTGCAAATATCGCGATCAGAATAACTTAATTAACCTTATATAAATTAGAAATAATTACTTTGTAGTACATTAGTGTATTTTATATCATACTAGAGGACGCCAGCAGCTACGCCTGCATATTTTTTTAAATTTACCCGTTTTGGCCGATCCCGTGGGAATTTCGGTAAATCCCTTCTTAGTGCACCCTTACGGTTCCCAAGGAACATACATGCCAAAGAACAATGGCAGAATTAGGTCTGGGTTTGTTGTGGCGAGCTTAAACTTCATATGAACAAAACAAATTGTTTATTTTTTCTAATATTTTTTATATTTTCACTTTGTCTCGATAAAGCCGGATTATTTTATGATGATAAAAAGCATTCCAATTGATTACGCACTAGGTGCTTACTTTATTATTTGATCAAAGAGATTGGCCATAGAGACCGTCCTAGTACTCCCAAATTGAACACAGTCAACTGACATGTAAGATAAATTTAGACAATATTATGCCATCAAATTATATAACCTTAGTGATTTTTTCTTTTTGAACTAAGTTCATCTGAGCTCTGCCATAGTTGGGTTAAAAGCACAGCTACAATGTTTGAAAATATTATTGAATTTCCTGTTTCTTATGTTTGGAATATGAATATTTAGCTTTGATGTCCTTGTATATTTCAGAAGGCAGAATGTACATGTATAATTTGATGTTCAAGTAGACACTTGAACATCAAATTTGGAAAACCACAAACTGAACTCGGCGAACTATGATATTCCTTTCCATTTAATATATTGATGGTATATTTTATATAATGCCTCTGTAACTTCTTTAATGGGCTGCGACACAGTAATTGGCGAAATGTCATGGAGGGCACCCTGTCCAATCAAGGTCTGGTAAGATCCTGATGCGTAAAATGAGTGCTACCAGAGTCAGCAATAAAAATATAAGTAACATTAATTAATAAATTTCTTAGGAATAGAATAATAAATCAATATTAACTTCAGTTTTCTCACCTTCATTTCTGCCGATACGCTATCGTTTTGGGTTAAGGGGAATTAGTTTTTGAAATAACTAACTCCCTTACTGAATCCTTTCCTCTCTAAGATGAAACGTTTTTACAAATTTCGCCTCGGGAATATCCGTAAAAGGGTTTGTAGTCATCCTCGTTAAACGACGGGCTTGTTAGTTAGCTCGAGAATATTAGTTCGCAGTGAATACATAATCTCTTTTTTGTAGTACATTAAACTTTTTGATTGTCCGTCACTATGTTTCACAAGCAAACACTCGTCTAAAGCAATGATTGCACGATGGCGTTACGATGGTAGGTCACTGATCAAAGGAACTGTCAAAATATTACCAGACTACCGCATACGTCAGTCATTGATTTGTCATTATGTACGAGACTACCAATCTATGCCATGTCTTTCAATGGAGTGTCAGTGGTTGACCATCGGAAAATCATAATGACACCATTGTAACAGTAGACTACCAAACTTGTCAAAATCAACAATTATGAAGTCAGTGATCGACCATTTTGGCACTATTGTAATACCAGACTTGAGGCCCTGAGTGGATATGCATCAAAATAAGGGAATCTTCATTTGAAAGAAGTTTTGTTAAATGTCATCTACCCAGAGACCAAAACTTGGTTGTTCTTGTTCGACTAGTGGACTAATAATGTGCCGATCCCAAGATAAAATCGAAGGGCTAGTCTAGCCACAATTTTTTCTCTCTAAATATTCTGTGTGTCACATGTATGACCGAAAAGTGTCCGATCCCGCACATACATTTTTTACACATAGATTTGTATTACCTACATTATGTAATGAGAAAATTTCAATAATGTGATTATTGTTAATAACAAACCTTTGGGCACTATTCAAGGTTTTGTCTGATTTATCTATTTTAAGTAAATTTTTATGTTTTTGCTTGATAAAATCCATGTCGACTATCTCCTATCCTTGTAAAGAATTAATTTGGATATGCCATTCTCAGTTATCATAATGCTTAAGCTATGAGTTTTGCTTTTATCTTAATTATTTGTTTTCTCTAATAAAAATATGTTATTGAGATTAGAGAGAGAGTAGGGGGTGATGATTTATTTATTTAATATTTATTAATCCCACTTACAGCTTTCATAACAGCTGAAAAACTAACTATAAATAAGTATAAATAAACATTTATGCCGAGGGTGTCGTATGAGGCGACTAAGAGAAACAAGAGAAGGAAATCTCGAAATAAAACCCTATACGAATACGTCTGGCTAGTGTGGTATTATAGCAGGCCAAACCTCCACCACGGAAGGTTAAAGACTAGCAGTGGACTTGAAAAGGCTGTTGATGCGTAAAGAAAAATACCATGAAAATTAGAAAATAACGCCTCGAAAGATTATGTGCTACTGAGTACCCATTTGAAACAAAAATATATAAGTTCAGTTTAAAAATGCAAGTTTGTGTAATAATTATTTAAAGACTGTCCATCAACTAGCGTTCTGACTGCTGTGGACATAAAGTTACGGAATTTAAAATGTATAACATATAAATAATATACTTTACAAGTCCGTTTGATTTTGAACCTATATTGAAACTTTAATCGATATCGATAGCGAATTTGCTCAGTCACTATTAAATTAAAAAGTTACGATATTTGTGTTCAAATTGTCTTTAGCCCTAACTGACAAACATAGTGCCATCTTCTTCTGGGAACTCTAATTTATCATATGAGTGAAGAGTGTAGCTATATTCAATTTGTTCTTAAAAATATCGTTCCTTTCATGCTTCTGTTATTCTTCTGTGTATTTGATTGTTGCCATAGACAATGGTGTGACAGGAATAGACGTTTAGACGACATTGATGCGTATCGATTATTAAATAAGTAATCGATATGATCGACCTTAATGGGGTTAGTTTGGTTTAAAATATAATAATTAAAATGCAGTTAATTAATTGTTAATCAACATTATATCAATAAGCTAATTCTTTTGTAGCAAAACAACTTTTAAATCAAATAAAAACGTCACAGCATCGTTTTAACGTTATATCGATTTCACATAAAATCGATTTAAAATGTGCAGCTCTGCTTTTGTCTTTGGCTGTGACAGGTAGATGCTACAGAATCAAACAGAATAGTTCTGCGTTTAGATGTCAATCTGACATAATGCCTTTGATAATTCAAACGTACCCACATTGTTCATTCTTAACTAAACATTAAACACCGATATCTTCTTTTTCCGGCTTTCCCGAGTGAAAATAGAATAATTTATAGACTCTGTTACTTACGCCGAATTTTTTGATATATTTTTTATTACTGAGCGCTTTAATTTAATTTCAGACATTTTGATGTATGGAGATCTGCCATTGTCTTTTCAGCTGCCTGCGGCCAATGTTTCGGCTGTAGCGTGTCTGTCAGTTAGTCAGTAACGCAAGGATTTTATATATTAAGATTTGTGCGTAAATACCGTAAAACCGTAAACAGTTGTTCAAATTATTTCAACCAACTGCGTAACTCCCGTAACGCATTTTAGCTGCAGCCATTATGTCTCTCTTATTCCGTTTGCAGTCCATGTTATGCTTTATAGTCCAGAGACTAAATGTAATGTCCTGTACGAAGCAACTACATACGTGTCGTGTCCTGTTGCAAACTCACTCGGACTCCGCCATTTGAAGTATAAATATTTTATAAATATATATTTTAATAAAAATGTAAATTTAATAACCCATTTAGGTATATCCTTCACAAAAGAAAATTTTACCTTTTATATTTTTTTTATTTCCCTCACTCCTATCACATTTCCGTGACTAGTACCTACATGATCACGAATGATAGGATAAAACAATATTTTAAACCAATTATATAGAAACACTATAGAATCAATATACAGCAGTTATCGACACGCTCGGTTGAGCATTGACCCATCAATAAGTGCTACTAACGGAATACATTCCATAGCTAATATTTGTAATTTTATAGGGTACGAGCTTTCGCCTACGTGATATAAACCACTCGCGCGTGCTTTTAATAACACTCCGTTCAGGTCAATTATATCGTGATAACGGCACGAAACAATTCACGGCACGGCACATATCGCTGCACTGTACACGTCACGTCACAAGTCACGGCATAGCGCAAGTAACGGCACGGCACAATTCACGGCACAGCACGACACGTCACCTTACTGTACGGCACGTCAAGGCATACGTCACGGTACACGTCATGGCACTTAGCACGTCATCGCACGCTACAGTACGGCCGTTTAACGATGGCGAGTCTGAAGTTCGCGCAGAAGGCGGCGCAGTAATCCTTTTAAGGAACAACGCGGTGGCAAGAAGCGGGGTGCGCGGGGCGGTAGTCTAGGCCAGTGATGCACCTTATGTAAATACATATTAATAGTTTATTCAATCAAAAATTTAAATCGATTAGTTTTATAACAGATTTGGAATTAATTTATTTTTGTTATAATAATAAAAGTACTATAAGACATAAAATGAAATACATTTATTAAACCAAGCAATATCAAAAACAAATCTAAAAAAAGTTTTTTCTTAGTTTAAGCGCCATTTAGACGGAGAGAGTTTCTCGCACGTTTCGTACGAGAAATCAAGAATCAATCGAAGAAATCGAGAATAAATGTTAACATTCAGGCAAGAACTAAATTCTCGCCTGCGATTATATGATACGAGATTCGCATATGACTAATCGCTAGGCGATAATTACCTGCGTCTGTCTACACAGAAAAATTATAGTAAGAAGATTCTGGCTTACGAGAAGCTCGACTCGTATAAACACGATCTCGTATGACATTTTTGCAAGTTCATACGACATAACATAACTTCACGCCTTTTATCTTCGAAGGGGTAGGCAGAGGTGTATTACACACCCACAGTTCGCCAGTTATGTTTAGGTCCCAATGTAATAGGGGGCGGGCCTGTTGCCATCTACCGGGCACATTGTTAAGCGAGCGATAATTAACAGTTCATACGAGTATCGTACAAATCGGTTTGAACCGTTTTCAGTGCGAGATTCGTGATTCGAGTTTAGTGCTTACTAGAGAGTATTTGTTCTCAAAAATGATACTAAAATCACTGCACTCATGGTAGCTACTGACACAAAATCTCGAATACGATTATTGCTTTGAAATTCTGTTTACACGGACACAATCTATATTCCTTGCGAGGCAATTGTCGCCAAAGTGAAGGAGCGAGAAGTATGTATGTTTAGACGAAGAATTTTTTTAATATTCTTTCGATACTCGCATCTTCGAGTCGAGAAACTCTCTCCGTCTAAATGGGCCTTTAAAGACCAGTTTTACTTACTTTACTTAAATCAGTTTAGTAGTAGTAGTACTTTAATCAGTTATCCATTAACGATGACATAAATGAAAAGAGTTGGAACACATTTTCAATCTTTATATGTAATTGAATACACGTATATAATTATATCTAATTAATTTTAATCGATATCAATAAAAATCGATTAAATTGAGCCAAACACGTACATTGGACATCTCTTTTTTTACTTTTGAAGTTTTCAGTGCGATATAATGTGTCTCTGTCACATTCGTTTTACTACGAGTATCTCTGTCATGAGTACAGACGATGACAAAAGTATTTATAGTCCATTGAAAAGTTACATTTGGGGATGCATTTATCAGACGATGCAATTTTATTTTACAGATGTGTGGGAAGGGCTATTATAAAGCTTGATTCAAATTTATGGGGACGTACCTCTTGTCCCTCAGCCGTCATCTTGGAAAGAGTGCAGATGCAGATAGTAATTCTTGATTATCTGGTAAACTATTAGCCGCACAAAGAATATATGAACGAAATTTTTGTTGCAAATTCAATTCTCTACAACTTAATTCTTAAAACTTTTATCATAATGCAAATATACAAAACATATATCTTTAGATAATAATCTGTAGAGGTCCTATGCACCCATGGCTACTTATTCATGGGTGCACATCATGCGTGCCATGTTCCAAATACCTACTTATTTGGAATACAACACGCAACCATTCTTAATTGCGGCTTAAAAGATGTGTCTACCTAAAGAAAAATCCGTTCGATCTATGTCAATGCAAATAAAAAAAATACTGCAGCATCCAGGTATGTTTCTTTTGTTTCCGATTGTTCAACAGGCTTATGGATAACCTTCTAAAATATTTTTGATATGACTGGAATCAATGCTATAGGTCTGTAACGAGTCATATTATGTTTATCATGTTTCTTAAAGAGCCGTTTTATTGTGGTCCTTTTTAATTTCGTGGGAACTACTCCCTGCATCTGCATACCTAATACCGAAAATTATGTGGCTCATTGGATTTTATATTTTATTAGACACGGTTTTCAGTATCCTAGTTGATACACCATGGTATCCAGTACTGTTTGTAGACCTTAGTTTAATATTGTGTATGTTCCGGTTAAATATCTGCCACTATTGTCAGGTGAGGTGCATTCATCATAAAATACTAACTACTTGTATGTATATAAATTATACAAAGTCTGGCAATAACAGTTTTCTACACGAGTATACATGCGCGGTAATTCGCAAAGGCTAGCTTCAGACCCGCCATGAGTCTTCGGCCGTAGTGTACACGTCTAGGTACACGGACACATCACGTCTGCGCACGGTCCACGTCACGTCACAGCACCTTACACGTTACATCACGGCATGTAACACGTCACGTTACGGTACACACGTTATGGCACTGTGCACCTCATCGCACGCTACACGTCTAGGTACACAGACACGTACTAGGACACGTCACGGCACGGTACACATCACGTCTCGGCACGGTCCACGTCACGTCACGGAACGTTACATCACGGCACGTAACACTTCACGTTACGGTAAACACGTTATGGCACGATACACCACACGTCACTGCATGGTATACGACACGTCACGGCGCGGTATGATATGATATGATATTAATTTCACATAAAATACAGTAAAATAAAGTGGTCAGATTGGTACACGGTCTTTCTATTTTGCCACAAGTGGCACGTGAAAGTTTATTACACATATAATTATTATACATTATAAAATGAAATAAAATAAAGAAAAATACATATATTATTGAAAATGACAAAATAATGAAGAAATGACAATTCTTTAAGCATATAATATTAAAATGGGCATGCAATGTCACAAAAATATGGTTTATTACATTGAAAGCATTTCATTTACAGTGTAATATAGTATTTATCTCGCAGCAAATTTTTTAAAAACGTCACGTCCGTACACGTCACATCACGGCACACGGCACGTCACGAGACGGCACGACATATCACGTAACAGCACGGTACCTGTCAGGGCACGGTAAACGTTACAACGCGGTACACGTCACGTCACGGGACAGTACACATCACGTCACGGCACGGTACACGTCGCGTCACGGCACGGTGCATGGCACGTCACGGGACGGCAAAGCATGTCAATCCACGGTATACTTCGCGTCACGGCACGGCACACGTCATGTCACGGTACAACACACGCCACGTCACGGCACACGTCACGTCATTCCTATTGACAATAAATATCGATTTGAAAAATATAGCTTCTGACCCCGACTTCGTCCGCGTGCAATAGTTACTTAGGGCTAACGCTACCTTTAACCCGCGACTTCGTTTACGTAGTTTAAAATATCTTAATATATAAAATCCTTGCTTTACTGACTGACGGACAGACACGCTATAGCCTAAACTATTGGGCGCAGGAAGCTGAAATTTGGCATGTATGTTCCTTGGGGACCGTAGCGGTGCACTAAGAAGGGATTTCACGAAATTCCCACGGGATCTGCTAAAACGTTTAAATTTTAAAAAAATGCAGGCGTAGCTGTTGGCGTCCTCTAGTTTTAAATAATGTGTACGGCATCGTGACTGCACGCTGGCCCAGCACATCACAAATGCGCGCGCCTATTGCGTATAATTATTTTGCTGCGATGTTATTTTAAAATTGCGATATCTTCAAAAATTTTCAGAGATAAATTGAATGATGTATATGATGATGCGTTTATGATGAAATAAGCTAGGATCAAATACGTATAGATATATCAGAACTAATATTCCTATACTGTACAGCGGGTTTCGAAAACAATAGCAAGTAAGAGCAAGTATGAAACGTTCGCATGTCTTGAACGCTTTATATAATCATTGCTCACAAATAACTCAAAATGAGAGACCTAGAAACTCAAAAGAAAGGCTATTACCCTGTAGTGCCATATTTTAACACGCTAACAAAAAGCTTATGGTCCTACAGCACTTTCTTATTATTCTGATGCTATTGCTGACGGGTTAACATCCGCGTTGTATTGGAAATCTTATTTTTTGCGAAGTATTAAAGACAGAATATTAGGTACTTTTAAACTATCGCCATTTGTATTCATACATAACATAAGATAACTTCACGCGTTTATCCTCGAAGGGGTAGGCAGAGGTGTATTACACACCCGCACTTCGCCAGTTATGTTTAGGTCCCAATGTAATAGGGGGCGTTCCTATTGTTATCTACCGGGCACATTGTTAAGAGAGCTATAATTGACATTTATACTACACACATAACGTCGAAAACTCAGAGGTGTGTGCCCAGGGTACCTGGGGATCGAACCCGAAACCATCGTCTCGGTAGTCCGTTGCATACACCACTAGGCTATCGCTGCTCCTAATATTAATTCATACATAATTATGTTTTTTAGCTTTTAAACCAACCATGGTCACGGTAACAAGTCAGGACGAAACAGAAATATATACTTACCTTTTTTTTTAAAAGGTATTGTCCATTGTGGTTTAATAAACCGACGTAGTTTACGAAGTTTCATAAAACTTTTGTCATTTTAAAATATTTGAACTAATGACTTGTTTTTGCTATCTTTTGAATCTGTACTAACAGGGCTATAGCCATAAAACTTTATTTATTTCTTAACACCATAGACTAATGATTGGTCTCGCTCTATAGCGAAGTGATACCAATCATTTGTCTAGGCTTAAGACGTTAGTGCAAGCACATCCCCGTTATTTTTCTAGGATACCTTTTAAATCAAATGCTATTAAAATAACTTTTGCTTCTTTTTGGACGTACTGATTTGATAGACAAACGTGTCACATTCAATTTCGACTTGGAAGGCTAAAAATAGTGTCTACCTAATAATTAAAGTGTTATTAAGTAAGAACCTTAAACCCCTAATAACGTTTGTTAGTAAAAAAATATTATTATAAAGGTATAATGTACTTTTCCGACCGTCTTATCGGTGAGAACAGGTAATGTACTCTTCTTTCAGATTACGTTTCATGACACTACAGCAGATATATTAATTTTCTTAATAAACATACATACATACATACATAGTCTATAAACCTATAAACCTGAAGAGGTAGGCAGAGGTGTATTTCTACACCCACTTTTCGCCAGATATAGTTTAGTCCCACGTAAAAAGGGGCGAGCCTATTGCCGTACCGGGCACATTTCCAGACTCCGTGCTGCTACTGAGAATTTCGTGACAGAAAAACCCACAGTCTAAATAAGACCTGATCCTGTTCAAGGATAGCTAATTAAATGTGTTTGCGTGAGAAAGCCGTAGGCTTTTCTGTGACCTTGTAAGCTAAGACGTAAATAATAGTTCTAGTTAACAACATAAATGGAACACATTATCAAGTAAAAAGAAACCCAATTTAAATTTACATAAATCCTAAATTTCACTCACTTCATATAACCGTCTAGACAACATTAAACATTGCGATAGATAAACCCTCGGATTAAGTCTCATTTAGAGCTTATCAGCAAATACATGCTGCACCGCAACACATTTAATCCGTCTTAATTAAGCGGATTAAGTAAATATAACCTAGATAATAAACAATTAATCTTTTGTGTTATATATATAAGGGTATAAGAGGAAATTTGTTCAGATAGTTCAAATCATATCGTCGAGAACAGGTGCCAGACCGTGGTTTTCAGCGGATATGAGTCGATACCATATAACGTTCCCTCTGGTGATCCCCAGGGATCGTAACTGGGACCTCTCTTATTTAAT
This sequence comes from Euclidia mi, assembly GCA_944739405.2. NCBI lineage: Eukaryota > Metazoa > Arthropoda > Insecta > Lepidoptera > Erebidae > Euclidia > Euclidia mi. The sequence continues at coordinate 45,185,268 of OX123189.2, forward strand.
ATATTTATTAATGACGTCAATAAATGCTTCGTCTATTAAAAAATATTGTTATACGCGGATGATCTGAAAATCATAAAGCAAGTCAAGATTATTGAAGATGCACATAGGTTACAGGAAGACCTCGAACGCTTTCAAGTATGCTGTGATATCAATAACCTGTACCTAAATGTCTCTAAATGCTTCATATGCTCCTATACCCGCAAAGTCAATGTTATAAAATATAACTATATATTACAAGACACTATTGTGACTAGAGTTCAAAATATTAGAGACTTAGGGGTGACATTCGATTCAAAACTTATCTTTGATGCGCACATCGAGGACATGGCTAAAAAGGCCTCTCGAGCGCTCGGGTTCATTTGTCGTATGTCGACTGACTTTAAATGCATCAAGACAATTAAAATCCGTTACTGTTCCTTGGTTCGCAATCATCTAGAGTACGCTTCTCAAGCGTGGAACCTACATTATGAGATTTACATCAATAGACTTCAGTGCATACAGAGAAAATTCTTGAGGTACATACAATATCGTGCAAATTGCTACTTGCCAAACTACACACATCGCTATAAGAAATTCCACCTGTTACCGCTATACGAAAGACTTAAAATTGCTTATTAGTCACTCTTATTTAAAATAATGAATGGTTCTACTGACATTATGGCTTTGGTGAACAAGATTGGACTGCGTGTACCATCTGCGTTTTTACGAAGACCGCAACTCTTACATGATCCTGCTGTGAGTACGAATTACAGGCAAAATTCTTTTATAATAAGAGCCAGCCGTATGTACAATCTGGCATGCCAGGATGTGGACATTGATATTTTTCAGACCAGTGTTACGAAAATGAAAACATGTCTTGATAATAAATTCTTTGGTAAGCGATAAAGATTAGTAAAGATTATTGGTAAAGATTAGTATTATTTTATTAAATAATTAATTAATAAATTTATTTATAATTTTCATTTTATAAAAAAAAGTATTTATTATTTTATTTTAATTTTTCCATTATTATTTTAATATAATTTTTTTATTAATTAATCAGGTAGGTAATTCAATCATCATGTTGATAATTTAATTTATTTGTGTTTTTTTTCTTTTCTTTTAATTCGGTTGTTTATTATATAATTTCTTTGTTGTATAATATCTAAGCTCTATATAGCACTGTTATAATATATTAATGGCTTTTTTAAATTCTATAAGGGGAAACTTGTAATTGGCCTTAATTATGTAATTCATATACTATATGTACCATGCTAGCTGTAAGTTTTCCTTAAAATAATAAAATAAAATACAAAAATATATTTTCGCATGTGCGAAATCGAAAATCCCTAACTCCCGGCTCCGTGGGGCTGATAAAGACGTAAGACCTTACTAAATCAGGCATAAGCCTACGGTGTAATGATAACGTGAATATTTTAACCTTGGTATTAGCTAAGACTCTATTGATTTATATTACAAAGGCGTGTACCTGCCTACTTGGAGCCATTAAAGTGCAAATGCGTCTTTCGGCTCGCAATTGATGGACTCTCGTGCCACTTATCAATCAAGATTTGCAACCTAAACTCCTTTTAAACTTGAGTTAGTAAGTAAATTTAATAAAAACAATAATTATTGGGATTTATGCGTGGAGTTGACCAATGGCTCAGAATATTGATTACTGAACAAAGACCTGCTGCTAATTTAGATTATTATTCGTACATGCTCCGTATAACGCCGACAGACGCAGTCGTATTCTTAGTCCATAAATACGTTAACTGTAGCAAAGTCTGAAGATATATTTTCTACAAAAGCAAAGTACATTGGTTAGAACGCTAAACTTGCATTGTAGTTTGGAGAATTATTTTTCTTTTTGACAGATTTTATTGACTTGTTGTGCAAGTATTTTTGAAAGCTCGGAGCGGGTACCATTTGTACTGAATGTGTTGTGTGGGCATATATCTCTGTTTGTAGTTTGATATAAATATTGTTGAAGTAATAGCTTCGACGTTTTAGGTCTTATGCCAAATGGCGTCGAAGCACTAATATAATGCTATATTTAGTTATATTGATTCCCTTGATAGGCAGTATTCTATGCCGTGTGGTTGACGGCATAGAATACAAGTGTCACCACCCCTATCTTCCCGTGGTTATCGTAAGAGGCGACTAAGGGATAACACTATGCAAATACCATCTTTGCGTAGAGACGGAAAACTCGACCTGAAACCCTATAGGTACGACTGCCTCGTTGGTCTCGCGGCAAAAATGTGCGCGTGGGATCGGGAGGTCCCGGGTTCGATTCCTGGGTCGGGCAGTGTTATGGGGTTTTTCTGTCACGAAATTCTCAGTAGCGGCACGGAGTCTGGAAATGTGCCCGGTACGGCAATAGGCTCGCCCCTTATTACGTCGGACTAAAGTATATCTGGCGAAAAGTGGGTGTAAAAATACACCTCTGCTTACCTCTTCGGGGTTATAGGCGTGAGACTATGTATGTATGTATGATAGGCAGATATGAAAGTTTGTAACGTTCTCCAAACTTGAACTGAGTGCGGGTCTCTCGTGCCAATAATGGTGCTCAGCAAAAATTTCAGTCAATTTCGTAAAGTGATATAGGCGTTGGAGACGTTGCCGGCTCAGGACGTGATTGATCGTGGTACATGGTTTGTGATGCTCGGAGCCGCCGCTCTTTGGCTGACAGCCGGAGGCAGCGTGCCGTGAAACTTTACGAGCTTTACAATTCGTTCGTCTTAATGGACCGAAGGGATGTTGCGACCAAAAAAGCATCTGTCCGTGTAATAGTCACTCTTCTTTTACGTTATGAATGCAAATATTGATCTGACGCGCTTGAGCTGAATGTAAACAGGGTACACCGATAAAATTTGATGTATTCTATTCGAGTATGATGGACGGACCCAGAATGACGGGCACTTATGTGGTATAATATACAGCCCTAACGTATACACGTACGCTTGTTGAACGACACTTACATTTTGGTGTATGTCGGGCTAAATAGTAAACTGTGTTTTGGTACCATTGTGTGCCATGTTCAGGCAGCTATAGTTTGTAAGGTATAATAAAACGATGCGACCTCTGCCTTAATAAATAATTAAGATGCTACTCGTATCTGTCTCACTGTTTTCTAATTAAGTATATTATGATTGCAATATATTGTACTGGTAGCACAGATTTATCGCCTTGTTACGAGTTCAATTCATGCAGGGTATCTCACAAAATGCTACCATACAAGAAACAATTTATGTAAGTTCGAAGGTGTGAATGGCACGTCGATGGTTAAGTACATATTGTATTTTTATGTATCGTAAATAAAATTACTTAGAATTTTTAAATCAACCTTTATCTTTCACACATTCACAGCCTTGAAAGACAAACATGTACATGAATAGACAACAAAAAGGTCCTACATGAATTACAATTTGCCGGAAGTTTAAGTTACAGCAACAATATTTTATTTTTTAAATTTAATTAGCATAATTACAATAAACAGTCTCTCGGAGGGCGTATGTAGGCATAAACCTGACGCACTAGATTGCAATTCACTTTATTAATGTAGTAATGGGTTATTCATTCCCATCATATTTTTCATTCATTTAGAGTCCTTCGTACTTTCGTCTCAGTAATTTTATAGAAATTAGATAGATCTTGACTTTCTTATTGGAAATAAATAACAATATAATAAAAGATAACGTGCTAATCGGCGCAATGTTTTTGGACTTTTTTGGTTAACATCATCGATCCCAAAATAATTAATACAGACGGTAGTATTATATACATGGACTAAATATAGATCGAGATTTAGACCAATTTGTATAAAATTGTTTTATGTAGACAACGTATAAACAATAAATGCGATTTCCTAGAAATATTATCAATTTACCCACATCAAATAATTGTCTTTTAAGTCCACATTCGAGGACTACGCTTGGTATCATTTTGCACCTCTATTTTGAAATAAGGCAAAATAATATTATGTTCCACAATAAAAACATATTAAAACTAAGAAGTAAATTTTGAAATAGCAAGTCAATTATAGCAATTAGGTACCTACTTACTGTATTGATTATCTACTATATTGTTTGAAAATAATACTTATACTAAAGTGGCTTTCAGTACATTCGATTATTTGCAATATATTTTAGAAAATAACTAGCATTCGCACGCGACTTGGGCCGCCCTAAGCTTTCTATAGCTACTTAAGTTAGTGAATTATTATTATGAATTATATCTATGAATTATTAAAAAAATCCTTACTTAGTAACCGAATACTGCTTTCCGAATTCTTTATTTCAGTTTCAGTAGTTTAGTCTTTGCAATGATAATTTGATGAATTTGCAAAGAAAATGATGATGATAACTACTACTTATCTTTGCGTACAAAATAGTAAATGTATTTTGCTTCTTCAAATCGTATTCAGCCATCTTGTGATGAGGGGCGCTTAGTACATGCGGGTCATGAGGGCGCAGCAGTAAATGTGTCAACGTTAACTCCGCTCTACCGCAGACACATTGGGAATGACTAGCCTGAGGTCCCTGCCTGCATATAAATGTCTGGTCTACAACGATCTAGGCGGATTTAAAGTCTATTAAACGAATTCCAAATAATCCACGCCTGACTGTGTCCAGATAGCAAAGACTACTGTGTATACAAAACAAGTTCAATTAATATGTTTATAGCACTAGAAAATACACACTCTTATAATGTTTACAATGTACTATAATCAAGCACTTAATATTTAATCGATTTCGGTTTATAGCCTACGAGTGACAATAAAGCTGCCTACTTCTCCTTGTCGTTGCAGATAATTTACATGTTTATATTGCAACTGTATTGTTACGACAGTCGTTGCACTTCAATGGTTGTAAAGATAACATGAGCTTGCATTATTTATTTATAGCTTCATCACTGCCACTATTGTGTTGCTATCGAACATCCCGTGTCCGTGGCACTAATTCAAACTATCATTTTTATTATGAAATGTTCGATTTCACTGGGCGATCGTAAAACACGTACTTATGATCGTTAAAGCCATAAAAATGGTTCCAGTATAGAATAAGAGCAATATATGAGTCCATAAAAACCACGGAAACATAAAATTTTCCAGTAATATATTAGCAATTTCCGATATGGTAGCTTATACCACTTAATGTTATGAAAGAAGCATTTTTTTGCAAGATAATATAGTTAAAAGTTCATACTCAATAACCAGAGAAACAGTTATTTTCGATCGCTCTGATAAAAATTTCATTGACTTTCGACGGGCGACATTAGGAGCAAACGTTTTTAGGATTAGGTACGAGTTTTGTAACAACTCAAAGTTGCCTTTTATTTTTCCGCAAGTGTATAAGAATGACTTCCTCTGGTTACATAACATTTATGTAGTAGTGTAGTGTCATTGTTATAAGTCCACGAGGAGAGGTTATAGCCATAATAATAAAAATCCTAAACAATACAGAAACAAGAAATCATTGTAAGCATTTTGGTTTAGATCAAGTTTTGAAATTTAACTGAACTAAGTGCTCTGATTGTAACGATTTAGGGCCTATGCAAACCACGTTTTTTAAGCGCGCCGTCGACGCGCGTTTGTAGCGATACAGACGCGATACGCACGCAAGTCAGACGCAGACTGTAGACCTTTGCACACTTGTATAAATTCAAACGCGCGTGTGTAGCGATACAGACGCGATGCACACGCGCGTGTGTAGCGATACAGACGCTCTCAGATTATAGCACAAGAATCAGATGGAACGCGCGGAACAGTTGCGTGAGGCCAATATAGCAAATACAAATTGAAAAGCGAATACAAATCCGGCTCAGTGCGAAACGAAGCATCGTACAGTTCACGCGCCCCGATCAACTCAACTTTTAAATTCATAAAATGCCGTCATGCGTTTTTAAACATTGTAAAAGTTGTTTTCAAAAGCAAAAATAGAAAGATAGAATATCGTTTCACAGTTATCTATGGATTATTTGACTGTGTCATGATTTAATTTCGATAAAATTCGTATTTCTGCAAAAAATGTGTAAGTGTTGCCAGTTTACGTCGACGCCGTTTTCCCTGTATTATGGCAAATGCACTTGTCAATTTATTTATGTTATATGTAATAAGAATTGTCATGTTAATGAAAAATATATTAACATATTATAAAAGTATATTTTAGGTATATCTTTATTAGCAAATATTGTTATAGGCTTCCCAATATGTATATGTCGGCGATACACCAGGGTTATCGTGTCCAGACTCCATTATAATAAAAACACTCACGTAATATTACTTAGTTTATTTTCAGACAATTTCTAGTACAGAACTGAAATAAAATATGACCTACAGTCCTTTTTATACACTAACCGTCATTACACTTAATGTTTAACAACTGCCACTTCCTTTACAACATATAATTGAAATTACTATACAATTAATTATAAACTAATCAAAAATTGACATTAATATTGTAATGAATTTTGCACAACACCAAATGATTCATTTTAAACGAATAACAAATTTATTTTATTAACCAAACGCTGCTTTACAACATTGTCAACGGATGGCGCTATCAACAGGATGCAAATATAAATGCATGTTATTTATTACCGTAAAAATAAGTGTCAGAATAATGTTATTTAATACTGATTGATTTTACTTTGGAAATTTCTGGAGTTATCTTAATAACTAAGCGATAAATTAAATACTCAATTTTTATGAAACAGTTAAGCAGCCAATACAGTGTCTAATATTGTAAAGTAGTGAAGTTCTCAGTTCTGTGTTCACAAATAGTTATTTAAATATCAATCTTAAATATTATTAATATTTTCGTAACAATATAATCATTATATATTAATTTGCGTCCATACGGCCATTCTGATCCAGCGCGCTCCTCGCGCTGATTAACGGTTACAGAATAAACAGCATAACAAACAAAAAGTATGAATCTAAAAATTACATAAATAAGCGTTTATCATACAGAATGAACTAAAAGTTATTTACAAGGCTTCACCTAGTCATAAGATCTTAGCCTGAGGCATGCGTCACCCATCACGGGATCTAACAAACAAGGCTTCACCCATGGCTAAGCTAATTTCTGGCATCACCGACATAGGGTCGATCTAGCCCACGCGGCATCACCCATCACAGGATCTAGCCAACACACGGCATCACCCATCACGGGATCTAGCCAACACACGGCATCACACATCACGGGATCTAGCCAACACACGGCATCACCCATCACGGGATCTAGCCAACACACGGCATCACCCATCACGGGATCTAGCCAACAAGACCAGGATCAAGGATACGCATGGTGGCCAGTCAGCGTTTTGGGAAGGATGTTGGATAGGAAAAATAAAATTTTACTCAAACACATAAATGCAAAATTTGCCTCATAAACACATCAATGCATATACATAAAATAATCATCATCGTTCGTCATGATCAGTTATATCGATACAATGCAATTACATAGGTCCAACAACGACAGTGGAGGAGGTAGAGGACTCTCCCACGTAAATCGGTATCTGATGAATCCTCCGCCCGTACGGTCAAGCTGCTTATACAGTTGTTGATGTTGATCAGCAACAAAGGTTAGCAAACAATGCTTGACTCCAGCTCAGTAAAGCACCCATGCGGCACGTGTGCGCGCAGCCCACACACAAAACCACCGACGTCAAAAGGGTGGGCCACCGTCATCCATACATACCAATCAGTAAAGGACCGCTCGTCCATCCTCTCTTCACACTAAGGTCAGGTCATCTGCTAGGATGTCATCATCAACCTGCAACACTCAAAAGACAGGTGGTGGGCAACATTTCCCACCCAAATATTAGTTCCATGAACCTTCGTTACTGTAGATGAAATAAAATTCTACTCTTACAAAGTAGTCCGGTCTATTAAGCTATATCTATATATCAGGCATGTTCAACCTGTGCATTGGTCTATAGTTGTCTTAGCTACAACAGTGTTGGAGCCCATATTTTACGCATAAGGTAAAATACAAAAGACACGGAATTTTCTCAGGTTCTGTCTGACAGTGCAATGGCACTGTCAATCTAAAATGTTAGATATTCAAATATAAAGTTATCAGGATACCCATATTTTGCAGTTTTGATAAAATAGTTAAAACTTAATATATTCAAAATAAGTTTTATCCACATCAAACAAGAAAACAAAATGGCAAGGACAAAGCGATGCCTATGTTCAGCCGTGAACAGTCGGACTGTTGATGATAAAAATGAAATGATTTCAAACCATGCAGATCCAAGGATTTCGAAAATACTTGTGCTATAATTATTACTCATGTAAGAACATGTTTAATCCAATATTGAATATTGTTAGGCATAGTGCAAGCTGTGAAATTGTTGAACTGTTTGCCAACTGAGCCGTGCAGTCTTATTTCTAAAAATGATTCCACTCAGTTTGTATAATTAATATGGTGGTGAGTTTATATCAATAGTTTTATTTGACTTTATATTTAAGGGAATTTTCTAAATAATGTTAACATTTATTTTAAACTGTTAACATGTGGTGCTAATGTAATTCTTATTTATTCATACACAGTTAATAATTGTTTATCTGAATAAATAAATTTAAACTGACTAATCACAACTGACTTAGAAACAAAGCATGAGTAGTCCATACATTTACTTTTATTTGCCAAGAATAAATACTGCTAAATGGGAAAAGAGATAATATGGATTTTCACATCACGTTCTATAAACCCACTTACTGTCCCAATTTTCTAGGGAAATCCAGTGGTGCTGTCTATTGGAACCACCTTAGTTCAACAATAAAACACCAGGGTATAGATGAAGCACGTTTATTGAATTAAAACACCCACTATTTATATGTGTCGCGGTAACCAAACCATACCTCGAATTTAAATCGATGAGTGCCATCTATCGGCACGAAATGTAACTACAAAAATCCCAAAAAGTATTTATAATGTCAATGGGAACGAAACCATATCTTGAGTTTAAACCGATAACCTCCATCTATCGGTCCCCTTTGAAATTAATAATTATATACATTAAAATAATAATATTGCAATAAAAACTAATATAAATGTGTAAAAACCATTGTGCTATAAAATCCTGAACATACCCGCCCACTAAGGACAACAGTCCTTAACATTTTCCATGCTATACATATACACAGTAATGCAAAAAAATATACAAATGAAATATCGTCAAATCTATGATACCGTGCGTTTAAAGTGATTACCCTGGTTACAATATCCACGCCAGTGTGTTTTCCAAATATCTACCCATTAACCATCTGACGGGTGGTAAATCGGTTTCCTTAACCAAGACGACGTCACCTGTATCTGGTTACGATATCAATTTATACCATTTCTGCCTGTGCATCAAACCAAAAAAATAACCCAAATGTGATTCCATGTCAAATGTGTTGTATCCGCCCACCAATACCAAGTATACCTGACTCTAAAGAGGTAAGTTTAGACTTTCCCTTTTTCTTGCTTGAAATATGTATTTTGCCTTCTTTATATCACTATCCAATTCCTTATATTTTGCCTCTTTCTGAAAGTAAGTATACTTTGACATTTTATCCATTTCTTTCTTCAAGAATCTTCTGCTATACGCCACTACAGCTCCATAGGAATTATATGCATCGTAATATCCATGAAGTCTTACTAGCCACACATTAGGTTTACATTGCATCCAGCGATTCAACTGAAAGTTAGTCATATCATTCAACGCTTCACGGTAAGTAAACCATTTATAATGTAATTTTTGTGGCAGTTCTTCATCCCAACTTAGTCCGGACAACCATAACCTATGAATGCATATTATTGTGATTATAGTACTCGATGCCAGCCATCTCAGTGGATCATATAAACAAGATCTATGGTGTAAATTCTTCCTTTTAGACGCAGGTACCGGCATGGCAGGCAGTATCTCAACATATTTAAAGCGGTCTCTAGCCCGATTCCAGGTAAGTCCAAGTATCTTATTGGTTCCTTCTATTTTTTCTTTAAGCTCTTTGCCTTCTTCTGTCTCCTTAATCTTTTCATCCTTGGCATTAATCTTATCTATTGCTGTTTCGCTGCTGCCATCCCATTTTTGTAGTTCAAACCCACCTTTATTTAACAAACTAGTTAATTGATCACGTAATTTTATTGCTTTATTGTCATCATCACACCCATTTCTATCTTCATCACTATCCATATAGAAATCTCCTTTGACCTTTTCTACTGGTTTCTCTTCTCTTAAAGGTAACATAACTACATCACAACCACTTTCATCGTGTGAAGAAGTAGAAGTGTATATGTTTTCGCAGCTTTGTTCTTCTTCTTCAGACAAGATTTCAGTACTTTGTAGTTTGTTTTCTATGTCCCACGATGCTTTCACCATATTGTCCATCTGAACATGCATACTTACTATGTTTGATGAATGCTTCTGTTCTGTATTTGTTCCAGATAAGATCCACGCGAAAATTGTTTCCTGAGCCAGCAACGAGCCCGATGGACACTTATGAAACCCCTTTCGTAATATGTTGCCGTAAACATCAGATCCCAACAACATGTCTATCTTGTTGGGTGAATTAAAATTTGGATCAGCTAATTTGATGTTTTCTATAACTGACCAAGGTTCCAGTAATATTTCCCTTGGTGGCAGTAACCCGGTCAATTTGTCTTATACATAAGCGGTAACATGAACAACGCAGTCTGGATTGTGCAATGAATGAAGACAAACTTGTGTCTTTGATTTAGAAACTACCTGCAATTCACTGCCCAGTCCCGAAAAATTACCCATGACTGCGGTGCTGTTTAAACCCAACAAATAAACCGCTGCTTGTGTTATAAAAGAAATGTGTGACCCCTGGTCTATTAACGCGCGTAGGGGTATCACACCTCTTTGTGTCTGAACATTAACGATTGCTGTAGGTAATAAAGAAACTTGTGCAAACACTTTTGTAATGTGTGCGCTTCCCGTGGTAACTTCATCTGATCCCTGGTGTGATGCTACAGGCTCCAATGGTGATTTAGTCTCAGCACTACTGGAATGTAATAATGAGTGATGTCGTCTTTTACAAATTTGGCAAGAAGTTGTGTTACGACAATACTTAACACTGTGATTATTCCCCAAACAGTTATAACATAAGCGATTGTCTTTTACAAATGTACGTCTTGTGTTGTTGTCTAATTTAACAAACTCTTTACAGGACCATATTTTATGATTACCCTTACAATAAGAGCAAGCTTGCGAACAATTCTGTGCTTGCGAAGTATGAAAATTGTTACCGAAATGAGGTTTGGCCATTTGCTTATGATGTGTATGTTTATTAGTAGTATCCAAAAATTCTAAAGAATGAAATCTGTTTTGCATAAATTTCTGAAATTGTTCAAAATTTGGTAATACGTTACAATTACATGTTATTTCACTGACTTTAGCTTCCCATTGTTTCCTCGTTTCATTATCAAATTTCTGTGATACAATGTAAATAATAATTGCATCCCACGAAGTTGTATCTATACCCAAACCCTTTAATCCATGCAACATGTCTGTGGTGTTGTCCAACAATTGTTTAAGATTTGTTGCAGATTCTGTCGTTATACTCCGCTGTGAGAAGAATCTTGAAAATATATTGTTTGCCAGAAATTGTTTATTATTGAACTCTTTCTCCAATAAACTCCAACACTGCTCATAATTTTCGGTGGTAATAGGTATGTGTCGCAATAGCTGTTCCGCTTCTCCCGTCAAGTGTCCCTTTAGATAGTGCAGTTTCTGAACACTATCAATGCTTTCGTTGTTATGGATCAATGATACAAACAAATTCCTAAAAGTAATCCACTCTGTGTAACGACCTGAAAACGTTGGTATCGTGATTTTAGGGAGCTTTATAGGTGTTAAAGTCTTGAAGACCTTTGATTCACTGCTACTAGAATGACCGCACCTTTCTGTACCACCACTTATATTTTCTAATAAGTCCGTCAATTCCGTAATAAAATCCAAATAAAATTCCTCGACTTCGTTGAATATATCCTCTTTAAAATAATTAGACCTTTTTGCTTCTTGACATTTTAAGATCATAGAGTGATTAAGAAAAAACTCCTTCCATTTACTTTTGACATTGTCAATTCTATTGCTGACATATGACTTAGTTATTCTCTCCCTAGGGCATTTTTTGAAATTAATTTTAGCCTTTTGCAATTGTATCCGAATGTCTTCTTGAATTACTATAAGTTCCATTTTGTTTTGCTGTAAATTTTCTTTCAAATATTTACTAAGTCAATATGTTTAAGATGATGAATTTTTTAAGTGTTTTTCCTTTTCCAATGTATGCGAAATCGGGCATAGGTTCCCCGTAGTAACACTTTTTCACGAATTATTCTAAGTCCTAAGCTAACAATTTGGAATTCTACAAGTCCTAATATTTTTCTAAGTCCCTATTCTAATAATGACTTTAAAGTACTCACAGTTTTTTTTTTGTTCCATACAACACAACACTATTTACACTTGCCCGCTTTGTCCGTCCAGTGATACTCCTCACTCCTGCTAAAGCCAATCCCGTGTATTCGCCGAGATGTCGTTGTCTTGGGTACCGTCGCTCCCTGTACCCAAGTGCCTGAGATCCTCAACGACAATCCGTCGCCCTTAATCTCGGATTGAGCCTTGCAGCTCTGGTCGGACAAAGTCAACTTCTAACCTGAATTAAATCCGGCTCGAAGGACCATGTCCCAATTTCCTAGGGAAATCCAGTGGTGCTGTCTATTAGAACCACCTTAGTTCAACAATAAAACACCAGGGTATAGATGAAGCACGTTTATTGAATTAAAACACCCACTATTTATATGTGCCGCGGTAACCAAACCATACCTCGAATTTAAATCGATGAGTGCCATCTATCGGCACGAAATGTAACTACAAAAATCCCAAAAAGTATTTATAATGTCAATGGGAACGAAACCATATCTTGAATTTAAACCGATAACCTCCATCTATCGGTCCCCTTTGAAATTAATAATTATTTACATTAAAATAATAATATTGCAATAAAAACTAATATAAATGTGTAAAAACCATTGTGCTATAAAATCCTGAACACTTACCATTATCCTAATAATCATATTCCTAGCCGTCTTGTATCCCAAAAGAGCTAAGCAATAAAGTTGGCACTAAATTTTATTGGTTTATCACTGGTTGTCATCTTGAATATAGATGCAACTAACTTTGCAAATGAACTCACAAATAAAATAAATTGTATTTACCAAGTAAAACACTAAGGCTTGGTATTTATACGAGATTAGCAGTCACCTGCCTTAAGACTTTCAACCTAATATGCTTAGAGGTGGACTATTATAGAACCTGAGTGCATATGTCCATAAAGAAATCTACTGTCCAGATCTCATGTTTCTAGCTTCAGTAGTTTGGGTTAAGCAAGGACTTATCATGGTCGGAACAAATCATTCTATACAGGTATAAAATTAAACGACAAATATTAAGATACTTGAGCTGCAAGTTGACAGTAACAATTTCAACATCATGTTAAAATGAAATCATGTAGGCACCTACAGAGTCCACAAATATATAATAAAACCTATTTTGTAACTTTACAAATATTAGCTTTAAAAATGTGTATCACAAATCTATTTTATATCTACCTTCTGAATATATATCTGTAATATAATAAAACTGAAGTTTGTTTGGTTGAATGCACTTATCTGTGAAAGTACTGGTTGTATGCAAATAATTATTTTTGTGGTGGATAGTCATTTATCAAGAGAGGCTTCATATAATCGCGCCGTGAGCACTAGCCATAAGTAATGCAGTTAGTTAGCTTTATGTAATGTGTAACCAAGGGCTATAAATAAAGTTTTGATTCCTTTAATGTTTTACTATTGATATAACCTATTGACTACCAATTGAATTCATATTCAGCACATCAATTAGCTTATTTAAACTGAAAGTAAATCAGGTAATTTATACCATGCATCTATATCAGAGCTTCAACTTGAAAAGGGTTGTTATACCGTCCTTAACTAATAATTACATTAGTAGAACCACATAACAACAAAGCTATTTTCTCTTTCTTGTGTAAATAAGTAAGTTTTACAGATAATTTGCGACATGGTCTAACGATTAATAAACAGACAAGAGCCCCAGCCGACGGCATAACATGACTATAAGCACGGTAGCACTGCTATGTACCTAACGTGGAAAAACAACAGTTACCTATAAGTTCCATTTGGGGTGTAACGTTCGTAATTTTGACTGTATAATATTTATCTGGTAATCCTTACGGGGACAGTAGGTAATCGTGTAAGCACCATAATTTATAAAATTAGGATGTTTCTCAAAAACTCTAAACAAATCAGCTCTGGATAAATACCTCTGGTCAGTGCATCAACAACCCGCATTTGCAACCTCTGGTAGCACTCGGAGCAGAACAGCGTTCACGCCACAGCACACCCCGGTGCGTGCACCCCGTCGTAGTCGCTCTGTCGCTCTCACTCGCACGTGGCCTCACGTGCTCGCCATAACTCCGACACACCGTGTGGTTGGCTAGCGCCAAACACGGCTTCCAAGCGCTTGTCGCATCAGTCTTCAGGTCATCATTGGTAATGGCGGCCAAGCCAAGAGATCCATCACTCTCGCGCCAACCGTAGATCCCGAATCCTCTTAGGGGGCGTTTATCCCAACGCTGCTGTCGGCGATACACCAGGGTTATCGTGTCCAGACTCCATTATAATAAAAACACACACGTAATAATACTTGGTTTATTTTCAGACAATTTCTAGTACAGAACTGAAATAAAATATGACCTACAGTCCTTTTTATACACTAACCGTCATTACACTTAATGTTTAACAACTGCCACTTCCTTTACAACATATAATTGAAATTATTATACAATTAATTATAAACTAATCAAAAATCGACATTAATATTGTAATGAATTTTGCACAACACCAAATGATTTATTTTACACGAATAACAAATTTATTTTATTAACCAAACGCTGCTTTACAACATTGTCAACGGATGGCGCTATCTACAGGATGCAAATATAAACGCATGTTATTTATTACCGTAAATATAAGTGTCAGAATAATGTTATTTAATACTAATTGATTTACTTTGAAAGTTTCTGGAGTTATCTTAATAACTAAGCGATAAATTAAATACCCAATCTTTATGAAACAGTTAGGCAGCCAATACAGTGTCTAATATTGTAAAGTAGTCAAGTTCTCAGTTCTGTGTTCACAAATAGTTAGTCAACTTTTCATAGACCTTTGACAGTATGGGTATAAGAGTTATGGGTCTGTAATTATTGATATCGAGTGGGCTGTTTTTTTTGTAGATTGGTTTGACCACTGATGTTTTCAAGTTCTTAGGAAAAGTACCGTTTATCAAGGATTCATTTATTAGGTGACTTATTACAGGTGATATGGATACTGCACACAATTTTAGACTGATTTACTATTTTTTAGGGAATTGATGGTTCGATATATTTCTGTTGGTGTGCAAGGATTTAGGAAAATACTGTTAAGGTTTCTTTTTGGTTTTGGAAAGCATTGATTTTGAAAGTTTACGCTATTATTATTATTGGCTGAACCCAAAGTAAATTTATTATTAAAACTATTTGCGATATCTAAAGGTGCAGTTATTATTGCCCCATCACTCTCTATACAATCAATCTGTTTGTAAGTTCTTGTAGTATCAGCTTTATTTTTTATCAGATTCCAAGTTGCTTTGCTCTTATTTGTGGAATTATAAATATATTTGAAGTTGGTAGATTTTTTGGAACAAGTTATACATTTTTTAAATATTTTAGTGTAATTCCTATATTTTGATTTGAAATCATTGTTATGATTTTGATAGCATAATCTCTGCAGTCTACTTTTATAATTACAACATGTTTTTATACCTTTTGTTATCCATTTTGGGAAAGGACTATTATCATGAATTTTTATTTTTTTAATTGGGAAACACAATTTATGAAAAAGGATTAACAAATCATGGAAGTTGTTGAAGGCTCTATTGGGATCAATGTCGTCGTAGATATCATTATATATTAATTTGCGCCCATACGGCCATTCTGATCCAGCGCGCTCCTCGTGCTAATTATTTAACTGTTACAGAATAAACAGCATAACAAACAAAAGTAATGAATATAAAAATTATATAAATAAGCGTTTATCATACAGAATGAACTTAATATTCTTTTCAAGGCTTCACCTAGTCATAAGGATCTTAGCCCGAGGCATGCGTCACCCATCACGGGATCTAACAAACAAGGCTTCACCCATGGCTAAGCCAATTCCTGGCATCACCGACATAGGGATCTTAGCGCACACAGGCATCACCCACATAGGGATCTTAGCGCACACAGGCATCACCCACATAGGGATCTAGCCCACGCGGCATCACCCATCATGGGATCTAGCCAACACACGGCGTCATCCATCACGGGATCTAGCCAACAAACGGCATCACCCATCAAAGGATCTAGCCAACAAGACCAGGATCAAGGATACGCATGGTGGCCAGCCAGCGTTTTGGGAAGGATGTTGGATAGGAAAAATAAAATTTTACTCAAACACATAAATGCAAAATTTGTCTCAAACACATCAATGCATATACATAAAATAATCATCATCGTTCGTCATGATCAGTTATATCAATACAATGCAATTTCATAGGTCCAACAACGACAGTGGAGGAGGTAGAGGACCCCCCACGTAAATCGGTATCTGACAAATCCTCCGCCCATACGGTCAAGCTGCTCATACAGTTGTTGATGTTGATCAGCAACAAACAATGCTTGACTTTAGCTCAGTACAGCACTCATGCGGCATGTGTGCGCGTAGCCCACACACAAAACCACTGACGTCAAAAGGGTGGGCCACCGTCATCCATACATATTAATCAGTAAAGGACCACTCGTCCATCTTCTCTTCACACTAAGCTCAGGTTATCTGCTAGGATGTCATCATTACCCTGCAACACTTAAAGGATAGGTGGTGGGCAACATTTCCCACCCAAATATTAGTTCCATGAACCTTCGTAACTGTAGATGAAATAAAATTCTACTCTTACAAAGTGGTCCGGTCTATTAAGCTATATCTATATATCAGGCATGTTCAACCTGTGCATTGGTCTATTGTTATCTTAGCTACAACAGTGTTGGAGCCCATATTTTACGCATAAGGTACAAAAGACACTGAATTTTCTCAGGTTCTGTCCGACAGTGCCATTTTAGATAATCAAATATAAAGTTATCAGGATACCCATATTTTGCAGTTTTGATAAAATAGTTAAAACTTAATATATTCAAAATTAGTTTTATCCACATGAAACAGGAAAACAGAATGGCAAGAACAAAGAGAGGCCTATGTTCAGCCTGTTGATGATAAATAAGAAATGATTTCAAACCATGCAGATCCAAGGATTTCAAAAATACTAGTGCTATAATTATTACTCATGTAAGAACATGTTTAATCCAATATTGAATATTTTTA
The DNA here is from genome assembly GCA_944739405.2 of Euclidia mi. NCBI lineage: Eukaryota > Metazoa > Arthropoda > Insecta > Lepidoptera > Erebidae > Euclidia > Euclidia mi. The sequence continues at coordinate 45,202,739 of OX123189.2, forward strand.
GGCATAGTGCAAGCTGTGAAATTGTTGAACTGTTTGCCAACTGAGCCATAAAAGAGAAATTTACAAGCTACCAATATTACAAAGCAAGAGTAGTGCAGTCTTATTTCTAAAAATGATTCCACTCAGTTTGTATAGTTAATATGGTGGTGAGTTTATATCAATAGTTTTATTTGACTTTATATTTAAGGGAATTTTCTAAATAATGTTAATTTTAAACTGTTAACATCTGGTGCTAATGTAATTATTATTAATAATTGTTTATCTGAATAAATAAATTTAAACTGACTAATCACAACTGACTTAGAAATAAAGCATGATTAGTCCATACATTTACTTTTATTTGCCAAGAATAAATACTGCTAAATGGGAAAAGAGATATGGATTTTCATATACTCATACTCTTATTACGATAATTATAAGTGGGTTTAAAAACCCACTTATCATTATCGTAATAATCATATTCCCAACTGTCTTGTATCCCACAAGAGCTAAGCAATAAGGTTGGCACTAAATTTTATTGGTTTATCACTAGTTGTCATTTTGAATATATATGCAACTAACTTAGCAGATGAACTCACAAATAAAATAAATTGTATTATCCAAGTATAACGCTAAGGCTTGGTATTTATAAAAGATTAACAGTCACCTACCTTAAGACTTTCAACCTTAAATGCTTAGAGATAGACTATTATAGAACCTTAGTGAGTGCATATGTCCATAAAGAAATCTACTGTCCAGATTTCATGTTTCATGTTAATTTCATTTTGTTGTTTTCTAGCTTCAGTAGTTCGGGTTAAGCAAGGACTTATCATGGTCGGAACAAATCATTCTATACAGGTATAAAATTAAGCGACAAATATTAAGATATGTCGGGTTCCCTTGTCTTATTATATAACCTTCACTTAAACTGCAAGTTGACAGTGACAATTTCAACATAATGTTAAAATGAAATCATGTAGGCACCTACAGAGTCCACAAATATATAATAAAACCTATTTTGTAACTTTACAAATATTTGCTTTAAAAACGTGTAACAAATTTATTTTTATATCTACCTTTTGAATATATCTGTACTAATATAATAAAACTGAAGTTTGTTTTGTTGAATGCACTTATCTATGAAATTACTAGTTTTAGGGCCGATTTTTCAATCTTCAGATAAAAGATAACAAAACAATAAAATATAACACTAACAAATTAAAAACTATGGTTGTCGATAAAGTAGATCAATGATGTTACGTACTTTTCAATTTAGCCCGGTTACAGTTTAACTGTCAAGTAAATTTCATCTGACGATTGAAAAATCGACCCTTATTCAAATAATTATTTTTGTGGTGGATAGTCATTTATCAAGAGAGGCTTCATATAATCGCGCCGTGAGCACTAGCCATAAGTAATGCAGTTAGTTAGCCTTATGTGATGTGTAACCAAGGGCTATAAATAATGTTTTGATTCCTTTAATGTTTTACTATTTTACACAATGGATCTATATCAGAGCTTCAACTTGAAAAGGGCAGTTATACCGTTATTTACTAATAATTATGTTACTAGACCCACATAACAACAAAGCTTTTTTCTCTTTCTTGTGTAGATAAGTAAGTTTTACAGAGAGTTTCCGACATGGCCTAACGATTAATGAACAGACAAGAGCCCCCCCCCAGCCGACGGCATAACATGACTATAAGCACAGTAGCACTGCTATGTACCAAACGTGGATAAACAACGGTTACCTATAAGTTCTATTTGGGGTATAACTTTCGTAATTTTGACTGTATAATGTTTATCTGGTAACCCTTACGGGGACAGTAGGTAACCGTGCAAGCACCATAATTTATAAAATTAGCATGTTTCTCAAAAACTCTAATCAAATCAGCTCTGGATAAATTCCTCTGGTCAGTGCATCAACAACCCACATCTGCAACCTCTGGTAGAACTCTGAGCAGAACAGCGTTGACGCCACAGCACACCCCGGTGCGTGCACCCCGTCGTAGTCGCTCTGTCGCTCTCACTCGCACGTGGCCTCACGTGAAGTATAGACGTGCTCGCCATAACTCCGACACACCGTGTGGTCTCCGATCAGGGTAGACTAGCGCTTGTCGCATCAGTCTTCAAGTCATCATTGGTAATGGTGGCCAAGCCAAGAGACCCATCACTCTCGCGCCAACCGTAGATCTCGAGGTCTCTTAGGTTCCGGGTTTCAGGATCCAACCGCTGCTGTCGGCGATACGCCAGGGCTATCGTGTCCAGACTCCATTATAATAAAAATACTCACGTAATATTACTTAGTTTATTTTCAGACGATTTCTAGCACAGAACTGAATTAAAATGTGACCTACAGTCCTTTTTATACACTAACCGTCATTACACTTAATGTTTAACAACTGCCACTTCCTTTACAACATATAATTGAAATTACTATACAATTAATTATAAAATATGGTTCAAAAATCAACATTAATATTGTAATGAATTTTGCACAACACCAAATGATTTATTTTACACAAATTTATTTTATTAACCAATCGCTGCTTTACAATATTCACCAACAGATGGCGCTATCAACTGAATGTAAATATAATCGCATGTTATTTATTACCGAAAACATAATAATAAGTGTCAGAATCATGTTATTTAATACTAATTGATTTTACTTTGAAAGTTTCTGGAGTTATCTTAATAATTAAGCGATAAATTAAATACCCAATCTTTATAAAACAGTTAAGCAGCCAATACAGAGTCTAATATTGTAAAGTAGTGAAGTTCTCAGTTCTGTGTTCACAAATAGTTATTTAAATATCAATCTTAAATATTATTAACATTTTCGTAACAATATAATCATTTTATAGTTGATTGAATCAGGCGTTACTTGGCGGAACTCCATTGTAACCTAATGGAAGGAAAGAGGAACCCACCACGCACCCTCGAATTGACCACCCCAACTATTGCAATAGAAAAAGGTTGACAATATCGAACTCCTCTAAAAGGATAAGGGATATAGGAATGGTATGGGTTCCAGGAAGATACCTGACTTGCAGTATCCCGCTGTATGCGCCGACTATTCTTCGACACGTGTTTCGCCTCTGCACGAGGCATCCTCAGGAACGATGGGCAACGACTGAGCGCTTTCCAACCGTGGGCATGTCTTATAAACGATTGTACTTTCTAATCCCCTCCCTCCGTTGCTCGACTGATGTGAGTCATTATGACGATGTGCGAATATATTCAGCAATGGGGACCCGTTAAAGTTGGTTTGATCGTTCAGTAATGTATGCTTGTCCCGCTTTAAAATCTCTAATTGTTGTCATTATATATTAATTTGCGCCCATATGTACGTCGCTTTCATTAATGTTAACTGTCTCCGGTGCATGAAAATTATATGTAATGAAATCTATTACAGTTATACAGTAAATTATTCAGGAACGCAAACTAACGTCAGTATATAACTTCCATAAAAACATAACAAAACTATGTGCAAAATAGTGGGAGATTGTCCGTGTGGTGACGGATTAAGAAAACGGAATGTCACCACCCCATATCATCCCTGGGTGTCGTAAGAGCCGACAGAGGTAGCATATTATGAAAACAGCACTGTAAAAAAAGGAAAGTTTTCCTTCTCTTTCAGTGCTGTTTTCTGCAAACCCTACACCAACCCGTTTGGCCAGCGTGGTATAGTAGGCCAATTCCTCCTTTCAAAGGAGAGTCTTAGTCTAGCCGTGGACTGTTAAAGGCTGATGAGTGGGAGATTATTCATAATCTGGCAACTTTACAGGCACATAGACGCTCGCGTCCGTACAGTGCAGTCGCCAAATGTCACGCACACATAGCTGTCAACGTGCCTCACTTTGATGAATGCGCTCCATCTGCCTTTTGTTCTAATAATCTGAGCAAACGCTATACTAACGCGCGTGTGTATCGATACAGACGAGCCGGTGCGGCGCGTTTGCCTCGATACAAACGACAAGTCATAAACCAGCAAAAACTTCGGCGGGAAGTGATGGCGAGCGTTATATCAGGCTTACTTATGAAAAGTTACGCAGAGGTTATTTGGTGGAATTTCGTACCGCTGTGCGGGCAATGCGGCGTTTCACAGCTAATGACGAGTCCTGGCCCACAATATATCTCTCGCAGTTAGGCGCAGAAATCACGGCGACTCGTGCGTTTAATTGAGTTTTCTTTTCCATTGTGCTTCCATTAACAGAATAGCTTTCTCCTATTATGCTCCCCGGGGGACGCAATGAGTTCGTCGAAACTTATACCTATCGCCAATTTTTCTTACCGTCTGGTATAGACGGATAATGGATATTTTCAGTCATTGGTTTCGCAATAAAATGTAATTTTATCTTCAAATTGTTTATAATTTAATGAAATCAATATTAAATTGTTACAATGCGATTTAATGCTCAATTATAAAATAGTTTTGCTTTATAGCGTCGTTGTTTAATGTAATGACAGTACAATAGTGTTAAGTCTTTTATGTTGTTATTATTCACTGCAAACTGTTATAGAGTTTGATAGTCTGTTCATTGTCTGTTAAATTTGAAGTGCCTATACAACTAAAGTGATTTAATTTTAGCCGCTGGCAAAGAAGGGGTCGGAGCCTAGTTCTTGCGCGAAAGTAAGCGAAAGCGGCCCCTGAGTGCTCTTGTGGAGCTGCTGGCTAATTAAATACTTATCTAATTATACCATCGCGGAGCAAGCTTCCAGCGAAGAGAATTTCCCAAATTACGTATTACGAAACACAATTACATTTAGGGGAAATGCTATGAGACAAATTGAGTTATATCGCAATTGAAATAAAAAGCGAGTTAAACAGCCATGTAGTTTAGCTGTTGAGGAGCTTCATTCAACAGGTATTTGATGTCAATCAAAAGCTTCGCTTTTCTTTACTTTTTATTCGCAACTATACCTTCTTTAAGAATTAATTAACTTTTCCATTGTTTACACGAAAATTATAGCGTTGAATGCTTTGACATTTAGCCCTTTGATGAACAAGATACCTTTGTAGATGAGTTTTACTCAAACATCAAGTACAGTTACTGTTCGAAGTTGAAAATGTTATTTAACAGAGTAGAGAGGTCCGGCCATTTATAGAGTGGGAGATTTTTCAGGTGCAGAATGTTTCATTGAAGCGCACCGTAGCTGCGATGTGGGACAACTATTTGTCTCACAATTGATTCCTACACCACGCTGTATGTATATGTACGAAGGTACATTAAGCTCAGCACACGATGTATGGTACTAACGTTGATAAATTGTACGTAGTCGACTTTTAGTGGGGCATCTTTTTTGCTTACCTTATTGTAAGCTGAAACGCTTTGAAAAATAATCTGACTGTTGCATAAAAAGCTGTTTCTATCCAAGCAGTTTTCAGCAAATTCGGTACTCAATTCGCAGATAATCATAATAGACGCAGTGTAAATATAAGCCACCATAAAATGCTTTGCATTACAAGTTGCTCAGTATTGAAACTTTTACAATAATATATGGTTTTTGTTTCTGTATCTACTATATGTAAAGGAACGAGTAGTGTCTAATCGTAGTATAGTGTTGCTATTGTATTATACCATTGCTTATTCCGAGTAACTAGAGTGAATTAATATTCACTAGTTGGCGCTTGAATCGGCTTAGATCTTTGACTTCCATCGGTGGAGAACATTAAGACGTCCCTTTTCATTATTACTTGTGAGCAATTAGGAATAGCACTTGTCATGAAATTACTATATATATTATCTGAGAACTTTGGCTATGCCCGAAAGTAAAGAAACACATTGAGAATAGTGTTGGAGTAGGTAATGACTACTATATGGTACTATAGTACTATAACTTTTTACTGTTCCTACAGGATATATACCACGTACCTTTGTTTTGAGTAACCGATATTTCGGCACTATTGCAAGCCCCATGTTCACAGATGTACTGAAGTATTGCGGGTGGATGAATGTTTATAAACAAGTGAACGACTTACCAACCGGGCATACAGCTTGTGCGACGAAGAACATTTAAAGGAAGAACTTGCATACATAAGTGACGTTCTACGAAAGAACGGGTACAGCGGACGTGTCAGACCACCTAGACATACTCAAAAACACCTCGACTACAAGGTAGAACGACAACCAGCGTACTTACCGTACATCAAAGGAGTGACAGATAAGGTCTCTAATATCCTTGAGAAGGTATCTGTTAAAACTATCTTCACTCCTTTGAATAAACTGTCACAATACATAAGAACGCCAAAGGACAGTCTCCCCTTGGAAAAGCCGGGTGTGTACAAAATTGACTGCAGCTGTGGGAGTTCTTATATAGGACAAACCAAACGCACCATTTCCTGCCGCATCAAGGAACACATCAGGGCAGTCAAAAACAATGAACCACACAAGTCGGCAATAGCTCAACATCTCCTAGACTCGGGTACGAACCATTGGGTTGAGTTACATAACCCTCAGGTGCTTTCGACAGAACGCCACTATATACCTAGAATGGTTAAAGAAGCTATTGAAAATAAAAAGTATAAAAACTTCAATAGAGAAGATGGGTTTCAACTGTCGAACACCTGGCATCCAGTGGTACGTCTATGCAAAACCCGTGAACCGCAAAAACTTAAATCACGAGCCGACGTAGTGAGTACAGTGTGTCGCGATCGAGTACAGTGCGCGAGTGAAAACGGTGGTAGTGGTTGTGCGCGCAATAAACGAGTAAGAAAGCGGGTAGACCGGTTCACTTGTTTATAAACATTCATCCACCCACAATACTTCAGTACATCCGTGAACATGGCGCTTGCAACAGTGCCGAAATATCGGTTACTCAAAACAAAGGTACGTGGTATATATCCCGTAGGAACAGTAAAAAGTTATGATAGTGACCACGAAAGTTTAAATTCCTATATAGTGTAACGTAATACTACACGTATTGCGTTATAATATCTCGCAGGCGCTTAACGCCAGCTTAGCCGTTCGCAATATTACCAAATATGGTCATGTTCACTAGCCAAAGGCAGTTGTGAGTCATAGGCCTATATCTATATAAGATGGGTGCGCGATCTAAGTCGATCACTTGCCCTACACACCGTCTCGCTGATGGTTGTAGTGACTATTACTACCTACTATTATTACTATCCTACTTCTACTGTCCCGCTGGGGGTAAGCATATTCTAGTTGTCTGTGTGCCTATACGTTCTGTCTGTAGTATCTGTGTCTCCTAAGCATAACAGCCGATCTAGGGACCGCCTGTTCCTGACCGGTTGTTGTGTATTCTCTATGCTGTTTCCAGTTCTTCCTACGGGCTACGTTCTTCCTACGGGCTACGTTCTTCCTACGGGCTACGTTCTTCCTACGGTCTCACTGCACCTGTCTTCTCTCTACGGGCTACAAGCCACGAGCTGCTGGCGCCGTGCCGCTACTAGCCAGCTGCCACCCAAGCCTCCGTCCCTGCCTACGAGCTCCTACAGCCATGCCACGGACGCCTGAGCCTGACCGCTTGGCCCGCATCGGCTGCACCGCCTGAGACCCCGCTCAGCCTGAACCTCGAGCTGCCTGCGTAGCGCACCTTGGCCAGCTCATCGGCGACCCTACGAGCAGCTACCCTGCGAGCATCGGAGAGCAGCAGGAGTCTACACTCCAGCCCTCAGGCCAGTGCTTACCTAGTTCGGTCATACTGTATGTAAGCGGTAGTGAGACATAATAAAGAACCTGTTCAGCCTAGCAGTGTTTCTCTTGAACCCCGACATCCTACCTGAGATCCCCCGTCTCAGTAGCGCCCAACTCTATTTGTCTCACTTCCAATTACTGCAGTTGTTCTTGTTTAGGAGGTCAGTCTTTGTAAACGAGGAGGTGCAGACATCAGCGAACCGGTACGTACTATTTAACTTGTGTATATCTGTGTTTTGCGGTCTATCTTTAATTTCTTTTCTTGTATAACTATTATGTGTTATCTTACTATTGCCTAATTCAAACAACTACCGATTCCCTACGTAACTGTTCGCAATTTGAAATAACCATTTTTTGTTTTTGCAAGTCACTTATCTATTGTCTACATTTTTACACCGAATCGTCGTAGTTTCTTTGTAAAGCAGAACGATTGCACATGGAGGGCTGTAATATACTTACGTTCTTTTCCTATCATACACTTCATTTCATCATGAGCACTAACCCCATTAAGTACTTCCTACTTAATAAAAATGAATTGGCCTACGAGGTCGCTATTCGCGGAGAGGAGCCGGCTACCTCTGTTTTAGGTTTACGGAAGCAGCTACCTAAACTACTCGAGCTGATTCCGAATGACGACATCCTAGAGTCAAGCCTAGACATAGCAGATGACTTCAAGGGAGCTAGCCTGTCAGTTGCCGATTTAGATTCGCGAATCTCTTCCCTTAAGGAACTATACGACCACAACTTGGCGAAGTGAACTACGGCTTTGCACAACCAGGTCTACCACAGATTGGGCAGATTAGACAAATCCGAACCTAAATACGGCAAGAAAATATCCGACCTGACTGAACGCTTTCGGATGCTGTCGGCAAAGCTATCTAAGATAGAAAACTTGAATGTTCCGTCGGCGGAAGTCGGAGTCACGATGACTTGCACGGATTCAACCCCTGCACAGGCAGCGTCGACTCCGGTAACTGTCCACTGTGAGCATTTGAGGGTTGGCAAACTATCGAAACTCAAATTCGTCGGAACAGGCTGCGTTCGCGAATTTCTACAACGCGTGACGGAATGTAAGACGGTTAGAAATCTACCTGCCAATAGATTATTCGATTACGCGTCCGAAATTTTTACGGGTAATGCGTTACACTGATTTCGCGGTGTTGAATATTCCATTTCTACATGGGACGAACTAGCTAGTAAACTCACAGCTGATTTTACACCGTACGACTATGATTATAAACTTTTAGCCGAGATTCGTAATCGTACTCAAGGGCAAACTGAGGGTATAATCATCTATTTATCAATTATGTTCCAACTTTTTGCGCGATTGTCACCGAACACGGTACTAACCGAACATGAAAAATTAAATATATTGCTTCACAATATTAGACCGTGTTATTCTACAGTACTAGCTTCATGTACTACGGCTATAGACACTATAGACACTCTAAAAACACTATGTCTAAACTATGAGAGGTTCCAGTGTTTAAGTGCACAATTTCACGAACCTAGTTACCCTACGTCTAACACAGTAGCACCTGATTTAGCTTACATAAATAAAAAGGACACGCACGGTGACTATAATAATTCACAGTACTATAAACCGTCTAAACTAAAAAACTACGCTTCTGTCGCATCTATAAATGTCGAACCGAACGATACACCTGTGCCTAACCTACAACACTATAATGTCAACATGATATCTAAATCAGCTGTTCCTACAAAAATAACTAATAAGAGGTGTGTGTTTTGCCCGCGATGCCGTTCAACTGATCACTCACTAGGGACGTGTAAGCGTGCGTTCACACTGCGCCGGACCGGCTAATAAGCCGGAAGCCGGCGCCCGGAGCGAGTGTTCACACTACGCCGCGACCGGCTAATTAGCCGGAGGACGGCCGGCTCCCTACATTAAATTTACTTTATAGATGGAAGTATTGCATCACAAGATCATCACTAAAATAATCTGACATTGGTGACCATGGGTGGCCATGGTCACCAATGTCAGATTCTTTTAGTCAAAATTAAATAGAACTTCATGTGAAACTTAGAAACTTCATTCATAGACATTTTGACTTATGCGTATAAAGATTGTACTGATATTTGTAGGGACGTTGAAATTTTATCGATACTTTTATTTGAAATGTTTTTGTATGAAAGAAAAACAAATACATCCTTAAAAACTTTCGCGTTCTTAATAACAGTTTATATATAAAACCATTTTTGGCAAACAACTACTAAGCTATGCATGTTTAGTCGCGATTTTTTCCTAGATCATAGCAAGCGATACTTACCTACTAAATGCACATAACTTCCAAAACTCAGAGACATGGGTTTGAATTTGAATTTTATTGCCATTTATATTAAGTACACGGTGCCTGGTGGCAACCAAACATTGACGTTACTGAACTTCAATGTCCGTTTGACAATGAAATCAGCTAAAAACACGATTTGTTTATTTGTTCCTGACTTGGTTACATATAATAATAATATGCAGGTTTTAATTTGAACAGGTTTTGTAAATAAAATCACAAGTGTCTGTTCCTACGTTAAAATTGATTGATCTATATTTATGTTTCATCGATATTTACTTTATACCTACTAGGAGAGCTGGCATCAATTTTGGGTAGGTATTTGAGGCATGATTGCAGACCTGGCTGGCGAGCAGCGAGGCTATAGAAAATTATGAAAAAACGAACAAAAATATATTTGAGGCAACATGCAATTTTTAAATATAATAGTTTAATGTATATAGAATACAAACAAACATAAGTTAGATGATTTAGTCGGGGCTTTATTACATTCCAAGGGTTTTTTGTGGCTATGTGAAAGCCATGACTAAATCAAATAATATAATCATTTATAGACATTTATCTTACTCTACGCTAGAAAAATCATAAGTCAAAATGAAGTAACTATGTATATTGGACAAGACTGCTATTGTAATGCGGTCTCTATAGTATTTTCCCTATTCTAAGGCCAGCTCCGATCAGTGTTACCAACTTAGTAGAATTAGCACTAAAACTGGAGGTTTCAACATTTGCCTAAAATTTAATACAACGTTCGTTTTAAAATAATTTATACATTGTTCAATCTATTATTATTATATTACTTGATGTGTTGATTTAACATTTAATTTGCATTTTTCTTTACATATTACCTATTAGAACGAATTATTATTTTTGTATTCCAATTGTTTTCCGAAGTGAAATAAGTATTATAATGATAATTTAAGTGGGTGTCATGTGTCTAGGGAAATTTTATTTGTGGTTTCTGGTGGAGAGCTAAGTTCAACTGTTGGTAACACTATGTCACCGGCACTAGGCGTGGGTCTGTGCACGTTGTCATAACTATCTATATTTCATAACTATCTATATTGTTCGATCACCTAATTTGAAGAAGTATTTACTCGTAGATATGTCTAATGCATAACTAGAATGATAACAGCAAGTGGTTTGGTAAGGCTCGTTTTAAAAAACCATTAAGAATGCAAAGATTGTTATCGAGACCTATAATGAAATGTATTGAGATGGCAAAAACTACGGCAAAAATAGCAAAAAGTTAATCAACAAAGAATATTGTGAAAAAGAAAAATCTTAACAAATAACAAATGTGGCAAGATTAAATAAATTTAAATATAATGCAAATTTAAAATAAAATTAAACTATGTGAAGAATACGCCAAAACAAAAACAAAAAGAAAAAAATCTAATAGTATCACAAAAAGCTGTTTTTTTTAAAGTTCACAAACATTACAAAACGTTAAAATTAAACAAATAAACCGTAACAAGACAACAAAAATACGCCAAAATGAGAGAAATTAAAAAAATACATGTACAAAAAGTATACAAAGACATCAAAATGAAATTAAAATATAAAGTTAAATTAAACAAAAAAGGTGCTAATAATAACAAAAAGCTAAATGTAATAAAATTGTGCACAAAAGTGAAAAGAAAAAATAGAAAAAGTAATACCGATACGTACAGATAAAATAATTATATTTTTATCTGTACTATGTAACTTAAAAAGTTTAAAAAATTACATAAATCCAAAACGTGTATAAAAATGGTAAAAATATATCAAATCGTAAAATTATTTATCAAAGAGTAAAGGGAACTCAACAATAAATATATCAAAAAAAGAATACAATATGAAGAAATAAATAAGCTTTGGAATGTTACAAAATGTCTATCTAAATGGTCACCGGCCAACCATTCTGCTGTCAAAAAACGCTACGTTAAAATATAACTACGAGTACATAGGTAAAGTCTGACCGCGCGGCAATTCATGGTGGTTATACTCGTTATGAAATTTAGATAGTCAAACAATTGACGTATAACTATCTATACCTAATATAGCATATGATCGTAGCCATAACGATCGGTATATTCTAACGCATACTCTTAGCTCAGCTCTACGAGTCCGTCTTAATGCCCGGATCCGGTCTATTGACCGGATCCAGCTTAGTGTGAATAGCTTCATACAAATTGTTCTGCCACTGGCTCGTTATTCGCCGGTCCGGGCATTAAGCCGGACCGGCTAATTAGCCGGTCCGGCGTAGTGTGAACGCTCGCTAAGCGAGAACGTTATCCGATATGTTTTAAGTGTGGCCTTAGGGATGTCACGTTCGTAAATTGTCCTAACTGTAAAAATAAATCTTTTTCAAAAAACTAATTTACTCGGATCGTAGTTCGTCAAATAAGATGACAAACCCTACCGTTTGTACATCTTTTAAACCTAAATATTTTGACAAAGAAGACTGGAAAAATTGACTGAACACTCTAAAAGTGTATTTTTCCAGTTATTCTGTGGCTGCGATCCGTGATCAAAAGCCTAATACTGATTTTCGACCCTATGTTAATGTAACCATTAAGAATTTACCCCTTACTGGGTTACTTGACTCAGGTTCTGCCGTGACTATATTGGCCAATAATTCTCATATAAAAATTATTTCTCAAACTAATCTCCCTTTGAATAAGTGTGACAACCCTACTATATTTTTTCGATCGGCGGGTGGTCATCGTTTGACACCGATCGGCTATATCAACCTACCCACCACTTTTGAAAATAAAACTTATAACTTAAAAGCGTACGTAATTCCAGAAGTCACTAGTTCGTTAATTTTAGGTATTGACTTCTGGAAAAGATTTAAATTGTTACCAAACTATATTAACTCTGTTTCTTTATCTAATAATTACTCTCGTAGTAATTCCTTGCCTAATAAAGTTAATGCTACCGTGTCAGCTATTGATACTAACACTGATAATGAGACTACTATAACCTCGGATCAGTGGTATACTACAATCTACAATGGCTGTAAAAACTCACCTACATCTTTCCCTAATTATTCTATCAGGAATGATAAATTGTACAGATATATGGTATCTAAATGTACATTGCGTAAAGTATTCGATTGGAAAGAGGTCCTACATACCTTGGATAGATCTACAGCTATTAAAGAAAACCATTCGGAACTCGCTGCGGGTCATTTAGGTATTTTTAAAACGTATAAACGTTTAGCACAGCGTTATTATTGGCCCGGTATGCACGCCGACGTTGTTAAATTTATATCTTCGTGTGATACTTGTGTCGCACATAAACACCAAAACCATGCTACTTTAGGTGTTATGGGACGACCAAAGGTGTGCGCTCGTCCCTTCCAAACAATTAGTATCGACCTTGTTGGACCCCTTGCCTCAACTAGAAAACAAAATAGCTATATTTTTGTTGTTACTTGTTGCTTCAGTAAATATTGTCTTCTCTTTCCCATCAAGCGGGCTACCGCCGAGATTATAACTAACATTCTCAAGGAAAAAGTTTTCTTAATACATGGCATACCTTCAACCGTTATTCTAGACAATGGTAAACAATTTGTAAGTGCAACTCTAAAGTCTATGATTAGAAAATATAAAATACCTAACTTGCACTTTACACCGAAATACACTCCGCACGTAAATTCTGTTGAGAGATACAACAAAACCATCGTGACTACTACATCTTCGTTTATCGAAAACGACCATAGAATATGGGATACTTTAATTACCAAAATTCAATTCACGCTAAATACTGCGGTTAATGAGGTAACTGGTTGTGAGTGCCACATTATATTGTATTTTGCTGAGAACACATTTTGTGTTTCCCCCGCACCGATCGCCCATAGCCACGCCAGTCGTCCCTTAGCCTTCTAACTAGTTTAACGTGTTAGCGTAAGAACTATTGTGAAAGCGAATAGACCTTGTGTTTGACCAGACTCTACGTTTCATTTATCTCCAAAATATACCCTCGCCACCGTAACACAGTGAACACGCAGTAGACAGTCAGATAGTAAATTCATACACCATAGTGAACACGCAACCTTGACGCTCACCCAATAATAGACATTTACTTAACATTGGTTTACATTAACTTATAATATATTAATAATAATAATAATTCATATGCAAAGGCTTTGACGGCGCGTGTGAATCGAGATAAAAGTTCGGTTGTGAGTTCGAATCCTATAAAGGGTAACAAATCGGAAGAGTGGACGCTTGTAAAATATAAGCAGCGATTGCAAAATCGGTTTATAAGTAATACTGGCAAAGCTCATAGTGATTGTGACGGGAAATTTAAAGCAGCGTGGACACAGGTACCTCTTTACATTTCTAATGTATCTAGGGACACGAAGGAGGAGGACATTATTGAATATATAAGACAAAAAACAAACATATCTGTTTGTTTACATAAAATTGTGTCGAAAAAGGACCGTGATTATAGTTCTTATAAATTTCTCGTTTATAAATGCAAATTGTCTTTGTTTTTGAATGAGTCGTTCTGGCCGGAAGGTATACTTTTTAGACAGTTTATACAGTTTAAAAGTAAAACAGACAACTCAGGGACGGGTAATATTCAAAAACAAAGATAATGGGTACTAATGACAGCCTGTGTGTAAATAGACTTATAACTTTTAATTGTAAGTCTTTAAAAAGATCGATGGAAAGTGTCAGGGATATTTGTAGGTTAGCGGATATTGTAGCACTTCAGGAGACGTGGCTCCTCCCTTACGATCTACCCCTGCTTAATACAATAGATGCTAATTTTGAATGTACGGGTAAGTCGGCTGTTGATATATCTGATGGCATTTTAAAGGGACGTCCCTATGGTGGCGTAGCAATATTATGGCGTAAGGGACTCTTTAATACTGTGAGTATTATTAACTGTAACAGTAATAGGTTAACAGCGATAAAGGGCACTTTTAGTGATAACCGTTGTATTGTAATATTTTGTGTCTATATGCCGACAGACAAGGCGGAAAATCTTGTTGAATATACAGATTGTTTGAGCGAAATATGTGCTATTTTAGAAGACAGTGACTCAGAAGCTATGTTTGTTTTGGGGGATTATAACTCACACCCTTATCAGCCTTTTTGGACTGAGCTATCTAGGCACTGCGATGATCACGAATGGGTATGCGCAGATGTTGAATTGTTAGGGATTAACTCTAATACATACACATATTTGAGTGACATAAATGGCAGCCAAAGATGGCTAGACCATTGTGTAGTCACCAAATCAGCGTTCAGTTGTATTAAAGATGTTTTTGTGGGTCATGATATCTATTGGTCAGACCATCTCCCGTTAATTATTGATTGCGACTTAAGTCGTGTTGCGACAAAATGTCTAGTTAAAAATAAGCCATATAACAAAGTTGCATGGCATCAAAGAAACAGCAATGAAATCAACAGATATCGAGACTTATGTAATAGTGACTTAAGAAATGTACATTTTCCTCAATTGTTTCGGGTGTGTGCTGATGTAATATGTAGGGATGATAACCATAGACAGGAGTTAGATCGTATGTATGACCATATTGTGAATATTTTGTCAGTGTCAGCTGTGCAGGCCTGGGACAACAAGCCATTTCATGGGGGGAGGCGAGTGGCAGGCTGGAACAAACATGTTCGTGAAGCTCACAGGGAGGCTCGGTCTAAATACCAAATATGGTTGCTTCATAATAAACCAAAGTCTGGCAGATTATGGGATGATATGAAACTTAGCCAAAAAATCTTTCGTAGCAGATTGAAATGGTGCCAAAATAATCAGGAACAAATTAAAATGGATATCTTAGCCTCTCATAGGGAGGCAAAGAATTTTCATCAGTTCTGGAAGGCAACCAATAAACTGAATGTTAGACCGAGGCTGCCAGTGAGTGTCGGGGAATGTAGCTCGCCGAAAGATATAGCCCATATGTTCAAAGAACGTTTTACAGTTAGTTCCTCGCTAGGGCAGGTTGAGAGGGTGATCGATGCTGAGACGAGTCCTGACTATGAGCCAATTCGTTTCTCAGCCAAACAAGTGGCTGAAATGATCTCAAAAATGGCTGGGGGTAAGTCACCCGGTCATGACGGTCTCAGCATCGAACACCTTCGATATGCCGGGGTGCATCTCCCTAGAGTGCTCGCGTTGTTCTACTCATTATGCATCAATCACTCGTATTTACCTACTGAGATGCTTCGAACAACCGTAGTGCCTATCGTTAAAAATAAGACTGGCGATATATCAGACAAGGCGAACTATAGACCCATATCCTTGGCTACTGTGATGGCCAAGGTGTTGGACGGTCTGCTCGATAAACTGCTAGACAATTGGCTTAAACTACATGACGCACAGTTCGGTTTCCGGCCCGGACTTTCTACAGAGAGCGCCATATTGTGTCTGAAGGAGACCGTCCAATACTACAAGGATAGAAATACTCCTGTGTACGCCTGCTTCCTTGATCTTTCCAAGGCATTCGATCTTGTGTCGTATGATGTCCTCTGGGATAGGCTCAGGGGAGAGGGAGTACCACAGGAGATAGTGAAACTGTTCCGGTACTGGTACTCGCATCAACTGAATCAAATTCGATGGGGTGATACTCTCTCTGACCAGTACAGGTTGGAGTGTGGGGTTAGACAGGGTGGTCTAACTTCACCGAAACTCTTCAATCTGTACATAAATGAGCTAATTGTTGAGCTCAGCAACATGCCCGTCGGATGCAAAATAGATGGTGTTAGCATAAATAATCTGAATTATGCAGATGACATGGTGTTGCTGGCCCCAACGGCTGGCTCAATCAGAGAGATGCTCAGAGTTTGTGAGAGGTATGCGGCGGCCCATGGACTGCGATATAATGTAACTAAAAGTGAACTTCTGGTCTTTGAGGTCCCCGGCAAAAGGGTAACGTATAATCCAGTGCTAAAGCTTAATGATAACCAGCTCAAAAGAGTTACTCAATTTAAGTACCTGGGGCACTGGCTTACTGAGGACCTCAAGGATCAGGAGGATATTGAACGTGAGCGCAGGGCTTTAGCAGCCAGATGTAATATGTTGGCCCACAGATTTGCGCGTTGTAGTAACGAAGTTAAAATTACGTTATTTAAGGCATATTGCCAATCGTTCTACACGGGTGGTCTGTGGGTCAACTATACGCTGAAGGCTCTGAACGCCCTGCGAGTCCAATATAATAATGGATTTAGGGTGTTGTTGGGGCTGCCTAGGTTCTGCAGTGCGTCGGGCATGTTTGCTATAGCGCAAACTAAAGACTTTTATGCCATAATGCGACAAAGGGCGGCATCCTTGCTAAACAGAATTCGGGACAGCCATAACAACATCTTAAGGGCATTGGGTGAAAAAACTGACTCACCTATGCTTGGGCACTTTGTCGGACTGCTCGTGCGGCAGAATTAATATTCTTCTGTACGGGTGGCCCGGCGCGGTGGCTAAGTGTGTCTATGTTTTTATATGTTTTGTTTTAGTTCTGTTTTATTTATTTTTTTTGTGTATTTTTTGTGTTACTGTGTTACTAACCCGTTATTACTAAGTTTTACTAACAAATGGACCACTGTAGTCTAATGAATAAAGATATTATTATTATTATTATGTGTCTCTTTTTCACGGCTATTCTTCTAACATGGTGTTAGAAGAATAACCGGTCCTTTGGGAGGCTTACACGGGGATATGGATCCAACGTGCAGAGGCCCGTAGAGAACTTTAATCTAAAATGGGATGGGACACATGCCGTGGAGCCTCCACAACTGCACTACTGAGTACAGCTATGGACTAGCCGCAGCAAATGTAGGACTATTGCAATGATGTGGAGTCTAATTTACTGGTTTATGGGGATGGGTGTTAAATGGACTGGTAATAATGATACTATGGATAAAAAACGGCACCTGCCATTGATACTCCTATAGCATCCGTCCGCGTGGCAGGTGGTGACTCGCCAACTCACTAGATGGGCACTTATTATTATTATTATTAACATTGGTGACCTCCGACTTTAGTTACGGTGCGCGCAGAGACAGTAGTGCAGTGACTTGGCAGTGGACGAGGGACGACTCCCCGTCGACTGAGGAAGACGACCTGATTCGACGGGCAATTTCAAGGGAAACCATAAGAAAAAGCAGAGAACATGAATCCGACGCAAGCGACTGCGGATTTGGCATCCATAAGCGTTTCGGCGAGAATTCCAGAGTTTTGGGCGGAGATGCCGCGCATGTGGTTCGCGCAGTTCGAGGCAGTCATGGAGCCTCAGAAGCAGAGCGACCTGGCGAAGTTCCAGATGGTAGTGGCGAAGTTGACCAAGGACGCCCTACACCAAGCACACGACCTCATATTGGCACCGCCGGCAGAGAAAGCGTATATAGCGTTGAAACAACGACTTCTATCAGCTTTTGAAGATAGCGCGGAACGGCAATTTCAAAAATTAGTTAGCGAAATGGATTTGGGATCGCAGCGCCCGTCACAGTTGTTACGCCGAATGTCTGAATTAGCTCGGAACACGGAAGTGTCTGACGACGCCCTAAGAAGATTATGGATAGCGCGACTCCCAGGCTCGGTGAAAGCGGTACTATCGGTATGTCAAGATACAAAGTTGGATAACCTTGCGATAATGGCGGATAAGATCACAGAAAATCTACATGCTGACGACGTAGCTGCAGTTTCAGCGGCGACGAAATGTAATGAGTTAGCAGTTTGAATGTTATTCTTGGATTTATGTATTCAATTTATGTTTCGATGTTTTAGAATAAAAATTTTCAATTTTTTTTTAAAAAGGGGAGGTATGTGAGTGCCACATTATATTGTATTTTGCTGAGAACACATTTTGTGTTTCCCCCGCACCGATCGCCCATAGCCACGCCAGTCGTCCCTTAGCCTTCTAACTAGTTTAACGTGTTAGCGTAAGAACTATTGTGAAAGCGAATAGACCTTGTGTTTGACCAGACTCTACGTTTCATTTATCTCCAAAATATACCCTCGCCACCGTAACACAGTGAACACGCAGTAGACAGTTAGATAGTAAATTCATACACCCAGTGAACACCCAACCTTGACGCTCACCCAATATAGACATATTACTTAACACTGGTTATACTCCGAGTTTTTTAGTGTACGGCAGAGAACTAGTAACTTACGGTTCACACTATATTGATGCCGAGTCAGATGATGTTATTTATATACCTAGGGATTCTTATGCTGAAAATATAGGCTGTCTATCAAGTATTTTCGATAAGGTCCAGTCTCTTTTAATCCAAGCTCACGCTAGAAACTCACACACATACAACTGTTATGTCCACTGATAATTATTTGTCTATGCTAAATATCTACATTATTGTCTATGTATTTTTGTCTATGGGGACGCGCTCCGCGTCCCGTGAACTTTTGCTTGTATCCGCCGCCATTACGAGAATAAATGTTGCATCGAGCACCTCTGAGTTTTAATTCAACACTGGCGACGAGGATTAAAACGAGAGGAGGTTATCTAAAGAACAAACAATGTCGATTGGAAAAGTGCGTGAGTTTGCCATCAAATCGGGTAACTGGTCGGCGTATATCGAGAGATTGGAAATGTATTTTCTTGTGAATAAAGTGGAGGACGCTCTCAAGTTACTCACTTTAATCTCATTTATGGGTGAAGAGGCGTACGAACTGCTAGCTACGTTAGCTAGCCCGCTGAAGCCGGCCGATATTACGTATAATAGAGCAGTGGAAATATTAGCTGCTCATTTACAACCCAAGCCATCCATCTTGGCGGAGCGGTATAAGTTTCGCCAGCGCCGTCAACTTACACATGAGTCGATCGCAGACTACGTTACGGAGCTCAAAAAACTCGCGAAGTACTGCGTTGGACGATAATTTAAGAGATCAGTTAGTTTGTGGATTGTCAAGCGAGATGATTCGGCTAAAACTTTTCGCGGAGGAGGACATATCTTACAACAGAGCCGTAAGCCTGGTGCTGTCTTTGGAAGCCGCAGAAAGAGACGCGAGCGCAGTGGAGCCTGGTAGTGGAGTGCTGACGGAAGTTAACAAACTAAACCTCAACGGCTGCCCGCGGTGCGGAGGCGAACACAGGGCAAGTGACTGCTCGTACAAAAATTACATTTGCAATAAGTGCGGTGAAATAGGCCATTTGAAGAGGGTCTGTTCTGTTCTGTGTTGTTTTAAAATGTTAGATCTTTATGTTTTAAGCAAAGGAGTAACAAATTTATTGGGTCGGCAGTGGTTGGCGGAACGTAAGATACCTATTAAAGTATCTAAGGTCAATTCATTAACCAGTCATGTAGCTAATAATGTATGTAATAGTGATAACTGTGATAAGCTAATAAAGGATATCATTTGCAGGCATGAATCGCTGTTTGATGGCACATTGGGTACTTTTACGGGCAGTGAGGCTGAGCTGAGTGTGCGCGATGGGGCGGTGCCCATCTTCTGTCGCGCGCGGCCGCTGCCGTATGCGCTTCGGGAGCGTGTCGACGCTGAGCTCGACGCGATGCTTCGCAATGGCGTCATTGAGCCGGTGGATCATTCTGACTGGGCCACACCATTGGTTGTGGTACGAAAGGTTGATGGGGGTCTTAGAATATGTGCTGACTATAAGGTAACCCTCAACAAAGTCTTAGCCATCGATAGATTTCCGATTCCTAAAACGGAAGATTTATTTAGTGACCTTAGTGGCAATATGTATTTTACTAAGTTAGATTTGTCACAAGCATATAATCAGATCATTTTATCAGAACGTTCTAGAGACTATACAGTCATAAATACTCATAGGGGCTTATTTAAGTATTGTCGTTTAGTTTATGGGTTATCTAGGAATTTTTCAAAAACTAATGGTAAAAATGTTTAAAAATACACCTAATGTATCCATATTTTATGATGACATTTTGATTAGGAATAAGGACCTTCCGTCACATTTAAAATCTATAGAAGAAGCCTTAAGCATTCTGGAAGCAAATGGGTTAAAAATTAAAAAGAACAAGTGCGAATTTTTGTCCAAAGAGGTCAAATACCTTGGCTTTATAATTGATAGGAATGGTGTTCGAGTTGACCCAGACAAGGTGAAGGCTATTGCTACAATGCCCCACCCAAGAAATGTTTCTGAAGTAAGGTCGTTCATATGAATGGTGAATTATTATGGAAAATTTATAAAAAATTTAAGCATGCACCTAGCACCCTGGAAAGCACTGGAAATGGGGCTCTGAACAAAATAAAGCATTTACCAAAGTCAAAGAGCTTTTGTGTGGCACAGAGGCACTCGAACATTTTGACATAAATAAGGAGTCTGTGTTGACAGTGGATGCCAGTGCGCACGGATTAGGGGCTGTCCTGGCGCAGCGCGTGCCCGGCGCGGCCGGCGCCCAAGAGCGAGTAGTGGCGTTCGCCTCGCGGTCACTCACTGCGCACGAGTTTCACTACAGCCAGATACATAAGGAGGCTTTGGCCATCGTATTTGCCATTGATAGATTTCATCAGTACTTATATGGGAGAAAATTTATACTCCGTACGGACCACAAGCCTCTTGTCAGTATTTTTGGGCCAAATATCGGCATACCTAGCGCGGCGGCTAGTCGTCTGCAGCGATGGGCAATTAAATTATCGGTCTACGATTTTTCAATTGAATATATTAAAACAGATAAAAATACTGCTGATGTTCTCTCGAGGTTTATCCAGTCACAGAAAAGTGAATTAACATGTAAATATGAGGATTTGCCCGAGCAAACATATTTACATTTTTCAACAGATGCTCTGCTATTAGATTATAAAGTTCTCAAAAAGGAAACTCAGCGTGACCCCATATTGAGTCGTGTTTTAAGTTATATAGTTGATGGATGGCCTTCAGATGTCGATATTAGGGAATTGAGGCCTTATTTTAATAGGAGGCAGGAACTATATTGTGAGTTAGGTTGCCTTATGTGGGGTCACCGCGTAGTTATACCACCATCTTGTCATAAAAAGGTGCTTCTAGAACTTCATGATACACACATGGGAATAGTGAAGACGAAATCGCTCGCTCGTAGTTATGTGTGGTGGCCGGGTATAGATGAGGCAGTGGAGGCGCAGTGCCGCGGGTGCGGTGTGTGCGCCGCGGTGGCCGACTCGCCTCCCGGGCACGCCCCGCGCTCATGGCCTTGGCCCTCGCGCCCTTGGTCACGGTTAAACATTGATTTTTTGGGACCTATATGTGGTTTTACTTATCTAATTGTTGTGGACTCATGTTCTAAATGGATTGAAGCTATCAAAATGACCAGAACGACGGCGCAAGCCGTTATTACGGTATTACGTAAATTGTGGTCGCAATTTGGTCTCCCGAGGCAAACTGTAAGTGATAATGGACCTCCTTTCACGAGTTTAGAGTTTCAGAACTTCTTAAAATATAATGGTATCGATCATATCTTTACAGCTCCGTATCACCCGGCTTCCAACGGTGCGGCCGAGAGCGCTGTAAAGATTTGTAAACGTACTATAAAGAAAGCTTTGGAACAGAATTTAGATGTAGAGATAGCGTTATCTAGGTTTTTATTAACGTACAGAAATACGGAACATGCTACCACCGGTGATAGTCCAGCCAAGATATTGCAAGGGCGTAGTCTTCGCATGAGGCTAGATAACTTAAAGCCCGAAAGGGATTCGCGAGTGGCGTCGCGTCAAGCACGTAGTGAAAACTACGCAGGTGGCGCACAACGTATGTTTGATCCCGGTGTTCATATTTGGTACCGTGAGTAGGCTCAAGTAAATGGCAACCGGGAACGATAATAAGACAGTTAGGTAAAACAGATTATTCTATTAGAACAAATGTAGGCACGGAAATTCACAGACATGTCGATCAGCTAAGACAGAGAGTCATAGACAGTAAGGTTCCCAATAGTACAATGGGTCAAAATGTATCTACGAAATAAGAAATAAATAAGAAATCACGTAAGTCCATAGCCGCTGCCACGACCAATGTTGAGGCACCAGATCAGACCGGTAGTAGAGTGGAAGAAGAGGGTAATATTGAGAGTCTCACTATTGAAAAAGGCTCCGAGTTGGAGGAAGGAATGGGCCATCCAAATGTTACAGCTGCAAGGAGTAGCCCTCAGCCTAACTTAGATCTGCCCAATGTGTCACCAATCAGGGATACAACCATATGTCAGTCTGGTGATGTAACAATTAGTAAACGACCAGAAAGATCTCGTAAGCCACCTATACGTTATGGCTTTGAAGAGTTTGATTAATAACAGTTATTTTGTTTTAAGAATGTCTATTGTTTGTATCACTTGTGCCTTTGATTGGGTACGTCTTAAGGGTCTTATACTTAAAAATAATTTGTTTTATATTAAAAGTAATGTGTTTAATATTAAGGTGTTAATTTAAGAATTGTTAAATTTGCTTTTGTTTAAATAAAAAAATAACTATTGTTGTGTTATTAGTGTTATTACAAAATAAGAGTAGAGGTGTTATGTCCACTGATAAATATTTGTCTATGCTAAATATCTACATTATTGTCTATGTATTTTTATCTATGGGGACGCGCTCCGCGTCCCCTGAACTTTTGCTTGTATCCGCCGCCATTACGAGAATAAATGTTGCATCGAGCACCTCTGAGTTTTTATTGTTACGTCGTTAACCGGCCTAGTTTAACATAGGTGATACCGTATGGAAAAGAACCTTCTATCTAAGTGATAAGGACAAATCATTTAGCAAAAAACTGGCTCCTAAGTTTACCAAGTGTACTATTATTGCTAAAAAGTCACCACTAGTATACGAATTAGCGGATTCGTCGGGTAAATCTATTGGCAGTTGGCACATTAAAGATTTAAAACTAATTAACTACACTGATTCCTAACCTAACTAGATTCTTTCATTGTACCTACCTGCAGTTTGAGTTTCATAGTCACTATCTACTTAGCACTGTCTACAGAAGTTCGGAGGACTTAGTTAGACGGATTTTTCTTGTCTAGACACGAAAAATCCTGCTGTACAGAGCGGGGTATTGTAACGTAAAGAAAGAAAGAAAGAAAGAAAATACATTTATTTGCAGCAGATTATGCAATACACAAAACACAGTTAATTACAAAAAAGAAAGAAAAAAAAATAATAATAACATACTGCAAAATGGTCGCAACTCAGCAAAATGCTAGTTTTAAAAAAAACTAGCGCTGGTCTTCCGTTGCGACCATGTTGGTTACTAATATATCTAATAAATTCAGCACAACTAATACATCATACGACATAAAAAAATAGTAATATTGATAATAATTGCGTTTTCGGTAGTAATATTTAAAACAATACAATACTTATTTTTGCACCCCATTTAAATCTAGAAATTAAAATAGACATTAAGCGACTATAATTTGTCTACCTAGTTATATAGCACTTGTGTCATGCAGCTGTGTTTCCTGGCCTTTTTGGTGATCGAATAAATATTCCTTTAGTGTTGCCCTAAAACGTTGAATATGTTGCAGGTTCCTAATCGGGGGTGGAATGTTGTTCCAACATTTAGTTGCAGCGTAGCGGAAACTGCCCCTAAAAGCCTCAGTTTTATGTCGCTGTGTCGATAATTGTAACGCACATTGTCGTTTCCCATAAGATTTATGACTTGAAATCTGTTTTAATTTTACATTTAAGTAATGAGGTTGTCCAAGTTTAACGACTCCGAATAGAAGACACGCTAGGTGAAGTTTGCGACGATGTTTCATTTTCAGAATTATATGTTTATTTAGAAAAGGAGTGACGTGAGCTCTCAAAGGAATGTCAAAACAGAAGCGAGCATAGGCATTCTGAATACGCTGTATGAGTTTTTGTGTTCTTGAAAGCAATCGTGGGCTATAAACGATGTCCATATAATTTAATTTTGATAAAATAAGTGATTCGACTAGTTGGATACGTAGTTTTTCTTTCAAATAGCGTCTTATTTTATAAAGTATTTTTAATTTATAAAAACAGTTTCTGGTTGCATTTGCAACATGTTTTTCGAACCTCAGTTCGGAATCCATGTGTTAGCCCAGATTACGTGCTTCAAAAACACGCTCGACAGTTTGACCCGCAGTCATAAACTTATTGAGGGATTCAGAGAAGCTACTTGGTGTTTACTTCCAAAAATGAGGTATTTTGTCTTGCTAGGGTTAAGCAATAGGCAATTATTTACGGACCAATTGGATATACTTGTTAGATCCTCGTTAAGTCTGACTATAGCATCATCAACTTCTGATGGTTTGAAGGAAATATACAACTGTATATCATCGGCATATATGTGATATCTGCAGTGCTTGATATGCGTTTTTATATCAGCTGTATATAAAATAAATAGGATTGGCCCCAGAATGGACCCTTGGGGTACTCCCCTATTACATGACGCTTTATCAGACACCAGCGACGATCCATTACCACTGCTCAACCTTACAAACTGGTGTCGATCACTAAGATAGCTATTGAACCACTGCACGGCTGCCGAGTCAAAACCATAGTAATTTAATTTTGAGAGCAGTAAGTTAATATTTAATGAGTCGAAAGCCCGACAAAAATCTAATAAAACTAGCAGAGTACACATACCTTCGTCTTGGGTACAAAGTACGTTGT
Source organism: Euclidia mi (assembly GCA_944739405.2). Taxonomy (NCBI): domain Eukaryota; kingdom Metazoa; phylum Arthropoda; class Insecta; order Lepidoptera; family Erebidae; genus Euclidia; species Euclidia mi. The sequence continues at coordinate 45,228,234 of OX123189.2, forward strand.
CAGTCACATCGAGCAACGCTGTCATTGTGCTTCGCCCCTTCCTAAAGCCCGACTTTACCTCAGGGAGAATATTTTTTTTTCAATGTAATTTATTAACTGAAAGCAAACAGCTTTCTCCAAAACCTTTGAGAGGCATGGTAAAATGCTAATTGGCCTTAAGTCCCTAAATTCCACTGGATTCGAATGCTTAGGTAAGAGTCGTACAATTGCGTCTTTCCAAATTTTAGGAAATGTAGATGTGACAATTGAGGTGCTAATAATACTGTTTATTACATCTATTGTGTTGGGAAGCGTCATTAAAAGCATATTCAAATTGATTCCATCAGAGCCCTCTGCGTTTGACTTAAGATTCGTAATAATTTTGATAAGCTTATTGCTACTAACTGGTTCCAGGTGAAAGACAGCGTTACTAAACTTTTGGAATTCGAAGAATGTAAGTTGTGAGATGGAAACATCTGAGCTACCTGGTGTGTTTAAGAAGTGCTTGTTTATCGTATTGGGATCATTAAATGTCGAGGGTAGTTCAGTGTAATTCTTAGGCAATAAAGTACTCTTCAAATTTTTCCATAAGTGCTTCGGGTCATTTATTTTATTATTTATATTTTGTTTGAAATAGGCTGTCTTTTTATGATAGAGTGCTTGGTTTACCGTAGATTTTAGGCTTTTATAATACTCCCTTTTGGTCTCCGACTTAGCTTTATGATAATCCGCGGCAGCCTTGTTACGCAACCTCATCATAAACTTAATAGTATCTGTGATCCATGGGTAAGAACGGTCTTTAATTATGATCGATTTTAAAGGTGCATGAAGGTCAAATAAGAAAACTATATTGCGAGTCAACGAGTCTACCATTTCATTTACGTTCCCTAATGACGATATAAAGTCCCATCGCACTTTCTGCAAGTCACTGTTAAAACTGTTTTTTCACTGTTGCAAATATTATTTAAAGGCCTATAACTTAACACATGAGGCGTGGGTTTTACCCGCCGTATACTAAACTCGCAAGTAATAAGGCAGTGGCCAAACAGAGATCCAACATGTTCAACGCTGATTCTGTTTGCCCGCAAATCAGTACAAACAACATCAATAAGAGTTTGACTAGTCGCTGTGAAGTGAGTCGGCTCTGTAACTAATTGAGTTAAACTTAGACATGATAAGAAGGTATTAAGTTTGTTAATTTTAGTATTATCGTCACAAAGCAGATTTATGTTAAAATCTCCCAACAAAATCAAACTATCATAGGCAGCGAAGGAACAAATGGAGTCAGTAATAGCATTAAGAAATAAGTCGACTTCCATCCAAGGAGGACGATATGCTGTGCCAATCACAATCTTCTTTAAGTTAAGGGTCATAGTGAGCCACATTTGTTCAACGGACTGGTGAGCTGGTTCTGCAGGGTGAGGTAATGTGCGAATATGAAAACTACGTTTAATATAAAACCCCTTTAATATAAAACGTAATACTACACGTATTGCGTTATAATATCTCGCAGGCGCTTAACACCAGCTTAGCCGTTCGCAATATTACCAAATATGGTCATGTTCACTAGCCAAAGGCAGTTGTGAGTCATAGGCCTATATTTATATAAGATGGGTGCGCGATCTAAGTCGGTCACTTGCCCTACACACCGTCTCGCTGATGGTTGTAGTGACTATTACTACCTACTATTATTACTATCCTACTTCTACTGTCCCGCTGGGGGTAAGCATATTCTAGTTGTCTGTGTGCCTATACGTTCTGGCTTTAGTATCTGTGTCTCCTAAGCATAACAGCCGATCTAGGAACCGCCTGTTCCTGACCGGTTGTTGTGTATTCTCTATGCTGTTTCCAGTTCTTCCTACGGACTACGTTCTTCCTACGGGCTACGTTCTTCCTACGGGCTACGTTCTTCCTACGGGCTACGTTCTTCCTACGGGCTACGTTCTTCCTACGGTCTCACTGCACCTGTCTTCTCTCTACGGGCTACAAGCCACGAGCTGCTGGCGCCGTGCCGCTACTAGCCAGCTGCCACCCAAGCCTCCGTCCCTGCCTACGAGCTCCTACAGCCAGGCCACGGACGCCTGAGCCTGACCGCTCGGCCCACATCGGCTGCACCGCCTGAGACCCCGCTCAGCCTGAACCTCGACCACAGAGCTGCCTGCGTAGCGCACCTTGGCCAGCTCATCGGCGACCCTACGAGCAGCTACCCTGCGAGCGTCGGAGAGCAGCAGGAGTCTACACTCCAGCCCTCAGGCCAGTGCTTACCTAGTTCGGTCATACTTTATGTAAGCGGTAGTGAGACATAATAAAAAACCTGTTCAGCCTAGCAGTGTTTCTCTTGAACCCCGACATCCTACCTGAGATCCCCCGTCTCAATAGTACTATATCAATAGAGTTTTGTAGTGCCAGTTTTATCTGGTGCCGATTGCAGAGGTCGAGTACAAGTTAAGGTGATTCGAGTTGAGTATTTTGTGTTCGATCTTAGATGAGTAAGTAAAGTACATCATAATCTTAGAGGTTACTGAATAAATTCAACAGCAATATCGACGATGGTACCACATTTAATACATTTATTTTTAGTTTGATTGTCTGGATCGAAACAAAAATTTTATATGATAATTATCTTACGCCAGTCGGTTCAAAGTCTTATTTGGTGCTAATTCTATGGTAAAAAATTTAAAGCTAGCAACGAAGTTGCATCCTGGCTCAAATTTCTGTGTCATGAGGGGAGAGAAACATAAAAAAGCCGACACAAGGACCAGTAAGGTTTGGACTATTTTTAATTCTATTTTTAAATCACACGAAAAAATCACCTGAAATTAAATTGAAATGAAATGTACGCTAAATTGCATTTTCATTTTCGTAATTCTAATAGTAAAAAGCAAAGTTCATGGTGACTCTCCTCCTTTACAGCCTTTTTCAGTCCACAGCAGGACTTCTAATTTGCAAAACTATGAGAGAGAGAGAGAGAGAGAGAGAGAGAGAGAGAGAGAGAGAAATATTTTATTGTTCGGAACATTACACCATTACACAAACAGTATATAAGTAGGCATCTTCAACATAGTATTATATGAACTTAATAAGTTACACAAAAAAGTTATATTTACTAATATAATACTATACCAACTTAAATGTCTTAGGAAAATTATTTAAATGTGTGCTATGCCCACAAAGGGTCGTTTTATTTACCTATTTGCTGCAATATATGCACCTGAGTAAATAAACCGAACAGAGAGACAGCTTCTTAAGAGCTTGTAAATTTGTTACCTATTTTGGTAGGGTTGTCACAATAGGTTAAGACAAATCGCTTGTTCGGTATACGACAGATTCTGGATTGGACAGATTCGTGATTTGGCAGATTCCCAACTCGACAGATTCGTGAATTGGGCAGATTCTTGGACTTGACGGATTCGCTATACGGCAGAAGTACAGTTCAGTTGTAAATAAAATAGCGAGTGGAACCAAAAAAGGCATGCACCTGAAACTTTTAAAAGCACGGAATAAAAATATACATTTGTTACCAAGGACACGACGTGACAACGTGATTTATTTGACATTCCCAACGATACCACTAATAGTGTTGAATATTTTCTGGTAATATGATCTATTTTGCTAATAAACATAGGAATCTCCTTTAGCTATTATGGCCACTAGTTTTACCACGGGGATAGGTATCTAAAATAAGTTTAAAAAGAAATTGTGTAAGACAAATGAACGTCTACAAAACAAATGACTATAAAATGATCAACCATCGATAGGGCTTACAAAAAACAGGTGCATGCAATTTTCGACCTTATTGACAATTCATGACAGACTTTTATTTATATTTTCTTGCTTTCTGACATTGATACGTTATTAAAATTATAAATTCTGAGTTACGTGAATAAGGTCGAAAATCGCATGCACCTGTTTTTTGTAATCCCTATCGATGGCTGATCACTTTCTGATAGTCATTGGTTTTTTAAACATTAATTGCTTTTACACAATTTCACAACTAATGAGTTGTTAAGTATTTCGTTGCCAACATTGACAATATTTATTTCAAGATCGAAATATTCGCGAAACTTGCTCGAGCAATTCAACAAATGCGACAAAATTATCAGGAGTTATATCTAATTAAAAAACCCAATTGTACGTTACCATTGTTAAAATCTTTATAATGATTTAATTATTTCATCTAGTATTTATATATTATATTTCATACACACAGTACAATAAACAACCATTATTAATAATAAAACACCACTTTTTTACATTAAAATATTAAAACTTGCAACGTACAAAACAAACAACGTGCGTCGTAATAACCCTAAGATTGTCAACTGCCTGTGCCTACGTAAACCGGTTCTTTCCACTCTCGCCGCGTACACGACAAGCGGCCAGTGGTCACGCACACATAAGCTGCGTGCTCGTAGTAGTGCAACCGATTCACGCTGTTGTATGAGGCTGTGTCTCTGTTCCGTTTATCTACTCATGTGATATATGTACATAGGCATATATATTACAGCACTGATTTTCAATAAAACGCCCTGACGATGACGTTCTGACATCAAGTCAGATGCGATAAAGTTATTGGATAAAAATTGATATCGCTATTATAGCTATCATGTAGAGAAAAAAAATATATATAAAAGAAACGCGTAAGCTCATTAACAAGTACAAAATAATCTTAACAAAATAAAATAAAAATATCAAGTAGGTATTTAACATTCCACAGCAAAAGCAATCAAAATGTTTTGTACATCATTCTGTGTTCGTACATCAACATAGCATATTATGTAATGTAAGTAGGTACCTATTTCTATTATTCCTCACGTGTTAGTCGTGTTACCTGAGTGTATTGACTGTAGTGAGCGTTGATGTCATTTTTGTGTGGTGCGTGTAGTGTATGTGTGGTGTATGCCTCCATGTTCCTACTCACCTCGTTTAGTAGATTAGAGCGGGATACGACGGGATGTGCGTGTGTTGCGTTGAAATATTGTGATATAATTATCTAATACTCCTCACATAGATAATGCGTCGACGCCAACGCAAGGAGTTTTGCGTACGCGAACCCCAGTCGCGCGATGCTGTCGTCGGACGTTCACGCTACATTACGTAATTTTACTGATGTAAACAAAGCAGCTATCGGTAGGACTTGCGAAATTATCTTAGTAAGGCTGTGTAAATCGGGATTGTGTACTAGGAACACATTAGCTAAAGTTTCTACCGTGGTGATAAGTAGAACTTGGGGGGCCAGGACGAGTATCTCGAATTAGTTTACCAGCCGCCGACACTGTGACGCCACCACACCGCAGTCAAACGTCGCCATTGTTGACGCAGTAATAATAATAAGAAATTTACAAGACCACGCATATAAACATCAATGATACAAATATAAAGGTAAGATAATTCACTTTAAAGTTATTATGTTTTTTATTATCAAATACTTTTTAACCATCTGTATGTTTTTTTAATTTTATAAACATTTTGAATAAATGTTGAGTAGCTGGAGCAGATTAAAGGTATAAAAACTACCTATACTCCACTTACCCCTAAGTATTTAATTGACTATCTAATAGATACTTTTTATATAGATTTTAAAACCGATTTTATTTGTTTTAGATATTACTGGAGGAGGCAATGAGTTCCAGCACTTTGTAGCTGCAAATTTAAAGCAACCTTGGAACGCCGTGATCCTGTGCTTTGGTATTGAGAGAGGGTTGGTCGTGGAGCGCATGGGATATGCACGGTGACCATGTCTCCAGGTCAGTTTCTCATACAAATATTTAGGTGAACTTATTTTGATAATACCGAAAAGCATCGTAGCTAAATGCAATTTTCTTCTGGCAATCATTTTAACATCTTAGCGTCGTTTAAAAATGGTGTAACATGACTACGACGCGGTATGTCAAAGCAGAATCTGCCGCAAGCATTTTGCACCCGTTGGATTAAACGCTTAGTCCTTGAAAGTAAACAAGGGCCATATACCGTATCACAATAATTAAATTTAGAAAGAATTAAACTATCTACTAATCTTTATCTTAACGTGACAATGAGATATCTTCTGAATCTGTACAATATCTTAAGCCTATAAAAACAATTTTTAACAACGTTATTGATGTGTGCTTCGAATCGAAGCTCAGGGTCAATTATTAGTCCCAAGTTGCAAGCTTTTTCTACCCGGTCGATGATCTTATCCTTAATCTTAATTTCTGGCCTAGCAGAGAGAATATTTTCCACTTGCGTCTTGCTCCCCAGGACAATATACTTAGATTTATCTGGATTCAACGTTAAATTATTACGCTCTGACCATGAGACAATTCTATTTATATCCTCATTTATTCCTTGTACCGATGACGATGTCTCCCTTGGACTAAATGACGCATAAAGTTAAATATCGCCTGCGTACATATGGTATTTACAGTATTTAAAGCACTCAGTGACCCGCACTGTAAATAATGAACAAAAGAGGTCATAGCAATGATCCCTGAGGAATACCTCTAGTAACGGGTTTTGGAGCAGAACAAACTAGGGAGCCATCCGCTTTCTGCAATTCAACATACTGAGACCTGCCAGTGAGATAGCTACAAAACCATTTTACAGAATTTGCGTCAAACCCGTAGTATGTTAACCTTGACAAGAGTAAGTTTGTATTTATGGCATCAAAAGCCCGTGATAAGTCCAACAAGGCAAGAAATACCCTCACCTCGGTCCCTAGCCTCTAAAGCATTGCCAACCATGTCCACCAAAGCAGTTGCAGTTCCACGTCCATGTCTGAACACTGATTGGAGATCTGGTACAATACCACTTTCCTTTAAGTAATCTGATACCTACAAATATACTACCCGTTCCAATATTTTTGATAAGTAAGGTAAAATACTTATTGGACGTAAATCTTTATGATTTTCAGGATTGCTGTTTTTTGGTAAAGGTCGAACAACAGGACACTAAATTCCAGATTGATTTACACAAGACACAAATATAGGACCAGAAAGGCTTCGAGAACTATACTATAAAAAACAAAACCAACCAAATGAAATGAACTAATAACTTGAAAAGTTACACAGACTGACCACTGTTGGTGTAGACTGTAGAGAACATACCTAAAACATCAATTCGGATTACACATTTCACCTTACACACAGATAGTTTGCTCTTGCGTATGTTCTTTTTTCTACTACGCTCAGCATATTTCTTGCCATATTTGCCACTAAGTCTTCTATATTAAATCTCTGCCGGGCCTTTATTTAAAAATATATCAACCATCCAGAAGACTACATAACGTTATAACATTTCTCAGCACCATTTTAGCAAACTACTACAGAATTTATCATCGCCTGGCCGAAAGTTGCAACTAATAATAGACTGCAGGAGATGCCAAAACTTTGAGATTATAACGCTTCACGAGCCCCAAGGAATGCTAAATGCTTAGAAACATCGAGTAAAGTTATTCAGAAGAAAATTGGAGTTAATAGCAGGAAAAGTTGCGTACGTGAACAACATACTGATATTATTACAAACAAAGTTTCATCGTATGTGAAAAGTTCACACAATAACACCTTGTCAGATTTATATTAAAACTTGGCAGAGATTATTATGGGGTTACTGAGTCAAATAATATTCGTATTGGACTTTTTTTAATTTTATTAAGCTAAGGTCCAAAATTTATATCTACGATATACCAAAGTATATAAACAATCACTATATTGTCACGCAATTTAAGTTTTAAGAAGCGGTCTGACTCATACAAACATAAAAACATTCTATCAGCACATGGTTTTACAATCACAGTTCGAACATAAGCGGGTTGAAATATTTGGAACGTCTGGCGCAACACAATCGCAGCTCTTACATAGATGAAGAGTTATTCTTGGTTTTCACGTCTGTATGTGGAATGTAACAAAATGGGATGTCCTTATCTTTCCGGACAAGTAGAGCCGACGAAGGAAAGATCCCCTGAACTGAGCCATAATTTTATTACGTTTACTCCTTGACGCGTATTTGAGGCAATTCATGGCAATATTACATAAAAGGTAATTTCCTTGTTGATCATTTTCCTGCAGCGTAAACCATGTTATGCTGCTATTTATTTCAACACATAACACTTGGGTTCCGAGCAGACGGAACTGAAATTACTTAAGGATGCATTGTTACATGGACTGGCTTTCTCTTTTAACGCGTCGTTCAAGTAAGAATATTTTTGACAAGCGTGCAATTATATTTTTCACAATAAAATAATTAAGTGAATTCATTGACACGATAGACGGAGCATTCCCTATAAATATTTTGTTCAAATTGTCTAACTTATGACGTCTAAGGGTCAATTCACACCGAAACGCGACGCGACGCGACGATGCTTGAAGAGGACAGTGGTTTTGCGCTGCGCAGCGCGACTCCGCGAGATGCATCGCGGCGTCGCGAGGTGCATAGTGAAGTCGATAACGACGCAAAGCCTCGCTGCGCAGCGAGACACCGCGAGGCGCAGCGAAACATGTCTACTCGCCCCGGCCGACCGCCGCGCGCCGCGCCCGTGCCACTCATAATAATCATACAATTTTTCTGGATAGTTGGCAATATGGTCATAAGACAAAGTATGAAATTCACCGTGAATTCTCCTATCCTGCCAAAAATTATGCACCCAAATAATCCTGGTCGCGCGGCATCACGAGACGCAGCACCGCTCTTGCACGCCAGCCGTACCGGCGATGCAACGCTGCGGCGCGATACGTCGCGGTACGTCGCGAGGCATCTCGAGGCGCAGTGCTGCGTAGTGCAACGTATTCTGAATTCTCAAAATGAAATGTGTTTGTTATCGCGTTGTAAATAAAGTATATTTACCGTTGCTCTACTAAAATGTGCGCGCATCGTCGCGTCGCGTCGCGTTTCGGTGTGAATTGACCCTAATCGTACTAGCGCAACACGCAGGCGCAAGCAGCGCCAATGACTTACAGTGTCTAGTTATTATTATAGCCAATCAACAACAACCAGTCCTGGCATCTTACCAATGAGTATCCAATAGTTCTCTAATGATACTGGCTGCTTATTGCCATTTGCAAAGACTATTTACATCACAGGAGAGATGTTCTCTGCCTACAATATTTCATCAACATAATACGAATAGTTTATTTATGAAAATAAAAGGAATTAATTGCTGGGGGTTTCTTTAAGTAAAATTATAGAATCTATAAACATATTCAGATGTTTTTATTACAACATAGAAAAATGTATTCGTGGGCGTAAGTTCAAGACTTGCCTTAGTTGCCTCACGAATAATTCTAATTTTTAAACTTTAAATTTATCTTACTATGAGAATTGCTTACACATATTCTAATATATAAGGCAGGGTTGTTTGTCATTCTGTAAAAATGCCCTTGCTGACCAAATAGTCCTAAACCTACACATGTGGCAGATGGCACTATGCAGTGGCGTAGCGTGGGTTTCTGCCGCCCGGGGCCGTTCGGCAATTCGCCGCCCCCTTTTTACCCCAATGTTTCTGCAAAAGTATAACGTTTTTCGGGTTTTGGTATGTTTGTATGTTTATTAGTATGTCCTTTAGTTTGGCTTTACACGCTGAATGGCTTAAAGGATTAAAAAAGAAATGTTGTCATTTGATTCGTCTCACTTGCTCGAATATCATAGACATAGAGCATACAGTATAATAATTTTACGGCAAAATGTGGCAGCTCTCAGCGGTGTTAATGGGTCGCGTTAGGAGTGGCCTCCCAGAGCTCAGACACAGTGCAGGTGCTAGAAGGGCATATCAGCAAGTGATCCCTTGTCTGCTCCAGCTCACCACATTCTCCTTGCGCAAGGTCAATTCAAGTGGCCGAATGTTATGCAGGTCTCATATAGCTGAAACCATTGACACGAAGAAGAAGAATGAGTCGCGCAGGACAGCGCGGCAGCCGTTTCTCTGCTGCAATATATGTATAGCTTAGTCTAGGCCTAGAGGGCTTAAAGGATTTTAATAAGTTAAATGTCGATGAATTTCCGTCATCACTAGATGCTTTGTTGTTTTTTTGTTTCGGTGTGGAGCCGACCACACCTCACACTGTTTGACATTCGGGACGGCTTCGGTGTAGTGGTGCGTCCGTAGAGCACAGTGGTCGTCGGTCTGCCCGCGAAGTAAACAAGTGTCGATAAAACCTTTCAACGTCTTCGAGAATCTCGAACTTTGAGTTTACGATGCGGCCATCCGCGATTGTAGTGTCGCCTCAACTGCAGAGCGAAGACTTATGACCCGGGGTTTTCTCGATCGCAGCCTCGATGGCCCGAGTGTTAATGCGTCGTAGGTCTCGTTGCGTAAGATTTTGTATTTGTCGTTTTACGGCCTGTCCTTCCGGCGAAGACAGTTGACAGGATGGCATCTCGCGTCTTTTCCTCATCAGTTCGAGAGTCTCGGCTGGCAGTTTAGACTACTTGTTTTTTTCTCTATGTGGAGCAGATCTTTCGAGACGAATCTCCTAGTACCGTGACCACTGTGGCGGTCTACTGCTTAATGCGGTGGGAGGAGCAACGTAAGTCTGAGAGTAGACTTAATTGACTGGGCTCTTTCAGTTCTGAGGTTTATATTAAGAGAGCCTCGTACTCGTCGGTGATCGCTTCAGGTGTTTATTGTATTGATCACCGTCTTTAAGTATGTGGTTTCGGTGCGTCTTGGTTTGGCCACCACTGGCGTCTTGACGTCCACTGCCTGTGAGGCTTCTTCTTACAAAAGGAGTTCATAGGAAAAGGCCCTCTGCTACGAGGTAGTTAACTAGCATTCGGCCATATGATTCTCGTGCCCCACGCCGTGGCCTCCGATTTTTATTTCGCCGCGTTCTTGTACTTTCACTTTTGCATTGAAGTACAGAGCTTTGGTCTTACTAGGTATTGCCTTAACAGTGTCCTGGACAGTCCTGGTACATGGCCTCAGCCATCTCGTAAGGGTGAGTTGAGTTGCCCGCATATACTTGAATCATCACCTTTAGACCGCTCCTATTGGTGAGTTTACGACGAGGTTCGCTACCGACTTCCACAAACTGTTCCTCCTGACCAGGAGACCGACGCCACCCCAAGAGTAGGTCGCCTCCTCGATGGTAGCAAAAGTCACCTGACTCTAGAGTTACCATGTCCTCCCCCTGTCATCGGACTTCTGATAACCCCAGTATGTGCCACGTTATGTGATTTAATTCCACCTTGAGTTCGGCGTGGTGTTGTTTTGCCGTAGATTATGTTCGTTTTAAGACGCAAGGTATACTGTATAATTGATTTTGGTAGCCTGCCGTAGCCCGATAGTCAGAACACATGCACTACCGTACCCGCCACCACGTCCTTGGCCGGGAATAACGAAGCTGCCGGGAATCGGGGCTGTTGCGTCCAAAAATTCGCAGAAGGCGTTTGTAGTATGTGAAATAATCGGCTTTGATTTTAACGCAAATATCATAAATATTGGAGTCAAAATTCAAATAGAGTATAGGTAAACCGCAGGTGTGACTATTGTCTTAGGAGACCTGTACCTGCTTTCTTCCCTATTCAACTATAAAGATTATGTTATATTATTTTATCTGGCACGCGTCGCCCCTATTGCCCTGGCGCCTATATGCGCCAGTTGCGCCTATATGCACCAGTTGCGCCATGGCAATAGGGGCGGCACACATCGCACACAGGGGCGGCCCGGCTCTGATATATGGATTTATTAATTACTCATAACAGGCTTGCAGATCACCGGAATATTGCAACCTATTCAAGATTTAATAAACAGACACAACTTCACGTAATGAAAATCATGATGATTTTGTTTTCGGTTGTTGTTCTTTCTACTGCGCCCGCGCCGCCGCACGGTCCTAATGGGATCGTGTCAGTGCGCGCGCCAAGTATTTAAAAATTGATTTTTTTTTCGCGGTGTCTTTTGCCGCCCCCTTAAATGTGCCGCCCGGGGCCATGGCCCCCCCGGCCCCCCCCCACGCTACGCCACTGGCACTATGTGCTACCATGAGGAAACCAACTATTAAAAAAAATAGTCTATGACGAAGTGGCCTGAGTAGCTTAGTCGGTACAGTATCGACACGGTTCGTCGTGGTCGCGAGTTGAAGTCCTGCCACAAAAATTTATTTTTATAGCTTTATATTAATTGCAATTAAATTTACTCTAGCAAGAAATGCTCAAAAATATATTTTAATAACTATTCAATTGCCACCAAACCCAATTAATTTTGTGGTTTTTTGTCTATTGGACGGATAATTGTAAATATTATTTTTGCGTATTTTTCTATAGTTTATAGACACAATATCACATTTGCAACTGCAAATGTGTACTATGATGAAGTTTTAAAATATTCGTTAATATAGTTATTACGATCAATATACCAAAAAATAAAAAGAACACAGAATTAGTGTTATACAATATCAAATTGATTTTATAACATTAATCAAACTAAAAAAATCTTAAAACTAATACCTTCACGAAGTCTGGCCTAAGACTTTAGTAATATATTTTTACCTACAATCACTTGCAATGTATTTCTGCATAGTAGTTAGTCTATGATATTAAATGACGTCACATAAAAATAAAGAAATACATTTTAATGTGGTATTATGATACATTTAACTCTTTTATTTACGTAAATAATAAAAAAAAAAGACTAACGGATACAAGTTCTGATTCAAATTAATCGATATATCATCGCCACACAGTCAATAAACGAAGCGGACCCACACCGCAGGAAAGTCAAAGTGACACTAGATTGCTTTGTCGGGATATGCATGCAAAACATTTGAACAAAGTAAATGGTCTGAATGCTACATCTAGTACTTTAGTACATATATATCGATGGGTGAAATATTGCTGTACAGCTACACATTTTCTTGTCTATTAGAATGACACGACGCATTTATTAAGCTAAAAGGAAATGCAATATTTAAAAAGAACATGTTAAAAAGGTCTTTGCGGTTTATAACGCCCCACCGGCCCATTTTTCCTGTAAACTTATTAATATCGACTGAACGAGAGATAGAGAAGAGAGAGAGAAGAGAGAGAGAGAAGAGAGAGAGAAAAGAGAGAGAAGAGAGGTCTGAAACATAGAGCCATCATTATAATATAGCTCCATGTTTCAGACACTATCGTTCTTCTCACGGCTTATTTATGTTGATTTTGTTTTTAAATGGAGGCAAATAAAAAATCTTAGACTGTATACATTAATTGCTTCAAAACGACCGTGGTTTTTTTTGGCGGTTCGCCATGTGTGGGTGTCGTGAAGAAGCTCACAACTTCTGAATAGGTGCGCTGTGAGCCAATAACAATATCAGTGATGAAACCGTACCGCGGGTAAGAGTAACTGTGATCTTGAATCAGTGTACACAGTTATGGTTTTCTTTCATCAAAATATTTTTGTGAGTCTTTTTTATTTTCTTCTTTAGCAGCATAACATTTCACTTCTACAGAATGAAACCTAAGCTTACGAAAAATCGAAAGTTTTACGCTTCCATAAATCTTCAATAATATACAGTGTATGTTATGTTTATGTATCAAGTAATAGTTCAACATATTCATTCACGATTTACCAATATCCCTATTTCAAAATTGACAAGACGAGGTAGGTTAATATTATGTCGACTTCAGGCGGACAGTAAAGCCAGCAACCTCCCAATTGCTATGACATACATAATCAATGTCCTTAACCGAGGACAAAGAAGCAACGACTTATCGGTTAATAATATCATCGTTTGAAGATGGAAGGTTCGACAATTTGATAAGGTTGTTCTGAAAATGTTATTTAATAGATTTTAATACAAATGCGTTATATAAACGTGCTTTTATTTGTTCGTAATATAGTAGACCTAGAGTATTACCCACCAGAATTAAAGCCATGTATCCTGTAGAATAATGCACGTGTCGAACGGCTTCCCAAAAGTTGACGCTGTCTCAATAGCCTTTAGATTTAATGGAACCTATGAATAGACCGCACGAAAGGTTGGAAAGGCTAATGTTTTATCAAATCTGGCAAGAATATATAGTGGAGCCTCTGCTGCCAAAGCAAAATACTTAGATGCAACCGGAATAATACTAGAATTATAAGGATAATTTATTTATTTATTATTATTTATTTATTTATTTTATTTATTACAGTTTTACTATATATTAATAAAGTAGTGTTCCACAAAACCGGTTTAGCGGTTTTACTGTGAAAAATTCACATATAATACTGTAATAAGGGTACATTAGCTATTTTACATTCACATTTTAACAAATGTTATTTAACAAACTTCTGTTTTTAGTTTTCCTTAAATTTAAATTTATCGTTTTCATGTCTGATTTCCGCGGGCAAACTGTTCAACAGATATGGTACACGTTTTTTCAATGTTCTGTCGCCGTAGTAATTTGTTACTCTGGGAATATTAAATTTACCTGTGATCATCAGACGTGTGTTATGCATATTGGTAACCAGTGATAGGTTATGCTCGTTTTTACCATGTTGATTTAATAACAGAAGATATTTATGTTTCATATTTACTGGTAGGATGTTACATATTTTGAATAATTAGCGGTAGTCGCCCCTACAATTCTCTTTGGTCTTTTCTGTTACTAGTAATGAAAGAAATCGTATTTGTAGTGATTCTAATTTATCTATATAAGTTTTAAACGTTAGTCCATAAGTATCCAGAGCATAACTTATCACTGATTCAACTAGAGTTAAATATTGACACCTTAATATATTAATAGGAACCTCGTAACTTAAGTGATAGAACTTACTTAGTAATATTCTTAATTTACAGCAAATATAATCTTTAACCCCTCCCGCGCCGGGCGTGAAAAATAAAAAATGCCCGGCAGTGCCGGCTGCTTTACCTCTTGATCGAGCAATAGCTGACCGGCGTCATTATGTTACCTATATCTCAGTTAGTTTTAAACGTATCACAAAAATAATGACGGTTTTTGCATCCTTGAAATATTCTCTGAAAACTTATTATAGATATACAATGTATAAATACCTTTTCTCTGCAGTTCGTTGAATAAACTTGAAAATAAGAAAAAATCCTCTTCAATAAAACATTCAACACACACTATCCCACAAGTGTTTAGCAATTTAGCAATTAGTCACAGCACTTTATATACCTTAATTAATTAATTATTGAATTTAATCAACAGTTAATATCAACTTCACTTATATTTTTATAAATCAACAAAAGCTTCAATCATCATCGAAATTCGAAACGGCCGCCATAATCGCGCGCGAAACTGTGCTGATTTATGTACACTTTCGTAGATATGAAAATCATAAATTTCTTATTTTATTATTGTTTACCCATTAGTTTGTGATAAATAAGAAAGGTTATGAGTAATAGTACCAACTTTTAGCTACCTAATCTTACAAAACTGAAATGTGAACGGTTGTATTTACAACTTGCCGCCATTTTTGATAATGATATTTTGAAAATCGTTTTTCGTTATAATTTAAACAATGATGATATCTTAACTATATTTTATAGCAAACAAAAATAGTTTTAGAGTATAATGTAATACATACATATAGTGAAATTACGAGATTGCGGCACTACAGGTTTTCAGAGAGGTGTTTCTCCAACGCGCGCGATGTCGAACTTAGGCACAACAATTTTTTGTCGTTATTTTTGTAAAAAAAGTCTATAAAAATGACAACCAATTACAATGCAGAATTAAAGAGAATATTCATACTTTGCAATAGTGGGGCATAATCTTATTGGTAGAATTATTTTAACGTCATTTCAAGTAGTGAAATACGGCGCTGTCATTGCGGGACATACGTTTTTCCCGCAAGCGCTGGACGGAACAAATTTTCCTGGGACATACGTATGTCCCGCCAGCATTCCAGAGGATATGTTGAGACCAAGAGAAGCTTTGATCTATTTTTACACCCCAATAATATGTAACAGATTTTACAGTTTCTATTGGTTTACAATTGCAGGTTACTAAGTTGTTATGTAGACATATGCATTCATGCGTAAACAAATTAGTTGGAGAGACATTAAGCTGTAAATATGGTGAGCGAACGATTAAACATTTGTTTTTTCTGAATTTAGAATAATCCCGTTGTCGTACGACCATTTAACGACTGCATCTATGTCCTGTTGTACTAATTGGATAGTTCTGTACATGTCAGTGTCAGCACGCAGCACGCACAGGACGTCTGCGAACATATATGCCAAGCAATGCCGCAGCACTCCGCACAAGCTGTTTACGTGCATTAGGTAACAAATAGGACCAGTTCCCGATCTTTGGGGCACCCCGCTGCGCACCAGCGTCCTGTCACTGAGTGTTTCACCCATCTTAATACGGCAGGAGCACCCCGTGAGGTAATTTCTGAACCATTGGTTCAGTGGTTCTTCTCCCACGCCGCACTCCTGCATCGCATTAAGAACGGTATGTTTTTGCATGGTATCAAATGCTTTTGTACAGTCGAACATTATTATTACAACAATTTTTTCATGTTCTAAATAATTATTAATTTCGTCAGTAAACTTTGCTAATAATGTATAGTCCGGTCAATTTAGACATCCAAGGTTACAAAAATTCCCACTTGGCTGAAAATTGGTAGGATTGTTCAATACACTATTATAAAGGAAATGTGAAATGTCCTCATCGATCCGGCACGTGCAAAAAAATTTACTCGGGGTCAAAGGTCAAAAAACGGGTTTTTCGCGATTTTCAGCAAAATGGTAAGTTTTATCAAAAAATTTGCTGAGACAAAAATTGTAGATCAGATAAAAAATATCTATAAAAATGTCTAAATACTTTTTTCCGTAAGAGCCACCGTTTTTGAGATATAACGATTCAAAAACGTAAGGACTTGTAATCGTCATAATATGCACACGTTTCCACGCCACCATTGAGGTAGTGTACTTAGCGCGATTTTTTAATGTGTGTTCCCCGGAAGGCCTATTCCACTGATCTTTTATGATTCTGTTTAATTTGAAACTATTGAATAACTGTAGATATTGAAAAGGGTTGAAAATGATGAAAGAGGTGTAAATTAAAAAAAATAAGAAAATTTATCCATCTGAATCTAAATTATCATTAACTTCTGCTTTCTCTTGTTCTTGTTCTTCTTCTTCTCTTTTTTCTTCTTTTTCTTGTTTATCTTCTTCATTCTCATCAACAGCCCTTTATACTGTCCCACTGCTGGGCATGGGCCTCTTCTCACTATGAGAAGGGTAAGGCCATAGTCCACCACGCTGGCCTAGTGCGGGTTGGCAGACTTCACATGTCTTTCAAGAACATTATGGAGAACTCCCAGACATGCAGGCTTCCTCTTGATGTTTTCCTTCACCGTTTAGCAAGCGATAATTAACAATTAAATTCTTCATTCTGGGTGTTAATAAATTGTCCCAATAATGACACATCGCATGTCTCTTCGTCAACATCAAATGAATCTTCAATTGTTGGCAATTCAACATGCATGACCGGCCTTGACAGTTTGTACATGCTACAGAGCAAAACAGTCCAACTATTTTGCAACCACATTTAGCACTACATCCCTTTTTACAGTTGCAAAAAATGGTGTTTAGTAGTTTTTCTGGTGCAGGTGGACGGAGTTTGAACTGGCTCTAATGAATTGTCAACCAACTTCCAACCCCAGTCTTTTGGGTCTAACTGATTACTAAGCCACACTTAAACTTGGTAATAAACCCGAAAAAGATGTTGATGAGCAGCCGCTGAGGTTGGAGGAAGACATGCTAACTGCACTTGTTTTTTATTTCGAGTATTTTTTACGAAACATGCATATCTGAACTTATCTAAGCACGTAATTTTTTTAGGAGCTCCATACATAGCGAGAAGAATAACTTCTTGTAGAGTTGAATTACTCTTTTTAAAAACTTCAGCACACTGCACTAAATTTTGTTTTTCAAACATTTTGAAAACAGTTGTTTTACCTCTCCTGAAAAATGCAGATGTTGAATCACAACCAGGATATTGCATGTAAAAATAGTGCATGATTTTGACACTTTGCAAAAGTCGATAAACTGTTTGATGAATATATTACAGATTGTTGTTGAGCTTTTCCAGGTTTTAAGAAAAAAATAGTTTTTTCGATTGGAGTTCGAGCAGTGAGTAACACGAGTAAGTCCACATCTTCACCTACAACAATAGTTGTATTTGTTGAATTGAATTGCTCTATTGCTGTTTCAATTATCATCACAACAGCATAATTATTGGCTTGTTTTACCAAGATATTTTCAGCAGTAAACTTTTCTTTCAACATTGAAATGAATCGAAATTTATTGTGAATATTCGCAAGAAATTTTTGTTGACTGGTAGAAATTGTCATAGATTGATCACTGGCGTAGAAAATAAGGGACTGGGTGTTTTTTTACCCGAAATTTTCATATTTTATATGTGTAAGTCACATTGACCGATAGAACGATATTTTTGTTTGTATTACAGCTTCAGTGATGTATATACGTGGTGTACTTATACATATTATGACGATTACAACTCTTTCATCTTTTTGAATCATTATATCTCAAAAACGGTGGCTCTTAGGAAAAAAGTATTTTGACATTTTTTATAGATGATCTGATCTACAATTTTTGTCTGAGCGAATTTTATGATAAAACTTACCATTTTTGTGACCTTTGACACCGAGTAAATTTTTTTGCACGTGCCGGATCGATGAGGCCTTTTCACATTTCATTTATAATTGTGTATTGAACAATCCTACGAATATTCAGCCAAGTGGGAATTTTTGTAACCTCACCCCTATTTTTTAGTCTAATTTGACCGGACTAGTACCTGTACTTTTCCTTTTAGGAACCCATGTTGACTTTTATCTATAATATTGTTTTGTTGTAAATATTTGCTCAACTGATTAGCGATACATTTTTCAATGATTTTACCTGAGCTTGAAAGTATGGCTATAGGTCTATAATTAGACGTTGTTTTAAAGTCACCTCTCTTGTGTATCGGTCGGTTTACTGAAAGACAAGTTTACCAGTTTTGCTAACACAGGACACACCCTATTCGTAATAAGTTTAATGTCTCACAAGCGTACATGATCAGAACCCGGTGATTGTTGCTGCTCATATTTTTATTACAAGTTTTACGTCACTAGGGGTCACGGGTTCCCATCTCATACACATATCAGATGGTTTCATGTACTGTCCTCTGTCTAGCCATGTTTCGTTACACAGGTGTTGTATTTTTTCAACTTCTGAAAAAGTTTTTGCGAAATTATTACTGATTTCTTAAGTGGTTCCTAACCTGTTCATATTTGACATTATTAAACTATCTATCGACTGTTTTACTACCTAACATACTATTAATTTTATCTCATAACCTCTTGATATTATTATTACAATCTAATGTACACTTTTTAATATATTTATTTTTAGCTCTATTAATATTTTTTGACATTTATTTCTAAATCTGTTCAGTCTCTTTAGCATATTCTTTGGATCGTCACTCCAAACAACAAATAATCTATCTTTTTCCTCTATCATACACCTTAAATAATTATTAATCCAAGGCTTGATTCTTTCATTAGTGTAGGCATAAATAGTTTTATAGCATTCATTGTAAATGTTTGTAAACATTTGACCAAAGGCACTATACAACTCACGTGGACATTCAATTGTTAACAAACTGTCGAAATTAGTACGTAATAATTTTTCTCTGAGCATATTGTTATCAAGAACTCACTTACTGAGTGCGCGTGAGCCGCGCTGTCCGCTCCCGCGCGATGAGCAATCACATGATTTCCACTCCTCCACGGCCGACACAGAATAATGATCCGAAATTTTATGTTTTATTATGGCTGAATTAATACTTTATATTTTAGTTACTCTGATATATATTTGATCTATGCAAGATTGAACTATTTTGCCTGATACAATTTCCTGACGTGTTATGTCATTTATACATTTGGTGAAACCATACTCCGACAGTAAGTTTTCGTATGAATTTACGTGTTGATCAGAGTAATTCAAAAGATTTATATTGATATCGCCGCATAAAATTGCTTTTGTTTTAGGCGGTACAATTTTCAGAAGGTTGCGTGTTTCAATAAGGAACTGATTTATTTTATCTTGCTTGTTAAGTTTTGTTGGTCTATATATTGATATAAGGTTTGTTTGTTGTTGTTCGTTGTTATGTTTAATTGTAATTCGCCGACTGCATACCTGTAGCAAGTGTTGTTGTCCCACACACACACGCACCCAGCGAGTCGCGCGTGTACTACAGCACGCCTCCCCCACTTCGACCTGCCCTCGTGTACGCGTTTACATTATAACCGGGAATGCTATAAAATGACAATAGCGAATATTTTATATTCGGTTCGGTTAATACTATTATATCCAATAGATTCACACTGTTGCTTAATGTTACTAATAATTCACTAAAATGTTTTTGTATGGATCGAATATTTACGTGTAATACTCTAAGAACTGGTTTGTTTACAATGCTTAACATTGTAAACAAGCCAGTTCTTAGAGTTCTGGTCTTAACCAACTATCTACGTCATTTACACAGTTGTAATTCACAACATTTTCGGTGATTGAATCAATAATGTAAAAGTCTGCGAATTTTAATTATTTATATTAAACAAAAGTAAGACTGTTATTACATAAAACAAAAAGTATTATTATCGTTAGGTAGGTGATCATTTTGCTTTAATCTACTCATTCAAATCAGTTTGATACTTTACCCATATAGCTTTATCACCTGCCGCTTTTTTAACCAGTATCTTTCCATTAGTTACCCATATAAATTTGTAAATACCATGTAGTTGTTTTTTTGTATGCCAATGCAGTTCTCTTATCGTCAGTATGAGATCTTCATTGATGAATATTCTGTTGTTCATCGACCCTCCCGTAATGATTGTGTTACTATCGATGGATTTTTCAAACAGCTGACGTCGTTTCTCCAACCAATTATTCCTGGACTCGTTACCTGAGTTCTTAAAGCCAACTATGATGGATGACGGTTTACTCCCTTGCTTTGTCGGTCGGCTTCGTTTTACCTATTTAATGTCTTGGGTGCTTGCTCCGTTTTTGTCTCCAATTTTACTTATAATGTCTTTCACATTTTCGCCAGGTAGGTATTCCACGCCCACAATTTTTATGTTATTCTTGCGCGATGAAATTGCTCATTTTCGTTCATTTTCTGCTCTAGAGCGAGGTTGCATTTCTCAAGATATATACATTTGTTAGTGATGTTTGTAGTTCTCTTCTCCAGTTTGTGATTTTATCTTTGGCCAGTTCATATTCATTTAAGAGAGTGTCATACTTGTCGGAAATCACGCTGATGCTCTGTTTGATACCATCTAAATGTTTCTTCAAACCAGGTATGGCGTTAACCTTTACTTGGATATCCTTCAGGATTTTTTGAAGGGCTTTGACCTCTCCTTCAGGCTTTGGCTCATCCTCGTCCGTCCCTTCTTCTTCACAATTGTTACAATAAATCCTGTTTATTCCAGCTTTCATATCCGCAGTTAACCCTTTCACACAGGTTCAATGAAAAGTACCAAAGAAATATAAACGTAGTCCAACCTCTCTGAAAAGTACCTTGACATGGTCCTTGACATGGTCCTTGACATATAAAGTGCGATCCTTTTCTAGAAAGTACTTTCTTGCATTTTTGGCATTCCATATTATACATAAAGTCGATATAATTTGTCCGTAAGCAGTTGTTGTGGAGCTTTGTTCTTGTAAATCTATACGTTATGACACTTCGTACCTGCAGTTTTCACTACATACGGCAGTATGCAGTACATATTGCGCCGTAGGACTTCACAAATATTTCATCATCATCCTCATCATCCTCTTAGAGTTATCCCAGTTTCAATCTGGGGTCCACTTACTAGTCTAACCGGATTTGGCTGAATATTAGCTTTTCAACAGAGCGACTGCCTGTCTGACCTCTGCAACCCGAAGGGATAGTGATATTCCATGGTTTAGACTAGTGCCAGTTTATATAGAAGATACTGACGCCCTGTAACGACTGTCAAACATCTTCATGACAACCGGGACCGACGGCTTAACGTGCTCTCCGAGGCACGGTATAAGAGGTAATTCATAGACTAATGATTGGTCTCGCTCTGCTCTACTAGACGGAGCCCTCATACTTGTAAAATGAGGCAGAAAAAACCATGCCAGCTGGCATGGTTGAGCCTGTCACACTGACAGCCTTATACCTATCCACCAAATTAATTACGGAAATAATTCGCTGTACAATGCCAAGTTGCGCTTTTATCCTGAGTAAAAATAACTCAGCAAGAAATAAGAAGAACTCTGGTATAACATACTATCTGTAAAATAAGAATAATTATGAAATATCAACATAAAATTACAAAAAAACCGAAAACGCCATTCAGTGTTGCTGCTAGTACAAGTATCAACTTCCCCACAGTTGAGATTTTTATAATGTAAATCTATAGTTATTGTATTTCCTTATATTTTACTATTTCTTTTATCTAACGTATTTATTATATATTTTACCTTTTTCTATATTATTTTATGTTTATACCTTTACAAATAAGGTGAAAATGTAAGTTGTTAGAAACTGAACATCTTTCCCAAGAAACATGGTGTACCTAATCATATGTGTAATTAAGTGTGTAAGATAACTGTTTTATTCAAAGAAGTTTTCACGACTATTCATGTTAAATTAATAATGTCTAACTAAATATATATGGACTAATAGCATGGAAATAGAAAGCACTGTTTTGGAAACACCTTATTTCCTCTATGGTTATTTCTAATAATAATTTGCAAAATACTATTAGTACCTACATAAAACAAACCATCATAATAAAACGAGGCCTAATCATTGAATAATATACCAACCATTTTTCTCATAAAGGAACTTACCCGGTACGCCTAACCTATACACAAATAAATGTATTTTTTAAGAATTTTCTTAACTGATTTTAAGACCAATAACTTATCCACTAGACCACAGGATAAAATATTTTCCCATTTACTCGGGTAACTGTTGAGAAGCTGACAACACAACTCTTCACGCATGCGTCTTGATGCTTTTGTTTAACACACACCGTCACAATGAGTTGCCTCACTTCTGGACCTATTTTTCTTAGGCAGCGCGGTGTCTAGTATAGCGAAGCGATACTAATCATTTGTCTAAGCGGTAATTAATAATTCCATACGCACATAACTCTGCGCGCCGTGGATTCGATTCTGCATGGCAGTCTGTTGGTATCTCCACTCGGCTATCGCTGCCTTCTTCAAACTTCACAAATATTTATTGGTCTATAATTTAAGTCATCTTAACAATCGTATCACTGTTATTTATGTTCCTAAATGTTTTATTTCCATTTATCTACTTTTACAATACGGAGTTAGGCTATTGCTGTGTGACAGCTGTCAATTATGATGTATTTTATATTATTATATTAATTATTATATTATTTAGAGTAGTATTTTCAGAATAGTTGCTATGTTGTTATGACATATCAAACTTTCACTTAACAATCGTTTGACTAGTAAGTAATCTTATTGAGACCGTGCACGACAATAGCGCCACCTAGCATGCGCAACTATTCGGGATTATGCCAAATAATGACATAGCAGTATTTTATTGCTTTTTACTATGTAATAAAATTATAGTAAATTAAAGATAAAAATAAAAAGACGAAGTGGTATTTTTACAATCAACGGTCATCCACTGCTGTCAGTATATCAATTCGGAATTCAGTACAGTCAATAATATCTCTTGTATTGATCTAATCTGGACTGAAACACCTGGTCATTGTTGCTTCTACGGTGGCTCTATTCGGCCAAAAGATTAAATTAGTAGTTGCACAAGCTAGATTTCAAATGAAATATTTGTGAGATTGTGGTTCTGCTGTACACCAAATAATACTCTCAATGCTGAAAATATCAAGCCAGTTTTCATATTTATAAAAAAATAAGAAGTCGGTATTTAATGGAAACTGTACACTTTTACATAATAATATGTAGTTAATCTTGTTAATAAAACCTGCAAATTGCTAAATGACACACTATGCAAAATCTAGGAGTTCTTGATCATTTTTATTGATGAAATACCAACAAATTATTGGCTTTTTGTTTCGGTACATTGATTATCATACAGTATTTTGTCAGTGCAACAGCTTTTATCTTTCATTCTTGCATTATTTATTGCTACAATTTTTGAAGTTGTTGCTATATCCACTTGGATTTCAGCATCAGAGTGATCACTGTAAATGAATTTATTACAAATAATGGTTGTTTCTTTTAAATTCGATTCAGAAAACAGATCGATTTGGCATCCTTGATCAGCCACACGAGGTTCAATTTGACTAAATTCATTTTCATCTTCAACTCTTACTCCTACTTGATTTTATGTGATATCTAAGACATGTGTGGTACTACGTTTTATAAAACAAGTACCTATATCTAGCTAACACGTGTGACCGTCTAACTTTCTACTGTCGATATATTGGAGGGAATATCGTAGGAACATAACTTGGACTTGTTTGCACGTCAGGTTTTGCCTCCAATAAAATGGTCACTACAAACAAATTCATTCATCAACACTGAAAAATAAAACATTAATTAATGTTAATATATAAAATCCTTGCGTTACTGACTGACTGACAGACACGCTACAGCCGAAACTATTGGGCGCAGGAAGCTGAAATTTAGCATGTATGTTCCTTGGGGACCGTAGGGGTGCACTAAGAAGGGATTTCCCGAAATTCCCACAGGATCGGCCAAAACGGGTAAATTTAAAAAATGTGCAGGCGTAGCTGCTGGCGTCCTCTAGTATCACATAAAATACAGAACAAATAAAAATAATTTACTTATTAAGTATCGTATCTAATCTTTCTTTGATCTAATTTCCACTCTACTGTTGAAAAAATATAGAATTTAGACAGATTATTTGTGCCGTTATTTTTGCAGCCCACAACACAACAATTATGACCCATTTCAAAGATGATAATATTTAATATCAAGAATTAAATTATCAGATAATGTATTTGTTATGACAAAATGCAAATCAAAAATCAAATTGACTTCCCGAATAGTTACGGATTTCTGCCACGGCATGCACTGCGATCGTTTTAGCTACCCCCTCCATGCACTTCGCACGTAGCGAATAAAATGACTATCAATCGCTCTCTAGAAACATAACTGTATCATGGCTATAACCTTTACATGGCTATAATCGTTTGACTCTAATAAAATAGCTATGAACCGCTGTGTGCGTTACGATTGCTCCGCCAAGTTATTCAAAAAAAAAAAGAATTCGCCAAAAAAATTGACGAAAATTGTCGAAATCGAAGGGAACAAACCAAAAAATTGTCGAAGTAAAAATAAAGACGTTATAAGGGTTTTAAGTTGGCCGCGCGATCGTGATGTGGAGGATTGCGCGGCCATAGAGATCTCAGCAACTACTTAAGTTAGAGATCTAATTCTTTTCGTCAAAATTGTCGAAAAATTGTCGAAAATTGTCGAAACAAGAATTGTGAGCACCAGACCAATATTTTACGAAATATTAACTTTGGAAGTTATGGCCGCGCAATCCTCCACTTACTGTTTCTTTACGGCCGATAATTCCTGAAAAACTTCGACTTTGCATAGTAAAACTTTTACCACAAGAAAGGCTTTAATTTGTCAATACTTACAAAAGCAATAAATATTCCTAAAGTTTAGTAAAACAGACAAAATCAGTGAAAAGCTATACATCCGTGGCCGCGCAATCGTAACGTTACTTTGTACGCTGATATCTCATTATCTATCATTGCTAGGATTTTGGTGGGAACATCCATTTATACGACACATTAACCCCATTAGATCGACATATCGTTTTACCCACAAAACAGTTTTCAAGGAGTGAAATTTCACAAAATGTGTTAGCTCATACAATGTTCTAGTAGGGTGACCATATTTTCGATTTGATGCCAGAATACCTCTGACTGGAGACTAACTGTTATTAAATATTGGCAGCATCTAATTCGCCAAATTTATTTTTATGAAATAAAATCTTGTATATTTCACTAATTATAATGTTTATTCATCACAGCTTGCAGAAACTACAAAATGAAAATATTACAAAATCAACAATCAAATAATTGAAAAATTAAAATAAATTTATATAAAAACTTATACAGAATCATTTATAAGAAAATGAAACATATTTAATCATTGCAAAATAAAAATAAATTTATTTAAAAACTTCTACAGGATCATTTATAAGAAAATTAAACATCTTTAATCATTGAAAAAGAAACACAAATAAAAATAATATACATCAGAATAATGCTTGTTCAAACCTCTACTAAACCATATGTGAGAAAATGTATGAAAACGGAGTCTTTTGTACTTATAGATAATTTACTTTGATTGTCATCAT
Organism: Euclidia mi; assembly: GCA_944739405.2. Classification (NCBI taxonomy): domain Eukaryota; kingdom Metazoa; phylum Arthropoda; class Insecta; order Lepidoptera; family Erebidae; genus Euclidia; species Euclidia mi. The sequence goes on from OX123189.2 coordinate 45,254,523, forward strand.
AGCAAAGCATCCCGGCATTTCTTGTAAAATGACATTTGTAGTGACCTATTACTCCAAGGATAGGAGGAATATACTCAATAGCACCCAACAATTTATAAATATTTTGTTTAAGTATGATGTTTTGGGGTATGTCATTTAAAAACATCAATAAAAAGGAGTCTTTTGTACTTATAGATAATTTACTTTGATTGTCATCATAGCAAAGCATCCCGGCATTTCTTGTAAAATGACATTTGTAGTGACCTATTACTCCAAGGATAGGAGGAATATACTCAATAGCACCCAACAATTTATAAATATTTTTTTAAGTATGATGTTTTGGGGTATGTCATTTAAAAACATCATTTGTGTGCCATTTAAATCAAATGTGACTATTTTTGAAAAGGTATATGTACACACAACTAATTCATTGCACTTTCTGCATCGTGTATTCTCCCAATCATGAATAAGAATAGCATCTTCCAAGTTATTAATTGTGAAAATGTTTATTATATCTAAATTTAACGGTAGAAATACGTTTTTTCTCTCTGATGGGTCTGAATTCTTACACGTACTATTGGGACATTTACTAATGGAACTAGCGCTGAAAATAATCTCATTTAATATGTGTTCATAAATAAATGCAGCGTTACAGGCACAACTATATTGATTATTTTTAAAGTACTTAGAAGCAATTTCTATTTTTAATCTGTTTGCTTCAACATAGTTGTTGACAGCATCGCAAATTATTTTTAAAAACGCTGTTATATCACTATGTTATATCACTATTCCTGCAATGGTCAAATATATCGCGTATGTATATATTTTCTTTATATCCGAGGGCCAGCAAAAAGAAAACGGAATCAAACGCACATGTATTTATTAGTCTGATATTATCTAAAGAAAAATTGGTTAAATTCCCATTTTTTAAAATCATTATATTTGGCGTATCCTTATTTTCATTAGTGACACCTTCGCCTCTCCAGTTTTCAATATTAGAAGGTATTTCTGAAAATATTGAGTCATTTGAAAACGTTTTACTTATATTTGTGTTTTGTGTTTTGCAAGATTTATTTTTTGATGCTAGTCTTTTTCTCTTCTTTATTTTATACTGATGTTTTTTCTCTCGTTTGCAGTCAGCTTTGGAGGCAATATTTAAGGAGTTAAACGCAAGTTTGATTTCACCTAGTAAATAATTATAATGAATTTTTATATATTCATCAATGCTGTATTTTTTAAATCTTGTTCCAAATAATAAATTTGTCATTGTTTTGAAATAGCTCTCTATAGCCGACGATGTTGGTCTTTTATTTAGCGAGTTATATAGTGGGCACATAATATTACCCCAGAGGGGCAACTTTAGAAGTAATCGTTTAAGCGTTTGTATTAAATGAGGTATGTAAAAGGGGTTTAGCGATTCTGAAGAACCTTTTTCCGTTTTATATAGTTTTTTCTCTCTCTCAACGATTTCTTCAAACCATGAAAGTAAATCGTCATCATCATCCAAGATTATATTTTCGTAAATAATATCCTTTTCATTAGTCTCTTCTTCAGGTTCCTTAAATTGGCTATTGCCAATTAAGGATTTTACTTTCTTTACATAAATATTCAAAACATTATTTTCTTTGGTATCGTATTTAGTGAGACATACTTTTACAACATCAGATATGAGATTTTTAATCTGCTGAAAACATTCGCTTTCTTTTATAAATAAAATGCAACGAACGTAAAATATTTTAACATTTGTATCGATATTTTCAAAGCAACGTAAGTTGTAAAGGGTTTTGATAAAATGGCTTGTGTCAAGTCTAACGAATACTTCTGGTAACGGGTAATTATGGCCTCCTAAAACCAGAAACGATAGTTTGATATAATCTTTTACATTGCTAAGCGTTGTGAAAGCTGAAACATTCGCCACAATTAATGCGGAAGAGTCATCTGTAATTATTTCATGTGGAGCGCTTTTTACTTTAACTAACCATTTTTTTAACCATGCCGTGATTGAGTCTTTAGTGTGCGAATCAGTAATCATTTGAAAAATAGGTGTAGATTGAATCGTATCTGAGGCAATCATGGCAATGTAAATAAATAATCGTTTCGTCAATATAGATCCATCTGGCAGCATTATACTCCGAAAAAAAGACCCCGTTGCGTCTATAGTTATAGTTACTTTAGGGAAACTACGATGATAAATATTATAGAACTCAATTTGTTGATCAGACCAGTAATATAAATGGAAATATGGTATCAATGTCATTTCAGGAATAAAGTTTCTGTGTACAATTTGTATCATCATAAGTGTATATAAAATTGGGTGAGAATGGACTCTTTGGCCTTGTCTTTTGTCACACTTGATTTTTCGCAGAGCTCCTAAACTTGGCAGCACCGGTGGGCAGACTTCGTATGGGTCGTGAATTAATTTCGCCGCAAGCTCTTTATGTACAGCAACGGCAGGCCTATATTGTAAAATTTTAGCTAGCTGACCTCTTTTATATGGTGTTAATTTTGATTTTTTCTTAGGATTGTGTGGTACATTCACTTTATTTGAAGAAACTATATTGCATGTCATTTTTATAGTCTTCTCAGTTACTGCTTCGGTTTTTATAATAGCATTTCGTTCACATTGTGAACATTTTCCTTCAATGCAAATGTTATTTTTACCCTCAACTTTTTTATTTTTAAAGTTCCAAGTACATGGTAGCCTAGTGGATTCCCAGAGCTTTTCTCTAAGTAAAGTCGCCCACTTAAACTTTGGCAAACTTTTGTATTTTTGGTGAGTCGTTGTAGTGCTTATATATCTTTTTATATAATGTACCGATACGGGTTGTATTTTCTTCCAGTCATACTTATCCAGTAAAAAAGTGAACGTTACTTCTTTTTCTTCTTTGTCTTGACATGTCACTGGTGACGACGCCATACTATGTCGCGACGGTGAAGACGAATTGCTGTTCGCTCGTACTATTTCTTCATGGTTTTTATCTGCATCATTTTTGAAACATTCGTCGCGGTGTCTTATCAATGTTTTATATATTGCGTATGGAGACATCAGATTATCTAATTCTATGGATATTGTTCTAAATATAGGATCATTGTATTTAATATAGTGTTTTTTGCATTCATCTGCGTATTTAATGAACAACTTTTTCAATTTCTCAATATCCACTTTGCGTTTTTGGCCCCCTTGTAATACCCTAGAAAAAAACGTTAAATTTACATAAAAGTGCTGTTATGGACAACTTCTTAGTTTTTTACTATCTAAATATACCTAAATATTTAACGGCAGAAACATATTAAACTAAATACAATGATAGGACAGACAAGGGCAAGAGCTTGGAAACGCTTAACATATTTTTTTTATATTCTACCACATTCACACAACACCATCTAGTCCCAAACAAAGCAGAGCTTGTACTATGGGTACTAGGTAATGGATAAACATACAGATATACTTTTTTTGTAAATACATACATATTACACATAGAAACACCCAGACCAAGACAAACATCCATGTTCATGCACACAAATGTTTGACTTGAGCGGGAATCGAACCCGCGACCTTCGGCGTAGCAGTCGCTTGCACTCCCGCGGCGCCAACCGGTCGTCATAAACCTTTTAAGTTACCACTCCGTAATAGTGTAAGTAAGTATTTTTTACGCACGTTACAGCCTTTCGCAGTCCACTGCTGGACAAAGGCCTCTCCTAATTTGTGTCACATTAGCATAGTGAGTCAATAGGAGGAGTGGCTTACTACACCACGCTGCCCAGACGGGTTGGTATAGGGTTAAATTTTACCCGACTAATCTGACTTTATATGATATTTTTTTCGTTCCCTATTTATAAATAAACTAGTCACGGATGAAGAATCATCAAGTAGATAGTGTATTGAAATTCTATAGCTTAGGAATGCTTAAATCTAATTTTAGGTACATCTCTCATGTTCGGTAAGTAGGTTCTTATCACCTCCAAATGGGGCTTTTAGGTGACTAATTAGCGCTCTAGGGTAATAATGTAGCTAGTAAAGCCCCAGGGCGGTAAGTAATTAAAAAAAAACACTTCTTTCTTTCAAAAAGTTCGCGTAGGTACATCTAACCATCATACTGGCAATAGACATCATGCATTCAGCCCAATGACCAAAGAGGTCGCTTTGATATTCAGCCTTGTCTTCGTGTGAGTATAATAGTCATCAATAAAAAAAAAAGTTCTTTACTTGATTATTTTTAATGAAAAAAGGCGGGAATGGAAAACTTTTACTTTAAATATTGTTTGTTTTTGGGATGTTATTTTATAATTAGTTTTATTCTTGTAATGCCGGTTTTTTTTCTACTTACCTCACAATCTAGATGTAAAACAGATTAATTAGCTCTTGTGTAATGTAAGCACAGCCTATTGCACCCTCGAGCTATGGGCGCCTTCGCTGCGCTCGTGCGCCTAAATATCTCGGGCTGCAATTGATGCCTTACAGACTTTGGCTACTAATCTTCTATTAAAAATTAGGTAAACATTTGTTTTTATAACATTTAAGTTATAACAAAATAACTCACCGTTTTTGCCATGGTGACTTTACCAAGAATCGAGTTGAATTGTAGGTAACCAGTCACAGATAACAGAAATTTGGCACACTTATTGCTTACGAGTGGAAGGTGTGCCTAATGCTAATATTTTAATTTAATATGCAATAAAAATATATGATTTATATTAAAATAAACTTTACAAATATGCATAACATTATACACATATTAAACAGTATTACTTTTTTACGGTTAAGGACCCACAGACTTTCAATCTGAAAAAAATAAAATAATACTTTTTTGTTCAAAGTTTGTCCTATTCTGCCTAAGAAATGTTATATTTTTTGCAATATATTTATCTTGGTATATTTTATATATACGTTAAATATACATCGCTGTATTATGAATACCTAGTCCATTAATTTTAAGTTTTATCTATGTATAAATATATAAAGCAAAAAATTGTTATCCTTTTTACCACAATGATATTGATATAGACCGGAAAAATGAAAATAGTTTAATTGTAAAATGTATACTTAAACTTTTATATGATAGCATTTTACAGTATTTAATTAATTTTAGAATAAAACAATTCTAAGTACTTAAAAATAAAATAGTAATATACAGTGGAAATAAAAAAATATATATGAAATAAATAAAATTTGGCAAGTGCGAGTCGGACTCGCACACGAAGGGTTCCGTACCATCACCTATAAAAGAAAATAACGTTAAATCACGTTAAATACTTAAATATTTTTCAAGTTTCTACTTGTTTATTAAGATGGAGTAAGGCTTAGTAATAGTGTTCCGATTTTTACCTTTTAGGTACGGAACCCTAAAAAAGGAACAAAACTTTAGTTCAAGGTTTGTTCTATTCTGCCTAATAGATTTTGTATTTATTATAATATATTTATCTTAGAATTTTTTTAATAAAGCATAATGTGGATATGATAAGTATAACACATTAATTTAATTTTTATTATTTAAATAAATAATTTATTATTCAAACTGAAAATAGGTGAAATTATTACCTAATACTTTTATTTTTGTTCAAGGTTTGACCTATTCTGCCTAATAGATTTTGTATATATAAATAATATTTATATATATAATATTTAATAACAGTTAGTCTCCAGTCAGAGGTATTCTCGCATCAAATCGAAAATATGGTCACCCTACTAGAACATTGTATGAGCTAACACATTTTGTGAAATTTCACTCCTTGCAAACTGTTTTGTGGGTAAAACGATATGTCGATCTAATGGGGTTAATGTGTCGAATAAATGGATGTTCCCACCAAAATCCTAGCAATGATAGATAATGAGATATCAGCGTACAAAGTAACGTTACGATTGCGCGGCCACGGATGTACAGTTTTTCACTGATTTTGTCTGTTTTACTAAACTTTAGGAGTATTTATTGCTTTTGTTAGTATTGACAAATTTAAGCCTTTCTTGTGGTAACAGTTTTACTATGTAAAGTCGAAGTTTTACAGAAATAATCGGCCGTAAAGAAACAGTAAGTGGAGGATTGCGCGGCCATAACTTCCAAAGTTAATATTTCGTAAAATATTGGTCTGGTGCTCACAATTCTTGTTTCGACAATTTTCGACAATTTTACGACAATTTTGACGAAAAGAATTAGATCTCTAACTTAAGTAGTTGCTGAGATCTCCATGGCCGCGCAATCCTCCACGTTACGATCGCGCGGCCAACTTAAAACCCTTATAACTTCTTTATTTTTACTTCGACAATTTTTTGGTTTGTTCCCTTCGATTTCGACAATTTTCGACAATTTTTTTGGCGAATTCTTTTTTTTTTTTGAATAACTTGGCGGAGCAATCGTAACGCACACTGAACCGCTCCCTAGGAACATAACTACCTATATCGTAGCTATAACCATTTTTCTGCGACATGTCTAAACCAATTTAAATAGTTTCCATCAGACCATCTGAATCACAACTCGTTGGAGTATTATTGCATTTTCGTTTTCCATTTGTTCATTTTACGGTTACGGCTTGCTCCGACTGCCTGGGGTATGGCAAGATAGTGCTTAGTTACAATGCTGCGTAATATGAGTAATACTTACATATTTTTGTTCAATATATTGGTCAGTGTATTTGTTTGGTCAGGAATGGTTCTGTAAATGTAATAGACAAATTGCCAACCTGGGTTCGATTCCCGGTTCGGGCAAAAGTGTTACTGGATTTTTCCAAATTCTCAATGGCAGCCCGGAGTCTGGTGATGTGCCCGGTAACGGCAATAGGCTCCCCCCTTCTGACGTGTGACCTATGTGGGTGTAATATTATACCACTGCCTACCCCTTCAGGGATAAAGGCGTGAGTCTATATAAGACACAAATGTCATACCGAGTCCCCTACTGAGATTTCGGGTATCAGTGCTGAGGTCATAAATTAAATTTAGTTTTCATATAAGGCGCTCGCAGCTACGTCCGCACATTATTTTAATGTAAACGTTACTTACTGATCCCGTGGGAATTTCCGTTCTTAGTGTTCCTTTGAGAGTATAGGGGTAATGCTCTCAAAGGAACATTCATGCTCAGTTTAGGTAACAGAAGAATTTTATATATAGAAGATGATAAAATATGTGAATTATATGAACTCGATCGCAGGGATGGCATAATGGTTAGAGCAGCCACCTCGCCGCTGAATACTACCCCGAATTTTGTGAATTTGAAGCTTACAATGACAATTAGCTGAGTGATCCTCATTTTATTTTTATTGTGTGTGTTTTTTGTGTCCATTGGCTGATGTTTGTAAAATCTTCTGATACTAGATTTGTAACTAATACTGAGGAAAGAAAGAAAACTAAAACGTAAAATAAAAAACTTAGAGAGTCTTTATATAAAACTAGCAAGAATTTTTAATGATGCCTCCAGGTCTGAACTTGTACAATAGAAAACTGATTTTCTTACAAGAATAAATTAAAAAACTATATTCCTTGCAGGTCAAAAGTTCAGCAACGTACAGTAAGATACTAAAACGACTGACTCGACCTGGCGGCCATTATATAAAAGTGAATATCGCCGGGCACAGAGGAAAATAATACTTGAACTCTGTTGAATCTTGTAAAATAACAGTCGCAAGTGTCGTACAGTTGTCGAGAAGCGTGATCAGTCTCTAAATGGTACTAAAGTTTGCTTTGAAACGACTTTTATAAATATTTAAATACTTTTTTTTTTACGAGGTGGAACATCCCTTCGGATCTCTGACTCCTGGGGAAATGAGAGCCGGAGTATGTGGTGTTACCACTAAAAACCACCTCGACTTTCTCATGTACCCGTGTGTCGGAGGGTCGGGTATCGCCGAAGCATTCGTCGCAACCCCCCGACGGGTATTTGCCCGCCAGATGGTCAGGCGGGCCCCGAACAAAACCCCCTTGGCGGCGGCGGATGAAGGTGTTGGGCTCCGCCGCCAAAACACCCAGCGGCCGCAGAGGATAGGGAGGACGGCAACGCAACACCGCATCTCCTCTTCTTCTGCGGCCCCACGACGCAACAATGGTGCGCCCCTAATTAGTCGCGGGAGATAGGGCGCGCCGCAACGCAACACCGACACGCCTCTCCTCCCGCAACCGCACCCAACTGCGAGGGACAGACAGAACTGTCCCCGCACCCGCACTTTGGACGCATCCTACGCAGGCCTCACCTAAGCCCACGTGGAGCGTCCCCTCCCGGGAACCCGCTTAGCTTCACCGTGGGTGTACCTCAAAACCCACGGTTACAGAGCCACCCACCACCACGACAAGGTGGAGATACCATGAAATGATAATATGAAAATTCCAACCCTTAGGGGTTAAGATAGGGGCTCAAAGTGTGTATTTAACGAAACTTATTATTCCTTAAGTGGATTGACTTCAAACTTTGTATATTCGTTTCTCTAATGACCTTAGTAAATATTTAGAAAATCTTTTTGGAATTTTTTATCCAAAAAGGTTAAAAAGGGGAGTCGGAATTTTTATGAAATCTTTTTATTCCTTCATTGGATTAACTTCAAACTTTGTATATAAGTTCTCAAATGACGTTAGTGAACACCAAGACAGGGGTTTTCGAAGTCACACACATGGGGGTTAAGAAGGGCTGTCCCATTTTGTAATATAACAATAATTCAATGGATTCACTTGAAACTTTGTATATCGGTTCCTCAAGTGACATTAGTGAATACTCCAATAAAACGGGAAGTTCAAAAAGGGGTCCCAGTTTGTATGAAACCTTTAATTCCTTACTTGATTTTTTTTCATCGTCCCTGATATGCATTTAATTTTCGTTAATTTAAATTTATACGGCTGGCTCTCATCTAAGCACTCTTCATCTTCACTAACTAAAAATGTATGATGGTTTTTTATATATAGAAGCCAAAATACTTAGAACCGTTAATTTGCTATTTTTATTTATTTTTAAGCAGGTAAGCTTTTTATCAGTTATCTGCTTTGTCCAACTGCTGACCAAGTCTTCTCTAATTTATTTAACCCTAGAACACTAATCATCGCCTGAGAGGCCGCGATCGGTTGATATTTTAAGAATATTTTTATATTACGTCTATGTATTGCGGGATGCGTTGGCGCCAATACAGTGCACCCCGTGACGCATAGGAGATTGGTCACGGGTTCAGCGGGGAATACGCAGGTATCGAGTTATTGACCTCACGTTCGCCTGGGAGGCGATAATTAGTATTAAGAGTAAGTTTTTTACCAATCCCGTTTCTTAGTTTTTTGCAATTATCTCTTTATTTATTTGTTTGATTTAACTGAGAATTGGTTATTTTGTTTCATAAATGAATCTCGATGATAACCAGATAAAAAGAAATTTGGAAAACGAATAATTTAAGGATTACGATTCGGACGACAATGTGGCTGATCCTTCGTGCCAGCTTGAAGATGATCCGAACCATCTAGATTTACCTCCTCGAACATCTCAAATACAAGCAAGCACAAGCGCCGAGTTAGAAGCCGCTCTACAAACCCAATCTCGATCCAAACTGCTGTAATTTTGATAGAAAATATAGTCTGATTTTAATTTACAGTCAAGCTTATAATTACAATGGTAATTTTACTTTTATGTGATTTAACATTTTAAAAATACTTAATTTAGAAACTAAATTAGAGGCTATATGTGACTTTTTATTTTTTATTATTATTATTCTAAAGACTGTTCAAACAAGGGTTACGTTACACTTAAGGTTGATTTTAAGACTGAAATTATAATTTTAAAGAAAATGTGCATTGCATTTAAAGAAACAAGGTGAAAGACCGTTCATTATTTTTTTTAATTTAAAACAATTTTTAATAGAAGAGTCTTTCTAAAATCTTGTATCATTTATAAAGTAGTCTCCCGAGCGATCATTAGTTTAAGCAGTAAAAAAATAAGATTAGTACTCTAGGGTTAACCTAAAAGTACTAAGAAAGGGTTTTTGAACTTGGATAATTTATTTTGCATTTTTTTACAATTTCGCTGAGATATACAAATGTATACTGTTACGGAATCCTTGACTAATTTAATTTTTACTAGCTTTTGCAAGCAGCTATGCCTAAATTAAATTTTCATCGTTTTTCCGAGAGTTTTCATGAACCAGTAGTAAAATACACATCTAAATCGATTCAGCCATTTTTAATATTACCCTGAATAAATAGACAGACGGAAAAACAATCTAAATAAATGATTGGGGTACTGGCAACGGGTTAGCAACAATATGCAATACAAACTTTTTAAACACTCGCGTTGCATGTTTATAAGAGTATATATTATTTACGGGAATTAACGCGAACATGCATTAGGTATTTACATACCTTATTTTGCTTGACGTCTCGAGACGGTTGCACGTCCCGTGGTCGCAAGCTGACTATGACGGAGACGTGACATCGCAACACCAGTCAATATGCAATACAGTTATTTTGAGATTACAGTTTGTTTATTTTTTTATAGTCTCACGCCTGTATCCCCGAAGGGGTAGGCATAGGTATAATATTAAACCCACATTTCGCCATGTTGCATATTAGGTCCCATGTAATAGGGGGCGAGCCTATTGCCGTTACCGGGCACATTGGCAGACTCCGTGCTGCTACTGAGAATTCGGAAAAACTCAGTAACACTTTTGCCCGACCCAGAAATCGAACCCGATACCTCCAGTTTAGCAGACGCATACGCTATCCACTGGAACACGGAGGCAGTAAAATTTGATTTATTTGTATAATCTGTATATTGACACCTACTTGCGCTACAGCCGACACAACTGAGCGCAAGTAGGTGAAATTTAGCATGTATGTTCCTTGAGGCGTGTAGGGGCGCACTAAGAAAGTCTTTTTGGAAATTCTTACCATAAGTGTTTAAAAAACGGAGTCAGAATTTCTATGAAACCTTTTTACGTCTTCAAGGGATTTACTTCATACTTTGTTTATTGGATCCGCAAATGACGTTAGCGAACACAAATACAATTATTTTGGCAATTCTTCCCGTAAGAGGGTAGAAAGGGGAGTCAGAGTTTGTGTACAAAATGAACATAATTTATTGCTTGAGTATGATATCAATAACTATTAACTTTTGCAATAGTAGTACATGTATCTACACTGTAACACAACGACCACACCTATAGTAGATACTCACAATGTGAAACAGTTGCAGCTCCTTACAAATATAACATGTTAAACCATTATACTGGCAGTTAAAAAGAGAGGCCACGAGTTTTATTGTCCGTTCTTTCTCGTGGTTCTACCTATTGCATTGCGAACGTGGCAGTAAATGTAAATGTAGAATCATCTAGTAAATAACTTTAATTTTTGACGTTCATAAGCGTCACTTTGTGGCCTAAATGAATAAATGATTTTGACTTTGACTTTGACTTTGACTTTGTAAAGCCTTTTATTTTTTAACGTAATCACTTTAGTCTGTCTGTATATATAAAATCCTTGCGTTAATGACTAAAACTACCGAGCGCAAGTAGGTGAAATTTGGCATGTATGTTCCTAGAGGTGTGTAGGCGTGCACTTAGAGAGGATTTTTGGAAATACTTTCCTTTAGCGGGTTAAACAGGTTTTCCGAGTTTGAATGACACTTTTAGTTCTTTCAATGGATTAACTTCAAACTTTGTATATTGGTTCCTCAAATGACTAAGAAAGTTCTTTTTGGAATTTCTTACCCTAAGTGGATAAAAAGGGTCATAATTTGCATAGAATCTTTTATGCCTGCAAGAGATTAACTTAATACTTTGTTTATTGGATCCGCAAATTAAGTTAGCGAACACAAAGACATTTATTTAAGAAATTTTCACCTATGAGGGTGGAAAAGGGATCTAGTGTTTGTGTAAAAACTTTTCTATGTGTATGTAAAATCCTTGCGTTACTGACTGACAGACACATTACAGCCGAAATTACTGGGCGCAAGAAGGTTAAATTTGGCATGTATGTTTCTTGAGGAGAGTAGGGGTGTTTGAACAAAATATTTTATCTAATCGTAATTTACGCGTGCGAAGCAGCGGGCCAAAGCTAGTATAAGTTTAATGTTTGGTAACTATTATTACTGTGGTAACTAGCATCATCCTCCTAGCGTTATACCAGTTTTAACCTGGGGTCCGCTTACTAGTCTAACCTGATTTGGCTGAATATTAGCTTTTCCACAGAGCGATTGCCTGTCTGACTGCCGCAACCCGAAGCAATATTCCATGGTTTAGACTAGTGCCAATTTAAGAGGTACGCTGGCATCTTATAACGACTGTCAAAGATCTTCATGACAGCGGGGACTGATTGGTGCGCGCCGTGGTTTCGAACCCGATATCCTCTGCAAAGCAGTCTGTTGGTATCTCCACTAGGCTATCGCTGCCTGAGAAGAGTTATTAGTAGATAACTTTTGTTATGTACTATAAGCTATTCGTTAGCAGCCCCAATTAACAATCATTACTCAAAATATTGCTGTGCTGTATTTAACCTATATTTTAATGGGAAAGCACTTAGGTTATGAAGTTCCTAATCTTTATACCTATTGTAACTGATTTGCCTAACCCACATATTTTCATAATGTCAACCTTATCGCATTACTTTTGCAAGCCTGAAAATTACCAGTAAGCAATCATACGTTTTAATATTAATACGTTAAACATTAATCTCGACAATTTAATGCATGTAAATGTCACGGTAATTTTCCCAAGGAAAATTCTAACCCATTTTAACACTTTCAAAAAACCTGAATAAATATGGGTGGTTTATGTCGAAAATCATTAAACATGTAAAGTGAATCCAATTATGGTGACTAACGAGCCCCCCGTCCTGAACACGCATTTCCCCGTAGAATTTTAAATTGAGTAAATATGACATTGGTTAAAAACACAGACTCATTCTAGGCCAATTAAGATACGACTGACTTTTGTATATATTATGTGGACGTAAAGATGTTTGTATAGCATTTAATTTATTTTCAGATCCTGCATAAGATCGGCCAAACAATTACAATATACTATTTTTTGAACTCCCTAAGAAAACAAAAAGCTAAATCAAGTTGAACTCGCAATTTATTTTGGCAGCTGGACCAAACGTGAGAAGTTTAGAGTCGATTTTTAAATATTTGCCTGAAAATCTAATATAACTGTTGGTAATCATAGACATTTTTAACCCACAATCCAGCCTCGCTTTTGATGTTCATAGAAAGTGCAGTAAAATGACAACCACAATTTAAAAAAATCCACCAACTGATAACTGCATCTCCATTCTTCTTATATGACAGCAGAATCGCAAGCGTGTATAATTAACAGTTTTGTTGCATTTGGCACGGAACTCCTCATTTGTTCTTTCAAGTGTTTCCTAACAAAATAAAAAATCCCTTAAAATATGTAGTTCAAACTTGCCCAATGAATACAAAGAGCAGACAATCTTAAATCTTGTTACAAACTTACCTCATACGTACAGCAACAGAAAACAGCTGTTAAAACAAACTTATAATTATTTACCACTTCAACCTATCTAAAACAAAGGAGAGTGCACACACTAGGCAAACACTTCCTTTTGTTCTTCGCAACACATAGTTTTCACCTGTAATTAAAGTTTGCGGTGTGGATTATATTGGCTGTGATTGCAGGCAACTAGTTAATTACGGAACAGGGCAATCTCTTGGGAGGCGATCGGATAGCAGCGCCCACAAAATTTACTACTCTTGACCTCACTTGATCTAAGTCTCAGCCGACAACTGGTAATTATAACATCGATAACAATCACTGGAACAATTTACCAAGTTTAATAAAGCAATAATGTTAGTCCCGCTCTACGAGTTTCACAATTGATGAGGCCCATTTTAATGGGCACAAAAGAGTAATACGCCTCTGTAATGTTTGTCATAGCGATTGTTCTTCGTGTAATTTCTTCGACTTTCTAAACTAATTATACATTTGTTCGTCATCGCCGCGTCTCAAGCGCCTCCACTGGGAAATTGGAATTTTATACTGTCGTTTTTGTGACAGGATATTAAAATGTGCACAAAACATTTAAAATTAAAATTTTCATCGCTATGTTTCATGTTTTATTGGTATTGTTTTCAAATCAAAATACTTTTTGTTCGTGGATTGCAACAAAAATTACCTCAAAGAAATTTGAGAAAATAGGAACAATGAATTCCTTTAATGATTATGTTATTCAAAACACAATGGATATCAATTAAATCAAAGCTTGTTGAAATTTCGAGTTCACTTCGTTTTTTCATGTTTCGGTATACATTTAGCATCATAATTATATGAGGTTTTATTTGTAAAAAAATCTATGAGACGTAATATTCAGTTGTTTTATTTTATATATTTTTATAACATTATAATTTTGCTAAACACTTTTTTGTAATATTACAGTTACTACTATACTTTAAATATAACAATAAAAAATACGTACGCCTGTATAGGACTGCAAATCGTGGCTCAAGCTTCAGGAGTAACATTTGACGACTACAGGGCTTGACGTAGCCAAATAGCGTTCGATTAGCGAAATCGCTAATCGCTATGTGCAAAAATGTATGGAACTGACATGGGCTTTCGGTATATCACGTGGTCAACGAAGAACGTATTCCTTATGTTGCCATGCAACCAAGCGTTTAAAAAGTTTATTTAAAGCGAACGTATAAATCAGAAGCGAATGCCATTTGGCTAGTCCCACAGTACTATCATCACACTTTCTTGACAGCTAGTGAAATCACGTCGTAGCAGCAGTGCAAGCAATTTTATAAAATAACACATAGTGACAGCTCATCGGTTTATTTATCAGGACAGGTACCCTCCAAGCTTTCCTGCACCATGAATCCTGGCCCAGGGGGACTCGTCAACAATGTCTGTTGACAGCAATGTGGCTCCGCTGCAAATCGCCCACTCCTAAAAAAAACCTTTATTATTTTGCGCTTATAGTTATTTATGTTGTTACTAGTTCAATGACAACATAAGTAACTATTTTTGTAGAGAGGATAAAATACATACATTATGTGAATCCAAAAGCTGATTTTTAGGCAAACAAAATATATAATACAGTTCATTGATCACAAGTGCCTTTCTTTGTCAGGTTTATATTCTTCCGATGAATGAAATATTACTTATTTTATTTTTATAGCATCACGCATGTATCTCCAAAGTCTCCTATAAAGCGTAAAATTTCACCTTATGAATTTTACGCTTTATAGGAGACCAGCCTATTGGCGTTACTGGACACATTGCCAGACTCTGTGCTGCTACTGAGAATTCGGAAAAGCTCAATAACACTTTTGTCCGACACAGGAATCGAAACCAGAACCCGATCGGCAGATGCATACGCTGGACCACGGGAGCAGTCAGAAATGTTACTCTTTTCATTATAATTATTAAACATATGCCTAGCAATTGTAGGTCCTATAGAACCTGTAGCTAATTAATTGCTGTTCATCTCATCGTCGTCCATTCGAGTTATTCCCTTAGAGCCTCGATCCCCGAAGTTACCGTTCCGGGGAGCCGCGAAAACGATAAATTTAATCACATTTATATTGTTTATTTTTCGATTATTTTCAACTTCTACCGTCTACATAAAAAGTGCATAAGTGTATGTGTTTGAAATATAGGTATACCAAAGTATTTAATTTGAAATATTGTACAACATTAACATTATTACAGTTTGAATAAAATGTTTCAAATATAATCAGCCAAGTCTGAATCCATGGTCCGCTTTCTAGTCTAACCGGATTTGACTGAAAATTAGCTTTTGAACGGAGCGCCTGCCTCCGCAACCCAAATGGATAGCTATATTCCATGGTTTAGAATAGTGTCAGTTTACTCATAGGTACCCACTGACTCCTTATAGCGACTGTCAAAGATCTTCATGACAGCTGGAACCGACGGCTTAACGTGCTCTCCGAGGCACAATAAGTACGAGTAACTCTGAAAAGTCATTGGTGCGCGCCGTGGATTCGAACCCGATACCCTCTTCATAGCAGTTTGTTGGTATCTCCACTAGGCTATCGCTAGGGCTCTAAGAGGATGACCCGTCCCTTCACCGAACGCATGTGAACGATCCATTAGATGGCGAATGGGCAATGGCTATGAGGATGATATAACTGTTACGAAACTTAGCGAACAGTTGCCGCAATAGTTCACTGAAAATATGAGCTTAGAACGAGGATTTGGAGGATGAACTACAGCAGAAGCGAAGAAAATAGATGAATACCCACCGTGGACCCGGCGGTGGTATTCCACCACATCTCAACGTCTGTATGATATTGTAGACATCACATACATTAACGTCTTCCTGAAAACAAGCAAAATAAAATAAAACATACATTTATTTTAATATTAAAAAGCCAATTATTTTCTTCTTGTTCATGGGTGTTTTTTGTGTCCGTTAATTGTATGTTTGTAAAGTCCCCCGGGATTTAGTACTAATGCAGAAGTTGTCTTTAAAAAAAATTTTTTTTATTTTCACACACTGTAAGAAATATTTGATTTGATTATTGAGTCAAGCAACGAATATATCTAACAGTCAGTTGAATGTTTGTCATTGAATGAAAGAATACATCAACTGCACAAAGACTATGAAAATCGTTAAGATGGAGGTTTTCAGCACACAATATACTAGCATACTGCACAGTTACATATACATGCAAATCTATCATGAACTTCTTGATACAATGGTTCTAGTCAGAGTCATATCTCAATAAACGATGTTTCTAAAGCAACTGGTGACACAAACAAATTTTGGTTAGACAGTGCTTCGTAACATTCATCAGAACTTATCATCTACATCAGCTTATAATATTATCCCGGCTACATCCAAGACGCCTTGATTTTCGTAGTCCGTTCAATAGTCTAACAAGATTTGACAGAATATTAACTTTTTAATAGAGAGTCCCCTGGACTGACCCCTAAACCGAGAGGGAAAGCGATCCATCTCAGTTAGATAATAATAAAACTATTTATTGATCAAACTGAACTGAAATTGGACAGTCACCAAAACACCAACATTAATTCTTAATAGATCAATAAAAATAATAAACTCATATTTCGTATTCGTCAGAACCTACTCACAAAATAATCATCGTCCACGACCATCACGGGTGCGTTAACACAGGCTCCCTGGCACTCCACGACGTCGACTCCAAACATTCTGTCCGGGGATACGTTGCCCACTGTGCAGCAAGTGGCCTCTTCAACCGCCTGAAGTATTATGTCCGACCCTCTCAACATACATGGCGTTGTTTTACAAACCTTTATGTGGAACTTGCCTCGGAAACGTCTACAAAACGAAATATAACATTTAAAATATAAAATAAAATGCCTTGTATTGCAATCTACAGTTTCAGTTAAGCGATCAAGTGCGGCAACAACACAATGACTGTTATTCGCAATAAGTATATCAAATAAATTGCACTATGCAAATATTAAAAAAAGTGTAAACATAACACATATATCTTCACGCCTTTTATCCCCGAATGGGTAGGCAGAGGTGTATTACACACCCACACTTCGCCAGATATGTTTCGGTCCCAATGTAATAGGGGGCGAGCCTATTGCCATCTCCCGGGCACATTATTAAGCGAGCGATAATTAACATTTTTAATACACACATAACTTCGAAAAGTCAGAGGTGTGTGCCCGAGGTACCTGGGGATGGAACCCGAGACCAACGTCTCGGCAGTCTGTTACGTACACCACTGGGCTACCGCCGCTTTTAAAAAAAGCGGCGGTAGCCCAGAAAAAAGTGTCTCTTTTAAAAATGCATATTTTGTTATCTAAACCTATACAGTATACATGCCAATATTTCTACGTAAACTGTGAACTCATTGCCCATCGCATGAAAAAGAGCAAGAGTGTAGCTAGGACGAGAAGAGAAATAGCTTCCAAGTGGACGCAGTAGCAGGTATGTAAATTGTTATGACACTTTTGCTGTGCGCCGGACCTAGGACTACTATAGGCCTAACTGTATCTAATAATATTCTATACTATTTGTGCCCACGGTGGGTAAATAATACTTATTTCACAGTATACCATTAGGTTTCCAATTCAAAAGATAATGTTATATCTATATTATTCATTTACGCCAAGAAATAGTACTTAGTCTCTACAACTAGACATAATAATCGTGTGTGAAACTTATAAGAGAAGACAATATACATGATGCTCAATATTATCGGGCATGTTATAAGGAATATACGTAGTATATTATATGAAAGTGTTCCTGTGGTGACGGATTAAGAATACGGATTGTCACGACCCAATATCATCCCATCAGTGTCGTAAGAACCGACAGAGGGAGCATATTATGCAGAAAACAGCACTGTAAAAGTAGGAAAACTTGATACAAACCCTGTACCAACCAGTTTGGCCAGCGTGGTACAGTAGGCCAATTCCTCCTTTCAAAGGAGAGGCCTAGTCCAGCAGTGGACTGTTAAGGGCTGATGATGATGACGTAGTTTAAATCCGTTCATAAGTTATTTTTAGATCCATCCATTTTTACATCCGAATTACTCTGATACTCTATCTTAGCTACGTATTCTTATGATAATATATATATATATATATATATATATATATATATATATATATATATATATATATATATATATAATGATCCTATAGTTAGGTAGTTGATCAAACAACTGCTTTAGAATCAGCTGTTAAAACTTTTTTGAAATAAAATAGTTATAATAATTTAAATATAATTTTAATGTGTAAAATAGATAGCTAACATAAGGTACCTGCCCGTTAAGTGTTATCTCCACCACAGCATAGCACAAAAGCACTTCACTTGACTTCACTCACTATGGAAGCTTCTTCACTCAATCTCCGGCAGTATTTTGAAGATAGGATGGCCAAATTTGAGGCAGATCTCCAAAAGACGTCCAAGACTCCCAACACAAGCAGCCTAGAGGAGGAATTTTCAAAATTCAAGGATTTTGTACTCCAAACTTTGAACACAGCGAGGTAGTTGCACAGGTTGTCAAGCAACGGCTCAAGCTTGACTCCTTCACTTCTGCAGACATCAAGCGCTGCCATAGAATGGGTCGTGAGCAGTCCAACAAGAAGCCGAGACCCATACTTATCAAGCTTCTTTCTGTATCGGTGCGGGATAGCATATTGTATGCTAAGACCAAACTAAAAGGAGCCGGTCTTACGCTGTCCGAATTCCTGACCCGATCGAGACACACAGCGTTCATGGCAGCCCGTGAGAAGTTTGGTGTAGCAAAGTGCTGGACAAGAGAGGGCACCGTCTATGTTCTTGGCGCGGATGGGCAGCGACATCGTATACTGTCCCTCAACGATCTGGATAAGGTCAAAGGCTCGGATACGGAGAAACCCGCTGTAAAGGCGACCACTGCGAAGACCAAACGGACTGCTGCGCCGAAACAATAGGTTTTCTTAATTTTGTTTACGATCAGGTAAATTATTCTTAACTTCACTGTTTACCTTTTTTTAAATTATTTATTTACATGTACCTGAAATAATTTTATTTAGTTTACACACAAATGTGCACATTTTCTCTTTGATTGACATTTGACGTACGTCAATGGTTAGCTGTCACATCTGTAATTTTTTTTTGTTTTTCTCTGACCATTGGGCTTTTAGAATAGAATTATTTCCAAATAAATAACATTGTATCTAAACGATAATTTACCTGGTCTAATACTTAATTTTTCTTTCTATGTTCTTCTTATTTAATTCTTTTCTATCCACTTTCAGTGTTATAGTGTTTTTGTCATGCTAGTGTATTTCAATTTTGATACTTTTGTAACACGTAACTGGCGGGAGGACTTATTGATTTTTAAATTGCTTTATTTTTTATATTATATACGTTACTTGCTGACCCGGCGAACGTTGTTTTGCAAAATTTTTTTTTTTTGAAAAATAGATGTTGGCCGATTCTCATAGATACCGGATAAGCACAAAAAATTTCATCAAAATCGGTCAAGCCGTTTCGGAGGAGTATGGGAACGAAAACTGAGACACGAGAATTTTATATATTAGATTATATATTTAATTAACTTATATATTACATTATTATTATATATTTAAGTAAAGGTACTTCCAATGCTTGACTTAAACAGTGATGATGACAGCTTTTTGACCGCTACTAGTCTCGATGACAGCTTCACTAGTTTACCGTCACTTGCAGAAACCCTTCAGTTTCAGTTCTCTGACATACCAAAGAACTTTAATGTAGTCCATATAAATGCTCAAAGTATTCCAGCCCATGTCTCTGATATGCTGGCAACCTTTGACCGTAAGAACCTACATGCTATTCTCGTTTCAGAGTCATGGCTAAAACCATGTCTGCCATCAACTTCTTATTCTTTCCCTGGGTTCCATCTAATTAGGAATGATCGTGCGGTCGGTGGTGGTGGTGGTGTTGCTATATACTTACGTGCCCAAATTCCTTACCGTATAGTAAGCATCTCATCGCAACCACCACCCTCGAACGCCGGCGAGCATCTCTTTTTGGAAGTGGAACTCAATCATTCGAAAGTTCTTCTAGGTGTTTATTATTCCCCTTCATCACGAGTAAATTTTTTCCCTTCTTTCGAACACATCCTAGAAGCTTTAATGCCTTCTTACAGTCACACAATTTTAATGGGAGATTTTAACACCTGTATTATAAAACAGGATACACATGCAGCCAACCTTAAGCGTATTTTAAATTTCAGTAATTTATCTGTTCTACCTCTTAATGCTACACACCACTTCCCAAACTCCTTCTCTTCTTGATCTTATTTTTGTTTCCTCTTCTACCTTTGTTGCCAAGCATGGTCAATGTTCTGCCGACGTATACGTATACTATAAAATACGTCCACCCAAGGCAAAACCGAGAATCATTATGCAGCGCAATTTTGGTGGAATGGATCATTCGAAGCTCTGCGACGATGCCAGCAAGTTTGATTGGTCTCTTTTGTTTACGACCGACTGTATAGACACTAAAGTGCAAGTTTTTACAAACACACTAACGCAGCTGTACGATAAGCATGCGCCTGTCCGTGCCATCAAATTAAAACATCTACCATCACCTTGGCTGACTGAAGAGATCAAAAACATAATGTCCAAAAAAGCCGCAGCCAAGGCGAGATATAAGTGCCGCCCTACCTCTGTCAACCTGGAAAAATACATAAGTGCAAGAAATCTCTACAATAAGGTGTGTAGGAATGCACAACGCCAACACATTCACAACTCTGTTGAAAATGGAGATCCGGTTAAAGTCTGGAAATTTCTTAGAACATTGGGAGTTGGTAAGTCACGCAACGACGAGTTTCCAAAGGATATTAATATCGATGCACTTAATGCACATTTCACTGCTTCGTCCAATTTTGATGGGACCACTAAAACAAATACGTTACAAGATCTTTCACGTATCCCAACTCCCAAATATTCACCTTTTAACCTAATGGAAGGAAAGAGGAACCCACCACGCACCCTCGGATTGACCACCCCAACTATTGCAATGGAAAAAGGTTGACAATACCGAACTCCTTTAAAAGGATAAGGGATATAGGAATGGTATTGGTTCCAGGAAGATACCTGAATTGCAGTATCCCGCTGTATGCGCCGACTATTCTTCGACACGTGTTTCGCCTCTGCACGAGGCATCCTCAGGACCGATGGGCAACGACTGAGCGCTTTCCTACCGTGAGCGTGTCTTATAAACGATTGTACTTTCTAATTCCCTCCGCCACTTGACTGATGTGCGTCATTATGACGGTATGCGAATAAATTCAGCAATGGGGACCCGTTAAAGTTGGTTTGATCGTTCAGTAATGTATTATTGTCCCGCTTTAAAATTTCTAATTGTTCCAATACGCACATTCTGATCCCATTTTGACAAGTGTGTATGACGTCAAATGAATGTCCGCTATTTAGACTATGGCCCGTTTGAAGTAAATGTTCGGCAAAATGAGACTTTTCTGGCTGGTTGTTTCTAAACGCCGCTAAATGTTCTTTGTATCTCAGCTCAAAACTTCGACCCGTCTGTCCTATGTACTTATTTTGACATTGGTCGCATTTTAAGCAGTAATTACCGGACTTTTTGTTCTTGCATACTTTATCTTTACCATTGCAAAGAAATTTTAACGTTTTGTAAGGTTTATAGGCTGATCTGATACCGTTCCTTCTCAGTATACGCGCCATACGGTCAGTTATACTTCCAAAGTAGGTAAGAACAGCAGTATTATTTATATGTTCTTCTATGGAGGGATACAAAAGTGACTCGGCCATTCTTAATTGTTTCCCTCGAATCATCTTGTCAATTAGGCGTTTACTATACCCGTTGGATTGTGCTACATATATGATAAATAATATTTCATTCTTTGTTATATACGCTCACGGTAGGAAAGCGCTCAGTCGTTGCCCATCGGTCCTGAGGATGCCTCGTGCAGAGGCGAAACACGTGTCGAAGAATAGTCGGCGCATACAGCGGGATACTGCAATTCATGTATCTTCCTGTAACCCATACCATTCCTATATCCCTTATCCTTTTAGAGGAGTTCGGTATTGTCAACCTTTTTCTATTGCAATAGTTGGGGTGGTCAATCCGAGGGTGCGTGGTGGGTTCCTCTTTCCTTCCATTAGGTTACAATGGAGTTCCGCCAAGTAACGCCTGATTCAATCAACTATATTCACCTTTAGTTTTCGAGCAATTTTCCTGTTGTGATGTTAAAAAGACCATAATTTCAATCTCATCCAATGCTGTTGGTAATGACTGCATTAGTCGAAACATGATCCTGCCAATCCTTGATGAAATCCTACCTGTCCTCTGTCATATCCTTAATTACTCAGTTACCACCGGTATCTTTCCATCAGCGTGGAAAGATGCTCAAATAATTCCTTTGCCAAAAAAATCCAAACCTTTTTCCTTTTCTGACTTCCGACCTATATCCATACTCCCGTTCCTTTCCAAAGTCCTTGAACGTCTTGTACATACACAACTCTCTTCCTTTATTTCCAAAAACACTCTCCTAAATCCTTTCCAATTCGGTTTTCGTCCTGGTCACAGTACTACCACGGCATTGGTACATATCACTGATAAGATTAGGCTGGGAATGGATTGTGGAAAGTTCACGCTACTGTCCTTACTCGATTTTAGCAATGCATTCAAAACCGTGGACTTCCACGTCCTTCTCGGCATACTCCGCTCTATTAACATATCTCCAACGGTAATTGGATGGTTTTGTAGTTACCTGTCTGGAAGCCGACAGCGTATACGCGTTGAGGAATCATACTCTTCATGGAGTAATACGACTGTCGGTGTACCGCAGGGTGGCGTTTTATCTCCGTTACTATTCGCAATTTTTATAAATTCTATCACCAAACATCTACTTCCGTCCTACCACCTTTACGCAGATGACCTGCAGATATACTCACAGGCGCCGCTAGACTCTATTACAAATGCATTCTCTACCATAAACAGGGACTTGGCGCAAATTTGTGAGTGGAGCAAAAATTATGGACTAAAATTAAATCCAACCAAAACCCAGATCATTCTGATTGGTAGTTCCAGGATGATGTCTAAGGTCAATCCGTCACAACTCCCTCAGATTCAATTTGATGGAAACATCTTACCAATAACAGACAGTGTGAAAAATCTGGGAATTTATCTGGATAATACTCTTACGTGGGACCTAAAAAAATCATGGCGAAATGTGGGTGTAGTATTACACCTCTGCCTACCCCTTCGGGGATACAGGCGTGAGTCTTTAAATAAATAAATACTCTATCCTGGGGATGTCAGGTGCAGGAAACCAGTAGGAAATTGTTTGCTTCGGCGGGGTCATTGCGAAGGTTGTGAAACTTTCTGCCCATAACCACCAAAATTGCGCTTGCACAATCATTGCTTCTCCCAATACTCGATAATGCTGATGTCAGCTATCCTGATCTCAATGAGGAGCAACTTGATAAACTTGAGCATCTCCAAAACTTTTGTATTAGATATACGAGTATATTTGGTTTACGCAAATATGATCATGTATCTGAATTTCGTAGCAGGCTCAAGTGGCTCCCAATTCGCCTTCGCAGGAATACTCATATTCTAATATTACTATATAATGTACTGTTCAATCCTTACACTCCCTTGTATCTCAAAGAACGGTTCAAGTTCCCTCATGACACACATACGAAGTGCCTGAGGTCGTCAGAGGATCTGCGATCGCAGATGCCAACGCATTCCACAAACTTCTTTGATAAGTCCTTTTTAGTTCAGGCTGTACGTTTGTGGAATGCGCTGCCAGTTGAGATTAGACGAGCAAAATCACTGAACATTTTTAAAAATATGTTAAAACAGCACTATTTGTCAAGATAATATAATATTATAATATTCTACCACATACACACATCACCATCTAGTCCCAAACTAAGCAGACCTTGTACTATGGGTACTAGATAATGGATAAACATACTTATATACTTTTTTTTTTGTAAATACATACGTATTATACATAGACGATTGCATTATTGTCCCTAACTTTTTATTAGAATTATAATATTATGTATCTTGTTAAATTATATATATATTTATATATATTTGTATATGTATATATATGTATTATATGTATTAAAGGCAGCGATAGCCGAGTGGATATACCAACAGACTGCCATGCAGAGGGTATCAGGTTCGAATCCACGGCGCGCACCAATGACTTTTCGGAGTTATGTGCGTATTGAATTGTTAATTATCGCTTGTCCCGTGCCTCGGAGAGCACGTTGAGCCGTCGGTCCCGGTTGTCATGAAGATCTTTGACAGCCGTTATAGGGCGTCAGTACCTTCTAAATAAACTGACACTAGTCTAAACCATGGAATATCGCTATCCCTTCGGTTTGCGGAGGTCAGACAGGTAGTCGCTCCGTGGAAAAGCTAATATCCAGCCAAATCCCTTTAGACTAGAAAGCGGACCCCAGACTGAAACTGGTATAACGCTAAGAGAAAGAGATGTATTATATGTATTGCCCATATGTAGTGTACTTATATTTAATATATTATATAATATGTATGTCAACGTACCTATTTACTAGGTTTTTATTTTATGTATAGTATGCTAATAATATATTTATCAATAATTTCTAAACTACACCATCAAGTACTTCTGGGTCCTTCTACAGTCATGAGTCCATTCCTAATTGTTGCCTGGAAGAAATTGCTGTATGCAATGAGGCCGCCAATTGTGCATTTCTTGTTTGTGCTCATTCTATGTATGTTTTCCTTATGTGGTGTACAATAAAGGTTTATCTAATCAGATATATATACACCGCTATTTTTTAATTAGTACAAAAACTTTAAGGACAGATTAGCGAAGATATTATTATCATATATGTGACGTAAGAATTTCATGATATCAATAAAGAGCAAAGTTATTATCATTTGTTTATTGTAGAAAATCTCACTTAAATCATAGTCATATTTTACAATCCATTCACTAATTTATTGGTAATATTCCATCCTGCTCATTCGCATTCTCTCTGTCGCACTTATGATGTAGGTAGCCATAGAAAATAAAATGAAGAAAAATAATAAATGTAGGTAGTTATTTTTTAATTTTGTTAATTCTACCCTCTCCTTCATACTTCATTCGGGCTTAGGACCGGTAAAATTTATCGTTTAACAAGTAATTAAATACGGAGGTATGTAATTAGAAAGCAAAAAAATATCAAAATAAAAGAAGGTGTTCTGGACTAAAAGAAAAGAGTAATTTTGGCGTATTTATGAAGTTAAAATCATCTGCTACTTACAAATATTATTTTATCATCATCATGTCAGCCTAGAGACGTCCACTACTGGACATAGGCCTTCCTCAAGGTGTGTGGAGAACACAGACCGATTTTGAGCCGGCCGCATCAAATTATTATTTACTTAAGTACGTATTATTTACTTAACTTACAAGTATTTCCATTGTCCTTCGAAATGTCCACCACCGTTGTCAAAAGCATCCAATATGCACTGTTTTAATTGTTTGACACTGACTGGATCACTTTTGTACACTCACAATAAGATGTCCATGGGTACTCAGCTGCACTCGCGATTTTTCCACTCAAAAAGTACGCACGAAGCATAGCTACATACTCCCGTGATATGATAGGCCATCGCGTAGGGCAAACGTAGACAAACAATTAACTTTTGCAACGAAATTAGATACGCTCACTTTTGCTAGCAATTTAGTACTGTTTGTCGCATCGTCGGGGCGTGGCGCAGACGCAGAGAGGCGGGGGGGAGTTGAATTTATCAATGGTTCATTTTACTATGATACTCGTAGTACTCGGGTCGGTCATAGTATTAGTATTTACCAATTATCACGTATTTTTGTGGACAGTTTTGACACAGTTTTGGGACTTAGTGTTTTTATTTTTTAACTACATAAATATGATCAGTTAATGATACTTAGTGCTGTGTTAATTTTTTTGTTCTAATTAAAAATAGCGGTATATATATATTCATCTTATTTATATTTAAGAATATGTGTGCTAAAGAATTACAGTAAAGAAGTAATAATATATAATAATATATAATAATAGTTAACATATTTTCATATCAATTTCAGTAAATGCCTAATTAAACCCTCAAGTTATAATACACGACTAAGATTTCCGAAACTTCTTTTCCGGTTTACTTATACATTAAATAAATGCACGATACCGTGTGGCTGACGGCATAGAATACAAGTGTCACCACCCCCTATCTTCGCGTGGGTGTCGTAATAGGCGACTAAGGGATAACACGATGCAAATACCATCTTTGCATAGAGACGGAAAACTCGACATCAAACCCTATACGACTGCCTCGTTGGTCTCGCGGCATAAATATGCGCGTGGGATCGGGAGGTCCCGGGTTCGGTTCCTGGGTCGGGCAGTGTTATTGGGTTTTCTGTCACGAAATTCTCAGTAGCAGCACGGAGTCTGGAAATGTGCCCGGTACGGCAATAGGCTCGCCCCTTATTACGTGGGACTAAAGTATATCTGGCGAAAAGTAGGTGTAGAAATACACTTACCCCTTCAGGGATAAAAAGCGTGACGATATGTATGTATGTATGTATATATATATTTATTACCTTTTCACCATGGTATAGAAAGTAGCGCACTCATAAACTCTCATTCGGGGCATGCTCAGCAACTCGGCAATTTTATGCATTGCAGATATGGGCACCCATCCCATTTGTCTCTGAGCGATATCTAATGCAGCAACTAACGCAGACCTCTGTGCTCCTCGTGGATAGTTCTGTATGATAGCCGCAAGACGCTGTTGAAGAAAATCCATTCAGTTAAAAACTAAGACTTTATTGTGTCTTACAGCGAGGTAAATACTATATCGCATAAATCTTAGCGCTACAAAGTAAGTGCGTATAACTAACTTATTTGTCATTTATCTTCTAGCAAAGGCTATTGTAGCATTTTTCACTAGTTTACTTCTGGATGATGTTAGACAAGATTGTGAATAGTATATTTTAGTTCATTTCTCCAGTAAAGATTTTCAAAAAATTAATAATGTCCAGAGCTACTCTGAAGCTTGATAATACTTGCTAAGAAATACACAATTTTAACTCATCTTGTATGAAATAAACGGATAGCTGGTAGCTTCACCTCAACTCTTAACTCCGTGAACTCAGTGCCGTTTAATAGACTATCCAAACTTAGCTCGTTTCTACATAACTTTGGATAGTTCGCTATTCGCGCTCATGGAACCGATTAGATACGGAAAATAGCAAGACTACCGAATAACTTTAATATTTTTGAATTACGAGTACTCTGCTTCAGACTTAGAGTAGGGGTCTATCCTGTTAAGTCCTAAGCAAACTTCAATTTATTTCGACTTGTCAAAGCAACACTACTTATGTACGATCATTTTGCTTTAACTACTAAGCATTTCATTGAGACATTGCATTTCCGGACACAATACATCTCATCTCGAAACTGTCTTAGAAGTGAAGCAAACTATAAATGCAAAAGTATGATTGTTTGTTTATTTTTTGGTTTGTGTATTACTCACTCTTTCACGACGCATACAAGATATTATGGAATGTCTTTTGCATGTGTTGTGAAGATAGTTAGCGAGTAGTGGTTGGCGGGTGAATTAATCGACTTTCAAGGTAGCGTGGCTTTGGATGAAGTGTAGTAAAATATAGTTATTGCATAGGCATCGAGGTTCAGAACGAACTATTTAACATTATCTACATATTTCACAGTCAGTAAAAGGCATCTATTTTACTAGACTTGCTATTCAGATGTAACTCCTACCTTTGTCAAGTTATCTCTGAGCTTTACGCTTGCTTTGTGCTGGATGTGAGTTCAAGCCAACCCGGCCACTCTTATTAAGAACTAAAGTAACAAGTTGTTGGGCAACTAAAGTAGAGTGCCGCATAGTGCCATCTAAAGTCATGTTTCCATTGTTGGATATAATGCAAGTAGTTGGGTATCGTCACATCAACCATTGTAATGCTAAAATACAGGTATTTATTAACCAACGAGCAATACTTATCTACTTAAAATATAATACATATTTTAAGGGTCCGTCTGATCGTTTAATTAAACCGAGTTGCTTGGTATGTTTTACATAATAGTTATTAAAGAGTGCATTTATCATGATGCATTGTAAATTTTTTAACTCCTAACTTCTGAACTAGCTTAGTCTTATTACATCTTGGGATGCCGCACATACATGCTATCATTGGCTCTAAATGAGGCAGGCTAGGTTTTGGTGTAAGACAAACTTGCTGCAACCAACTGGTCTTAGGAATTGTATGAAAATTTCAAATAAAGGAACTCCTTTATTTGAAATTTTCCTACAATTGCGTTAGTGGGAAGATAACTAGGACTGAGAACTGGTAAAGAGGTACCAGAGAAACAAATTACCAGAGAGCAAAAGAGACTTATTTCAAAACGGGACCATTCGTTTTTCCCTCATATTGTAATGTAATCCAGTTATTAAAAAGTACTATGAAATGGATATTCAATTTTATATAAGAACGTTTCTGTAAAATTATGTTATCTCTATGACGCTGCCGAGCAGCACGGTCTCTATAATGTATGAAATTGGAATACAAATCTTATTAAGGTAACATGAACGGACAAGGCTTCTGACTTCTCCATGAGTTACGCAAACAATCAAAATCAATATGATGTAATATCGCAGCACATTAGAATATTGTACGTAGACCTGGCAAAGCGAGTTTTACATAGGTGTGTATATTGTAAATACCGGTGGAATAGTATTTGCTCATATTACGCTCGGTAGGAAAATCTTTAATGGAGTATTTTACCCCTGGCATATAAGGCTTAAAATTGAGACATTTTAAATAAAGGCTTTGAAGATTTTTGCAGCATAAACATTTTATAACAGTAAAAAAATTAACTTTGGAAAAAGTAGCACATTTGATTTTATTTGATCAAACTAGATGCTAAACCGGAATAGTTGCAATCACAATTTTATCAGTCACCCTGTATATGTGTGCAACCACATTACCTTCTATCCCATATTTTATTATATCAGTGTACACCTGAGATTTAACACAATATTGATTATTTGATACAAAAGTAATGAATAAAGTTGCAGCTATTGGAAGAAAAAATAACTGTACCCGAAAAAATAACTCAACGTAATTAAAATAATTGGACAGACAAACCCGCCGGTTGGCTCGCGCCGTATATTCAATTATGTATATGGCAACTCGATTCTACAAATTGCCACTCATCATTAAATAACACGATATGACAATGGCAACACCATTATAGGGAGAGTTCATTATAATTCAATAATTTTATGATTTCAATCTGGTTGTAAAAGTATTTATTATTATTGTGTTAATGTATGATGACGAAAGTGTTTAATGAAATTTTGGAAACAATTTAATGAATGCCGCGGTGTAAAATAAATTATTCAATACGGACAGATAATACGAGCAGATGAATGATTTAATGACGCACATAGAATGATTTATAAAATAACGTGAAAATAAAAATGTAACGTTGGTAATTTTTTTTAGATCCATTTTGGTGGTTTAATGATGGCTGTAATTAAACTTGGCCAACAATGATTACTTGATTAATTTTGTGGTCGCTGCAAAATAGCAACAATATAATTGTGGTTAATCAATAGTCAATATATACATAAATTGAGGAGGACAAAAGGAAGGATAATGTGCTAATTATAAGACGTAATATTGATCGTATCCGCCAGAAGGCAACTTGGTTATACTATTTTCTATAAGATGGATGTCACAAGCTTCTGTAATGTTCTACCTACAGTTACGCTAAAACTTATCCAATAGAGAGATGAAATCGTGAAGGCACTGGAAGTATGAAAGTAGGTAAGGCTGCAGGATATGATAGGATTACAGTCGAAATGCTGATGGCTGGACAGGGCATCATAGTTGGTCAGTTGCAGCGGTTATATAACTTGTGCTGGAGCACCGGCCGAGTACCTAATGACTGGGCCATAGCTGAAGTTGTGCCTCTTCATAAAAGAAAAGGCTCGCAACAAGACTGCAAAAACTATCGAGGCATTAGCCTTCTCAGCATTGTTGGCATATTGTATGCAAAGATACTGATTGAAAGAGTTATGAAAGTAACCGACAAGAAAATATGGGATGTACAGGCGGGATTCCGAAAGGATATGGGATGTACGGATCAGGTTATTTCCTTGCGAAGCATAGCCGAAAAGTTTTTGGCCAAAGGTCAAAAGGTCTATTGCGCATTCGTGGATTTGGAAAAGGCTTACGATAAAGTGGTGAGGAATGAATTGTGGTCGGTGCTGTCAATGAATGGGGTGGACAGCAGCCTCACTCGAGCTCTGAAATCCCTTTATGAGGATTCTAGAGCTTGTGTGAGGATAAACGGGGCATACACTGACTGGTTTACCATCGAGAAAGGTGTTAGACAGGGATGTGGAGCGTCGCCATGGCTATCCTCTTCATGGACAGTTGTTTGCAAGATTTAAAACATAGTGACTGCGGATTAAGGATAAATGGGTTACTCGTCAAATGCCTCCTTTACACTGATGATCAGGTAATACTTGCATCTTCAGCGGAGGAGTTGCAGGAGATGGTAACAATCATGCATGGTGCGTTAGAGAGGAAAGGAATGAAAGTGAATGTAAGTAAAACGAAAGTTATGGTTTTTGAAAAGGAGGAATGCGTTACGGCTTGTAATGTTTTGATCGATGGACAGCGAGTGGAACAAGTGAATGAGATTGTTTACTTAGGTACGTTGTTTACTAGAGATGGTAAGAATGAAAAAGATATTGAAAGAAGAGTAAATGCAGGTAATAGTGTGAATGGAGCTCTGAAGGCGTTTATGAACGGTCAAAACGTGTCCAAAAGGCGCGTTTGGCTGTGCATAGAGGGGTGTTACTGCCTACCCTTACGTATGGTAGTGAAAGTTGGGTATGGCAGAACAGACTTGAAAGTAGAATAAATGCTGTAGAAATGAGAGCACTGAGAAGTATGTGTGGTGTGTCTTTGAACGACAGAGTAAAGAATTGTGTGATACGAGAGTGGTGTGGGGTAAAAGAAGATGTAGTGACAAGCATCGAGAAAGGCATGTTAAGATGGTTTGGGCACATGGAGAGGATGGATGGCGAAAGACTGACAAAGAAGATATATAAGGCAAGTATGAATGGGACAGGACGAAGGGGAAGACCTAGGCGGACGTTCTCTGACCAGATTGGAGACATCCTAAAAAAAGGAGAGGTCAGAAGTACCCTAAACAGAAGAGCATGCATGAGAAACTTGATGGGAGTGAATGAAGCGAGAGAGGTATGTCAGGATCGTTGCAAATGGCGTTCCGTAGTCTCTGCCTACCCCTCCGGGAAACAGGCGTGAGTCTATGTATGTATGTATGTATGTACCTACCTTTGTTTCAAGAAACCGATTTTTTGGCACTGTTGCCAGCGCCATGTTCCCGGATGGTACAAAGGTAAGTGGTATATATCCAGAAGGAAAATGTAAAAGTATCATTAGTAGCTTATCCAAACTAATAAAAATTGTGTATTACATGTTTAAAATAAAATCAATCAACTACTTTTGACCCTTACCATCATATTCGCCTCCGTAAACTGAAATGGGAGATCTGGATCATTTTCTTTCGAGTCTCTGTGGACCAACAGGTCCTCAGAAATCAATTTCGGTGTAGTGTAAAACTTTCTGGCAAAAATAATCTGAAACAAACTTATAAAAGTCACTTTCGTTTTTATGTAAGTATTTGTTTACGTTATTGAAATCACGTTTCTTGGAAATAGAAATATATTGAACAATTTAAGTTTTGTACAATTTTATAAACGGATATCGTAGTGTTTGAAGCTGTTTAATACTGCGTGGAGCGTTGTGGATTTGATCCCAACACTGTGTGGTTCACAAACAAAATTATTGTTTAAAGTCTAGATGAACTTGCGTCGGCTTTGAATCTTAATTTGTAAAGTCCGCGTGATACAGGATTTCTAAGTCACAAAGTATTAAAAGTTTAGCTAGCCACAGCAAATATCAAATTAAATATCCAACGAAAAGAAGAGTATCACTCGACCACAAAATTCATATCAATCCAATCACTATTTATTTTGTAACCTTTTATCAGATAATGATTTTGAAAATAGTACTTTACATAACTCACTATCTTAACGTCATGTTTAAACTAGTCGGGGCTATCTATTTTGTAGTATTTAGAGAAGTTATCGTATCAATAATAATTATATCAGTATTTATCATCTCTAATGATACTTTTCGCTTTAGATAAAATATTATTCAAAGTAAACGCACATAAAGTAGTACATTAATCAGCCAATATAAAAATTGTCCCACTTGTAGGTACGCACGAAGCGCTTTGCTTCTTCCTTTCTTATGCGTACCGCCAAGGTGTGGAACTCTTTACCCGAGTCTGTGTTTCCTGATGAGTACAACCTGGTTTTCAAGTCGCGAGTGAATAGGTACCTTCTAGGTAAGCGTGCTCCATCCTAGACCATATCATCGCTTAACATCAGGTGAGATCATGGTCAAACGCTAGCCTATCAGTAATAAAAAAAAGTTAAACTGATTATCTGGGATGTCGTGTATTTAAAATTAACTTCCTTTGACATTCCATGTATAGAAGTTCGAATAAAATCATAGATTTATGAATAACATCGAGCCTGACAATCGAGCACTATTACTCTTCAACGTTCAAAGTCCTCTTGATCGAATTAGAATATTCAGACTACAGAGTACCTACCTACGTTATATAAATACATATTTTATTACAGACAAATATTACCTTTGGATAAAATTGCTTTAATTTTAACATATTATTTAGTACCAGATTATGAAATGACATTATAAACATTAGATTATTCTATAACAACAGCAATTATGACAAAATGGACAACAACAATCAACATGACAGTGACAATTCCTCCTTATCTTTTAAAGCTGTAGAAATGAAAAGAGTATTGTACTGTCGGGTTTAGCCTATGGTTTAAAAATAAACTTTGTAGCTCGATTAGATAAAAATAATCATTTCAATCTGTCACTACATGTACACACCTAATAGTATGATAAAATACGTGACGGGTCACGTTAAAGGTGAAACACCTTCTAATTCCTGCGAGATTTCGACGCTTAAGTACATTAACCGTGGTCATTCGAATAATTACGTTTACCGTGTACGTTTGAGGCCCGTTACACAAATATCAATACTATTGGAAAAAGCCTTATTTCTATCAGTCTATTTGATCCTTGACTAAGAATAACGCACCACCCACCTGCCTACGGGCCAAGGGATTGTCTGACCACTCAACCTCGAGTAACCTCGACGCACTAAAGATTGAAATGCCGCCGAATATTGCTGGAGGCAATACACTATCTGAATCTCGCCACCACGTTTTATGTAGGTCTTAATTATTAGAGTATTTTCAAAACATTTTCACTCACTATGATTGCTATGATCTTTGTGCGTAGAACTAAATATTTAAGATGAAACTTATGATGAGGGTATGGTAGGTCTGATGTACTCATAGTTTATAGGTCCTTTTTAAAAAGAAAATACATAAAGAATATCTTGACATTTTGCGGTACACTATATACGGCTATCTGATTCCTAACTAGAAAGCCCGTTTTCTATGGTAATCAGGGAACTGATAAACATACTTAAATTTAGTCAAAGAAATACATACCTACCTGTCATATAAAATTAGACACAAATAGAATATTTTTTGTAAGTACTCTTATTTAAATATACACATTGCAAATATGTTATGGAAGAGCGGAGTGTCCTAATACGGGCATTTTTTGCTTAAAAGGAGACTCCTAACACTAATTTATGTAACATTGTAAAACTGCTAGGACAATAAATTATTATTATTATTAAAATACATATGTTCCTACTCATTAGGTCTTTATTTAAAGTTTTTTCTCTAAGTCATTACACTTAACAGGCTAGCTTCTTAGCCTAGATAGCAAGTTTCTCCCGTATAAGGAAATCATTCAAGCTTAATCAGTGTCTATGCAATACTAAGACAGCTTATTAAGACCCAAAAAACCAAGCTTCTTAAAATCTATTTCACACCAGTATTCAGTCAGAAGCTATCAAGCGGTATAATTATGTACGAGTTACTTAAATATAATAAATAAATTGCTCAAGTAAAGTGCTTAGGATATTGATGTTAGATGAGCACTCATATGCGGTGAGCGGCTGCTTCGTGAAATAATTTACAAATTGAAATAATTACACGTATTAGATGTTGCGACAATTATATTTTGGAAATAGATTAAATACTTCCGTGAATGTAATGTATATTTGAATAAAATGCTTGCTCGTGTGACGTTGGGTTTAAACGGTCGCCTCGCCACTATACATTGCGCCAAATGCTGTCGGCCTTATTACAAAAAAACTGAATAAACCTTAGCTTGAACCAGCACTATAAAGGCCAAGTAGCTGAGCAATGCTGTAAACTTGTTCTTATTACAAAACATATTTGAGCCTCGGCTTTTATGATACCACGTCATAAACTTATAGCTCAAAATATCAACCACAGATAAAAACAATTCTTATTCGTTCATCATGACATCATTCACTCTTTACGTTCCGTATTTTTATAATAAAATATGTTTACTTTAATTGATAATGATTAGGAATTATATAGAGGGTACAAAAGCCCTAGAAATTTGATTATTTACAATAAATATTAATAATCTCTACTTTCTTGGTGCCAATTTCTTTTTTGAGGCTTATATTTTGTAATGTCTCCTGAACAACTGCTAAGAGCGCGTAACGAAACGGAGTTCACTCTTGCGAAAGTACTTACGCTACATCAAAGTTTAGTTTGCAAAGACGTGAAACTTCTATTTAAATTACCTATAAAAAAAAATAGTTTGAAGTACTGCTACGATGGAAGAACAAAAACAAAAAAAGGCAGGTTCAGACAAGTCGACAATTTTCATTGCAAAAGTTTTTGTGAATCTATTTTGCCTAAATAGCTCCAAATCTTCAATATCTTCGATAACGACTGAGTCAATCATATCTATGTCAATTTCAGCAAGCTATTTCACCGAAAACAGTTACAATATAAACAAAATATTTGTCATTACGCCTTGACTGCCTCGTTGGTCTCGTGGCATAAATGTGCGCGTGGGATTGGGAGGTCTCGGGTTCGATTCCCGGGTCGGGCAAAGTGTTATTGGGTTTTTCCGTTAGGAAATTTTCTCAGTAGCAGCACGGAGTCTGGTAATGTGCCCGGTACGGCAATAGGCTCGCCCCCTATTACATGGGACCTAAAAATTCATGGCGAATTGTGGGTGTAATGTTACTCCTCTGCCTACCCCTTCGGGGATGCAGGCGTGAGTCTATAAATAAAATAAATAAATATTTGTAATTAGTGATAGTAGCAACATTGGTTTATCGTAATAAACTAGGGGTCGCGATGGTTTAGGTTTATATCGTATAGTGATCCATAGTTTTGCGATAAACCTCATTTTGTAATAACGTTGTGGTCTAAACTATCGTTTTTGCTGCTTTTAGCTTGGTTTTAGCCTTAAACCGTCTTTTGTAATAAGGCCGTGTGGGTTTGATTCCTACTCAAGTGTAAGTTTTTAAAAGTCAAAAAGTAATGTTTTCAAAGTATCTTCTTGGGTTTACACGAATGTTACTCATTGAAATCAAATTACGGTTTACGGATTCTATCGCGATATATTGGTTTTGTAGGGCGATAGGGTTACCAGTGTAGAAATTATATACTTCTTGGGTAGCTTTGACCGTTTATTCTATATTTCTTCATACATACATTTACCAACTTATACTTATGCATATACGTATTAACCCTATGTGAGGGGCGAAGAGGACTGCGGGGCTATCGCTCTTCACTTCCTCCCTACGCTTCGCGAGTGTCTAAAGAGGACTGCGGGGCTATCTCCCTTTAAACCTCGATACTTAGCTAACCTGATGACTGCGGGGCTATCGATCAGGTTCGCTATGCCTACCGGACACCAGAGTGGACTGCGGGGCTATCGCACTCTGAGTCGCCTAGCGAGCGAATGAATAAATCAACGACGCGCATGAGCTTATATAGGCGGGTCTTGTCCCACCACCTCGATGACGTCGTATGTGATGCACGTTGAGTGAGACAGGTAGTCGCTGTGCGAGCGGGAAAGTATTCGAGTCCGCGCGTAATGATGATATTGTCTTGCTACAGTTTTAGTTAATTTACATTTAAACCGAATGATCTAGAACTACATTTTTTAATTATTACTAGCCGACGTTTCAGTCTCTTTACAGGAACCGTGGTCACGGCAGACTGAGGTGATATTTGTCTTTGTCTTGAATTTAAAAGTTATCTCAAAGTACCCGACCATTTTTCAACTATTGGCGTTAATATCTACGCGGAATGGGCTCACTGTGTCTTGATGTCTTCTGGTGACTTTGTCCTTCTTGGGTTTCATTAGCATGATAACAGGATCCCAAGCTGCAGGGACATTCCAACTATCTTCCCTATTGAATTAGGGTGTTTTTTAATTTCAATAGCTTCACGTATCATTCTTGGCATAAAACGGTGTTCTTTTGCGAGTATCTGTGGTTCATCAAATCACAGGTAATGGTTGGTTTCTTGTTGTACATGTTCACACACAGCAGTCTTCGTCGAGCGTTTGTGTTGCATATGTTCCTTAAGTCGAATACCTATGCTACTCTTGGTTTGTTAAATGTATGAGAGTCCACACTCACAGTCTATCTTGTAGACTCCAGCCTCTTGTAAGGGTAACTGACTCTTTACAGATGGTAATAATTGGCTTATCTTCGTTGGCGGCTTGTAGTAACTTTTGATTGAAGCTCACTTCAAGATGTAGCCAATCTTGTCGGTCACGCATGGGAGGACAGCAGGTTGTCGCAGGTTATTAATAGAATTAAGATGGTCTATGAATAACGACATTAACACTATCTGTTGAAAGCCACAGTAGAAAGACAGCAGTGTAAAGAAACTGAAACGTCGGCTAGTAATAATTCAAAAATGTAGTTCATTCGGTTTAAATGTAAATTAACCAAAACCAATACATCGCGATAGAATCCGTAAGACGTAGTTTGATTTCAACAAGTAATATTTATGCTTCTATTTAAAACTCTTTCATTTAATAAAGAAGTATTAGTTAGATTCGTATTAGTTTATTTACCAAAAACTATTTTCAATTAGAAAATATATTAACGTTGAAAATTTTGCATTGGGATCTTAGATTAAAACGGACGTGGAGATTTATTAAATTGACAATTACGTAAGGAAGAGACAATGCAAATAATTAGGCATGCTGTCTCTTTGTGTTCAATGATATGCAGAGTAAAACAATTATGGAGAGAACAATACCAATTTATAAGGGTGTCTATTTTGTATGTTTTTACCTTACGAGTAATAAATTAATTATTACAATACGTTTGATAACACCGTCGGCAAAGTACCTATATAAACATACATAATTATAGAAACTTTGCTCTTTGTGAATTTTTGTACAAATAAGTTAACAAACTCCTTCGAAAATGTAGACAGTTCCTATCATTCAAACTGAAACCAACTGAACTTTACCATATACTCATAAACTAATGATTGGTCTCGCGTTTATCGAAGCGATACCAATCATTTGTCTAGGCATATACTTAAAGCTCTAAAAACTAAGCAGCTACCTTCTTCTACTTTATATCCATACGGCAAAGGAATTTAATAACTATTACCAAAATTTAGGCAAACATCCCAACCATAACATAAAACGATGTCGCTAGTTTGCGACTGTTTTTGTACAAAACATTCTAAATATCGCCCGCCCGAATATGTTTGGGTTACTTCGTAATGCCACAAGAAAACATTGAGGAAAGTGATTCCAAAAAAATAAAAAGTTGTTACCAGCCACCCAATATTAACGGATATTGGAAAAAGATGGTAAAAGATGGCAGTTGCCGGAACAAGGCTAGTAGGCACTAATATTCCCTCCCCCCCGTGGGATCTCCACCTTGTCGTGGTGGGGGGGCTTAGTAACCGTGGATTGGTGACCCGCGGTGAAGCTAAGAGGGATCCAGGAGGGGACGCTCCGCGTGGGCTTGACGGAGGCCTGCGCTGGATGCGTCCAAAGGGGCGGGTGCGAGGGACAGTTCTTCTGTCCCTCGCAGTCGGGTGCGGTCGCGGGAGGAGAGGCGTGTCGGTGTTGCGTTGCCGCGCGCCCTATCTCCCGCGACCAAATGGAGGCGCACCATCGTTGCGTCGCGGTGGGGCCGCAGAGGAAGAGGAGATGCGGTGTTGCGTTGCCGTCCTCCCTATCCTCTGCGGCCGCTGAGTGTTTTGGCGGCGGAGCCCAACACCTTCATCCGCCGCCAAGGGGGTTTTGTTCGGGGCCCGCCTGACCATCTGGCGGGCCAATACCCGTCGGGGGGTAGCGACGAATGCTTATGCGAATCCCCACCCTCCGACACACGGGTACATGAGGAATACGGGTTGGTTTTTAGTCAGTAAGAGTCTGACAGTCCCCTTCGTCCTTCCCCCGGGGCGGAGGGACTCCATGAGGATTTTCCAACCCGATACCAAAAAAAAAAAAAAAAAAAAAGGCACTAATATTCCCTGGATGCAATATCGGGGTTCGCTGCCATAAAACCGCTCGAGGCGAATATCTCAGGTACGATATTGACCTCATAGCATTTCGCCGAGAAAGCAGATCTGAGGCAATTTCAACATCGTAAATGATAGTAATCGTGGTAACCCACTGACCCTTTACCTATGAACACTTGTCAAATACCACTGTACGCTTTCCGTACACGTACCGGAGGCACGTGTATCTAAGCTGTTCTGTCGTTATGTACACCAATATATTAACATACGGCCGCGTACACGCCAGAATACAATATGATATTGGAAATATTATCCGTGGCCAAATTATTAGCATACTCCAAATATTAAGTTAGGGTTATTGTAGATATAATTTAATATTACGCTCCATACGTATGAAGAGCTAGACAGTGGTCTTCAGTGTGTACATTTTTAGTCTTTTAGTGTGCCATTTAAATCTGTATTATTCCCATCTAAAGAAGTAGTCTTTCACAGTGACCTTGCATAAAAAATAATTAATGTATAAACCTGTGTAGAGTTTGCTGTATACCTATACGAAACATATGTAAATCTCTTTACCGTAGTAGAAAAAGTTTATCATCATTCGACGCACAAGATACTAATCTATCATAATACGTTACTTTTGCTTTAAGATTGTTGTCAATTAGTTAGAGTTGCACGCAATCTAATTAAAACTGCCAAGACATAAACTTGTGCCATGATGTGTATGCCGTAAATGTAAGTAAACAATAGCCTTAACTACCATAAACTAATACTTATCTAATCCTGAAGCCATCTATAAGAACTAATCCTTCGCTTTATTAATTAACGTGCAAAGATAAAATATATCTATGTTGCTGTATCAGTATCCCTCGGCTGTTACCGATACAGATTTAGCAAGTTAAGTTGCCGAGAGAATATCTATCTAATAAGTTATAAAGCCGCTCGCTCCATTAACACGCGACTCGATAAGTATAACACCGAACGTTCAAGAAAAATTTACGCTAAAATTTGTACGACAAATTTAATTTCTTATTGACTGCGGCATTCGTTCGTTAGATTGAAACGAATTTTCAATCGAGCGACAAAAATAGTCAACGTAAATTTTAAACGCAACCGCTTAGTTGATTCGTTCACACGTCTACCTAACTTCAGATTCAACAATATTCAAATGAGGGATTTCTTATAAAAGCTTCTCTGAAGATTTTTTTACGTGACGAATTGCAAATAAGAGACAGTGAATGGTTTCAGAATTATTTTTATATTTACCCACATACATTAGCGTCTTTGCGAGACTAGAGATATTTTTAAGAGCAAATACATTCGGGTAGCTAATTTCTGTATTAATTTTAGCATCTCAAGGAATTTAAGTAAAAGGGCTCGCATTAATGTCCAATGATACTTGAATATAATTTTCAAGCATTATTGTTCTTATTGCACGAACCGGCGGTATGATTGCACCGTCCTGCGTGCCTCACACATACCTTTAGTTGGACTACACTTTCAATTATACACAGTTAATATGAAATGAATACCCGTTATCTAAAGTTGCCTTATTTATTTAGCTACTTTTTATCCTATAAATAAATACCATCCATAAATAAGTACCAAAGATTCCATCAAACACACCATGGGACATTATATAAGCAGATCATTATTGTGTCATCGTTAAAATAAACCATTTGTCTGAAGATTGCTTCACTCAAAATTCCGTTTCAACGCATTTATCCAAAAATAAAAACACTCATAAAATTAATTCAACCGTAAACTGAAAAAGTCACGAAGCATAAAAACACTAATGATATTTTATGAACCTACGAGCCGGTCGTTTGCTTAATGTAGCTTTCACCAGCTAAGTAATGGTTTGCATGTTTACAGTACGACATTTGCAAGGGAATGCCACGGCCCGTGGCTGGATAATGTCAATCTGTCCGACCTGGGACTGGTCGCACCCACACCCACCTACAAAATCCAGCTTTAGATACCAGACCTGTTTTTGTAGCACCCCTGTTTCTGCAAAAATATGGTGAATTATTGTGATACTGTTTTAAGGCTGCTACACACAGTACCGGCGGCACGAACCGCCGGCTTTTGTAGCGCGACTCGTGCCGCCGGCTTTTGGCGGGCGTCTGTGCCGCCGGCATCAGCCGCAGAAAGCCGCACATCATTCCAATTGTGACAGTCGTGTAGAACGCTAGTGAGGTGACACTTTGTGATTGGTTATCGATTACGATGAATAACGAAGTCGTCAACATTTCCATAGCAGCTGTAGCTTGCATTTTATTATGTAAATAAATTTAAAGAAGAAGAACAAATAAACATACAAAGAACTATACAAACATGCAATTAACAGACACGAAATTCACACTTATTTCTGTTTCGTGTGGGGATCGAATCCATAACACTCGGCGCAACGTCAAGCGGTCGCTTAAGCCACTAGGCCAACCATATAGTTGAAATATAAAGAATCTCTCCTACATTAATTGCTAATCGAATAAAATTACTGTAAATGCTTTTCATTGGTGGTTGATTCTGTTAAATGCAACTTGCAATCAATTTGATCTGAAGCATGGCCATCTCTTACTTCCCACACCACAATTGATTTATTTTATAGCAGAATTTAATGCAAGTTTCTTTTGTACGTTATGTTTCCGTTTGGAAGGATTGTTTACTTGTACTTGATACGATACCGGATCAATCCACTGGATCGTATCAAATGGAGCGGATCGATACTTGGGTCGATATATTGTGTAACGATCCATTGCCATCCAAAATATCGATACAAAGCACTTGGATCGAGCATCCCTAAGTCGCAACCCGCGCGGCCCGCCAGCCTACCCGGGCGACCATGCCGCCGGCCATGCCGCCAGCACTGTGTGTAGCAGCCTTTAGATGTATTGTTTAAGTGCCTGCTAATATTTTTAGGAAAATGTGTGTATTAAACAATCTTTGTTTGTTCATATTTTGTAAAATTGAGAAGTCTAAAGAAATACATAGTTTCTTTAGCATACTATCAGAAATTTGTTTAAGTTCAGCGCCATAATGGTAAAAGTGAATTAATATTCTCTAGACTGACTCTAATCATATTTTACAAAGATTTTACAATACACAAAGTTGAGTATTCACCCTAGATGATGATGGTATATATATATATATATATATATATATATATATATATATATATATATATATATATATATATATATATATATATATATATATATATATATTGCTTTACCCATTTTTCGCCAGATTTATTTTAGTCCCACGTAAAAGGGAGCGAGCCTATTCCCGTACCGGACACATTACCAGACTCCGCGCTGCCACTGAGAATTGCCTAACGGGAAAAACCAATAACACTATGCCCGACCCGGGGATCGAACCCGAGACCTCCCAATCCTACGCGCACATTTATGCCGCGAAACCAACGAGGCAGACAATTGATGATGATG
The DNA here is from genome assembly GCA_944739405.2 of Euclidia mi. Taxonomy (NCBI): domain Eukaryota; kingdom Metazoa; phylum Arthropoda; class Insecta; order Lepidoptera; family Erebidae; genus Euclidia; species Euclidia mi. The sequence continues at coordinate 45,296,949 of OX123189.2, forward strand.
GAAATATAATCAATTACTCGCGTGGTTTTTGTGGAAGACACCTGCGAAAATAATTAATTATTTTAGCATGACTGTGTCTTCTTCATTCTTTATTATAATTCTTTATTCGCCAGTAACAATTGTAACCCTCATTTTTGGGAATTTTTAAGTAAAAGGACCAAAATCCATGGCGTTAGGAATAATTTATGTGAAGGATTAAGCTGAAGGGGAAACTTTTTAAAAAGACGGCAAGGACATTTACCTATGTCACCGAATATTTTTTAGGGTGTTTCGTCGTTTCGCACCACGAGTGGTTCGGACCGCGGTGTGAAACGCAGAAGAGCTCTTAAGAATGGGCTGTTTCGCACCGCGGTGGTCCTTGGAGCGCCGAGCGGTGTGAATCGACCAATAGCACTTAGGATTGGGGCGATTCGAACCACTATGTTTAGGTACAAGCTGAATTCAAAGTTTGTATGTACAGTCGAGTAGAAAAGTGTTTCATGAAAATAAAACCGTTACGACTTGATATTTTGTAATCATATTTCAAAATCACAATCGCATACTAAATATTTGTAAAAGTGGTTGAATTTAAATCACAGTTTGATAAGTAATTGAGAACTCGTTTAAATCACAGTTGAAACATTAGGTGCACATTCTGACTAAAAACTAACTGATTGAAATTTCGATGGCATACCTACATAACAAAACTTTACTTACAAATAATACTTAGGTATTTACTACTGATTAAAACAACAGTTCGAAACATCACACGTATTTTTTTAAATTAACAGTTTGATGGCATATGACAAAATGCACTAGTAATTATTAAAAATCACAGATTTTGAAACTTGTTTCATTTATCTTTTACAAATTGTCTAGACTACACTTACGAACCATATTACTTCGACACACCTTACATGTTATATTAATACTTTACTTAATATGATTGGTCAAAAGGCTCTTTTTCATTTAGTTTTAAAATATGCAAATGACAATAATAAAAATATACCTAATCCTATACATATTCAACTTACATTAAATTCTTAATTTTTAACCAATAGTAAGAATAAAATAAAAATATTTAAAATCAATAGAATATAAAAATTTACTAATTATTATTAAACTGAAATGCATTATACTCTCAATTTTTCCAAACAATGACCAACAGTAATCTCACCGGTCAATAACTCTTGTATGATGCTCTGTATTATTTGATACATTTCAATGGTTTCTGCTTTCCTTTTTAAAATTTGGATGTCACCAATTCTTGCTTATATACCTCAATGTTATTTGACGTCTTTTTGTATTCCTTCAAGAAACTGTGCAATATTGTTTTTTTCTGTAATGGTATTTTTTATCCTTGCATTCCATGACTCCATCATGTTGTTGGTTCTGTCACTTTCATTGAAAGTGTTCCATGTTCCAGCCATGTTTTGACAAAATAGTCATTGAACTGTGTGATTTCGTTACTATTTGGACTTTATGCCATTATATATAGCCAGCCATCTTCCAACAAGGAAATGTGACAATGCCATGCACAATTTCACATGGTTAGCGCCCAGTTTTGATTTCACTACTCGCAATTGCTTAGTGCAGTAGTGAAAGTAGCATCCGAATATTTTGACTTCTGGAAATAAATCTTTGATTGCTGATATCGCAGTCATTTCAAAGTCCATTGAAATATGTGTAGGCGCTCATTCTTTTAATTGACTTTTTACCATTTGAAATAAAATGTCATATGTGGCTCTTTTCTTGTCAGGAAGCAATGCATACAGCACAGGGACCACATTTACGTATTCATCATTGCTGCCTACATCAGCGTGAATAGTGTATACTTGATAGAAACACTTCGGACAAATTTTGAATGTGCCGTCGATAAGAAATCGAGTACATTTTTTTAAATATTTAATCATTTCTTTGTTAGCAAAAATAAAGACGCGCTTGTTTTTGTGTTTGAATTTGGCAAACAAGAAATTTTCAATTTTTTCGGTACTTCGAGGTCACAGGCTTTTCGGAAGTTCTGTCTTTTAGCACCCAGAGATGAATTTCTTTGTCTGTACTGTTTGTTCTTGTTATTTTTAAATTTTGGTTATGGATTTACCAAATTGACTCCTTGGTTGGATAGATTTTGTATGGTATCGTTGAAAATTTGCGTTACTGGTTAATTAATATTCTTTTTGACTGTTTTGGTACATAAATAAATCTGTTTCTCTATTTCAATCTCTTATTCTTCCCTTGGTAGATAGTTATGGGCAGTCTCATGAAGTATTGAAAGTGGATTTTCTTTGACTTTGATTGTTGCGTTGCACTTACTAGAATCTTTGTTAGTGCACCTCCATAATTCAGAGCCGTCTTTGTTCGTTCGTTTTAACACATAGTTATATCCCTCACGACACAGCATTTGGCCACCTCTCTTCGTTTTTTGAAAGTGGACAATTGGGCCACCATGTGAAGTTGATGGGTCACCTGATATTTTCAGAGAGATGAAGCAGCAACCTAAACAAAAAATATACATGAAAACGTATGTGGTTAAAAATAAATTGGTCATATTCATATAGGTAATCTAATTACTTTTTTAAGGGAAATAACTAAGTACGAGTAGTCTCAGGGTTTTTCATATTAACTTTTGATGTTTTATGGGCTGCCTATCATAGAAATGTGAAACATTAAAAGTAATCATGGAGCTTCTTTATTTATTTATAGCTAAGCCGAAAATATTATTTTAAGATGATATCACTTTGAAAATTATAAGAAAATTATTACATTAAATCCACTGTGAAAGCCAGAAGGGTACTGAGATCCTTTTACATTCAAACGCATGCTAATAGTAACGTACCTACGCGCGTTATTACCTGAGTTGTCAGGTCATAAAATTAAAAAAAGATAGGAATGTGCAGCGCACTGGACCCTAGTTATCGATAAACGGCTACCTGCGCACGTGCTAACGATAGAACAAATTTGGGCACAAGGAAAGGGAGAAGTTCCGAAAAATAATAATACTTTCAAGATAGCAGATGTCGAAAATCACCTCCTCCAAGCCATAGATAATGTCACTCGAGAAGACTGGGCCAAATGTGTGAGGCATGCCGAAGAACTTCAAAACAAAGACTTACAAAAGCTCTAATTAGAAATCACGCGCCATTTATAATAAATTTAGCAGAAGACGAAGACTCTGATGATGAAGACTACGATGAAGAATAATTTTATTTTCTTGATAATTATATAATTTAAATCTTTTTGTAATATTAACAGCTCATTTAAGGGACACAATATGATCTACTTTGTGGCTTGTAATAAACTTTCTTTCTCTGTGTATGAAAATACTGTATACAATTTTTAAATATAGTTTACAACAAATATTGTGTTTTTTTTTTTAATTTTGTGAACAAGATACGATAATAAACGTTACTTATCGATAATATGTCTTTTATTGTTACGCCCTTCACTAGACGGCTCCATAAAACCCATGAGTGCCATCGAGATAGATATAGAGAAATGATTTATGGCCCTAAGACTCAGATGAACCAATCAGAAACGCATATTTGCGCTCTATCTTTTTCTATTGTTTATTGCCACTGGGTTTTACAAAGGGATAATTTGTAACGAGACCGACACTTTGTATATTTCTTACACATATTTTGGTCAGCCAACCAACTTTAAAATACATCATTATGCATACTAAAAATAAAAGTTGTAAATAGGTACCAAAAGTATTACGTAGAGAAGGCGACAAGCCATGTGTAACAAATGCGTTCAAAACAAAATTTAATTTCTTTTCGCTATTTTATTTTGTGCCTGGCTGTACTTTACGCATTAATACTGAGAAAACTTTTTGTTCCTTTTGCGGTTCGAATAAACCCATTCAAATTCTTCTATGGTCGATTCACACCGTAGTCCAAAACAGCCTATTCCTAAGAGCTCTTCGTCGTTTCACACCGCGGTCCGAACCACTTGTGGTGCGAAACGACGAAACACCCAATTCTCGTCTAGTAGAAAAGTTTGTAACTCTAGTTATCTAATGTTTTTCAATAAATTTTGATTTTCTGTCACACTTAAGTACTTACTAGTTACGATCATCTTATAATATACTGTGGATCGTCACCGTCTTAAATAGCTCAAGCTAGCGTTATGATGCCATTGGTTGCCAGGTACTTTTACAATCATATTGAAATATAAATCTGTCACATTTTTCTATTGGCATCATTTATTATTATGTAACAAAATAATAGCCACATTAGGACGACCTGTAAGGATGGCGCTTAAATTATGCCTAACTATTCAGTCAGGCATTTTACAAACAGATACTAATGACAAAACAAAACTTAGTTTTAGCGATGGTGAAACTCAATAACATTCGGTGCTTCCTTAAAATAAATAAAGAAAAACTTGGAACATTATTCTGATACAAAACTGGTTACGAAACGCTCTTACAAAATGGGAGTACTGGGGACGTAAACTGGTTCATTCCCTTTGTTTTATGGGACAATTAAGAAGCGAAGGGAAGTCGGGGTGGCGCGAAGAGTAAATTTTTGTTCCTCGTAATAAAAGAAGCGAGAGCATTTAAATAGCAGATTGAAAACTCCTAACGATCTATGTTAAGTTCACGATGTAACAAGGACTTTTCGGTAAAAAAGGTTACGGCGCAGTAATTTTCATTTTATTATCTTGTGGTCGGATTTAAAACTGGCTCCACAACAACAGCTGTTATGTAAGGTGACACCAACTTTATGACCTGCACGTTTAGCTTGGACAACTTTACCTACTTGATTTTTAAAAACATTTATATTTTAGATGCAAATATTTAAATATTATTTTTAGAATGTAAAAAGAACTTCAGAAACAAAAAGTACAATAAAATTACTAATTATTCACGGTCTAGGTAATTTAAAAATACAGCCAATAGCTCTTACAAAACTCTTGTCTAAATGAAGCTTAAGTAAGCTTGGTAAGTGCGTAATTTGGATAGCGCGATAAAAATACTAGAAATCTAAATGTTCACTTAGGATTGATATTGGTGCGACTTTATTTCGTGCCTTCGCAGCAATTCTGTAACTTTTATATCTATATCTAACTACGTTTTGGTGAATAACCTTTATTTTATTGCAGATTGGCCGAGTGATAGTCTACCGAGTGCAATTAATTAATAATGAAAGCTGATATACAATAATTCTCCGTTGAAAAGTAGTATAAACTGATGAAACAAACCGAATAGCATTGTTTGCGTTTTATAATACATTTACTGCAGTACTAAAATTGTTGCAAAGGCTTTTTTCATTTATTGGATCAAACATTTCCTTACTTTTATAAAACACTTTTTATAATTTCTGTTGTGTCTTAGAATTTCAAACGTAGCCTGATTATCAATACAAGACGAAGGAACCATTTTGGAATTTACGTATGCCTACTTCTGGTGCAGCATTGAGCGCTCTATCGCCGAATCGTAATTAAATATATGCCTGGTAGAAATAACAAAAAAAGCAAAAAATGCTATAACTTAATATTCTAATATTCTCCAGCAACATATAATATGTATGTGTACGTGTTGTCACGGCAGTCCATAGTACTCCATACTCATTTAAGGAACCGCAACTTTCATAGCACCCGGTAAGTACCCGTACATCCTTTGGTTGGATGAAAGGCTTTTTCCACATGATAATATTTTCCATTTTACTTGAATTGTATGCGTTGTGCATAATTTTCCGTATGACAATGATGTACTCGCCGCAGTATACGACAATTATTTTAACTAAAAATAAAATTAACTTGCATGTATTTTCGCCACTTGCATAAATTTTATTAACGAAATATCGCGACAAAGAGTTTTAATATTTCGTTATTAACTACTTTATTTTAAACTACATTGCCAGCTTAATTAATTCTCCTTGTTCGCCCGTTTATATTTTTATAATTGTGCAATTTTTTTATGTATTTATACCTGAGAATTTATAGTCGTGAGTAACAAAATAAAACAATTATTGGCTATTTAAAATAAAGCAGTTATAAACGCTTTCAACCCTGAGGGATCTCCACCTTGTCGTGACAGTGAAGCTAAGCGGGATCCTGGGTGTGGACGCTCCACGTGGGCTTGGAAGAGGCCAGCGCAGGATGCATCCATGGGTGTGGGTGCGGGGAACAGTTCTGTCTGTCCCTCGCAGTTGAGCGCGATCGCGGGAGGAGAGGCGTGTCGGTGTTGCGTTGCCGCGCGCCTCATCTTCCGCCAAATGAGGGCGCACCATTTGTTGCGTTGCGGGGGGGGGGGGGGGCGAAGCCCAACAGCTTCGTCCACCTCCAAGGAGGTTAGAATCACTAACGTGACCTCCTTGATATAATATATTTACCATACACTGGCCTATGATCTGTCTAGGATAAGCTAGAAATTAGAAATGATAAAGTATTATAAATTCGTTGTGCCTAATCATTTAAAAAAACCTATGAGCCTGGATTAAATTATGGATTGAATCTTTACCACTATATCTATCTACATAGAACTAATCCAAAATTATGTTTAAGTAAAAGAAAAAAGGCTAATTAGTTTAGTTTAACAGGTTCCCCGTCTTTGCAAACATATAAGTACATATGATTTTTACCTCTCGCTAGGCACTGAATGGTATAAGTGAGGAAAATGCTAGTAAAAGATATTCACAACTTTTCACATTTAAACACTATCAGTACACTATTGTACTGATTACAATGCTGTCTCAAGCACGAGGACTTTCAAATTATTGTTTCCTTTAAACATAAAATAGATATAAAAAGAACGTTCTCTTTTTTAATGAAGTTAATGGTTACTTTATATCAAAAATTTCTACAACATCGCTAATAAAATAATGCTACAAATTATGTATTTAATAATTTAAAACTCACCCTACGTAATCTTCTAATTGCTTTAGTTCTGAAACTACAAAAAAGGCTTTGTATTTCGGCAACTGAATACAATAACAGACCCTTTTTAATAAAAGCCTTGTAGTCTAGAATGGTATTTAGTTATAATAATTGTGAAAACTCTTTAAGATTTGTAGATTTTACTTACGAAACTCTCACGAAGTTCTGATACAATATGTCTCTGCAACACAGTCAATGTTTGTCTCTAAAAATTGTCTTTACTTCTGTTATACAACCAGAAAAAGTAGTGCAGTTTTAATTTATCACAACTATATTATTTTAGAACGAATATTTATTTATTAACAAATCTATTATCTTATAGTCTACAAATACATCCAATCAGCATTAAAAGTAAAATATAGTTCTATACTATCTAAGATGTAATATAAAACAATCACACAAACAAAACAACAATGCAATCTTGTCACTCCCGGCGGCATTTTCCCCAATAGTGATGGATAACTCCCCGAAACACAAGTGACGTCAGAATGACGTCAGAACTTACTAATAGAAACGTTACTTGACAAATCCCTAACGAACCCCTTGTCTCGCTTCCTCTTCTGAGAAAAACAAACAATGTTACTGCTGCAAAAAATACTTTAAACATTTTTACACAGTGCAATCCAACCGTGTCGTTTTCAACTAAAACTTTTCCATTAAAAGTTTCCAGCGGCTCTTTTATATAGCCATTTAGAAATGTTTATACCTATTTTATTTCTATTAAAAATTACTTAAAATAATAAATTCTTTTAATGAAAAAGTGCAACATTAAGTTTTTTGTTACAAAAGTTGTTGAAAGTACGGCAACCGGCTAACGAAGATGTGACCCAGTTTTATACGTTAGTCGTTCAAGGTCGTTTAAGAGTATTCAACACCCATTCAGATGTTTTCGTTACAACTACAGTTTTCGTTTGTATGTCTGTTTTTGTTCGTATTCTAGTTTATAATAACATACAACACGCTTAGCATAAAGAGAGAATGAGAAGAAATTTTGTAAGCACATATCTACATGAATAGCCAAATTATGTCTGGTTAACTCTATATTATGATTGAATAATCGACACGTTGAACGAAATTCATACTTAAAACAGATCAATATTAATATTATTTCATAATTATATTATTATTTGTTTTATCAGTACATAAGGTGATTTTAAAACGCTGTTGTTTATAATAGCGTTCTAAATACTTCTTTCTAATTAAAGTGCACTTCATGTCTGTTCTTTCAATATTGGAAAACAGAGGGGCAATACAGACTCGCTTTAGCTGTATAACATGTATGCCTGAGATTTTGTTTAAAGTAAGTGGAAATTGTAAAGGCCTTATCTTTTCCATCTATAATTAATTTATTTATTGAAATCTTCATATACGCCCATTGGCATTATCTCCCAGTCGACATTTGAGTGGTGCAGAGAGAAAACAAGAAGGTGCTATATAAATATAATGGAAAGAATATTTGGTATGAATAATACTTTTGAATTACGTAAGATTCAACACATTTTCCTAATTATTATACAGTGAACATTTTAAATTACCCGTTTTAATATAAACCTCGACTCATATCGTTAAGGAATGGATTCAAAGTCAGTAGCGAATTCGATAGGAATTTTACTCCTTAAATTCTAGAATATATACAAGCCATATTTAGGCTATCGTTTATGTCAATCACAAAATAAGTTATGGTGTACACTGAATTGTAATGTGAAGTTTGTAAGAATACATTCATCGGTCATTTTACCGTAGCCTTACTCCGTATTTTTAAGCAGACAAAAACATGACATGTGATCTTCATTTCTAATACTTTTTCGTAGCTCTTTATTCAAGAATTCTCTAAATTCATGTAATTGAAATTTAGTTGCATGGCCCTTTAGACGTAAGAGCAAAATTCATAACAACTCCAAACAGAGCTAAACTACGAATTTGTAATTTTTTATCACTTCTAAAATATCTGAGTCATTAAAAAGCTGCCACATAACACTTTCTTAAGATTAAAACCAACATGCACATACGGTAGTTGCGTATCAACTCTCTGCCACAGTATTCAAGTATGATATTTCGTTTGAATTGCCATTGCGGATAAGCTACAGCTGTATTATCGAGCTGAAGCTTACGTGAACGTAGAATAAGGGAATACATCACTGACGTACGCCTTTGTGAACCTGGACTGGTGACCCAAGGGGAACGAAAAAACGTTGCTAGCTCTTGGACGGACGGCCGTCTCCGACTACGAATATGTAACATCAAACGGCAACTGAAGTACCAATTTTATAGATCGACTAGAGGACGCCAGCAGCTACGCCTGCATTCATTTTAATTTACCCGTTTTGGCCGATCCCGCGGGAATTTCGGGAAATCCCTTCTTAGTGCACCCCTACGGTCCCCAAGGAACATACATGCCAAATTGCAGCTTCCTGCGCCCAATAGTTTCGGCTGTAGCATGTCTGTCAGTCAGTCAGTAACGCAAGGATTTTATATATTAAGATAGGTGGATACATTTACTTTTCAGCAGAAATGATAGTTTTATAGATAGATAGATAATATCTTTATTGCGTAAATACAATTGGTAAAAATTATTACTAGATATCTTAAATGTATAAAAGCAAATGCACAAGGGCGGCCTTATCACAAAATGCGATTATAAGAAATCGACAACCAACAACAAATGGGCAACCTTAGGATGGACAGACTGAAAAGGACAGGTTTGATTGGTGTAGTTTTCATTTTATGTGCGGTATAATATTACAGTTCTACGTGCGTTTAATAACTGTGATAAATCTTAGATTTTCTAAAATAAAAATAAAATTAAGAAAGGATTTTTGTGAAGTATGCAAAAATGAATTACTTGAGACCATTAGAATTGTTTGGAACCAATATTTCATAAAACGACTCGTTGTCAAATAAAAGTGGAAGCTAAGTAAATACTTGGTCGTACTTTTTGAAAAGCCTGATAAAACCTATAATTGTAACGCGGCAAACAAATGAAAATATACGGCGATAATTGCATCATCATGTACTACGATTAGTCTGTTAGGAGTATACGGCTGAGAAGTTTGAATGGCTGTAAGCGTGGCATATAAAGCTCTAAACACTTATCCACTACTGACAGAATCTGTCTTTAGGAGGAAGGGAAAGCTCATGAATACAGCAAAGGAGTGATTAATTTAATTATCTCTTGCATGCTGCTAACTTTAAACAATTAAATACGTCTACAAAAATATATATTTGTAGGCGGGTAACTAGATTATTGGACGATATAATCACTTCAGAGTGTTCAGAGTTCCTACTAAGTGGGCGCAGCTGGGTTCTTGTGCATTGAATACACACGAACTAAAATACACTATCTACTTTAAAACACGAAAGGCACTATCTTAACAATTATAGTCTAACACTTTTCACTTGCAAGTCTTTTAACGAACCGAAGACGAATTCATGGTGTACCGTCAACCAGGCGACCCGACTGAATGTCCCGCAGTCCACATGACAAGTCCACATGAACACCGTCAGTGCCCCCGCCACTGGACCGTAATTCGTTATAACCAGCCGGTAGCACTTTCGATTCGCTTAGAGACTGTACTAATGACGTGATGACGTTTCATGACATCTGCAATTTCCGTTCCGACGTGAAATAATAAAGAGGCGCTGGTAATGCGCCGTCACGGCCAGACTGACCTGTGACCGTCCTCGGGCGCTTCATTTTGCAATTTTGTATCAATCACAAAATTATCTATAGCTTACCTTGACAAGCAGTCCGCTCGTCCACCCTGACAACCAGACTCTCCAAACCAGACCGCCTGGACCGGACGAGTGCGCCCTTTCGACCATCCTCCGAACGAGGCATGGACTGGACAGCACTGTCCTCCTAACTTTCCAAACATAAGTCTGGACCGGACCAGTGTGCCCTTTCGACCATCCTCCGAACGAGGCATTGACCGGACAACACTGTCCTCCTACCTTACCACTTTCCAAACATAAGTCTGGACTGGACGAGTGCACCCTTTCGACCATCCTCCAAACAAGGCATGGACTGGACGGCACTGGCCTTTTCGTCCAGCTTATCTATTTCAGATCTATGCAACAGTTACAGACTAGAGTTAAATTTAAATACCCAAGTAATCTTTTAAATGTGATGTCGATGTGTGTAATATGATCAAGGAAGTAATAATGTAGCATGCCGCAGGTGAGGTCAAACCTACGCCTAGCTAAACTAAACCTATGCTACGTCAAGCCTAACTTCACCTATCAGTTATGAACTGTCTTATTCAGCGTGAATTTGAACTTCGTGGTCAATTGGCTCATGATCTGAGTTGATGCAAAGGTTATCTGATCCTGCTGTGATTGTATCAAATGCTACTGAAATAGTATAGGAGCCTGCCGATGTGTTACGCATCTACCGATTCTATGAGAATGGATGGATGGATGTAGGAGGATGCGCGTCACACACGCGAACTTATCTACTAACTGAATTTGAAACCACCATATCATGCTGCAGATATTAGACATTATGCGTACTCGCATGGAGTATTGCAATATTCCCATCACTAAGCAAATGTAATAATAGCTTATGGTATGTACTATAGGCTGAAAATTATAATGGATATTTCGTAATTATTAATAATTATGTACGTACAACAATAACAACAATGTTGCACAATCAGGTTATCTCATACATTCATGCATACATAGACTCACGCCTGTTTCTCCGAAGGGGTAGGCAGAGGCATATTAAACACCCACTTTTCGCCAGTGTTTTCTCAACTTCTGTAAATGACTTGAATAAGTATTATTCTACCGAGTAGTTTCACCAAGAATCGAAAATTTAGTTCGACTATTTATTTTAACGTGATCTGTTTTTAATCAAAAACAGTCACTGCTATCCTTGACTTTTTTACTATATTGCAACACGCAAAAGGGAAACAGTAATTAGGTCAGTGCTATCCTAATGGATTTCGTATAAAGTTATGTGGGTATTATCAATTAGCGCTCGCGTCGGTCTTGGCTGTCATGAAGATCTTTGACAATCGTTATGAGAAGCTCTAAAACAAATTATTCTGATGTAATACTGCTATTCTTTTGGATAACGTATCGATAATGATACATTTAAATAAAAATCGTACAAATATACCTGAAATCAACAAAATGAATACATGTACAGACAAAATAGTGTCAAATCATCAGGCATTAATGTTCGTAGCGTGGAAAAACTGTGTCCCGTGACTGGGTAACCGGCTATTTAGATGATCCACACTAAGGTGGTAAATTTGAAAACCAACGTATTAACCGAACGCGGTCATGTTGGAACAGAGAAATAATTAGGTTTCCGTCGAATTGATGTATTATGATAGAACATAATTGCGAAATTTGAAATCATAGGAAGACGAACTAATGGCAATTATCTTGCGGTGTCAGTTATTAATGGCACCATTTTCACGTACTTATTAGGCAAAGATATTAAATCATCATCAATGAATCAATATATCCATTTTTTTTTTCACACCAAAAATTAAACAAAATACCGTTTATTATTATTTCAAGAAAGTTTGGATGCGCTTGTTGCGACTGGCAGTCTTTGTATCATACATCAAACTATTTCATACAAGTTCAAAACATCCTATGTTTTATAAAACCACATTGCAAGAAACGACATAATTGTAAAGTATATTTCTTGTTATCTGTGCTAGAATCTGGCTGCACGGAACAGTAAATTCAAGAGTAATCTAATTTTTGTAATGTGCAAAGTCAGAATCTGTAATTCTAAGACGCTAATTAAGAACCAGACTCGGAGGTAGCAAAATCCTTTGATAACTTTCTCTTATCTTAATATATAAAATCCTTGCGTTACTGACTGACTGACAGACACGCTACAGCCGAAACTATTGGGCGCAGGAAGCTGAAATTTGGCATGTATGTTTCTTGGGGACCGTAGGGGTGCACTAAGAAGGGATTTCCCGAAATTCCCACGGGATCGGCCAAAACGGGTAAATTTAAAAAAAATGCCGGCGTAGCTGCTGGCGTCCTCTAGTTCTTTATATATTAAAAATGCTAATGCCCGATAAGAAGACGTCTGCACGAATTCAGTAAGAAGCGTCGTCAACAAATTGGATACCGAAATGTATGAAACATAATGCTTCATCAATATTAATTTCCCATATCGACTGCAGCGTATAATGCATGTCGTGGCATTATACGTGGCAATATATAGCACCGGGGTGCTATATATTGTCTCTCGTATAATTTGGTAGGTAATGACAATGCAGTGATATCATACAATGCTTATAAGGAAACTGAGGCGAATATATTGTACCTGTATTAATGTGTTAGCTGGATTCAACGATAGTAGTGAGAAAGATAATGCTCTTGAAATAGTGCGATACTGTTCCTAAATTTGACCAAATCTACTTATTTAAAATCTGATGACTCCTACTCCATCCAAACTTTCAATAAGTCAGATTTACATGGCTCCGATCACACGGTGCTCTTTATAAGTGTATAACAACAACAAAAATTTGAACAAGAAAACTTCTTGTATGAAATTAAATATAAGTCGTAATTTAAATACAATAAAATAACAAGCAACCTATTTAGGTTCAAGATAGAATGTGAACTAGCAATGGTTAAACCGTGTAGTGCAACATGCTATATATAAGATAAGATAAGATAAAAACTTTTTGAATGGTGACCGCACCACGGTCACGCGCTCTGAAATCTGTAGTGTGAAATACAATTTGCCAAGTGTATACGATCAATGTGGTTAGAGTCTTTGAATTCAAACTGAAAAAGACATCAATACTGTACATTAGACTGCCATTAAATTATTTCGGTAATTAATGCAGTGATTTACACTTATCGGATGTTTATTTTTGATAAATCATTATAAAAATAATATTCTTTTCAGTTGCGCTCACTTGTAACCGTAAATTACTTATTTTATAATTGCTTTTGTTTTAAGAATGTGACATGTAATGACCTAGCTCATCATCGTCCTAGCGTTATCCCAGATAGAACCCGGGGTCCGCTTTATAGTCCAACCAGATTTGACTGAATATTAGCTTTTCCATAGAGCGACTGCCTGTCTGACCTCCACAACATGTAATGATCGAGCTATAAATAAATAAATAATATATTATGATGTGCTACCAAAATATTCAGAAAAAGATGCAAATGTTATTTTCAGATGTTTCATTAACACCTCCGTTTCCTGAGCACACTGTTTTATTTGTTTTTGAATTTATACAGTCTACGTAATTTGGATTAATCAGCCTATTCTAATTTTGAATTAATTTTGTGCAACCACATTTATATGTATACCTAATACTTGTACAACTTCAATTCCACACATATAACCCTCATTGTACCCTACTAAAAAGGTGCAAAAGGCCTTACCAAAAGTCCAAACAATATTTATTCAATAGCTAGATAACCGTCTATTTGTACGGCTCTCCAATTAACGTGTAACGGATCGAGCTACTTTAGAGCGTGCGCAAACATTTATTTTCGCATACAAGCGGTAGTCAAAAACGGAAGAGCCATTGTTTCTCGTATTCATTGATATTTCGTGCACCGTAGATCAGAATTCGAATGAACGAAAAAAACATGATTTGTAGGAAGATATATTTTCTTCAATGATTTGTAGATACTGGTCCTAGCACCTCTATTCAGCAATTGACAAAACTCTGACCTGTTGTGCCATGAAATATCAAACGATGTTTTACAGCAATACTGTTCGATTCAAATGGAAGATATACTTGAATTATGATTAAACAAGTTCTACCAATTAAAAGTAATTGCTCGACTTGGTGGGGCACGGTAGTGCAGATATATGTAAAAATATAAGCTTCGTAAAACTACGTACTGTTATACGGGATATCGTATTTAGGTTAAAAAAAATATTTAATACACTGAAGATTACTATAATACTGAACTGGGAAATAAGGATACAGAGATGTTTATTATTGGAGCTAGAAGTGACCCGACCCGAACCGAGTTTTAAGAGCGACTGACTGGCTTCTAACCGTCCAGTCCTAACTGAGTTAGTCGATTTGCTGACGCAGCAGCTTGGAATAGGAGTGTGTAATTTTCAGCGATTTCTTATACATTCTAAGGGTATACCAACCCCCCGCATAAGACTGAAATTCGGGGAAAACAACCGAAATTCAGAATCTAAGAATTATACTACTAATTATACTTCTCTCAATCTGGGTAATGGAACAGGGGAGTCGGTGATATGCGGATTGTTGTCATTTTCGGAACGGGTCTGTCTTAAATTAGAGAGGTTTAATATTTTCTTGTGTCTTAGAATTAGCTTAACAATTTTATAGGATATATAGGAGGTTACAATAATTGATATGATCATGGTAAGTGTCAAATAAGATGTCCCATATATTTTAGTCAAAATAGGTTTCTCTTTGATTATTTCATTTAAATCTTAATATATAAAATCCTTGCGTTACTGACTGACTCACAGACACGCTACAGCCGAAACTATGCGGCGCAGGAAGCTGACATTTAGCAGGTATGTTCCTTGGGGACCGTAGGGGTGCACTAAGATGGGATTTCCCGAAATTCCCACGGGATCGGGAAAAACGGGAAATTCGAAAATATGTGCGTGCGAAGCGGCTGGCGTTGACTAGTCAGTAAATATTTTGTTATTTTCATTATTGGTTACTAAATCATCTAGGTCAATATTCTGTAATATTGTATGGGGTCTTATTTAAATTCTTATGATCTAGTTTACAACATGAGTCGTTTATAATATTAAAATCTAAAATAACGCTAGGCGCACTTATATTAACGGGGTCATTTGACGATAATAACCGAGCACTTTTCGTATACACTGTACACTGATTAGGAATGTTTAATACACCCGTGCCGAACACTATTATTTCGCGTGTTTCCGTAACACCGCACTCGATTGATATTTGGACGAGATTGCACGAAAATCCACTTATTGTTTGTCAAGGGTTTCCAAATGTCTAATTCGCCGACTATCGTTTTAGTAACGCACTGTTCGGGAATAGCACTGATAGTTTTCGTCAACAGTTCACTTTCACATGTCGGGTTACCGCTTGACAACAGAACCATAGGTATATCCATGGTATATCGCATAGATAGAAATCAGAGTTAATTATCTTACACTTATCTAAACTATCTAGATTACAGAAAGTAAGCTTATCCTAAGAAATAGCAGTGTACAAACTAGAGGGCGAAATTAGGCTAAAATTAGTTAGGTTTTCCGTAACATGACGGGTAGGTAATGCTAAGTTATGATACAAAACGAATTCATCGTTAGTAACTAAAGGTATTTGTAAAACAAATACAAGTTTATGATTAAAATAGTACCTAATATGATACACTAGAAATACTTAAAATAAATGTATATACTCTAAACTTAAAGAAATCGGTATCCCAGTGTCCCGAGGCATGTGCCTGTCGTTATCAGTGAGTTCTTTGTATAGTTGCGCCGGCGCCAGAATGTAGGATGTTTTGACTAGTGAGAACAATGGCGTTTGTCAAATCTTCGAGCTGGAACAACAATGTAAGGAGCTTTCGATGTTGGTAAGTATGGACTTTTGTTTCAATGATTAAATTATTAGAAATGTCTGTAATATTATTTATTTGGCTTAGTATTGAAGTTAGTGATCTGTTAATAATTTCTTCATTATTAGTTAAATTAATCATTGTTTGTTTGAATTGTTCCAGGGTGGAGGTGGTGACCAAGATATTTTCTTTTATTAGAGTCGCTAACTTCTTCTGATTTTTTTGAAGTGATTCTATGGCGGAGTCGTATTTTAGGGCATCGTCTTCGTCGAGAGTGCAGAAAATATGCTTGAATACTGTACCTATACCGCCAAACCACGGAGAACGTTTATTGCGCTTAGAAATAAGGTGGGACATAGTTTCGTATTCGCGTTGGATGTCCTTAAATCGCACTGATAAGGGTGATAATATGTCTTCACATTGTGAGTGCTTGAATTATTGACAAGTAAATCTCAGAGATAAACGAGATATCTACATAACTGACTATTTTTAGATTGCCTTTAATTATCTTAAGTTTGCCTAGGTTGTTAAAGAAGATGCCAGAATTCGACAGATACGGCTTGGTAAAGTACGCTTGAGTATAGATCGAGGCGCTGAAAGAAATAAATAGGATAGTGTTAGTTTTATGAACTGGTAGGGATTTCTGCGGGTTTAATTGCGTCGAAATGGTGCGTGACGTGACGTCTGTTAATAAGGAGTGACGGTATTATTGTTGTGTACTTGTATGATTTTGTAGGGTCCCTTCCATAAGGGAGACAAGGCCTTTCTTAGTTTTAAATTTTTTTTTAAATAGACTAAGTCACCAATTTTATATTTTGGAGGTGGCTTAGTGCGAGTATCATAGTAAGATTTTGATGATTCTTTTGATTTCATAATATTTTCAAGGGCTTTTTCTCTAGTAAATTTAAATGTATGTTGTAGCATTTTATATAGTCTGAGAACGTGGTGCTAGGGCCGCTTTCATATAAAGAGTTTGGGATAAATGGTTTATGACCAAAAACTAGTTCGTATGGTGTGAATTTTGTTGTAGAGTGTATGGTTGTGTTGTAAGTGAGTATGGCTGTGTATACATAGGTGGGCCAGTTATCTTGATTATCATTAATAAAGGATTTAAGATATTCTTTGAGCGTTAAATGGCTACGTTCTAAAGCGTCTTGTGTCTGTTAGTGATAGGGTGAAGCCCAAAGATGTTTTATTTTTAGGAACTGGCATGTGGTTTTGAATACTTCGGAAGTAAAGTTTGTTCCTTGGCCGCTCAGTATTGATTTGGGAATGCCAAAGAGTGAAATAAAATGAATAAGGCAATCGGCTGTTTCTTCAGCCGTGGTACTTTGTAAGGGATAAGCAATAGAATATTTGGATAGGTCGTCCTGAAGAGTTAATATGTACTTGGCGGTGCCGGCTTCAGGCAAAGGGTCCACTATGTCTAACGCGACTCTTTGGAAGCGGGCAGTAGATGTCGTTGTAATTTCCATAGGGGCTCGATTGAGTTTTCTTAATGCTTTATTTTCCTGACATAACTTACACTTTTTGACATCATCTTCTATGTCACTTCTCATTACTTTACAGTAAAATTGTTCTTTAATGTTACTGTACATTCGTGTCGAGCCTAGGTGTCCGGCTACCGAGATATCGTGGTTTTCTCTCAAGATCTTGGATCTTTCGCTTAGGGTTGGATATATTATTTTGTTTGGTAAACGTATAAACAGATTTTAGTGTTGTGGAATATGTAGGTTAGGATTTTGTAGATTTGAGTATATGAGTGTTGATCAAATGGATTCTTAAAATCAGAAATAGCAATATCTGTTATCGGGGTTAGTGTCAAGATATCGGTTCTTACTCTTTTCAGGGTATTATAGATAGCAGGGTAAGAAGCTTCGTCGAAGTGGTTTACTTTCGTAAAGATTAAGTAGATATCCTTTTCTTCAAATTTTACTTTTAAGAAAGAGTATAGTTCCTTTTCGACTTCGAGGATTCCATTTTCGTTAGTACTGTTGGATAAGATTTCTGAAACGTTGGAAAGTGGTTGGATTCATCTAAGTCTGGGAATAAGGATTATCTTGTAGGGACATTTTAGCAAACTTTCATTGTGTTCTTTGAATAGGGTGTTGGGACTGAATTCTTTGTTAGCTATGGATTTCAGGAATTTGGAATAGTCATCGTCGTTTACATCACAGACAGGTGAATTATTGGAATCGATGGGTGATGGAATTTCGATATTGTCGAAGTCGGGGTTAATGTCAGTACTTTTAGGACTTAGATCTAATGGGCCTAATTATTGAATTAGCCATCCCATATTCCATTTGCGTATGAGCACTAATTGTAGTGCTCAAACGCAAATGGAATATGGGATGGTAGTTCTAGTAAGGGATCTTCTAAAGGATTGTCGACAGTGGTCGGTACCCGAGTCCAAGAGGTGTTGAGCTATGGCCGACTTGTGTGGTTCATTATTTTTGACTGCCTTAATGTGTTCCTTTATTCGGCAAGAGATGGTGATGGTGTTCAACAGTATTTGGCACATTTAAACAGCATCCACAGTAAAATGGATTTTACGTATGAAATGGAAAAGGATAGAAGAATGGCGTTCCCTGACGTTATGATCGCCGTACGAGATGACGGTTCCCTGGGCCACTCCGTATACAGAAAACCAACGCACACAGATCGCTATCTACACGCCGACTCACATCATCACACACGTCAACTGAATTCCGTTATAACGTCGCTTACCGACCGGGCATACAGCTTGTGTGACGAGGAACATTTGAATAAAGAACTTTCACATATAAGCGACGTTCTACACAAGAACGGGTACAGTAGGCGAATTAGACCACCCAGACATACTCAGAAACACCTGGACTACAAGGTTGAACGACACCCAGCGTACTTACCGTACGTCAAAGGAGTGACAGATAAGGTCGCCAACATCCTTAAGAAGGTTTCAGTTAAAACTATCTTCACTCCTTTTAAGAAAGTGTCGCAATATATAAGAACGCCGAAAGACAGTCTTCCCTTAGAAAAGCCAGGTGTATACAAAATTGACTGCAGCTGTGGGAGTTCCTACATAGGACAAACCAAACGCACCATCTCTTGCCGAATAAAGGAACACATTAAGGCAGTCAAAAATAATGAACCACACAAGTCGGCCATAGCTCAACACCTCTTGGACTCGGGTACCGACCACTGGATTGAGTTACATAACCCTCAGGTACTTTCGACAGAACGCCACTACATACCTCGAATGGTTAGGGAGGCTATTGAAATTAAAAAGTTCAAGAATTTCAATAGAGAGGATGGGTTTCAACTGTCGAGTATCTGGCATCCAGTGGTACGTCTATGTAAAACCCGTGAAAAAAACAAAATCAAACCGCGAGCTGACGTAGTGAGTGTGGTATGTCGTGATCGGGTACAATGTGATAGTGATAACAGTGCTAGTGGTGTTGAACGCAAAAAACGAGTAAGAAAGCGGGTAGACCGTTATACTTGCTCGTAACATTCATCCACCCGCAATACCATCAGTACATCCGTGAACATGGCGCTTGCAACAGTGCCGAAATATCGGTTACTCCAAACAAAGGTACGTGGTATATATCCCGAAAAACAATTTAAATTAAGTTTAAATGACCACGAAAGTTTAAATTCCTATAAAGCAATAGGTTTACCTAATAGAAAGCCAATGGTTTAATAGCATTCAAGAATTGTCCAGATTCGCACCCGCGAGCACGCCACACACGCCACACGTGAAGGTGAGACCCATTTTGAAGGGAAGCCTAAAGGGGCGCCAGCGCCATGACGTTCTCACCTCTACCAGCTGACGCTGGTGTTGACTTGCCACAGTTGCATTGGGCAATGGAGCATAACTACGTTTAACACCGTGACACTGCTGAAGACACATGCTGCTGCACGCGTGGAGTTCTCAGCCTGGGCATAGCAGCGGTGCGACTTACTGTTTCACTTGGTTTGGTGGCTTTTTGGCTTCGGACATTGATACGACGCATGGTCGAGAAGGACAGTCTGGACTATAGCTATCTCTTTGCGAGATAGAAATGTTTAACCAGAAGACGGTGGAGCGTAATAAGATTCGTCATCCTAACACAAGTTCTGTGCGCTGAAGAAAGCGTGACGAAATCCAGCTGCCCTCGAGCGTAGCTTGCGGAAGAGTTGAGGAGCCCGTCACCGACAGAAGATAACGCGGGCTTAAAGATTCTACTAAGCCTGTGCTTAGTAGACATTTAGGTACTAGTTAAATGATAATTTGTAGGACACTTTCTTTTATATTTAGAATCTCGCCGAAATGTTATGTTCATAGATCACTTAAAACTTAGGTATTTACAAGACAGCTGAATACCACCATTGTCACCCTAGCCGCGATCAAAGATCTTCGCATTGGAGTCCGAGGTCCCTCAGTTAAAGAACTAAGAATGTTTTTACTTCGTTTTCCATCGTCGCTTTGGTCGTAGATCAATTGTCTTCATCAAGTGTGTAGCTAGTAGCAAAACAGTGTGTATTTCTTACACGGTAATACTGCAATAATTATATACCTAAAATAAACTTGTTCGTTTTATTGATTTGAATAAGTTATTTACTCAATAAAGAAATTTTTTATTCCTCAAATCGTAGGTCGCATGTTGACCGAACCAACTAAACAAAAACTTTTGTATAATAGATTCTCTTAGTAGCTGCATTTTATCGGTGTAAAAGAAAGATCGGAATATTTCTAGCGATGGTAGCGAGGTCGAATTAATAGCACTTTTGTTCTCCTGTGCTCCACTGTAAGAAACACTTCATACGGACAATTAAAAATAAACGGACTGAACTTGCTTTAAAAAGCATTGTGCTCTGTGTATTTGTCTACATACTTGTTACCTATTTAATTAGAAATTATTTTGCTATAGTAAAAATTGTATGGGTACTTTCTATGTCGTACTGATTACTTATTTAGACCTCCTTCTGATGTTGTACTAATATTGGTCTTAAATGTAGTGTAAGGAGAATCATCTTTTATGTCAGTAACTATGCCCCACACCGCCTATATTGTCCGTGTGGTGACGGATTAAGAAGACGGAATGTCACCACCCCATATCATCCCATGGGTGTCGTAAGAGCCGACAGGGGGAGCATATTATGCAGAGAACAGCACTGTAAGAGAAGGAAAACTTGATACAAACCTTAGGTATACCAACCCGTTTGGCCAGCGTGGTATAGTAGGCCAATTCCTCCTTTCAAAGGAGAGGCCTAGTCCAGCAGTGGACTATTAAAGGCTGGTGATGATGACACCGCCTATAAAATCAAGGCGCTGGGGATAGCTCGTCCATTTGCTTCTCTGCTCTCGGACTAAGGACGTGCGAATCATCGTCAGTCGCAAAGTTACGTAAGCCATTTACGTTTAGTTATTCGATTATTTGCTAAAGTGATTTAGTGTTGATGAACAATTGCTTAGTGGATTTAAGTTTATATAAACTGTAAGTAATTTGCTGTTTGTTATTTGTGTCGATTTTAATTATGAAATAAAAATGGTTTCTTTGTTGTGAATTGTAATTTTTTAAAGAAATTCCACATCTGAATCTTACATCAGAAGTGGTATAAAGGACTTTTAAGCCCACTTAGAAGAAGTTACGTAGTTAAATATTATTGTGAACAGAAAAAACATTTTTTTCCTTTACACTTTCAACTACCCACTTAATTTAAATTGTCTTTCGGGATTTATACCACGTAAGTACCTTTGTTTGGAGTAACCGATATTTCGGCACTGTTGCAAGCGCCATGTTCACGGATGTAAAAATTTAAAATAAGTTTAAATGACCACGTAAGTTTAAATTCCTATACCCACTTAATCACTTTTCTTTTTATTTCAGTATTTTGTTTGTCTGATTTTTTCTTTGTGATAATGGGACGTGAACGTTCGCGTACTCGTGAGAAACGGTTAAATACTCGAGATAAGTCACGCGATCGCAAACGACGTCGATCTCGTGGGTCAGGTGATCGCAGTAGTGGCAGATCGTATCGCGATTCAAGTAGGAGTAGTCGTAATACGCGAGATGGCTTACGTAATCGAGACAGGCATGATTCTCGCAGTCCCGAAAAGAACCGATCGCGTACTAGGAATAGGCGTAATTCGCGTAATAATGATCGATCTCGTAGCGACTTTGTCAATAGAAAGCGCACACGTACTCCTTCGCCCCCGGTTCAAACGAGTTCTACCCACAAGAATAGTGAGGTTTTACCAAAAACTAGGGAGCCAGTAGCCAATACGTGAGCGCGACATCAGCCTATGGAGTCTAGTGTCCCCGGCTCTGAGGCATCCACTCTCGCTTATGCTTTGATGCAAGCAATTAAAACGATGCAACCATCAAGGTCGCGAAACTATTACGTGTTGAACTTTGACCTATCAATTAACAGCATCTATGCATGGTACGATGAAGTGAATCGCGCTAGAGAGGTTAACGTTTGGAGTGACGACGAATGTCTGTCATGTATGGCTAATTGCCTTAAGGATTGTAGAAGTGGAGGCCCTACCGTCACCACCGGAAAACGTGAACCAAGTGCGTCAACTGTTGGGTTTGGCAGGTTATTTTCGGCGATATATAAAATATTACTCCACTAAAACTGCAGTTCTGATCTAAGGCGTAAAAATTTCAAATTCAATTGGACTCCGGAATACGTGGTACGTATAAGGTGGTAGAAGCACTGCCTAGTGGACGCTATACGCTGCGTTTGCTCAGTAGTAGCTATGGAAATGTTACACAAGCTGCTGCCCGGTACATGTGAGAGTAAGTAAATCACTGCTGTTCGATTTACAAAAGTAGCATTGTTTGTTTGAATTAACAGACAGCAATGATGTTTGGCTGCGGCATTGTGCTGCGATGCCGCCGGCAGCAGGCGCGTTTGCGTTGCCGATGGTGTTGGCACCCGTTGCCGAGTCACTGGCAGCCATGTGAATTTGACTATGTACGGTCAATATGTGGTCTCACACGTATAAATACGGTCTGCGTCTGCGTATCGAGTGGGCTCGTACACATGATAATGATCAGTGTATGAGGCGGCTTACACGTATGAATACGGTCTGCGTGTTAAGCAGCTTGCACGTATGAATACGGTCTGCGTGTCAAGCAGGTCTGCTGGTTGTCAGACCGTGTTGCAGGTGCCGGAAGCTGAATGCTGGTCGCAGTTGAGGTGGTGGTCGCCGTCAGCAATACAGCGGTGAAGACCCTGCACTGGACACATGCAGGACTATGCTAGCTTTTGCTTTGCTTTTTTGAGAAAGGGGAATGTGTGTGACTGTGTGCCTATTCAAAGTTATGAACTGCTTAAGAGAAAGATGAATGAATTGATTGGCTGATGACGAGTGAAACTGTGTGACAGGCTGAACGCTTTTACGCAAATTGCTTGACTAGCTTCTAATGAAATCTTGTTTGCAGACAAAGATGCTGATGACGACTATGAGCAAACGGAGTCACCTACTGTGGTTGATCCATCCCCTCAACCAGTGGACGAAGTGGAGGTCGAGCCACCGACCTCTCCCATCGCGGGTCCTAGCGGGGCCACCTCAAAAGATTGTGTCGAGGACGACACCTCGTCAGGAGAAGCCGTGTAAGAAGAATCATCTTTTATGTCAGTAACTACCTCCACACCGCCTATAAAAGCAAGGCGTTGGGGATAGCTCGTCCATTTGCTTCTCTGCTCTCGGACTGTAAGGACGTGCGAATCATCGTCAGTCGCAAAGTTACGTAAACCATTTAAGTTTAGTTATTCGATTATTTGCTAAAATGATTTAGTGTTGATGAACAATTGCTTAGTGGATTTTAGTTTATGTAAACTGTAAGTAATTTTGCTGATTGTTATTTGTGTCGACTTTAATTATGAAATAAAAATGGTTTCTTTGTTGTGAATTTTATTTTTTTTTAAAGAAATTCCACATCTGAATCTTACAGTAGATATAATTCAGTTCCTTACCACAAATTCTCGTTGACAACGTTCAAAATCACCACCACCTCGACAGACCAACATACAGAGTATTTTTGTGCATTAGTCGAAATTGACACTGTTATACTTTTATTCGATTGGATACAAAGAAATATAACCAGGTACTCTTTAACTCTTTTGAAGCAAAAAATCGCTGCAGTAACCAAAACAGACAGACTTTCCAAAATACCTGTGCACAATTTCAAACGTACTCGCCCAAGTTGGCTGTTCTAGAACTATCTGAAAGTAACACTAAAAGTGTCACGTTCAATATTAACACGTTTATTTGTCACGTTTACAAATCCAGTAATGGTAAAAGTTGCTTAGCGTCGCACCGTGGCTGCACCGTCGGCACTCCATTAACCGACGCATAAGCTCCCTCTATTGGAAGCACGCCTCACTTTAAAATATCTCTCATACCTAATACTACAACGCTTTTACCGCAGAACGGCTTTTATATTCAATTATAATGTGGCT
This sequence comes from Euclidia mi, assembly GCA_944739405.2. Classification (NCBI taxonomy): domain Eukaryota; kingdom Metazoa; phylum Arthropoda; class Insecta; order Lepidoptera; family Erebidae; genus Euclidia; species Euclidia mi. The sequence continues at coordinate 45,321,780 of OX123189.2, forward strand.
TAGAACCGTCTCCTACATTATTTTTAGTTTCTGTTTAGTGCACTGTGAGAGCTTTTGCCGAAATCATATGAAACATAAATAGTTTGAAGCGTAGGCACATGGCAAAGTTTGTTTTTGGGATCATGGTAACACGAAAAGCGTATATGAAATCGTCCAGGGTCTCGACTGACCTTTTTTCAGGTTATTACTATACATTATTACTATGCTTTGATTCAACTAAAATCTATACACGTTAATGTTTACAACACACTTTTTCTTTTTTTCGTTGTAGTTCTTGTAGTCCAGGAAATGCAGGTCATCTACTAGTTCACCTTATTGCCTCTGAAACAAACAATACTTAACTAATGCGCCATTTTTGCGGTAGATGTTAAAATGATGGACGTTATTGGTCTATTGTTTTCAAAATTGAACACGCAACCTTGTCAATTCTCGACATTGGCTGATTAAGTTAAACGTCATGAAAATCAAACGTAGGCAATTTCGTGTACGTCTGAGAGGCTTTTTGAACTTGTAAAGTCTGGTGAAATCCATGTTTGTAAACACAAGGCTGTTAGTAGACTCAAAAAGCAAATTTTACTCCGTCAGTCTAAAAACTGTCACGTTCAAATAGCTTATTTAAAGAAATACATATATTTCGAGCAAGTCAAAATGCTCGGTTGATTTACTATACCGTCGAGATGACGAAGAAATTAAAGGCACTCCCCGTTCGCCGTCATTTCTCAAGACAGCAGAATTGGAAAATAAAATAAATACATCTACAAGGGCACTCAACATCTCCATTCATGGCTTAATCAGCGTAAAAGAAGTTTTTAGTTACTTATACAATGATAAAGGGAATATTCGGTTCGATGTGACTTTCCTTTAAAGAAGAAGTTGCGTTTATATTGGATTTTACTCTCAGCGAAGTAAAGGCACTGCATAGAAAACGTTGCAGCAAAATTAAACGAAAGAAAAAGTTCTACCGTACGTATAATTTAAAAAATAATCAGTTTTTAGTAACAAATTTTATTTAACACTTTAAATACACTATAAGACTTTTTCTTTCAGCTTGCTTTTTTAAACCCGTTTGCTTCACGAACGCTTTAAATAAAAACACACAGCCATAGTGATAAAATCCAAAAGCAATAACTAAACTGTGAAACATTGAATTGTGGCCATTGGAATGATTGAAAGGACATAATATACTATTTTATTTCGGCGCCAGAGTATACTTTTTATAATATACATAGTAATTTAGATTATTTTCAAGAACATTCTAAGGTGCTATTATAAGTTTATGGTCACCATCCATTGTAAGCAATAAAGTTACAGCCATAAAAATTGAAACTTCGGTTACCCTTTCAGATGAAAAAGCGAGTCCCGCGCTATGTGCGGTTTGAAATAAGAAACTTTCCCATGATACGTGCCATGTCCAAAATCAACCCTTTTAGTATCCCAATCCCTATTGTACAAGTTGCTTGTATTTGTGTGTTTACCCAATTATTACCCGTTCATTATAGGGTTGATTCTCAACCCGAGTGTATATCAGTTGTAAAATTAGGTTAGTGAAACGGGAACAATGTTTTAGATACTATGTTATTTACATGAAACAACGGATAGGTAGTATGAGCTGAATAGTTTGACGATTATGAGCTTACGTGAGATAATTTAATAATAATTAATCAACAACAACACAGCAAGCGTCGAAATTCTGTGAATTAACTCAGAACTAGTTTTCACTTGTGTGTAAAATTAACATCGACACTCAAGTAGTTCGCAACATAAAGCACACACACATCCACGTAAAGTTCTCGATAAAAACAATGAAATAATTTATTATATGGACCATAGCATTCATCCTAAAGGACATTTTATTGCCTCGTAGTCAGCGTGCAATTCACACAATTCTCACGCAAGCGAATGTACTCAGTTGTACAAAAAAATAAGGCTTCCTCTAACGTATTAAATACGTAATGAAACTGCTTTGCGACAGTATCGGGGCGCCAGCCTCACTAGAGCTGCCCCGTTTTACAAGAAACACCCAACACATGTAAAGAAGGGAAAGCGGACTATTATTAACAGGAGAGATTTACTGTGCCAAACGTGCGTTTAAAACTTTTACTTCGTTTATAATAAAGATAGCAAACGTTCTGGAAGGCCACTCAGTATGAGTTTGCTAAATGGAAACCATACTAAAGGGAAACCGCGCTTGATAAGTGCTCAGTTAATTTAATTTCAGATATATAACCATAGATACTATTAGTAATATAACTATATTACTGACCATGAAGTATGTTGTAATAATACTGGCTTTATAGTGTTTTTCCAAAGTATTCAAAATTCTTCTTATTCGATGTAACTAGGTTACCACTTACTTCAATAAAATAACAACTAGATGAAACACATCTTTTATTCTCAAATACAAAAATAAATTACAACAAATCGTTATCAGCACGACATTTTTGTATTGGTTTATGTAAAAGAAAAGTAATGTGTGTTTCCATAATAATTCGTTGAAGTGATATTTGTGTGATTTTTTTTTGGGCACGAAACATAATAGTTCTTCGCATACACTTCTGAGATGACGAACCCAAATGGAGACACAAATGAGCGGGGTATGCGTAATTCCTCTATTCCAACGTTCATCTTAATATATAAAATCCTTGCATTACTGACTGACTGACAGACACGCTACAGCCGAAACTATTGGGCGCAGGAAGCTGAAATTTGGCATGTATGTTCCTAGGGGACCCTAGGGGTGCACTAAGAAGGGATTTCCCGAAATTCCCACGGGATCGGTCAAAACGGGTAAATTTAAAAAAAAGCAGGCGTAGCTGCTGGCGTCCTCTAGTCCTACATAATAGAGATGGATATAAGTACGTGGAAGTTTAAAATGCGTAATTATGTTATGCATGAGGAGTTACCCAACAGGGATGAATGTTTCCAATATTACAAAGATGAGGAGCGATCAGAAGGCACTAACAAAAATTTGTCTTACCCTGGAATCATCTGCAATTACGCATGTCCGAAATGTAACTACTGCAGCGGAAGCATGGAAAACTCTACAAAATGCTTATGAGGACAAAGGTATGGATAGGTGTTTATATTTAGAACGAAAATTATACAGATCGAGACATGACGATTTTGATAATAATATTGAGTCGTATATCAATGCTGTTATTTCCACTGCTCAAGATTTGGCGGATATAGACAAAGTTTTGATGTTTGAGTGATGATACGTCCATTGCTGCTATTCTATTGGGAGGTCTAACGTCGAGATATGACCCATTGATTATGTCTCTTGAAAATAGTAATTTAAACGTTATAACTGAACTGGTAAAGTCCAAATTACTGAATGAAATGTCCAAGGAAAGCTCGATAAAACTGGAAACAGCTATGAAGTCAAAAGTTGATGCCACTTCTGCTGAGTCAAATGCAAATAAAATTGTGTTCTATGGTTGTGGAGAACCACAGTGTGACCGCACAAGAGACCAAACTGTCCTTTGAAGAAAAAGAAGGTCATGAAAAGGAAGAATCCCTCTAATAAGGACTCGACCTCTGAGTCTGCTTTAGGAGCAACAAATAATTATGACATAGATAAATGGTACATTGATTCAGGTGCGCCTAAACACACGACTTCAAGACGAGATTGGTTTGTAGACATAAAACGTATTGATAATAAGTTAACAGTTGCAAACGGGACTAAGATTGACGCTGAAGGCATCGGTAAAATATCTATAAATATCAAAAGCAACGTCAATACAAAATCAAACAAGTCTTTTATCTGGGAAGACAGCAGTTGAAAAAGGTTTTACTGTAATAATATAATTAACATGTATTAATATATGTTGATAAGTCGGATTGTAATTTATTTAATTCAAAAACCTTCTCCTTTACAGGTGATGCGGTTCTACATGGCTCGCCCAGTGTTGGATTGTACACACTTGATTGTGACGGAAATATTTCCAAATTTAGAGCCTATGACGTGTACTCTGATTCATTTTCTAAGTATCAGGTATGGCATAAGCGTTTAGGTCATTTGTGTCGCGTTGTTGGTATGAATCCGCTGAAAAATAGTCATAAGGTTATTGATTATAAAGATGTGGATGAAAATCCATGTGTTACTTGTGTTCAAGCGATACAAGCTCGAAATCCGTTTAAGCCGATTACTTATAAAAGAGCAACTTCAATATTAGAACTGTTTAGTTTAGTTTACTTGGACGTGGGTTTTCCGCACTTAGCCACTTATTTGGGCCATTGTGCGTGAGTGGCGACTTGATTGACGCTGACTACTCATACCACCTTAGCTCCTTCCAGAAAGCCATTAGTTGGCTGATGTCGTTCAAAGCCACACACATGGTTCTGGGGTTGTTAAGCAGCTTTGCCCGTTGATCGCTCACGCTTGTGCAGTGCAGAATGACGTGAGCGGGTGTTTCTTCGGTTTCCATGCAGCCCCTGCACAGTGGGCTGTCCGTAACGCCTATGTTGAATAGGTGCTTGTTGAGTGGACAGTGGCCGGTTATTATGCCTGTCAGATGCTTAAGAGTTTTCCTGTTAGAATGCAGCAGCTTGTGCGAGAGTCGCTTGTTCAAGCGGGGGATATCATCTTTTGTTTGTCTGCATTCTTTTATGTCTGCCCACTATTTTTCATGTTCATGTGCGGTTCTCTCGCGTAGCCATGTTTTGAGTTGGCTTGCCGGTATCGGTACAATCGGCTCGGGTTCCATTATCATTGTGTCCGATCCTTGCCGTGCCAGTTGGTCTGCGGCGTCATTGCCTGTGGAGTTGCTGTGGCCTTTAATCCATTGCAGCGTAACCCGATTCTTCTCTGCAATCTTTTGTAGCTCTAGGTGGCATTCCATGATGAGGCCGCTGTTAAAGCAGTTGCTGCCGAGAGCTTGTAGTAAAGAGACACTGTCCGTGATAATGCGTATAGACAGGTCACATACGTTCCTAGACGCGATTGCTGTTGCGGCTCTTGTTATCCCAACACACTCGGCTTGGAATATGGTGTTCGGAGTGCCAAGGGATGTTGAGATGTTGATATCTAAGTCATGGGAGAATACGCCCGCACCTGTCCCATGCTTTGTTTTTGAGCCGTCTGTGTATACTCTGACTTTGTATATACCAGAGCTGTCTTTGTGTTCCTCCTGTAATTGGATGCGATATTTTTTGTCAAAGACAAAGGTTTTAGGGGTGAGATCGCAAGCGGCCTCTAGCATCGGGATCTCTTTGGTTAAGGTCCCTTTTAGGCGTGCGTGGGTTATTCGATCATCCTTTCTCCACAGCCCGAGCTTGTCTAGACGGATTGCTGCAGCACCAGCTTCCTGCTGGATCATTAGGTGCAGCGGTCTTAGGTCCAGTAGTATCTCCAAGGCGGCTGTTGGGGTGGTCTTCATGCAGCCTGTTGTGGCCAAGCAGGCTAGGCGTTGAAGGCTCTGTAGCTTTTTTGTGATTGTGCTTAGTTGTGTGCGTGGCCACCACACTACTGCACCATATGTAAGCATGGGGCGTATAATGGCAGTGTAGATCCACAGAGTGATAGATGGTTTGAGACCCCATTTCTTACCTATGATTCTCCGACATTGCCACAAGATTGTTCATGCTTTTGTTGTTTTAGTGCTGATGTGCTTACCCCAGTTTAGCTTATGGTCAAGTATTACGCCCAAGTACTTGACTTCATTCGATAGGGTAAGCTCCGTTCCAAAGAGTTTTGGTGTTTTGCACATATGGGTTTTCCTTTTGATGGTGAAAAGTATTAGCTCCAATATTAGAACTGATCCACTCTGGCCTTTGTGGACCAATGCCAGTTAGCTTTTTTCAGACGATTTTTCGAGAATTATATTTGTATATTTTATTTCTTCAAAGATAGAGGTAAAGGATAGATTTTGTCACAAGTTTTGTCACTTCCGGTCTATGGTTGAAAGACAAACTGGGGCTCAAATTAAAACAATAAGGACGGATAATGGAAAGGAATTCGTCAATAATGAATTCTCAAGTTATCTTATATCTTGTGGTATAAAGCATCAAACTACGGTACCATATAGTCCTCAGCAGAATGGTGTTGCCGAGCGTACTAATCACTCAATTGTAGAAAAGGCACGCTCTCTTATAGCTGAAAGCGAACTTTCTAAAGTTTTTTGGGAAGATGCTGTTCGAACAGCTGTATACCTAAAGTATAGATGCCCACACCGTGCCTTAAATAATAAAACTCCCTACGAGTTGTGGAATGATTGCAAACCAGACCTAGGTAATCTCAGAGTTTTTGGGTGTAGAGCTCTTATACATATACCTTCTTGTCACCGTAAGAAATTGGATCTTAAGGTTGATGAAGCTGTATTTGTAGGCTATACAGAAGACCCTAATACGTATCTTTTTAGAAAACCATCTTGTCCTAGAATCTTACAAAAGTCTAGAGACGTAAAATTGATTTTCTAGTTTAAATAATAGAAATGTCAACAATGCTAAGACTTTTACTGAACCTTTAGTACTGTCTAATAGTCTGCCTATACCAGAAGAAAACAGTACAGTTCAAGAGTCTTTTGATCAATTTACATTCGTCACTGTTGAACCAGCTCCAGGCCATACTGTTGTCACTGAAGATCAGACTGCTGAAGCTGATCAATTCTTTGAAGCAATTGAGGAAGAATTAGTTTCTACTAGTCAAAATGATGGACATAGATATCCATCACGAGATCGAAAACCTCCTAATTACTTCTCATACCATGTGTCTAGAACTTATAATGAGACTATATTGGCAGATGATGTTGATAAGTGGCAGATGGCAATGACAGATGAATATAAGTCATTGATGAAGCTGAAGACATAAAAATTGCTTGACAGAAAAAACAAGAAAGTTATACCATGTAATGGTTCTATACTTATAGAAAGATCTAGCAGGAAATGTTGTGAAGTACAAAGCAAGATTAGTTGGTAAGGGATTCACCCAGACGCAATTTTGAGACATTTTCTCCTGTCGTGCGGCACTCCTCTTTACGTACTCTACTGGCTCTGAATTGGGTTTAAGATGCGTCACTTCGGCGTTGACACTGCATTTTTAAATGGGGATCTGCTAGAGAAAGTCTACATGGAGCAACCTCAAGGTTTTAAAGTAAACGGTATGGAGAACAAAGTGTGTCTCTTACAAAAATCCCTGTATGGACTTAAACAAGTTCCACGTGCCTGGAATATAAAGTTAGACGAAACTTTATCGTCTTTTGGTTTTGTGAAAACTCCATCTGAACCATGTGTGTATAGCTAACTTTTTGGAAAAGAATTGGTTATAGTTGCAGTCTTTGTCGATGACATAATTCTTTTTTATAGAAAAGACAACACGTGTGACATTCAAAAATTACTTGAAAAAATATTTTTCAATAAAAGATTTGGGCTATTTAAGCTATTATCTTGGTTTAAATATAACCAGGCAAAATGATGAAATAAAAGTATATCAGAAAAGTTATATAAATAATCTTTTACAAAAGTTTGGAAAGGAGAATGTAAAACTTGTACAACTCCAATATCTGGAAAACTAGAGGTCAGTACCAGCAGTGATAGTGATCATAATCTAGAAGTATATCCCAGTCAAGAATTAATTGGTTGCCTCATGTTCCTGAGTGTTAATACTCGTCCAGACATCGCATACGCGACTAGTTACCTGAGTCAGTTCTATACTCGGTACAACAAGACTCATTGGTTAGCCGCGAAGAGAGTCTTACAATATCTAATAGGCACATTCGATTTGATATAGAAAATCAGATATGCCACTGTAGGATTTTGTGATGCCGATTGGGAAAACTATGATATAGATCGCCGTTCTTATACGGGTATTAAATTAGCAGGCAGCCCGGTTTCATGGGCTTCAAGGAAGCAGCAAACCGTAGCTTTGTCTTCAGCGAAAGCCGAGTATATGGCAATAACTGAAGCTACGAAGGAAGCGATTTATTTAAGGAGATTTATCACTGAATTAATTTCCTATGGTAAGGCAAAAGTTATAACCTAATACCATAACTGTTTGTACTGATAGTCAGAGTGCACAGAGTTTGGCTTAAAATCCGGTACACCACCATAGGACGAAACATATAGATACCAAAGATAACTTTATTAGAGAAAAGATTAGCGACAATTCGGTAAACTTAAAATATATCAAATCAAGTGATATGCCCGCTGACATCTTAACTAAACGATTGCAGCGTGTGGCACATGGTAGATGTGTACTAGGCTTAGGTTTAGTGTAAATATATTTTACACATTAACTTTGGTACTTAGTATACATTTTCATACTGTTTTTCCTTTTAATTGTTATATTTTGAGTTCATTTTTATGTTTTATTTATTCTAGAGAATTTTGATTAAGGGGGTGTGTTGTAATAATACTGGCTTTATAGTGTTTTTACAAAGTATTCAAAATTCTTCTTATTCGATGTAACTAGGTTACAACTTACTTCAAAAATAACAACTAGATGAAACACATCTTTTAATATCTCAAATACAAAAATAAATTACAACAAAGAACAGTCGAGGCATCCGGCTAAGGAAGCCACTTAAGAAGGAAGCCACTTAAGATAGAATCCATGCAATAACATTTTACAATCTACTCTTCGTTAAGGACGACTATCAAAATGTTTGAAGGAGCTCAGATGAGATTACAAATAAAGTTCTAACCTCTACAAGATATCTTACATACTGACTACATATTACATAATTACATACTCATTTTTATTGACTTCATATTTAATGATGATTTGACCAGTACCAAATATTAGAAGAAGAGATCTAATAAGTGTACCCAATAGTTTAAAATTATTGGTTGTAGAAACGATGGGTACTAAAATTGTATTTCGATAGAAGATAATTACTAGATAATCTGTACTACAGACAACATAATCCTTAGTTAATTGACTTAGTCCTTTCAATTTCGATTAATTATAATATGTAAATTAAACATGGGTGCATAGGGTTCCCACCAAAAACTAAGGGTCCCAAGCCAACCTCACCTGCAAGATTGCACCTGCCGATCAACGGACGAGGCTCTATCATACAAAATATCCCGATAAGCGGCAATAGGTTCGCCACCTATTACGTGGGATCAAAACACTGGCGAAAAGTGGGCGTATAATATGCCTCTGCTTACCCCTTCGGAGAAACAGGCGTGAGTCTATGTATGTATGTATGTAAATTAAACTGAAGTACAAGCTGAGATATATGATAGGTATGTTCAGAACAGATTAATGCTTAAATTTTGATTATATACGGCAAAATCAATTTTTAAAGTGATTTTATTATATTATTTTTATATTAATTCCGAATAATAATTATCATCCCTCTAGCGTTATCCCACGTGCAACCCATGGTCAGATTACAAGTATTAACCGGGTTTTTCAGACTATTAGCTTTTCCACAGAGCGACTGCCTGTCTGACTTCTGCCACCAAAAGAGATAGCATAATGCTATGGTTTTTTCAGAGGAACTGACTCCCAACAACTCTCCGACTCTATTGTAAATGAGAAAACACAAGTATAACAATTTTAATAAATCTCTTTTCGCATGTAAAGTGTGTTCCTTGTTATAAATAAATAAATAACGACTGACAAAGCTCTTCTCCGCAGCCGAGACCGACGGTTAAACGTGTTCGCCGAGGCACGGGACAAACAATAACCAACAATTCAATGCGTAGGTACATAGGTATCTCCGTAAAGACAGTGGTGCGCGACCTGGATTCGAATCCAATACCCTCTGTATAGCAGTCAGTTAATGTCCCTACCAAGCTATCGCTGCCTATTACTAATAATAATAACCCCGAATAAAAAACTCTGACTAAAAAAATATCTCATCAAAATATTTATGAACTACAAAGTTCTGACCGTATAGAATTTACGTAATTTGAGAAAACGTGTTAGTTCCAACAGATTTTGGATATTTGTGTTCTCCAAATTATATTTGTAAAGCCAGCAAAATAAAATACTATCTTAAAAAAAGAAAATACTATTTTATGATTGTATCCATATCACATCCTTTTACTACTGGTCTTTCCAGAGGTTAAATAGCTATACGGCATCACTATCTAACGACAAGCCATCAATCTATCATACAGAAGCACTAGCCGACCCATGTCATTCTGTTGACATTCATAAGAGGAATGTAAGCAGCTGTTACCCGTACGATTTTCATTCACATCGACCTCTAAATGTGAATAAAACGATGTGGAAAAACCGGATACGATAGCATTCATATGAGTTTCATCCGATTTGTTGATCTAATTTATTTTTAGATACTTCAGAATCTTTTGGGAATTTATTTAAAGGTTTATCAATAGTCAGGTAGCGCTTATAGCGTCACTCGTCTTGCCATTCGTCAAAGGTTGTCAAAATTAAGCAACGCTTGCACAGGTTGCCACTTGGATGGGCTTGGATGGGCGATCGCGTCTGCCGTATATCAGAGCTCTACCGTGCTTCAGCGCTCACGTAAAGCTGTCGGTCCCCAGTGCTTGTCTCACGAGCCGTCAGAAAACTCAGAAAATATAATAACTGACAGTCGTATTACTAATTGTATATTGTGAACGAGTACTTTCCGTCGGCATTACTCATTGCTCATCTGAAATCATGTCTAAAATCGCTGCGCGTTTATACAAAATAGCAAGTCCCGACCAAAGTATCCTTCATTGGTCTAAAATTAATTTTGTCTGTTGTACTGACTTTTATATTAGATTTTCAATGGATATAATTTATATAATTAACACGATGCAAATACCATCTTTGCGTAGAGACGGAAAACTCGACATCAAACCCTATACGACTGCCTCGTTGGTCTCGCGGCATAAATGTGCGCGTGGGATCGGGAGGTCCCGGGTTTAATTCTTGGGTCGGGCAGTGTTATTGGGTTTTTCTGTTACGAAATTCTCAGTAGCAGCACGGTGTCTGGAAATGTGCCCGGTACGGCAATAGGCTCGCCCCTTATTACGTGGGACTAAAGTATATCTGGCGAAAAGTGGGTGTAGAAATACACCTCTGCCTACCTCTTCGGGGTTATAGGCGTGAGACTATGTATGTATGTATGTATAATTTATACATCTATAGTCCTTAATATAATAAAAAGAAAAATTCAAGCGCGCAAACATTTAAATTTTAAGACGCTACTAAAAGTCGTAATATTTCTAGATTGAGATTTTTTTTAAAACGCAAACAGCTTTCTTATAAATGTTGTACACACGCAGTTCAAACTTGCGTTCTATTTATTAGCTTATTGAAATACTTGTGAAGATGATTTGGAAAAATTTGTTGAGTGGAAAATTAAATTTCAGCCACTTTATCGAGTCGAATAACATATTAGGGTGAGACCAAACGAGCGTAATTTTGTGAGTCGTGAGTCGCAGAATTTCCACCCTTACACAAGTTTATAAAGTTATTTCATTTTACTACCTCAGGGATGAACGTTGTGCAGTATTTGTAACTAATACATAAATAATCTAAAATTTCTAAAAAGAAAATTGATCGCGGCGGCTTTCTGCTGTCTACAATTTTGTGCCAGTTGAGATTTGCTAAATTAATTACGTTCTACATGTTCAATTCCAAGTTGCTGAATTATGGCTCAGATGCTTATGGATATGCGTATTTTATACGTAGATGTTGTATAATTATGTTACGGGTAATGCTAGAACATCGGGTAAACCTAGGTTTACCCGGGTTGACTTAGTTATACCCAGGCTGTTTGGGTAAAGTCGAATAATACGTAAAATAAATTTTAATGTATAGGGTTCCCACCAAAAACTTAGGGTCCCAAGCCAACCTCACCTGCAAGTGGTGCACCTGCCGATCAACGGACGAGGCTCTGGGACCCAATTCTGCTAATTATTTTTGTTCAAAATGCAGTTTCGATATGATGTCAGTGTCATATTTACGTCATAATGGTATTCTCCTAAATTAAGAGACATTGAAATGATATTGCGAATATATTGAGAGTTGAACAATACATAAACGGTATTCTGCTAAATATATTTTTGTACAAAGACAAACGTCAAACTGTAAATACACATATTCAAAACACCCATATTTTAAATGTTCGATTTCAAATCGTACGTAACATTATTGATTATGTATCAAAAAATCTCTCACAATCCAAAGCTTAAGCGGCAAAGTGGAGCTCGCCCGCATTCGTTCTGCACATCCTGGGTGCAAAAAGGCCCCAGTTATGTGCAGCGCGTATACGGTGTGAACTGCTAGGTATTCTAATTTGTATTTGATTCATAAGTTTATGGCCGTCATATTTACTACGACAAATGTTATAAATCACTGATAATTCGAAAAGCTATCTTCTCTTTGTGAGTGTCATTAAAGAGAATCTAAACAAGTTTTCGTGGTGAGTACTTCTTTGACTAAAACATCTATAATTGACAGCTCACAGGTATTTACGCCGTACAGCTTCTATCTGATGAATATATTTTGAGTAATAAGGATTCCACACAACAGTGGCATATTTTATTGTGATCTAATAAGTGACTTGTAGAGAAGCAAGTATGATACTGGCCTTTTAAAGGGTGTACCCTTTAAAGGCCCCAAGTGATTGACATAATTTCAAGTGCTTTGCTACAGAGAAGGTAGGTTTGATTAAATGTAATATTGCCACCAACTTTTGCAAAATTTGCTTATTTGAGTCTACTTAGAGTCTTGTGTATGTCAACACAAGACTCTAAGTAGACTCAAATAAGCAAATTTTGCTTCGTCAGTCTAAAAGCTGATAAGTTTAAATTATTAGTTTTCAAAAGTAAAGTTACTCAGTTAATTTATTATACCGTCAAGATGACCAACAGGTTATAGGCACTCCCCGTTCGCCGTTTCTCAAGACGTGGAAAATAAAATATGTATGGGTGCATAGGGTTCCCACCAAGAACTTAGGGTCCCAAGCCAACCTCACCTGCAAGTGGTGCACCTGCCGATCAACGGACGAGGCTCTGGCAAACTAAATGTCCCAATAAGCGGCAATAGGCTCGCCACCTATTACGTGGGATCAAAACAATGGCGAAAAGTGGGCGTTTAATATGCCTCTGCCTACCCCTTCGGGGAAACAGGCGTGAGTCTATGTATGTATGTATGTATGGAAAATAAAATAAATACAAGTGCACTCAACATTTTCATTCATGGCATCGTAAAATAAGTTTTTAGTTAGTTATTCAATAATGAAGCAAATTTTCCTTTCGATGTTGCTTTTAAGAATAAATTGCATTTTTATTGGATTTTACACTAAGTAAAGCAAAGGCACCATGCATAGAAAACTTTGCAGCAAAATTAAACGAAAGAAAAATTCTACTGCACGTATACTTTAAAGTATAATCAGGCTTTTGTAACAAATTTTAATTCACATTTTAAATACACAAGGAGAATTTTTTCAACTTGCTTTTTTGATCCCGTTTGCTTCATGAACGCTTTAAATAAAAACAAACAGTCATAGTGATCAAATCCAAAAGCAATAAGCAATGGCGGCAATATAAAATAATTGAAAGGACATAATTTACAATTTTATTTCAAAGTCAGAGAATGATAATGAAAATTATTTTCAAGAACATTCTAAGGTGCTTTTTTAATTTAATGGTCAGCCTCCATGGAAAACAATACAGTTACAGCCATACAAATTGAAACTTCGGTTACCCTTTCAGGCAAAAAAGCGAGACCCGCGCTAACTGTTGTGAGGTTTGTAAAATAACAAACTTTCCCATGATACGTGCCATGTCCAAAATCAACCCTTTTTGTATCCCAATCCCTATTGTACAAGTTGCATGTATTTGTATACGCAATTATTATCCGTTAATTATAGGGTTGATTCCCAACCCGGGTGTCTATCAGTTGTATAATCAGGTAAGTGAAACGGGAACAATGTTTTAGACAGTATGTCATTTACATGAAACAACGGATAGGAAGTATGATCTGAATAGTTTGATGATTATGAGCTTCACACATCGATAACGTGAGATAATTTAATAATAATAAGTCAGCAACACCACAGCAAGCATCGAAATTCTTTGAATTAACCTAAAACTAGTGTCCACTTCTAAAATAAACATCAACACTCAAGTAGTTCGTACGCACTCACGTAAAGTTCTCGTAAACAGTCGATAAAAACAATGAAATAATTTATTATATGGACCATAGGATTTGTCCTAAGGGACATTTTATTGCCCCGTAGTCAACGTGAAAGCACAATTTTATTCTCACGTATGCGAATGTACTCAGTTGTACAAAAAAACTAAGGTTTCCTCTAACGTATTAAATACGTAATGAAACTGCTTTGCGACAGTATCGGAGTGCCAGCCTCACTAGAGCTGCCCTGCTTTACAAGAAACAACCAACACATGTAAAGAATACAGGAGACATTATAGGTGTCTTAAAACTGTGATCATAAATTTTTCAAGTTTTCCAATTTGAATTTAACTAACAACTTGAGATTTTCTTTGGAGCATACTAAAAACGTTAAGTATTTTAACTAAGCAGCTTTGGGACTAGAGTAGAAGGAAAAGATGACATTTATTAACAGGAGATATTTACTGTGCGAAATGTGCGTTTTAAAGTTTTACTTCTTTTATAATAAAGATGGCAAACGTTCTGGAAGGCCACTTAGTACGAGTTCACTAACTCAGTTTGCAATTAGTTTAAGCTATTCGAACAATTTAATATTTCGTAAAAGTTTAGAACTAATGGAATTGTAATTTAGTAACATGTTCTTTAAGAGTGCGTAGGTGGTAATGCCTACGAGAAGGTCTTGGAAAATTTCCAGGGGACCTAAATTGAAAATAAAAGGATCTAGCCCATTATTTACCTAGTTATATCTGACATTCATTTCATGAAGCTAATTCTGTTTGGCGTTAGATGGATGTTTATAAGTACGAGTATACATATATTGACATACTAAAGGGAAACCGCGCTAGATAAGTGCTCAGTTAATCTAGTTTCAGATATATAACCATATTATTAGTAATATAACCATATTACTGACCATTAAATACAGTCGAAGCATCCGGCTAGGAAGCCACTTACGAAAGAATCCGTGCGATAACATTTTACAATCTACTTTTCGTTAAGGATAACTATCAAAATGTTTGAAGGAGCTCAGATGAGATTACAAATAACGTTCTAACCTCTACGAGTTATCATACATACTCACTACATATTACGTTATTACATACTCATTTTTATTGACTTCAGAAGATAATGCAACTTTTCCTTTGACTGCTGGTCCAAAAATATGAAACCTGTTATGCATAATTGAAACCTATTCCAAACGAAAGTACTAACCATTTATTGCAACTTTTACTATGGAGCCAAATAAATCTATCCCAGTAAAAAAAATACAGGGTAAAAAACGTATTAAAAAGTGTGGATATATTTTATCACTTAATTATAGGTTTTGTTTGTTTTAAACAGATTTCAAATGTTGCCAATTGCAAAGTTAATGGAGATTAGAGCACCTAAAAATAGAACGTAGGATAGGATAGGTAGGATTCAAAATAAAAAATAGTATAACCGAAACAGTTAAAATTATTCCCTGCCGCAATAGATAGAGCGCGAGAGGGAGGCGCGGAGTGGGGACGCTAGCGATTGGCTACCTGTCGCTCTACCGGTACAGCAGCAGCGCGCTCATTAATAACAATAATCACACTTTAAACCACGTGCCGTTGCAATAAATGATTATAAAAATCCACATTTTTAAAACGTTTGTTACCCTGTGTCTTTTTTTTTTACTGGGTTAGGTTTATTTGGCCCCATAGTAAAAGTTGCAATAAATGGCTAGGACTTACTTTTAGCATAGGTTTCAATTGTGCACAAGAGGTTTCAATTGTTTGGGCTAATCGGTTGCATTGTCTTTTAATAATGATTTGACCAGTACCAATAGAAAAGGTGAATTAGGTAAATTACCAATAGTTTAAAATAATTGATAATATAATTGGGGTCACAGTCGCATTCATCGCGTTATCGAGACGTGACGTGTTACGTTAACGCGCTCCTATTTTTTCGCGAGTTTTCATACTACCCACATTGTCTCAGTTTCATACAATGGAAGCGGATTTTATAATTAAATATAAGTGATATACTGACGGTCTAATACTCTGAAGTGTTTCTGACTACAGGGACAAAATGTCAATATCGTTAAATAATACCCCAAGTTATGCATCCGTTACCCAAACCACAATGTTTCCGAAAAAAGACCAAGCAATTGTTATCGACGCGATCGAAAATGTTCAGATAAAAGAATACGCTCAAGCTTTAGGCAAAATAATAGAACCGTCGCAAATTCGTTTCCTGTCAAGAATTTCAAACAACCGTATATGCATATATGTATCTACAAAGGCATTAGCAGAAGATATCGTTGACAACAAAAAAACAATCACCGTCCAGAACCAAAAGTTATCAGTACGCCCACTAATCAATCGCAATAAACGCGTCATACTTTCAAACGTATGCCCCATCATACCACATACTGAGATAGAAAAAAAGTTGCAAGAAATACAAATAAAACCTATGTCTCCTATTTCTTTTCTCCGGGCCGGTCTCAATGAAACGGGTTACAGTCATATTTTGAGTTTTCGTCGACAAATGTTTGTTACTCCGGCAGACTTTGATAAACTACCAGAAAAAATTGCTATAGAATACGCAGACACCACCTACTGGATATATATATCATCGGACACTCTGACATGTTTCTTGTGTAAAAATGAAGGTCATCTAGCCTCTAATTGCCCAGAAAAGGACGTGAATACAAACTGTGCTGAAATGCAGGAAGACAATGACAAACAGGACAACTTGGTGTTCCAGCCTGTTAAACGTCCACACCCGCCCACAGATTCTTCGACCTCAGCTGTTACTCCTATACCTTACCTTTCTATAAAGGATAAAACCTACACAAATAAAATTACCGATGAAAGCTATAGCGAGGACATCGATATCTCGTCACAATCAAGCTCAGATGAAATAAGGAAAACGAAAAACGGAAAAAAAATGAAAAAATCGCCAAAAAATGATTTAGATTCTATGGAATGGCAACACATTGAAAACTTTATTGTAAATTCAAAGGAAACATACCCATTATCATTAATAGAATTAAAAGAATATCTGAAACACACGTTTGGCGTTAAAAATATCGAAGAAATAACCTACAAGTACACCAACAATATAGGTATGTTGATTGAAATGTTTAAAGATATTTTACCTATCATTACCAACCGCAGTGTAAAAAATAGACTGACACGAATTATAAGTAAGCTCAAAATCGTAAGAACTAAGTCCTTGCAAGCATAGTACATTTTAAGTATACACATTAAACTTAATCTTTTACATACTTTTAGTAACTAAACTATATTGTAAAACTACATTATTCATCTATAAAATGAATAAACTAAATAAACATTTTAGGCTTAAGATTATTCAATGGAATAGTCAAAGTTTACTTCCGAAACTTAATGATTTGGAATCATATTTACATAACGAAAAAGTACATATTTGTATTATTTCTGAAAGCTGGCTTTGTCACGACCAACAACTTCACATATCAGGCTTTTCTGTTTTTAGAAACGATAGAATAGATGGGTACGGGGGACTTGCTATTCTAGTACACATGTCCATTAATTGTATTCTTAAAAATCTTCCAAATGTCTGTAATAATATTGATACTTTATGCGTTGAAATATTGAACAGTTGTAATCTTCAACATATAATAGGTATTTATTCGCCGTCAAATATACCAGTTAGCGGTAGGGATTACGAGGAACTTTTCGGCAATTTTTCTGAGAAAACTATAATAGCCGGAGATTTTAATGCGCACCATTCAGCCTGGTCATACACGACAGACACTCGCGGTAGACTACTGTCAGAATCTAGCGCTGAAAATAACTACATTTTCCTAAATAACGGAGATTTTACACGCTGCGCTAAACTCAATAATAGTATAATTTGTACATCCCCCGACCTTACCTTCTGTAGTGCTGATATTGCACTGGATTTTGATTGGAAAGTCACCAATGAGTCCTTTGGAAGTGATCATCTTGTTATCTCAATTAATACATTAGATTCGATTCAAAACAGTCCAGAATACAAAAGAAACCTTAAAAAGGCTGATTGGGCACTGTACACTCAACATATTAAATCAGCCTGCGAGAATTTAACTTTTACCGACGACTTACAAAATAGCTACAACAATCTAATCAATATTATTGAAGAAAGTGCTGACCAATACATTCCTCTTGTTAAGCACAGTCCAAACACAAGTAAATTTAAGCCAAAACCTTGGTGGAATGCAGAATTATCTAAGGTGGTGGCAGAAAGAAGGTTAGCTCTTAAACAGTTTAGGAAATTTCGCAGTGTAGAAAACTATCTTATTTACAGAGAGAAAGTGATAATAGCCCGAAGATTAATTAAACAAGCTAAAAGAAATTCCTGGCACTCATTTTGTAATAGCATAGACTCCAACATGTCTACTTGTGAAGTCTGGAGAAAAAAATGAGATGGCTTAAGGGTTATCGAAGTCCCAAAGATTATTTACCAGAAAATACAGCCGTATCTTTTTTAACAGAACTCTCGCCTGATAGCGTCTCTGCCCAACCATATTACTTTAATATAAACCCCACCAGTTCAAGTAGTCTATTTACACTCTCAGAACTCATGTCAATACTTAAAAGAAAAGACACCTCTGCCGGAATAGATAACATTACCTACTCTATGATTAACAACCTACCTCATAACGCTAAAGAATACCTACTTCATATATACAACATTATTTACAAAACAGGTCTGATACCAGATCAATGGCGTGACATTAAACTAATAGCCATACCTAAAAGGAATACTAATTCTATTAAACACCGTCCTATATCTTTAATCAATTGCTTATGTAAAACTTTTAATTTAATTGTAACTAGACGTTTAGAATATCATTTTGAAACCAAATTACTTTTTAATGAATGTACTATGGGTTTTCGACGAGGATTTTCCTGCCAGGATAATCTATCTAGGTTTATTATTGATACAGAAATTGCCTTCGTAAATAAAGAATATGTTCTCTGTGCTTACGCAGACATAAGCAACGCTTATAACAATGTCGCAATTGACTCTCTGATATCTGCTCTAGTGAAGTTTAATGTAGACTTGTATTTGTGTAGATATATAAGAGAATTCTTGAAAGAAAGGTTTTTGGTGTATAAACTTAGGGATGGCAAAATAATTAGTAGAACTTGTCGACAAGGCCTAGCCCAAGGGGACCCCATGTCACCTATTCTGTTTAACATTGTAACCATTGCATTATGTAACACTTTGGTAAATACTGTTAAAGTTTCACAATATGCTGACGATTTTGCATTGTATTATATTAATAAAAATATAAATACATGTGTTCAAGTTATACAGACAAGTCTTAACACATTTCAAAGAATTTTGGAGGATATAGGACTGGACTTGTCTGTTCCTAAGACTAAGGTTTGTGTATTTACCAGGAAATATAAAGTCCCTTCTATAAATATAACAGTAAACGACAACGGCATCGATGTTCAGAGTTGTGCCAAGTTTTTAGGCCTATGGGTGGACGGTCGCCTTAACTGGACAAGACATATAACTGAAACTGTGCAAAAATGTAACGCTTTTGTTAACATCTTAAGCTCTCTAAGCGGCTATAAATGGGGAGTTCACCCAACTAATGTCAGGCGACTTTATATTTCTCTGGTTCGATCTAAAATCGATTATGGTAGTATAATATACGGTAATGCTAGCCCTCATCTACTTAAAAAGCTTGATATAGTCCAAAACCAATGTCTTCGTCTTTGCGGCAGCTTTATTCGTGATACTCCAATCGCAACAATGGAAAGTGAACTTTGTATTACGCCACTTTATCTCAGAAGACTGTTTTTAAGTAATAAATACTTTCTGAAGCTTTCTTCCCGAAAAAACGATAGATTGGTGAACCAACTTGCATCGTTAAATGATAAAATACAATCGGGTACAAGCTATTGGCGCAAAAATCAAATCCCCCTACTCTTAGAAAGCTTCAGAACTTATTCTAAGCTAAATATTTCAAAATTTGAAATTTTGCCTCAATTTCAACTTTCTATCGATAGCACATCACTACCTTGGGACAAAATAATTGTTTCTAACATAAATCACATAGAAGAACCAAAAGCTCAACATTCTCGTGAAAATCTGAGGCTACATAGTGAAAACATGATAAGGCAACAATATGCTGACCATTGTGCAATATACACTGATGGCTCTAAAACGGAATATGGCTCTAGCTGCGTGTTCTACGACGAGCAGGCTGAATTTGAGGCAAAATTTGTTATTGATAATCTAATTATACCAATAATGGGGGTAGAACTAATGGCTATCCATGAAGCTTTACAATACGCAGAATCCACTGCTTACCGTAAAATTGTCATCTTGACCGACTCGAAAAGTAGTCTTTTACATTTATTAGGTTGTGCTATCGGTGGGAGCAGTAAAGGTAGAAAGGAGACTTACCTTACTATTAAATGTATCTCAAAGTTGATACGTAGCGGGGTTGAAGTTATCCTCCAGTGGGTGCCTTCTCATGTCGGTATTAGCGGGAACGAGAAAGCCGACGCACTTACCACTCAGGCCCTTCAGAATGGCGGCATCTTGCTCGAGATGGAACCTCACTATACTGACTACATACCTCGACTCAAAACAGATATTTACGTCAAATTCAAAACATATTTTAACGAACAATCTCTGTCAAAAGGTATCTGGTACAAATCCATTGTTAATTCGCCACCCCGCACACCTTGGTTTTCCTCACTACACTTAAATAGAAGAGAATTGGTCATATGTTTTAGAACTCGTACGAATCACATCCCTCTCAACAAATTTTATTACAGAATCAAAAAAAGAGATAACCCAAATTGCGAAAAATGTGAAAGGGAGGAGGATCTCCTTCATTTAGTACTCGACTGTAAGATCAACGACGAATTAAGGCGGGATCTCGTAAGGGACGTCGGGTGCTCTTTGGGGGAGCTCCTCTTCCTTTTTCATCGTACATTAAGTTCTAACTTTACCTCCAAATACAGTGACAGAATTATGAGTTATTTAGTCCAATCCCTGACCCTTAGAGACCAATTTTACAAGAACACCGACGCCGTTGTTTCTAGTCCCATTGTTGGTTGAAATGTATTATTATATTGTACCTAATGTAACTAATTTTAAGTCGACTTAATCTTTAAGATGTATGGCTTAAAAAATAAATGAGAATAAAAAAAAAAAAAAAAAAAATAATTGGGGTATGAAAATTGTATTTTGATAGAAGATAATTACTGGATAATCTGTACAACAGACTACATAATCCTTAGTTAATTGACTTCATCTTTTCAATTTTGATTAATTATAATATGTAAAATAAACTGAAGTTACAAGCTGAAATACACTGGTTGTAAGGGACGGTATACCGAAAACTGATACCAGTGATTCAGTACATTTTACTGAGACCCTTGGCGGTCAATTATTCCGGAAATAATCTAAGAACTCGACTTTTTTCCAAACAAATGCGATGTAAATAGGAACACGCAAACTCGCACTATCAGCTGTTACGGCCCTACAGCAGCAGTGATTACGATGTACTGGTGCACTTACTGTGCTGCGGGCGCGTGTCACGTCAGAGTAAAAGCACCATGTACATCTTTAATTCTTAGAAGTTTACAAAAATATTAATGCGGGTCGACTAAAGTTACTATTTCGTTACATTATATGGCAAAAAATGCAAAACAAAAATCGGAAAATTCATGAAAATTTACCGGAAAATTCGACCGCCAATGGCCTCAGTATCATGTATTGAATCACTGGTATCGGTTTTCGGTACACCATCCCTTACACCCCGTATAATAGGTATATTCAGAACAGATTAATGATTAAATTTTGTGATATGATGAACATATGTTTTATTCAGTTTATAAGTAGGAGTAACATAATTATGTACAATTAAATAAAACTAATTATATAGCTAAACTATCCTAAACTATAAAAAAGCAGAAGTGGAAATAATAAGCATGAAAAGAAAAGTAAAAAAAAAATTGCCAACTACGATGCGTCAAAAAATTCCTCCATAACGCTGTCGAGCGGTAGCGTGCCCAGAAGGCTGGCACCATTGCCACGTTGAATGGCAATGCTTATTATAGATTTGATAATTTTATTTTTATAGTAACTCCGAATAATAAACATCATCCTCCTTGCGTTATCCCGGGTGAAACCCAGGGTCGGCTTACTAGTATAACCAAAGAGATAGCATAATGCTATGGTATTTTCAGAGGTACTGACTCCCTACAACTCTCTGACTCTACTGTAAATGAGGAAACACAAAGATAACAATTGTAATAATTCTTTTCTCGTATGTTATGTGTATTCCTTGTAATTTATAAATAAATAACGACTGCTAAAGATCTTCATAACAGCCGAGACCGACGATTAATCGTGTTCTCCGAGGCACGGAGCAGGCGATAACTAACAATTCAATACGCGCATAGCTTCGTAAAGTCAGAAGTGCGCGCTGTGGATCCGAACCCGGTACCCTCTGCATGGCTCCTCTATGCGATTGCTGCCTATTCCAAATAATAATAACTCCGAATAACAAACGCTGAAAAATGTCTCATTAAAAATATTTATGAACTATAAAGTTCTAACCGAATAAAACTGCCGAGACGCTAGACGTCAGAATTTTTTTAAAAGCCGTGATAGTTCTCTCAAGTTCTGGATATCCATTTTTCCAAATTATATACTGTCATAAAATAAAATACTATTTTATGATTGTGCCCATATCACATCCTATTACTATTGGTCTTTCCAGAGCTCAAATAGCAATATGGCATCACTATCTAACGACAAGCCATCAATGTATCATACAGAAGCACTGGCCGACCCATGTCATTCTGTTGACATTCATAAGAGGAATGTAAGCAGCTGTCACCCGTATGTTTTTAGGGTTCCGTACCTAAAAGGTAAAAAAACGGGACCCTATTACTAAGCCTCCGCTGTATGTCTATCTGTCTGTCTGTCCATCTGTCTGTCTGTTACCAGGCTGTATCTCATAAACCGTGATAGCTAGAAAGCTGAAAGAACAATGGCAGAATTAGGTCGGGGTTTATTGTGGCGAACTTAAACTTCATATGAACAAAACAAATTGTTTATTTTTTCTAATATTTTTTATATTTTCACTTTGTCTCGATAAAGCCGGATTATTTTAATGATGATAAAAAGCATTCCAATTGATTACGAACTAGGTGCTTACTTTATTATTTGATTGTTGCGATAGACAATGGTGTGACAGGAATAGACGTTTGACATTGATCCGTATCGATTATTAAATAAGTAATCGATATGATCGACCTTTATAGGGTTGGTTTGGTTTAAAATATAATAATTAAAATGCAGTTAATTAATTGTTAATCAACATTATATCAATAAGCTAATTCTTTTGTAGCAAAACAACTTTTAAATCAAATAAAAACATCACAGCATCGTTTTAACGTTATATCGATTTCACATAAAATCGATTTAAAATGTGCAGCTCTGCTTTTGTCTTTGGCTGTGACAGGTAGATGCTACAGAATAGTTCTGCGTTTAGATGTCAATCTGACATAATGCCTTTGATAATTTAAACGTACCCACATTGTTTATTCTTAACTAAACATTAAACACCGATATCTTCTTTTTCCGGCTTTCCTTAACTGCTTCAATTTAATTTCAGACGTTTTGATGTTTGGAGATCTGCCATTGTCCTTTTCACAAATTATGTATTTCGGTTGCCGTTATAACGAAAAATACTCAAAATGAAAATATTAAGGGGGGTCCCATACAAAAAAACGTGTCTTTTTTCATATTATAATAATAATTAATAATTAATAGTTTCTAATTCGTAATTTTGAATATAAACTATATTCAAAATTACTAACTGTAACAGGTAGACGCTTTAAATTTTCACAGAATGTGTAGTTGTATATTACCTTTCAAAATAATAATTAAATTAAAAAAGTAAATAATAAAGGGGGGCTCCCATACAACAAACGTAATTTTTAAGCAATTTGTTACTCGATCCTAATAAACAGGTAGAAAGTTAAAAAGTTTTTAAGTATACATACAACGAACGTGATTTTCTTTTATAGATGATGGTACGGAAACCTTCGTGCGCGAGTCCAACTCGCACTTGCCCATTTTTTATTAATTCACATCGATCTTTGAACGTGAAAGAAACGATAAGGAAAAACCGATTACGACTGCATTCATGTGCGTTTCATCCGATTTGTTGATGTAATTAATTTTGAGATACCTCAAAATGTTTCGGCAATACATTTTCAGGTAGCGCTCATAGTGGTACTGGGCTGGCAGCTTGTACAGGTCGCTATTTGGCTGGGTGACCGCGTGTGGCATTTTCGTCGAAGCGCTACCGTATTTCGAAGGTCGTAAAGCTGTCGGTCCCAGTAGTCTCAGACGGGGTCTGAAAGCTTCCACACCAAAGTTGGCCAAATACACACAAAAAATAAAAGAAGAATACTCAGGTAAAATGTTTACATACATACATAGACTCACGCCTGTTTCCCGGAGGGGTAGGCAGAGACTACGGAGCGCCATTTGCAACGATCCTGACATATCTCTCTTGCTTCATTCACTCCCATCAGATTCCTCATGCATGCTCTTCTGTTCAGGGTGCTTCTAAAATGTCCTGTTTTTAGGATGTCTCCAATCTGGTCAGAGAACGTCCGCCTAGGTCTTCCCCTTCGTCCTGTCCCTTCCACACTTGCCTTATATATTATTATTTGCTTGGTCAGTCTTTCGTCATCCATCCTCTCCACGTGCCCAAACCATCTTAGCATACCTTTCTCGATGCTTGTCACTACATCTTCTTTTACCCCACAACACTCTCTTATCACACAATTATTTACTCTGTCAGTCAAAGAAACACCACACATACTTCACAGTGCTCTCATTTCTACAGCATTTATTCTACTTTCATGACTCTTCTGCCATACCCAACTATCACTACCATACATAAGAGTAGGTACTAACACCCCTCTATGGACAGCCAAACGTGCCTTTTTGGACACGTTTTGGCTATTCATAAACGCCTTCAGAGCTCCATTCACTCTATTACCTGCATTAACTCTTCTTTCAATATCTTCTACATTCTTACCATCTCTTGTAAACAGCGTACCTAAATATACAAACTCATTCACTTGCTACACTTGCTGTCCATCGATCATTACATTACAAGCCGTAACGCATTCCTCCTTTTCAAAAACCATAACTTTCGTTTTACTTACATGCACTTTCATTCCTTTCCTCTCTAACGCACCATGCATGATTGTTACCATCTCCTGCAACTCCTCCGCTGAAGACGCAAGTATAACCTGATCATCAGCATAAAGGAGGCATTTGACAAGTAACTCATTCATCCTCAATCCACAGTCACTATTTTTCAAATCTTGCAAACAACTGTCCATGAAGAGGTTGAAAAGCCACGGTGACGCTACACAGCCCTGTCTAACACCTGTCTCGATGGTAAACCAATCCGTGTACGACCCATTTATCCTCAAACAATCTCTAGAATCTTCATAAAGGCATTTCAGAGCTCGTATGCGGCTGCTGTTCACCCCATACATCGACAGTACCGACCACATTTAATTCCTCACCACTTTATCGTAAACCTTTTCCAAATCCACGAATGCGCAATAGACCTTTTGACCTTTGGCCAAGAATTTTTCGGCTACGCACCGCAAGGAAAAGACTTGATCCGTGCACCCCATACCCTTTCGGAAGCCCGCTTGTACATCCCATATTTTCTTGTCGGTTACTTCCATAACTCTTTCAATCAGTACCTTCGCATACAATTTGCCACCAATGCTGAGAAGGCTAATGCCTCTATAGTTCTAGCAGTCTTGTTGCGAGCCTTTTCCCTTATAAAGAGGCACAACCACCGCTGTGGCCCAGTCATCAGGTACTCGGCTGGTGCTCCAGCACAAGTTAAATAAGCGCTGCAGCTGACCAACTATGATGCTCTGTCCAGCCTTCAGCATTTCAACTGTAATCCTATCATATCCTGCAGCCTTACCTGATTTCATACTTCTTAACGCTTTTACAATCTCATCCACACCAATATCGCCTTCATCATTGCTATTATTACCATTCATTTCGTCGATCGATGTCTCTATCGCCGTTCTTTCAAATAAACTTTCAAAATACTCTTTCCATCTCTTCAGCACGCAAGATTCATCATTTACTATCTTTCCATTCTCGTCTATGATGGGTGTGTGTTCTGAGGATTGAGTTCTTCCTCGAACTGCACGAACGGATTTCCAGAAAAACTTAATGTTCCTCTGGAAATCGTCAGATAATCTGCTATCAAACTCATCTTTCTTTTCCTCTTTTTTCCTTTTAACAATTTCTTTCACTATTCTTTTTAACCTAACAAACTCCTTTCTTGCTTTATCTATGTCATCACTCGTTGCCTTTCCCATTCTTTCATTTGTTCTGGCAGCCAACAAATCTAACCAAGCTTTCTTCTTCTCTGACACTGCTGATTGTACATCCTCGAAAGGTTAAGAATAATGGTGGGAACCCTGTATTCTTAACCTTTCGTATTCTCCTAGACGCTACACATACTATCTCTTCTTTAAAAGATTGCCATAATTCTTCCATATAATTTATGCCATCGAACCTCTCAAATCTTGCTATCAATCTTCGCTTATACTCACCTTTCACATCTTTTTCTTGCAGATTTTCTACTTTTATTCTTTCTTTCTTTTTTTTTAATTTTCATTATGTGTAAGGATGGCGACACCGAGAGGTGTCGCCATCCTTTAAAGAGTCCACTTATCCGGCTCATCACCAAGAAGTGGTCTGTGTGGATGCCGATCCCTCGATACACCCTTGTATCTAACACATTCTTTCTCAAACGTTCATCTACAATTACAAAATCAATCATACTTCTTCTAACATTCTTAGCCTCACGCGTATACATGTGTATCCTTTTGTGATCAAACATGGTGTTTGTCACACAAAGGCTCCACTCTAAACAAACCTCAAGCAAAACTTTTCCATTTTCATTCTTTCTAAGACCCTATTTTCATTATGTTCTCGGTGTCGCCATCCCTTAAAGAGTCCACTTATCCGGCTCATCACCAATCAAGTGGTCTGTGTGGATGCCGATCCCTCGATACACCCTTGTATCTAACACATTCTTTCTCAAACGTTCATCTACAATTACAAAATCAATCATACTTCTTCTAATATTCTTAGCCTCACGCGTATACATGTGTATCCTTTTGTGATCAAACATGGTGTTTGTCACACAAAGGCTCCACTCTAAACAAACCTCAAGCAAAACTTTTCCCTTTTCATTCTTTCTAAGACCCTATTTTCATTATGTTCTCGGTGTCGCCATCCCTTAAAGAGTCCACTTATCCGGCTCATCACCAAGAAGTGGTCTGTGTGGATGCCGATCCCTCGATACACCCTTGTATCTAACACATTCTTTCTCAAACGTTCATCTACAATTACAAAATCAATCATACTTCTTCTAATATTCTTAGCCTCACGCGTATACATGTGTATCCTTTTGTGATCAAACATGGTGTTTGTCATTCAAAGGCTCCACTCTAAACAAACCTCAAGCAAAACTTTTCCATTTTCATTCACACTCTCATCACCAAATCTACCTAAAACCCTTTTAAATCCATCTCGTATTACTCCCACCCATCCATTGAAATCACCTAACAAGATCAATCTTTCGTTATCCTTACATTTCCTCAAAATCGCTCTTAAGTTCTCCCAAAATTCCTGCCTTTCGTCTTGTTCTTGCTGTGACATACCCGCTACTATATTGACCGAGGCGTAAACCCCTACAATAAAGAGACGAGTAAGTCCTACTTTTATTCTCATCCACAATAGTCTAGCATTTACACATTCAAATTCCTTAACTATCTAATAACTATATATAAGTTTTGCTTATATCTACCCGAGCCGATGGCAATTTCAAAAAATCCTCTCTTAGTGCTTACTTTTCTACACTCCCAAAGAAAAAGCATGCCACCTTTCAGCTTCTTGCGCCTAATGGTTTTGGCTGCGCGTTGTCTGTCAGTCAGTAACGGAATAATTTCATATATACAGACAGATAATCATTATAATGCCTAAATACATAAACATAATACTTATCTTTGCTTATCAGTATGACCATTAGTACATACGAGTATATATCACATTAGTACATATTATAATAACGACTACGTGAAGTCAAGGTTTGAGGTATCTTGTTTCTCCGCGATGTATGAAAAAAGAGCTATTCTTCCTTTTGGTTCAAGGTGCCTCATATCAAAATTTATTTTAATTGATTTTTTTTGCTATTGATTTTAATTAAGTAATACCCCTGGTGGGAACTTTTCTAGATCAACAGGCCATAGGTTCAATATGTTTATAATCATTACTGAATATCACTAAAATGCTGTTGAATTGCATTTAAAATAATAAAATTCAAAACTTTTTCTCAAGAGGTACCTATAAATAACAAAATATATACATAGCTAACTATTGCTGATGCTGTGAAAATCAGATTTAAGTCTCATCCTGCACTCTATATGATTTAAGTTTGAGGCTCATAAAGAAGATGTATGGCGTTCATTATTCAGGCGTTTGTGGTTTGCTCACTAAAACTACCGTAGTGTCCTCTATGGCCCTGAGAAAAATCGTACGAATCTATCTGAGTCAAGTATCAGTATAAGTTTAAACCGAAGTATGGCAAGGGCCACCCTGCCGGGAATTGAACTGCTGATGCATACGAGCGGCGTTGCCGCGAACATTTTTCTGCCTGAAAGGCGCTCGTGCACACAGCGCCCTCTCCTATACAGCCATAACAAACTTGATAACTCTTTTATTTGGAAAAACAACCTTCAACTTATAACAAACCTAAAACAATAACAGCCACAAATAATTTTTCAGTAGCGGGAAGTTATTGTATCCTTTTTTATACATATTTTATCCCATCCTATTCCGAGTCAAACTACCTTTGATGTACAGTAAAGAATGGAAATCAAAACCTTTAAAGTCATAGTATATTTTATAGAGAAGCGATGTTATTTTCCAAGCGGTATGTAAACCAATAGAGAACAGGATAAACCTGCTTACATGGGATCAAGTTAGTAAACGGAAGCTACAAATCTACTGCTGTCATCTTAAGTAACGTTTTAGAAAATCCTATGGATTTACTGCTGGTAGTCGTTCTCACAAGCCTTTTCTAACTAGCGTTCTGCTATAAAAATCATATGCATATTAAATATTTTTTTGACGCATGATGGAAACCAAACAATTTACGGGCTTACCCTGGGCTATCAGGCCCCAGCCCTTATTAGGCCTACCCCTAAAGGGGCTCAGCCTAGGGAGAGTGTGGTGACTCCCTGAAGAGAAACGCCGGGACTACACACTAAAACCACTATGGTGTTCCTCTATCCGATCCCATTGAATTGCGGAGTCACGGGAAGTATGTTAGCATTACCGCTACATGAATATAAAATCTGCTATTCGGAAATTACCGACAGGTTGTGGCAATTAACGCTTACTTTAAAAGAGTTGAGGCGCAGTATATAATTTATTTTAATTATCCTTCAATATTTGTTTTAATTACTTGCTACACATTTGTGCAAGATTATTATCTAGCATCAACTATAAAGTATGATATACATCTTTATGTGGAGGACTGGCCTTATCTTGTTACGCGAATGGCATCCCACTCAAACTCAGAAAGTCTTACAGAAGCCCAACTCTTGTCCACAAAGTGCTAATGCGTATACCCGAAGCCCTTTTTTCAATGCTTAACTTTTATGAAAGGTAAATCAAAGAATGTAGAGGAAAACAGACGGGTTATCAGCAATAGTGTCAGTCATATGCTTCACGAATTTTAACATAAGAATCTTTAAGACGGTGATCATGATAATGGTGATCATCACCATCAATCTTGTCATGATCACTCCAAAAATGTTTGCTCCAAAACCAATTATTTTTTTGCATTTTAGTTCCTTAGTGTTTTCTGAAGTCGGTTTTTTTTTATTTAAAAATAATTAATATTTTTTGCTTTTTAAGTGGTATAAATAAAATAAAAAATAGTAATAGGTGGTAAGTAGGTACATAGAATAGTGTAGGTGGTACATGATGGGGAGGTCTTCCTTACGTGCCTCAATTCTGAAATGTAGACCTGTACCTTTCTAGCAATTTCAAGTAGTATTTATTTTGTTTTCAACTAACTAGCTTAAACACGTTCGTTTCAGTTCCATCATCAGATCCCGGAGATCATCCAATACCAAAGTGTTTGCCAATACAAAACAAACGAGCCTAAACACGATGAGATTGCTTTATAGTATTACAAAGATCCCATGACCACCTTCCTGCTCTATCATCAGAGTTTGGTGAACATTCAGCACTAAAGTCCATGTAAAGACGAATCAAACGAGCCCAAACTCAATGGGATTGCGTCTTTGTATTACAAAGATCCCATGGCCACCTTCCTGCTCCATCATCAGACCCTGCATAACATCCAGTAACAAACTCCATGTAAAGACGAATCAAACGACCCTAAACTCGAAGAAATTGGGTTATTGTATCACAAAGATCTCATGGTCACCTTCCAACTCTTTCCTCAAACCATGGAAATCAAAAAAGTGTATGTAAAGACAACTCAAACGAGCCCAAACTCGACGACATTGGGTTTGTTATCGTCAAATCGCTTCAAGTGTGCTTATAAAATTTGAAGGGTTCCTTCGATTTTTCAGGATTCCATGATCAGATCCTGACCTGATGATCATCGGACCAACTAGGAGGTATACTCTTTCAATCAAAACAAGAATTTTTGAAATCGGTTCAGGCGTCTTAGAGAAATCGGGGAATATACATAAAAAAAGATTCCGACGAATTGAGAACCTCCTCCTTTTTTTGAAGTCGGTTAAAAAGAACTTTCCGCAAATATTTAGCCGCTCTTTACCTACAACATTCATTTTAGTTTTTAAACGCACAAATTGGTCTGCTAATTAAGCGAGTTGAATAACTGTGTATTATACTAGTGCTTCAAATCGTAAGCAGAAAGTGACCTTGTAGCTACTGCTTGCTACTTACACGGTGTCGTAATGAGCTGTCATAATGCGTCTTCCCTGAAATCGCCACGGAATGAGAAAACCCAACTTGACACAAATATTCATGCAATATAGCACTGGGTACGACTCTAAATATTTTATTGTACGTAACCTAGTCTGTAGTTTTATATAAAAAAGTATCGGTGATATTAGAAAGTGGCTATACTTTTACCTATTGTAACTGCATTTTACTCACTTAGAGCTTTACTGTAATGTAACTGATTCTGCCTGTTTGTTTTAAGATATACGTATCGGTCTGCAATGCTTTAAGAAATTAAGGATTTAGAATTAACTATTATAATTGACTGATTGATTTTAGAATTGACTATCTTCTGTTATTTAGAGATGCAAGTAACTAAACTAAACAATGTTACTAACAACCGACAATCTATAATATTTGTTTGTCAATTGTCATCAGAATTTCGATGTTTTCTGGGTTGAGCCGAAACTAGATGAACGGAGTCTGATGTACGCTTTCTTGATTGATTGCCGTCAGGCTGAGGTCTGCAACCCAAAAAAATGGCACTACGGCTTTTTGTTTTCACCAAGCCCCAAAAACGACTAATAGTAACAATTCATACGCACGTCACTGCCATAACCTAGGATGATAAAATCAGTCTATTAGGCGCACGAGATTATCGTTGTTCTTGTTGTCATTTACTGAGACACTAAATTTAATTCATAAATCTTTATTATGATCTACGGATTACCTGGATTTGCTAACATGTCAAAGATCTACTATTGTTCGCTGTTAGAAGGCACTGCTCAAAAGACAGCACAAAATAGCTCGCAAATTCACGTAGTCGTGTACGGCACATTTGTCGAATTATAGACATTAGTGCTTAAATGGGACACGCAAGAAGCAGGTTTTTCCCTCTTCCTTTATATTTATGATTCCGTTGACGTTGCGTAGCTTCGACATAAAACTTAAACTAGATTTTTGCTTATTAACATGCAGCTTTCTGACTATGAATTTTTCACTTTTCTATGCGTTTTAACAGTCAAATCGGAATGTACGTTCTATACAAATATGGAACGATTAAAATTTATAATAATAATAATAAAAACGCTTTCATCACTTCAATTGTTACATTATGAGAGTTGAAGTTGAGTTGAGTTGAGTGAAAGGTCCTAAATATTGTCATCTGGAGTACATTTAAAGGTTTTATAAATAGCTATTTAATGTCCAATCGCTACAATCGAAAATATATAAAATAATACGTTTCTAATAGTCTAACGTCGATCATAGTCTATCGTACTTTACATATAAGAATAAGATAATAATAAGATGTTTATTTTTTCATCGTTTTCTCCAAAACATGTTCATATAAAGGTTTTTACCCTATAATAGATCAGAAATCATATTCTCCGATAGCTACAATAGGTACACCGCTACGTGAGTACTCAAAATAAAACAAATCATCAATTACCAACCAACTCCTAAATAAAACAAACGACTAGAGTATAATATCACGCACCGTCAGTTGTCTTTAACAAGGGAATTAAGAATAACTTTCACGATCGCCGTAAGCTTCGTCCCATTGATGACTTTATTTTATTACGGGCTGCTCTTAATCCGCTTTTATTGCTTATTTCACACGTCTCGTGCGACTCTTGATTTAGTTCCATAGTACATATAAATCGTATGGGAACCATATTGTCGCCCGCTTATTGCCTTATGCGGACGATATTGTTCTCAGGGGCATCGTAATGGATGCTGTCCAGTAAATTTAGTTTTAATAACGAGTGAATGCACTGGAGAGTACATACGTGTATTTTTTATTGACAGGTGACACGACACTATTAGCCACTTGAAATAGCTGCTTTCGTCGCGGCAAAATCATTTTATTACACAAGCTACTTCTTAGTATGACGTTTTATTTTTTGTAATGATTTTTTTCCTGGATTTGATTTTTTTAATGTCAGTGGATCAATTTTATTCAAAACAAAAATCTTTAGTGTTTGATTGTTAAGTGCTTTGTTTACTTATTAATCGTATACGATACTACAAAATGTTAAACCATTAACAAGGAGTAACAAAATTTCTACATCAGATACAACAGCTTAATAAATAAAGTCTAAATCGACATACCTACATATAATAATAGATTAACTAAATTTGGCTCAAACACACCTAAGGTATAAACGCATTCTGAAAACTTTCAATATCATTCAATAATAAATACATATCGTAATAAAATAGTAAGCAGTTAAGTCTTATATTGCTAAAGTACAGTTTTCAGTTCTTTTTGCTACAGTTACTACATTTCCGATACGTTCTAGCTACGCATTTAAAACTCCTTTTTCTTACCCATAGGAAAAGAATCAAAGCCGGCTACACAATAAAGCGTGGTGCGATACCAATTGTCAGCATTGACACCAGCTCCCTTTATTTATTATCTTTGCGGGTCAATTCCATCAGCAAAATTACTCGTGTTTTTCAGTGACAAATTCTCAGAAACAATCTCATCAATTTGTTCTATCCGTGACACTT
Organism: Euclidia mi; assembly: GCA_944739405.2. Lineage (NCBI taxonomy): Eukaryota > Metazoa > Arthropoda > Insecta > Lepidoptera > Erebidae > Euclidia > Euclidia mi. The sequence continues at coordinate 45,355,387 of OX123189.2, forward strand.
GATAAATAGAACATACCCAGAAATGGATTTCTTATGTTAAAAGCCAAAATTACTTATAAAATGCCTCCACGTTCGGAAGTACATTGTTTCAGAAAATAAGTATTACTAACTTCTTACTTTTGACATTTTATTTTGAAACGAAATCTGGCGCCATGTTTTATGTATGCTCGTTTGGTGAGTACTGAGGTTTGTGTAGGCGCCATATATTTTATTCATAACTTTTATGTTCGGTATTTTTGAAGTAATCTTTGAAATGGCTGAAACGTTTTAAATGGGACTTTTAACTGAAAGCTAGAGGATTTTGGTGGGCTAAACATACTACATTATTAAACATAATTTGACCCGATAGGTGGCACTGTTATCGAGATGCCGAAAATAACCGAAAATGTGCGCGTGGGATCTCGGGTTCAATTCCCGGATCGGCAAAGTGTTATTGGGTTTTTCCGTTAGGAAATTCTCAGTAGCAGCATGGAGTCTGGAAATGTGCCCGGTACGGCAATAGACTCGCCCCCTATTACGTGGGACCTATAAAATTATGGCGAAATGTGGGTGTAATATTACACCTCTGTCTACCCCTTCGGTGATACAGGCGTGAGTCTATAAAAAAAAACATAAAATTGTCCGAAAGATTTTAATTACAACAGAAGATGACAGAAGCTGAAATTTGGCATGCATTATCCTTGGAGATAAAGGGTGTACTAAGACAAGAAATTTCAAAATGCCGACGGGATCGGGCAGAAACGGTGAAGGATAAAATCAAATATATAAGAATACTAGCTTTTGCCCGCTGCTTCGCACGCGTAAATTTCGCTTCGATAAAATGTCTTGAACAAACTCCCCTACACTCCTCAAGGAACATATGTACATGCGCCCAGTAGTTTCGGCTGTAGCGTGTCTGTCAGTCAGTCGGTAACAAGGAGCAAGTATACATGGAGTGATAGCTTTAAGCATAAACAAGAAACCTATCGTTATTTCTTTTTACTTGTATAAAATTTCATATGTGTAACCGAGACAGATGTATTGTATTTATTACCTCTTGAAATACTCATGTCGCAATTCTTTCAAAAGAAGAAATGACTGTCAATAGTGATGTACTCATGCATTGATCTTTTATTGGTATTGGTATATAATTCGGTATGTAGAGACAAGATAAGTATTTGATTAATTAATATACCAGTAGTATATTATTTTACGAGCTTTTATTTAGAGTATAGTACTTAGGTGCCTACAAAGAAACAAATACTGTAAAAAGAGAGGTAATAATAAGATATGATTGATCATATCTTATTATTACCTCTCTTTTTACAGTATTTAGGAAAGTAATTGAAAAAAATTGCCGTGTGGTTGACGGCATAGAATACAAGTGTCACCACCCCCTATCTTCCCGTGGGTGTCGTAAGAGGCGACTAAGGGATAACACGATGCAAATACCATCTTTGCGTAGAGACGGAAAACTCGACATCAAACCCTATACGACTGCCTCGTTGGTCTCGCGGCATAAATGTGCGCGTGGGATCGAGAGGTCCCGGGTTCGATTCCTGGGCCGGGCAGTGTTATTGGGTTTTTCTGTCACGAAATTCTCAGTAGCAGCACGGAGTCTGGAAATGTGCCCGGTACGGCAATAGGCTCGCCCCTTATTACGTGGGACTAAAGTATATCTGGCGAAAAGTGGGTGTAGAAATACACCTCTGCCTACCCCTTCGGGGATAAAAGGCGTGACGTTATGTATGTATGTATGTATGTAATTGAAAAAAAAGTCTAAATAGTCAAAATCATTTATTTATACCACAAAGTAATGCACACGATAACTGCCCGGCAGGTCTGATACTATATGTATTACCAAAATGGGATGTACATGGGCGGAAACAGTTAACATTAACGAACAATATTTTCATCCTGAGTTCCAGAAGTGCAAGCCATGTTCACTCTTGAAGCTTTATTATCGCTTCTTAAAAATAAGGTTTCGTTATTTCGAACATTTCTGAAAATTACAACACAAATCTGTTTATGATATACCTACATATATGTATATATGATTACTATAGCATATTTTAACAGTTGCAATGTTGGTATATATTGATTGATAAAAATATAAGTTAATAATAATAAAGTAAAAGTACAAACCTCAGTATTAGATATCTGGTTAGTAAAAATAGTAGGCACAGCATAAGAATGCAAAACTTTTCTTTGAAATCCTTCTTGATAACAAGCAGACACAAAACCAAGCGAACAAAGTTTAGAAGAATTAGACTGTTGCCATTCTCCCTTTCTCATATTTCGGACCCAATTTAGTTTCAAACCTTCATTCTTTGGAAATCTACAAAAAATCACAATTAAGAACCAATTATTCAAATTATAATCTTTCAGAAACTGGTTTTCTAACTGACAATTGTATTACAACAGTATCCTCATATTTTTATCGAAATATTTCTATTATATTTATTTCATTGTGACTATTGGAATAAAAATATGTGTCAACGGTGGTCTTTATCTTTATCTTTAAGTATAAGCTTTACAAATATCATTGTAGAATTATTACGGCAGATATCTACAATTTTACTTATTATGACTTACCGGTGGTAAGATATTTTTCGACCATTTTCGGTCAATAGTCCCATTTGGCTTTTACATCCGGCGGCATTACAAACTATGGTCATTTTTTAATGTTTAGAAGTGGTCATATCTACAATTGTAATATTTTGTAGCAATTAAAATTGCAATTTATTTCGACACGGCTGTCACTCCAGCTGGACGAACATCGACATGACATAACTTTTTTCTTGGCATATGTCATTCAAGGCTGTATAAAAGCTCTATGGCTATCATACTCGAACATATGCAGTTTTGTAATTAAAGAGAAAAGAGATGCATATACGTTTTCTACTCATTTTGAAATGCTCCCTCCATGTATACTTGCTCCTTGGTCGGTAACGCAAGGATTTCATAAATACAGATCAAAATATTTTTCTCAAGTCGATCGCAGCACCAACTGTCGGAAAGGACTGGAATTAAATTAGCATCTTTTTAAATATTTTTTAAAATATTTGATACAAATCTCCTTAATTGGGTGGATACCAAATAGTATACAAATACCAAAGAAATATAACCTTATTAAACAAATACTACTTCCATAATATTGTCGTTTTAACTGTTTAAGAAATATAGCTGCAAAAAGTATTTACACATGCAAACTACTTAGTACTATGACTTAGTAGTACTTAAAATGTTATCCGGTATCTGTGACGTTTCGCTAGAGTGGCAAAGAGCTATGGCAGATTTTTAGTTCAGTGCACTTCAAGCATCTTAAGTGCACTGAACTGAATAAAAAATAGCTATTATGTTAATTGATTGCCGGCTTTTCGTAATGGCCGTTTCTTTGGTTTGTCAGAAAGCACATCCAATCTTTTTGTCAGAAAGCCACAAGGTTGCCAGAGTAAATTTTTTAATAAGAGTAATTATTTTTCTAAGATAGAATCATGAATGTTTTTTATAGATTAAGAGATTTAAATAGTTAATTAATATTAATAATACTATTTTTTCGCTTGTTACGTTTATTTCTATGCGGATTTTAAATAAAGTACAGTATTAATAACTTCTTTCGACATTTAAAGTAAAACTGGGCGCTGGCTAAAAGATGGTCATTCAGAGCTATAAAAAAGAATACAACATGACATTTGACATTTTGATTTTTTTCACATCATCTCGCTGTCGCCCGTGCTTGTTTGCTTGTGTTCTGAGTGTTTTCGCTGCTTTTCCCCTGTTTTCAGTATACTTTTTGACCCGGATTGCCCAAGGACTCTGTTTTCGCTTCTTGTTATACTCGTATGACTCAAACTGTTTATGGACCCTGATATTGCCTCTTTGTGACTTGTGCGTGCTTAAAAGGATTCCGATACTGCCCTGTTTCTTGGATATTGTTTTGTACCCGGTTTCTACAGCCAAAATGAGAGTTCGTGGTCGTGGCCACGGCAGTTGAAGTCCGTAGGGAACATAAAATAGAAACAACTGAATATAATCTCAGAGGCAGTGATGACGCTATTTTAATAAGAGGTAGAATAAAATCAAGACACATAAGTCGGAAACAATATTATGTTTATGTTTTGATTGAAAATATACCTATACCTGGACGAATAGGAATCACTGAATATTGCTGTAGTTGCCTCCTTGGTCGGCGTACGCTAGGATGTTGCGCTCATGTAATGATCATCGTTTGGTATTTGGGATGGGCTAGACATCAACAAAATATCTTTGCACCAGCTGCCTTTTTCTATGATGTGCTAGTTATCCTTTATAACTAGCACATCATAGAAAAAGACAGCAGATGAATAATAAAATATTGTAAAATTAAATCTTGTGTTTTTACTATTCACCAAACCTTTTTCATACATTAGGGAACCTGAAACATCTTTTTATCCTTGGTAATCCTATGTAAGTAACACGTTAAGAAACCGTCGTCGGCTCACTATTTTACACGACTGCCCAAAAAAGTAGTGTAAGTATTGTTTTTTTTTATAATTATAAATCATATTTCATTTATTCATGCACCATGAAATAAAAATATTACATAGGTACGGTTATCCGCAATAGGCTTCGTCAAAATGTCACAGAGAATTGCAATATGAAATGTATGTGAGTTTCTTTATTCCGCCATAACTTCTAAATGGCTGAACCGATTTCGGTGAGGGAGCTATTGTTGGAATCTTTACGTGACATAGGCTATATATTTTTTGGGAAATCAGTCGTGTTTTATTTTTCTTTGAAAAAACGTTCAGTATGTAAATAAATAGTCAATATTGATAGCATATGTTTAAAGCTGCATAAGAACCTCTGATTTTAACGACTGATATCTATATATGTCATGATAACAGACTGGTTTCTCTATGCACAGAGGAGCTTAAGACAAATCCAAGTGGTGCCCACACCTGGGGTTGCTTAACTTGCGTAATCGTTAATAATGTTTACTAGTGGGCATAAATAGTATTATGATATCGAGCTCCTTCAGTTTTATATACCTACCAATAAATTATAATTTGATGCAGCAATATACTAAATATATGGTTATTAATGACATAACCTATAAAACTTCTGAGCATAATAACTCAAAAACCTGGCCTCCTACAGTTACGATTTTTTTACCTTTAGAATCAGCAATATATATTCTATCAAACAAGGTATATTTCATTTATAGATGCTAAATTTGGTCATTAACTAAAATGATGTATGGGAAGCTGCCATAGCTCTTTAGACTATATATATTATGTAAATAGACGGTGGAATCCCATCACTCAAAGGTCTGACATGGTGGGCCGCGGTGGGCCCCATTACCCGTCAAAATTTAATAGAACATCATTTGAAACTTTGATACTTCGTTCATAGACATTTTGATTTATTCGTATAAAGATTGTGACGCATAAACATAGTGACGTTATAACTTTATCGATACTTTTATTTTACAGACTAGCTTCGACCCACGTATTCACCGATGTGGGTGACAGTTATTGCAAAAAAGGTAGCCTGCAATATTTCTTTGAAAATAAGTATACTTGAATATAATTATATATCTCAAGAAAAGTGTTTTCATCGATCATCACAAACTTTCGTGTTTATAAAAATTCAAATAAAACCATCTGCTGCTAACAACTAAGTTTAAGCTTGTGTAATTAAATGCAAGACATGTACATGTAGATCGATACGATTAACTGTACTGAGTAGTCATTGACTACTTTTTTGCAGTGGCGTCAGATTGCCGGACTAATAGGAAGGACTAGTATGCCAATCTTAAAACGATAAATTCCATGATGCTAATCGTGTGAGTCATTATCATGATTAAATAATCGTAGCCATGATAAACCTGTCGTCATGCAAATGACAAGTAGACTGCTGTGAACCCGTAAATTTTTGCTAATACTAAGAACTGTACCTAGTCAAATGATACCGAAAGTCAATTTTGATCCTTATCCGCTCCGTCGTTTCGCGTAGGTACCTAAAAAATCCCCATTCCATATATAAACAATTACGACTCAGTCGAAAAAATTGCTTATCGTGATAACAATACGAGTTTTACCTTGATTCCTTTTGCTTTGTTATATACCTGGTAATATTATCTTAACAAATATATAAAATTATAATTTATAAAATTTAATTTAAGAGATTTTTACAAACAATTGTCGAAAAAAACGGCATTTCTTTTTCATTGTATGTAAATACATATATATATATATATATATATATATATATATATATATATTTATTTATTTATTTATTTATTGGACTTCATACACATAATATACGTGTATCGGCGGACTTAATACCTGAGGCATTATCTTACAGTCTACCTTGGGGTGATGCAGAGATATATGAAGTAGGTGCAAGCTGAAGTCTTAGGGACTAACAAAGCATTCTTTATATATACAAATCAATAACTACATACTAATTACATACAATACATATACAAAATAGTAAATAAGTACTATAAAATATAAACCTACATGTATACGTAAAAATATATATATATATATATATATATATATATATATATATATATATATATATGAATGTACATAAATATATATATATATATATATATATATATATATATATATATATATATATAAAATAAACTTAACTAGAGATATCAATTCTGCGATGATCCTGAAAGTTCGGAGTGTAGGAGCTCTCGTACTTTCGATTTGAATGTGTGTCTGCTGGTGGCCGTCCTGATCTCTAGAGGGAGGGCGTTCCACAGAAGGACAGATTGCACGGGAAAAGATGAGTGAATGAAACCCAGAATCGTGAATGAAGTCAGAGCTGTGTGAAGGACATAGGAGGAGTAGATTATTAGAGGAGCGAAGAGTTCTATTATGACTGGAATACAGATATTGAAAATGAGAAGTTAGATAGGAAGGTGTGTTAGGAGACATGAGAATAGAGTAGAGTGTAGTGAGAGCGCGCATACTACGGCGTTGACAAATGGGTAACCATTTCAAGCGAGAACCATAAGCAGACACATGGTTATACTTGCGAAGATTAAAAATAAATCGAATGCAGTTATTTAGACGACGGTCAAGTTTATTGAGGAGGTCTGCATTCAGGTCGAAGTAACACGCATCATCATAGTCGATCACAGGGAAAATTAAGGTGTACACAAGCATTATCTTAGTTTTGGATGGTAAAAAGTTCTTCAGGCGATACAGAGCACGCAGGGTACCGGTGACTTTTTGGCTAACATTAGTTACCTGAGCGCGCCAATTTAAATTTGTGTCAATATGTAAACCTAAATCTTTGACCGCTGGACAATACTCGATAACAGAACCGTTGAATATTATAGGTGGCAAAGCAGTTTTGTCTAATTTGCTCAACGTTCTTTGGCTGCCCACAATTATAGCCTGACACTTGGTTGGATTTATCGTCAAACCGAAAGAGTTAGACCAATTACGTAAGTACTCTAGATCCCTATTAACAGTGTCAATGGCAGACGATATATTTTCAACGCTAGCTTGAGCATAAAGCTGCAAGTCATCGGCATACAAATGATAAGCGCATTGAAGATTCTGGGTTACGAGATTGATGAAAATTGAAAATAACAAAGGAGAGAGAATACCGCCTTGTGGAACACCAGAGCCGATCTCACACCAATTCGATGAGGATTCGTCAACGCGGACCGCTTGCTGGCGACCACGAAGATAGGACGAGAACCATTCCAGTGCCTCAGAGGAGATCATAAGGTGGGAAAGGATAGCAAGGAGGATGTCGTGACTGACGGTATTGAAGGCATTACAGAAATCTACCAAAGCCAACACGGTGACTTTGGCATTCTCCATGCCCGTCTTAATATCGCCAGTCACTTTGAGGAGGGCGGAAACGGTGCTGTGGCCAGGTCTGAAGCCAGACTGTAAAGGGCTTAAAAGGTTGTTTAAATAAATATAACGAGATAGCTGCTTCTGAACGCTGGCCTCTAGCATCTTGGACAGGAAAGGTAGGAAAGAAATTGGACGGAAGTCATTAAGGCGAGAAGGATTCTGGATTTTGGGCAACGGAGTGACGTAGGCTTTAAGCCATAGGTCTGGGAAAGTGCCGGAGTCTAGGGAAAAATTGACAATGTGAGTGATAGCTGGGATGAGGTGTTCCAGGATAATGGTGATCATGCGGCGGCTGACATGATCACAGCCCGCCGCATTGGATTTTATGGAGCGGATAATCCTTATAATCTCATCCGATGCTACTGGAGAAAAAGTAAAAGACTGAATGTTAGGGCGAGGTAGATTGGCTAAGTAATCGAGAGTGAGACATTTGGTCTGATGATCAAGCGTGGTAGTGGTGGTGAAATGTTGATTTAAATCATTCAAACCAAATGTCCCTTGAAATTCGACACTACGCTTTTTGCCAATACCTAGCGTCCCGAGGAACTTCCAGGTATCAGCGGGGGAAGAACAGGTGATATTAACTAGGATATGTCGGCGTTTAGCTTTGCGTATCATCTGGTTACACCGATTCCTTGCAGCCTTGTAAAGTGCCCAGTTGTGATCACACCGATCCTTCCTAAATCTGTGAAAGGCCCGGTCCCTCCGTCTCATCGCCGTCCGAACATCTTGGGTGAGCCAAGGAGCTGGAGGACGCTTTAATTTGATGCGCCTTACAGGAGCGTGTTTGTCATAAAGACCAATAACGTTGTTATTTAAAGCCTCGACCTTGGCGTCCAGAGTGGGGGCTTGGAACACATTATCCCAAATAATTAGCGCGGCATCCCGGCATAACATTTCCACATCCATACGACCAAAACAACGTCTGCGCACAACCTTTGGCAGGGGTTTGGGAGATTTTAGGATATAAGAAAGGAAAATAAGGTCATGATGGGAGAATGCCGGTGCAGGATGTTGGCCGTGGAAGGAAACTAGGTTAGGATTAGATATGAGAATTAAGTCAAGCCAGGTATCTTCCCCTGTTAGATTGTGATGGGTAGCTTGCAGGGGTAAAACGTGGAGACTGGCTGACTTAACTACATCAAGAAGTTTAGAGGATCTTTGGGTATAGGGAGACAGGAGATCGGTATTAAAATCGCCCATGATGATGTGATGTGAATATTCCGACCCTAAAGATTCCAGACTCGTTTCGAGACTGGAGAAATAATCAACAGAAGGAGGACAGTACACGACACCAAGAACCAATTTACTGCCTTTGACGCAAACCTCAATGAAGAGATACTCCGCATTTGCAGTATAGTTTGGAGAGGACGAAGAAATAATTTTATAGCGGAAGTTACTGCGGAGATAAATGGCTACACCGCCCCCTCTCCGATCCACGCCATCATTGCGTATCAATATGAAACCGGGGAGAGGGTAAGTGGTAGATAAGAGATGAAGTTTTAACCAACTCTCTGAGACCAGAACGGCATGAACATTAGCAGCAGTGAAAATCTCCAGCAAATCGCTGTAGTGGCTTGCAATGCTCTGTGAATTAATATGGCACACATTAACATTGTTATTAGAAGGTTGGTTGAAAGTCCTACGCACAAAATCACCCACCGTATCGGGCAGTGGACAAAAACTTGCATCGAGGGAACCATCAGCAGATTCATCGGCAGAATGAAAAGAGTCGTTATCAGACATCATGAATTAATAAATAGTTCAAATATATATATATATATATAAATATAGATAATATATATTTATATATATATATATATATAAATAAGTAAATAACTATGATTAGGTATAGTATAAAAACGTTGCTTACTTATTTGGTGCAAGTACATATAACATCCCTGCACCACCCGCCAGTTTACGCACAAAGAAAAAAAAAATTAACACAAAATACAAACAAAACGTACTATATAACATTATCACATTAAAACATAAATCGAACAGCAGCTTCTAAATTTCTGAACGTGTCATTACTGTCAAACGTCAAAGTGACATAACAAAAGTTTTGACATGGTTACATTGTTTATAACCTGACTTCGGATCAGAAAATATTAATCTACGATAATTTATAAAGTGCGTCATAAGTTAATTTATAAGTGGGAAACAACCAAACACTTATACTGAATAACAATGTTCGATCTTTTAGTGAAGTGCTAAATCATAACACTTATCCATAAGAGTAGCAAACAATAACAAAACATATATGAGTAAGAACGTTAAATAGCTACAGCTAAAACAACAAATGACTTTATTTACGCTGTTTGGAGCTCACCGCCGCCGAACTAGGCATCTGTTGGCCTATCGGAGAACTTCTGCATGAGAACATTGAGCTGGTCCATGGTCGTGCACTTATATCGGTTGCCGTCGCCGGCTTTCACAACGATTACTCCGTCCTGGGTCCAGCATGCCCTCATCCCGAAGTGCTGGCGTGACTTAAAGAAGATGGACTGCCGTGTCCTAGTCAGGAACTCTTTGACTACAATTGATGAACTCTTCAGCTTCGTCTTGCTCCTCCACACAACAGACCTGGTTTCTACACTGGTGAATTTGACTAGCAGAGGCCTGTGATGCTCCTTATTGCGTGTGCCGATCCGGTGGCAAGAACAGATGTTAGAAGCTGTGATATTGCTGAGCTCCATTTTGTGGATAACACCAAGTACAGCAGCGGTGCAGTCCTCTCCCTCGGTCTCCGCAACACTCAGGAAAATGAACGCCTTGCGGCGATGTCTCGTCTCCATGTCGTCCACAGCAGCAGAACATTCATTAATCTGCTTTCTGAGCAGGCCAAGCATAGTGAAAACCAGTTCTCTAAATGTCCGGAACTCCTCCGCAACCTTGGCCACAGTGTCCTTGGCTGGTCCTCCAGTGTGAAGTTGTGCTTCCAGTTCGGCCATACGCTTAGAGAAGCTCTCCTCCAAGTTCATTTGTGCGGTTTTAATATCATCCAATTGAGACATTGTAATGTGTAGTACTTTGAAAGTGAAAGTTTCCAGTAAGTGCGTTATGCTGGCAGGTGGTGTATAAATTTAGAGTATTTTTACATGAACTGATATTTTGTTCCACAAACGTAAGTACTCTTTAATTGTGTACAAAAGCACACAAACATGTAAATAATTATTTTAAAATATGATTTATTTAATTATTAAAGATACTTGAACAATTTTAGCAACTGTTAACTTTTTCACACCTACCGCCGAAAAAAGTGTTATTTTTTTATTATGAGTATATAAATAAACCTATCATATGATGTATAATACTCATATTATTCATGAGATATTGATTATCGAAAAAAATTGCGGATATTCAGGTTATTTTTAGCGAGAAAAAGTTAACAACAGCTGTGCACATTCCAGTAAGAGTAATTCTTATCGGATTCTTATCGGAAATGGTTCTTTTGCTTGGAAATCTAATTGGTAAGAAAATTATGTAGGTTTGAATCAGATATATAACATAAAAAGGTATTTAAAACAAAACAGGACAGGTTAGAAGCACCCTGAACAGAAGAACATGCATGAGGAATCTGATGGGACTGAATGAAGCAAGAGAGATATGTCAAGATCGTTGGAAATGGCGCTCCGTAGTCTCTGCCTACCCCTCCGGCGTGAGTCTATGTATGTAAAATACGGAAATAGGCGGCAATTAACAATCAATTCTTTGTTTCATTTTTTTATGTTTAAAATTAAAATGTTTCTTTTAATTATATTTATTTCCTCTAAAAGTAAATTAAAGAACCTTTCTAACCATGTATAATACTTATATACCTCCCTTAATAAAAAACGACGAGAAAAGGAATATGTCAGAAATATAAAATCGCGCTCAAAAAAAAAAGGCGGCGGGAAAATATTTCTAATTTTCACTTTATACTGCCCTTGCGTGGACTACATGTATATTATTTGGTATCATTCGAAAGCTCATTTCATTACGCGTCTATTGATATATATAATATAGCGCAATCCGTTATGTTTTAATAAAACGGACATTAGTTACTTGTGCGCAGTCTACGGCTTCAGAAAAAAGGGACTTTTGTCCCTTGGAGCATCAACGGATTTGGAAAAAAGGGAGTTTTGTCCCTTGAAACAACGGAACGGTATCCATTTTAAATAAGGATCAATATTATGCTTATAAAAACCCCTTAACAAATTATGCAATACCAGGGGATACTCGCAACTATGCTCGTACATATTTTTTAACGTTATTTTTGTCTGATTCTGTGGTAATTTCAAGAAATTCCTAATTTAGTGCACCCTTACGCTAACCAAGAAACATATACATGACAAATTTCAGCTTCTTGCACCGCCAGTAGCTTTGGCTGTGCCACATCTGTCAGTCATTCAGTTACGTAAGGCTTTTGTACATACAGATTATAGACCAAAAAGTTGTCGTATTGCTACTTTTTAGGACATTGATAGGGTAACTCATTATATAGGTTTACGCACCGCACGCAACAGATGCTCTCAAAAGTATACTGGCGATGCAAACATTATCCGCGCCCCTCTAGCGGTGAAATTAAGAAGTTTTACTTATTTTAGACCTAGGCTTCTATAAGGGCGTAATAAATTTGACCTCTATATACAGGGTGTCACAAGACCCATCACCAAGCCGAAGTCTACTCGTTGTGGACCTCATACCAAGTCATACTAACCAAAAATTATTATACCTGGGACACAATTTTTTTTTTAAGTTTTCACATTTTTTAACCGCAATTAAAAGCGCGCGCGTGCGATCTCCGAAATACCTACTTATCCATGGAGTCATAGGGCATCTAAAGAACAGATTGGCGGGGTAAATGAATTGATTTTGTACCTTTGAGCCTCCATATCTCCTGAACCAGTAATTTCCCAGGTATGGTGCCGAAGTAAAAAATGTTCGTAGTGATTGGTACAATATGGGGTTTCAGTTTTCGTTAAGGGTCTTTTTACATCCTGTATAATATGATTTTGTAAAGATTTGAGTTTTTGTTTAATTAAGCCAATGACACTGTCTGTGACTTTTTCCATTTTACCCTAAATAAATGTTATTCATTATGTGTGAAATATTTTATTTAAAATTGACCCTGCAGTAAAATTTTATTTCTAATCTGTTAGTTAACTCACTTATTACTGCAGCCTACTCTCCATTGGTGATTTAATATAATTATGTAACTGAGCATACTGGACTGGGGCCTCGCTTCAATTTGAAAAGGCCTAACTTGGTTTGGAAGATTTTAGACGAACATTTGACGATCCTAATAATTTTCTAAATAATAAGCATATAACTTCCAAAAGTCTGAAATACGCAACATGGTTTTGTATTCGAAAACCATTACGTGGTAATGATCTCGTCATTGATCCTATCATTGCATATAGATAGTGATTATTAGTGATAGGTATTATGAATATAAATTGCTTTATTCACATTCATTCCGAGTTAACCAAATCTAAAGATTTATTGCAAACATTATCGATATTCATTTTGAGTAAGCACATCACTAGTCTAGTTAAAATTTTCGACAATTTCGAAGATTCGAAATGACTTTTGTATTTCGAAATTTATCTTACATAAAAAAAATAACATAAGTCATAGTGAAATAAATATATTGGGTAAGGTTGCTATTTTAATGCGGTCTCTATTTACTTCCTTACTTTGAAGTGGCAAATATGGCGACCACAGAACACCATATACTGATGGCGACTGTGATTTGTCTGTCAGAACCATTAGAATTTAACAAAACACTCGACAATCCGTATTAAGCGGATATATGTTGTCGACTCGAAATCTTTATTTTTTAATGTTTTATTATTCAGTCAAGGTTTCGATGTACTCCATGACGAAATTTTTAATAGGTATAAGATTTGACACTCCGATAGCAGAGCAGTCCGTCGGTTCCAATGTGAAACATTCCAAAATCCACAACTACTTACAACTTAAAAATGAAGTAAAAAAGCATTTTCCAGTGGACTAAATTTTGAATCTAAACCATTCTCAAGTCCCCTTGAATACATACAAAAAAATTCATCAAGATCGGTCCAGTCGTTTAGGAGGAGTTCAGTGACATACACACGCACACAAGAAATATTTATATTAAGATTATGACCTGTTTTGATACAAAATGGTCTGTTCCAGGAAAAATGTTTAATAATTTTAGCTGAATAAATCTCAGTAGTGAGAAAATCTACGAATAGCTATTTTGTCATTACTTAACCTAGCTTTCAAAATATTCTGCAAGTTTGCCGGTACTAATACGAATTTTTAGGGTTCCGTACCTAAAAGGTAAAAACGGGACCCTATTACTAAGCCTGCGCTGCCAGTCTGTCTGTCACCGGGCTGTATCTTATAAACCGTGATACCGCTAGAAAGCTGACAGTTTCACAAATTATGTATTTCCGTTGCCGCTACAACAATAGATACTAAAAATAAAAAATAAAATATTAAGGGGATGTCCCATACAATAAACTTAATTTTTAAGCATTTTTTTAACTTGATCTTAATAAAGAGGTAGAAACGTGAATAGTTAAAAAAAGTTACTATTTGGAAATATATTAACTATAAAATTAAATACTTACCTAACACAAAAAAAATTAAGTATACATACAACAACTGCTTCCGTGGGCCAGTGAATAGCGTATGCGACTGCTAATCGGAAGTCCCGAGTTGGATCAATTCTCGGTGTGACGTCGTCAATCGACGTTGCAGCTCTTGGCCGGTATTCCGCCCGGCCACTGCACCTCGGGCTCCTTCAAATACATCCGCGCGGTGATGACGGGTCCCTTTTACCTCGGCTCACGACATCAAGCTAAGTACATCAGCTGTTATCCTGAGCGTCACCGAAAACGTATACCCAGGATTCCCGAAGATTACGCCGAATCACGCGACCCTGGTTCTATCTTTGTAACTACCTATAATCTGGTTAATAATTTTCTATTAAATAAGTTGCTAAAGGATGTTTAGTTTCCTTAACGAATTAAACAGATTTTTGTTGTAACAGAAATTACGATTTTCATTTAACCACGTCACAATGGCTACCCAACGTTACATCGGGTCCGGCAAAAGTGTAACAAGTGTAACTGCCTATGCCTTCGGGGGTACAGGTGTGAGTCTATAAAAAAAATCGATGAAATTGAATTTAAAATTGCTTTAAATAAATAAATAACTTTTATAAACTGACCCGTTCATTTTTATCTACATATATCCATTCATAAAACACGAAAAACCCATCGTAAATGTAACGCAAATTTAATGATACTACCTACATTTTAATTTCCCAGAAATATATTTTTATAAATTATTAACGTAGTAGTAAGTCACCCGTGGCTTCGCTTGTCCCAAACCTTCAACCTGTATTTTACTACCTTATATCTGCATATAAACATTCTTGCGTTACTGACTGACTGACAGACAACGCACAGCCGAAACGAATGGGCACATGAAGCTGAAAGTTGGCATGTATGCTTGGAGACCGTAGGGGTGCACTAAGAAGGGTTTTCCCGAAATTTATAAAACAATGTGCGTGCGTAGCTAGCTCGCTAGTAGTTATATTATAATTATATCAAAAACATACTTTAATAGTTGGTGCCTAATTTATAAAAGGAACCCGCAGCCCAAATATCATTCAGTCATTAAATAAGTAATTTTATATGTTTGATCATTGATTTAAGTAGTAAAGATACGGTCAACCGAACATTTGACGGACGGCGTCACCCTACAAAAAAAACGCCATCTATTAAAACTAGTATGAACTACGATGTAAATCGGCGTGTTCTGCTCCTAGACATAAATAACCATGTAAAAGCGGGGTGAGGTATTTTTCGAGGTACAAAAAAAAATCTTTAATTTTTCAAAATTTATATTTCTTGCAGTTTGTTTTAGTAAGTTTTCATTGACCTTTGAATAAAACATTATTTTTTTACTTTTGTCTTTTTGTTATTCTGGACATGTTTTTCATTTTGGTTTCGTAGTGTTATTTGAGGTTGGTATATCTTTAAATTAAATACGTATTTAATTTTACGTACTACATACGTATTTACGGTAAAAAATCTATAAGTAAAGTGATTACTTATAGATTTTTTAGCAGTAGGTACATAAATTACATTTTAATTTGCTTTTAAGAATCAATAAAAAATAATTTTGTACATTATTTAATCTTATAGTAATATTATTAAATCTTTTCATGAAGTGAACACGCTACAACACGTTACTGCAAAGCTATGTCGCACTTTTACGCGGCTTCATGTCGTCTTTGCCAAAGGTTGAAACAAAATATGAAAGAAAATTATTTTAATTGTTTTATGTAATGTTAGCAGTTGATTTAATGACATATTTTAACTTACTGGTGATACGAAATGTTATAATTTTTTATTGTGTTTTTTTGCCGTAGTTCACGCAAACTTTCACGGCACAAGTCGGCATTTTTGCTTTAATGAAGCCTATCTCATTTTTTGTCATAGTATCGGGGCTCTGCTGCCGTTTCACACGTCCACTTCCGTTGACGATGCTTCTTAAAGAATGATTTCATTAAAAACAGCTCCACCTTCTCTAAGAAGTTGACGAGCATCTGCCCCTATTATTACCTACTAAATCCATGTGGTCCTGCTACCGATTCACCGCAAGTATGTTTTCTCACTTTGGCGTTCAGGTCCCCCATGACAACATTTAAGTGGGCCTTTTGGGTGTGTTGTAAGGCCCTGGAAATGTCTTCATACATTTCCTCCACTTTGTCATCCGAGTATGTCGAAGTCGATGCATACACTTGGATAACCTTGAGGGTATACCACTTGATGAGTCTGATCACAAAGTATGCTACCCTTGGCGACACACTGGAGACTTCTAAAATGTTGTCAGAGAGGACCTTATGCACCAAAAACCCAACTCCTTCTTAGGATGGCTTGTCTCTCCCCCAGAAGTACATAAGGTGGCCTAAATCTAGGGTAATGGTATTCTCCCCCTTTTTCCGGACTTTGCATAGGTCCAAAACATGCCATCTTATGCACCTCAGTGCCTCTTCGAGTTGTGCCAGATGTACGTCGAGCCCGCACTCTCTGCCCCGCTGTTACCATGTCCGCCGCCTTGGCCAGGAATAGCGGGGTGACTGGGAACTGGGGGCCGTTGCGTAGCTTGGGGTGCCATTGAGGTTATAGCCCGTAATCACCACGCTGGGCATGCTTGTTGATGATCGCAGGGCGTAGCTTCTCGCACCGGTGACGCTGCTGCCCGTCACCAATCTGCTATATTTAGCTACGCACATTTGTAATGGTTATACCGCCATTAGTCGGTCGCCAGAGCCTCGTTCGCTGGTTAGCAGGATGCACCACGGGCAAGTGAAGTTAGCCGGGAGCTCTCAGATGGAGTTGTGCTCCTATGCATTGCTTATCAGCCAGTCAGTAAGTAAAAGTAAAAAAAAAATATGGGTTTATTGATTCATTGATGATGATTTAATATCTTTACCTAATAGGTACGTAAAAAGGTACCATTAATAACTGATACCACAAGATGAGCACCATTATTTCGGCTTCTTATAGTTTCAACTTTCGCAATTAGGTTCTATCACAATTCATCAATTCGACACAAACCTAATTATTTCTCTGTGCCAACATGACTACGTTCGGTTAATACGTTGGTTTTCAAATTTACCACCGCAGCGTGGATCAGCTACATAGCCGGTACCCAGTCACGGACACTGTTTTTCCACGCCACGAACAATAGTTCCGG
The DNA here is from genome assembly GCA_944739405.2 of Euclidia mi. Classification (NCBI taxonomy): domain Eukaryota; kingdom Metazoa; phylum Arthropoda; class Insecta; order Lepidoptera; family Erebidae; genus Euclidia; species Euclidia mi. Next base: position 45,372,990 of record OX123189.2, read on the forward strand.
GTTTGACACTATTTTGTCTGTACATGTATTAATTTTGATGATTCCAGGTATATTTTTACGATGTTTATTTAAATGTATCATTATAGATACGTCATCCAAAAGAAAAGCAGTTTTATTGAGTTTTATAATAGAATGACTTGTTTTAGAGCGTAGACAGAGAATCCTATAGACTAAGTGATATTTTTGTCGCACTCACACAGGAAAAAGAGCAACTTATGCCGATGTAATGTAAAGAAATAAAACAGCACGATACGATTTTTTGTTTCACCGAGCGTGCCACTTTTTTCGAGGTATGCTAACTACTTAGCTAAACAAAGTTTGACAGCTGACGTCTAGGCAGCTATCGTCTCCATAAAAAATACAGTTTTTACGTGCTAAAATAAAGTAATTCGAGCTATATTGTGTTGTGAACTATTGAGACTTGTGTTAAAAGCACTAAAATAACAAAAATAAATTCTAAATAATTCAATAAATTAAATCTTTGGTGTTGCCAACTTTTCTTTAAATAATTACCCTCTTTTGAGGGTAATTAAAATAGGGTATAATATTTTGAGATTTGCAGTGCCTATTAAAAAAGTATATCATAGTTTGAATGGCTTATTTCAGTTTTCCTGAACATGAGGATTTATTTAGGTATTATATTTAAAAAAGGTGGTGGCTTTATTTATCCTTCCCGTGACGTTGTCATAGTATGTAACTTGGCAGAAAGAATATTCAAGGTCCATTCTACTGAAGGATTATCATTTTTTGCCGAAAAATATGTTACAAAAACTTATTTTCACGACTTTCAAACGATGCCAGGATGTATTTATATTGGATCATTTTGAAAGTCAACCATTTATTGGTAACCAATGTAACCATAAAGTTTTACTTATTAAGGCCATTGTCATGCCTTATTTTGAACTGCGTATACATCACGCAACAAAAGGATTTGAACCCAAGCAAATAATTAGAAACTTTCATACGAAGCTTGTTTAATTCAAAGGACAACAATGTGTACAATCAAATATACATAAAAATTAATAATAAATAAATATGTTGTATTATTTGTTCACAAATCCAGGACGTACATACATAGCCACCTATGAAATGGCAGTTTAACTACCAACAACGAAATGTCAAAAACGATACTTTTTTATGAATTTTGCATTGAAATAGCAACATATGACGTCATCACATTTTTGCGTCAAATAGCCTGGCTATTAGCCATACCTACTTAATTTATGTAAATTAATTAGAACAATTCGAAAATTAAGTATATCATCAAAATAATGAATGAAAGTGAGATTGTATTTGAATATCTTATTGTATTGAAAAGTCGAGATAATTTATTTTTGACTGAGGAAACAACTAAATTAGTTTGCTTTTGACAGCATAATATAATCATCCCCGTATCTTATATCTATCCTATGCCGATAAAATCAATAAGGCAGTGTTACTTTTCGGACTTCATATTATTTTCTAATTGTATCAATAAAAAGGGGTAATTTTTGCCTGACGCGGTAACCCTGAATTTAGAGTGACGTACTATGTTTGTCTCTTTCTGTGACACGCTTTGCCGGTGTCTATAGGATTCTCTGTCTACGTTTTAGAGCTTCTTATAACGATTGTCAAAGATCTTCATGACAGCCAAGACCGACGCGACGGCTTATTGATAATACCCACATAACTTTATAAGAAATCCTCTTTATATGGCATTGCTCTGCATGGCATTCTGTTGGTATATCCATTAGGATAGCACTGACCTAATTACTGTTTCCCTTTTGCTTGTTGCAATAACGTAAATATAGTCAAGGATAGCAGTGACTGTTTTTGTTTATACAGATAACGTTAAAATAAATAGTCGAACTAAATTTTAACTCATGGTGACACTACTCGGTACAATATTACTTATTCAAGTAATTTACAGAAGTTGAGATAACCTGTTCGTGCATCATTTTTGTTATTGTTGTACCTACATATTAATAATAACGAAATATCCATTGAAATTTTCAGCCTAAAGTACAATCAAACAAGTCGGTGCTGAACCAGTTTGAAAAAAAATCCCTTGGCTCGCTCATAGAGTCGAGGCACACTAGAAACTGTTTTTGTATACGAGTGTCAATGTGTGTGTAAAGTAGCTCTGGAAGCCGCGATTGTCGCCCTTATGGTGGTCTAGCAGGAAGTTGTTCGACTGTACTTACCATTAGCTATTACAACATTTGCTTAGTGATGAGAATATTGCAATACTGCATGCGAGTTACACTTAATGTCTAATATCTGCAGCATAAGCTTTACTAGCCAACATTATTATTATAACATCTACAGTACCGTAGTTTTGTCCCCGTCTATATAAATAATGTCACGTATCCAAAACATTACGATCAATGGTAGCGTGATGGATGCTTTTATGATAAAACCATTACTTTCTCACATTTCACCTTATACCAACGTTCACATTAAGTAATAAGGAAGCAATAATTACAATTGAAGGAACGTTATTCATGGCAATTTTACATTGGTTACGTAAAGTATACGGTAAGAAGGACATTCATTGTCATAATACGCTTAGTAAGTGGGCTATATGTGATGTTACTTCGTTTGATGTGTGCGGGCGTGTTTCGGAGTATGGGGATCATATTTCAGCGAGCGCTAGTTTCAAAGCGCTGCCTGTTGGGCCAGATGACGTTGTAAATGTCAATCTCTGTAGGTCTGCTCCATTTTGAGGGGATCAAAGTTCCGGGTAGGGATTATAAGGGTCTAAGATAAGCTTATTTTCTAAAGCCTAATTTTGTACCCACCTACCTCCTTTTGTTGAAACGTTGATGAGTCGAGTTTTTGTCAATGTATCTGGGTCGCGCAGCCTATTTTCTTAAAATGAATATTACAAATTAGACAATTCCTTTTGTTTGCATCATTTGAATTATTTTTAAGTTGTGTACTGTTAAATGCTGGGGGCTATAAATAATTCTCAAGTATAATTTTACTTAATGTTCCAGTTTAAGATATTATCTATTATTATGGAGGACATTTTGATAAGTTGACTATTGTAACGGATGCCAGGAATCGAACCTTTGCTAGTCCGCTACAGAGTCATACAATATTATTTAGCGGTTGTGGTCGCGGAGGGACTTCCCTCCGCGACCACAACCGTTGCAAGCCGGTAGAAACGTAGGAGAATAACAGAGGTATTTATGCCTTGAAATAAATAAATTATCGCGACTAAGACCCGCTAAATAATATTGTATGATGTATACAAATCGCGAAAGTTTAAAATCGATTATCCGCTACAGTGCGCTGGTAGTGTGCTGCTGACGTGTGCCTACGACGATGCGTGTTCTTCTATATGTGTGGACTGTATGGCTTTGATGTGTTGGGGCTTCAGAAATGAAACATCTTCATACGTTGAGAGCGACGCTGTTCAGGTGTTCGGTGCTTGATGGTTACATAGGTCACAAGATGGTGGTTGGGACGCCAACAACTGGCCGAATACATGGTCGCTTAGGTACCTCGGAACTTTACCTTAACGACGACCATCGCACCGAACACGTGCACAGAGAATCTTAGTTTATTTTTAATTTCATATACAGTACAAATGTCTATTTATATTAGGTACTACGATTCATACATATGTGTTCTATACATCGTTAGATAGATCTCGTTAAGTTTTATCTATCGGTATACAATACCTAAACCTAACTACTAGCGTCACTAAGTTATTCTATAAAAACTCCCAAAAAATGCCGTCACACAAGGGCCCGCCCACTATATTTTCTATTGAAAACTTTTATATACTAAATTTATGTATGTGATTTTGGTAGGCCGTTGTGTGCAACTATATGGGGCATCTATTTAAACAAACATCATGAAAATATCTTTAATCAATTCGAATTCATTACATGAAAACCTATGATGCATAAGAAAATTACAGAATTTCTTAAGTAAATACTATCGTACATAAACAAAGTTTATGATTAACATGCAAATGTTTGTTATTATGTTTATTTTAACTACATAAGGTAATAACTAGCAATAAGAAAGTATCTAGACATGATTTCAAACCTATACGAAGCTAAAAAACACTTATAAAACTATAAAACGACTATGTAAACAAACAGCTGTTTTATCAAGTACCTATTAGTTCTTATCTGTTACAACTGATTACACTATTTATGATCGATATCTAGGTTTCTACAGTTAGCACAAGTTTTAGACTAATGTTCATGTACTATTTAGTACTTTATATTAACGATTTAACTATTTACACTATTCTAGCTGTATTTTAACACTTTGACGCGTCCGGGAACCGAATCCGTAGTACCGCACGATTAGATAACACTGATTTTATACGATTTTCACTCGCGGTTTCGAATACACTATTCACTGTCATAGTTTTTAATGTCTGTCGCGAACAACTATAATTATGGCAAAGTTAACTTGATAATTGGTGAAACAAAAATAGTTAAAAACTAAACTTATGTTTAATCATAACCACTTTTCCGTGGCACGTAGAAAAAGCTCTTGTTCCATTTTTATATTTTCACAGTCATGTTTCTAACCATTGTTTATTTTATCCCTGAAATAAAGAGTAATACCGCACGTTTACCAGAAATGTTCTGTATTGTGTTTTTACAAGATATGCTTAGATACACACAAAAAGAGCTCTTGCCGCAGGCGAGCGACTAGTGAAAATATAAATTAATTAGTTTGTAACAAAATTACTGTGACGAGGGTCAGAAAAAACAATATCCTGCTATTACCAAAAACCTTTTAACGAGCGCGTTAATGTTAAGCTGGGGTGTTATAATTTGTGACATGTTGTGACGACTATAATAAATATGTCAGGTAAATTGATAAAAAAAATATTCGTCGAGAAGAAATATGCATTAGGGATGGCTGAATAAAACACGACTTTAACGCAGTCATTTACGTTCAGTGCTCTGCACATATATTCGTAAGTACCAGTGTTTGGGATAATGCGTTGCTTTGGTAGGTATGCTCTGTTTATTTATTTGGGCTCTATTGAATATATATATTTGTAGACGTATCTAATTGCTTATAGTTATCAGCACGCAAGAGATGATTTAATTAATCATTCCTTTGCTGTATTCAAGAGCTTTCCCTTCTTCCTAAGGACAGATTCTGTCTTCATATCACAGTGACGGTCAATTTTTGTGACATACCACGCTTACAGCCATTCAACATTCTCAGCCGTACACTCTTAACAGACTGATCGTAGTACATAATGATGCAATTATCGCCGTATATTTTCATTTGTTTGCCGCGTTACAATTATAGTTGTTAGAGTCACAGCTTTTATCAGGCCTTTTCAAAAAGTACGACCGCGTGTTTACTTAGCTTCCACTTTTATTTGAACACCGAGTCGTTTTATGGAATGCTGGTGCCGAACAGTTCTAATGGTCTCAAGTAGTTTATTTTTTGTATACTTCACAAAAATCCTTTCTTAATTTTATTTTTGTTTTAGAAATATCTAAGATTACAGATATTAACAAGAAACGCATATAAAACTGTAATATTATAACGCACATAAAATTGTATTAAAATAACTAATCTATAAATAATTTGTACCAATTGTATTTACGCAATAAATATATTATCTATCTATCTATAAAACTAACATTTCTGCCAAAAAGTAAATGTATCCACCTCAGTCTATAAAATTGGTACTTCAGTTGCCGTTTGATGTTACATATTCGTAGTTGGAGAGGTGGGCAAGAGCTAGCAACGTTTTTGTGTTCCCCTTGGGACACCAGACCAGGTTCACAAAGGCGTACGTCAGTGATGTATTCCCTTGTTCTACGTTCACGTAAGCTTCAGCTCGATAGTACATCTGTAGCTTATCTGCAATGGCAATTCATACGATGTATTGTAATGGTGTTACTGGCTACAACAAATTAAATAATATTATATAGTCCTTGGGTCGCATACTTGTTTCCATATGTGTTTGTCTTATCGCTACGATGGCGCCAACGTAATGCAATTAGTAAACTCATAAATTCCAAGAGTTTGACAAATTTATAAGAATCATGTGACAGGCATATGAGTAAAGAAATAGCCATGAAATATGAGAAAATATTGGCACTGTAGCGTTCACATGCGGTATAGTTGAGGATCATAAAAAAAGGGATCAAGGATGAGAAACGGACCCTCTCAGGTAGTAAGGATTCGAGAGACGTTGCGTTGGGGGTGTTTGACTGGGCAGTCGGTCTTAGAAGGCGGAGCTAGTCGGGTCCCACGACAGCGTGACGTGGTAGTGGTGGTGTTGGACGAGACAGTCAATGTTGGGACGCGTAACTAGGCGGATCTCGGGGACAGTCAGTCTTAGGACGCGGAAGAGGGCAGATCTCGGGAATGGACTCGCGTGGTAGTTCAGACAGTGGGTCTTATGGCGCGAGAGAGATCGGACCTGGCCTAGCGCGAAAGAGGTTCGGTGTTGGTTGATAATTAGTGCTTAGTGACATCGAAGAACAAGGCGAGCGGCTTCAAGAGAAGGTGATCAGCACAGGGCAAGGGGTAAGTTTGGCAGCGACGCAGCTAAAAGTCCGGTGAGTGTCTGTTATTCACTTTACTGTAATTTATTGCATGAACTGTATAACATTAATAACTCTGTTGTGTATCTATGTCTATATCAACCATATATATATACCAGGCTGACTAAAATATAAAGTTCTCTATGAGATATTGTACATAGTTATATTATTAATAACCGCGTGTACCATTAGTAGTGGTTCGTACCTTGTTGATGATGGATGTGACGACGAGCGATGTATGATGGGAGTCTCCGTATTCGCGATCAGGTGGTAGAATGCAGGACTTTCACAATCGCTGTCTAAACCTGCGTACAGGCCAGTACATAGCAGCTGACAAGGTTTTAAAGAGCGAAAGAAGAGCCACCTGTCGGTCACGCGGTAGACGTAAGCCCTGGCGGCTAATCTAGTGGCGATTGCAACGAGAGCTTCCCTGCAAACTATGCGCGATGGCTTAATACGTTTTAATTGACTATGTTTGTATGGTCTTCAATGTTGTGACTTGCGGCAAGGAGGCGTTTTGTGACATCAGTTCTGAGACTGTTACTGTACGCTCAATACTATACACTGGATATCGCTGAAATACTCGGCGCCGATAATACTATATGACTAATATACCTGGATCATGTTCTCCGTCTCCCTGGAGCTGCCGTCTCTGAGATACGCTGCCTTGTACTCAAGTACCAATATGTGAAGCATGAATATATGGAGAGTGATTTTGTGATGACAAACCAATACTAATGTATCGCTGTCTTTAGTATTTTGATGTCCACCTTTCATTCAAATATAAGCGTTTACGTTTGGTAAATGCTGTCAGTAGAGGAATATAGAGGAAAGGACGAATTCCATAGTTCCTGCGCGGGCGAAGGGGCGCGGGAACCCTGGCAACAAATTGCTTGGCAGGCTGAATTTGATATTTTAAACTCAGTTAGTAGAAAATTAAAATTTTAATCAGCCTGGGGTCTATAGGATTCCATTACATTTGGTGCCGTGACCAGGATCCTCGTCATAAAATGTTCTGATTCACTTCAGAACAACGAGGAAGAACTAAAGAGTTACTACACAAACACAACGTAGTAAAATACAAACACAACGTAGAGAAATAACCATACACAGCGTAGGAAAATATCAAATTAATTAGACACAACCTGCCATTCATTAATCGATAGACGATCATGTTCATTTCAGAAAGACGAAATAATATTTAAGTCACGGCAATTATCTCAATATTTAATAGTCCGAGGGGGGCGATATTGCGCCTAAGTGCCACACTTTCCTATATGTTATTTATTTTTATGGCACTGTGGTTCCTCTTATAATATCGCTGTGTCTTGAAAGTAAACATATAACTGACTACATATGTTGAAACGCTTTACATAAATGCTGCTCATGCGTGTCATTTATACTGTATGTCGAGTTCGAGTCTCGACAGTGGTTATATTATTGGGTACATAGAAATGCTTTTCATAAAGTGCGGCAATCATCTTAATATTTAATAATCGGAGGGGGGCTCTCTCGCACGTGTTATTTATTTTCATAGCACTTTGGTTCCTCTTATTCCCTTTTTATTTTCCCCCTTCCTCTCGGATCGCGGTAGCGTTTAGACGAGTCCTCCGTGCTTAAATTAAATTTAAAAATATTTTTTGCGTATTTAAATTCGAAATTAAATCAGTCAAAGTACCAGGCGCCCATAGTTCAGTGACGGTTACGATAAGTAGCCGTAAGAAGAGGATAGCAACAGCTGAGACGGCGACAGTTACCAGAGCTACATACGTCAACGTCAACTGTCATCCGACGTCATACGTCAACTGTCATCGCTGCGTCAAATGTCATCGTAAGCTGTCAATTTGTCATCCCTATTTCTCTGACTGACATATCTAGGGTTGCCAATATTTAAAGAAACCAGTAATTGGACCATTTTATATACCACAATTGGCCGAGTGTGTTTGCAATATAATTGGCACTGGTATTGGTTTTGAGTGGACTTAATTGTACAAAATGCCAAACATACAGCGATCCCCAACCATTCCATCTAAGAAGAAGTCAAAACAAAGCGAAGCTCCTTGCACAACTACTCCGGTCACGAACACCAATACGCAAGAGGAAGATGAGAATATCACAGTGAGGGGTAAGCGTCAACGCCCAGATGACTCACCTAAACAACCAACTAAAACTTTCTCTTCGTCATGTGTCTACCTAAATCTAAAGGACGAAATAATACATCTGTTAAATACCTGGAAGATTGATCACGATAAAATGTTGACCTCATGGAAAAATGAACAGGAAGCTCTGCTGTCTTCTTTGGTGAAAGATGTTTCGGAACTAAGGAAGCAATGTGAAGACATTAGGAAAACCAATTTGGAGCTAGAAAAGAGCATGAATTTTATAAATAAAGATTATGAAGATATGAAGAAGAGAGTTATCGATCTAGAAATCGATAAAAAACAAGTTGACGCGTCGTTGGAGCATATTTCGAAACAAATTCAAGATATACAGCTTTATTCTCGTTCGGCAACAATTGAACTCCGCAATGTTCCAGCCAAAGAACATGAAAAAACCGAGGACCTTTTAGCTATTATCACCGGCGTAGGCATGGCCGTTAATATAGACATAGATAAGTCAGACATGAGAGATATCTACCGCCTCCCCGGTAATTCGGGATCTACGCGCTCCATTGTTGCAGAATTCAACTCTGTATCAAGGAAACTGGATTTCTTATCCAATGTTCGTCGTTTTAACAAAGAACGACCCACTGCAGAGAAATTGAACACGCACACAATTGGGTTACCAGGAGATAAAAAACCTATCTACGCTGCAGAGCACCTATCAGCATCTATGAGAAAACTCTTTTATGAATGTCGCCAATTCGCCAAAACTCATAAGTTATCTTGTTGGAGCCTGAATGGAAAGATTTTCATGAGAAAGAACCCAGAAGAAAAACCAGTACAAATAAAAACCGAGAAGTGTATGACGGTATTTATTAACAACAAATGACTATATTTTAAAAGTACTCTTTTGTCCATTACTTTGCATGCTATTTTCCGAGATGCCACTCGGTTCATACTTATAACCTTAATTAATTCCTTGAATTCTGATTGCTTTTTGGCTAAACTTAGTATTATATTCATTTTATTTGCAAAAGACACTACTCAAAATATCCACTTACATTTGCAATTATTACAATGTATACACACCCTCACATTTTATCATACACACACAGTACACACATTCTCACATCTACACGGTAACAAACCTACCATCCAACATACACATTACCAACTTCCATCACAGAATACATCTATGATTATTAAACCTCTATGTCTAATAGCTCTTAAGTTATTTTATTATTATTGTACAATGACACAATTATTATTATACATCATCAACTTTCATCCCAAACATTACTCACATCTTCACAACACCGTTTTTACACCAACATTAAACACAATCAACCTCAACACCTACAAAAAAAAATTAATGAAGTGGGTATATAGTGCTAATACATATCAAGTTGCTATCACCTCCTACACCCGTCGCACATGCATTAGCACATATATTTTACAGTTTCCAATCACTAATTTTAAATTTCGATAAACTAAATAATATACAGTCCGAACTTGATGGTATTTCAGTGGCAGATTCGTCAAGTTGCATGATCGAGGATTGTGAACGTTTACAAAGGTATCATCCGCTCACAACTTCATTATTGTGTCAAAACATCAGGAGCATTAATAAGAATTTTGATGGCCTCGCTACACTTCTTGAGAGAAGTAAAACAGTATGGGATTTAATAATTCTAACTGAATGTTGGCTATTACACTCACATCAAATACCGGACATCCCCGGCTATTCTGTTTGCGCTACGTCACATGTTAAATCCCAGAATGAAGGAGTTATCGTGTATTATCGTAATCTCTCTCAAATTAGGGTTACGGAACACAAACTTGTCGATGCAAATTGCTTAATAATATCGTTTAATAAAGACACGGTTGTAGTTGCGATATATCGCCCGCCGGCTAATCGAAATGTTTCCCATTTCCTTACATCCTTAAATGAACTTCTGACGTCACTCTGTTCCTACAAAAACGTAATTTTAACTGGTGATATAAATATTGATATTGCTCCTAATAATAAGGATACGCGATCAATAGATTATTTAACCATGCTCGCGTATCATGGTATGTTACCCGGTCATATTATACCTACACGCCTAAATAGCTCTTGTCTTGATCACATAATCCTTAAAACTACAAAACCGGCCTTTTGTTACGTCGCCCATACCTCAGTTACCGATCACGACACTATTACCCTGTTTCTCTCCACGAGTTCTCAAAATAAATACGATCCCTATCAGACAAAAACAACTAAAGTTATCGACTATAACACAATTGAACAAGAACTTTTGGAGACAGACTTTAGCCTTTTATATAATATGACTAATGTAGACGAGGCTGCTACCTATTTTATAAACAGTTTGAACACAACTATATTAGCTAATACACAACTCAAATTTCTACCTAACCGCAAACGACTGAAAAAACCGTGGATGACACCAGGCCTTCTCAGATGTTTGCGTAATAGAAATCGTCTACACTTAAAACTTAAGAAAACACCAGATAATTTAATTTTAAAAATCACATTCACCAGATACAGAAATTACTGCACGAGTATTCTGAGATCAGCTAAACTTATTTTTGAAAAAAATCTTATAAGTAAGGCACAAAACAACAACAAAAAGCTATGGGAAGCCATCAAATCTATTACCTACTCTACCAATAAAAAACAACCAGCTACTGATCTCCTATCTTTGTCGGATCCCCAACGTTCTATTAATGATACTAACCAGTTTTTTGTTAATATTGGACTCTCTCTGGCCGAATAAATATAGCATCTGCAAAGAAACACCCAGAAGTTCAACACTCTCCAAAGTCCCTGCACAGCTTTGTGCTACTGGAAACGAATGAGACTGAAATTGACCTATTAATATCAAGTCTAAGAAGCGATTGTGCAGTGGGCTCAGATAATATCTCTGGAGCCTTCCTAAAAAGGTTTAAGAGTATCCTAACTTCGCCGGTAACTTTTATTTGCAATCTAGCACTTAGTACAGGTACTTTCCCAAATGCTTTCAAGTTGGCTATAGTTCACCCCATATATAAATCAGGAGACAGAGACCGTGCAACGAACTACAGGCCTATTTCTATTTTACCCGCACTCTCAAAAGTTTTGGAAAAACTCATAAATAAAAGACTAACTAAATATTTAGATCATAATCATCTACTTTCTACACATCAATATAGTTTTAGGTCCGGTTTATCCACTAATACAACAGTTCTTGATTTAACCAATAAAATTGTAACTCATCTGGACAAAAAAGAAAAAGTAATTGGAATATTTTTAGATCTAGCTGAGGCTTTCGACACGGTCTCTGTCTCCCTGCTCATTACCAAACTTGAAGACATTGGTATACGTGGCGAACAACTCTCTCTTTTCAAGAGCTACCTAACTGGTAGGCGCCAATGTCTGAAAATTGGAGATTGGATTAGTGAGGAACTACCTATATCCTATGGAGTGCCCCAGGGTAGTATCATCGGTCCAACATTATTTTTAATTTACATCAACGACCTCTGTCAGCTCAATCTCCAAAATGATTCAATTTTTACCTACGCCGATGATACTGCTCTAATATTTCATGCATCTTCATGGGAGTTGGCCTTCAGTCGCGCTCAGTTGGGACTCAACGCAGTGGTAACTTGGCTAACTAATAACTTGTTAACATTGAACGTGGACAAAACAAAGTACCTTGCATTCTCACTCTCATCCCAAGGTAAATGCATGAATGGTTCCCACACCTTGACTGCACATTCCTGCAGTTCACTATCACATATGAATTGCAGTTGTCCCAAACTACAAAGAACTGAATGTATAAAATACTTAGGTGTACAGCTAGATGATGTTCTTTCATACCATTGCCACATTGACACACTTGCCTCTAGGTTGCGTAAATTAATGTATGTTTTTAAGGGACTCCGACATGTTGCCGATACAGGGATTCTTAGACAGGTTTACTTGGCTCTGTGCCAATCACTTACTCAATATTGTATAGTGACTTGGGGTGGAACCGATAAAACCCATTTGTTGAAGTTAGAACGTGCTCAGAGGGCACTTCTTAAAGTTGGATGGAAATTGCCCTTTCATTTTCCTACTACCAAACTATACGAAACTTGTGATGTCTTCTCAGTTCGGCAATTATTTGTCTTAAATACCATTTTAACTACTCATTCACGGATGCCTTACGAACCATCAAAATTCGCAACAAATCGTCGTAAACATACCGTATGCCAAACGCAATCGTTACGGACTAGATTAGCGCAGCATCATTTTTGTTATCTTAGCAGCTTTATTTATAATAAGGTAAATAAAATCTTAAATATCTACCCGATGTGCAGAAATGAATGAAAAAAACTGTCACAAACTGGTTGCGTGGTCTTAAGTATGATGACTTAGAACAGATTCTTGTTGCCCTACAATAATGATATCTATCTCCCACATAAACACACACTTACACACATAGACACGCACAAATACACCCGACACGCACGTTTTTCCCATAAAATCCCACCCACATGTAAAAACAAACATACACACCCACATACACACACACAAACACTCACATACACACAAACTCTAACACATACACACAAATATACTGTATGCATGCTTTTAGTTTTAAAAAAGTATATATAATTTATCATAATATCTTGTACCATGTTCTCTTGCAACCCTTATTTTATGAGACAGTTATGTCTATTTTCAAATTTATGTAAACATCATTAGATTATGATGTAAATTTGTTAGAGAGGGGCTTGGAGATTTGTCATACAGGTTTCGAACCTACTACAGACTCCAGTTCTCTCACAAAGGTCTTGTTCAACAGCTGTAATGACAACAAATTTTATTGTTTTTATATACAATATGTACCTTTATGAGAGAAAATAAATAAATTATTATTATTATTATGTGTCTCTTTTTCACGGCTATTCTTCTAACATGGTGTTAGAAGAATAAAGAATAAACGGAGGCTCGGAGCGGGTTTCCCCGTAATTACGCCCTTGACAATGACACATCCACCCCCGAGCTAATAGCTCATGCGGCTTCCCTCTGGCCGGCCGACCAAGGCAAGCCAGAGTTGAGAGTCCTGCGGGCACTCTTGGAAATCCAATCCAGCCAGCCATTAAAGGCAAGCCGGAGACGAGGCCCTGACCGACTCTCTGAAGCATTCGGGACCGCAGTGTCGCCACACACATTCAGCTCGCCACAAAGCTGCCCTGCGGTTGTAAGCTTTCTTTTCATCTTGTAATACATTTTTTGTTTATATTACACGTGAAGGTGATGTTTGAAAGCTGTTACTCTACCCTCTGAGATTGCGTTAGTCTCATGATGAGATAACGGCTGCCCCAGAGGGGCCTTATTATTATTATAATTATCTTATAACATCGCTGCATTTCGTAAGTAATCACATAATTGGCTACATAGATCCACCGATTACATAAAGCGCTAACGTTTCACGTTTTAAATACCTCGAGTTCGACTCTCGATGATGAATATATTGTTGGTTACAAGCGCTTGCGCACCAAACTCGCTTTATTTGAATTCAAACTTGATACAGACTAGCGATGGTTAGAACCAATGTTGGATAGGAAAGAGAAGGATTATCTGGTGTAGGACACAAACATGACTTGAGAGATATAAGTACAATGCACACCAGAATAATCCGTGGAATATATAGGTATTCTTAAATCAGGTTAGACTCCTGAGCAATGTCTGTGACGATATGTTCTTGTGAAACGTCGGTGAACTAGTCGCCGTATTGTTGATAACATGTTCGATACTTGTATATAACGAGATGGAATTATTTAAGGATAAATAATCTTATACTAATATATACAACTGAAGAGTTTGTTTGTTTGGCTGAACACGTTAAGCTCAGGAACTACAGGTCCGATTTGGAAAAAAAACTTTCAGTGGTAGAAAGCTCATTTATCGAGGAAGGCTAGTGGCTATACAACATCAGGCTATATGTTACGGGAGCAGAGCAGTAGCCTTAAATAATGCGGCTGTAACCGCGGGCTCATCTAGTGTATAATATTTGTTGGAATTATAGAGCGGGTTCTATTCCTGTTGCAACGATATTTTGAAATGTTTTCAATAAAGTTACTGAAATAGCGGGTTTGACTCCTGTTGCTACGATATTTTGAAATGTTTTTAACAAACTTACTGAAATAGCGGGTTCGAATCCTGCTGCTACGATATTTTGAAATGTTTTCAACAAACTTACTGAAATAGCGGGTTTGATTCCTGTTGTTACGATATTTTGAAATGTTTTCAACAAACTTGCTGAAATAGCGGGTTCGACTCCTGTTGCTACGATATTTCAAAATGGTGTCAACAAACGTATTAAATTACGAAATCTAGTAATAATATCTATCTTATGCATGCGCGTTCCTTGGATAAGCATCTATTAGTTTATTATATTGGTTGAGTTGAGATTCTTACATAATGCATATGGTTTTTTATTGATGAAGTGTACACGAGCTGCAATTGAGAAAAGGATTATTCTTAGGTCATATATCAGTAAACTTAGTTTTCTAACGTTTTAGTAAGTAGATAAGGGTAATATTTGTCTATTGCAGTATTTTGGTATTCTTTATAAACGCTCTAGGTACGATTCCTAAGGATTGGTGAAAGTCGGCGGATATTATACTCATGTACCTAATGATCGGCGTCGGCTTTATAGAAGTCGTACAATGTGATTTTAAATATTTTGGGTTCGATTCCCAAACATATAAAGAATGCACACTATTGTTGAACACGAAACTATTTTGTTAATTTTTGTTATTATAGCAGAAATTAATACTTCGCCGATAATGTGCGTCTGGAGCTGGGTTTAGTGACCATTATTTTAAAATGTTTTGTTTTAAAATTGTTGCCCAAACTAGAAAGGCAATGCAATAAGCCGACATCTGGCACATTTTGTTTCCAAATGCCAGCGTGTAAAAAAAAGGGATAAAACAAAAAAGGAAACACATTTTAGATGTTTATTAGTCAAGAGAAAGAAGGCTAGAAAGGAACTATTGTTCTTTTGTATTATTGATGTGCTTTGTCCAGACGCGCCAACCCGCACGTGAAAAGGACAGGAGGGCTACTTTGTTAAGATATGATTGCACATGTGGCGCATTGTTTTGAGAAACGTAATGGCTTTTATAAGTAATTTGTGCCGTCTTTGGGATGGGTTCGCTACCCGCCGTGCGTCATAGGAAATAGATATTCTACACGTGTTAATTCTAAACATCAGTATTATACCTAACTGTTACAGTTTAGGCTATCTCAGAATTGGGTTTAGCTGAGTGTTTACAATACTTATTTATCTGTGTTACAATGTGATTGCCAGTGGCAATAATGTATGTATTTGTTATGCCTGGTATGTACACATACCTTTTAAGAGCGCTCAATGTACCAGGGTTCGAGCCCCAGGTTTGCTTAGAGCTTGACATTGAGTTCATATTTCTCATGAGATTTGAGAGGTGTGTAAGCAATATGCTAACAACGCCTTGATACATACTAGACTCATAGACATAGTTTAGCCCTATCGTGTAATATTCGTAAACAGCTATCTTGATTCTGGAGTTCAAATAAAAATAATATTTTGTTGCTAGACTCATGCAAAAATACTTATTACGCATCCGTACTGAAAAATATTAATTGGTGATCCGCGTCACATCTCTAATCATCTGTTAGTTTGTATTCGGGTTTAGTACTCAAATAGAAGTCGTATATTATATGGCTAATCTTGGAAGTTTGATACTCGTGCCATTTAATTTAAAATTCCAGGACCCTACGTCACCTTTTACAACAACTACCGCACGTGTTGTTGCGTCCGTCGGCTGTGAGTACAAAGTAGCGGCGTTCCGGTAACGTGAAAGGCAGCTGCAGTATGCGTCGAAGGACATATCTCACATTGGATCATCTTACACAGAGCTAAGTTTTCATTATCTTTACTAACTATAAACGCGCGTATCGACTAACTTCAAGCAAGTGGACTCCCTCTGATCCGAACTCTCAGATATGCAATATTAAACGAAGGTTTAAGCTGCATAGGCTTTTATGTATGTCGTTCGTTATATAGGATTTTCTTTATGACATAATATATTTGGAAACTGCATCCAACTGCACGAGAAATAATAGTTATTTAGGTTAACTTAAATCAGAGGCTTAATAATGAAGCAGATATCATGTCCATACGCTTGATGATCCGAATGAAGAACTGATTGGCGGCCATCTCGCCAGACGTTGTGGGTTCGATCCCCGCGCATACAATTTCTAGCTAAATGGGAATAATTCCTAGTGTGGGACCGAGTTGAGAATTGTTTAGTTGTAGGGACTGTCGAGCTATCGTCTGGGGAAACCGACTGCTGCACTATACTATTTTTTTCGACTATTTAGCTCATTATATAAAACTATTGCAACTACTTGTCTGTCAATTTTGATAAAACTAGTCTCTTATACGAGTGTGTGCGAACTATTTCAGCCACTGCTACCTGACGCTATGCACACCCGCTACTGAACCCGATTTCGACGAGTGAGAATGGCGAATCAGGTACCTTGATCATACCACGCTGCCCGTTTATCAAGAAGACATCTGGTATGTACACTTCCATTCTAGGCATGGATAGAATGTCTTATAGATTATACTACTATTTTGAGAATTTATTGCTAATACGCCATTTGGCTTATTGGAAAACATAGGTTACGGGCAACTGGTGATCTTGGTTATGTGCGCTAGTTCTAATAAGAAGTTTAGGTGTGAGGAGAAGCAGTATACAAATGGATTAGAGTTTTGATAATTTCTCATAGACAAAGCACGACGTTCGTATTTGATTAGACACAGTTGAGGCAACAATTGCTATAAGATTCTCATAAGCATCAATGTTGACATAATATGGAGAGGGCTGAAGTATAGTTAGTTAGTTAGTTAGTGACCTTAGCAAGAGTATAGTAGTGTAATTATTGTCATTCAACTATAAGTTAGGATAAGTGGTATTGATGCAGTGGCTATTTATTGGAATTTGTATGATATATGCCGGCAGTTAATGGCGGAAAACAAGATGCAGTTTTAACTGACGTACTCTACTACATATGCTATTGTATCTTTAGTTAAAGCTCATACGCTATGACTTAGTCTACGCGTCTGATTTTCAGAGGGGGGAATGTAATGGTGTTACTGGCTAAAACAAATTAAATAATAATATATAGTCCTTAGGTCGCATACTTGTTTCCACATGTGTTTGTCTTATCGCTACGATGGTGCCAACGTAATGCAATTAGTAAACTCATAAATTCCAAGAGATTGACAAATTTATAAGAATCATGTGACAGGCATATGAGTAAAGAAATAGCCATGAAATATGAGAAAATATTGGCTCTGTAGCGTTCACATGCGGTATAGTTGAGGATCATAAAAAAAGGGATCAACGATGAGAAACGGACTCTCTCAGGTAGTAAGGATTCGAGAGGCGTTGCGTTGGGGGTGTTTGACTGGGCAGTCGGTCTTAGAAGGCGGAGCTAGTCGGGTCCCACGACAGCGTGACGTGGTAGTGGTGGTGTTGGACGAGACAGTCAATGTTGGGACGCGGAACTAGGCGGATCTCGGGGACAGGCAGTCTTAGGACGCGGAAGAGGGCAGATCTCGGGAACGGACTCGCGTGGTAGTTCAGACAGTGGGTCTTATGGCGCGAGAGAGATCGGACCTGGCCTAGCGCGAAAGAGGTTCGGTGTTGGTCGATAATTAGTTCTTAGTGACATCGAAAAACAAGGCGAGCGGCTTCAAAAGAAGGTGATCAGCACAGGGCAAGGGGTAAGTTTGGCAGCGACGCAGCTAAAAGTCCGCTGAGTGTCTGTTATTTACTTTACTGTAATTTATTGCATGAACTGTATAACATTAATAACTCTGTTGTGTATCTATGTCTATATCACACCATATATATATATACCAGGCTGACTAAAATATAAAGTTCTCTATGAGATATTGTACATAGTTATATTATTAATAACCGCGTGTACCATTAGTAGTGGTTCGTACCTTGTTGATGATGGATGTGACGACGAGCGATGTATGATGGGAGTCTCCGTATTCGCGATCAGGTGGTAGAATGCAGGACTTTCACAATCGCTGTCTAAACCTGCGTACAGGCCAGTACATAGCAGCTGACAAGGTTTTAAAGAGCGAAAGAAGAGCCACCTGTCGGTCACGCGGTAGACGTAAGCCCTGGCGGCTAATCTAGTGGCGATTGCAACGAGAGCTTCCCTGCAAACTATGCGCGATAGCTTAATACGTTTTAATTGACTATGTTTGTATGGGCTTCAATGTTGTGACTTGCGGCAAGGAGGCGTTTTGTGACATCAGTTCTGAGACTGTTACTGTACGCTCAATACTATACACTGGATATCGCTGAAATACTCGGCGCCGATAATACTATATGACTAATATACCTGGATCATGTTCTCCGTCTCCCTGGAGCTGCCGTCTCTGAGATATGCTGCCTTGTACTCAAGTACCAATATGTGAAGCATGAATATATGGAGAGTGATGACAAACCAATACTAATGTATCGCTGTCTTTAGTAATTTGATGTCCACCTTTCATTCAAACATAAGCGTTTACGTTTGGTAAATGCTGTCAGTAGAGGAATATAGAGGAAGGGACGAATTCCATAGTTCCTGCGCGGGAACCCTGGCAACAAATTGCTTGGCAGGCTGAATTTGATATTTTAAACACAGTTAGTAGAAAACTAAAATTTTAATCAGCCTGGGGTCTATAGGATTCCATTACAGTATCATACATGAATACCTACTCGACAGTAGGCTGGGTAGACTCTTTGCCGACGCAAAGAGTAGATACACAACTAACGTTTGTGCATGTTGGTTTTAATGTCAATAAATAAGTGGTAGCTTTTTAATGACTCAGATATAGGACAGATAAAAATTACAAATTCGTAGTTTAGCTCTGGTTGGAGTAGCTATGAACATTGCTCTAAAGTTTTAAGCGACATGCAGCTAAACTTCAACTACCTACATGAATTTAGAGAATTCTTGTATGGAGAGCTACGAAAAAGAATTAGAAATAAATATCATTTGTTTTTTGGCTGCTTAAAAATACGGAGTGAGTGAGGCCACGGTGAAATGACCGATACAATCACAATACAATTCAGTGTACACCATAACTTATTTTGTGATTCACATAAACGATAGCCTAAATATGGCTTGTATATATTCTAGAATTTAAGGAGTAAATTTCCTATCAAATTATTTACTGACTTTGAATCCATTCCTAAGCTATATAAGGCGAGGTTTATATTAAAACGAGGAATTTAAAATGTTGACTGTAAAAAAATAAGAAAATGTGTTAGAATCTTACGTATTATTCAAAAGTGTTATTCTTAACAAACATTTTTTCCATTATATGTATTTAGCACCTACTTCTTTTCTCTCTGGACCACTTAAATGTAGACTGGGAGATATTGCCAATAGGCGTATGAGAAGATTTCAATAAATAAATAAACTATTGATAGAAAAGATAAGGCCTTTTCCATTTCCACTTACTTTTAAAAGATAGTCAGGCATACATGTTATACAACTAAAGCGAGTCTGCATTTCCCCTCCGTTTTCCAATATTGAAAGGACAGACATGAAGTGCACTATAATTAGAAAGAAGTATTTAGAACGCTATTTTAAACGACAGCGTTTTAAAATCACCTAATGTACTGATAATACAAATAATAATATTATTATGAAATAATATTAATATTGATCTGTTTTAGTATGAATTTCCTTCAACGTGTCGATTATACAATCATAATCATATTTTACTTTTAAAGCTGATTGGATGTATTTGTAGACTATATGATTATAGATTTGTTTATAAATCAATATTTGTTCTAAAATAATACAGTTGTGATAAATTAAAGCTATCTTAGTAGAGCAGCCCAGTGGCAGCATTCTTTGGCACTATTTCATATGGTTCTATAATAGAAGTATAGACAATATTTAGAGTAAAGTAGCTTGGGGCAGTACATCATGATATCTTCATTTTCTTCTCCGTTTGTCCAAAAATAATAACATGCAGGTGAGGTCTGGTTAGCACCTAGTGGTTCCGGGATGTCCGCTTAAGAAAACCACGTACTCACATCGGCTCATAGACCACTCGGGTAGATTGTAGCTTCTTTGGACAGATTTAGGTAGGTACATAGCAAAGTGTAGTATCAAATGTATGTTCTGTTGGAACAGGGTCACCCGCCCGTTTGGATTTCCAAAATTGAAATTTTTATTTTAATACCATGACCAGAAAAACTGAGCTTTCTTTTCGGACCTTAAATAAAATTTGTCTCTTGTATTAAAATATATAACGAGGTACAGACAATATAAGCCATAGAATATGACTAACTTTTTTGCTCGCGGAGGTCAGGTGCCAGTCGCTCTGTGGAAAAGCTAATATTCTGTCTGGTTGAGCAAGATGATGATAAGATGATTCCGAGCTTGGATGCTACAAGGATAACGGTGACATAAATAGGCAGACATACATATATGTATAACAGAACTTCGGGAAAATTTCGTGAGTAAAATATTAAGCCTTAACGAGTCTTCACAATTATTATAACTAAATACCATTCAAGACTACAAGGCTTTTGTAAAAAGAAAGGTCTGTTATTATATTCAGTTGCCACAATATTAAGCCCTTTCTTGTAGTTTCAAAACTAAAGTACTTAGAAGATTACATAGGGTGAGTTAAATTATTTAAGACATAATTTTGTAGGATTCTTTTATGGGCAATGTTGTAGAATTCGTGATATAAAGTAAACATTCACTTCATAAAAAAGTGAACGTTCCTTTTATATCTATTATTATGTTAAAAAGCAATCATTATTTGAAGTCCTCTTTCTCGAGAGATTATTGTAACCAGTACAATAGTGTAATAGTAGTGTTTAAATGTGAAAATGGTAAATATCTTTTAATATTTTTTTTTTATTACTTTGAACATTTTTTATTATTTTATTCAGTGACCAGCGAGAGATACAAATCATATGTGATGTACAAGGCAGGGAACCGGTTAAATAAATTGCCCTTTTTCGTTAAGTAAAACACAAGTTTGGATTAGGTCTATGATAGTAATAGTAGTAAAGATTGAATCCATAATTAAATTATTAAGTATTTTTTTAGGTTATGTTTAAGCATTACTTTAACATTTGTAGGTTATCCCAGAGAGACCGTAGGCCAGTATATATATATATATATATATATATATATATATATATATATATATATATATATATATATATATATATATATATATATATATATAGTGCCGTGAATTGGTATATAACAAACTAACTAATGAATTTAAACAAAATCGGTACACAAGTAGTAAATAAAAGTGTTCATATGTAACTGCTTTGTTTAAATTGCCGATTATTTTATTTTGTTACAAACGAGTATAAATTCTCAGGTATAAATTTTATAAAGGTAATTTGCACAATTATAAAAATATAAAAACCGAACAAGGAGTAATAATTAAGCTGGCAATGTAGTTTAAAATAAAGTAGTTAATAACGAAATATCAAAACTCTTTGTTGCGGTATTCCCTTCATAAAATTGATGCAAGTTGCGAAAATACAAGCAAGTTAAAATAAGAAGCTTAATGTAATCTAATCTAGTACAAAAACCTTAAAAACAAATTTAGAAACTGAAAATATTTTCATGGTTTAGGCGTCGTAAAATGCCTCCGCATCAATGTCATCGGGTAACGTGCCCAGAAGGCGTTTAAAATACTTGTCGTATACTATGGTGAGGACATCATTGTCAACGGAAAATTATGCACAACGCTTACAATTCAAGCAAAATGGAAAATATTATCGTGTGGAAAAAGCCTTTCATCCAACCAAAGCATGTACGGGCACTTACCGGGTGCTATGAAAGTTGTGGGTACTTAAATGACTATGAAGTACTATGGACTGCCATGACAACACGTACACATACATAGATACATACATATGGTATATGTACTGAGGTAGCTGGCGAATATTAACGTATAGATTTTTAAAACAGTTTTGCTTTTTTGACATTTCTTCCAGCCATTTTAGATATAAGATTCTGCAATAGCAAGCTGAATGCTGCACAAGAAGTAGGCATATTGAAATGCCAAAATGGTTCCTTCTGACATATCTTGTATTGATACTTAGGCCATAAGTACAGAATTCTAAGACACAACATAAAATTAAATAGATTTGTTATATTAAAGTAAGGAAATGTTTGATCCAATAAATGAAAAAAGCCTTTGCAACAAGAGTGGTTAATAGTTCATTATAAAATCTCCATTGGGTCGTAAATATCGTAGGTATGTGTTTCTTCCGTTACGACACGTTTTTGTTTCTTGCTCCTATTATGTGCAGCACAGCATCAGGATATCAGATAATCAGACTCATTATTTTTTCCTATATTAACTTTTCAACAGGTTTTTTCAAATTGCAACAGCAATCACTGAATCAGATCTTTCAGACTCATAAATATTCATGATAATTATATTATTAAACTAAGTACAAATTTATTTCAATCAAAAATAAGCAAAAATATTCAGAAAATGTCAGCATTTCATAACCTCTCATGTCAATCCCTCTCATCAAATTAGCCCTTTTTTTCATAATACTAATGCCAAAATAACATTCCCCAGCATCTGGATAGCCTGCCAAGCCTAAATTGCCAGCAGCCTGCCTCAATAAGGAGCCCCTACGTGGTCATCCCACGCGCATGTGGCCTAGAGCTTCGCCCGCCACGTTTTAGCTGTGCACTCAAGCTTTGCACAGCCTTGCTTTCTGCCACTTGCTGCTGTAATTTAAGTATTGCACAACTATTTACACAAATTCTGTGATAGCATTTTCCTGCTCATATTTTTCTTATTTCTTTTGCAACATTGTGTGTCCTTAATTCACAGCAATGGCCACTAAAGGTAATAAACCTGATGATACAGAATTAATCAAACAGCGTGGCATTGTTAAAAGGAAACTTACATTATTTAAAAATATATTAACCTCATTCTGCCCAATAATAAATTAACAGATACCCAAGTTATTAAATTAATAAAAGTAACTACGTTAAAAATAACCGACTTCAAAAACGAAAAAGTGAAAAATAATAAAGATTTAACATTAATTAAATACTACCTATTATTTATATGTGCTATTTACTAATAGGTTTGAAGTCGGTGCCAAGCCTTAAAACAAATAATAATATTTTAATCACTTAAATGAATACGAGCAAATTAATACAAAGGAATGACTACGATAAAGATAAAGATGCAGAAATAAACCTAATAAAGAGCAATTTGATCTTATTATTATAAGCAGCTTCAGTTAATACGAAGAATAATGAAAAAATAATACGAAAATGTATTGAACAGAATGTGAATTCATGTGAATTATAAAATGCCTTCTTTAATTTAAAGGCTTTGAAATTTGATTTGGCACCGACTTCAAACCAATTAGTAAATAGCACATATTAATAATAGGTAGTATTTGATTAATGTTAAATCTTTATTATTTTTCACTTTTTCGTTCTTGAGGTCGGTTATTTTTAACGTAGTTACTTTTATTTAATACTTTTTAGTGAACCTATTGTTGTATTGTCAACTAGTTATAGGTAGACCTACAAAAGGTGCTGCGCGCCTTAAAATATAGATCGCAAGAAACGGGAACGGATAAAAGCAGTCTTCTCTGTAAAAATGCTCTTCGGGACACAGTTTTACGTTCTTGTGAGACTATTAAAGATCCTGAAAAACGTTTGTTGGCCAGGAAAGCATATATATGAAATCACGTTAACGTCAAAAAACTCTTAAACAGTATAATTCTAGACTCGGTAAGATCCAAGAGCGTCTAGCGAATGAGCCTTTTGAGCAGAGAGCTAATAGACTTGGTCTCATTAATAATCGATAAATCATGGCATTACCGCATGATTTACGTCTTTGAAGTCACCATTATCATCAATGTGCAATTCGTATAGATTTTTGTAATTACTGAGTTCGTATCGCCACCTTCTGACTCCTTCATCGGACGAGAACGAGCCCAAACTCTAAAAAATGTTGTCAATTAATTACTGAGTTCCTATATTATGAGCAGCTCTATGTCATAATAACTTTTCATTGTCATCCAATTTAAATATGTATACAAAACCCAACTCCCGAAGTCTGACATATTTTTTTTATAGACTCACGCCTGTATCCCCACAGGGGTAGGCAGAGGTGTAATATTACACCCACATTTCCCAAAGAAAGAAATCGCCAGAAGGCTGATCGATGCTTCCCGTGACCAGAGGGCTCGTTTATATCTCGCTGAGAGAATAAGCATTGCCATTCAACGTGGCAATGCTGCCAGCCTTCTGGGCACGCTACCGCTCGACAGCGTTGCGGAGGAATTTAATTTTTTATTATATTTTATTTACTTTTCTTTTCATACTTTTGCTTTTTTATAGTTTAGGATAGTTTAGTTATATAATTAGTTTTATTTTATTGTAAATTATGATGTAAATCCTACTTATAGACCAATTATACTTTAGTTTATTTAAAGTCTACCTAAGATAAAAAAATATTTGCCAAATATTCATAAACATTTTCCAAATTTCATAAAAACCAAAATGGACTAAGTGTTTTGATTGGGATTTGAACCCATGCCTTCAGAACGTAAAGCGGATGTATTATCAGCACGGCCATCGCCTTGTTATCAATTTGGCGAATTTAGCGAACACTTGACAGAGTGCTTACGTCATCTAACTGTCATTTCTAAATAATGAAATAGTTTTCAAACCTTTTTGCTAATTATTATGTTTGAGTACCGGCCAGTTAGTCGTGTCGACGCATAAAGTGTAGACGTCAGTAGTCCTTAGTAACCGCTTGACCGCTAGCGCCAATTCGCCGAATTTACTTGACCGGTCACGTTCTAAACAAAATGTCGCGCCGCCGCTCGCCAGATGGGCGCGCTAACATAAACATTTATTGTTGATAAGTCGGTAACATGAGTAAGTTGAAGTGATGTTTTTCTTCAACCTTATAAATGATTCTTTCAAATCGTATGAATTCTTTGTTGATATTTACTTTCTAATTTATTATACTTAGCAGCAAACATTGACTATCGTTGAAAAAAACACTTTGTGTATTTTAAACAGTATTATTTTAAAAAGTTAATCGATGACATATATATTTTATGAGTTTTAACTGTAGAGCAATTCTATCTACACTGAATTGAATAAAAAAAAACATGTATCATAGTATAAAAATATTTAATTACAGGCATACGATAAGCACGTAATCACGTAGCGCGCGAAACAAAGAGTGGCATTTGACATTATTTTTTCGTTCCGGGTAAACGATTTTAAGACTCGCTTCGTATTTTTAGCATGAAGAAATGTTCAATGATTTGAAAAAAACAGATAAAAATATACTTATACGATACGTCGTAAATTATATCTCTTACGAACAGATATAATTTAAAACATTACGTAATAGAAAGAAACAGTAAATTCAGACCGAGTATAGCGCTGTAACCAAAAAGGGAGAATAGTCACTTGTGCGCGGTCTACGGCATTTCAAAAAAGGGAGAATAGTCACTTGTGCGCGGTCAAGCGGGTAACCGTAGTGATGACAATTTGACATGACACCAGCCGTCACCATTATTATTCATAGGAATTTCAGCCTTAAGGATAGGTGAAAATAAGTAAAAAAATGCTCATAAAATAAAAACTCCTGGGCCTACATGAATAAAATTTTTATGGGACCAATTCGAAACTATTGCGCATCAAACAAAAAAAGAATTATGGAAATCGGTTCAGAAACCTCGGCGAAATTGGTGTACATACATCGAAAAAAAAAATATATACCGGGCGAATTGAGAACCTCCTCCTTCTTTTTTTGTTTGAAGTCGGTTAAAAAACAGACTTTTGGAGTTTAAAACAATACATAAAACTTTCCAGGACGTTCAGACACTTATTAATTGAACGCTGACATCTCAGAGTTCACCGATGAACCAGACCCAGAAAGTGAACAATTTGAAAATGTTTACCAGCTGTTGGTGGCACAGGCTTCCCGGCTCATTCAGTTGAATTACAAGCTGCTAACTAATCCAGAGTCGGACAAGGACCATTCAGGTGGGACCAAATCATTTATTAAGCTACCCACTATTGACGTGCGACACTTCTCGGGTGATCATCAGGATTGGCTTGAGTACTGAGATATATTTCAATCACTTGTTACACATAGAACATTAGATGACATTCAAAAGTTTCACTACTTGCGTTCCTCACTATCGGGCAGTGCATCATCTTAATATATAAAATCCTTGCGTTACTGACTGACTGACAGACATGCTACAGCCGAAACTATTGGGCGCAGGAAGCTGAAATTTGGCATGTAGGTTCCTTGGGGACCGTAGGGGTGCACTAAGAAGGGATTTCCCGAAATTCTCACGGGATCGGCCAAAACGGGTAAATTAAAAATCTCCTCTATTAGTTATAAAATCACTAGAAATTACAGGTGACAACTTTGAGGTAGCGTGTAAATTGTTGTGTGAAAGATATGATAACAAACGACAGCTGATAGGAAATCACATTCATGCACTATACAACTTAAATAATATTGAGAAAGAATCCTCGGTGTGTTTCAGACCATTAATTGACACAGTTCAGAAAAACCTCGGCGTATTAGCCACATTAGGTAAAAAAACAGAATACTGGGATACATTAATTACATATTTAGTGTCAAGTAAATTTGACTCAAGCACATTAAGAAATTGGGAAGAACACAAAAACATACTCACAGACATGCCAACACTTGAGTGCCTGAATAAATTTTTAAGAGGTCGTGCTGATGTATTAGAAGTTTTAGAACAATCAATTATTAACAACAATAGCAAATCAGATACTCAAGTGGGACAAAACACAAAGTCATTTACAAAAATGAACACACAAAAAGTACCCACATTTCCTTTGTGTAAACAGCATCATCTATTATTTTCTTGTGAAAAGTTTAGACAGATGTCCATTGAACAAAGAATCAGAGAGGTACAGAGATTAAGAATCTGCTCCAACTGTTTAAAACCTGGCCATGACAACAAATTATACAGAATAGACACATGTAAGTACTGCAACAAAAAACATAATACACTTTTACACTTAGATGCACCAAAACCATCATCTGTCACATTAACTAGTTGCACACAGAACAAAACAATATTGCTGCCAACTGCACAAGTGAAAATATATGACAAACAAGGAAAACCACACATGGTACGAGCACTACTAAACAATGGCAGCATCTCAAGCTATATAACTAGGCACTTGTGCTCAAAACTAGGTTTATCCATCCATACTATAGACACTATGGTCACTAGTATTAATAATTAGTGCACAAACATAACAAAAAAATACTAACATTCACATTCAATCAGCACAAAATAAAAATTACAGGACAGACATTTTATGTCTTGTAATTAACCAAATTTGCAACACAGTCCAACATACATACATAAACAAAGATACCATTCAAATACCTAGTTGCATACAACCGGCAGACCCTGACTTTAACATTCCAGACCCTTTTGACTTATTATTGGTGGCGTCGTGTGTCGGGTCATCCCTGTCCCTCTAATATGGCGACAGGGATGATGGCTGGCACATGCGTCATACTCGTGAACGGGTGCTACTTGCAATGACTGGTCAATTACGGTCTTGCGGGCTGGTATTAGATTTTAATATTTAACTGCATCATTTCCATCATGGTTCTGATCACTCTCGCGGATTGCCTGCATTATTAGGTATATATAATGTAAGTGGATGCTCCTGTTTCACCATGTCTATTTTGAGGAGGCTAACCAAAAGTATTATGCTTGAGTATTATTATGTACAGTAAATATATACAAGTGATATAGAAGGTGTAACAGTTGCAGCACCTTACAAAATGTAAATTGTGTATTATGCAAAACCTGGCGATGAAAAAGAGTGACCGTGAGTTTTATTGCCCGTTCTTTCTCATGGTTCTACCTATTGCTTTGCGAACGTGGCAGTAAATGTAAATGTAGAGTCTTTAAGTAATGATTTTATAAATTTATTATTTTGACGTTCATAAGCGTCATATTGTGACCCAAATGAATAAAGGATTTTGAATTTGAATTTGAATTGGGTGCAGAAATATTCTGGGAAGTCATGGGTACTGGCAGATTGGAATTAGGAAAACAGCAACCAGTTCTACAACAAACAGATTTAGGCTGGCTGATATAGCTCTAACAAATACTCATATTCAAAATAAAATTCAAAACTCGTTCTTTGTGAATCAGATCTCAGATAACATAAACAAAATTTTGGGAATTAGAAAACATATCTATTCCTTCAGACATACCTGACATTACTCAGCTATCATGTGAAAAAATATTTACATCAACTACAAATCGCAATGCTGATGGTAGATTTTTGGTCACTATACCGTTCAAACAATCGCCAGAGTGCTTAGACCAGTCATATATCAGGCAAAGATTCGTTTCCTTAACATAGTAAAACGATTCAAATCAGATCCTACATACAAACAGCAATATCTAACCTTTATGCAAGAATACCTTGACCTAGGTCATGTGACCTACTGTGTTTTTGGTCATGTGACCAAAAACACAAACAGTAACACTCTGACACCTTCATATTATATACCACATCATGGTATAATACAAAACACCAGCACCACAACAAAGTTCAGGGTGATTTTTGATGCATCGGCACGCACATCTAACAAAATATCACTTAATGATATACCCGCTTGCTTGCCCGTGTTATATGGCATATAACATCGCATCACAGTCTACTTTGCCCGTGTCATACTGTATATGACATGGCTCCCGCGGTCGAAAGAGTGAAATATTCTCGTCTCTGTCGCTCTAGGGCTTAGTTTGTATTATGTTTCTCGTTTCTACGTTAAATTTCCCGTCATACTAATCCGAGTCGAGTTTCGACTCCATAGAGAAATTAAAAAAATAAAACGTTCGATGTCAATGTTGTCATTGAGTGTTGAGTCGGTGCGGAATGTGCGGAATGTGTGAGTGTATTTGTGCTGTTTTTTCTGTTAAATTTAGTTTTAGTCTTTAAGATCTATTGTGTTTATCATGGTATGTAAATAACTAACACGTATATATAATAATTCCAGCATGAAATATAAGATTTGACTTTTTTCGAGACCTTAAGTAGATTTTGGCGCGCAACGGTGATTTTACTGAGAGCATGGGAACTGTTTCAGAAATGTTCATATTACTCAGAAGTGGTGAATGCTATCCGTATGATTTCTTTTTGATTTAAAAGAATGTGAGACTACTTATTTAGTGTTTATTTATTTATATGTTTAAAACTGTTATTTGTGCATTATATGGCCTTATCAAATTTAACATAAAAAACGCCGCGCGGCGCCAGATAATGGTTTGGAATCAGAGGCCTGTAATTCATAAATATGTATAAACAAGTGTAATTTTTTATTTTTATCTTATTATCTAATATATAAGTAACGTAATTAAATATTAAAAACTATATGTCACCGCTTTAAGTTTTGAGGTATGAACTTATAAATACAAAGCGAGCTCTAAAACGCGCTATATCAATTTCAAACGAGCATCACTCGACACCAGAGTCGTAATCTAAATAAACAAAGATAACATTGTATAGTTAGTTTCATAACAAACATAAATAATATAACACTTGACAACCTTTCAAAACAAATTGAGTCACAAGGACCGATTGTGTGGAACCCAACGCGCGCGCCGAGGCGATAAAAACGCGCGGGCATTTGATCCTTATCGCTTTCAAGTGGCCGGGCAGAGGGGCCGGCGTGGGTTGCGGCGCGGAGCAAGCAAGCGGTTAACATAGTAAAACGATTCAAATCAGATCCTACATACAAACAGCAATATCTAACCTTTATGCAAGAATACCTTGACCTAGGTCATGTGACCTACTGTGTTTTTGGTCATGTGACCAAAAACACAAACAGTAACACTCTGACACCTTCATATTATATACCACATCATGGTATAATACAAAACACCAGCACCACAACAAAGTTCAGGGTGATTTTTGATGCATCGGCACGCACATCTAACAAAATATCACTTAATGATATACAGACAATAGGACCAGTAGTACAAGATGATTTAATTTGTATACATATTAGGTTCAGACAACACAAATACATCATATCAGCTGATATTGAAAAAATGTTCAGGCAAATAACCATCATAGAAAACAAACGATCATTAAATCAAATTGTATTTCGTTTCAATGAGTCAGAACCACTGAAAACTTACACATTAAATACAGTAACGTATGGGACAGCTTCAGCACCCTACCTCGCTACACGTTGTATCAGACAGGTTGGGTTGGACTGCCAACATGACAAGGAAGTGTCGGAGATCATCATACATGATTTTTATTGTGATGACCTGATAACGGGCTCAATGCGGAAGTCTCGGTTAATAGAAATAGCAATGTCAGGAAATGCAGCTCCAAAATCAGCACAATTACATCTCAGAAAGTGGCAGTCCAACAGTCTTGATATTTTACAAAAAGCGAACTTATCATCAGATTTACTTCACAGTACCACAAATTTAGGTAATAAAGACCCATCAAAAACAGTAGAAATATACTGGAACCAAAATCAAGATACAATAACAGACATAGAAGACTCGGTTGATTACAATATTACAAAAAGGAAAATATTGTCAATCATTGGCAAAATATTTGACCCTTTGGGCCTTTTAAGTCCTTCAGTATTAGAAGCCAAAATTATAATGCAAAAGTTGTGGTCACAAAACTTACAGTGGGACAGCAGTGTCCCTCATGACATAGAAATACTATGAAAAAAGTTCATACAAACACTATCAGCTTTAAAACAAATAGTCATACCGAGACGAGTTTTCTATGATTCACCCAAACATAAACAGCTACACACTTTCTGTGACGCTTCTCAGCACGCCTATGGCGCCTGTATATATGTGCGCACACACACCACAAATGGTGAAGTGTGCGTACGGCTACTAACAGCCAAGTGCAGAGTGGCACCACTAAAATCATTAACAATTCCAGGACTAGAACTATGTGCAGCCCTCACAGCTGTTCGCCTTTACAAAAAGGTCATCAACTCTCTCCGCAATTCACACATAATTTCAGATTGTTTCTTTTGGACTGATTCTATGATTGTACTGTCCTGGATAAAGTTGCCACCACACAAACTAAATGCATTTGTAAGTCACAGAATTAATGAAATACAAACAATAACACATAAACAAACATGGCGATATGTACCTACAAAACAGAACTCCGCAGATCTAATATCTAGGGGTGTCACAGCATCCACACTCATACATTCAGATTTGTGGTTCTCCGGTCCAGACTTTCTTAGGGATGATGATAGCAGCTGGCCAACATCACCTGGGCACATCAGTAGTTGTTCTGACCTTCCAGAAACAAAACCCCAGAGCCACAAAACACTATTCAATGTTACTCACAGACAGACAACAATTCATTCATTTACAATTACTCTAAATTCACAAAATTAACACGCATAACTGCATAAATATTGCAATTTATACACAATTGTAGAACAAAACACAAAAAAGTAATTCAGCTTCAAACACCTTTATTTCATAATATTTTCTGTTAATGTATTCCTAGACCATCTTAATTCTATTCATAACCACATCAAATTTACAATGGAATTAGAGGCAAACAATTCTTTAGCTTTCCTAGATGTACTTGTTATCAGGAACAAAAACAACTCTTTGAGCCACACTGTGTATAGGAAAAAGACATATACAAATAGGTACTTAAACGGTGAATCTCACCACCATCCTAAACAGTTAGCTACCGTGGGAATGTCTTTGTTTCAGAGAGCCCGGGGGATCTGTGACAAGAAACACCTGGACGCCGAGCTTCAACATGTCAAGCAAGTTCTGCAAGACAACAAGCTCCGACCGCCGCGCCAACGTCACAGATCCCCGAAGAACAAGCCAGCCACAGTAGAGAGACAACCTGCTGTCCTCCCATACATCAAGGGCGTGACCGACAAGATTGGCTACATCTTGAAGCGAGCTTCAATCAAAACATTCTACAAGCCGCCAACGAAGAAAAGCCAATTATTACCATCTGTCAAGAGTCAGTTACCCTTACAAGAGGCCGGGGTTTACAAGATAGACTGTAAGTGTGGGCTCTCATACATTGGACAAACCAAGAGAAGCATAGGCATTCGACTAAAGGAACATATAGCTGACATTAAACACAAACACCTTTATTTCATTAACAACAAAAGAACTATATCAGGCCAAATTAAATTTAGTAAAAATATCACAGTTAAATTCACTTTCTATTGAATATGAGTTACTTTCAACAAATAAAATATTACCAATAAAAAACAGATTAATTTTATTACATCCATTTTTTGATCAGGCCGGCGCAGTTATTCGCGTGGGCGGCAGGCTTGCTAATTCGCGATTTCAATATGATAAAAAGTTAAATAGCTTTAACTGCAAGGCAACACCTGAAATTGGTTACCGATTTGACAAAGGAATCTTACTTAGCGTCACTAAATAGATTCATCAGCCGCCGAGGAAAAGCTGCTCACATATATTCAGACAATGGCACCAACTTTGTAGGGGCGTCAAATGTTATCACGGGGTTTTTGGCGAAGAATCAGAATTTGATAAGCAACAATATGGCAGAACAAGGCATCACTTTTCACTTCATTCCTCCATACTCCCCACACTTTGGTGGATTATGGGAAGGCACAGTGAAGTCAACAAAACATCACCTTAGGCAAGTCTTAGGCTTGGCACATCTCACGTATGAAAAAATGTACACAGTCTTATGTCAAATTGAAGGCATTTTAAATTCAAGGCCCTTAACGCCTCTATCGTCTGACCCGTCTGATCTCACTGCTCTCACTCCATTTCATTTCTTAATCGGTCGATCTTTTCTGTACTACCTCAGCCACCACTGGCTGAGTGTAATCCGCTGCATATACTCAGATACAAACGCGTGGAGCTCCTGCGTCAACACTTTTGGACTCAATTCTACAAGGAGTACATTTCACAACTTCAAATCAGAACAAAATGGAAGAAGTCTTCTGGACAGCTGACAGAAGGCACCCTGTTCGTCGTGAAAGATGACGCTCTCCCACCAGCCCGCTGGGTCCTCGGGCGAGAAACACAGCTCCATCCGGGGCCCGACGGAGTCACAAGAGTGGCCAACATCAAGACCAGCACAGGCACTGTCAGAAGAGCATTTAACAGGATATGCCCTCTCACTGGCGGCCCGGCAAAATGTCATGACACGCTGCGCACAGCACTAGGCGCCCCTCCTCCCCGCGCCTCCTGGGCGCCGCGCCGCACGGTCGCCGGCGCACAAGCGGATGCACTGACAAGTGCCAGAAACAGCAAGACACACTTATTTATTTATTTATTTCTTTATGCACAAACATGGTGTACAAAGGTGGACATAATGCCATAAGGCATTCTCTACCTGTCAACCTTAAGGTGGTGCAGAGATAACAGTGGTAGGAGCATTTTATTAAGTATAAATTTAAATACTAGTTATAAGGAAAAACAATAAATAGTTATATACATAATAGAGATAAAATACATACAATATATTATATATTTCTATAAATACATACATAAACATAAATCTATATACACCTACATATACATACATACAATATATACATAAATACTTATAATAATGGATGAGATTGATGTGCTGATTCCTTCAATCTCTCAAAAAGAAGCTCTCGAACTTTCATTTTGAAAGCATAACGGTTGGTGGACAATCTGATTTCAGGAGGGAGTGTTTTCCATAAAATAATAGACTGCACAACAAAAGAAGAGTTTATGAACCCAGTAGTGTGACTAGGGCAAGAAAGAAGAAGATTATGAGAAGAACGAAGATCTCTCTCATGGATAGAAGATAGATATTGGAAGTATGAGGTGAGATAAGTTGGAGGAGAAGGGGACTTGAGAATAGAGAAGAGTATAGTAAGAGCACGCAAACACCGGCGTTGACGAATTGGTAACCATCTAAGTTCGGAACGATAAGTAGAGACGTGGTCATACTTACGAAGATTGTAAATGAATCGAATGCAGTTATTGAGAAGTCGGTCGTACTTATTGAGATGTTCTGCATTCAGGTCATAATAGCACACATCACCATAGTGGATTATGGGAAATATTAAAGCCTGCACAAGCATTGTCTTGGTCTTGGAAGAAAGGAAGTTTTTGAGGCGGTATAGTGCTCGAAGAGTTCCGGTGACCCTCTGACTAACATTAGTCACCTGGGCTTGCCAATCGAGAGTGGAATCGATGTACAGGCCTAGGTCTTTTACGGATGCACTGTACGGAATGACTAAACCATTAAACATTACAGGAGGTAGAGTTTTCATATCCAATCTATACAATAAGCGGCGACTACCTACAATAAGGGCCTGGCACTTCGTGGGGTTAACTTCTAAGCCAAATTTCTGACACCAGTCCATCATTGACTCAAGGTCCCTATTTATGTCGGCAGTGGCAACTGACACATCATCCACCCTCGATTGGGAGTACAACTTCAAGTCGTCGGCATAAAGATGATACGAACATCGAAGATTTGGAGTTAAAAAGTTAATGAAAATAGAGAATAGTAAAGGAGAGAGAATGCCACCCTGAGGAACACCATGACTAATGTTGCACCAACTCAATGTAGTTTCATCGCAGCGCACAGCCTGCTGGCGTTCCTGAAGATAACTTGAGAACCATTCCAATGCATTGAGCGAGATCATGAGATGGGAGAGGATCGATAGGAGGATATCGTGACTGACGGTGTTGAAAGCGTTAGAGAAGTCGACCAAGGTCAGCACAGTGACCTTAGTGTCCTCCATACCTGCCCTAACATCGCCAGTCACTTTAAGGAGAGCAGAAGTCGTGCTATGGCCTGGCCTGAAGCCGGATTGCAGTGGACTGAGCAAGTTGTTTTGGTACACAAATTGAGACAACTGTTTATGTACACAGGCTTCAAGCACTTTGGATATGAAAGGAAGGATAGAGATTGGACGGAAATGGTAAGGGAGAGAAGGGTTCGTTATCTTAGGAAGTGGGATAGCAAAGGCTTTACGCCACAGGGAAGGGAAAGCGCCACTGTCAAGTGAAAAGTTTAAAATATGGGATAAAGGGAGGATGAGATGATCGAGAATCGGGATGATCATGCGGCGGCTGATAGTATCAAACCCACAGCGTTCGATTTTATGGATAGGATAATCTTCTTGACCTCACCAAATGCAATCGGAGAAAAATTAAAAGCATCAATATTAGGACGGGGGAGCCCAGCAATGTAATCAACTGTAAGACGCATGGTTTGATGATCAAGTTGAGAAGTAGTTGTGAAATGGTTATTTAAATCATCCAAACCAATCGTGATATGAGGAGTTGTGTGTTGCTGTTTGCCAATACCTAGGGTCCCGAGGCACTTCCAGATACTAACAGAGGAAGAAGAATTAATATTGTCGAATATATGGCGGCGTTTAGCATTGCGTATCATCTGATTACACCGATTCCTTGCAGTTTTGTATAGACTCCAGTTCTCATCAGACCGTTCCTTTTTGAACTTCCGAAAAGCTCGATCTCGGCGCCTCATGGCCATTTGAATGCCCCTAGTGAGCCAAGGAGCGGGAGGACGTTTCAATTTAACTCTCCTGATAGGTGCATGTTGATCATAAAGACCAACTAGCGTTTTGTTGAATATTGAGACTTTTTCGTCTACGGTGTCGGCTGCTAACAAAGATGACCAATTAAGCTCAGCAGCATCCTCACGCAGCTTCTCGCTATCCATACGCCCAAAACAACGCATGTGCAGAACCTTAGGACGGGGTTTAGGAGGTTTAAGGCGATAGGATAGGAAGATGAGATCGTGATGGGAAAAGCAGGGAGCAAGGTATTGGCCATGGGAATGTACCAAGGATGGGGCTGAGGTTATAATCAAGTCTAGCCAGGTGTCCACACCTTCAGTGTTGTGGTGAGTGGGTTCGAGAGGAAGAGTGTGTAGACCGGCAGACTCAATTAATTTGATGAGGTTATGAGAGCGAGAGGAATTGATGGCAAGGAGGTCTGTGTTGAAATCTCCCATGATAATATGGTGTGCATATTCCGACCCTAAAGATTCCAGAATCGATTCGAGACTGGAGAAGTAATTAACGGAGGGGGGACAATATACAACTCCTAGAACGGTTTTCGCTCCACTGACAGAAACCTCAAGGAAGAGATACTCAGAAGAAGCAGAATTATTAGGCGGTGGTGGGTGGAGGTTTCAGCCAGCTCTCTGAAATCAGAATGGCATGAACGTTAGCATCACTGAACGATGTATACAGGTCATTGTAATGGCTGGGAATGCTTTGCGCATTAATATGACAAACATTCAGCATGTGCTTTGAAGTTATATTAAATGTACGCTTGACATAGTCACCAAGCGACTCAGTAGCAGAACAAAAGCTGTCATTGTTAGAAGAATTGACGGAATCATCAGCAGAATGAAACGAATCATCATCAACATCCGAGAACATAAACAAATAACATATAATTAATAACAAAAATATATAAACTTAAATATATATGTAAAAAATAGCCTAAACTATAAATATATAAATTGTGTACAATGAATTGCACACACTCTTATTATTGATGCAATGTTATCATGTCACTGCACCACCTGCCAGCAGACACATACACAAAAATTAGAAAAAATAATCTTAAAGGACAAACTAAACGTTATTATAACTGGGCAAAAACTTTCGAAGTTTACTAATTTCCGAACGCATCCATAACTGTCACTTCACTTCACTCCAATAATATATGTCAAGTGACGATGACATTAAAATTGAAACTAATTATAAACACAAAACATACAAAATTGTTGAATTATGAGGGTGCGAGAAAAAACAGATATTGAATTATTATGTTACAAGACAAAGTTAAGAGTCAAGAGAAAACAAATGATAGATTAATTAAGATGATTGGCACGTAAACAGGAAGACGACACATAAATAGTAATAAGATGAAACGAAAACAAAACTATTTACGCGATGTGTTGCCCTTGCCGTTTGCTTCTGGAAGACTGGTGTTCGCAGCTCCACTTGCAGCCCTTGAGGTGTTGCTCGACGCCTTGGGGAACTTCTTAATGAGCCCGCAGAGCTCATCCTCAGCAACAAACCTGTGACGGCTGCCGTCTGGCGCCTTAACTACAATGTAGCCGTCTTGGGTCCAGCAGGATCTGATGCCAAAGTGTGCACGTGCCTTCCCGAATACAGCCTGTCGCGCCCGGGTCAGGAACTCCTTCACCGAGGTGGTGGAACCCTTTAGGGCGGTCTTGGCACGCCAAACAGCAGACCTAGCATCCACTCCGGTGAACCATACCAGTATTGGCCGTATGCTGCTCTTTTTCGGTGTACCAATTCTAAAGCACCTTCCTAAGTCTGAGGCAGAGATGTCCTTTAGACCAAGTTTATTTTGAATGCTGTCCAAGATAGTGTCAAGACAATTCTCATTGTTGGCTTCGGGCACGCCTAAGAAAATGAGTGAATTAGGGGCGGAACATACCTGACCGAAGATGCGTCGAACGTATCTTCGGTCGCGTCATTCCGTCAAATGCAAGGAGCAAGTACATATGGAGGGATAGCTTTAAGCATAATCAAGAAACCTATCGTTATTTTTTTTTACTTGTAGGAAATGTCATATGTGTAACCGAGACAGATGTATTGTATTTATTACCTCTTGAAATACTCATGTCGCAATTTTTTCAAAAGAAGAAATGACTGTCAATAGTGATGTACTCATGCATTAATCTTTGATTGGTATTGGTATATAATTCGGTATGTAGAGACAAGATAAGCATTTGATTAATTAATATATCAGTAGTATATTATTTTACGATCTTTTATTTAGATACTTAGGTGCCCACAAACAAACAAATACTGTAAAAAGAGAGGTAATAATAAGATATGATTACTGTCTTGAGGAGACTTGTCTTATGTCCAGCAAAGATAGTATTTTGGCTGAAATAATAATGCAATATTAATCGTAAATTAAAATTTTCTCATAAAATTACGAAGTTAGAAATCGAATTGACAATGTCCTTCGCGAAGCTCCTCTCCTACCGTTTATTCACAGGAGAAATTCAAGTATCCACTTCGAACTGGTGGTCAGAGTATAATTTATCCACGTCTATGATGAGTCGCTTTTCAGAAATTTCCAAATAATATAAAGTACTTGCATTACAATAAAATGAAGTTTTGTCTAAACCGTACCGTAACCGTGGTAAAATTTATTCTGATTCTGATTCTATGTGACATTGTGTATTGGAAAATAATTGAAATAAAGTCAAAATAGTCAAAATCATTTATTTATTCCACAAAGTGACGCACACGATAACCGGCAGGTGTGATACTATATGTTACATATATATGTTACCAAAATGGGATGTATATGGACGGAAACAGTTAACATTTACGAACAATATATTTTTCATCCTGAGTTCCAGAAGTGCAAGCCATGTTCTCTCTTGAAGCTTTATTATCGCTTCTAAAAATAAGGTTTCGTTATTTCGGACATTTCTGAAAATTACAACACAAATCTGTTAATGATATACATATATGTATATATGATTACTATAGCATATTTTAACAGTTGCAATGTTGGTATATATTGATTGATAAAAATATAAGTAATAATAATAAAGTAGAATTACAAACCTCAGTATTAGATATCTGGATATTAAAAATAGTAGGCACAGCATAAGAATGCAAAACTTTTCTTTGAAATCCTGCTTGATAACAAGCAGACGCAAAATCAAGCCGACAAAGTTTAGAAGAATTGGACTGTTGCCATTCTCCCTTTCTCATATTTCGGACCCAATTTAGTTTCAAACCTTCATTCTTTGGAAATCTACAAAAAATCACAATTAATAACAAATTATTCAAATTATAATCTTTCAGAAACTGGTTTTCTAACTGACAATTGTATTACAACACTATCCTCATATTTTTTATCGAAATATTTCTATTATATTTATTTCATTGTGACTAATGGAATAAAAATACGTGTCAACGGTGGTCATTATCTTTATCTTTAAGTATAAGCTTTACAAATATCATTGTAGAATTATTACGGCAGATATCTACAATTTTACTTATTATGACTTACCGGTGGTAAGATATTTTTTGACCATTTTTGGTCAATAGTCCCATTCGGCTTTTACATCCGACGGCATTACAAACTATGGTAATATTTTAATGTTTAGAAGTGATCATTTCTTCAATTGTAATATTTTGTAGCAATTAAAATTGCAGTTTATTTCGACACGGCTTTCACTCCAGCTGGACGAACATCGACATGACATATCATTTTTTTGGCATATGTCATTCAAAGCTGTATAAAAGCTCTATGGCTATCACACTCAAACATATGCAGTTCTGTAATTAGAGAGAAAAGAGATGCATATACGATTTCTACTCTTTTTGAAATGCTCCCTCCATATGTACTTGCTCCTTGCATTGGTCAAATGAATCGGTACACACCTGACGGAAAATGCGTCGAGCGTATCTGCACACATTCGCTGAAAGCATGGCTATTATGCACACATATAAATTTGTTCGTGCAGGGCCGTACTCAGGGCAGCTCAATATTTTACTGTCATATTCTTTTACCTAATCATTTTTCGTGTTCCCTGATGTTATGTAGTCACTGAAGTCATGTAGTTATTTATATTGCAATTCGAATTTGACTATTAAAAATATGTCGGACTTCGAAGATTTTTTATAGTAGCCAACAAGCGTTATTTAATTATATATCCTATTTAGCTATGGAGGTTCAAAAATAAAAGACGATAATACGATATGGTTACGGTTTTTCACAAAACTTATACAAATGATATTGAAGGGTTTACAGACTACAGTTGCAGAGCAAGACACAAAATGTTTTCTATATAGGTATGTATGGAAATTGTTCCCGTGTACCTTTAGCACCTCATACCCAAAAATTGGCCCTCGATCCAAGCTAGCAAATATGCGTACACTCATAGCACATACTAACACTACATTATTCTACATATTTCGTTTCTGAAAAAATAAGTAAGGTCTGGCGGCCCTGGAATCTTACGATCTTAAAATCACCGATCTGGGAATGACATGGATATGGTATGTCCAATACCTACGAATTTAGCGTGCACACCTACGAAATTAGCGTGCACACCTACGAAACGTTGGGCAAAATAGTAAAATGGCTGCCATTTGGGTTGTTCTCCAGAATGTAATCGATAACGATATGGAGCCGGTTAGAGGAGAATAATACATTTTTGTAGTAAGTTACCTTTGTTAGTTTAAATTTTTTGCCAGATTAGTTTATTCCATAATGCAAATGTGGGCGAACATGGCAAAGCGAAAGACGACCCTTGTATGAAACATGTAACAAAATATTCTCTGAGAGTCAATATCGGTTGTTTAGACATATTTATGCACAAAAACAAAATTATTATGTTCGATAGACAACGATTTCACAGCAGATGTACCACAATCCTTGGAGAAAAATATGGCGATAGTGGCACGAATGACATTTCTAATAAAATATCGTCATGATTAATTTATTCAGTAAACTATGGCTATCTCTTTTTTCTGACAGAGATATACCTAAGACAAAACGAGACAACACTATGTTTGGTGGCTTTATGTCGATTTCGTATATATGTGTATAAAAAAATCATGGCGAAATGTGGGTGTAATATTACACCTCTGCCTACCGCTCCGGGGATACAGCCGTGAGTCTATAAAAATATAAAATATAATAATATATGTGAATAATGTAATTTTTCTATATGTACCTACTATTTGCCCTCTCCATTTATATTCCTTACTCAAAGGTCAAAATTCACGTGGTGCGTGGTGCGCGCGACGTCGACGGATAATCCGTTAGTACGCTCGACGTACTAACGGATTATCGGTCAGGTGTGAATGGTTGAACGTTTTTCTATACATTTGTATGTATTGGCGTTACGCGACCGATAAAACGCGACGGATCTTCCGTCAGATATGTTCCGCCCACGCCGACGATGGGTTTCTATGGAATCTAGCTGCTTGTGGCATTCACACATTTGCTGTCGTAGTAAGCCAAGCATACTGAAGACAAGCTCCCGGAACGTACGGAATTCTTCAGCAACCCTTGCCACGGTGTCCTTGGCCGAGTTTCCACTGGTTAATTGGGCTTCGAGGGCTGCCATCCTAGTTGCAAAGCTCACCTCCAAGCTCTTCTGTGCCGACTCGATATCTTGCAGCTGAGACATGGCGCTGAATAGTGTGAATGTTGTGAGTTGAATGTGCGGGTGTTGTGCTGGCAGGTGGTAAGTATTTTAACACTTATAGTTACGTGTCATAAACGCAATACTGATAGACACTGTATTTAAGACAAACACACTTTTTGAAGGGCGCGCGCAGGATTGTCGGAATTTACAGTTTTGTAACGAACCATATCATATTTACGCGAAATACAGTCCGCTTTGCACAGTATCTCATATTTTACTTGTATATGGATTATACAGAGAGCATAACGTCACACAGTGCGTCCACCATTGTTGTTATTGACGTGTTGCTAGTAAATGCAACTAAAACGTCAAACTTTGTACCTGTCAAATCGAATATAACAATATTTTCTTAAAGACAAGTCCCGCATTAGGACTGAATCCTGTGTTGCGGGGGACTTTACAAACATACAACTAACGGACACAAAGAACAGCCAGACTTGAAACAACAATTTATGAATCACACAAAATGTT
The DNA here is from genome assembly GCA_944739405.2 of Euclidia mi. Lineage (NCBI taxonomy): Eukaryota > Metazoa > Arthropoda > Insecta > Lepidoptera > Erebidae > Euclidia > Euclidia mi. The sequence goes on from OX123189.2 coordinate 45,415,466, forward strand.
GTCTCGTGTAGGGATCGAACCCACAACACTTCGGTGCAGTGTCAAGCGGCCAGGCGGCCGCTTAAACCACTACGCCAACCATGCAGTCCGTTAGTCAGTTATATAACAAAATAAGAGTGGGTACACCAGACCAGACTTCATTCACGTTTTGATTTGTTTTGCACTACGTGACATCATTCAACCGCCATGATGGTTTACAGTGTTTTCAGGTCAAATTCAAAGTGGTTTTTAAAAAGCCGTCATTACTAGTTTTGCTGATCGATTTTTGAAGAAAACTTCAGTTATTTTGTTTAAACATTTAATTAAGGAACAAATCAATCACTAATTACATTTTAGGACACAAGCCTATTGAAAGCGTAGTCCAATTAAAAGCATTTGCAGGTGCACGCAGGACGGTGCGATCATACCGCCGCCGATTCGTGTGGTATGAACAATAATGCTTGAAAATTATATTCAAGTATCTTTGTATTAATGTGAGCCATTTTAACTAAAATGCCTGTATTACTTCTAACTGAGGAACTTAGTTAAGTTCCTTGAGATGCTAAAAATGTATTTGCTCCTAAAAATATCTGTAGCTCGCAAAGATGCTAATGTATGCTATGTTCTGAGAAGCTTTTATAAGAAATCCCTCATTTGAATATTGTTGAATCTGAAGTTAGGTAGACGTGTTAACGAATCACCTCTGCGGTTGCATTTAAAATTAACCGTTTAATATATTTGTCGCTCGATTGAAAATTCGTTTCAATGTAACGTACGAATGCCGCAGTCAACAAGAAATTAAATTTGTCGTACAAATTTTAGCGTTGATTTTTCCTTGAACGTTCAGTGTTATTGCTTACTTATCGAGTCGCGTGTTAATGGAGCAAGCGGGTTTATTACTTACTAGCTTTCGCCCACGGCTTCGCTCACGTTAAATTCAGGATAACACAAAACACCTTCATCGTTCGATAGTTATTTTCGTTTTAATTCTGTTTATAGGGACTAATAAGAAATATAACCGCAAGAAGTATTTAAAACATTTCTGTAAACAGTATATAATTTAGGAGTTCCGTAGTCAGAAATGGCTAAACATGGAATCCTTATAGACGCGCTATGTCTATCAGTCTATTTCGTAAATCATAGCCACTTTATGCCGAAACTATTCAGTTTACACATTTGAAAATTGGTAGGTTGATGTATTCCGAGAACCGCTTTACGACGTTATAGAAAATAAATAACATTGAATATTAAGGGGTTTTTCATTGTTCATTGTATACATGGAACTGATGTGGAAAAAGTGTTGTTAAAAATTACTTTGAGGTTACTAAAACCATTGTTTCTCAAAGTCAATCGTTTGAAAGATATACGGTTCCAAAGGGGTAAAATGGGTGTGTGTGTCCCTCTAACTTTTAAAGTAAGAGAGGGACAAATTTAGGAAAAATACATGCCGTAGATCGTTATAAAAACCTCCAACGAAAATTGGTTTGAATGATACGTAGTCAGCAGTTTTTGAAATAAAGTACATCTTAAAAACCGCAAATATAGCTTTACCGTTTATACAAATACTATTAATATTTAGTCGAAGATAATGGCTATGGTAAGTGGATACTTCCACTACGGAACCCTTCATAGCGAAAAGCTTTTATAATGTTTCGTCCTAGGTGTTACTTGTAGCCGTTTGCCATTACTAAGCTTTGGTGCATTAAGATTCCGCATTAACAGGACTGGAACACCAACATTCAGTTTCAAATTGCTTGTAGGAACTCCTGATAATTGTAAGGAGTTCAGAAACTCTATGGGGTACGAAGAAACTTGGCCAGTATTCATGACATTATCTACCGAAAGGTGCTCAACAACATAATTTTGCATACAGTCAAATTTCAAAACCATGGTCAATATATCTCTATATACACTTTCGCATTTATGAGTAGAGAATATTGGTTCAGCCGGTTTAGCGTGAAATGCGTACATACATACATACACATTTTCGCATTTACACCTTATATTAGTAGGTATTAGCCAAGGCTGTTACAATAATTATTAGTTCATTTAAGTGAGCGAACGAAGTAATGACAGTGCACCATATGACAATGTATAATGTGACAGTACTGACAGATGGCACATGCTCAGTAGTGTATGTGTAGTCAATTATTACAGCGCATGCGTTCTTATTGTCAATAGGCAGGTGGTTTGTCCCTACAAACTTCGACCCTCTCTAAAATCCCTCCCAGATTATTTTTTGCATTTTATTGTATCCTATGTGTTTTTCCTGGTTCTGAGCTACGTCCCCACCAATTTTCAGGCAAATCGGTTCAGCCGTTCTTTAGTTATAAATAGTGTAACTAACACGACTTTCTTTTATATATATAGATTAAACTAGATGTTCTCTCGGCAACTTAACTTGCTAAATCTGTATCGGTAACAGACGAGGGATACCGATACAGCAACATCGATATATTTTCTTTGCACGTTAATTAATTAAGTGAAAGATTAGTTCATATAGCTGGCTTCATGATAAGATAAGTATTAGTTAATGCTAGTAAAGGGTATTGTTTACTTACATTGACGGCATGACACATCATGGCACAAGTTTAAATTTTGGCAGTTTTAATTATATTGCGTGCAAATCCAACTAATTGACAACAATCTGGAGGCAAAAGTAACGTATTATGTTAGATTAGTATGTTGTGCGTCGAATGATGATAAACTTTATCTGCTACGGTAAAGAGATTTACATATTTTTCGTATAGGTATTCAGTAAAATCTACGTAGGTATATACATAATTATTTTTTATGCAAGGTAACTTTGAAAGACCACTTCTTTAGATGGGAATATACAAATTTAAATATGTCACACTAAAAGACTAAAAATGTAGACACTGTAGACCACTGTCTACCTCTTCAGACGTATGTAGCATAATATTAAATTATATCTACTATAACCCTAACTTTATATTTGGAGAATGCTTATAATTTGGAAAGGATAATATTTCCAATATTATAATTATTTTATTCTGGCGTGTACGCGGCCGTATGTAAATATATTGATGTACATAACGACAGAACAGCTTAGTTACACGTGCATCCGGTACGTGTACGGAAAGCGATACAGTGGTATTTGACAAGTGTTCATAGGTCAGTGGGTTACCACGATAAACATCATTTACGATGTTGAAATTGCCTCAGATATCTGCTTTCTCGGCGTAATGGGTCTCAGGTTAATATCGTACCCGAGATATTCGCCTCGAGCGGTTTTATGGCAATGAACCCCGATATTGCATCCAGGGAATATTAGTGCCTACTAGCCTTTATCCGGCAACTGCCATCTTTTACCATCTTTTTCCAATATGCGTTAATATTGGGTGGCTGGTAACAACTTTTAATTTTTTTCGAATCACTTTTCTCGATGTTTTCTTGTAGCATTACGAAGTAACCCAAACATATCCGGGCGGGTGATATTTAGAATGTTTTGTACATTAGTTTGCGACATCGTTTTATGTTATGTTTGGGATGTTTGCCTAAATGTTGGTATCTAATAGTTATTAAATTCCTTTGCCATTTGGATATAAAGTAGAAAAAGGCAGCTGCTTATTTTTTAGAGCTTTACGGTTGTAAGTTTCAGTTATCTTTGTAGGCACTGTCTACATTTTCGAAGGGTTTTGAAAACTAGTTTGTAGAAAAAATCACTAGGAGTAAAGTTTGTCTAAGTTTGTTTACGTTAAGCTAGCGTTAAGACAGCTAAGTCAAGACAGCGTTATCAAACATATTGAAAATAATGAATTTAATCATTTAATACTCGTTAGGAAAAAATATACAAAAAAGACCCTTATAAATTGGTATTGTTCTATCTATAATTGTCCTACTCTGAATATCATTGAACACAAAGAGACAGCATGGCTAATTATTTGCTTTGTCTCTCACTTACGTAATTGCTAATTTAAGTGAATCTCCGTGTCCGTTTTAGTCTAAGATCCTAAGAGCGGTTACGCACTACATCCGATCCGAATCCGATCCGAACCCGTGAAAATCAGGTCCGGCGTAGGCGTAGAACTATTTCTTTGGTAATTTACGCACTAGATCCGATTTCCGTCATCCGATTTCTGTCCGTTATTCTAGAATCTCCATCCCGGAGATAATTTTTGACGGACCGTCGACGGACCGACATAGCCATAGTATTATTTGTATGGACGCTCGCGCACTGCGTCCGACTTGAATCCGAACTGCGTACGAACAGAGAGGCAGCGGGGCGGGCGGTGTATGTGGCGGGGTGGGTGACGCGGCAGACATCTATCTAGTGTGGCAGCGAGCACACGTGCGCGTTGGTTTTTGTATTGTGTTTCCCTACGATGTTTTTACTTTAATTGAAAATGTTGAAAATAAACCCTGTTTATGGGACAAATCTATAGACGATTACAAAAACACAACATTGACAAGGAATGCATGGATTTTAATTAGGCATCAAAGTAGACACACTCATTCGGTAGTGATTGTAAAATTTCCTGTCGTATTGACGTAAGACTGAGTGGTGATTGTAAAAAGCTCCATTTAATCTTCGATCCAGCAAGAGAGTGTGCACCCAAAATTCTTTGCTTCTTCCATGTCTTCGTACGTATAGTATTGCCAGAAGTTGACGTCGATTGAAAGGACTCATGATAAACGACGTGAACACTTTGCTGTGGCTCCGAGTAAAATGACTTATGCCAAAATGTGGCTTGGATTAGTATCAGAGATCGGACTAGTGCGTAAGCGATATCCGAATTCAGTCCGAGTTTTCTAGATCCATATTTTCACTGGTTCGGATCGGATTCGGATCGGATGTAGTGCGTAACCGCTGTAATGCAGAAATTTCTACGTTAATATATTTTCTAATCAAAATTAGTTTTTGATAAATAAACTAATACGAATCTAACTAATAGCTTTTATTATTAAATGAAAAAGTTTTAAATAGAACCATACACACTACCTTTTAACTTTGAAAAGTAGACTTAAGCACAGACTTGAGTAGGTATCAAACACACAGCACGTGGCATAGTGTTTAGTGGCGAGGCGACCATTTTAACCCAACGTCACACGTGCAGGCATTTCCTTCGAATATAAATAACATTCACGGAAGTATTTACTCTATTACTAAAATTTAATTATCGCGACATCTTAACCAATGAGAAGGCGCGCCCTAAAAAGTTACACGAGAAGGCGCGCGTGAGCAAAATTCTCACGCTACTTCAAATGACGTTTTCTTTGATATCAATTATATTTTTAATATAAATTTGGATGTTTTAATACATCAAAGGTCTTTATTTGTTTAAATAAAGTGTTTTATATATAGTTAATAACAAAAAAGGCAGTCTTATGTGCAAACTAAAAAATATTGCACTTTGGCCTTAATATTTGGCACCTTTACATAAAAAAGACATAAAAACAAAATCACAATAGAAATGGAATGATTTTATCTTACATGACATCTTGAGTTATGAGTCTTTCATAATACATATAGCACATAAAAGTAACATGCTCAGGGTACACTGATATACTGCACATAATACATGCTTTTTTTAACGCATTTTGCAAATGTGACATATAGGAAGTGTGGGATTTTGAGAAAGTGGCATTTTGCGAATGTGGCATTGTACGTCTACAATAATATATCCACTAAGTTAATCAATAACCGAGCACAATAACTACGAAAAAACAATCAAATCAATTTTGTTATTAAGAAAAAAATACTTACACGAACGGGCGCGCGATGAGTAAAATGCCGCGCTTCACTATGCACCACACACAAACCCCACGCAGTCATGGTGGCACTGAGCAGCACGGGATTTGCGTCAGAGAAGAGGGGGTGAAATTCTAAGAAGGTACTGTGAAGCTTGTAGTGTCACAGTACAGTTACGAGTTGAAATTCACAGCAAAGAATTTATTTGTGAGCAAAATGCTCATAGCGCGCCTTCTCACGGCTTCTCACAATTTGTAAATTATTTCACAAAACAGCCGCTCGCCGCATATGAGTGCTCATCTAACATCAATATCGTAATCCCAAAAGTCGTATAATTCAATGAATTGCTCAAGTAAAATCTTGAGCAATTTACCTATTTATATATGAGACTGCTTCAGTGGTCCAGTAGATAGCGTATGCGACTGCTGATCGGAGATCCCGGGTTCGATTCCCAGGTCGGGCAAAAGTGTTACTGGGTTTTTCCAAAGACTCAGTATGAGTCTGGTGATGTGCCCGGTATTGCAATAGGCTCGCCCCCTATTACATGGGACCTAAAAATTCATGGCGAAATGTTGGTGTTATATTTACACCTCGGCATACCCCTTCGGGGATACAGGCGTGAGACAATAAATAAAAAAATAAATACATAAGTAACTCTTACATATACCGCTTAAAAGTTTCTGACTGAATACTGGTGTGAAATAGATTTTAATTAAGTAGCTTGGTGTTCTGGGTCTTAACAAGCTGTCTTAGACTTAGACACTGACACTGACTGACTTAGGCGTAGACACTGATGATTAAGCTTGAATGTTTTCCTTATACGGCAGAAACTTGCTATCTAGGCTAAGAGCTTGTTGGTGTAATGATTTAGGGAAAAATCTTTAAATAAAGACCTTATAACTACGACTATCTTTTGTTCGTGTTTGGGTGTAATTATAAGTAGGTATGTATTTATTTGACTATAGTCCTCTCCAATCCGTGTTTCGGCCTGGGCACAGTAATCATTCCGCTCTACTCAAAGTAACTGGCGATAGGGCGTGCGTGGAGTACTCCCCCGTGGGGTCTCCATCTTGTCGTGGTGGGGGGGCTCAGTAACCGTGGGTTTCAGGTACACCCACGGTGAAGCTAAGCGGGATCCTGGGTGGGGACGCACCACGTGGGCTTGGGTGAGGCCTGCGTAGGATGCGTCCCAAGTGCGGGTGCGGGGGACAGTTCTGTCTGTCCCTCGCAGTCGGATAAGTAAGTAGAAGAAAAGGAGATGCGGTGATGCCTTGCCGTCCTCCCTATCCTCTGCGGCCGCTGGGTGTTTCGGCGATGGAGCTCAACATCTTCATCCGCCACCAAGGGGGTTTTGTTCGGGGCGCGCCTGACCATCTGGCGCGCCCCGAACAATACCCGTCAGAGGGTAGCGAGGAGTGCTTCGATGATACCCGACCCTCCGACACACGGGTACATGAGGAACACGGGTTGGTATTTAGTCAGTAAGAGTTTGACAGTCCCCTTCGCCCTTCTCCCAGGGTTTTCCAACCCGACACCACAAAAAAGGGCGGGCGTGGAGAAAGCTGAGTTAACCGTGTTAGCTTTGGTTGAGTTCTCTAAGGCCTTTAATACCGTCAGTCACGATGTTCTCCTGGCTATCCTTTCACACCTTTATATTTCACCTGAGGCTTGGGATTGGTTCTCTTCATATCTTCGTGGACGGCAGCAGTCGGTTCGCATCGATGAAACATCGTCGAGTTGCTGTGATCTGTATGTTGGAGTTCCACAAGGCGGCATTCTATCTCCACTTTTATTTTCATTGTTTATTAATCTCATAACTCGTGAATTTCAGTGTGCGTATCACCTGTATGCTGATGACTTGCAGCTTTACTCTCAGGTCATATGCAATCGTTAAAGTTAACCAGGACTTACATACATGCGATTAAGAGGTAGTCTGATCAATTGGTCTTTGCGTGAATCCATCCAAATACCAGGCTATCGTTGTGGGAAGCTCGCGCATGATTGCTAGAGTTGACTACACGAGTCTGTCACCTGTTATTGAAATGGATTTTTTTGGATTCAATGGATGTGTAGTACCATTTACCACTACCGTAAAAAATCTTGGTTTACACATAGATGCTACCCTAGACTGGCGGACTCAAATTGTAGTAGTTATCCAGAAAGTTTTCGGGACTCTTCGCTCTCTTTATCGCCTGAAGAACTTTTTCCCTTTAAAAACTAAAGCAATGCTTGTGCAAACTTTAATCTTCCCCGTAATTGGCTATGGTGATGTGTGTTATCTCGACTTGAATGCAGACCTGCTCAATAAACTTGACCGACTTCTCAATTATTGCATTCGGTTCATTTTCAATCTTCGTAAGTTCGAACATGTCTCTAAATCCGTGTTGAATTGATATGTTTACCAATACGTCAGCGACGAAATTTGCATACGTTGACTACATTATACTCATTTTTCTACTCCGCTAATGCCCCATCTTATCTAATGTCTTGTTTACAATACATTTGCTCCAACCATGGTAAGAAATTACGATTTTGCCCAGCCCACACTTCTAATCTAGGTCATTCTTCTTTTAACATCCAATCTATCCTACTTTGAAATGCTCTCCCTCTTGAAATTAGGATGGCCAATACACGTGACACGTTCAAGTTCAAGGTTCGTCACTTATATTGTGGACAATCGGAAGTTTCTCAGTAGTAGCACTCACTTATTACCTGTATGTATTAGCAAATTACTATTTTGTAATATTTGTTATATGTTTATATATGTATATGACGGCGTAGGCGGTCCATCTTCATTTATTTTATTTTATTTTATTGTATTGGAAAAACTTACAGCTAGCATTTACATAGATAAAATACAGAATAAATGTAGGAAGGCCAATTACAAGTTTTCACAACTTTTAATTTCTGGTTCGTCAATGTGGTGATCAGACATGAGGGTTATCTCGAAAATAACACTCTGGTAATGTTCGTTACTGACACGTTATCGTCACCGATCTTTATTGTTAAGCTAATTTGGGTTGCAAAATCACTGAGGATGCTCACAATATTTTATGATTAAACTTGGGCACGTATTTCACAGTCACACGGAATGGAATGCGGTGAGGTTAGCTGCGACACGAATCACGATACGACCGACCGCTCTGTGCGTTCTCGATAGAATGACTGCTCGTTGCCTCCTATATACAAAGGTACTCTGTGGTTGCCGCGCGTTGTAGGCCTTAGACTATATATATTAAGTAAATAGACGGAGGAATCCCATCACTCAAAGGTCTGGGACTGGGCTCCAGTGTGGACCCCATTACCCGTCAAAATTTAATAGAACTTCATTTGAAACTTTGATACTTCGTTCATAGATATTTTGATTTATTCGTATAAAAATGTGACGCATAAACATAGTGAAGTTATAACTTTATCGATAGTTTTATTTTAGAGACTAGCTTCGGCCCACGTATTCGCCGATGTGGGTGACAGTTATTGCAAATAAGGAAGCCTTTGCACTATTGCGATGTAGAAGCTATAGTGCAATATTTCTTTGAAAAATAAGTATACTTGAATATAATTATACACATACATACATACATAACGTCACGCCTTTTATCCCCGAAGGGGTAGGCAGAGGTGTATTTCTACACCCACTTTTCGCTAGATATACATCAGTCCCACGTAATAAGAGGCGAGCCTATTGCCGTACCGGGCACATTTCCAGACTCCGTACTGCTACTGAGAATTTCGTGACAGAAAAACCCAATAACACTGCTCGACCCAGGAATCGAACCCGGGACCTCCCGATCCCACGCGCACATTTATGCCGCGAGACCAAAGAGGCAGTCGTATAGGGTTTGATGTCGAGTTTTCCATCTCTACGCAAAGATGGTATTTGCATCGTGTTATCCCTTAGTCGCCTCTTACGACACCCACGGGAAGATAGGGGGTGGTGACACTTGTATTCTATGCCGTCAACCACACGGCATTATATATCTCAAGAAAAGTGTTTTCATCGATCATCACAAACTTTCGTGTTTATAAAATTTCAAATTTAACCATCTGTTGCTAACAACTAAGTTTAAGCTTGTGTAATTAAATGTAAGACTTCACATGTAGATTGATACGATTACCTGTACTGAGTAGTCATTGACTACTTTTTTGCAGTGGCGTCAGATTGCCGGACTAATAGGAAGGACTAGTATGCCAATCTTAAAACGATAAATTACCATGATTCTAATCGTGTAAGTCATTATCATGATTAAATAATCGTTGCCATGATAAACCTGTCGTCATGCAAATGACAAGTAGACTGCTGTGAACCCTTAAAATATTTGTTAATACTAAAACTGTACCTAGTCAAATGATACCGAAAGTCAATTTTGATCAAAATGGATAATTATCAATATTATGCTTAAAAAACCCCTTAACAAATTATGCAATACTAGGGGATAGTCACAGCTATGCTCGCACATATTTTTTAACGTTGTTTTTGCCTGATTGTGTGGTAATTTCGAGAAATTCCTTTTTAGTGCACCCTTACGCTACCCAAGAAACATATACATGACAAATGTCAGCTTCTTGCACTCCCAGTAGCTTTGGCTGTGCCATATCTGTCAGTCATTCAGTTAAGTAATATATACAGATTATAGGCCAAAAAGTTGTCGTGTTGCTACTTTTTAGGACATTGAAAGGGTAACTCATTATATAGGTTTACGCACCGCACGCAACAGATGCTCTCAAAAGTATACTGGCGATGCAAACATTATCCTCGCCCCTCTAGCGGTGAAATCAGGAAGTTTTACTTATTTTACACCTAGGCTTCTATAAGGGCGTAATAAATTTGACCTGTATATATAATATGATTTTGTCATGATTTGAGTTTTTTTTTTAATTAAGCCAATGACACTGTCTGTGACTTTTTCTATTTTACCCTAAATAAATGTGATTCATTATGTGTGAAATATTTTATTTAAAATTGACCCTGCAGTAAAATTTTATTTCTAATCTGTTAGTTAACTCACTTATTACTGCAGCCTACTCTCGATTGGTGATTTAATATAATTATAATTATGTAACTGAGCATAGTGGGCTGGGGCCTTGCTTCAATTTGAAAAGGCCTAACTTTGTTTGAAAGATTTTAGACGAATACTTGACGATCGTGATAACTTTCTAAGTAATAAGCATATAACTTCCAAAAGTCTGAAATACGTAACGTGGTTTTGTATTCGAAAACCATTACGTGGTAATGATCTCGTCATTGACCCTATCATTGCATATAGATAGTGATTATTAATGATGTTATGAATATCAATTGCTTTATTCACCTTAAAAAGGTAAATTAAAAATATATTTTTTATCGTATATTATTTACTAGTATTTATGCATAAGCTGGATTTATTCACATATTTTACTTTATCTGAGGATTTATCAACATTCAATTGATATAATGAATATCAATTGAATGTTGATAAATCCTTGATCCTTGAATGATGAGTAAACCAAATCTAAAGATTTCTTGCAAACATTATCGATATTTTATCGAAATTCATTTTGAGTAAGCACATCACTAGTCTAGTTAAAATTTACGACAATTTCGAAGATTCGAAACTGATTCGAAATTACATTTGTATATTTATCTTTCTCTTCCATGAGAAAAATATCATAAGTCAGAGTGAAGTAAATATATTGGGTAAGGTTGCTATTTGAATGCGGTCTCTATTTACTTCCTTACTTTGAGTTGCAGGCACTTAAATAGAGACGTCTGTTCCGTCCAAGCCGTCAAATCAACTAACTGTCATCTGTCAGTTGTTATTCGTTAGCTGTCATTATCTGTCATCGTATCGCAACTAAACACACTCAAGCATAAATCAAAATTAAATTACATAACGATTAACTAAAATAATAACAAAATAAATGCTTGACATTCCATTAAAAATACAACACTCTGCGACATAAATATAATATATTCATATATACATGTATATAATTAAATATATTTATATATGTTTAATTATTCAGATGTACTTATTTATGTTATATTTTGTATGTATGTATAGACATTCTCTATTCGCAAATATGTATTAACTTGTATATTCTATAATTATATTTATTTCTCTTGTTTTTATTCTCTAAAACAAACCTGCTACTATCATCTCTGCATCACCCTAAGGTTGATGACTGGTAGAAAATGCCTTTGGCATTAAGTCCGCCTTGAGCAAATTGTATTGCAGGAAGTTTAAATAAATTTAAGTATGTTTATCAGTTCCCTGATTAACATAGAACAGGCTTTCTAGTTAGGAATCAGATAGCCGTATATAGTGTACCGCAAAATCTTAAGATATTCTTTATGTATATTTATTTTTGAAAAGGACCTATAAACTGTGAGTATATCAGACTTACCATACCCACATCATATTTTTTTATCTTAAATATTTAGTTCTACGCATAAAGATCATAGCAATCATAGTGAGTGAAAATCTTTTGAAAATACTGTAATTAAGACCTACATACGACGTGGTGGCGAGATTCAGACAGTGTATTGCCTCCAGCAATATTCGGCGGCATTTCAATCCTTAGTGCGTCGAGGTTGAATGGTCAGAAAATCCCTTGGCCCGTAGGCAGGTGGGTAGTGCGTTATTCTTAGTCAAGTAGTATCAAATAGGCTGATAGAAATAAGGCTATTTCCAATTGTATTGATATTTGTGTACCGGGTCTCAAACGTACACGGTAAACGTAATTATTCGAGTCACCACGGAGACTCTAGAGCCCCAGCGGCACAAAAACGTGCCAGTAAACAAGTATTACCGTTGAGCCCCGCTGGCACAAATTTGTGCCACCAAACCCCGACCGATTAAGAACTGTATTTGTAGTAAAGATAAGTCTTAAAATCGTTTCTAAACGAATGTTCTCAACGGCAGATAATATTTTACAGCCATAGACAAAGATAGAAACTAAAAATATTGTAAGCAACATATAAAAAAATAGTGTGAGGTTAGTACAACTGAAAACTGCGCCGCGCGCTATGAAGTTCGACTTCGAATATTGCAGGAATCAAATACAGAACTCGTAAAATAACATTATCTTTAGATTACCAGTCTATTCATGAGCCAGTTCCCAAAATTTCGTGTAAATTGTTCACACCCTTTAGTCAGAAATCAACATAATACAGCAATATAACTATATTCGGCAAGTACGCCGATTTCAATAGGATATGTTTGTTTCTTGAGGTCTAATCAGAATCTTGTTTACATTGCATTTCATAGCCACATCATTGAACAACCCGACACCGTTTAGAGTGTGTGAATAGAAGCAACAGAAACGGAGCAATAACAGTTTTTGTGACCAGGGTCAGAATACGCTTACGATAAGAGTCCGCCCGCGGTGCTTGACGGATAGTTGACGTAAATAATGGCGGTGCTTGAGAGGCACGTCGAAATCTCGCAGGAAATAGAAGGCGTTTCGCCTTTTACCTGACCTGTCACGTATTTTATCATACCATTAGGTGTGTACATGTAGTGAAAGTTTGAAATTATTATTTTTATCTAATCGAGCTACAAGTTTTTTTAAAACCATAGGCTATACCTGATAGTCCAATACTCTTTTTATTTCTACAGCTTTAAAAGATAAGGAGGAATTGTCACTGTCATGTTGATTGTTGTTGTCCATTTTGTCGTAATTGCTGTTGTTATCAAAGAGTATACAAATACTATAAGTTGTTATAGAATAATCTAATGTTTATAGTGTCATTTCATAATCTGGGACTAAATAATATGTTAAAATTAAAGCAATTTTATCCAAAGGTAATATTTGTCTGTAATAAAATAATATATTTATCGACGATAGAAAACGACGATAGCCTCGGACACCTTGGGCTATCCTGCAGCAGAAGCGCTGGTAGAATTCCTCGTTATGCTCAACTAAATGATATAATCCGTCGTGCTCTTGTCGCGTCTGGTGTACCAGCTGTACTTGAACCAAATGGTTTGGTACGCGACGACGGGAAGAGACCAGATGGTATGCCATTGTTGCCATGGGAAATGGGTAGGCCTTTGGTGTGGGACGCAACCTGCGCAGACACCCTCGTGCCATCCCATGTTCCAAGCTCGGAAGGCCATGCTGGCGCTGCTGCTGCATCTGCGGACACCCTCAAACGGCGCAAATACAGTAATCTAGTAGCTTATTACGTATTTGAGCCGTTTGGGGTCCGCTAGGCTCATGGGGCCCGAGCGCTTGTTCTTTATACCGAGAAATATCTAAACGGTTAATCAACGTCTCACGTGACCAGAGGGCTGGTTTATTCTTTGCTCAAAGAATCAGCATTGCCATCCAACGTGGCAATACTGTCTGCCTTCTGGGCACGTTACCCGAAGATATCGATGCGGAGGCATTTTACGACGCCTAAGCCCACCTGTACATATATATTTTCACTTTTTATTTTTAGATTTATGTACATATTATATATTCTTAGAAATTATGATTATTTAAGATAGTAATGTATATAGTTATAATTAATCATCTGTAATGTTATTAAGAGAAAATTACTTTTATGAAACGAAGTATTTTGGAGAAAAAAAAAATATACATGTATTTATATTAGGTTGGTACTCTGTAGTCTGAATATTCTTATTCGATCACGAGGACTTCAATCTTTGAAGAGTAATAGTGCTCGATTCTAAGGCTCGATTTTATTCGAACTTCTAGGCATTGAATGTTAATTTCAAATACCTATATCAAAATTTTTAAATCGATATTCTACACGGCATCCCAGATAATCTGTTTACTTATCTTTTATATTGGCTGATTATTGTACTAATTTATGTGCGTTTACTTTGAATAATACATACACACATACATACATAGACTCACGCCTGTTTCCCCGAAGGGGTAGGCAGAGGCATATTAAACGCCTACTTTTTGAATAATATTTTATCTAAAGCGAAAACTATCATTAGAGATGATAAATATTGATATAATTGATACGGTAACTGTTCCATATACTATAAAGTAGATAGTCTCGACTAGTTTAAACATGAGGTTGGGATAGTGAGTTATGTAAAGCACTATTTTAAAATCAGTATTTCTTAAAGTTTACAAAATAAATAGCGATTGAATTGATGATATGAACTTTGTGTTTGAGTTGTACTCTTCTTTTCGTTGATTAATTAATTTGATTTTAGCTGTGGCCAACTAAATTTTTTATACTTTGTGACTGAACACAAACAAATCCTGTATCTCGTGGATTTTACAAATTAAGATTCAAAGCCGAAAAAAGTTCACTTAGACTTAGACAATAAATTTATTTGTGAACCACTCACTGTTGGGGTCAAATCCACAACACTCCACGCAGTATTGAATAGCTTGAAACACTACGATATCCGATTATGAAAGTGTACAAGACATAAATTGTTCAATATATTTCTATTCCCAAGAAACGTGATTTCAATAACGGAAACAAATACATAAAAACGAAAGTGACTTTTATAAGTTTGTTTCAGATTATTTTTGCCAGAAAGTTTTACACTACACCAAAATTGATTTCTGAGGACCTGTTGGTCCACAGAGACTCGAAAGAAAATGATCCAGATCTCCCATTTCAGTTTACGGAGGCGAATATGATGGTAAGGGACAAAAGTAGTTGATTGATTTTATTTTGAAACATATCCTACACAAGTTTTATTAGTTTGGATAAGCTAATAATGTTACTTTTACATTTTCCTATGGGATATATACCACTTACCTTTGTACCATGCGGGAACATGGCAGCTGCTTGCGGCTGGCAACAGTGCCGAAAAATCGGTTTCTTGAAACAAAGGTACGTGGTATATAGCCCGTACGGAAATGACAAAGTAATGTTAAAGCCAATAATGGTTATTATAGCGCAGAAAAATTTTACGATGTTCAAACCTAAAAGGTGTTCATTGCTTTTCTTTTTCCTTTGTTCTTAATACTTCATCACACTAATTAGATATTATGGATCTAAATGTTACCATTCACGTAACTTCAAACAAACAAAGCAGGCAAGAAATTAAACTCTATAATTACCAAATGTGAAAGTGAACAGGGCAAGCTGCATTTATCAAATGTTCTGTAATTTTTTTTTTAATTACATTAAATAGTCATCGTAGGTGGCCTACTACTTACCAGACCTTAGAATTCAGTGATCTAAACCAAATGTCACTTGCTTGCCAAATCTAGGAAGAATAATAGGAAAAACTATTCTTACCACCGTCTCCTAAACAGCATTTTGATCCTCATTCTTTCTCTCTTCCCTTTGCTTATCTATACGAATACCATGCCATGGAGGAAAACTCAAAACGGCAAAAAAGACATGAACTAACTCCGACGGTACCCTTACCTACCCACCAAAGAAAAACTATTTTCATAACTTGTTATTTAATTACCATAAATTCACTATAGCCTTCATCTATTCTGCTCATACCCAGTACGAATTGCTTTCTCTACCTTCTTTACGTGAATTAAAGCAGATAGAGAAAGCATTTCTTACTCCATTTAAAACTCTTTTATCCATAACCGGCCTTTCTTCATTTATCCGATAAAAACCCTTTTATCAAAGGAAAATGATACATTATTCTTGAAATTTAAGACATTGTAAAATTTTTATCGTAATTGTTGGTAGAACATTACAGAAGCTTGTGACATCCACTTTATAGAAAATAGTATGATCACGTTTGCCTTCTGGCGGATACGGTCAATATTACGTCTTATAATTAGCACATTATCTTTCCTTTTGTCCTCCTCTATCTATGTATATATTGACTATTGATTAACCACAATTATATTGTTGCTGTTTAGCAGTGACCACAAAATTAATCAAGTAATCATTGTGCCATGTTTAATTACAGCCACCATTAAACCACCAACATTGATCTAATATTAATTACCAACGTTACATTTTGATTTTCACATTATTTTATAAATAATTCTATGCGCGTCATTAAATCATTCATTAGCTCGTATTATCTGTCCGTATTGAATAATTTATTTTACACCGTGGCATTCATTTAATTGTTTCCAACATTTCATCAAACACTTTCGTTAACATTCTCATCATACATTAACACAATAATAATAAATACTTTTACAACCAGATTGTAATCATAAAATTATTGAATTATAATGTACTCTGCCTATAATGGTGTTGCCATTGACATGTCGTGTTATTTAATGATGAGTGGCAATTTGTAAAATTGAGTCGCCATAATATATGAAGATACGTCGCTCGCGAGCCAACCGGCGGGTTTGTCGTTCAATTATTTTAATTACGTTGAGTTTGTTCGAAAATGTTCTTGTTGATTGAAATATATGGACACAGTTATTTTATCTTCCAATAGCTGTAATTTTATTCATTACTTTTGTATCGAATAATAAATATTGTATTACACCTCAGGTGTAGGTACACTGTACACTCATACATTCAAATTTATTTTTTATTTTTTTTATGCCGGTGAACAAGTGAAAGCAACTATTCCGTTCGGAAAACATGGCTGATTAAATAGGGTCAAACATGCTACTTTCAAAGCTTTTTTTTATTACATTAACGTGTTTTTGCTGCAAAAATCTAGAAAGCCTTCATTTAAAATATCTCAATTTTTAGCCCCTGATGCCGGAGGTAAAATACTCCATAAAGGCTCTAGATTTTCCTACCGAGCGGAATATGAGCAAATACTATTCCACCGGTATTTACAATATACACACCTATGTAAGACTCGCTTTGTCAGGTCTACGTACAATATTCTAATGTGTTGCGATATTACATCATATTGATTTTCATTATTCGCGTAACTCATGGAGAAGTCAGAAGCCTTGTCCGTTCATGTTACCTTAATAAGATTTATATTCCAATTTCATACATTATAGAGACCGTGTTGCTCGGCATCGTCGTATAGATAACATAATTTTACAGTAACGTTCTTATATAAAATTGAATTTGATGGCGTAATATAATAATATCCATTTCATAGTACTTTTTAATAACTGGATTACATTGCTATATGCGTCAAGTCTTAGGTGATGAGGGAAGGACCATTCGTTTTGAAATAAGTATCTTCTGCTCTCTGGCAATTTGACTCTCTTTACCAGTTCTCACTCCTAGTTATCTTCCCACTAACGCAATTGTAGGAAAATTCAAATAAAGGAACTGGTTGCAGCAAGTTTGTCTTATACCAAAACCTAGCCTGCCTCATTTAGAGCCAATGATAACATGTATGTGCGGCAACCCAAGATGTTATAAGACTAAGCTAGTTCAGAAGTTAAGAGTTAGGAAATTTACAAAGCATCATGACAAATCTACTCTTCAATAACTATTATGTAAACATAGCAAGCAACTCGGTTTGCTTAAACGATCAGATGGACCTTTAAAAGATGAATTATGTTTTAAGTAAATATTACTAGGTAGTCTATTTAAGAAGTTAATAAATACCTGTATTATTACAAAAGTAATATACTATTTTAGCATTAGAATGGTTGATGTGACGTTAGTACGTTACCCAACTATTTGCATTATATCCAACAATGGAAACATGACTTTAGATGGCACTATGCGGCAGAATGTCAACTTGCTACTTTAGTTCGTAATAAGAGTGGCCGTTTTGGCTTGAACTCACATCCAACACAAAGCAAGCGTTAAGCTCAGAGATAACTTGACAAAGGTAGGAGTTACATCTGAATAGCAAGTTCAGTAAAATAGATTCCTTTTACTGACTGTGAACTATGTAGATAATGTAAATTGGTTCGTTCTGAACCTCGATGCCTATGCAATAATTATGTTTGCCTACACTTTGGCCATAGCCACGCTACCTTGAGAGTCGATTATTTCACTCGCCAACCTCCTAACTATCTTCACCAGACATGTCTGTCAAGATATTAGGTGACTTTTGCATGCAAAAGTCACCTAATATCTTGTATGCGTCGTGAAAGAGTGAGTAATACACAAACAAAAAATAAACAAACAATGATACTTTCGTATTTATAGTTTGCTTCACTGAGATGTATTGTGTCCAGAAATGCAATGTCTCAATGAAATGCTTAGTAGTTACAGCAAAATAATCGTATATAAGTAGTGTAGCTTTGACAAGTCGAAATAAATTGAACTTTGCTTAGGACTTAAAAGGACAGATCCAGACTCCTACTCTCTTTTTAAGTCTGAAGCAGAGTACTCGTAATTCAAAAATATTAAAGTTCTTCGTTAGTCAAGACTAACGAATAACTTTAATATTTTTGAATTACTTTTATTTTCCGTAGTAATCGGTTCCCTGAGCGAAAATAGTGAACTATCCAAAGTTATGTACAAACGAGCTAAGTTTGGATAGTCTATTAACGGCACTGAGTTCACCGAGTTACGAGTTGAGGTGAAGCTGAGTTAAAATTGTGTATTTCTTAACAAGTATTATCAAGCTTCAAATAAGCCCTGGGCATTATTTAATTCTTGAAAATCTTTACTGGAGCAATGAACTAAAATATACTATTCACAGTTTTGTCTAATGTTACTCAGAGGTAGACTAGTGAAAAATGCTACAATGGCCTTTGCTAGAAGTGAAATGACAAATAAGTTATACGTACTTACTTTGTAGCGCTGAGATTTATGCGATATACGAGTAGTATTTACCTAGCAGTAAGACACAATAAAGCCTAAGTTTTTAACTGAATGGATTTTCTTCAACAGCGTCTTGCGGCTATCATACAGAACTATCCACGAGGAGCACAGAGGTCTGCGATAGTTGCTGCATTAGATATCGCTCAGAGACAAATGGGATGGGTGCCCATATCAGCGATGCATAAAATTGCCGAGTTGTTGAGCATGCCCCGAATGAGAGTTTATGAGTGCGCGACTTTCTATACCATGGTGAAAAGGTAATAAATAAATGTATCGTGCATTTATTTAAGGTACAAGTACCCCGGAAAAGAAGTGTCGAAAATCTTAGTCGTGTATAAATGAGGGTTTAATTAGGCATTTACATACATCTGATACAATTTATTACTTACTTACTGTTATTCTTTAGCACACATATCTATAAATATAAATAAGATGAAAATATATATAAAATAGAATATCAGAGTACCTAATTCTGATTTCTAAAAATAACTTAGGAACGGATTTATACTACGTCCTTATAACATCGCCGATAATACTGAGCATCATGTATATTCTCATCTTGCGTAATAATGTCTCACGCCAAAATCCTATTATAAGTTTCACACACGATTATTATGTCTAGTTGTCGAGACTAGGTGCTTTTTCTTGGCGTAAATGAATAATATAGATATAACATTATCTTTTGAATTGGAAACCTAATGGTATACTGTGAAATAAATATTATTTTCCCGCCGTGGGCATATATAGTATAGAATATTATTGGATACATGGTAGTCTTAGGTCTGGTGCGAAGCAAAACTGTCATAACAATTTTCCTGCTACTGCGTCCACTCGGAAGCTATTTCTCTTCTCGTCCTAGCTACACTGTTGTTCTTTTTCATGCGATGGACAATGAGTCCATCGTTTCCGTAGAATTATTGGCGTGTATATAAAACATACACTTTTTTATATTTGCTTAGTGCAATTTATTTAATGCGAATAACATTCATTGTGTTGTTGCCGCACTTGATCGCTTAACTGAAACTGTAGATTGCAATACAAGGCATTTTATTTTAAATTATCTATTTCGTTTTGTAGACGTTTCCGAGGCAAGTTCCACATAAAGGTATGTAAAACAACGCCATGTATGTTGAGAGGGTCGGACATAATACTTCAGGCGGTTGAAGAGGCCACTTGCTGCACAGTGGGCAACGTATCCCCGGACAGAATGTTTGGAGTCGACGTCGTGGAGTGCCAGGGAGCCTGTGTTAACGCACCCGTGATGGTCGTGGACGATGATTATTTTGTGAGTAGGTGCCGACGAGTACGAAATATTAGTATAACTGATGTTGGTGTTTTTGGTGACTGTCCAATTTCAGTTCAGTTTGATCAATAAATAGTTTTATTATTATCTGACTGAGATAGATCGCTTTCCCCCTCGGTTTAGGGGTCAGTTCAGGGGACGCTCTATTAAAATGTTAATATTCTGTCAAACTGCCTGACTGCCTCGTTGGTCTCGCGGAATAAATGTGCGCGTGGGATTGGGAGATCTCGGGTTCGATCCCCGGGTCGGGCAAAGTGTTATTGGGTGTTTTCGTTAGGAACATTCTCAGTAGCAGCTCGGAGTCTGAGAATGTGCCCGGTACGGCAACAGGCTCGCCCCCTATTACGTGGGACTAAAATAAATCTGGCGAAAAGTGGGTGTAGCAATATACCTCTACCTACCTCTTCGGGGATATAGGCGTGAGACTATATATGTATGTATTCTGTCAAATTTTGTTAGACTATTGAACGGACTACGGAAATCAAGGCGTCTTGGATGTAGCCGGGATAATATAAGCTGATGTAGATAATAAGTTTTGATGCAATGTTACAAAGCACTGTCTAAACAAAATTTGTTTGTGTCACCTGTTGCTTTAGAAACATCATTTATTGAGATATGACTCTGACTAGAACCATTATATCAAGAACTTCATGCTTGATTTGCATGTATATTTAAATGTGCAGTATATACGGTAGCGATAGCCGAGTGGATATACCAACAGACTGCCATGGAGAGGGTATCAGGTTCGAATCCACGGCGGGCACCAATGACTTTTCGGAGTTATGTGCGTTTTGAATTGTTAATTATCGCTTGTCCCGTGCCTCGGAGAGCACGTTAAGCAGTCGGTCCCGTTTGTCATGAAGATCTTTGACAGTCGTTACAGGGCGTCGGTACCTTCTAAATAAACTGACACTAGTCTAAACCATGGAATATCGCTATCCCTTCGGGTTGCGGAGGTCAGACAGGCAGTCGCTCTGTGGAAAAGCTAATATTCAGCCAAATCCGGTTAGACTAGTAAGCAGACCCCAGATTGAAACTGGGATAACGCTAAGAGAAAGAAGAAGATTTAAATGTGCAGTATGCTAGTATATAGTGTGCTAAAAACCTCCTTCTTAACGATTTTCATAGTCTTTGTGCAGCTGATGTATTCTTTCATTCAATGACAATACATTCGACTCGTTGCTTGATTATTGAATCAAGCAACGAATATTTATATCAGTGCGTCAAAAAAAATAATTGGCTCTTTAATATTAAATTAAATGTATGTTTCATTTTATTTTGCTTGTTTTCAGGAAGACGTTAATGTATGTGATGTCTACAGTATCATACAGACGTTGCGATGTGGTGGAATACCACCGCCGGGTCCACGGTGAGTATTCATCTATTTTCTTTGCTTCTGTTCTTTCTAAGCTCCTCTTTTCAGTAAACTATTGCGGCAACTGTTCGCTCAAGTTTACCTACCAGTCATATCATCCTCATAGCCATTGTCCATTCACCATCTAATGGATCGTTCACATGTGTTCCATGAATGGACGGGTTATTCTCTTAGGGCCCCGATCCCCGAGGCACCCGTCCCGGAGGACCCTGATTTATTTGTCATGGTAAACTCGATTAAACGTCAATTTAGCTTGAAAGTACCATCAACCGTTCATTCAACAGCAACATACCGTTTTTTAAATTTTGTTAATTACTAACATTGAGATAACATTACTACTAGAGTAACAAACTCCTACAATTGACGTTTGAAATAGCGTGGCAACCAGCCGAGATAGACGACGTAGCTTTGAAAGCAATATGCACCTTAGAAAAAACCTATATTCATCTCTTTCACTTATTCAAAAATGACGATCCAAAATGTAAATTTGAATGAGACAACAACTGAATGACAATCGTGAAATGTTTGTGAAAATGTTTTCCCCGAAAATATAACGGAAAAAAGAAGTACCCATACATACATTGTTAAATAAATGAACCCTAAAAATATAACACACCTTTTTTGAACAGTCGTGTAAAAA
The DNA here is from genome assembly GCA_944739405.2 of Euclidia mi. NCBI lineage: Eukaryota > Metazoa > Arthropoda > Insecta > Lepidoptera > Erebidae > Euclidia > Euclidia mi. The sequence continues at coordinate 45,438,076 of OX123189.2, forward strand.
TTCGTACCGTATTGTGTAGGAATTCAAATGATCAAAATAAATGTTCTAAATGAAAATATTTTAGGCATTTTGTTGTTGATTGTATGTCGTCGATTTCTCTTTAAAAATAAATGAATTAAATTTATAAGAAAAAAACGAGAACAAAAAAATATTAAAATAATAATTTACTGCTTCGTATTATAGGAGGAAAAAGTCTTAGTAGGAAACAAGGAATGAGTCCTATAATTTCGGTACCAAATGACAACGCTCATCAAGTTACGAAACTCCCGTAAAAATGGACGATGTTGTCAATAAATGAAATTCAAAATTTAATTTATTGACAACATCGTGCAGTTCAATGATTTTTTGCGATTTTTATTGTAATTTACAACAAGTGAAAACATTAAAAATCGTAGAAAAATAAAACAATTTATTTTATTTATATGAAATGTAAGGTCGCCACAACAAACCCAGACCAAATTCTGCCATTGTTCTTTGACACTTGAGGACAATGCGACAGTATTAGCTCCACGGACCCATAACACATGGCAACAAATATATGCGCTCTTTGCTAATCTAGCTGTTATATAGATCAATGATTACTACTAAAATTATGGAATACAAAGTAAAGTTTCTTAGAGCAATCACAGGTTTTAATTATTATCACAATGGTTTCTTTTTCAATACACAAAAATCAAAATATCTAGACTAAATAGAAAATTAACATAATTTAAAAACAGGCAAAATTGGATTTTGACATTTCTGTTTGATTTTCATTTTATCTTACAATATAAAATGCTTATTAAATATTTATTATTATTGGCTTAACAGTCTACAATTTGAAAAGATCAACTATAAATATAATCAAAATTAGTATAAACTTACTATAATACGGTAATAGTAAAGTTAAAGAAAATTTAAAGTAAGTACCTACCTACGTCTAATTTAAAAAATATTGTTGTCATAAATTGTAGAATATATTTGTAAACTATGATTTGATAATATTGAAATGTTTACATATGTTATGTTCTTTCCTTTCTTCTAAGCAGTGATAGCCTAGTGGAGATACCAACAGACTGCCATGATGAGGGTAGGTATCGGGTTCGAATCCACGGCGCGGACCAATGACTTTTCGGAGTAACTCGTACTTATTGTGCCTCGGAGAGCACGTTAAGCCGTCGGTCCCGGATGTCATGAAGATCTTTGACAGTCGTTATAAGGAGTCAGTAGGTACCTATGCGTAAATTGACACAAGTCTAAACCATGGAGTATAGCTATCCATTTGGGTTGCGGAGGCAGTCCTCTGTTTAAAAGCAAATTTTCAGTCAAATCCGGTTAGACTAGAAAGCGGACTCATTTTTGTTTTTTTTTTGTTTTACGAGGTGGAAAATCCCTTCGGATCTCCGACTCTTGGGGAAATGAGAGCCGGAGTATGTGGTGTAACCACTAAAAACCACCTCGACTTTCTCATGTACCCGTGTGTCGGAGGGTAGGGAATCGCATAGCATTCGTCACTACCCCCCGACGGGTATTGGCCCGCCAGATGGTCAGGCGGGCCCCGAACAAAACCCCCTTGGCGGCGGAATAAGATGTTGGGCTCCGCCGCCAAAACACCCAGCGGCCGCAGAAGATAGGGAGGACGGCAACGCAACACCGCATCTCCTCTTCCTCTTCGACCCCACCGCGACGCATCCTATGGTGCGCCCCCATTTGGTCGCGGGAGATAGGGCGCATGGCAACGCAACACCGACACGCCTCTCCTCCCGCGACTGCGCCCGACTGCGTGGGACAGACAGAACTGCCCCCCGCACCCGCACCGTTGAACGCATCCTGCGCAGGCCCCTCTAAGCCTACGCAGAGCGTCCACAGCGGACGTCCGATCCCACCTGGGATCTCTCTTAGCTTCACCGCGGGTCCAATCCACGGTTACTGACCACCACGAAAAGGTGGAGAGGGGTCCCCCCAGTAGGATAATATAAAGGAAAGCGGACCCTGAATTCAAACGTGGATGATTATATTTGAAACATTTTATTCAAACTGTATTAAACTTAATGTTGTACAACATTTTAAATTAAATACTTTGGTCATATATATTTCAAACACATACACTTATGCACTTTTTATGTCGACGGTAGAAGGTGAAAATAATAGAAAAATAAACAGTATAAATGTAATTAAATTTATTGTTTTCGGGGCTCTCCGGAACGGATACCTCGGGGATCGGGGCTCTAAGGGAATAATTCGAATGGACGACGATGAGATGAACAGCAATTAATTAACTACAGGTTCTATACGACCTACAATTGCTAGGAATAGTTTTAATTATTATAATGAAAAGATTAAAATTTCTGACTGCCTCCGTCGTCCAGTGGATAGCGTATGCATCTGCCGATCGGGTTCCGGGTTCAATTCTCGTGTCGGACAAAAGTGTTACCGAGCTATTCGCAGTTCGCAATTCTTAGTAGCAGCACAGAGTCTGGCAATGTGTCCGGTAACGCCAACAGGCTGGCCTCCTATTACGCGTTAAATTCATAAGGTGAAATTTCGGTATGCCTTGCAGATACATGCGTGAGGCTATAAAAATAAAATAAGTAATATTTCATTCATCGGAAGAATATAAAACCCTGACAAAGGCATTTGTGATCAAAGAACTGTATTAAATATCATACAAAATAATTTAGCGGGTCTTAATCGCGTTAACTTAACTTATTTAAGGTATAAATACCTATTTGTTTCCGACGTTTCGCTCGTCTTGCACCGAGCGTAGTCGCGGAGAGACTGATGAGAGCTCAGCGCCGTCTTGTGGAAGTGCGGGTTTCGGCACCTACCCTCACTTGATCTTTATTTAAGTTTACAATGTTGGTACTCCGACTCACTATACTAATGACGTATACATACTGTTGACATTTATCACTGCGGCGGTGTTTACACTTGCTGATAACTGGATTCCAAGTAGCCGACAATCCATATCCATCCTCCCGGTTGAAATTGTTATATTTCTTGATTTCTACCGCTTCACGTACCTGTATCCTGGAGTAATAATGACGATCAGTGGATAAGACTTGTGGGCCCTGAACAATTAAATAGTGAGCTGTCACATGTTCTTATGGTATGGTACTTAGGCGCAACATAAACACCGCCGCAGTGATAAATCTCAACAGTGGGTAGACGTCATTAGTGTAGTGTGTCGGAGTACCGACATTGCGAACTTAAATGAAGACTAAGTGAGGGTAGGTGCCGAAACCCGCACTTCCACAAGACGGCGCTGAGCTCTCATCAGTCTCTCCGCGACCACGCTCAGTGCAAGACGAGCGAAACGTCGGAAACAAATAGGTATTTATACCTTAAACAAGTTGAGTTAACGCGATTAAGACCTGCTAAATTATTTTGTATGATGTATACAAATCGCCAAAGTTTAAAATCGTGTATTATATATTTAGTTTACATAAAAATCAGCTTTTGGGTATAATGTATGTATTTTATCCTCTCTACAGAAATAGTTATTTATGTTGTCATTGAACTAGTAACAACATGAAAGACTATAAGCTCAAAATAATAAAGGATTTTATTTTTTAGGAGTGGGCGATTTGAAGCCGAGCCACATTGCTGTCAACAGACATTGTTGACGAGTCCCCCTGGGCCAGGATTCATGGTGCAGGAAAGCTTGGAGGGTACCTGTCCTAATAAATAAACCGATGAGCTGTCACAATGTGTTATTTTATTAAAATTGCTTGCCGTGCTACGACGTGATTTCACTAGCTGTCACGAAAGTATGATGATCGTACTGTGGGACTAGCCAAATGGAATTCGCTTCTGATTTATTCGTTCGCTATATATATATATACTTTTCGTTTTTAAACGTTTGGTTGCATGGCAACATAAAGAATTCGATCTTCGTTGACTACGTGATAACGTGACATACCGAAAGCCTATCTCAGTTCCATACATGTTTGCACTTAGCGATTAGCGATATCGCTATTCGAATGCCATTTGGCTACAGGCCCTGTAGTCGTCAAATGTTACTCCTAAAGCGAAAGCCGTACGAAATTAAACTTTTTTATATTGTTGTATTTAAAATATAGTAGTTACAGTTATTTCAATGAAAATAATTGATTTGCAATCTTCTAATGTAATTAAAATACATTAAATTAACATATGTATCTTAACTCATTGGTTTCATTGCAAATAATAACTCATACTTATAATATAACTAGCTTTTGCCCGCCGCTTCGTGCGCGTTAAATTCGGGGTAACACAAATCTACTTTCAGTCTCAAGTTGTGTATAGACACTCCTGATTATTCTAAAGAATTCAGAAACTTCAAAGGCAATGACTTTAGGGTACAAAGTGACTCGGTCAGTATCCATGACATTATCAACCGTTATCTACCGAAAGGTAAAATGTCAAATGTCAAAGCCATGTTCTAATACATGTTCAATATATCTCTATAAACATTGTCCGTGTGGTGATGGATTAAGAATACGGAATTTCACCACCCCATATCATCCCATGGGTGTCGTAAGAGCCGACAGAGGGAGCATATTATGCATAGAACAGCACTGTAAGAGAAGGAAAACTTGATACAAACCCTATACCAACCCGTTTGGCCAGCGTGGTATAGTAGGCCAATTCCTCCTTTCAAAGGAGAGGCCTAGTCCAGCAGTGGACTGGTAAAGGCTGATGATGATGAAACATTTTCGCTTTTTTAATATTAGTAGGGAAAATCGTTTAAGCTTATTATATAACTAGAGGACGCCAGCAGCTACGCATGCATTTTTTTTAACTTTACCCGTTTTGGCCGATCCCGTGGGAATTTCGGGAAAACCCTTCTTAGTGCACCCCTACGGTCCCCAAGGAACATACATGCCAAATTTCAGCTTCCTGCGCCCAATAGTTTCGGCTGTAGCGTGTCTGTCAGTCAGTCAGTAACGCAAGGATTTTATATATTAAGATTATTAGTTTATTTATGCGAACAATTTTATCAACGTGCACAATATGACATTATGTATGACGTGACAGTACCTACTGACAGATATGCGATAGCACATGCGCAGCACTCAATTATAAGCGCACGCGTTCTAACTTCCAAGAAGTGAATTTGTGCCGTACAAACTTCTACCCTCCCTTCAATCCCTCCCAGTTTAACTTTTGCAACTTATGGTAGCCTATGTCCGTCTCCATGGTCCAATATATCTCTATATTAAATTTCAACAAAATCGGTTCAGCCGTTTTAGCGTGAAAACGGAACATACATATATTATATACATACACACTTTCGAATTTATAATATTAGTAGGGATTTTGATGCTTAGGGTATACTGAAATATTATAAAACGAAGCAAAGGCAAAATTTCAACTTATGCCGTGCATTAATTGATACCCATTGAGTTTTGAACAACAAAATCATTCGAATATTCGTTCTTGTTTCCTCAAATGAAATCCTTGAGGTAATTTTTTGTGTACAAAAGTTAAAGCTTGTAATAAATAATATTTTAATGTACAAAAGTTAAAGCTTGTAATAAATACCTGCTGGTTTAGCGTTATTTCTTAAAACTAACAAGTTTCACCAAGGCACTCAAAATAGAAACTTTCAACGCTTCGAAGATACTGGATATGCAGACTTATTTTGAGGAGCGGATGGCAAGTTTTGAGGCAGAGCTGCATAAGAAGTCACCACAATGTACTCGGAGTCTGGCAGATGAATTCGCATCGTTCAAGTACTTTGTGATGCAGACATTAAAGTCTTTTTCGCAGCAGCTTGATTTTGTTGGCCGTGATGTGGACAACATTGAAATGCGTAGCCGACGTAAGATGTTGTTGCTTCACGGCGTGGAGGAGCGTAAGGACGAAGAGACATCCAGTTTGGTGGCGGAGACTGTCAAGCAGTATCTCAAAATTGACTCCTTCGAGGCTGACGACATTCGGCGTTGTCACAGGTGGGACGCAAAACTTCAAGCAACAAGGCGAGGCCCATATTGGTTAAATTCGAAACTGTTGTGGTTCGTGACAAAATTTGGTTCGCGAATACTAAACTCAAAGGTACGGGCATCACCTGCTCGGAATTCTTGACACGTTCACGACACGATGCGTTTATGGCTGCACGGGCGAAGTTTGGAGTTGCAAAATGCTGGACGAGAGATGGCTATATACACATCTAAGGCCCTGATGATAAGCGCTATCGCATCACCTCCGTCGGAGATCTCAGTAAAATAAAACTCGCTGAAGCTGAGAATGTGGTCGCCAAACCAACCGCCATAAAATCCAAGAGAGCTGCAGCTTCCAAGAAATAGGTTTTTTTCATGGTTTCCGTAATAGTATGTATTCTGTGTTCACCTTCAAGCTTTATGCACCTTCGCTCTTACTTATTTCTTATTGTTTATATTCCGTGTACCGTGTTTGTGTTTTACAAAAAGCTTTAGCTATCACTATTCACTAGTGACAATGTCATTACTTGACACTCTTGACAGTTTCGTTCAGTGCAACGTTCCGTTTCACACTAGATGTGTAAAGTTTGAATACTTATTTTTTTATCTCCTTCCACTTGTTTTTGTGTTTTATGTATGTATATTTCTGCTTTATGTTATTTTGTGACAAATTTGTTAGTATAGTTTTCCTTTTATGTTATCTCTGTTAATGCGCTACCGGCGGGTGGACACAATGTGAAACTTGTGTGGATTATTTTTAACATAGTCATTATTATATTTATTTTTACATAATACGTCTATTTATATATTATATTTATTTAATACATTTGGATATTTATAAGGTTTTAAAATGTCAGATACAGACTTAAGTAACGATGAAGATACTTTCCTCTCTGCGACGAGTTTCAATGATAGTTTTAAAAGTGTTCCTTCACTAGGCGACATCCTCGAGTCACAATTCTCAGACGTGTCGCAAAACTTTAATGTAGTCCAATAAACGCACAAAGTATTCCATCCCATTTCCCTGATATGCTGGCCAACTTAGACTGCAAAAAATTACATGTTGTCCTTATCTCAGAGTCATGGCTAAAACCATGTCTCCCTTCAGCATCTTATTCTCTTTCAGGTTTCAACCTAATAAGAAATGATCGCGTATCCGGCTGGAGGTGGAGTAGCCATATACCTACGACATCAAATCTCTTATAACATAGTCTCTATGTCTCCGCAGCCGCCACTGCCGAATACAGGCGAGCATCTCTTCTTGGAAGTAGAACTTCAGCACCTTAAAGTACTACTAGGCGTATACTATTCTCCTTTAAATCGTATTAACTTTTTTTCATCATTCGAGCAAGTCTTAATAAATTTAACTCCCCTATATAGCCACACTATCATCTTATTATCAGCCTTATTAAACAGGATTCTCGTGCTGCCTCTCTTAGACATGCTATAGAGTCTTGTAACTTGTCAATTTTAGACCTTAACGCTACTCATTACTTCACAAACTGTACACCTTCTCTGCTTGACTGATGCCCGGTTTCTGAAGTCAGTAGCGATACAGACGCGATGCACACGCGCGTGTGTAGCGATACAGACGCTCTCAGATTATAGAACAAGAATTAGATGGAGCCTGCGGAACAGTTGCGTGAGGCCACTAAAGCAAATACAAATTGAAAAGCGAATACAAATCCGGCTCAGTGCGAAACGAAGCATCGTACAGTTCACGCGCCCCGATCAACTCAACTTTTAAATACATAAAATGCCGTCATGCGTTTTTAAACATTGTAAAAGTTGTTTCCAAAAGCAAAAACAAAAAGATAGAATATCTTTTCACAGTTATCTATGGATTATTTGACTGTTTTATAATTTAATTTCGATAAAATTCGTATTTCTGCAAAAAATGTGTGAGTGTTGCCAGTTTACGTCGACGCCGTTTTCCCTGTATTATGGAAAATGCATTTGTCAATTGATTTATGTAATATGTAATAAGAATTGTCATGTTAATGAAAAATATATTTACTTATTATAAAAGTATATTTTAGATATATCTTTATTAGCAAATATTGTTATAGGCTTTCGAATATGTATACATTGTTTTGGGTTCGTTCCCTATACGACCGAAATATTCATGTACTTAATGTGTAGAAACAGAAATAATTGATTGCAGGCATTCATTTTTTTTAATAGCTTACGTTGTCCCACTCCTGGGCAAAGGCTTCCCCCAAATCTTTCTAGGTATGCTTGTCGCACGTAATCTCAAGCCAGCTCTTGTGGTAGGCGTCTAGGTCATTTCACCACCTGTTTCGTGGCCGGCCTCGGCGACGTCGTCTATCCTCTGGTACCCACAGTGTTGATACTCTTGCCCAACGAGCCTCATACATACGGCTGACGCTGCTCGCCCAGTTCCATTTGAGACTGCCAGCCTTTCTTCCTACGTCTTTGATGCCTGTTCTAGAACGCAGCTCCGTGTTCCGTAACCTGTCTTTAAGTTTAAGATCCAGGATGCAGCGCTCTATGGCTCTTAGGCAGACTCCTAGACGTAACCTGTGAAGCTGGGTAGGTGACCAGGTTTGAGAACCGTACGTTAGAATGGTCAGAATAAATAATCATATGCATGAGTTTGCGCTTCTAATATTTAATTTTTTTTAATAGTAAAATTAGTGTTGTCTACAAATCATATTTATACTTTATTGTATACTTGACAAAATTTCGCCGGTTTATGAATACCTTTACAAGGGTGAAAGAATTGATCTATATTCACCCGTATAGTGTACGTCACTTTCATTAATGTTCACTGTCTCCGATGCATGAATATTACACGTAATGGAATCTATTACACCTATACAGTAAATTATTCAAGACCGCAAACTAATGTCAGCATATAACTTCCATAAAAACATTACAAAACTGCATAGTTTTGTAATGTTTTTAACATGTTTTCAAGGATCTTCACAAGAGGACTTTTTTAAGTACTGAATTGCGATTAAAATGAAGTAAACGGAATAACAGCCCGTATGGTGACCGATTAAAAATACGGAATGTCACCACCCCATATCATCCCATGGGTGTCGTAAGAGCCGACCTAGGGAGCATATTATGCAGAGGAGAGACTGTAAGAGAAGGAAAACTTGATACAAACCCTACACCAACCCGTTTGGCCAGCGTGGTATAGTAGGCCAATTCCTCCTTTCAAAGGAGAGTCTTAGTCCAGCAGTGGACTGTTAAAGGCTGATGATGATGAGTGGGAGATTATTCATAATCTGGCAACTTTACACGCACATAGACGCTCGTGTCCGTACAGTGCAGTCGCCAAATGTCACGCACACATAGCTGTCAACGTGCCTCACTTTGATGAATGCGCTCCATCTGCCTTTTGTTCTAATAATCTGAGCAAACGCTATACTAACGCGCCGGTGCGGCGCGTTAGTAAAGCGTTTGCTCGCGTTTGTATCGATACAAACGACAACAAACTACTCTGTAGGATAAAAGCGCGCCGTCGACGCGCGTTTTTGAAACGCGCGTCGACGGCGCGTTTAAAAAACGTGGTTTGCATAGGCCCTAAGGCCTATTAAGTAAAATGTCATCATCGTCAGCCTTTAACAGTCCACTGCTGGACTAGGCCTCTCCTTTGAAAGGAGGAATTGGCCTACTACACCACGCTGGCCAAACGGGTTGTTATAGGGTTTGTATCAAGTTTTCCTTCTCTTACAGTGCTGTTCTCTGCACAATATGGTTCCTCTGTCGGCTCTTACGACATCCATGGGATGATATGGGGTGGTGAATTTCCGTATTCAATTATTTAAATGCTATTAAGTAAAATGTAATTACAGAATATTTTTATGTTATGGGATTTTAATAAAAAACGAAGTTAAAGACTTGTAAGTTACACCTTGCGCATTTAGTGTGGGCAGGTCTGAAGTTAGTCACTAATATGGTTATAGTATATCATCTGTGGACACTAATGTCACAGCTGTCACAGTGATAAGTTCACGTACGTGCAGTACAATGAATAAATGTACTTTGCGCAGAACGCTAATGACTAACTTGCCCGGTTTCTGAGGTACTTTTATCGGTGGTTTATCTATCCGTTAGCGTTATTGGTTCGATAACTCAAGAAAGTGCGTTTTTGAACAACGTCTCACAACATAAACTCCAGTTAACCTTAGTTTAACTTAACCGACCAATGTTCGCCGTTTATCGGTTCCATAACTTTTTTTTGAAGTTTGACTTTTGTCAAACGTTTTGACGCATTATGATATTATTATTTTAGTAAAATAACGAGCAACTAGTTGTTTACTCCCGAAAAAAACATATACGATTTGAAAATCTAGTTTAAAAATCTAGTTTAACGAACAAATTAACATAGTTAAATCAATTTTCAACACGTTTTTTATAACAGATCCATCTAGTGGCAGAAAAAGAACTACGTATTGGTTCAATAGTTATGGAACGCCCCAATGGGCATTCAGAAACGCAGTGTCAGTTAACCAACGTTTATCCTTTCCATAACTTTAATGAATCAATAACTGTTGAGAGTATATCTGGGGACTTCAGAAACCGACTCATGACTATTTATTATTTATGACTAATGACTAACGTCAGGTGACATTTCAAGGAGCTACCTATGTAAATATCTGAGCTCTTTGCTAATACGTAGGTATCATGAGCATAACAGAACATTGGAATGTTAAATTATCTGAGAGTACCTTTTCCAACACTTACTTCTACGATTTTCTTTATAATTATATAGGTATATCACACTTCTCTGTAATGATGTTGCTCTATACTCTATCCAGAAAACTTACCCTAATTGTTATACTTTGCAAACTGTCGCGCTATTGAGCATTTAGGAGTACTTTACTGATTTGGCGTTTCATCAGCCCTATGTATGTATCATAAAATAGTAATTAAGTGAAAATAAAATATTTTTGGTAAAAAAGCATTTATTTACATTTTAACCATTATATCATGTCTTCTACTCTGACTTCTTCAAAAAACTGAACTGGTGACGGAATAATAGCTTGACGACGAATATATCCCACATACATTCAATGCACATCATATATAATCATCAAATCCCATACTAATGTAATGGTGTTGCTGGCTACACCAAATTAAATAATAATATATAGTCCTTAGGTCGTATACTTGTTTCCACATGTGTTTGTCTTATCGCTACGATGGCGCCAACGTTATGCAATTAGTAAACTCATAAATTCTAAGAGGTTGACAAATTTATAAGAATTATGTGACAGGCATATGAGTAAAGAAATAGCCATGAAATATGAGAAAATATTGGCACTGTAGTGTTCACATGCGGTATAGTTGAGGATCATAAAAAAAGGGGATCAACGATAAGAAACGGGCCCTATCAGGTAGTAAGGGTTCGAGAGGCGTTGCGTTAGTTGTGTTTGACTGGACAGTCGGGCCTTAGGAGGCGGGGCTAGTCGGGTCCCAGGACAGCGTGACGTGGTAGTGGTGGTGTTGGATGGGACAGTCAATGTTGGGACGCGGAACCGGGCGGATCTCGGACAGTGAGTCTTAGGACGCGGAAGAGGACAGATCTCGGGAACGGACTCGCGTGGTTCAGACAGTTGGTCTTATGGCGCGAGAGAGATCGGACCTGGCCTAGCGCGTAAGAGGTTCGGTGTTGGTCGGTAATTAGTGCTTAGTGATATCGAAGAACAAGGCGAGCGGCTTCAAGAGAAGGTGATCAGCACAGGGCAAGGGGTAAGTTTGGCAGTGACGCAGCTAAAAGTCCGGTGAGTGTCTGTTATTCACTTTACTGTTATTTATTGCATGAACTGTATAACATTAATAACTCTGTTGTGTATCTATGTCTATATCACACCATATATATATACCAGGCTGACTAAAATATAAAGTTCTCTATGAGATATTGTACATAGTTATATTATCAATAACCGCGTGTACCATTAGTAGTGGTTCGTACCTTGTTGATGATGGATGTAAAGACGAGCGATGTATGATGGGAGTCTCCGTATTCGCGATCAGGTGGTAGAATGCAGGACTTTCACAATCGCTGTCTAAACCTGCGTACAGGCCAGTACATAGCAGCTGACAAGGTTTTAAAGAGCGAAAGAAGAGCCACCTGTCGGTCACGCGGTAGCAGTAAGACCGTGCGGCTAATCTAGCGGCGATTGTAACGAGAGCTCCCCTGCAAACTATGCGCGATGGCTTAATACGTTCTAATTGACTATGTTTGTATGGGCTTCAATGTTGTGACTTGCGGCAAGAAGGCGTTTTGTGACATCCGTTCTGAGACTGTTACTGTACGCTCAATACTATACACTGGATATCGCTGAAATACTCGGCGCCGATAATACTATATGACTAATATACCTGGATCATGTTCTCCGTCTCCCTGGAGCTGCCGTCTCTGAGATACGCTGCCTTGTACTCAAGTACCAATATGTGAAGCATGAATATATGGAGAGTGATTTTGTGATGACAAACCAATACTAATGTATCGCAGTCTTTAGTATTTTGATGTCCACCTTTCATTCAATTATAAGCGTTTACGTTTGGTAAATGCTGTAAGTAGAGGAATATAGAGGAAGGGACGAATTCCATAGTTCCTGCGCGGGCGTGGGGCGCGGGAACCCTGGCCACAAAATTACTTGGCGGGGCTGGCATTTTAAACCCAGTTATTAAGAAAACTAAAATTTTAATCAGCCTGGGGTCCATAGGATTCCGTTACACTACACAAATAAAAATCGGGTTACCCTTGTTTGATCGAACAACGTTTGATATAATATTACTAAATCGAATTTTAGTTGCAATAAAGTCATTTCGAAGAATTATTCATTTGACCGAATAATTCATTGGTAAATTTTTATTTAGCGTAATTATTTATTTGAACTAATTTCATTTGAACTAATTTCATTTCGCCGAATTTTCAAATGCACTAATTTTATTTAAACTAATGTTTCACTACACTAATAATGATTTAGTCGAAAGATCGTATCGAATATTTAGTTCGGTATTCTCTCGTTTTCCATAAATTCATTTGCACTAATATTGTTTGCCATAATCATCCCCGATCATAATATTAACTTGCACTATTATCATTTATACTAATAACGTTTGCCTTAACAACTCAACAGTGATAACTTTTATTTGCCATAAAATGACTTTCTATAACAACATATATCATAATAATTAGTTTTCATAAGTAACACATCTCATAATCGACTCTTGAAATAATCAAAATTTGATATAATTATGAAAATAATACATAATATTGTTAGGTCGAAATTAATTATCGTTAACACCCCGACTCAGTGCAACCCGACTCGGATAGATTAGGTTAGAATAGGGTTCTCTTTTGACCCTTAACCCAAAAATAGGAGCCCTGCGAAGCAGGGCTCCGTCAACTTTGTCCACATTCTTCACACTAGTTTAATTTGACTGCACGGTTGGCGTAGTGGTTTAAGCGGCCGCCTCACCGCTTGACACTGCGCCGAGTGTTGTGGGTTCGATTCCCACACGATACAACACTTTGTGTGATCCATAAATTGTTGTTTCGAGTCTGGGTGTTCATTGTCTGCGTTAGTTGTATGTTTGTAAAGTCCCCCGCGACACAGGATTTATTCCTAATGCGGGAGTTGTCTTTTTAAAAAGAAAAAAAAAAAAAAAAAAAAAAAAAATAACCTGAAGTTGAATTAATTATCGTTAACACCCCGACTCAGTGCAATCCGACTCGGTTAGGTTAGGTTAGGTTAGGTTAGGGTTCTCTTTTGACCCCTAACCCAAAAATCGAAGCGAAGCAGGGCTCCGTCAACTTAGTCCACATTCTTCACACTAGTTTAATAAACTGAAGTTTTTCAGTTTATTCTCTATTCACACACAAAATAATGTGGAAGCGTGGCACCACAGGTTAAATAGTATAGTCGATAAAAGAAACCCCGGATTTTATGAACTGTCTACTATACTGCTTGCCGAAATGAATATAGTTGAAGGAAAAATACAGTGTATTTTAAATGGAGAACCTAGTGCAAAGCAGAAGAAGATTTGCACTAAAAAAAATGACAATATTGAGACCATATTGCGCAATTTTGAAACGTATACAGAACTGGATTTACTAAAAGCAATTGCAAGTAATTTAAGATTAGTTTAACTGTTTTCTTGTTCAAAATAAATAATTTTTCAAATATTTACAATGTTTTCTTTTCTGCATTACATTACACCAATTGAATATTCGATAAAATACATTATACCTTTTGATCATTAGCGCAAATGTTGTTATAGCAAATAAATATTCGATGAACTGAAAATTCTGTCAAACGATATTATACAAAGTGATGATTTCCTTAAACGTTGTTCGATTTAGTAATATTATATCAAACGTTGTTCTATCGTTGAACCATAAAAATCTGCTCAAAATAACAATACGTATTAGATATTTGTCTCAAACGTATGTCCAGTATCACAATAACGTAATTGTGTAACACCATAAGTAGGTATTCAACACTCAGGATGCAAAAGCTTAACAGAAAGCAGAAACGAAAGCTAAGCTAAGAAAAGTTAACAAAACAATGCGAAAATGCGTAAAATAAATATAATACAGACGCATAAAGGCTAGCGTCCACCAGGCTCGCCGAGCCGAGCCGAATCGAAACGCAGAAAGTCGCCTCCTATATATTTCTATGAACCTGCGTTCATTAGCGACGAGCCGCGGCGCGCCGAATCGAATCTACCGCGCGCATCGCTCGTCAGGCGAATTTCTGCGGCGACGCGTTTCGATTCGACTCGGCGCGCCTTAGTGGACACGGGTCCACAGAGTACATTAAATAATACTGAGAGGGGTCAGCGGATGAGTGTAGACGGGTACTACATATGTAATAAAATACGTAAATAACTAAATACCTACATAAAAACTTATCGAAATGAATGAAGAGCTGTTAATTTTGCTAGTTCAGAAATATACTGAACTTAATGATCACGACTGCCTCATTAGTATCGCGGCATAAATGTGCGCGTGGGATTGGGAGGTCTCGGGTTCGATTCCCGGGTCGGGCAAAGTGCTATTGGGTTTTTCCGTTAGGAAATTCTCAGTAGCAGCATGGAGTCTGGTAATGTACCCGGCAACGGCAATAGGCTCTCCCCTTATTACGTGGGACCTAAAAATTCATGGCGAAATGTGGCTGTAATATTACACCTCTACCTACCCCTTCGGGGATACAGGCGTGGGTCTAAAAAAAAATATCATGAAGATACTCATTATCATGACGAGTATATGGGAAGAAATAGCGGGAATAATGAACGAATTTGAAACAAGAACATATCTTCGTCCGAGCTATCCATCATTGACAACACAAGCACAACCTACAGCAGCCAGTCGCCGACTGCTGGCTTCGATTCGATTCATCTGTAATGAACGCACACGGATAAAATGCGACTCGGCGCGATTCGACGCGGTTTGAATGTAGTCGACGCCAGGCTTAATATTCATTTTAAGATCGGTGACAACTGTACCAATGACAGATGACAAGAAATTCACGCGTTTCGTCGTTTTTTTTGTAAGGTTTCTAAGGTTTCTAACGATTTCATAAAAGAGGATTTAATGATTCTCATAAAATCTCGTTCTTGACGTTTAGTTATTGCTATGTGCATTTGAGATGTAACATAATATTTATTTATTAGATATTTGCTTTATCCCTTTGAATACAATACCTAATAAAATAAACTACAGCTATCAGTCTATAAAATTTATATAAATTCGTTTATGTTCGCTTTCACAAACAAGTGACACTGATATTGCCATTCTTCTTTCGTCTCTAAGCATGGTTAGTGTACAGCAGACGCTTTTTCCTACCACGACCTCATCTATGTATCATACAAACTACGCCCACCTAAATCGAAGCCGAAGATAGTTTTGCGGCGCAATTTTGGTGGCATGGATCTGGACAGGTTGCGTGCGAATACCATTGATATAGACTGGGAGCCCCTGTTTTCCTCAGAGTGTGTCCCACCAAAGTCCATATTTTCACAAGTAAGCTCATTGAATTATACGACGTTCATGCGCCAGTTCGCGCCATTAAACTTAAACATTTACCAGCTCCTTGGCTAACTGAGGACATCAAAAAGATTACGTCCAAAAAGCTGCTGCCAAGTCCAAACTGAAACACAGACCTACCCCTTTCAATCAAGAAAAATACGTGGCCATAAGGAATCTATGCAATAAGGTGTGTAGGAAAGCGCAACGCCAATTCAATTCGATTCAAATCATTTATTTCAGACTTTTCAGTCCATAAAATGTTAGTAATACATTGAGATAACTTAAAACTATGTTAGTAGTTTACACATACGGCACACAAACAAAAAAAAAGAAAAAGAAACAAAACAAGTACCATCCTACGATATGTGTATCTTTATCCAATGCCTCCAGATTGGACTATGGATGTATTCTGCAATGACTCTCAGGAAGCTGTTGGGACTGTCCCTCACCCTTCGCATCAGCGATGCTGCTCTTTTACGTAAAATGGCATGAAAACCATCCACTCGTGCTTCAGCAAACATCCCTGATGCACTACAGTGGCGAGGCAACCCCATCAGCAACCTGAAAGCATTGTTATATTGCACTCGCAGTTATCTTGGAGACCGCAAATTCAAAAAATGAGTCGCAAACTATTTGCATCAGCAGGTTCGTTGCGTAGACTACGCAACTTTCTTCCTACAGCCACCAAAATTGCGCTTGCTCGATCCTTGCTTCTGCCCGTACTCGATTATGCTGATGTCAGCTATCTTGACCCCACGGAGGAGCAGTTAGATAAATTTGAGCGTCTCCAGAACTTTTGCATACGATTTATATTTGGACTGCGCAAATATGATCACGTTTCAGATTTTCGTAATAAGCTCAAGCGGCTGCCGATTCGTCTTCGCATGAATACACACATTCTCACATTGTTATATAATGTTCTATTCAATCCTTGTACTCCCTCTTATCTCAAAGAACGTTTTAAGTTCCTTCATGACACACATGTAAGGTCTTTGAGGTCGTCTGAGGATCTGACGCTGGAGGTGCCGAAGCATTTAACAAATTACTTCGCCAAATCCTTTAATGTTCAGGCTATCCGCCTGTAGAATGGTTTACCATTAGAGATTCGTAGGGCTAATTCTCTTGTAACGTTTAAAAACCTTGTTAAAAATCACTACTTAACTAACATATTATGCTGATTTAACGGTTATTTGATTTTTAATTTCCTTTCTCACTGTATCTGTTTGTTCTGAGTATAGTAATATCTATCATATTTATTTATTTATATATGTATTGTCTATGTATATATATTATCTATATGATAATTATATTGTAATAGTACGTATGTATTTTATTCTTAAATCATCTTGCTATCCAAGTCATTCAGTGCTACACCACTGCTACAATTAATTGCTAACATCATTCCTGTCCATCCAAAGGTTGCCTGTAAGAGATCGCACTTAGCGATAAGGCCGCCGATTGTACATAATCGTAGTTTAAGATACTTTAATTTAATGTACTGTTTATTTATATATTGGTGTGCAATAAAGAATATGATAAATAAATAAATTTTTGTTGCAATCCACGTACAAAAATTCTTTTGATTTGAAAACAATACCAATAAAACACAAGACATAGCGATGAAAATTTTATTATCCTGTTTCTGTGCACATTTTAATATCCTGTCACTAAAACGACAGTATAAAATTCAAATTTTCCAGTGGAGACGCTCGAGACGCGGCGATGACGAACGAGTGTATAATTAGTTTAGAAAGTTGAAGAAATTACCCTAAGAACAATCGCTAAGACAAACATTACAGAGGTGTATTACTCTTTTGTGCCCATTAAAACGGACCTCATTAATTGTGAAACTTGTAGAGCGGGATAAACATTATTGCTTTATTAAACTTGGTAAAATGTTCCAGTGATTGTAATCGATGTTATAATGACCAGTTGTCGGCTGAGACTTAGATCAAGTGAGGTCAAGAGCAGTAAATCTTGTGGGCGCTGCTATCCGATCGCCTCCCAGGAGAATGCCCTGTTGCGTAATTAAGTAGTTGCCTGCAATCACAGCCAATATAATCCACACCGCAAACTTTAATTACAGGTGAACACTATCTGTTGCGAAGAACAATAGGAAGTGTTCGCCGAGTGTCGCCGGCACTCGCCTTTGTTTTAGAATTGCTAAGGTTGAAGTGGTAAATAATTATAACTTTGTTTTAACAGCTGTTTTCTGTTGCTGTACGTATGTGGTATGTTTGTAACAAGATATCCACTTAATTGTTGTCTGCTATTTGTATTCATTAAGAAAGCTTGCTCTACATATTTTAAGGGATTTTTCATTTTGTTCGGAAACATGTGAAATAACAAATGACGTTATAAAAATGTTCCATTATGTTTCAAGCGTCGGAGTTCCGTGCTAAATGCAACAAAACTGCAAATTATACACGCTTGCGATTCTGCTGTCATATTAGAAGCACGGAGATATGCAGTTATTAGTTAGTAGCATTTTTGAATTGTGGTTGTTATTTTACTGCACTTTCTATGAACATCAGAAGCGAGACTGTCGGCCGGTTTCTGAATTGAGAATTTCGCGTTGAGAACAATTTAAATACTAATTATATACTACTTAATCAACTTTCTGTTTCACAAAAAATTGTTTTGACACATTTTGAGTATTTGTGCTTGTAAAACCTAAAATTTGACACAACATATGATCAACTCATGATCAACTCCATATCAACTCTATATTCGCGTTTCTGAAAACATTTGACAGTTGTCAAACCTCACTTAGCACTGATAAATTGAGAAAAAAATAATTATACAACTTTGGTCCGTACAACTCTGGCCATGAGAGTTGGAAATGTCTATGGTTACCAATTTGATATAACACTTTTAAGCGTTACATATATTTTTAGGCTAATATTTAAAAATCGACTCTAAACTTCTCACGTTTGGTCCAGCTGCCAATATAGATTGCGAGTTCAACTTGATTTAGCTTTTCTTTTCTTAGGGAGTAGTACTTCTTACTTACCAAACTAAATAAAATACCTTGACGGTTACGAAAAATAGTATATTTTAAGTGTTCAGAAAATAGATAAGTAAATGTAATAAAAAAATCTTTACGGTCACATAATGTGAACAAAAGTCAGTCGTATCTTAATTGGACTAGAATGAGTCTGTGTTTTTTAAACAAAGTCATATTTACTCAATTTAAAATTCTACGGGGAAATGCGTGTTCAGGACGGGGCTCGTTATTCACCATAATTGGATTTTCTTTACATGTTTGATGATTTTCGACATAATCAACCCATTTTAATTCAGGTTTTTTAAAAGTGTTAAAATGGGTTAGAATTTTCTTTGTGAAAATTACCGTGAAATTAACATGCATAAAACTGTCGAGATCAATGTTTAACATATTAATATTAAAACGTGTGATTAATGGTAATTTTTAGATTTGGAAAAGTTATGGAATAAGTCTGACTTTATTAAATTATGTAGGTTAGGCAAATTAGTTACAATTAGGTTAATGGATAAGGTAATGCATAACCTAAGTGTTTTTTTCATTAAAATAAAGTTTGTACACAGCATAGCAATATTTTGAATAATGTTTGTTAATTGGGGACTGCTAATGAATAGCCTTTAGTACATTTCAAAAGTTGTCTACAAATAACTTATATGTTGTTACAGCAATCTGTCGCTGCAGTAATAATAGTTACCAAACATTAAACTTACAGTTTGTCGCTTATTAAATATTGTACAGTTGTTTCGTTGTTCCAACACAAATAGCTCTACCCATCTCATGATGATGCCGCTATTTCTAAACTGATTGAAGTGATGCCCGAGCACGTTCTAAGCACAGTATAACTCAGCGCACAAATATAATTTTGTCCAAGAAGAAAATGACACAATTTTATCTCTCGCGAAACAGGAGCACTCGCTGTGACGTCAAATAAAATGTCCAAATGTTTGAAAAGAGCAGCAACGAGATAATGCTGTAGTTAATGGCACGCCGAACATCGGGGCCGAGTTGTTATTGCTTTAGGAAACTATCCCGCAGACCGACGCGTAATATCTGCCAAACTTTCATTTACTACGCTTGAACTAAATTAAAAGGTCTGCAGATTGCGGGTGTAAGCTTTGAACCAGACTTAGCTAAAGTTTACTCGCTCAAGGACATAAACTTCTAATTGGGAGATGGCAGGGACGAGGTTATATTTTGGGTGATCAAATATACCCATTTGGTGTCAGTAATGAGATGTAAATTATGGTAAGAGAAATAATTTGACTCGGTGTTTTACAAACAAGGTAGTTAACATCATCATTTTTTGTAATTTTTGTTTAAATATCAATCAATCATAGTATCTTCCGTAAACTGTAGTTTAATTTCAATATCAATCAATCAGTTAATTGATGAAATAAAATATGGAATATAATTTTCAAATAATTAAGTCAATTTTATATCTGCGTTTAGTAAGACGAAGCGTGTTTTATTTGTTATTTTATTTATTTGATAACTTTATTTACACGGAGCGTATAAAGGCGGACTTAATGCCTTAAGCATTCTCTCCCAGTCTACCTTAGAGTGGTGCAGAGACTAAAAGTAGGTGTATTCTAGGATTAGGTGAAGAATGGACCTTTGTAGTATAAACTTAGTACACATACACATATAATTACGTGGGATCAAAACACTGGCGAAAAGTAGGTGTTTAATATGCCTCTGCCTACCCCTTCGGGGAAACAGGCGTGAGTCTATGTATGTATGTATGTACATATACATAGTTTAAAATACATACATTTAGTACTACAGGAATATAACAATGGTTATATAAAATATATATAAAAAAATATATCTAAATAATAGGTACATATCTAAATTATAAATATCTAAAAATAATGATATTAAATATATAATCATATTATACATAAATATCTATATACTTCTACATAAATAACTATACACATATACATAATATTATTCAGATTCTTGTGTCAACTTATCCAATAACAGCAGTTTTTTTTTTTTAATTTCATCAATGTCTGCTTGTAAATAGCATGTTGTAGATTGCCAATTATGCATTTTAGACCTCTGTACACGTTTCACGCTGTTGTAAACAGTTTAATTCAGTGTAAACTGTATATATAAAAACTCTACATATTATAAAACAAACGGCCGGTTTCTGAATTGAGAATTTCACGTTGAGAACAATTTAAACACTAATTATATACTACTTAATCAATTTTCTGTTTCACAAAAAATTGTTTTGACACATTTTGAGTATTTGTGCTCGTAAAATCTAAAATTTGACACAACATATGATCAACTCATGATCAACTCCATATCAACTCTATATTCGCGTTTCTGAAAACATTTGACATTTGTCAAACCCTTAGCACTGATAAATTGTGAAAAAAATAATTATACGACTTTGCGGCCGGTTTCTGAATTGAGAATTTCAGCTTACATCAGTTGAAAATTTCTGAACTAGTTGAAGTCAACTTGAGTTTTTTCTGTTTCACAGGTCAGAGTGATATTTTTTCAAAGCACTTTCATTTGAGTTTTCTTCAAATCCTGAATAAATTAAACCAAACAACACTAGTACGTTCCAATACAAGTAAAAAAACCGGTACTAACCATAAATTCGTATTAATTAACATTTTACAAAGAAGCACACTTGTCAGTTAATTATTTTTATACGGAAACAAATAAAAAGTCGAAATAAAGTTGTATTTAAAATTATTTCAACGTTTATTTTATTTTAATGAATAGTTTGTTGAATTTGTTCAATTCGGTATCTTAGTGAAAAAGGAACGTGTATGTTATGTCAAAGTCAGTTTGTTTTATTTTTAATACAAAATATTTGTGGCCAGGTATATTTGAGGTATAATTCTATATACCTCCATGGTGGCCACCATGGAGGTATATAGAATTATACCTCCTTGGAGGCCACAGCGTAATTATTTGGATTAATTTAACACGGAAATCTTTTATTTATATTTTCTATCCCTTCGATTTGTTCCTAATAATGTTGTAATCTATTTGTTCCAAATATTGAATAGGCTTTGAACCTTTTTTCTATAAATTCTATTTAACGGCCTTCTTGTTGTGTAGACTTCAGAATGACGTAGCGGCTGCTTGGCAACGGTAGTGTGGACATTTTGACATACTGGCTGTCATATTACTCGTGATCACGGGTTAAAAGACCAAAGTAGTGTAATTATTTTTTTCTCAATTTATCAGTGCTAAGTGAGGTTTGACAAATGTCAAATGTTTTCAGAAACGCGAATATAGAGTTGACATGGAGTTGATCATGAATTGATCATATGTTGTGTCAAATTTAAGATTTTACAAGCACAAATACTCAAAAGGTGTCAAAACAATTTTTTGTGAAACAGAAAATTGATTAAGTGGTATATAATTAGTGTTTAAATTGTTCTCAACGCGAAATTCTCAATTCAGAAACCGGCCGTTTGGTCTTTTAACCCGTGATCACGAGTAATATGACAGCCAGTATGTCAAACTGTCCACACTACGGTTGCTAAGCAGCGGTTACTTCATACTGACGTCTACACAACGAGAAGGTCGCTAAACAGAATTTATAGAAAAAAGGTTCAAAGACTATTCAATATTTGGAAAAAATAGATTACAACATTGTTAGGCATAAATTGAAGGGTTAGAAAATATAAATAAGAGATTTCCGTGTTAAATCAATCCAAATAATTACGCTGTGGCCTCCGTGGAGGTATAATTCTATATACCTCCATGGTGGCCACCATGGAGGTATATAGAATTATACCTCAAATATACCTGGCCACAAATATTTTGTATTAAAAATAAAACAAACTGACTTTGACATAACATACACGTTCCGTTTTCACTAAGATACCGAATTGAACAAATTCAACAAACTGTTCATTAAAATAAAATAATCGTTGAAATAATTTTAAATACAACTTTATTTCGACTTTTTATTTGTTTCCGTATAAAAATAATTAACTGACAAGTGTGCTTCTTTGTAAAATGTTAATTAATACGAATTTATGGTTAGTACCGGTTTTTTTCCTTGTATCGGAACGTACTAGTATTGTTCGGTTTAAGTTATTCATGATTTGAAGAAAACTCAGTTGAAAGTGCTTTGAAAAAATATCACTCTGACCTGTGAAACAGAAAAAACTTAAGTTGACTTCAACTAGTTCAGAATTTTTCAACTGATGAAAGCTGAAATTCTCAATTCAGAAACCGGCCGTTAGTCCCCCGCCGCGTCTGTCTGCCTGTCTATTCGCTCAAAACTCGAAAAGTACTGGACAAATTTTTATATAGTTTGCAACAACATTGAGAGTGATCCCTGAGGAAGGTTTAAGTGTATAATAAGTTTAGGTTTTGTGAAAACTAACGATATTACGACGATATTAGTTCAACGTACCGTAAAAATTTATCTGATCGGGAGCTTTCCTCGAAAACGCTGCCAAAACATTTTGAGTTGGAACAAAACAATTTATGGTGGGTTTTTACCTCTTTAATAGATCTATAAAAAAGTCCGCGATGATATATGTCTATCTTCCAAGGATAACCCACAATAACCATATTTTGCTTTTACATATTACAATAAAATGATCGAACCTATTTTTAACAATACAGTATTAATCCTTATTAAATGAATTACGTTAGATACGTTATGCATTTAATGTAGATTACAATTGCCTTTTAATCTATATGTCTAATGAGTTACCGCAAAATAAAAATTTCCGGGCGAGAAATTAATATCGATGAAGCGTAGCGAAGATGTCACTCACTTGTCCTGCTAGTACCCCTCCCGCAGCGCGCCTACCCGCCCGCAGTCGTCCCTGAATGCTATATAGGCCGAGCAACATTGCGCGCAATTCCCGGATTAGCTACGCGAGCGCCGAGGGCACCGAACTGGCCCTGTACGCTGATGACGCGGCGTACATCACTACCAGCATCAACGCCTACCACGCCGCGTCCAAGATGCAGCGTACCCTCCAGCTGTTTCTCCGCTGGCTGTCGCAGTGGCGACTGTCGGTGAACGTGGGTAAGTCACAGGTGATTTTATTCAGCTCAAAAAGAGACCATCCACTTCCACTCCAACTATACAGGACGGGTTCATCCTGTGAACGAGGACTCTCGACCGCCTACTCACCCTTGAGTCGAACGTCCGCCAAATCGTCCCGCAGGTCCCCACTACGAGGGCGCTACTGCGTTTAGTGCTCCGCTCCAGACTCCCGCTACGCGTTATGCTGGGGGTGTACAAAACGTATGTACGCTCCCGGCTCACCTACGCCGCCCCTGCCTGGTTCGCGCTTACGAGCGAGACGAACCGGGCTCGCCTCCGCGCGCAGCAAGCACTCACGCTGCACGCCATCGTAAGTAACGCCGGCGCCGTGATCCAGCGGGACACGCGAATCGAGAGCCTAGACGCCTTCATCCGCCGTCTGTCCGTGGGGATGTTCGAGCGAGCCGATGCCTCGGCTTGCGACCACGTCCGGGACCTGGCCCCCTGGCACGCTCGCCCCCCGGACAAGAAGAAGCTGCCGTGAGATCTGCTCATCACCCCCGACGACTCCGAGAACACTACGGTCACCCCCAGGTAACCGCCACCTCTAACCGGGAAAAACCCACTTACCCCACTGTTGCAGGTGACCGCCCCCTTCCGCGCAACATCTGTACGTATCAACACGCATACGTGCATCATGTGGGCGACCACCACAACAGCAGACGCCTACTCAAACACCGCGATAACACGACACCAAACACCACCAACACACCACACAGAGGCCGCACGTAAGTCACCGTCCGTGTCACTGGCTACACGGAGCTGGGTCTCCCTTGGTTCGCCAGGTGTCTCACCTGGCTCGTGGTGACCGCCCTTATGGCGTGAAGTGTGCACGGCCCTGTGATCATCACCAAGTTTTTGACGACGACACCTTAGGGCATACAGCCTGCCCCAACTACCTACCCTTTATTTAGGGGGCAGCGATAAGACACCGCTGGAGAAGGATATAGGTCCTCAACCTCCTAGAGGGTTGGCGGAGGCTGGTACAGGTACCAGCCTCCGCCAACCCTCTAGGGGGTTGCGTGAAGACCCGACTGTGTGCGCGATTCCCTGTAATAATTCAGACGTTGTTGAAAATAGACATTTACAATTGTTCGTTCTTGGAAATAGGTAATGACTGGCTGGATGTAGGCATGCGTTCATAATATAGTGGTGACGTTAGCCACAATATCATCGTGTTCTGAATATTAACTTTAATTCCGTAGACCTCATGGCGAATTTCTAGCTGGAAATCTTAATATTGATCTCAATAATCTTTATGTTTTGGTGCTAAATGTCGAAGAATTGGTTGAAAAAGTATATCCTTATATTAGTAACATAACAACAAAAGCACTAAATTGGTTCCAAGAAAGGGCTATACTGGCACCCACCAATGAACAAGTTGATAAAATAAATAATATAATTTTATCAAAATTTGAAGCACCTTCCCATACTTACTACTCTGTCGACACAGTGGTGGATAAAGATGAGGCAGTGCATTACCCAAGAGACTTATTAAATTCCTTGACATCTCCGGAATTCCACCTCACAAATTAGTATTAAAAGTAGGTTCTCATATTATACTTCTAAGAAATTTATATCCACCAAAATTTTGCAATGGTACTAGAATAAAAGTACTTTATTTAAAAACATTTTAAATTGAGTGCACCAATATGGTTTACTCAATCAAACAAACTTGTACATCAACCGGTGAAATTGTTTTTATACCAAGAATGCCGATGATTCCCACAGAATTGCCTTTTCAATACAAGCGGCTCCAATTCCCCATAAAATTAACGTTCGGTATACCTATAAACAAAGCTCAAAGTCAAACTCAAAAAATTGCTGGGATAGACCTTACAACGCAATGTTTTTCACACGGACAGTTATATGTCGCCCTGTCACGTGTTACATCAAAGAAAAATTTCTTTGTTTATACAGGCAATCAACAAAAGGCTACAAATATGGTATACAAAGAAATACTTTAGTTGGTCAAAGAACATTAGAGTCATCGCTATTTATCTACCAAAATAACCGTGCGAAGCCGGGACGGGTTGCTAGTTGAATATAAAATACACCAAATTATAATTTATTGTGAGGCATCTGTAGATCATAAAATGACACGAAAATAATAAAATAATGTATTCATTGTAAATTATAATAAATTATTAAACAGATACTACTGCATTTTCTGAAAAAAGTTTTAATGGAGGTTTAAGAATGTCAGAGCTTTTACTGTAGTCTTAAATATATATAAAAGTCGTTTCAAAGCAAACTTTAGTACCATTTAGAGACCGATCACGCCTCTCGACAACTGTACGACACTTGCGACTGTTATTTTACAAGATTCAATAGAGTTCAAGTATTATTTTCCTCTGTGCCCGGCAATATTTACTTTTATATAATGGCCGCCAGGTCGAGTCAGTCGTTTTAGTATCCTACTGTACGCTGCTGAACTTTAGACCTGCGCAGAACATAGTTTTTTAATTTATTCTTGCTAGAAAATCACTTTTCTATATACAAGTTAAAGACCTGGAGGCATTATTAAAAATTTTTGCTAGTTTTATATTATAAAGTTTTTTGATTTTTCACTTTTTGGTTTTCCTTCTTTCCACAGTAGTAGTAGTAATAAATCTTGTAGCGAAAGATTTTACAAACGTCAAGCAATGGACACAAAGAGTACACAGATTAAAGTAATGTGAGAATCAGGATCAGAATTTTATTCATTAAACAAGCATTAAACATAGGTTAATGTATACAATATGGGTATTAAATTAGTTTAAATGCGCTATCTTTTGTCCAAAGAGACATACAAATATTATTGATGATGATGAATTATTTAAAATATTAATATCAAATATAATGTCAAATAAACTTATAAATTATTCTCGTGTATAGTATAATGTCAGGTCTTAGAACTAGGTTAAATAATAATTTATAAAGTCGTCTACTGAATAATAACATTTATCTATTAGAAGTTTAGTCAACGGGGATTTAAATTGTGATGTGGACATATTTTTAATCCTTTCAGGTATTTTATTAAATATTTTAGGTGCGAAACCAAAAAAAGCTCATTTGTACGAGAGCGGTTTTATATTGTACCTGACATAATTTGTTAACATACTGAGATAACACTGGAACCTTCGATTTCTCAACACTTGGGGAAGTATTCAGAGGTGAGATGGCTGTTTTAACAATTATTATGCCATCCCTGTAATCAAGT
Organism: Euclidia mi; assembly: GCA_944739405.2. NCBI lineage: Eukaryota > Metazoa > Arthropoda > Insecta > Lepidoptera > Erebidae > Euclidia > Euclidia mi. The sequence continues at coordinate 45,465,250 of OX123189.2, forward strand.
TCATATATACACTTTCATGTTTTATATATAAAAATCTTCTGTTACTGAAACTTAGCATACTCTCAAAGTTAACTCTGAGAACGTAAATTCCCACGGGATCAGTAAGTAACGTTTAAATTAAAATAATGTGCGGGCGTAGCTGCGAGCACCAACCAGTCTTATATGAAAACTATATTTAATTGACGACCTCAACACTGATACCTGAAATCTCAGTAGGGGACTTGGTATGATATGTGTCTCTTTCATTTAGAATACCATGCTTAACCAAACAAACACAGTGACTTCAGTATATTGAACAAAAATATGTAAGCATTACTCATATTACGCAGCATTCTAACTAAGCGCTATCCAGGCAGTCGGAGCAAGCCATAAACGTAAAATGAACAAATGGAAAAAGAAAACGCAATAATACTCCAACGAGTTGCGATTCAGACGGTCTGATGGAAACAATTCAAATTGGTTTAGACATGTCTCAGGAAAATGGTTATAGCAACGATATATGTAGTTATGTTCCTAGGGAACGGTTCATAGCTATTTTATTAGAGTCAAACGATTGTTAACTGAAACTTTGAGATGTCATAGCGAGTTTCCTGCAAATACGACAACTCCGAATCATCTTCATCGTTCTAGTATAATTCTGTTTGCATCCAACTATTTTGCTTTGGAATCCAGGGTCCCACTAGGTGTGTTATCAGAATTGACAGAATATTAGGCTTTCCACGCCACGTAGAGTTATTGAGACATTGTCTTCTCGTTCGATCAGCACCTGGCTCTACTGGACGCAAAGTTTTGGAACGTTTTAGCTTTTGGTAGGTAATAATTATAGTTTTTTAGTGGGTAATATAGACGTTACGTACAAATTAAAGCTCGTTAGCCAAAACTGACAGTGGCGTACCATTCGAGAGGTCTATATTCAGCAGTGAACTATGGCTGGCTGATGATGATAGTCACGTTTAAATGCATCAAACCAAATTATACAACTTATTCTTGTTGCTGATTATTAAACACATATCAGAAATCTATCAAATAACATTTTCAGGATATCCTTATTAATTTGGCAAACCTTCCATCTTCAAACGATGATATTATTAAACGATAAGTCGTTGTTTCTTAGTCCTTGGTTAAGGATATTGATAACATGTCCTTTGTTTGTACTAGTATGTCGTAGCAATTAGGAGGTTGTGGCTTTACTATCCGCCCGAGGGCGACATAATATTAACCGAACTCGTCTTGTTTTAATCGCGAACAAATATGTTGAACTATCACTTGATGCATAAGCATCACAAACATTGTATATTATTGAAGCTTTATGGAAGCGTAAAAGTTTCAATTATTCGTAAGCTAAGTTTAATTCTGTTGAAGTGAAATGTTATGCTGCTATATAAAGAAGAAAATAAAAAAATAATCACAAAAAATATTTTGCTGAAAGAAAACATAACTGTGTACACTGATTCAAAATCACAGTTAAGACTCTTATCCGCGGTACGGTTTCATCACTGATATTGTGATTGACTCACAGCGCACCTATTCAGAAGTTGTGAGCTTTTTCACGACATCGACACCCACACATGGCGAACCACCAAAAAAAACCACGGTCGTTTCGATGCAAAAACAAAATCAATATGAGCCGTGAGAAGAAGAATACATTTAAAAGACAGCGTGACACACACGCAGAGAAATTCGAATAAACACGTTCGACCAAATCGTGGATGTGGGCAGCTTGTCTTAGTACTCCATACTATTCAGTCGACCATAGATATTTACAGCTAAGTTACCATGATTTATCACGGTAGAATAATAAAGCCTTTAGACCGTCGCATCGCTTACTTAAAGTATTATCTTTCTTCAACTCGATCAGATAACTAAGGATTGAAATTGAAAGCTGCTTTATAAATAAACTATCAAAACGTCAAGTTAATATCTTATTCAACGAATGCTTGATAAGCGAAGATCCAATTTCCTTTCAATGACGAAGTACTAATATGTACTTGTAATTTAAGATGAGATCGAAAATAAAATCATATCTAGAAATAACCTACGATGGGATACACACACAGAGAGAGTCTCTCTCTTCTCTCTCTCTTGTTTAGTCGATATTAATAAGCTTACACGAAGAATTAATATGAATTGGTACGGTGGAGTGTTATACCTACACCTCAAAGACCTTTTTAACATTTCCTTTTTAAATGTTGCATTTCCTTCTAACTTTATAAATGCGTTGTATCATTCTAATAGACACGTAAATGTGAAGCTGCACAATATTTCACTCAATAATTTATTTTTAAAACATATATTATAATTGCACGCTTGTCAAAAAATATTTTTACTTGATCGACGCGCCAAAACAGAAAACCACACCCTGTAACAATGCATCCTTGAGTAATTTTAGTTCCGTTTGCTCGGAACCCAAGTGTTATGTGTTGAAATAAATTGCAGCATAACATGGTTTACGCTGCAGGAAAATTATCAACAAGGAAAATACCTTTTATATAATATTATCATGAATTGCCTTCAAATACGCGTCAAGGAGTAAACATAATAAAATTATGGCTCAGTTCAGGGGATCTTTCCTTCGTCGGCTCTACTTGGCCGGAAAGATAAGGACATCCCATTTTGTTACATTCCCCATACTCATGTGAAAACCAAGAATACGCTTCGGTCTCATCTATGTAAGAGCTGCAATTGTGATGCGCCAGATGTTTTAAATATTTCAACCCGCTTATGTTCGAACTGTGATTGTAAAAACATGTGATGATAAAATGTTATTATGTTTGTATGAGTCAGACCGCTTCTTAGAACTAAAATTGTGTGACACTATAGTGATTGTTTATATACTTTGGTATATCGTAGATATGAATATTGGACCTATGGAATCAATTGTTTTGTGTTTTAAAAGTCTCCGTGATACAAAAAAAAACGACATGGAAAAAGTGTCTTCAACTTCACAAATAGGCAGTCTGCCTGTAAGTACCTATTAAAATTTAAGGTAAATATTTTTTATTAAAAAGCATAACTCATAATAATAAGTCAAAATACAGCAAATTTTGATAAGCTTCATGAAATTAAAAAAGTCCAAAACGAATATTACTTGACTCGTCATAATCTCAAAGTTTTGGCATCTCCTGGAGTCTATTATATTGGTTGCAACTTTCGTTAAGGCGATGATAAATTCTGTAGTAGTTTGCTAAAATGGTGCTGAGAAATGTTATAATGTTATGTAGTTTTCTTGATGGTTGACATATTTTTAAATAATGTCCGGGCAAATATTTATTATAGAAGACTTTGTAGCAAATATGGCAAGAACTGTGCTTAGCGAAGTCGAAAAAAGGACAGACACAGGAGCAAAATATTTGTATGTAAGGTAAAATATGTAATCCGAGATAAATTATGGTAGATGCATAATGTTTTAGGTATACTCTCTACAGTCTACACCAACAATGGCCAGTCAAATCAAATCAAATCAAATAATTTATTTTGCAGTTAAAAACACTGTTACAATGGTGTTATTAAAAATACATGTTTCAAGTGATTCTACCATAAGGCATGCTTTTTCGTCGCCGTTGAGCAGGGCAGCCAATAGCGAGGCGTTTTGGGAGGGGATTCATGAAAAGGATCGCTCGGATTGGCCGAGCAGCGACGAACCATTGACGTTTACATAATTAACTAGCAATGGAAAGGAGAGATGGCGCTACTATATCCCCCCGGCCCTAAAGGGTTGCCTTTAAAAAATAAATAAAATTGAACTTAGCTATGTTGGGTGTACTACCGCATAACCCATCAATAGGCTAAGACAGCGACAAGACAATAAAATTAATCTAAAATAACTTTGGCGAAAACTACAAACGCAATAACAGCGAAAACTACAAACTAAATACTTAAACTAAGAGGCAGATCCAACTTCAGGCTAGATCTCACTGAGTTGGAAGCGGACAGAGACGTACAACAGGGCGCACGTAGCTCTCCTTCGCGGTTTTCACGGTAACAACGCGGGTTGTACCGTCCTTGGAAGTATGCAGTTTCTCTACGATGGCTAACGGCCATGAAAGCGGCGGAGCATTATCGTGTATTATGACGACCAACATACCCTCCTGTATGGGGGATGCAGGACTATTCCACTTGGATCTAGCCTGAAGCTGGTGTAGATATTCCGCACGCCAGCGCCGCCAGAATGACTGCACGAGTTTATCCAGCAGAGTATGTCTCTGGAGCAAGCTTGAAGAGTCTGCTTAAGGAGCCGGAAATGACGATAATGGCACTGTGTTTAGAAAATGTGCAGGGCTTAACGCGGATGGTTCTGCAGGGTCACTACTCAATGCCGTGAGCGGACGCGAGTTGATCAGTGCCTCGACTTGTGCAAGGACAGTTAAAAGCTCTTCGTAAGAGAGGATCTGTTGGCCTATAACTTTGAAGAGATGCGTTTTAATTACTTTGACCATGCTTTCCCAACATCCACCGAAATGTGGTGATGCTGGTGGAATGAACTTCCAGTCAATATGATCTATGGAAAGTTCTTCCTGAAGACGAGTACGATAACCCACGACGTGATTGAAACAAGTAACGAGGACAAGTTCAATCAATTTACTAATGCGGTTGGCGACAAAAGTCTGCCAGCGGTGAGGAGATGAATAAATCCAAGCGAGCACTACTTTGGAGTCAGAACATGCGTATATTCTAAAAATAGGGTAGTGGGGCAAAACTGTGTCTTGAACCTTGTGGAGCAACTGAGACAGCAGAAGGGCCGCGCACAACTCCAGTCTCGCAACCGAAATGGTTTTAACAGGCGAGATCTTAGACTTGGCACAAACTAACTGCACCGAGTAGTTAGAACCAATGCGGACTTGCAGATATACGACTCCGCCGTAAGCACGCTTGCTGGCGTCAGCGAAACCTATTAAGTTGATGGTACATCCATCTAACAACCCAAGATGACGTGGAATAGTAATTTGATTGAGCGCGGTAAGCTCAACACAAAACTGGCCCCAAGCGGCGACAATATGGTCAGGGGGTGTTTCATCCCACTTACACTTTGATAGCCAAAGTTCCTTTATCAAGAGCTTGGCGTACAAAATTTTGTGGGAGCCACAAAACCCATTATGTCCCATAGTCGAGCCACTGTGGAAGCATAGTGCGTTTGGTGCACTCATCATCTGGCGGTGAGACGTCAAACCGAAAACTATCGCAGGATTTGTCCCAGCGTAAACCGAGAACTTTATGCGGTACAGACTTCTCAAACTCAATGTCTGGAGAAGCTTTATGAGAATCTGGTATGCGTGCGAGAACCTCCTTAGAGTTGCTTGTCCATTTGACAAGATCAAACTGGCCTCGCTTGAAAAGCTGAATAAGCTCTTCAAAAGCGAAATTGCTAGCGGATCGGATATGACACTACAGGCAATGTCATCCATATACAAAGCGGAAGTAGCAACCGCTGCTGCGGCGGGAAAGTGATCGCCTTCATCAGCGATCAACTGGCGAACAACTCGTAACGCGTGATATGGGCTAGACTTGAGTCCAAAACAAACACAATTGAACTGATACACAGATAAAGGTTCCTTATTGTTAAAACGATAAAAAATCCGTTGAAATCTACGGTCAGACTCGCAAACGCCGATATTGAGGAACATTTGGCGGCAATCAGCTGACAGAGCGATTTGGAAAAGATGAAACTTTATTATGATGTTAAATAAATTGGGGCCGGCATGCAAAAGTCCTTAAGCGACTGACCCGATGTAGTCTTACAACTAGCATCTAAAACCACACGAAGTTTAGTAGAGGTTTTATCTTCGCGAACTACGCCGTGATGCGGGATATAATATGAGGGAAGAGAGTTGCCCTCGTTGTTTACAACTACACTCAAAAAACCTTTATCTATGTAGTCACGAATGGTGTCATTATGGGCGCTGCGTAACTTAAGCGATGCATCAAGTTTACGTTCCAAACAATGGAAACGTCTAAGCGTAGCAGCGTACGAGTCGCCTAACGAATAAGGGTCACCATAGAATGGCAACGCCACAACGTATCTGCCACTGTCGTCACGAACAGTGGTAGCACGGAAATGTTCTTCACACTCGAGATCTTTACGGCTCATCGAGGGCGGTGCGGTAACCTCTTCAAGCTCCCAAAATCGCTTGAGAAGAGAATCAATATTATTTTCTTGAAGAACAGAACAACAGCAAGACGTAATGTATTGAGAAGTATGTAACGTAGGTACGGTACCTATAATCACATACCCAAAGTTATGTGGCGGTAAGTTATATTGCTCACTACAAATGGCGGCCGCTTGGTTTCTTCGGGAATTTTGAAGCTGCTTGAATCACTCCACTACACAAATCACTTTCACTCGCGAGCGGGTTTGTTAGGTTTTTTGGTATAAGCGGTAATAATTATATATGGCGGTGTGGATTGCGGTATACGACGGACATGAGTTCCCGAGCGTCTCAAAATCTTCCATTCTTTTTTCGTCGCGTTGAGCAGGGCAGCCAATAGCGAGGCGTTTTGGGAGGGGATTCATGAAAAGGATCGCTCGGATTGGCCGAGCAGCGACGAACCATTGACGTTGACATAATTAACTAGCAATGGAAAGGATAGATGGCGCTACCACATGCAAAATATAAACGCACGGTCATAGTTCATCAAAATCAAGATTGACATTGAAGTAAACATATAAAATTAGATAGTAATATTTTAAAATATTAAATTAATAGAAAATAAAATAATACAAGTTATTCATACAATAAAATTACAGTAATTAACGCTTCACGTACCCCAAGGAATGCTAAATGCTTAGAAACATCGAGTAAAGTTATTCAGAAGAAAATAGGGGTTAATAGAAGGAAAAGTTGCGTACGTGTACAACATACTCATATTATTATAAACAAAGTTTCATCGTATGTGAGAAGTTCACAAAATAGCACCTAATCAGATTTATATTAAAACTTGGATTATTAAGGGGTTAAAATATTTCAATGTCATTCCTATATTACAATACATTATCAATTCATTCATTATTTATATTCTTATGGATATATCAATTATAATTTATTATTCTATTAGTTGAGGTCAGTATGAGGTCTGAGTTTGAAAATGTATCGTTGAAATATTCGTTTAAGTTATAGTAACATTTAATATTTAAAAGGTTCTCCAGATTTTTCTTAAATGCAGTAGTATTCATCGCCCTTAGTAGTATTCATCGGCTTTTTTTTTAGATAACTTATTGAAAATTACAGGTGCCATGTGAAAGACGCTTTTGTGCAAAGAAAATTGAATTAAAATGCGTCACTTTGTCGTCTATTATTGGCTTCTGAGGCTAATGTGAATAAATTTTGATTGACCTTAACAAATATTGAGACCTCATATATATATAGGCTTGGGAGGGTTAAAAGTTTGTACTTCTGGATGAACGGGTTACAGGTTTCGATCATTTGGAGCCCAAACATAGCCCTTATGCACCGCTTTTGTGCTTTGAAAATTAATTCTATATGAGTCAAATTCACCCAAACACGACACCATACCTCAGGACTGAAGCAACTAAACCTTGATATACAGTTAATAAAGTATCAACACTTGAAATCCGTTTTAATTCATGTAGCGCATATACTGATCTATTTATTCTTTTACACAGTGTTTCGATTTGAGATTTCCAATTGAGGACCTTGCAGCAAAAGGGAGGCAAGTCCAATTTTCAAAACTTTCAGGTATTAAAAAAAAGAGTTTATAAATTAATTTGTGACACTTACGTATTAAAATAATATAGTATGGTATAATATAAACATATTCACGTAACTTACAAAGGTTTTTAAGGTATATAAATAAGATTTAGAATAAGTAGGATTTTTTAAAATTTGGACCTGCCTCCATTTTGCACCAAAAGTAAAGAAAACTACGATCCTATTTTATACTTTAGGCAATAAAACACATCAATATAAGTTTTTTTTTTACTTGAAGAACTATTAACATGCACGTTAAATATCAAGCAATCAAAAGGAAAAGAAAAATAAACGAGAGTTTAACAAAAATTAAAAATTTAAAATCCAACTTCAGCTTGATCATTGGCGTCTTCGCTAGAAATGTCATCTGTCGGTCCAACAGTTTCACTTTTAAGGGCACTGTAGAAATACAGTTTGGTGGAACGTAGTTCCTTACCAGCTGCATAACATCTTTATATTTAGCCTTTTTCAACGGCAATGCATGATCATACAGCAGTTTCTGAGGCAAAACGAGGATTCGCAGGCTTTCTTTTTTTTGAGGGTATGCCACTCGTCGATGGGCCAGGATCATTTATATTAGATTCATCCGAAATATTCATACCTTGATCGTTATCCTTGTTAGTTTGGTTTCAAGGTGTTGACAAATGAAGATTGCTTCTATCATCACTTGAACTGGTTGAACTTAAGTCATAGTCGAGAGGCTGGTAATAATCAGAGGACCCGCTACAAAATTACTCAGAGTCACTCATTTTATGCACTATTTGACGTGTCAATAGTTCCTTAATTTTCAATTAATTGCGTAAAACTTATGTCTTTTTGGGCGGAGGTCAAAACGTGTACTGACTTGTTACAAATGATGTCATTATTACATTTGTTGCAAGAAGGAGGCAGGTCCGGACCTGCTCCCTTTTTGCACCAAACGGAATAGGGTGGCAGATCCTAATTTTGTTATAACGCGCTTGGTTTCCGTCGGATTTGCCTCGTTCATGCATCAAACAATAGCTCGATTTTTGTTCAAATTGTAGGCGAAAAAACGAAAATGGGTAAAATTTGGATCTATCCTCCTTTTGCTGCAAGGTCCTCAATTTAACTTGCTATCCACAGTAAGGCCGAGAAAGATTGTCGTTTACACTGCCGACACAGGTTCACCCTTATAGATAATGTTAGGTGTGATTGCTTTTATACGCTGATTAAAATGCATTATTTTTGTTTTTGCCATGTTTGCCTTAAGGTTATTAATGTCAGCCATTTAATAATTGCATTAAGGGTACTGCTTAAATCATGTTCGTAAGATATACCTTACACTTAATTAAAACGGTGCTGCCATCAGCAAAGAGTGTCATTGGGTTAGAGTTCGCATTTGGAAGGTCATTAATGTAGGTTATAAAGAGTAATGGACCCAAAACTCTTCCTTATGGGACTCGGTATTGTATTTTACGTTCATTTGATAGGTATGTATCCTCCATCTTAGTTCTAAAATTAATTTTATTAATTTGTGTGTATTTAGTACGGTTTTTGAGGAAAGATTCTATTAATTTCAAAATATTGTCTCTTATACCCATAAAGTAAGGAAGTAATTATACCATATATCTCTAGCTTATATAATAAAATGTCATACACCACGTGATCAAAAGCTTGCGTCATATCCATAAATATGGCGCAGATTGGTATTCGCTTGTTGACATTGGACATTATAATTTTAAAAAAATCATATATAGCAAGGTTGATACTTTTATTATGTCTAAATCCTTTTTGTTCTTTTGCTAAAATATTATGGGTTTAAACATATTTAATAAATTCATTATATATGTATTTTTCAATAATTTTTGAGAAGACTGATAAAAGGGCAATAGGTCTATAATTATTTATGTTTTCTTTACTCTCTTTTTTATGAATTGGTTTAATTATTGCAACTTCTAATTTTTCAGGTTATACACCAGCTTCTATAGATAGGTTTACAATGTAGCTAAGAGATTGTGAGATACTTTCTGTTACTAACTTAATTATTTTAGTGCAGATATCGTCATAACCTACACTATTTGTGTTTTTTAGAACTTTTATAATTCGTTTTATATCGTCTGGCAAACATGGTTTCACAAATATTGAGTTAGGTCTAGATGTTAGGTATTGCTTATGTTGATTCTTAAGTTTTGCTCAGTCTGTGTAACTTTTTGAGTTATTAGTTCATTTTATTTGGTTGGTTTTGTTTTTTATATTATTGTTCCTGAAGCCTTTCTGGTCCTATATTTGTGTCTTGTGAATTTAATGCCTTAGTTTCTATTTCTTTAGTAGTTTCATCGTCATAGTTTGGCAAATTAGAAGAGGCTGAAGTCCTATTGTCGACTGCGAAAGGCTGTAAAGAAGGAGAGTCGCAATGAACACTTTACTTTGCTTTTTCCTATTAGAATTACACAAGTGACAATACAATTTAGCGTACATGGTTTCATATCAGGTAAATTTTTCATGTGATTTAAAAATAGTTCCAAATCTGAGTGGGCCTTTAGTCGGATTTTTTAATGTTTCTCTCCCCTCATGACACAGAAATTTGAGCCAGGATGCAACTTCCTTGCTAGCTTTTAATTTTTCACCATAATCTGAATTAGAACCAAATAAGACTTTGCGCCGACTGGCGTAAGATAATTATCATATTCAATTCTTGTTTCGGTCATCTTATCCAGGCAATCAACAGAAAAATAAAAGTATTAAATGTGGTACAATCGTCGATATTGCTGTTGAATTTATTCAGAAACCATTCAAGGTCAGCGATTTTTTCTGTTGTTTTTTTTTCTCCTTCTCAAGGGTATGTAATTTGGCTTTTGTGTCTTCATAATTTAGATTTATAAATTCCATTCCTTTTTTTTCATCTCCAATTTCCGTATTCGACTGTTGTATCTGCAGGCATTTATTATTGAGATCTGCTGCGTTCCTTACAAGCAAAGACAAGGTGGCGTCCTGCTCAGATTTCCATAAGGTGAATAGCTATTCTTGTTCCGTTTTCCAGGTCGTGAGCATTTCTAGCAGCTCATTTCTGAAGCTATTGAAATTTAGCCGCCGTTGGTTGTTGGTTGCTGTTGCTACTTAAAGAGACATTAGATTGCTGACGATTTCTTCGTACTGTAACATTAATATCTGTATCTGATACATTTGGTTCTGATTGGGATGTTTTTTTCACGGAAGACGGGGGCGTACGTTGCGTTTTTTTGTTCATATCAAATTATTTCAACAAACGTTTGCAATTATAATGCGTGTAACGAAACGCTGTCTTAAAATGCTGCTTTTCAAGAAGAGAGTTGCCTTAGTAATCTTGTTTCCGAACGTAGATTAATTTGACGATTTTGCTTCTATTGGACCAAAGAAATATAAACCTAGTCCAACCTCTCTGTATTGGACGATGCATACGTCAAAATCTGAATGAGCTGACGTTCGAAATCTTAACTGTTTTCGCATAATTATAATTAACAAAAAAGCTTTTGCTTGTTATTCTATTGATAAATATCGCTTTGTATGTTGTATTTCTTCTACGTGCATAAAGTTTAGAAGTTCTTACTTGGTATATCATCCACAATCACCAATAGTACGATGACATACTTTGCTGTGCTATTATTCACCAAAACAAGTAAGTGACCTGCGATAATGTTAACACAGTGATATTAGCACTTGCACTTTTCGTTGAGTTTGTGATATGAATGTTTTTAGCGATTTTGATTAATTAAAATGGAATTAATTACGCGGAGTACTTGTCGACATTGGCCGGTGTTGCCAGGGTTAAGTTCATCAATTCTTGAAGTATCGTTGCGAATAAAAAGTAAACAAACGCAAAACCTTTGATTGACACCAAATACCTATTAAATGAAGCTCCTCAACAGCTAAACTACATGGCTGTTTAACCCGCTTTTTATTTCAATTACGATATAACTCAATTTGTCTCATAGCATTTCCCCTAAGTGTAATTGCGTTTCGTAATACGTAATTTGGGAAATTCTCTTCGCTGGAAGCTTGCTCCGTGATGGTATAATTAGATACGTCGTTAATTAGACGGTAGCCCCACAAGAGCACTCAAGGGTCACTTTCGTTTACTTTCGCGCAAGAACTAGGCTTTTCCGGCTTCTTTGCCAGCGGCTAAAATTAAATCACTTTAGTTGTATAGGTACTTAAAATTTAACAGACAATGAACAGACTATCAAACTCTATAACAATTTTGCAGTGAATAATAACAACACAAAAGACTAAATACTATTGTAAGATTATTATATTCAACGACGATGCTATAAGATAAAAGCATTTTTTAAATAAACATCATGTGACACAATCAACATAATTAGGCAGCGATAGCCGAGTGGATATACCAACAGACTGCCATGCAGAGGGTATCGGGTTCGAATCCACGGCGCGCACCAATAACTTTTCGGAGTTATGTGCGTATTGAATTGTTAATTATCGCTTGTCCCGTGCCTCGGAGAGCACGTTAAGCCGTCGGTCCCGGTTGTCATGAAGATCTTTGACAGTCGTTACAGGGCGTCAGTACCTTCTAAATAAGCTGACACTAGTCTAAACCATAGAATATCGCTATCCCTTCGGGTTGCGGAGGTCAGACAGGCAGTCGCTCTGTGGAAAAGCTAATATTCAGCCAAATCCGGTTAGACTAGAAAGCGGACGCCAGATTGAAAACTGGGATAACGCTAAGAGGAAGAAGTGACACTGTAATTCTTAATATAATATTGATAGTATTATATTATTACAATATGAGTGATGGTGGCAACAGTACCTAAGTTTATTCGCTTTACAGCGAAAACAAACACTGAAAATATCCATTAGCCGTCTATTTCAGGTAACAAAAATAGGCGATATAATTTTCGACGAACACATGGCTTCCCCTGGGGAGCATATAGGAGAAAGCTATTCTGTTAATGGAAGCACAATGGAAAAGAAAACTCAATCAAGCGCACGAGTCGCCGTGATTTCTGCGCCTAACACGAGAGATATATTGTGGGCTGGGACTCGTCATTAGCTGCGAAACGCCGCATTCCACCAAATTACCTCTGCGTAACTTTCATATATAAGCCTGATATAATGCTCGCCATCACTTCCCGCCGCATTTTTTTGCTGGTTAATGACAAAATTAGTCCTCTGCTTGCCTAATCTTTATTATTACGTACCATTTAAATTATAACAAACTGAGGAGATTTACTTATCTTAAGAGGAAAATTCTGATCAATATAATTGCGTTCTATTCGTTTTGTCATTGTTCAGTAAAATTCAATTAAATCCTTAAAGCGTCTTTTTATTTTTTATATTTATGTTTTTTTGACTAAAAATAATTTAATAAAACTAATTAATATATATACAAGAAGTGAAAATTAAAAAGCTTAAAAATTAAAATTTAGAAGGCGTCATAAAAACTCATCCGCATCGCAGTCAATTGGAAGCGTGCCCAGAAGACTGGCAGCATTACCTCGTTGAATGGCTATATTTATCTTTTGAGCCAAATACGTGCCAGCCCTCTGGCCACGAGAGGCGTCCATGAGTCTCTTTGCGAGATCTCTAAAAAGTGACCTCGCACTTGGACCCCATGGTCCCAATGTTTCGAACCCAAACGGCTCAAATACGTAATCTCCTATTAGATTTACATATTTGCGCCATTTGAGGGTCTCCGCTGTAGCAGCAGCAGCGCCCGCACAACCTGCTGTGCTGGGAAGATGAGATGGCGCAAAGGTATCGACACATGTTGCGTCCCATACCAAAGGCCTACCCAGCTTCCACGGCAGTAACGACATACCGTCTGGTCTTTTGCCATCGTCACGTGTCAGGACTTGAGGTTCAAGTTGGGCTGGAACGCCAGCGGTGGCAAGAGCACGGTGCAGTATGTCACTGAGGTTGGCATGTCGTGAAATACGACCCGCGCTCCTGCTACATGATAGGCCATGGTGACCAAGGCTAAGGACAGCCTCTCCACAGTGACAACAATGCGGAGAGACACATGACGCGCCTAAACGGAGGCAAGTAGCGAAGCGGAAGGTTGTATCGTCCAACATTGTACCTATATTGGACAATGGCAGTGCCTGAAGCCAGAGGCCCGATTCCCATTCTCCCACAGCCAGCAGGCGAGCACGCTCCGCAGTGTTGGACGATGTATTGAGAAGGTTTTCTCGTACATGCTGCAAAGCAGCCCATCCCATTGCCTCCGGGAGGATAAGTTTCGGGTAACTCAGTTCCTGGACAAGCATTTCTCTAAGCGTTCAAGGCATCGGTCTTACACGGCACCTCAGAATCAACCAGTGTGGGAGCTAAAATTTTCCTAGTCAATTCTGCAGTGCTGTGGACCGATGACAAGAACGCTGGCAGGCTTACGTCGGTAATTTTGTGAACGCCGAGGCTGCCCAAGCGCACAGGTAAGGACGCCTGTAGACACACCCGGTCGTTCAGGGCCAGATTCAAAATTTTACTCAGGGTATTCTGTTTAATTTTGTAAATTTAAATGAGTGGAGTAGGATTTTCCAAAAAGGTGAACACTGAACATAACATAAGGTGAACATTTATATTTAAGGAATAAATGGATAGAATACTTCTTTCTTAGAATGTCATTTAAATATTTCTTCGCCTTCGAGTAGGCGTTTATCACATCGGGTGTCGTAAAAGTTTTGATCATTATATGATGTCTTCGTTATATATACATATTTACTCGGCAAGTAATGTCTGTCACAATTAACCAATACATGTTCGGTGAATTAAAGTAGATATGAACCTAAAACTACCATCAGTGAATGCGAAATTATATGGGTTATAATAAATTCTTTAATATGTATAGTGCAATCAGCTTAAATTTGAGACCGAAATTCGAACAAGGTTTAGTTAATTGTTAAATGATTAAACTAGTTCAAATTGTTTTATTAGCAGAAATGTTTAAATCTTAAATGATAATAGGTACTATCAATATTCATGAAAAGATTTGTAGTAAATTCCACCTTAAATCGTTACAATCAGTGGGCCCATTCTTGTATTTTATTTGACATTGAAATTTGTTGAATTGACTCAGAATCGGTATTCTGCTAACCTAATGTCATTATCGTATAATTTGATTGACCCATATTTTGACACTTGTTTCCATTTATAATCTTGTAACAATATCATTCAAATATCAGTCAAAATAGGAGAATACCAGAGACGTTGGACTACGTTTAGACTATATTTCTTTGGAGAATACCATTTGTGACGTAAGTTTGACACTGACAATATAATATCGAAACTGTATTTTGAACAAATTTATTTTGGAGAATTGGGCCTCAGATGAAAAAATTCGGCAAGTTGGACTCGCGCACGAAGGGTTCCGCATCATCATCTATAAAGACAATCATGTTCGTTGTATGTATACTTAAAAACTTTTTAAGTTTCTACCTGTTTATTAACGTCGAGTAACAAATTGCTTAAAAATTACGTTTGTTGTCCCATACAACAAACGTAATTTTTAAGCAATTTGTTACTCGACCTTATTAAACAGGTTTAATGATTATTTAATTTTTTTATGTAATTATTTATTTTGAAAGGTAATATAAAACTACATATTCGGTTATTATATTCATAGAAGTTAGTAATTTTGAGCAAAAAATTAGTAATTTTGAGCAAAAAATACGAAAAGAACACGTTTTTTGTATGGGACCCCCTTAATATTTTTTATTTTTTTTATTTTTAGTATTTGTTGTTATAGCGGCAACCGAAATACATAATATACAGCCTGGTGACAGACAGACGGACGGACAGACAGACAGCGGAGGCTTAGTAATAGGGTCCCGTTTGTTAACTTTTAGGTACGGAACCCTAAAAAGCACTTAGTTCAGTAAAATTTCAAAACTTGATCTACACAAAAATGCTTCCAATGATTTCTTGTTTCTGTATTGCTTAGGATTTTTACTATTATGGCTATAACCTCTCCTCGCGGACTTATAACAATGACAATAACGTTTAAGTAGCCAGAGGAAGTCATTCTTATACACTTGCGGAAAATAAAAGGCAACTTTGAGTTGTTACAAAACTCGTAATCCTAAAAACGTCTGTTCCTAATTTCTTTTCCGATTTTAAAAGAGCTATCTTTCATTTACGGTGACATTTAGAACAAGAAAATTTCAGGCTTCGACACGAAGATTTGGCAATTTCCGTACTTGGCGACGCTTTTTTTGTGACCCATACTTTATTGTTAATCTTGCGAACAAAAAGTCGCCAATGCTCGGCGACTCGTTACTGGTAACTGTGTGAGACGACAGATTTAAATTACCAGATTAAATTGACCGCAGACATTTTACTTTTTTGACCAAGGTCTGCTAAGAGCATTAGAAATATTGATAGCTGTAGGCAATTCAAAATTCTCAATTTTGTTTAAAAGCAATTGCTTAAGTGAAAACGTTTTGTATCAATTATTAAAATAAAATAATCTCCTATGAATGTTTAAAGAAAGGTGTGGCAATACAACTTAATAATGTGTATATAAATGTGTCATCTTCACTCCAATTTAAACCCAAGATTGTTTTACAACCAAGCTCTCTGTCTCAACGTTTTAGAAAAGTTGTCCTCGATGGTAATGAATGCGTTTACAATGTTAAAGACGTATTCACTGGATTTTATATGATGGTTGTAAGGGATCGTACAGTCTCTCCATTCGAGGTTATATTCGACCCAAATTTGTCCAAATGCGGACACATTTTCGACGTCTCCCAGAACACTTTTCTTTTTATTGGAATGTATATTTCAGAAATTTCATCGGCACGCTCCGGGGCATGCCCGAATTTTATTGCAAATGAAAACATGTTGATAGGTTGCATCGCGTAACATTCTTGCTGGTCAGAAGACTTGTTTTTCCAAGTTTTCGGCGACACGGTTCGCAACCTGTCACGTCTCGTTTCCCGCGAGGGCGAAAAGCGGCCTACGGAAAGCCGATTTGCAACATTGAATGTTGGCGGTGGAATGGACGGAAAATTGGATGAAGTATGCCAGATGATGGATGATAGAAATATTGATGTTATGTGTGTGAATGAAACGAAAAAAAAAGGATGTGACACTACAAAGCATGGCAGCTACATGGCGTATTGGTCCGGAGTCGATAGTACCACCAGAGCCTGCAAGGGAGTTGGCTTAATACTGTCTGCGCGAATAAATGAGTGCGTAAAAGAGTTTGAATGTGTAAATGCAAGGCTACTATGGATGAGAATGAAAGTAGGACTTACTCGTCTTCTTATTGTAGGGGTTTACGCCCCGGTCAATATAGTAACGGGTATGTCACAACAAGAAAACGACGAAAGGCAGGAGTTTTGGGAGAGTTTAAGAGAGATTCTGAGGACCTGTAAGGATAACGAGAGATTGATTTTGTTGGGTGATTTCAATGGATGGGTGGGAGTAAAGCGAGATGGATTTGAAAGGGTTTTAGAAGGATTCGGCGATAAGAGTGTGAACGAAAATGGAAAAAAACTGCTTGAGGTTTGTTTGGAGTGGAGCCTTTGTGTGACAAACACCATGTTTGATCACAAAAGGATACATTTGTATACACGTGAGGCGAAAAATGTTAGAAGAAGTATGATTGATTTTGTAATAGTAGATGAACGACTGAGAAAGAATGTGTTGGATACGAGAGTTTTTCGAGGGATCGGCATCCATACAGACCACTTTTTGGTGTTAAGCCGGATAAGTGGGCTCTTTAGAGGATGGCGACACCGAGAAAATAATCAAGAGAGGGTCTTGGAAAGAATAAAAGTAGAAAATCTGCAAGAGAAAGATGTGAAAGATGAGTATAAACGAAGATTGATAGCAAGATTTGAGAGGTTCGATGGCATAAATGATATGAAAGAGTTATGGCATTCCTTTAAAAAAGAGGTAGTATGTGTAGCGTCTGAAGTATGTGGTGTGATCAAGAGAAGGAAACTACGAAAGGTTAAGAATACATGGTGGGACAAGGATGTACAATCAGCAGTATCAGAGAAGAAGAAAGCGTGGTTAGATTGGTTGGCTGCCAGAGCAAATGAAAGAATGGGAAAGGCAACGAGTGATGACATAGATGAAGCAAGAAAGGAGTTCGTTAGGTCTAAAAGAATAGTGAAAGAAATGGTTAAAAGGAAAAAAGAGGAAAAGAAAGATGAGTTTAATAGTAGATTATCTGACGACTTTCGGAGAAACATTAAGTTTTTCTGGAAGTCCGTTCGTGCAGTTCGAGGAAAAACTCAATCCTCAGAATACACAGCAATCAGAGACAAGAATAGAAAGATACTGAATGGTGAATCGTGTGTGCTGAAGAGATGGAAAGAGTATTTTGAAGGATTATTTGAAAGAACGACGACAGAGACATCAACAGGTGAAATGAATGGTAATGATAGCAATGATGAAAGCGATATTGGCGTGGATGACATTTTGAAGGCACTGGCCAGTATGAAATTAGGTAAGACTGCAGGGTATGACAGGATTACAGTCGAAATGCTGAAGGCTGGACAGGGCATCATAGTTAGTCAGCTGCAGCGTTTATTCAACTTGTGCTGGAGCACCGGCCGAGTACCTGATGACTGGGCCACAGCAGTAGTTGTGCCTCTTTATAAAGGAAAAGGCTCGCAAAAAGACTGCAAAAACTATAGAGGCATTAGCCTTCTCAGCATTGTTGGAAAATTGTATGCCAAGGTACTGATTGAAAGAGTTATGAAAGTAACCGACAAGAAAATATGGGATGTACAAGCGGGATTCCGAAAAGGTATGGGGTGTACGGATCAAGTCTTTTCCTTGCGATGCATAGCCGAGAAATTTTTGGCCAAAAGTCGAAAGGTCTACTGCGCATTCGTGGATTTGGAAAAGGCTTACGATAAAGTGGTGAGGAATGAAATGTGGTCGGTACTGTCGATGTATGGGATGAACAGCAGCCTAATTCGAGCTCTGAAATCCCTTTATGAGGATTCAAGAGCTTGTGTGAGGATAAACGGGGCATACACTGACTGGTTTACCATCAACACAGGTGTTAGACAGGGATGTGTAGCGTCGCCGTGGCTGTTCAACCTCTTCATGGACAGATGTTTGCAAGACTTGAAACATAGTGATTGTGGATTAAGGATGAATGAATTACTTGTCAAATGCCTCCTTTATGCTGATGATCAGGTTATACTTGCGTGTTCAGCGGAGGAGTTGCAGGAGATGGTAACAATCATGCATGGTGCGTTAGAGAGGAAAGGAATGAAAGTGAATGTAAGTAAAACGAAAGTTATGGTTTTTGAAAAGGAGGAATGCGTTACGGCTTGTAATGTTATGATCGATGGACAGCGAGTGGAGCAAGTGAATGAGTTTGTATATTTAGGTACGCTGTTTACAAGAGATGGTAAGAATGTAGAAGATATTGAAAGAAGAGTTAATGCAGGTAATAGAGTGAATGGAGCTCTGAAGGCGTTTATGAATAGCCAAAACGTGTCCAAAAAGGTACGTTTGGCTGTGCATAGAGGGGTATTAGTACCTACTCTTATGTATGGTAGTGATAGTTGGGTATGGCAGAAAAGTCATGAAAGTAGAATAAATGCTGTAGAAATGAGAGCACTGTGAAAGTATGTGTGGTGTCTCTCTGACTGACAGGGTAAAGAATTGTGTGATAAGAGAGTGTTGTGGGGTAAAAGAAGATGTAGTGACAAGCATCGAGAAAGGTATGCTAAGATGGTTTGGGCACGTGGAGAGGATGGATGACGAAAGAATGACCAAGCAGATATATAAGGCAAGTGTGGAAGGGACAGGACGAAGGGGAAGACCTAGGCGGACGTTCTCTGATCAGATTGGAAACATCCTAAAAACAGGACAGGTGAGAAGTAGCCTGAACAGAAGAGCATGCATGAGGAATCTGATGGGAGTGAATGAAGCTAGAGAGATATGTCTGGATTGTTGCAAATGGCGTTCCGTAGTCTCTGCCTACCCCTCCGGGAAACAGGCGTGAGTCTATGTATGTATGTATGTATTTTCCAAGTAAGATTTGCTGTAACTATTATTCACTTTTTACTGCGGTGGAAGCATTTCGTTCGCGATCCATAGTCACTCTAGTCGCCCGTCGAAAGCCAATGATTTTTTTATGAGAGTGATCGAAAATAACTGATTCTCCGGTAATTGAGTACTAACCTCTGCGTTCTTTCAAGGGACAAAACTCCCTTTTTTCCAAATCCATTGCTTGCTCCAAGGGACAAAAGTCCTTTTTTTTCTGAAGCCATAGACTGCGCACAAGTAACTAATGTTCGTTTTATTAAAACTTCACAGATTGCGCTATATTATATTTCAATAAACGCGTAATGAAATAAGCTTTCGAATGATACCAAATAATATACATGTAGTCCACGCAAGAGCAGTATAAAGTGAAAATTAGAAATATTTTCCCGCCATTTTTGAGCGCAATTTTATATTTCTGACATATTCCTTTTTCTCGTCGTTTTTTATTAAGGCAGGTATATAAGTATTATACATGGTTAGAAAGGTTAATTAATTTACTTTTAGAGAAAATAAATATCATTAAAAGAAACATTTTAATTTTAAACATAAAAAAGTAAAACAAAGAATTGATTGTTAATTGCCGTCTATTTCCGTATTTTATTTTTTAAATACCTTTCTATGTTATATATCTGATTCAAACCTACATAAGATTCTTACCAATTAGATTTCCAAGCAAAAGAACCATTTCCGATAAAAATCCGATAAGACTCTTACTGGAATGTGCACAGTTGTTTACTTTTCCCGCTAAAAATAACCTGAATATCCGCAAAACTTTTCGATAGTCAATATCTTATGAATAATATGAGTATTATACATCATATGATAGGTTTATTTATATACTCATAATAAAAAAATAACTCAGAGCATAAATGTAACCTTATCAACATACATATGTATTTACATACATAGCCTCACGCCTGTTTCCCGGAGGGGTAGGCAGAGACTACGGAACGCCATTTGCAACGATCCTGACATACCTCACTTGCTTCACTCACTCCCATCAAGTTTCTCATGCATGCTCTTCTGTTAAGGGTACTTCTGACTTGTCCTTTTTTCAGGATGTCTCCAATCTGGTCAGAGAACGTCCGCCTAGGTCTTCCCCTTTGTCCTGTTCCATTCACACTTGCCTTATATATATTCATAATTGAAATAAAAAGCGGGTTAAACAGCTATATATAACTGGAACATTGTTTGTTTCCGTGGTTTTTATATTCCTCTTATTCTATACTGTAACCATTTTTACGGCTTTGACGATCATAAGTACGTGTTTTACGATCGCCCAGTGAAATCGAACGTTTCGTAATAAAAATGATAGTGTGAATTAGTGTAGTTAGTAGTAAGGAGAGGCCTAGTCCAGCAGTGGACTGTTAAAGGCTGATGATGATGATGATGATGTGAATTAGTGCCACGAACACCGGATGTTCGATAGCAACACAATAGTGGCAGTGATGAAGCTATAAATAAAGAATGCAAGCTCATATAATATTTACAACATAAATATGTAAGTTATCTGCAACGACAAGGAGAAGTGGGCAGCTTTATTGCAACTCGTAGGCTGTAAACTGACATCGATTACATATTTAGTGCTTGATTATAGTACATTGTAAATATTATAAGAGTGTGTATTTTCTAGCGCTATAAACATAATAATGCATTCAACTTGTTTTGTATACACAGTAGTATTTGCTATCTGGACACAGCCAGGCGTGGATAATTTAGAAGTCGTTTAATAGGCTTTAAATACGCCTTGATCGCTATTCACTGGACATATGCAGGCAGGGACTTTCTAGTCTAATGGAAAGAAAGAGGAACCCACCACGCACCCTCGAATTGACCACCCCAACTATTGCAATAGAAAAAGGTTGACAATATCGAACTCCTCTAAAAGGATAAGGGATATAGGAATGGTATGGGTTCCAGGAAGATACCTGACTTGCAGTATCCCGCTGTATGCGCCGACTATTCTTCGACACGTGTTTCGCCTCTGCACGAGGCATCCTCAGGAACGATGGGCAACGACTGTCTGTCTGGGCTCAGTCGTCTGGCTTCAATTATTTATTAAGGCAGAGGTCGTATGGTTTTATTATACCCTACAAACTATCGCTGCCTGAACATGGCACACAATGGTACCAAAACACAGTATACTATTTAGCCCGACATACACCAAAATGTAAGTGTCATTCAACAATAGTACGTGTATACGTTAGGGCTGTATACAATACCACATAAGTGCCCGTCATTCTGGGCCCGTCCGTCATACTCGAGTAGAATACATCAAAGTTTATCGGTTTACCCTGTTTACATTCAAATCAAGCGCGTCAGATCAATATTTACACTTGTTTGAAATAGAAATATTGTCTATGATAAAGTCAAGTTAAATCGATTATATCAGTTTATTAACATTTTATTTTGTTTATTGTAATTTTGTGACTCTGGTTCACAGAACAATAACCTCTGGTCACACTATGAACTGTCAAATCATTCCCATTCTTGTTTCCGGAAAATTCCCTTTGAGCACACCTTTTGCTTTGTCGTGTGATTTGTAGAATTGAAGTAATTTGGGAACTCTTGTTGTGAATTGCCGCTTTGATCTACCACCGGCATCAGTTTAATTATGTTAGAATTTGTTATTTTATACTGAAATATATTGAACTTTTGCACAAAAATTCTGATCATCACTCATAAAGTAAAAGAAAAGTGACTATTACACGGACAGATGTTTTTTTGGTCGTAACATCCCTTCGTTCCATTTAGACGAACGAATTGTAGAGCTCGTAAAGTTTCACGGCACGCCGTCTCCGGCTGTCAGCCGAGAAGCGGCGGCTCCGAGCATCACAAACCATTTACCACGATCAATCACGGCCTGAGCTGGCAACGTCTCCAACGCCTAGATCACTTTACGAAATTGACTGAAATTTTTGCTGAGCACCATTATTGGCATGAGAGTCCCGCACTTAGTTCAAGTTTTGAGAACGTTACAAACTTTCATATCTGCCTATCAAGGGAATCAATATAACTAAATATAGCATTATATTAGTGCTTCTTTTAAAAAGACGCCATATGGAATATGACCTAAAATGTCGAAGCTATTACTTCAACAATATACATCAAACTAAAAACATTAAGAGAAATATTATGCTCACACAACACATTCGGTACAAGTGGTACCCGCTCCGAGCTTTCAAAAATACTTGCACAACAAGTCAATAAAATCTGTCAAAAAGAAAAATAATTCTAAAACCTACAATGCAAGTTTAGCGTTCTATCCAATGTAGGTACTTTGCTTTTGTAGAAAATATATGTCCAGACTTTGCTACAGGTAACGTATTTATGGACTAAGAATACGATTGCGTCTGTTGGCGTTATACGGAGCATGTATTAATCTAAATTAGCAGCAGGTCTCTGTTCAGTAATCAATATTCTGAGCCATTTGTCAACTCCGCGCATAAATCGCAATAACGATTGTTTTTATTAAATTTACTGACTAACTCAAGTTCAAAAGGAGTTTAGGTTGCAAATCCTGATTGATAGGTGGCACGAGAACCCATCAATTGCGAGCCGAAAGCCGCATTTGCACTTTAATGGCCCAAATAGGTACGTACGCGCCTTTGTTATATAAATCAATAGAGTCTTAGCTAACACCAAGGTCAAAATATTCACGTTTTTATTACACCGTAGGCTTTCGCCTGATTTAGTAGGGTCTTACGTCTTTATCAGCCCCACGGAGCCGAGTGCTACGGATTTTCGATTTCGCACACGCGATGATACAAAAGATTAATTATTTAGGTTCATTATTTATTATCTAGGTTATATTTACTTAATCCGCTTAATTAAGAAGTATTAACTGTGTTAATCGCGGTGCAGCATGTATTTGCTGGTAAGCTCTTAATGAGACTTAATCCAAGGGTTTATATATCGTTCTTTTTTAATATTGTCTAGACGGTTATATGAAGCGAGTGAAATTCAGGGTTTGTATAAATTGAAATTGGGTTTATTTTTACTTGTTAACGTGTGCGAGATAGGTTGTTAGTTAGAACTATTAATTACGTCTTAGCATACAAGGTCACAGAAAAGCCTACAGTTTACTCAGTGCTAATAAGGAATTCTATCACAAGACTGAGCAAGCTAATACTGGCAGCCAAAACAATACCATTTGACGTCGGTTGTTCAGCGATTCAGGAGACACTCAAGCTTTCTTCCTCATTAAATATGAACTATTTGCGGAGGTGTGAGTAACGCTGGAGATTACCATCGATCTTTATACGCTAGTTAAATAAGTGAAACTACTCACACAAACACACTTATTTACCTATCCTTGAACAGGATTGGGTCTTATTTAGACTATAGTGTTAAATATTAAGAAAAGAAATATATCTGCTGTTGTGGCATGAAAAGTAATCTGAAAGAAGAGTAGGTACTTTGCCTTTTCTCACCTATAGAACGGTCGGAAAAGTACATTATACTTTCTTAATATAGCATTTGATTGAAAAGGTATCCTAGAAAAATAACGGGGATGTACGAACGTCTTAAGAAATAAATTAAGTTTTATGGGCCTGTTAGTACAGATACAATAGATAGCAAAAACAAGTGGTTAGTTCACATATTTTAAAATGACGAAACTTTTACGAAACTTCTTAATCTGCGTTGCTTTATTGGACCACAATGGACAACATTTTATAAAAAAGGTAAATATATATTTTTGTTTCGTCCCGACTTATTACCGTGACCATGGTTGGTTTAAAAGCTAAAAAAACATAATGATGTATGAATACAAATGGCGATACTTTAAAAGTACCTAATCTTCTGACTTTAATAATTCTCAAAAAAAAAAAAATGATTTCCCATATAACGCGGGTGTAAACAGGTCAGCAGCAGTATCAGAATAATAAGTAAGTGTCGTAGGACTATAAGCTTTTTTTTGCGTGTTGAAATAATATGGCACTACAGGGTAATAGCCTTTCTTCTGAATTACTAGGTCTTTCATTTTGAGTTATTTGTGAGCAATGATCATATAAAGCGTTCAAGACATGCGAACGTTTCTGAAAATACTTGCTCTTACTTGCTATTGTTTTTAAAACAAGCTGTATAGTATACGGCTATTAGTTCAGATGTATCTGTTCGTATTTGATCCTAGCTAATTTCATCATAAACGCATCATCATATACGTTTACATCATTCCATTTAGCTATGAATATCGTAGGAGATAACGTTATTTTAAAATAACATCGCAGCAAATTAATTATATACCTATTGCGCGCGTATTTATGATGTGCTGGGCCGGCGGGCAGTCACAATGCCGTACGTTTTATTTAAAAATATTTTTACCTTCTACGTAAACGAAGTCACGGGTTAAAGGTAGCGTTAGCTCAAAGCAATTATACCACACGGACGAAATCGCAGGCAGAAGATTTATTTTATAACATAACATTACATAACTTCACGCCCTTAAACCCCGAAGGGGTAGGCAGAGGTGTATTACACAACCACACTTCGCCAGTTATGTTTAGGTCCCAATGTAATAGAGGGCAAGCCTATTGCCATCGACCGGGCACATTGTTCTGCGAGAGATAGTTAACATTTATAATACACACAGGTTCCTTCGAAAAGTCGGAGTTGGGTACCTGGGGATCGAACCCGAGACCATAGTCTCGGCAATCCGTTACGTACCACTGGGCTATCGCTGCTCATATTTTATAAATTGATATTTATTGTCTAGCAATGACGTGACGTATGCCGTGCCGTCACGTGAAGTGTGCCGTGCCGGGATGTGACCTGTGCCGCGCCATGACGTGACGTGTGCCTTGTTCCATGCCGTGTACCGTCCCGTGAAGTGTCCTGACGTGACTTGTGCTGTGCTGTGACGTGTACCGCGCCGTGACGTGACGTGTGCCGTGCCGTGTAGTGGTGTATACTATGTCGTGACGTGACGTGACGCTTACTGACCCATGACGTGACGTGTTGTGTGTCATGCCGTGTGCCGTCTGTGACGTGCCGTGCCGCTCCATGACATACCGTGCCGTTCTGTGACGTTCCGTGCCGTGTCGTGTGCCGTGTTATGATGTGTGCCGTGACTTAAGTGTACCGTGCGGTGACGTGACGCGTACCGTCCCGTGACGTGCCATGCCATCCCGTGACGTGTGCCGTGCTGGGACGTGTGCCGTGACGTGACGTGTGCCATACCGTCCAGTGATGTGCCATGTAACGTGAGCCGTGACCTGACATGTGCCGTGATGTGTTGCGTTTTTAACAATACTTTAAATGTACCAGACGATTTTGGTCTACGAATGTCTAAAGGCAATGTGACGGAAGTGTCGTGTGCCGTGACGTATTATGTGCCATGGTGACGTTTGCCGTGCCGTAATGTGATGTGTGTCGGGCCGTGACGTAACGTATGCCATGCCGTGACATGTGCCGTGATGTGATGTGAATTGCTTCGTGCCGTTATCACGGTATAATTGACCTGAACGGAGCGTTTTAAAAATCGAGCGAGCGGTCTAATATTAAGTACTTTGTAGAAATCCTTTCAGGTTTATTTTTGCTACTGCCGTTATATTTAGTAGGTAATCCTCTTCAATAAATTCAAAAATATACCTACACTAACTGACCCGGTGAACTTCGTACCGCCTTATTTTATTTTTCTAGTTTTTATTTTATTTTTTGGACTAAATTGTGAATCTAAACCATTCTCAAGTCCCCTTGAACACACATAAAAAATGTTATCAAAATCAGTCCAGTCTATTAGGAGGAGTACAGTGACATACACACGTACACAAGAAATATATATACATACTAGCTTTTGCCCGCAGCTTCACTCGCGGAAATTCGGGGTTCTCTAGTTATAGTATATCATCTATGTTCGGGGTAACTCAAATCTCCTTTAGGTATTGGGCGGATACTTATATAATTGTCGTTTTTATCTGTTTAAGAAATATAACTGTAAAAAGTATTTACACATACAAACGACTTACCTTTATTTTCCCTCCCCGCGCGGATTCAATAGCGAACGGACGTGTTTAAGTGTACTCTCAGCTTAAAAAATCGTTTGAACCATAAATAATTGGATTGCTATCATAATATAACGTTACCAGTGACAATAAATGCTACAGCGAACTAAAAACAACGCATCATGCCAGTGCAGTGAGTGAAACTGACAAATATTTGTTTTAAAACTTTAAATTATCTACACCCGACAACAATTATAATTGCGTGTCAGTGACCTTGTAACCGAGATAGCGGTCAAGTCCTCCTAAGGAATACTCAGAGGAATAAGAACTCAAAATTTGATACAAGGCGTTAGTGAATGCGTGGCGTAGCAGTTAGTTACAGCTTTCGTAGAGCCGAAGGATCAAACCCAGAAGAACCCTATTAGGCTTTTTGTAAATCTTTTCGACTTGAGTGATATTTTGTCAACATTATATATATTTCTAACTAAATTTTGAGAAAAATTTGACTACATTTATTTGCTTTTATTAATATTGTTGTTTTAAATTACCTCTGTTTTAAACAAACAGCAATAAGTATTTTTGTTTAGTACATTTATAGTGTTTCAGAACCCCCCGTCTGATCAATGAAGGGGTTGTAGGGTAGAGTAAAATGATGAGGGATTTGTCATTAATTCACGGAAATTCGAGATAAAATTTTCCCTGGTAAATTTAATTAACTTTAAATAATATCATATCAGATTACCCATGGCAACACTGAAGAATCATAAATCGTAATAACTAGGTATCTACCTAAAGTTCATAAAAGGTCGTTGAGTGCATCGGCCGCCGCCGGCGGCCGCGTCTAGTTACCTAATCCTTTGACAAAAGCCGAACGTCAACTTTACACGTGCCATCATTTTAGTTAGGTAGGTATACCCATTTTATTTATGAGTTTGTTGCAACAGCTGGTTCATTGCATTATTAGATAAAACGGAAGGTATTGTTTACGTTGTTTGTTTGTTTCGTAAGAGTGCGTAGCCAACTTTGGTGTCCGTGTATTCAGACATTTCAGATCACCCGAAGGCCCACGACATGGCCTTACGATTCTTAGATTCAGTTTTACGTGCCTTCTGAGTACGTGGGCACCCATCCAAGTGATGACCTATGCAACCGTTGCTTAACTTTGCCAAACTATTACGATCCAAAAGCTTAGTCACGCTATGAGCGCTGCAGTATTTACGGTATTTACCAATTTTTTAAATCTTACTTAGGCAGGTTACCTTTAATTCCGAAAAACATCAACTTGCAAGCTGCGTAGGTACGACGATCATGCTCCACATGTCGACCGTAAAGGTTAAGACACTTACGGTACCTTTTCATCAAAGGTACCTATTTGAAAGCACACTAACAAGCACACTGTAGTTCACGAGGTGGTGAAGCCGTTGAACAACGCGCTCCAAAGGCACTGGCAGACCTGGTGGTCCAGCGAACTGTTCCTCCTTATCACTACGTGCA
The DNA here is from genome assembly GCA_944739405.2 of Euclidia mi. NCBI lineage: Eukaryota > Metazoa > Arthropoda > Insecta > Lepidoptera > Erebidae > Euclidia > Euclidia mi. The sequence goes on from OX123189.2 coordinate 45,493,367, forward strand.
CCTGCATGAATTGCATTCACTCCTACCTAAATACATCAAAATGTTAAAGTATTCAGAGTTTGAATACGACCGACGACGTAACTATTTCACAACGTAAGTTATTCCGGAAGTCCGAACGAAACTAATCCTAGGGCAAAACTGAGTGATCAGTAGGTAAATTGAAGTCGTAAAAACTAGCCAGCTAGGGATGTAACCAATGATATTTATTGGAGTTCTGTTTTTATCGATATGTTATTATTGTCCCCGTACGAGATGGGCACGTATCCAACGCAAAATTGTTGTTTCTTTTTAAATTATTGTTATAACATAAAAATGATGTAACTTATTTATTTGATTTAGGTTACCGAAATTAGTAGATCATAGAATTTTGTCTATGATCGACTAAGTTCTGTAACACAAAACTATTATTTAATTCTTGTTTACGTAATGTGTCGATATTGTAATATCATGAATGTAATAATTCTTTGAAAAATGAATGTTGTGTCACATTTCATGTTAAAATTTATTAAATCGACATTAGCTGCTATCGAACGTAAACATCTCTACTGCGTTTCGGTATTGTGTCGAGCGGCTTTTTATTAGAATCATAAAGGATACCGCCGCTGAGTGGAGTGTTGCTAGTTTAGGGAATTTTCCCTAATTTCGGGGTAATGTTTCTCGTTAATACTAAGGAAATAAATTGTGAGGTTTTATGAAGACCTAGATTTTTTTTATTATTTTTCCTAGTATGCCTTACAAGTCAGTAATATGTGGTTTCGGTATCGGACAGGGGTATATGAAACACACTGTATAAATCAAAGCGCTACTGAATACTTGCAAAAATGTCACTACAACACTCACCTTCGCCAACAAAACTTAAGACTCCGCCTAAGCTTATATGCTCATCGGATTCAGCTTTGAATAGAACAGCTAATGAAGGAATGGTGGATGTTTCCTTAATGTTACAAAGCGCCAGAAGCGCACGTTCAAAGAATTCTCGGAGATTTCTAGCCCTCACATTAATGAATTAAAAAAAAGACGGAACAAGAACGAAAATTCGAAACACTGAACGCAACTATAAATTTGCTTATGACTCGTAACGAGGACATAAAGACTTCTATTGAATTCATGTCCAACAAATATGATGAATTGATGAACAAAATAGAAAATTTAGAGACTGATAATACCAAATATAAGCAACGAGTAAAATCTTTGGAAACCAAACTTGAATTGATTGAAAGAAGAACCCTCAGTGCCTCAATAGAGATCCGCAATGTACCCAAGCAAAACAACGAATCTAAACAAACCATAATCGATGTTGCCAAGACTATTAATTCAGTTTTAAGTCCTGAATCTCCAATAGATGATATTGAAGTCAAAGAGGCTTACCGATCAAAATCTGAAGGTATTATTATTGAGTTCAATAACACCAAAAGAAAAGAAGTAATTATTTCAGCCTATAAACAATTTAATAGAACAAAACGTATAAACAAAGAACAACAATTGAATACCCAACACATTAATTTGTCGGGCACTCCTCGAGCAATCTTTATGTCTGAAGTTTTAACAACTAAAGCCGGACGTATACATTATACTGCAAGACAAATGGTTAAAAACAAAAAGCTGGCAGCTACCTGGACTGCTTATGGCAAAGTCTACGTTAAGAGAGAAGAAAGTGAGTCTCCTCGTCGAGTAGAAGAAGAATGTGAACTTCAACAAATTATATTGTGACTATTGTATGTCTGTCTTTTGCTAAACATGCCTTTTAACTATAGTTTGATAAATTTTGCTCATGTTTATAATTTTAAGCACTTCATAATCACTTCACACCACATCACACACACCAAACAAATACTGATACCTAACACCACAATTACACGATACAATGCCTCATCTGTACGTGTTTTGTTAAACATAGTTTCATCCAAGTTTTCTACAGTAAACTTATTTATTACAATTCGATAACTCTAAGGCCCTTCTCTCATGAAGCTATTCAAATGCTACGGGACTGAGATGCAAACTATGATCGAATACTGGTATGCTACTCGTAACCGCACACGATGCTATGCTAATGAGACTATATTTTATCATTGATGAAGACAATTTTCTTCTGTATTTATATTACAAGAATAAACGAAAATATAAAAGAAGATTCTGGGTGCATCCGTACATTGAAAAAATATCAATTGTAGGGCATTTGTCGGGGGACGAGTCGTCATTTTTATAGAATGTCAAAAGAATAATTATTATTTGAATCTTAATCTGAGAAATTATCTTGCCACTATCTAATAACCCCACATGCTTGGCTTCCTTGGCAATATAATTATTATTGTGTATAAATTCAATGTATAAGTACCTATAAATGACCTGTTATATTTTATTTCTAAATTTTAATCCACGCCTTTTATGTAAAATCTTTTCTTACGTACTCTGGCAGCTTATAATCATACAAACATGGATAATTTTCTACCGCCTGCACAAAAATTATATTAAATGTTTGTTCCGCCGCCATTTTTTAATGCTACGCATATACGACTCGGGTAGCGTGCGACCAGCAAGACGGTAGCGTGCGACTTATGTCAAATTCGTCGTAGATGCGTCTCGTCGTGTGCGAAACTAGCTAAATAAGTATGGCGGCTACTGACAAGCGCCGCGTATGATACGGGTATAAAACACAAATAGCTTGAGAGTCGCTTCGTGAGAGAAGGGCCTAATATAAACTCTATAAACCAAAGTATTGATGACCTGTCAGTAGTTAAGGCGGTCAAATGTGACATAGAGGACGTCAAAACCTTAAAAACTAATGCCAATAATTGCTTAAAACTACTTTGCCAGAACATCAGGAGCATTTCATGTAACATATCAGATTTTAACATCCTTCTCCGTATATCACAAATTGAATGGGACGTGTTGGTCTTGACGGAGTGTTGGCTTCCTTCTACACACTACATACCGGCCCTAAATGGATATAAACATCTAGCTACTACATCTCATAAGACTCAAAATGAAGGTGTCGTTATATACTACAAACAAGAATACAAGATACTTATGGAAGAACCCGAATTAGTGGACGCTAATTGCCTAATAATAAAATTTACCGCCCCCCTGCTCAGTACAACACCAATGACTTCAACGTATCACTTGACACGCTCTTAAAAAAAATGTCGAATTACCAAACCATTATCATATGTGGCGACATAAATATTGACATTGTGCACAACACCAAAGATAAACGGATCATCAGATTATCTTAATATTTTAGCTAGTTACGCTGTACTGGCTGCTCATAATGAGTCCACTCACAGTCAAGATCATGTAATGTTCAAAACTAAATTAACTGCTACATGTTTTGTTTGTGAATCATCTGTTACAGATCATGACTGCGTAGGTTTATATTTAAACCTAACAACAAAACTTCCGCAGCAAGTTAAAACAATAAACCGTATTGACTATGTGAAACTGGACATGGCAGTCAATAATTTGGATTTCACAGAGATATTACAATCCAACGATGTTGAATTAGTGACCAATCTTCTAATATCCTATTTAAACCAAGCACTAACGAACAACTCTAAAATAGTCAGAGTCTCAAATCGGAAGAGAGTGTATAAACCGTGGATTACTGATGGTCTGTTACGCTGTATAAGAAACAGAGACAGCTTATATAAAAAGTTAAAGAAGAATCCCAAAGATGAAGTTCTCAAAACAACTTACAAACGTTACCGTAATTACTGTACAACAATTATAAAAAAAACACAAAATAAACTATGATAGAATGGAAATAGAAAAGACAAAACACAATGGTAAAAAACTATGGCAGACAATCAATAACATATGTTCAACAAAAAGGAATACAGATAATTCGTCCAGTCTTATCACTACGGATAACCCAAAGGATTGCGTTGACAAAGTGAACGTATTCTTTGCGAACATTGGCAAATCGTTAGCTGAAAAGATAACAGGAAGCAAAAACCAAAGCACAACTCACCAGGCTCCTGTTCACCGAACGCTTAAGTCTTTCGTACTACTACCTACAGATGAAGAAGAAATAAAGCAACTTATACTGGGTCTAAGATATGACGCCGCGGTTGGAATCGATCAAATATCTGGCAGAATCTTAAAACGGTACAAAGACTCGCTCATACCACCTCTGACCCATATTTGCAATCTCGCTTTCAACACCGGTGTCTTTCCACGTGCACTGAAGATTTTCAATTTCAATTTTGTCCACACTCTCAAAGATCTTGGAGCGCTTAATTAACATACGACTTCTGAGATATTTGGAATCAAATGAGCTTCTCTCATCTGCCCAATTTGGTTTTCGAGCCAAAAAATCCACTGATGACGCTGTACATGAGCTCACTGACTCAATTGTTACTAGCACCGATATGAGAAAAAGTGTCTAACGGTATTCCTCGACCTAGCAAAGGCCTTTGATACCGTTTGTACCAAACTCCTTGTTGAAAAACTTGAACGAATGGGAATTAGAGGCCTTCCTTTGAAGCTTTTTGAGAATTACCTGGAGGACAGGAGGCAACGAGTGAAGATAGATGATTGGGTGAGTGATGACCTCACTATACAATACGGAGTCCCACAGGGAAGTGTGCTTGGGCCTAGTCTCTTTTTGGTTTATATTAATGACCTATTTGACCTTAATCTGCAAAATGGTAAAATACTATCCTTTGCAGATGATACTGCTCTTTTGTTTACCGGAAACACATGGGATGAAGTGTTCAACAATGCACAGTGTGGTCTCGACAAAGTATCCCGATGGCTCAAAAGTAATGTATTAACCCTAAACGTTGAGAAGACCAAATATATTGCTTTTGCACCTAAAGCTAATCTTCTGCCACCACCTATTCTCTCCATTACGGCTCACATGTGTACTGGACTATCGCTTATGGGATGCTCCTGTATGGCTTTACAAAGAACTGATAGCATAAAATATTTGGGGTTTACCTGGACCAAACACTTAGCTTTAAGCCTCATATCAATGTACTAGTTGCCAGACTTCGTAAACTAATATATGTATTTAAGACACTGAGGCGTGCGGCTGATCTAAGAACGATGAAATTGGTATATTATGCTCTTGCTCAGTCAATCATAACATACTGTATTTCTTCATGGGGTGGTGCAGCTAAAATTGATCTTCTGGTAGTGGAACGAGCTCAAAGGGCTGTATTAAAGGTTGGAGCTGGTTTGCCCTTCCGTTTCTCCACAACAGCACTCTACGAACTTTGGGATGTCCTAACTGTGCGGCAATGTTTTGTTTTGTCTTTGGTGATGAAAAAACACACTCAGTTGCTCTTTAATCCTAATCTAACGAAGGATAAACGTAGGAAGGAACTGTCTGTCCTGTTAGAACCTTCAAAACAAGTTTGTCTTACAGATTTTATTGCTTTCTTGGTGGATATCTTAACAAAAAAATCAATTCAAAGTTATCGATATATCCGTTGTGTAGATCGCCGTGTAAAGTATTGATATCCACTTGGCTTAAAGCACTAGACTACAGTGAAACTGAAAATCTGCTCATAGTAAGTGCCTAATATTCCAAAACACAACACACACACACACACACGCACAAGTACACTCATACGCAAACGCACAAGCACACGTACACACACACACACACACTCTCTCACACACACACACACACGCACATACAAACACACACACACACACACGCACACGTACACTCATACGCAAACGCACAAGCACACGTACACACACACACACACTCTCTCACACACACACACGCACATACAAACACACACACACACTAGCATTTTTTTTTTTGTATATCTCTCTCTTTTTCCTTTTGTTTTTTTTTAACTGTTAATCAGTTGTTAACTTCTCATCGGTTAAGATTTAAAACATGTTAAGTACATAAAAGAATAACCGAAAGTAGAGGGGGCCTGGTGACCTGTAACACAGGTATTCTTATACCTATCTCAGGCACCAGTCTCTCACAAATGCAGCACCGTCATTGTTAGTATGTAATATTAGTGTTTAAGTTAACCATTTGTGAAGAGAAAATAAATAAAAAAATATTTATTTTATTATTATTTTTATTTACTTAGTACTAAGACGTAGTAGTACTTAAATGTTATCCGGTATCAGTGACATTTCGCTAGAATGGCCAATATGGCGACTACGATTTGTCTGACAGAACCATTAGAATTTAACAAAACACTCGACAATCCGAATTTTGCGGATATATGTTGTCGACTCGAAATCTTTATTTTTTAATGTTTTATTATTCAGGTAAGGATTATAATAAATATATTAAAACTAGCTGACCCAGCGAACTCCGTATCGCCTTTTTAAGAATTATTATTTAATTCCCTTTTTTCGAAGCCCCTTTTCCAAAGTTACCATTGACTTAGCGCTTAATCTCTTATCATTTCAGAGTATATAAATGATGAGCAAACAAACAAAGATTTTTATATAATACTAGAGGACGCCAGCAGCTATGCCTGCATTTTTTAATTTACCCGTTTTGACCGATCCCGTGGGAATTTCGAGAAATCCCTTCTTAGTGCACCCCTACGGTCCCCAAGGAATGTACATGCCAAATTTCAGCTTCCTACACCCAATAGTTTCGGCTGTAGCGTGTCTGTCAGTCAGTCAGTAACGCAAGGATTTTATATATTAAGATTGAATTCCCCATTCGTTAAAATATCGGAGACGATACCCATATCGACTTAAAAATCCCGTCCGCCATATTTGATTTCCTATCCGCCATCTTTGATCACGAAATAGATGTTCTATTTGGATTCATCAGCCCTTAAATCATCAGAGACGATACCCAAATTGATTTTTAAAATTCTTCCCATCCGCCATCTTTGATTTTGCCATCTGCCATCTTGAATCACGAAATAGATGTTGTATTTGGATTCCCCATCCCTTTTAATATCGGAGACGATATCCATATCGACTTCAAAAATAATCCCGTCCGCCATCTTTGATTTCCTATCCGCCATCTTTGATCACGAAATAGATGTTGTATTTGGATTCTCCATCCCTTAAATCATCAGAGACGATACCCATATTGATTTTTAAAATTTTTCCCATCCGCCAACTTTGATTTCCCATCCAACATCTTGAATCACGAAACAGATGTTGTATTTATATTCCCCATCCCTTTTAACCCCTACCCTGCGCAAGGCTCGCTTTGCCCAACGCACGAAATGCAATGTCATTTCAAACACTTTATAATTTTTACGTAGACTTGCAGAAAAACGAAAAATTCGTCTACAAAAATATAATAATATTACATGAATTATACCTTCCTGGCTTCGTTACGAGTTTATCTAACTAGTTATATATTTCAATATGTAAATAAAACTGACCTGTTCTCGCAGCGATGTAATATATTTTGATTTTGAGAAATTTCATTGGTATAAATTGTAAACTTTATCACAATTTATCGAATATCCACACATAAACACCAAACGAGCACTTTATTATGTTAAAACAATATACAATGTGCAAAGATAACTCAACTCATTTTACTTAAGAATAATAATTTCACCATAAAACGTTTTTTGTTTACGCGACGTAAAATAACGGCCGCCATTATTTGGGAACGTAATAAGTGCATTACAAAAGTTTCGTTACTTTTTCACTGCAATATTTATCACTTTCCGATAAAATATAACTCAATGTGAAATCTACACTTATTTGCCAGTAGTTCTGTATATAATACTTATAAGATTACTCAATGTTTTCTCATTACAAACATTTTTACTTTTCTCGTGCACACTTATTTCAATATTAAAATGGCCAATATGGCGTCGTCGCAAAGTTCAATGGCATACGAATTTTGTTTAATTAATTTTAGTTCATTCTAGCTCGTTTCCAGTTTATAAAAGTATTAAAATTGGTCAAGCGGAAATCGATAAATCGAATGATATAACAAAATCGTGTTACAAGTGCAAAAACCGTTAAATATAAACGACCAATGATACCAGACTCGTTATTAACCTATGAGGTTATTATTGCAGTTGGAGCGTTTTCTCTTATTAACCTATGAGGTTATTATTGCAGTTGAGGGGTTAACATCGCAGACGATACCAATATTGATTTTTTTAAATGTTCCCTTCCGCCATCTTTGATTTCCCATCCGCCATCTCTGATCACGAAATAGATGTTGTATTTCGATTCCCCACCCCTTAAAATATCGAAGGCGATACCCATATTGATTTTTGAAATTTTCTCATCCGCCATCTTTGATTTCCCGACCGCCATCTTGGATCACTAAATAAATTTCATATTATTAATCAGCGTCCCGAAAATCTCGAAAAAGATACTCATATGGATTGTATCCTATTCGTTTAGCCTTGTTTTGCCTTTGACCCAACCCTCCCCCTTCTCGTTTGACCGTTTTATTATTTTTGTCGGGCCCTTAAAAGTTGTGGCGTAATAACAATTTTTAAAATCCGACTGCTAGTTCCTGAGATTAGCCGACATTATCTTTTAGCCTTTTTAGCCTTTTGCCCGGCCCCAAAGGGTTAAAGCGTTATATTATATAGCCTGCCGGAATAACTGGGCTATCGTATACAAAAATAATTTTGCAGATCCAACCGGTAGTTCCTGAGATTAGCGCGTTCAAACAAACAAACAAACTCTTCCTCTTTATAATATTAGTATAGATAACTGCAAAAAGTATTTACACATACAAACTACTTAGTACTATGTTATCCGGTATCTGTGAGGTTTCGCTAGACTGGCCAATATGGCGACTGTGTGATTTGTCTGTCAGAACCATTACAATTTATCAAAATACTCGACAATCCGAATTTTGCGGATATATGTTGTCGACTCGAAATCTTTATTTTTTAATATTTTATTATTCAGGTAAGGTTTCGATGTACTCCTTGACGAAATTATTAATATATAAGATTGGACACTGCGATAGCAGCGCAGTCCGTCAGTTCCAATGTGAAACATTCCAAAATCCACAACTACTTACAATTTAAAAATTTACTAAAAATACATTTTCCAGTGGACTGAATTGTGAATCTAAAACATTTCGGAAGTCCCCTTGAACGCACACAAAAAATTTCATTAAAATCGGTCCAGTCGCTTAGGAGAAGTTCAGTGACATACACACGCACACAAGAAATATATATATAAAGATATAATAAATATAAAGATTATAATCTTTATCTGAAGTTTATTATGTACCTATGAAGGTACATTATGAAAAAAAGTATTTTATTACAAATGAAACCTATGGAATGACATAGAAATACTCTTTACTAAAATATCACGCGGGCGTGAGCTTGTCTATACCATAATTATGAATAAAAGCTATCGAATATATTCCGTTAGTAGCACTAAGCGTGCGTTCACACTGCGACGGACGGCTAATAAGCCGGAAACCGGCGCCCGGAGCGAGTGTTTACACTACGCCGCGACCGGCTAACTAGCCGGAGGACGGCTGGCTCCCTAGATTAAATTTACTTTATAGATGGAAGTATTGCATCACAAGATCATCACTAAAATAATCTGACATTGGTGACCATGGGTGGCCATGGTCATTAATGTCAGATTCTTTTAGTCAATATTAAATAGAACTTCATGAGAAACTTAGAAACTTCATTCATAGACATTTTGACTTATGCGTAAAAAGATTGTACTGATATTTGTAGGGACGTTGAAATTTTATCGATACTTTTATTTAAAATGTTATTGTATGAAAGAGAAACAAATACATCCTTAAAAACTTTCGCGTTCATAATAACAGTTTATATATAAAACCATTTTCGGCAAACAACTACTAAGCTATGCATGTTTAGTCGCGATTTTTTCCTAGATCATAGCAAGTGATACTTACCTAATAAATGCACATAACTTCCAAAACTCAGAGACACGGGTTTGAATTTGAATTTTATTGCCATTTAAATTAAGTACACGGTGCCTGGTGGCAACCAAACATTGACGTTACTGAACTTCAATGTCCGTTTGACAATGAAATCAGCTAAAAACACGATTTGTTTATTTGTTCCTGACTTGGTTACATATAATAATAATATGCAGGTTTTAATTTGAACAGGTTTCGTAAATGAAATCACAAGTGTCTGTTCCTACGTTAAAATTTATTAATCTATATTTATGTTTCATCGATATTTACTTTATACCTACTAGGAGAGCTGGCATCAATTTTGGGTAGGTATTTGAGGCATGATTGCAGACCTGGCTGGCGAGCAGCGAGGCTATAGAAAATTATGAAAAAACGAACAAAAATGTATCGGAGGTAACATGCAATTTTTAAATTTAATAGTTTAATGTATATATAATACAAACAAACATAAGTCAGATGATTTAGTCGGGGCTTTATTACATTGCCAGGCGTTTTTTATATTGGTTTGAAAATTATTTTTGCATGCGCCGGGCTATGTTAAAGCCACGTCTAAATCAAATAATATAATCATTTATAGACATTTATCTTACTCTACGCTAGAAAAATCATAAGTCAAAATGAAGTAACTATGTATATTGGACAAGACTGCTATTGTAATGCGGTCTCTATAGTATTTTCCTTATTCTAAGGCCAGCTCCGATCAGTGTTACCAACTTAGTAGAATTAGCACTAAAACTGGGGGTTTCAACATTTGCCTAAAATTGAATACAACGTTCGTTTTAAAATAATTTGTACATTGTTCAATCTATTATTATTATATTACTTGATGTGTTGATTTAACACTTAATTTGCATTTTTCTTTACATATTGCCTAATAGAACGAATTATTATTTTTGTTTACCAATTGTTTTCCGAAGTGAAATAAGTATTATAATGATAATTTAAGTGGGTGTCATGTGTCTAGGGAAATTTTATTTGTGATTTCTGGTGGAGAGCTTAGTTCAACTGTTGGTAACACTATGTCACCGGCACTAGGCATGGGTCTGTGCACGTTGTCATAACTATCTATATTTCATAACTATCTATATCGTTCGATCACCTAATTTGAAAAAGTATTTACTCGTAGATATGTCTAATGCATAACTAGAATGATAACAGCAAGTGGTTTGGTAAGGCTCGTTTTAAAAAACCATTAAGAATGCTAAGATTGTTATCGAGACCTATAATGAAATGTATTGAGATGGCAAAAACTACGGCAAAAATAACAAAAGGTTAATCAACAAAAAATATTGTGAAAAAGAAAAATCTAAACAAATAACAAATGTAGCAAGATTAAAGAAATTTAAATATAGTGCAAATTTAAAATAAAATTAAACAATATGTGAAGAACACGCCAAAAAAAAAACAAAAAGAAAAAATCTAATAGTATCACAAAAAGCTGTTTCTTTTTAAAGTTCACAAACATTACAAAACGTTAAAATTTAACAAATAAACCGTAACAAAACAACAAAAATACGCCAAAATGAGTTAAAAGTTCAAGGAATAAAAAAATGTAACAAAATGAAATTAAAAAAATACATGTACAAAAAGTATACAAAGATATCAAAATGAAATTAAAATATAAAGTTAAATTAAACAAAAAGATGCTAATCATAACAAAAAGCTAAATGTAATAAAATTGAGCACAAAAGTGAAAAAAAATATAGAAAAGTAATACCGTTACGTACAGATAAAATAATTATATTTTTATCTGTACTATGTAACATAAAAAGTTTAAAAATTTACATAAATCCAAAACGTGTATAAAAATGGTAAAAATATATCAAATCGTAAAATTATTTATCAAAGAGTAAAGGAAACTCAACAATAAATATATCAAAAAAAGAATACAATAAGAAGAAATAAATAAGCCTTGGAATGTTACAAAATGTCTATCTAAATGGTCACCGGCCAACCATTCTGCTGTCAAAAAACGCTACGTTAAAATATAACTACATAGGTAAAGTCTGACCGCGCGCGGCATTTCTTGGTGGTTATACTCGTTATGAAATTTAGATAGTCAAACAATTGACGTATAACTATCTATACCTAAAATAGCATATGATCGTTGCCATAACGATCGGTATATTCTAACGCTTACTCTTAGCTCAGCTCTACGAGTCCGTCTTAATGCCCGGATCCGTTCTATTGACCGGATCCAGCTTAGTGTAAATAGCTTCATACAAATTGTTCTGCCACTGGCTCGTTATTCGCCGGCCCGGGCATTAAGCCGGACCGGCTAATTAGCCGGTCCGGCGTAGTGTGAACGCTCGCTAATTGATGAGTCAATGCTCAACCGAGCGTGTCAATAACTGCTGTTTATTGTTTCTATAGTGTTCCCCTATAATTGATTTAAAATATTGTTTTATCCTTTCAGTCGTGATTATTATGCTAGTCACGGAAATGTCATAGGAAAGAGGGAAAATAAAATTATAAAAGGTAACATTTCTAACCTCTGCAATTGTGAAGGATTTAAATAGGTAAGTACTTATAGTGCCGTGTGGTTGACGGCATAGAATACAAGTGTCACCACCCCCTACCTTCCCGTGGGTGTCGTAAGAGGCGACTAAGGGATAACACGATGCAAATACCATCTTTGCGTAGAGACGGAAAACTCGTCATCAAACCCTATACGACTGCCTCGTTGGTCTCGCGGCATAAATGTGCGCGTGGGATCGGGAGGTCCCGGGTTCGATTCCTGGGTCGGGCAGTGTTATTGGGTTTTTCTGTCACGAAATTCTCAGTAGCCGCACGGAGTCTGGAAATGTGCCCGGTACGGCAATAGGCTCGCCCCTTATTACGTGGGACTAAAGTATATCTGGCGAAAAGTGGGTGTAGAAATACACCTCTGCCTACCCCTTCGGGGATAAAAGGCGTGACGTTATGTATGTTATGTATGTACTTATTGTTCAAATTGCGGAGTCCGAGTGACAGTTGCTCAGTGCAGGACATGATATTTAGTCTCTGTACTACAAAGCATAAGATAGACTGCAAACGGAATAAGAGAGATGTAATGGTTGCAGCTAAAAGGCGTTCTGGGAGTTACGTAGTTGGTTGAAATTATTGCAAGCACTGTTTATGGTAATGACGTTCAACTATGATATATAAATTACCTACTCTAACGTACAACAAAATAATAATAATTTATAAAAGTTAAATTAAGTAAATCTAATCGCGATTTTATGCACACGTTATCTCATTTTTAATTCAAAAACTTCACAACTTAGTAAGTGTTTGAAATAGAATTAGTTTTTATTATAAGTCAAATCGATTATATCGATTGAGTAACATTTTGTTTAGTCTATTGAAAATTTCTGACAATGGTCACACTGAACTGTCACTTCCGTTCCCGCCTTGAAAAATTAACACGCCGGTCTTGGTCTGTCTCGCGAGATTGCAATTGATATAAATTGATAAATTGATCGCCTTTTGAATTAACGCGAATTGAATCAACTTGTAAATACTTATAATAGCCGCTTTTGACTTCCGGCAAAGCTGTGATAATTTGTGAAATCTTGAACTTTATAAAACACGTGTGTGAATTCCTGTTTGGTGCTTGGAGTAGGACTTCGCCGAATTGGATTCACTGGTATTTATTCGATTCTCTTGTTATTTTGGCCAAAATTATGAGTTAATCTTATAGGTCCATTCAAGAACAGCATCAGTAAGAGTTGGTAAGACATTTTATTAATATTAGGATTATAATTCATCGCTGTGCTACCACAGTGAAAGTGTTTAGATAAATTGTCTATCGTGGTCAGGTGGATGTATTACAGCTTCCACTGCAACTCTGTTCTCAACAGTTTCCCACCTGGCTGCGATAACTCTAGACATAATTTTTGGTGCAGAGCTGTAGTTGAAATTTAGCCGCTGTTGCATTACTGAGTACAAACCTCAGATTGGTAAAAGCTTGTATCTTATCACCTTGTAGACAGTATTGTAGTGTTTGTCAGGTCAGTTTTTGCCTAAAATACATATTATTTCAATTGATCGCCACTCACCCCGCTTGGAGAACCGTGGCGTGCGCACGCCTCCTCTCTCTCGCGCACCTGAACGTGCTGTTCAGCGTCACCAGTACCATGACTGCTGCCCCAGGTATTCCCCTCCTTTGGCGGAGCGTCCCCGCCTTGACTCGCGCCCACCTCGTTTTGGGCGGGTGGGTCATTATGACCCCCCACAGATGGCGCGCGGATCGAGTCATCGCGCCTTTGAGGACTTTAAGCCGCACCCTCATTTTGATTTGCCTGGTCCTGGCCAACGGTCGCCGCCCAGGCAACAATAGGTCATTGACCCCTGCCCTATAACGCCAACCTCCCCCATTGAAACTGTTATCCTACCAACGGTTGCTGTTAGGGTCTGAGGACCCACGGGGACCTCTGTTGTTGTCCGTGCTATATTGGACACAGGTTCACAAGGTTGCATTGTTTCTACTTATTTGGTAGGGCAGGTTAAATTAAATATGGGCTCTTTTCCAAATTGTATACGGGGCATAGGTGACGTAGCCTCTAATGTTGAAGGGCAAGTTAAGGTTTTGTTTGGCCCTGTTGAATCTTCACACCCGAGGATTAAAACCTTGGCTATTGTGCTGAAGAAAATTTTGGGTATGCATCCACAGAAGCAGCTATCTGCTGCTGTGGTGAATTTGACATCGGGATCGGAACTGGCAGACCCCAAATTTGACACACCGGGACAAATCGACTTGTTGATTGGCTCTGATGTCCTCGGTGGAATTTTGATTGGTGGGAAACGGGTCTTGGTGCCAAATGGTTTGACTGCCATCCCGAACATATTTGGATTTGCTTTGATGGGACCTGTACCTAGGGATCCCCCTCCACCCAAACTTGATAATTTGTTGGCTGTAGGCTCTGCTCTCTCTGATGCAGTTCAGAGGTTTTGGGAGGTAGAGGAGCCCCCTCAAGCTGCCCGTTTAAATCCAGAACATGAGGAGTGCGAGCTGTTCTTCTAGAACAACACTGGTCGACTCCATTCTGGTCGGATCATTACGAGGCTACCTTTCTTGTCTGTTCGGCCTCCGCTTGGTGAGTCACGACCTTAAGCCGAAAAGAGATTGTTGGCTATGGAGCGCCGCATGGGTCGTGATCCGGAGCTCAGACAGAAGTACATTGAGTTCATGAGAGAATATGAACAATTGGGACACATGTCCATGTCAAATTTGGATTGGCGTTCGGTGGAGCACTACTTTCTCCCGTATCATGCGGTATTGAAGCCATCAACTGGCAAGCTGCGCACAGTGTTTGATGGTTCTGCGCAGACTTCAACAGGCGTATCCTTGAACCAGTGCTTCTAGTCCCAAGTTGGTCAAGGACCTTTGTGACGTCATCACCAGCTTCCGACGACATCAGGTTGTCTTTGTAGCCGATATAAAAATGATGTTCAGGCAGACGATTATCCACCTTGATGACCGTCGCTTCCAGCTGATCCTTTGGAGAGAGAATCCTCGCGATCCCATGGTCGTCTACGAGCTCAATTCTAATACGTACGGGTTAAGATCGAGACCCTACTTGGCAATACGTTCTCTTTGGGAGCTCGCAGACCGCGAAGGCTTACGTTTCCCACGAGCCTCCGCCATCTTGAAGGACGATATTTACGTTGATGACATTTGCTCGGGCGCCTCCACAGCGGACGAGGCGATCCTCCTGCGGGACGAATTGATAGGTATTTTGGCCTCCGCTGGTTATGAGTTGCGAAAATGGATTTCCAACTCACCAGCGCTTTTGGAAGGCTTGCCAGAGGACCATCAGCAGGATCCACATTTGTTTGAGATTGTTGACAACCCCGCCATGATGGCTGTTCTCGGCGTTCAGTACAGATCAGTCCAAGACATCTTTACGTACAACGTAGACTTGAAATTGCCTTGTTCTTGGACTACACGTCTCGTATTGTCTACTGTCGCCAAAACCTTTGATCCGAACGGTTGGATTTGTCCAATTATATTTTGGGCAAAATGCTTCTTGCAGAAGCTTTGGACTGCAGGATTGACCTGGGACGAACCTCTACGCGGTACTCTGGTTGAGGAATGGACCTCTTTTGTATCCTCACTTCCTGCCGTCAACGATATCTCCTTGCCTCGTCCCATCCTTTCTCCCGGGAAATACAAGGCCACCCTTCACGGGTTTTGTGATGCCTCGGAACGTGGTCACGCGGCCGTGGTGTACTTGCGCACAGTCAGTGCCTCAGGTCAGGTGAGAGTTCCCCTGATCATGGCGAAGAGCAAGGTTGCACCCCTTCGGACATCTCTGACCATCCCAAAATTGAAGCTCTCGGGAGCAGCACTACTTGTACGCTTATTGAACCACGTGTCTAGTACTTTGGGTAAAAGCATTTGTTTTAATGGGACCTACGCCTGGACAGACAGCCAAATTGTTCTTTGTTGGTTGAGGGCGTCTGTCCACACTTTGGAGGTATTTGTTGCTAATCGCGTTTCCCAAATCCAGAAATCCGAAGTCAAACTTGTTTTGGAGACACGTGCCAGGTGAGCTCAACCCCGCTGATTGTGCCTCGCGCGGATGCTTGACGCCTAGTTTGATAGGTCATTCGCTGTGGTGGGGTCCGGAATGGTTGAGTCGACCAGAAATTGATTGGCCTCGAACGCCAGTTTTGAATACTTCTAATTTGTCGGGTCTACGAACACTCGCTCTTGAGAAGGTAGAATGCGCCTTCGACCCCGATTTTTTGTGAAATCGTTACAGCTCCCTCGACAAGTTGTTAGGTGTCACTGCTTGGATAAAGCGTTTTGTTTTTAATTTTAGGCACCCACAACAGAAACGACTGACACCGTTTCTCTCACCACAGGAACGACAGGAGTCTCTCACCTTTTGGGTTCGTTCTGTGCAATTGGCACACTTTGAGAAACAGATTGCTATCCTTAAATCAAGAAGATCGAAATTGTCGGGAGCTGTCTCCAAATTGAACCCCTTTTTGGACGAAACGGGTCTCTTGCACGTTGGAGGGCGTCTCAAGAACGCCAACCTCCCTTACGGAGCACGTCACCCCCTGTTGTTACCTAAGGACGGTCATTTGGTGCGTTTGTTGGTAACTGACCGTCACCTTAAAAATTCGCATGCTGGTTGTAATGCGCTGTTGGCCATTTTGCAACGCGAATTTTGGATCTTGTCTGTCCGAAGAATAATTCGGAGTGTAGTCTTTCGCTGCATCCCTTGCTATAAGCTCAAGGCTTCTACCATGCAGCCGTTGATGGGGGACTTACCGGCAGATCGCGTAACTGAAAGCAGGACGTTTGACGGTGTTGGCACGGACTTCGCTGGTCCCTTCTTGGTGAAAACGTCGACACTTCGAAACATCAAGACTGTTAAGGCCTACTTGTGTGTTTTTGTTTGTCTTTCCACAAAGGCCGTACACTTGGAACTGGTCTCCTCGCTTACGACCGAGGCGTTTGTAGCCACATTTGACAGATTTGTATCCCGCAGAGGGCTGCCTTCCTTGATCCGTTCTGACTGCGGCACTAACTTCAAGGGCACGTATAATTATCTGAATGATGTTGTTAATTTTCTTGAAACCAACAAGGCTGATATAGGTGATAGGCTTGCCCGACGTGGGATAAATTGGTTGTTTTCCCCACCAAATTGTCCACACTGGGGTGGTATTTTTGAGGCCGCTGTAAAATCGGCCAAAACACACTTGCGTAGGACAATCGGAGAATCTGTCCTTACATTTGAGGAACTCGCAACTGTGTTTTGTAAGATTGAGGCTGTCGGGGAATATTATTGGGGTAAAAAAAACTCAACTGGACGTGGTGCGGTGTTAAGTAGCGAATATTTAATGGGTGAATGATATGCAAATTTTATAAAAAAGAGACAGGTACTTATATCTAATGAGTATTGCGTTTGTGTGGGCGGTTTGCAACGCATTGCTATGGCTGATTGAGTAGGCGCTTAAACATGCCCCCGGGCGTTGAAGGCTCCGCTTTCAACAAAAACCTCAATCAGCTGATGCAGGCAACGGGCAGATCCTGTTAAAGGCTCTTCTGATGACTCCAATTGATGTTCGGATGTCAGCCACACGTACTATCCCATCTGATCCAGGGTGAACTGCAACTACTCTGCCTAGTCTCCACTTCAAAGGAGGAAGATTATCCTCTTTCACCACAACCAAGGAATCCAACTCTAAACTATCTTGACAGGAGCGCCGTTTGGTCCTCTGCTGAAGTTCAGCAACATACTCTTTACTCCATCGAACCCAGAAATGCTGTCGGAGTTGTTCGATTCGATGGTAGCGAGACAGCTGGCCAACAGAATGATCCTGGAGGTTTGGTTGTGGTAATGAAGTCAATGGTCGACCAATGAGAAAATGTCCTAGCGTTAGCGGTCTATCATCTGCAGGATCTGAAGATAAGGGTGTCAGTGGACGGGAATTTAGAATTGCTTCGATCTGCGTTAATGTGGTGTAAAGTTCCTCGAAGGTCAAATTACAATTTCCCAACACTCTCCGTAGATGATATTTGGTTGACTTTACACCCGCCTCCCACAGTCCGCCAAAGTGAGGACTATATGCAGGTATAAAATGAAAGTTAATTCCATCATTGGCCAAATTTTCGCTTAAAGAATTAGAATGAGATTTTAAAAAATGTCTGAGATCGTTATACGCGCCCACAAATGAGGTACCATTGTCGGAATAAATATTGACAGGCTTTCCTCTCCGCGAAATAAACCTATACAAAGCCAGTAAATAATTATTGCTAGTTAAATCACCTACTAACTCCAAGTGAACTGCCTTGGTGGTGAAGCAAATAAATATAGCTATATAAACCTTTACTAGCCTGCATCCGCGTCCTTGGCGACTAGCACACATGACGGGGCCCGCGTAATCAACGCCTGTGCTTTCAAAAGGGTAACCTGGTTGAAGTCGCTGCCGTGGTAAGTTTCCCATTATAGGAGTGATATTAAATACAACACGAAGCTTAGTCGTGCTACTACATTCACGTAGCACCCCGTGATGTGGTATATAATATTCATTTTTACATAAATTAGGCGTACTAACTTTAGTCATATGACCTAACAACTCGTATTCTGACATAAATTCATAGTACATCTTACTAAAATCTGGTTTAACCTTTAACCTATGTTCTAAAGAGTGCAAACAATGTGTTGCCTTTTTCAAAGAATCTCCTAGAACAGAAGGATTTTCTTTAAAAGGTATACGGACACAAAAACGTCCATCACTCAATCGTGTCGTGGTTTTAACAAAGTGATCCTCGCATAGCTTTTCCTCAGGTAAATAATGAGAACCCTTCATACTTACCTCTACTAACTGCCAAAATTTCGTTAAGTCAGATCTAACTTTGTCCCACTGATCATCATGACGGGCAGCGATTTTGGTAAGATTACACCTTACATTGTTTGAAAGTAAAACAAAATAATCATGTGAAATAGGACCGGCGACTATCCAGCCTAGTCGGGTTTCATATAGAATTGGTTTACCGGTACCTAAGTTTATTCTCTGCGATCCTAACAAGTCCCAAAAGAGGTCAGAGCCAATCAATATATCTATATCACTGGGCTTGTAAAAAGTAGGATTAGCTAAACATATATTAGAAGGTATATTAAAATCGGAAATATCAATTTCACGATTAGGTACAGTACTTGTAATGAATGGCAAAACGAAACAATGAAGTTTACATGAAAAACTATCATCTAACGACGTCATGGTTGCATGACACATTTTGCCTACGTGCGAAGACACGTTATTGATACCAAGTACCGACCTATCTACCTGACTTGTCTGTAAATTTAATGATTCACACAACCTTTCCGTCATAAAACAAGATGTGCTACCGCTGTCTAACACTACACGAACTATGTGCGCGCGATTATTATAATCATTCAATTTGACTAAAGCGGTTGACAACAACACATCACATTGTTTACGTTCGCCCCGCCGAGAATAATCAACGCTTGTCGATAAAGAGACATTATTTGCATCGGAGGTGGCGATCGGTAATGACGGCTGAGACAACTTATTATTATGATTGCTATTAAGTGTATTCTCATTACTGCTATTTATGACATTTTGACTGTCTGATATATGTATCAACGTATTGTGCCTTCGCTTACATAATTTGCAACCTGGCCTTTTGCAATGATTCGCAAAATGACCAAACTTTAAACAATTAAAACAAACCTTGTAAGTTGGCAATAACTTAAGACGTGCGTCATTACTTAACGCTAGGAACTGCGAGCAATTATTTAAATTATGGTCACCCTTACACTTAGGGCATGCCTTACGAGTGAGCTCAGTATCAGAAGTGTGAAGAGCTTGTGTTGGCACCATAGATTTTAATTTAGGACGCGAACTAATGACAGACTGAGATTGATTACGTGACAGTTCTAATGTTTCTAGTAAATCAGCGCGAGCGCGCAGGAACTGAATGAAGTTATCGAATGTTATTGTGCTGTCCTTGTCTAATCTACCTTTGAACTCTTCCCACTCGCGATAAGTCTTCTGATCGAGCTTACGAGTAACAATATGAATTAAAAGAGTGCACCAGTACTTCACGGGCTCGCCTAATGATTCGAGTGCACGCAAGTTTTTATTTAGCTGGTCAATTATACCCTTTAAATTATTGGAAGACTCTTTGACAATAGGATCTAAATTAAATAACGCTGATACATGATTCTGTATCAATAATCTTTTATTGTCGAAGCGGTCACATAACAAATTCCATGCGACAGTATAGTTACTGGCTGAAAAATCAATCGATTTAATTACCACAGCAGCAGACCCCTCCAAAGACGCCCGCAAATAGTGAAACTTATTCACGTCGTCAATATCATCGTTAGAATGAATGAGGCTAGTAAAAATGTCATGAAATTCTATCCAATTGCAGTAAGAACCACTAAACTTAGGCAATTGTATAGTAGGCAATTTAACTGGCTTATGTGTATTACTACGTGGAGTTTTATCACTACTAACTGATTTACAATCTTTGTTAAAACTAGTCAATAATGTCTGTGCCCGAGACAGCGCTTTGTAATACAAAGATTCGAACTCAGAACGTTCGGCAAACTGTATCCTAACATCGTCGGCGATGCATTCCAAACGCAACTGTACCTCATCGTAGTGCTCGTATAACGACTCCAGTTTCCCAATGCGCAGCTGCAGTTCGGTGACATCACAACTGCTAGTTGTTTTATCATTCAGCTGATCGAGATAATTAACAAATGTTGTTAAACGGCCTTTAAAACTACCTCGTTTCTTTATTAAATCTTTTTCGTCAGACGTTTTGGGAGAGGAGTGTCGTCAACCTTGAATTGATACAAATCAAATTTGTAATAACTAAATTGACTTATTTACCACTAAAGCAATACACTTTATACCTAACTATAACAATACTACTAGTTGAGCAATTTATAAGTTGAATACAAAAGTATAAGATCAAGCTTTTATAGACAGATGTTCTAGAAAATACCCATTCAGGTAGATAATGACTCACAAAAGATCGTAGGTAAATGAATATAATAGAAAACAATTAACTTAACCGCAATACGATCACTAATTTATATTAATAATTTGCAGTTAGATCTTATAAAATAATATCTAACACTCATATTATGTCTTATGTAAAAGTACCGGCGTAAGAATTACAAAGTGAATAACTATTATTGTAATATCAATTAAAATAAAATAATGAAGCGCTTATTACGGCTTACTATACTGTACAAACAATATAATTTTACTTAATTGTGGCTAACTATTACAATAGAAAAAAAAAACTAGATATCCACATACAGTCGGTACAAATAACTGAACACAATAAATAGGTAATATAATTATTTACTAACCTTATAAATCCTTAAATAACTTATATACTACCTTTATGAGTGTTGGGTAACGATATTATTACGGAATGTTACTTATACACCACTAAATTCCAAAGTTTTTCCACGTCCACACCACCGTCAAAATGACCTTCTTCAAGGTTGTCGGCGAGTTGGTAATTCTTCGGATTTTATATATTCCACGATAAAAACAGCCTATATTCTTCAAATTTAATATCCGGGACGATTAAGGACCATCATGTGGGGGAATATTATTGGGGTAAAAAAAAACTCAACTGGACGTGGTGCGGTGTTAAGTAGCGAATATTTAATGGGTGAATGATATGCAAATTTTATAAAAAAGAGACAGGTACTTATATCTAATGAGTATTGCGTTTGTGTGGGCGGTTTGCAACGCATTGCCATGGCTGATTGAGTAGGCGCTTAAACAGAGGCCGTTTTGAACTCTCGGCCATTGTGCCCGATCTCCTCAGATCCGAATGATTTGGAGGCCCTTACGCCGGGCCATTTTTTGATTGGTCGCCCACTTGTCGCCTTGCCTGAGTACCCCTATATTG
This sequence comes from Euclidia mi, assembly GCA_944739405.2. Lineage (NCBI taxonomy): Eukaryota > Metazoa > Arthropoda > Insecta > Lepidoptera > Erebidae > Euclidia > Euclidia mi. The sequence continues at coordinate 45,515,626 of OX123189.2, forward strand.
ATACGAGACCTGGTCGTCTCTCGCGTTTTGAATTGGTACGCCAGATTACTCAGAGCTTTTGGAAACGCTGGAATTTGGAATATTTGCACATACTCCAGCAACGCGTTAAGTGGACCGACAAGACCGATCCACCCAAGATTGGTGACCTCGTTTCGATCAAGGAGGCTAACCTTCCGCCACTCAAATGGCGCAGTGGGCGCATCCTTCGTTTGGTAACTGGGACTGATGGAGTTCCCCGATTTGCTGAGGTCTTGGTGGACGGTTCGATTCTGAGGAGAGCGGTTGCAACATTGTCACGTCTACCAACCGATTAGCGGACCGGTAGGCCGGTCCGGGGCGGGTGGATGTTTGAAATAGAATTAGTTTTTATTATAAGTCAAATCGATTATATCGATTGAGTAACATTTTGTTTAGTCTATTGAAAATTTCTGACAATGGTCACACTGAACTGTCACTTCCGTTCCCGCCTTGAAAAATTAACACGCCGGTCTTGGTCTGTCTCGCGAGATTGCAATTGATATAAATTGATAAATTGATCGCCTTTTGAATTAACGCGAATTGAATCAACTTGTAAATACTTATAATAGCCGCTTTTGACTTCCGGCAAAGCTGTGATAATTTGTGAAATCTTGAACTTTATAAAACACGTGTGTGAATTCCTGTTTGGTGCTTGGAGTAGGACTTCACCGAATTGTATTCACTGGTATTTATTCGATTCTCTTGTTATTTTGGCAAAAATTATGAGTTAATCTTATAGGTCCATTCAAGAACAGCATCAGTAAGAGTTGGTAAGACATTTTATTAATATTAGGATTATAATTCATCGCTATGCTACCACAGTGAAAGTGTTTAGATAAATTGTCTATCGTGGTCAGGTGGATGTATTACAGCTTCCACTGCAACTCTGTTCTCAACAGTTTCCCACCTGGCTGCGATAACTCTAGACTTAATTTTTGGTGCAGAGCTGTAGTTGAAATTTAGCCGCTGTTGCATTACTGAGTACAAACCTCAGATTGGTATAAGCTTGTATCTTATTACCTTGTAGACAGTATTGTAGTGTTTGTCAGGTCAGTTTTTGCCTAAAATACATATTATTTCAATTGATCGCCACTCACCCCGCTTGGAGAACCGTAGCGTGCGCACGCCTCCTCTCTCTCGCGCACCTGAACGTGCTGTTCAGCGTCACCAGTACCATGACTGCTGCCCCAGGTATTCCCCTCCTTTGGCGGAGCGTCCCCGCCTTGACTCGCGCCCACCTCGTTTTGGGCGGGTGGGTCATTATGACCCCCCACAGATGGCGCGCGGATCGAGTCATCGCGCCTTTGAGGACTTTAAGCCGCACCCTCATTTTGATTTGCCTGGTCCTGGCCAGCGGTCGCCGCCCAGGCAACAATAGGTCATTGACCCCTGCCCTATAACGCCAACCTCCCCCATTGAAACTGTTATCCTACCAACGGTTGCTGTTAGGGTCTGGGGACCCACGGGGACCTCTGTTGTTGTCCGTGCTATATTGGACACAGGTTCACAAGGTTGCATTGTTTCCACGTTAAATTAAATATGGGCTCTTTTCCAAATTGTATACGGGGCATAGGGGATGTTAATGTTTCACGTTAATTATGGGTAACAGACGCGCTGCGACCAAACTTGCTGTTTATGTTTCCAAGATTAACGATGAACAACGGCCCTCGGAAAAACGTGACACAGAAAACGGATATTCCCCAAAAGTTTGCCGCAAAAATTTTCTTTGTTCGGTTTTATAGCATTTATGTAAATAATGATACAGCCCTTTTATGAGTTTCGTTTACCTCCCTTGATGTTTATTAACAACTTGTGGGTTAAATCTGTAATAAATATAAAAGAAGTGAAACCGCAGTAATAAAAAAGCACTTAAGATTAGCATATGTATTAAAATGGTATTAACTTGAAGAGGTTTCACCGAAAACGTGGAAACCATATGTACAATATGTACATATGGTTTACACGTAGTTTCCACGCACCTGTATATGGGAAAGAAATGTCCTCAGCATTATAAGACTATTTGGAAAGCTACTGCCTCCTTGTGTTCTGTCATCTAACTAGAAACAAATAAAACACATCGCGTAGTTTTCCGATACACGAAACAATCTATTGTTCCAACGTTTAATACTAACAAAAAGTTTTTTAAGCGAAATAAGAACAATCTGGGGGAGGAAATCAATAATCGGGCATCTATTCTAACTTGTCTATATTGGATAAACTATGGTATAGAAAAACATTTTTGGACTGCATATTTTATCATTGCAAAACTGCTTGTAGGTTGAAGTGTTAGAATTTTACTAATTATAATTTAATGCTCAAATTGAAGATCTAGGTCTTGTATAGCTGCTGTTCCTCTAACATGATTATGTCAATCCGATGATTTATCCTACGCAAGCCCGACACGGGTTGAATGTCAAGTTTTCCGTCTCTTTGCTTCTATTTGCTTTCTATATTTTCCTTAGTTGCCTCTTTCGACACCAACAACATGAAATGGTGTAGTGACACTTTGTATTCTTAATTCGTCACCACACAGAATATATTGTTTCTCTTTAAATTATGGTGCTATAAGCACAGCTTAAAATTTGAACAGCTTGACATTCGGCCGGTTTCTGAATTGAGAATTTCGCGTTGAGAACAATTTAAACACTAATTATATACCACTTAATCAATTTTCTGTTTCACAAAAAATTGTTTTGACACCTTTTGAGTATTTGTGCTTGTAAAATCTTAAATTTGACACAACATATGATCAATTCATGATCAACTCCATATCAACTCTATATTCGCGTTTCTGAAAACATTTGACATTTGTCAAACCTCACTTAGCACTGATAAATTGAGAAAAAAATAATTACACTACTTTGGTCATTTAACCCGTGATCACGAGTAATATGACAGCCAGTATGTCAAAATGTCCACACTACCGTTGCCAAGCAGCGCCTACGTCATACTGACGTCTACACAACAAGAAGGCCGTTAACCAGAATTTATAGAAAAAAGGTTCAAAGCCTATTCAATATTTGGAACAAATAGATTACAACATTATTAGGAACAAATCGAAGGGATAGAAAATATAAATGACAGATTTCCGTGTTAAATTAATCCAAATAATTACGCTGTGGCCTCCAAGGAGGTATAATTCTATATACCTCCATGGTGGCCACCATGGAGGTATATAGAATTATACCTCAAATATACCTGACCACAAATATTTTGTATTAAAAATAAAACAAACTGACTTTGACATAACATACACGTTCCGTTTTCACTAAGATACCGAATTGAACAAATTCAACAAACTATTCATTAAAATAAAATAAACGTTGAAATAATTTTAAATACAACTTTATTTCGACTTTTTATTTGTTTCCGTATAAAAATAATTAACTGACAAGTGTGCTTCTTTGTAAAATGTTAATTAATACGAATTTATGGTTAGTACCGGTTTTTTTTACTTGTATTGGAACGTACTAGTGTTGTTTGGTTTAATTTATTCATGATTTGAAGAAAACTCAAATGAAAGTGCTTTGAAAAAATATCACTCTGACCTGTGAAACAGAAAAAACTCAAGTTGACTTCAACTAGTTCAGAAATTTTCAACTGATGTAAGCTGAAATTCTCAATTCAGAAACCGGCCGATTGAATAACAACTTACCATCAAGTAACACAAATGGATGAAACTTGACAGTACAAAAGGAAAATTATTTATGGGCACTCTAGGCAGCTTTTGGCTCCAACAATAAGTAAAGCGGCTGTAACTAATATTTGAAACATTACAAGCGAGGTAATAAAACTTTTTATTGAAGTAATTACACAATAAAATGTCAGTGCTAATATTAAAGTAATTTTTAACTGTGGTGCGAAATGTTTTTACCCATTTTTAGGGTTCCGTACCACAAAATGAAAAAACGGAACCCTCATAGGATCACTTTGTTTTCCGTCCGTCTGTCAAGACCCTTTTTCTCAGAAACGCGTGAAGGTATCAAACTAAAATTTATATCAAATAGTCAAGTCGACTGTCCCACGAAGCTGTGAAAAAATCAAACTTCTAAACCAACGCAATAAAAAAATGCAGCCCTTTATGCTGCAAATTTCCGCAAATTTTTGAAACTCGCGAAGGAATCAAAACCTACAGGGTACTTTCCGTGAACAGAACCTTGAAATTTGGTACGAAGCAATGTCTTATAGCACAGATAAAGGAAAAATTGCGAAAACCGTACAATTTTAGTCATACATATCAAAAAATATTTTTAATAATTTTGAGACTACCCCGTTCTTCATGAACCCGTAAATTTCAATTTTATATCTGTACGGGTTCATGAAGAACGGCTTCATGAACCCGTAGAGATATAAAATTGAAATTCATATCAAATGCTCAAGTCAAAATTAAAGAGTACTTCCAGTCAATCTAGAATCTTGAAATTTGGCATAAAGAACCTTTTTATAGCACATAGGAAAAATTTCGAAAACCTTAAATTTTGAGTTACATCACATATTTTTTAAAATAATTATATTTAGTAACAGGTTTGTACGGAACCCTCGGTGTGCGAGTTCGACTCGCACTTGACCGGTTTATTTTATATTGTATTTACCGAATTCCTGCAGTATTCATGACACTAAATACACAACGTAACTTTATTGGAATCCAAAAAATATCAATTTCGCAACAGCTGGTGGTGATTATTTTAGCTTTTTTAGTTTATGATTGCGACATAAAACATTTTTGTATGAATTTATACATATGAATTTGGTAAAAAAGGAAATTTCATTTTAATCTGACTAAATTTCACTGCATTTTGTTAAGTTCCGGTTATAGACTATTGGAATATATATAGCTGATATATCATTATGTACCTCGTATTTGCTTGCTCGTGACTAGTGTTTATTAAACTCAAAAGTGCTCAATGCATTTACTGAGGTTCGCAAAGGTTGATCCTATTAGGTTATAAGATAAAGATGGTTTGAAATCGAAATATCTACGTCATGTGTCACATTTACAAATGCACCATATTATGCACAGTCAACTAAATTATCCATACACACCTCGAAATCTTTCCTATGTCTTTTATGGATTAACAATCTCAGATTATTATTTGACTAGACTGATAGACTTCCTCCGTCTAATGGATAGCATATGCGTCCGCTGACCGGATAAACCTGGGTTCGATGCCCGAGTCAGGCAAAAAGTGTAACTGTGTTTTTCAGATTCTTAGGAGCAGCTTGGAGTCTGGCAATGTGCTCGGTAACTTCGATAGGCTTGCTCACTATTACGTGGGACCTAAAATTCATAATATGGCGAAATGTGGGATGAATATTAAACCTCTGCCTACCTTTTCTGGGACACAGGTGAGAATTACGACTTAGGTAAGTTTCTATATCTAAAAGACAAGATATTGAGAATAACAATATCTTAAGACGATAAAAGGTGCAAAATCACACAATTTTTTATGTTCATATTATTATGTAGCTGACCGTACATAGATTTTAATAAATTTCCTACTCCACGTGGCATTCACACAGAGCCAAAGCACATTGGAAAGTAATGATTTTATTACGAAGGCAGTACAATCTATCTACAAAATGTTGTCGACGTATAAACTTGCTAACCATTCAATCAAAATACTTCAAAACATTAACGACTGACCTACCCTTAGACGCTGTCTAATAAAATCCTTCAACAGATTATTATACTTATCCGCAAAGTTTGAAATAAACAGACGCTATTTTTGGGTCAGCATTATCATTAAACTTAGTTGATGCAACTGTGAAATACAGGCATTTTCCGTACTACATCAAAGAGACAAAGTTTCAGTATTATTCCAAGTACTTAAAACCACAAGCAAAACCGTGAGATTGAAGACTTTACTTCGGATTGACTTAATTCGAGTTTTTGATTTAGAATAATAAATAACTACTATATACTTTAGATTTACAGAAATAATACTCTATACTATGTTTCCGTGGGGTGATGGATTAAGAATACGGAATGTCACCACCCCATATCATCCCATGGGTGTCGTAAGAGCCGACAGAGGGAGCATATTATGCAGAGTACAGCACTGTAAGAGAAGGCAAACTTGATACAAACCCTGTGACAACCCGTTTGGCCAGCGTGGTATAGTAGGCCAATTCCTCCTTTCAAAGGAGAGGCCTGTTCAGCAGTGGACTGTTAAAGGCTGATGATGATGATATACTTTAGGTCAATTTGTAACTGCAGTACCAAATATGAACGCATCTAGGTATAATGATGAGATGAGCAGTAAGATTACTTATCCTGTAAGTAGGTATATTAAATACCTGTCCCTAGCACAAAGAAACTCGTTATACAAGGCTCTAGTCACAAACGGCTAGCTGTCACACACAACGCCGACAGTTCATTTGGACTAACTAAATTAATGAGATTACGTTCTCATAATATGTAATCATTTTCGCATAGCAGGATTCTTTTCCTGTCTCTCTGTTAGACTTGAGTATTTCTAAAAAGCTAATAAAAATTTCGTTTTATAATATATAAAATCTGCTGTACAATAAATGCGAAAAATTTCGCTTACTTTTAAAATACGAATTATTTTATCGCCTATTTGTATTTTTGTTCTGTTTTAGTTCTGAAACAGGTAAGATGTTTTGGGCTTTTTAATTTCTATTAATTCATATAGTAACCAATAGTAGGCCCTGCACTCGCAGCACTTGCACCGCAGCGCAAGCGTTACGTTGTTTTGGCGTGTGGCGCATATTATGTCCATCAAAAGTCTACGCACGACTAACGCTAGTGTGGAGCAAAGACTTGATCTCCGTGTTAAAAATTTGATTTTCCCGAATCTATACAATTATTCACTCCATAAGTTACCTAAAAGTAATAATTAAACTGATTAAACTCAATTTAATCATCATCTTGTCAGCCTAAAGAAGTCCTGTCAAGTAGTAGGTACTCATGGCGTGTTCCTTGTATCCATCTGTCTAAACAATGAAACTCAAATCGTTTTTTTTTTCGAATAGTTATGAACATTTTAATTTGCATTAGCATCTGGTGCTTTCATCAATTTATTATGACCAGTGCAGTGACGGCTATTTTCACTGTCTCCGCGTGTAAATCTTTTACACTTACTTAGTAAATACATGCGATTAGTAAATACAAAGTTTTTTTTTATGGTAATAGGCGGCAAACGAGCAGACGGATTGCCTGATGGTAAGCAATTACCGCCGCCCATGGACACAAGCAACACCACAGCACAGGAGTCACAAGTGCCTTGCCGCCCCTTTGGGTTGGGAAAAGGGATAGGATGAGGAGTGGGATGAGGGCGAAGGAATAGGGGATAGGGCCTCCGGCACTCTCACTCACCGAACGAAACGCAACAGTTTAGGTACTGTTACTTTACGTCGATTTTATGTGTGAGGGTAGTACTTCCCCGGTCGAGCCGGCCCATTCATGCTGAAATCAGCAAGGCTCTACTACCTGTTATTTACTCCGTGAGTTTACTTCTAGTTAAATAACATTACATTAAAAATTAATGCAGCATAGTTTGTGATCGACCAACCATTAAATATCACGACTTAACGAAGCGTACTAATCTGCTATAGATTGGGCACTTTGTTATCATAATTTTCATACATAAGTACCAAACACACCAAAATATATTAATTAATTGTAAATACCTAAATGGAAAATATGTATTATTCTTGAATCTAAAAGGATTTAGCAATGAAAAACTAACAACATAATAATATGTATGTTTTTTTATTGTACCAACTGTAAACAGCTATAAAATCATTATCTCGTAATATAAAACCGTAATATAAAATTAACGCCTGCTTTTAATAATTCAGCACATAGTAAAGTAGAGCATATAAATAATATTCTGCTACTCTTTATTCATTACGAATGTCACTCGCATATGACCGTGCTCTGTCCTACACAACTGGTGTCTGGACATATTATGTGACTTTCATATTAAATTAAATCTTTCTAAGCGCATGTATTGAGGAACACATATTTTAGACGTTAGTGAAAATATGGTCTATCTTCGTATTCGACATTTTTGACTGCATTATGCAAAATTAAAAAGCTATTTTAAATGCAGTCTGGCAAGCGGTAGACGTAATGTCAGTCTGCGCCAGTCAGTTTAATTATCTCTTAATGCTGTGCCTATTACCAACCTGTACATACCCTATTTCCATTAAGTCTCACTGGAAAAGTGGTTTACGAAATTAATTGAGGTTTATTGTGTTTTTGCCTCGTCGCTTGCTCTGTATAAGTATCTAGGCTAAGAGAAATTACAAATTTCTCCCCGCAGCAATTTGGAGCTTTTGCTAGCGATGCTGTTTACTTACAAAAAATAATTACAATATTATTTATTAATGACTACAATGTCTTATTTTAAATATATTAAAATATCATATACAGTAGCTGCTATTTGCTTAGCTAGTCATGTTAAAAGATGTCTCTGTTTTTCTGTAGTACTGCATCATGGGTGTCATCATCATCATCATCATCAACCCTTTATACTGTCCCACTGCTGGGCACGGGTCTCTTCTCACTATGAGAAGGGTAATTCCATAGTCCACCACGCTGGCCAACTGCGGGTTGGCAGACTTCACATGTCTTTCGAGAACAATTGGAGAACTCTTAGACATCCAGGTTTCCTCACGATGTTTTCCTTCACCGATAAGCAAGGGATAATTAACAATTTAATACGCATTTAACTCCGAAAAGTCATAGGTGCGCGCCATGGATTCGAACCCGAGACCCACTGCGTAGCAGTCTGTCGGTCTCTCCACTCAGCTATCGCTTCTCATGGGTGTATCTGCGACAAATTGACCTAACGTTTTCCCTAAATGCGTAAGGACAGCACTAACCTTGTGTTGATACCAACAGACATGCAGAGGATATCGCGCACCACAAAATTTACCAAATTATGTGCGTATTAATTACCGCTTGCCTCGTGCCTCGATGAGATCTCGTTCAACAGACCCAAAAATCTCTGAAAGTCGCATATCGCTGTCTCTTTGGGTTGCGAGAGTCAGATTTCAGTCGCTCTATAGAAAACATGATATTCTATCATTTTCTACATTTGGTTAGACTGGTAAGTGGAGCCCGAGCTTCAAAGCGTAAGTCTTTGATGAAACTGGTTACTGAAACGCTAGAAACATATTTTTTTAAGCGACGACATAGCCTACGATGGAGCACGTTTGCCTAAAAGGTACCTATTCATCCTTGACTTGAAGACAAACAGATTGTACTCATCAGGAAACACAGACTCAGGCAAAGAATTCTATACGTTGGTAGTGCGTATGGTAAAGGAGGAAGCGAAGCGCTTCGTACGTACGGTTGGAATGTCAACCATATAACGGTGACGCTTACTCGTTTGAATGGTCGTCCGATGGCAGAAGGAGGACGGAGGAATTAAATTTTGAGGTGCCTCTGCAAACCCCCCGAAATGTATCCTGTAAACACTAACAGACCAGCAATTTGGCGACGATGCTCCAGACTTAGCGAATAATATATTATAGGACTGTACAAGCCACGGTCTGCCATTTTTCCATGAGTCTTTACATCCTCGACGAAGTTGGTTTTGTTTCAGAAGTCTTTTTGGTACCGTATCAAATAATAGGCACAAATATCACATTATCTGATCTCCAGAACTCTTAACAACATCACTATACACAGTGAAATTTAATCTTAAGATCGTTTTTGTCATTCAGTTTGTGCAGTTATCCGAATGATAATTTCCCTTTGAATAAAATATGTGTCTGTGTGTATAAATTTTGCGAACCGTCAACGTCTTCATCAACAAAATGTATATTAAAGCATCAGAACGACAAAGCCACGGCTGCTTATTAATAGTTGGGTCCCTGATTGATACTTTAAGTCTCTTGTGAATTCGCAAGTTTACTGAGCCATGTTAAGCCTGCGACTCGACTGTTACCAGGTGACATTAATCATTGGAGCTTATCTGAAACCCTATTTGAATGATGTTTCTCTACAGACTTTCGTGCTTTTGGTCGTTCTTGAACGAGGCCAGAATAATAAAATACTTTCTGGGTTTAATCAATGTAGGGTCATTTCGCCTGTTCGCGTCCATCCCCCTATTCGCGTCCATTTTACGGACCTCCCTTTAAAAATGCTCGAAAATAAGTATACTAACACACTAATAAAATGAAAAGTCAGTATCGCCAATACCTCTACGTATAAGAGACACGCACAAATAGACAAAAGGTCCGTGCGCCCAGCTTATCCTGTTTAAAAAAATTCGTTAATCTCGGTTGTTCAACAAAAGAGTGCAGATGCGCGGGATATAAACAAAAAAAAAGTGTGCAGCGGCGTGTTTGACGGTAAGTATTTTATTGTTTTATGTGAATTTTAGGATTCATAGCTGTTTCTAGACATTAATAATGAAAAGACGAATAGTATGAATTATGAATTAGCTTGTTTTTTTATAGTTAACAATTAAAATAAGGTGGACGCGAATTACACCACTGAATTTATAAAACTTCCACTTTGCGTCCGCAATGGACGCGAACTCGTCTATTTATGATTTCTTTAGTTGTTTATTTTTATGTGATTAAAGTATGAGAGAGAAATTGGGATTTTGTTTATTTTAATATTAATATTATGCAATTGTAATGACCAATTTGCGTCCACATTATTATGATTGTAATAAAAGATACAATCGATATAATAATCGATCACAAGTGGACGCAAACTATACCTGCAAGGGATAATACTATAGCAAATTGCGTCCATATTTTCATGAAATAGAAATAATCGCATAAATACATTCTATATATATATATATTTATTTATAATTTAAAATGCATTTTTTGTTAAGACTGAGTTCAAAATTGAATTATTACATTTAATTTCTTTTATTCCATATTTTTTCTATTCAAGATGAGTTCTTAGGAGACAAGAAAGGAGAAGGAAAAAAAATACAAAAGATGATTAAATAAAGAAAGCGTTTTGTGATATTCGTGAGAAGAAGAAATCGATAAGACAAATATGTACATAATTATGTAAAAATTATGCTATTCCGAAGACCACAATATTGGACAACATGTATCGTTATTTTTTTATCTTTGATTTTAAGTTCCATCGATGTTGAGAACAATAAATAGTTATTTATAGTTTCTTTAAAGTGATTTAATAATGATAATAATGTAGATTTTTTATAACTTTAATCTTAAATATAGAAATTGTTAAAAGCCAATCTTTCTTTAGATTGTCTTAACAATATCACCCTTATATGAAGGATTATAAGGCTGATATTGTTGAGACTAAGCTGGTGGACGCAAACTGGTCCACAGGTGGACGCAATTTGGATTTTTTGGACGCAAACTGGGTAAAATGCCATATTTTGAAGTTTGTCTATTTAAAAAAAAAACACAACAAGTTTCGAACAAAACTGAAAGTTATTATTAAACTAGACTATATAATGAACGCATTACATAAATTTTTCGTTGAATCAATTTGCTGGAACATTTTTATTTTCTCCTTCAAACTTGCCAACTGCACTAAATGGACGCGAACAGGCGAAATGATCCTAGTACACTGAAGGCAATTAAGATATGCTCAAATGTAGTTTTTTGGTCTACAAGGATTTAAAACATATATATTACTTTTTCTATCTTGTCTTCTTACTTGAAATTACCTAAGAAATGAATATTATACATTAAACATTTCTGGTAGATTTTAACTCTACTATGCTGATAATCTTAATATATAAAATCCTTGCGTTACTGACTGACTGACTGACACGCTACAGCCGAAACTATTGGGCGCAGGAACATGAAATTTGGCATTATGTTCCTGGGGGACCGTAGCGGGGAGCACTAAGAAGGGATTTCCCGAAATTCCCACGGGATCGGCCAAAACGGGTAAATTAAAAAAAATGCAGGCGTAGCTGCTTGCGTCCTCTAGTACAGTATATTTGCGTCCAAAAAAGCTCTGAAAAGTAGCATACGCCCAGCTTTTAATTATTTGACACGTGTAGACATGAAAGCCAAACTCACACATCTCCAGCCGAAAGCATAAATAATACTGAAGACAGGTAATTGGATGCACAATTTTTTATAGCTGGGTAGTATGGTGATAAGGATAGGATTATGAGCAGGCACTCCGAATTTTATTCTATTTTGAATCGATATTCTGAAACAGTAATAGATACTAGTAAAGTGAAACTTCAGCAAACGATTATTTAGGCCCTTGTCTGTCTTTATACAAGAACAGATACATTATTGGACGATATTCATAACATTTTCATTTGAAAATCACACTACTTGCAAAGCATATTCCAAATATTGGAATAAAATATTCACTGTTCTTTCTGAAGTAAACAATAACCATAAAAGAATCCTATGTTTTATTCTAGTACAAGATTTTTTTTTTGTAGGACAAATATTACTAAATATATTAATAAACAACATAAGATTTTCAACTTTTTCCATGTTTGAAGTGGGCCAAAGCCCGCATCAGATATTTAACGTTATTCCTGATGTCATAGCGTTTACTTCAGCCGGGCGCACTAGCTTGTCACTCGACCTTCAAGGTCTGTTCCATAGCCCAAGAAGACAGGCCTGCTCGATTCGGCAAAATACCTAGCAATTTTTCAATATATAAAGGTATGTACCTATTCGAAATAAAAAGTAAAGGCATATTATAAAAGAAAATATATAAAATAAAAAAGGAAAATAAATCAGTAAAATCAATGTAGGTAAATAGGAGCTTCTAATAATCGATATTAGTTTGGTGGTATAGCTTTCTTTTTTTATTATGCGTAATAGGCTAGTTGACAAAAAAAAAATTATAAGTCCGTCCTTTAGCTTATTAAAAAATAAGCGATACGTATTTTTTTATTTATAAATTAAACAAAAAAATGACCAAGATATAGCTCATTAAAATTACGTATGACGTCACGCCGTGCTGCATTTTTTCGCACTAGATGACGTCACACGTAACTTTAATGGGCTATATCTTTGTTATTTTTTATTTAATCGAAAAAAGAAAAAATACGTGTCCAATATTTTTTTATAATCTAAAATACGGACTAAATAAAATGTAATTATTTTGACCCTGGAAACTACCCTATTATGCTTCTATTTAGCTTTCGTAATCGTATATAAGTACGCAGTCTTGACATCGATTTTATAATGTCATAGTTAATATGTGGGAAGCGCTCTTTTGTGTCTTGATAGACGACATTTGCCACATGCGTAAATATATATTTTTTATAACACATTTTCGTGGTTCTCGTAACAAATAACTATGAGATATAGACTTGTATGGTATTTTGTTCTTAAAAAATCCCCAATTAGATAATATTTACCCTAAACAACTTTTTTCAAAAAGTGGCAATGAAAATGTGACGTCATTTTGACGTCATTGCGACGACCCACGGCACGCTGTCACCGAACTGAGCAGGCCAGTCTTCTTGGGCTATGGTCTGTTCGAGGAGGACGCGTATCGCGTGCGCGCACAAACTATAGGTATTTTTATTTCGATTTGTTTCGTAAAATAAGAAATAAAACTAAAAAAATAAAATGGGTAACAAGGTAAATAAGAGATCTTATGTTAAAAAATAAAAAGAAAGTTGACTTATTGAAGAATAATGCTAGAATCATTAGATATGCAAAGGTTTGTTATAGAATTTAATTTACCTAATATTTCGATAGCGATGAGAACTGGGAACTATGGAGTCGATTTCACCTATGCATAATAGGATTGTTTCCAACTAGTCAAATCAAGCACTTTTATTTAAATGTCAAAAACGACCTTTGCTAGGGCATTTGTGTGAAATATGACATAGTGACGTCATAGTGTACTTATTATCAATAAATTGTCGATAAAAAATGTTAAACAAAGTTTTAACATCAATTGATGAATGAAACTACTATAACTTTGACATGTTTCACTAGATAAAAATACTTGTATAATTTATCTCACTTGCAGGAAACTTCCCTATTATAATGTTACTATGAACATGATTATATTTTCGTGTCATGTTCATTTTATTTATCTATCCATAATAGATTTACAAGTTTTTATTTTAGTACTTATTTGATTTTCACAAATTCCTATCATGTAGATATTTTAAAAATATTTCTTTCATACAAGCCCGTTTTCCACGGTTACCGGCCACACTTGCGAGAGCAAGTATATAACGGAGACGTTATCGCCAATTTTCTTTATTTAAACACTAGTTGAGCCCGCGGTTACACCCGCGTTATTTAAGACTACTGCTCAGCTCCCGTGGCTCATAGTGTGATGTTGCATAACCTAGCCTTGCTCGATAAATGGGCTATCTAACACTGAAAAGCACACGCTTTTTCAAATCGGACTAGTAGTTCCTGAGATTAGCGCGTTCAAACAAATAATATGTTATATGTAAAATTTTATATGTTATATGTCTTATGGCATACGTCATATGTCATATGTCGAATGTCATATGGCATATGTTTATATGCTATATGTTTATATTTTAACATGATTACATGATTACCTGTTTTCATGTTTACACGTCTATATTACATGCTTGCATGTTTACAAGTTTATATTATTACTAGCTTTTGCCCGCCGATTCGCTCGCGTAAATTCGGGGTTCTCTAGTTGTAGTATATCATTTATGTTCGCGATAACACAAATCTCCTTTATTGGGCGGATACTTCTATAAATTGTCTTCTTAACTATTTTTGAAATATAACTGCAAAAGGTAGTAGTAGGTAGGTAGTACCAAACAGCTCAGATATTTACATCTGTATTCTTTGCAAAATGTTATCTGGTATCAGTGACGTTTCTCTAGAGTGGCCAGTATATGGCGACTGCGATTTGTCTGTCAGAACCACTAGAATTTAACAAAATACTCGACAATCAGAATTTTTGTGGATATAATGTTGTCAACTCAAAATCTTTATTTTTTTATGTTTTATTATTCAGTTCAGGTTTCGATCGAGTCTACCATACCCCTTGACGAAATTATTAATATAGATTTGACACTGCGATGGTAGCGCAGTCGGTCGGTTCAAGTGTGAAACATTATATTTTCTGGACTTGAGATGCATATGGTCAGATCTGGAAAAAAGAGGTTTTCAGGAGAGCAAGAACAAAATTCGAAAACAGTTTTGCCAATATTTAATATTTACCAGCAAACTGGAACAATTTTATGAATTATATTTATGGGTAACAATTGTATCTTACATTTTGTAGCAATTCGAAAAATCTTAATGTTAAAATACTATGGTAAATAGCATTTATTTAAATTTTTTGCTCTAATCCGACTTTATGCATGTAATAAATCGTTCATTACTAATACTTTTCGAAATTATATTATCATACGTCTGTATCGCTAATCGCTTGTGACTCGGGCCTTAACTTACGAATGTTCTGATGCAACTGTTCTAGAAAAATGTTCGAATTGCTATCTACGCTATTTCGAACTTGGAAAAAATCTCCAGGAAGCCTAATGGGTTGGCCATAAACCATCTCAGCAGCACTGATACCTGAATCGTTTCTGCAAGCTGCTCGTAATCCTAACAAAACTGTTGGTTGCTCATTTACCCAATCCTTATTATTTATTAAACGTGCGGTCAGTGGACTCTTTAACGAATGATGCCATCTCTCTATCATCCCATTACTCTGGGGGTGATAAGGGATGGTTCTGATTCTTTGTATACCTAAATATGACAACAAGTTGTTAAACAAGTCACTTTCGAATTGCCTACCTTGATCCGTTGTTATTCTAAGCGGGCAACCAAACCTATATATCCAGTTTTCATAATTATATTACTTTAGATACAGTCTCTGCCGTAATATCTAAGACAGGAATAGCTTCGGGGAAACGCGTAAAACGGTCTATTATGGTTACACAATAACGGTGTCCATATTGCGATGTAGGCAATGGTCCGATTATATCCGTATGAATATGATCCATTCTGTTACACTGTGGAAAACTAGATAATTTTGAAATTGTATGGCGACTAACCTTTGCCCTCTGGCAAGCTATACAAGCCTTTGACCATTTATTAATATCTCTATTCATTCCGTTCCAAAAATATCGTTGCGTTATCATTTTTCGCGTAGTACGAATCCCTGGGTGGCTTATATTATGTATACTATCAAATATTACTTTTCTAAACGTTTCTGATATATAAGGTCTAGCATTGCTTGTTGACATTTCGCAGACCACTTTCTTATCGCTACCGGGCATTGTTATCCTTTTAAATATTAAGTTACTACTTGGGTATGAGTCTTGTGTCTTATCGAGCTCCTGTGCCTGTGCCAATTCGTCGAAATTGACTACCGTGGGACAAACAATTGACTCTACTCTAGGTAAAGCGTCTGCCACCGAATTTTCTATACCTTTCACATACTGAATATCACTTGTTAATTCCGATATATACAATAACTGGCGGGTTCTCCTAGGTGTTTCTTTCTCACTTGCTACCTTTGTAAAAGCATATATTAAGGGTTTGTGATCTGTATAAATAGTGAGCTGGCGTCCTTCTAACATGCTCCTAAAATGTATCATAGCTAGATATATAGCGGTTAGCTCCTTATCATAGGTACTGTACTTTCTTTGCGTTTCAGATAACTGTTAAGAGAAATAACCCAAAGGGTTCCACGCACCGTTTTGCTTTTGTTGTAAAACTACGCCAACGCATAAGTCAGACGCGTACGTCATGAGTGCTAAAGGAGCATCTACACTAGGGTGAGACAATGTAATGGCGTTCTGTAACTGCGTTTTACATTGCTCAAAACATGTTATACTTTCGTCATCCCACTGAATTTTGGTCTTATCCCTTTTCTTAGCATTATGCAAAAATTTATTTAATACAGCTTGATACTTAACAGCGTGCGGTAAGTGTGACCTATAAAAATTAATCATTCCTAAGAAACGTCGAAGTTGCTCTATCGTGTCGGGCCAAGGGTAGTCTGTAATGGCCTTAACCTTTTCCGGCAGAGGACTTATACCATCCTTTGTTACCTCATAACCCAGAAATTCTATTTTAGGTTTCGTAAATATACACTTACTTAAATTTATTGTTATACCGACTTCGCTAAACCGCTTAAAAAGAAATTTGAGGTGTTTTCTATTAATGGTCTCGGTCGACGACGATAAGATAATATCATCAATGTAACAAAAAAGTGCTGACTCACCTTCCTCGTCTGTACCTTTGATGTGCTCTATGCCTCTGAGTACGAACTGGTCCATGAATCTCTGGAAAGTCTGCGCTGCGTTCCTCAGTCCGAACGTCATACACGGAAATTCCCAGAGACCAAAAGGAGATGCGATAGCAGTTTTCTCTATGTCTTCGTCTGAAATAGCTATATTATGATAGGCCCTATTTAAATCTAGGCGAGAAAAACATGTTTTGTTATCTTAATATATAAAATCCTTGCGTTACTGACTGACTGACAGACACGCTACAGCCGAAACTATTGGGCGCAGGAAGCTGAAATTTGGCATGTATGTTCCTTGGGGACCGTAGAGGTGCACTAAGAAGGGATTTCCCGAAATTCCCACGGGATCGGCCAAAACGGGTACATTTAAAAAAATGCAGGCGTAGCTGCTGGCGTCCTCTAGTCTAAAATATACGTAAAGTTATTTAACCTAGGGATCGGATAGCGATCGGGTTTCGTGATCGCATTTAAGGCTCTGTAGTCGCCAACGGGTCGCAATCGCCCATCCTTTTTTGGTACTACATGCAATGGACTCGACCATTCTCCTTGCGACGGCCTACATATACCCATTTCATACATTAATTGAAATTCTTTCTTTATCTTATTATATCGGTCCGGCGGTAACGGCCTAGGACGCGCGTATACCGGGGTACCGCAAGTACTAATATAATGAACCACTGAATGACAAGGTGCATCCTTGAAATTTACTGGCTTCGTGATTTCAGGGTACTCTTCTAATAAATCGCGACAGGGGTTGGTGTCCTGTATACTCTTAATGGATGGCTCGTCATACATTGTGATGGACCCATTGCTATTTAAACTAGTTACACTATCTATAAGTTTCTTATTATATAAATCAGCAATTAATTTGTGTGCCTCTAGAAAATCTGCTCCTAAAAAAGCCTGTTTGACATCACATATTATAAATGACCATCGATAAACTCTACGTAACCCTAAATTAATTTCTAAAGTCTTTACACCATACGTTTTTATTTCTGTGTTATTAGCTGCGAATAATTTGTAATCACTTGGTACACAATCACTTTTTCTTACACTATTTACCGGTAACACTGAAACGTTCGCGCCTATATCTACGAGAAAACGTATTCTTGACTTTCTATCTGTAATACATAATCGATGGTTACCTGTAGCCGCTGCGCAATCACCCACCGAAAAAGACTGCGCCTTGCTCAGTTTCCCTGGGACGTGGTAGGCTCCTTCCAGCTGCACGGCTTTTTACATGCGCGCGCCCGCTGCCTGTACCTAAAATGATATTTGCATAGCCAATCTGGGCTATTTGGTGTACGCCGTGGGCCGTTTGACCTTGATCGAGATCTTTGCCTGTTCCAATTATGTCTGTATCCTCTATGTAGACTCCTTATCTCATTGATTTCATGTCTCATTTCCTTCAGCTCCGTCGATAATTTGGCAAACATCGCTGTCATCTCCGTTGCTGGTGTATTTTCGGGCGTCACAACTGCTGCTATCTCCTCTGTGTGTAGATTCTGCATTATCTTATCCGCCATCTCAGCCAAATTATCTAACTTGGTTTCTTGACATACCGATAAAACTGCCTTTACGCTGCCTGGGAGCCGCGATAACCATAAACGCCGTAGGGATTCATTCGATACCTCCGTGTTACGAGAGAGTTCCGACATTCGCCGTAGTAACTGCGAAGGGCGTTGAGAGCGTAGGTCCATTTCGCCAACCAATTTCTGAAATTGGCGTTCCGCACTGTCTTCAAACGCGGTCATGAGGCGTTGTTTCAAGGCCACATATTTTTTCTCTTCTGGTGGCGCTAGAATCAGATCGTGAGCTTGATGTAGTGCATCCTTGGTCAACTTCGCCACTACCATGTGAAACTTGGCTGCGTCACTCTGCTTCTGAGGTTCCATAATTGATTCGAACTGCGCGAACCACATACGAGGCATTTCCGCCCAAAACTCCGGAATTCTCGCGGAAACGCTTATAGAAGCCAATTCCGAGACTGCCTGTGGTGGGCTTTGAGGCATTATCGGCGCAGGATTCATATTGCTATTTGCCCGTCGAGACTGGTTCGTTTATCACCTATGTCGACATAGTCTTAAATGTAGGTAGGTTATTTTATCTCCTCACAAACAACATCATTACTAAAGAACACTAGCAATTTTTATAATTGAACTGTAGTTTTATATTCAAACACGACATTATGGTGTAAACCTCGAAACAATAGTCAGTGTTTGATGTCCCTTTAATCCTGGCCACTACATTATCATCAGCCTTAACAATCCACAGCTGCACTGAAAGCAAGGCATCATTATCAACGATTATAAAAAAATATCTCTCTGAATTATATTTTTTAATTATAAGTAGACAATGTAATCTAAAATTACAGAAATATCTTCAAACAAAATTATCTGAAATTAAAAACCTGGCAAATATAATCTAGTAAGCCTCAGAACAAATCTGACTCATTAGCACAGCACTTTAATTTTTTTTAATATTCGTGAAATTATTTTGGCGCAATGGCAAAAGGGCAATTAAATCTTTATGTTTCGCAGAAGATATTGGTTTTTATTTCTTTCTTAAATACGGTAGGCCAGCAAACAATTTTACTCCTCTAGAAGCATTTAATTTTAAAGATATCAGAAAAATCAACCAAAAAGTTTTTTTTTATAATAAAAGGACACCCGGTTACTGTTGTCTTAACAACAAAAACACACTTTTTGATATTTTGTACTTCATTAGTTCTAAGTTTTTCTTTCGCTGTACTCAAGGTCCATTGTTTTTATACAAAGATGTTAATTCCTTAAAATGTGCAAGTTTCATGTTAAAAAAGTTTATTTTGAAAAGCATAACAATCATCGCAATCATGTTTCTACTGATGATCGTTTAAAGCTTAGGAAAAAATAAACTTTCTTTTGCATTCAAATATTCAGGTGTCTTCCCTTCTTCCATTTGTATTTTATAATGACTAATACATAGTTGCAACATTAAGATCTGGTCCTTAATATATTTTTCACAGTTTTTGACGAGAATGGCTTTCATAAGATGGGTAAAATTGAATATGATTCATTACCATTTTAATCATAAGTTCAAGTGACTTGTTTCTTGGATCACGTTTGGCTCTCTGATATCCAATAGTTAGGCCTCCTTCTAATTGTTTTTCGATGCTTTATTTTTAAATTTTTCTCCAATTGAGAGTCTTTTCAAATACTTAACCTTGCAAACCTTTTCACGCTAGCCTCCAAT
This sequence comes from Euclidia mi, assembly GCA_944739405.2. Lineage (NCBI taxonomy): Eukaryota > Metazoa > Arthropoda > Insecta > Lepidoptera > Erebidae > Euclidia > Euclidia mi. The sequence goes on from OX123189.2 coordinate 45,536,045, forward strand.
TGTAAGACTGTAAGGATATAACAAATTTCTACAGTCCGACTATACATTTCCGTCTGCTTTCATCAATCGCTTTTTGTCTTGGTCTGGATGTTTCTATGTATAATTTATTTATTTATCCTCGAAGGGATAGGCAGAGGTGTAAATATTACACCCATTTCGCCATGAATTTTTAGGTCCCACGTAATAGGGGGCGAGCCTATTGCCGTTACCGGGCACATCACCAGACTCCGGGCTGCTACTGAGTATTCGGAAAAACCCAGTAACACTTTTGTTCGACCCGGGAATCGAACCCGGGACCTCCAATCAGCAGTCGCATACGCTATCCACTGGACTACGGAGGCAGGCTATCTATGTATAATATGTATGTATTTACAAAAAAATATATATGTTTGTTTATCCATATGCCTTTGCTTATCCCAGTTTTTACATTGTTTCTTAAATTGGTTAAATATAAGCTTTAGATGACATTTTGCTTACCATGAATAAGGAAATCTGATCATGCGGTCTTCTACTTCGATTATTTTTTAACCACTGAAGAATGGTATAGAGATCCTTTCTATATTGCAATATTGGATTGTTTTTTTCCATTGTGATGGATTCACAACTAGTTTCTTTACTTTATGCTTAATAACTGGATCATAGCTTTCTTCGTCTGTCCTCAAAGTGTTGTCGAATATTTTATGCCATCACAGTCCACAGCATAATATAAAGGTGTATTCGAATTATAACCCAAGCAGTAGAATCTACTTGAGTCGCCAAACATTTTATTTCGCAAGGATATATCCGATACTTTACTGATATTTGCTTGATACACGACTAGAAATTTGGAACAATTTGCTTATAGTAGTAAAGCATGTTACCATTTTCATTGGTGATAATTTTCTCCTGACATGGCTTTTTTCATGAGGTAAAAAAAACAACAATATAAGGTGATTTATATGGTAAATCTTCTAATGTAACCATACTCATCAAATCATAACACAATATCTTTTATCTCACTCTGTCACGCTTAAAAGCAATGGCACAAGAGTAAGACAAACAAATTCGCCTTCCCGTGCGCTCCCGAACAGCCCGCACGAACAATAGAAAAATCGGAAGTATTTTCAGTACCGACCAAGCTTCGACTTGATAATTAAGTAAAAGTTGGCAACATAATGATTTAAATTAACATACAGTCCAAAAATTTATGTAATGAGTATTATATTACATAGAATGTCTTATTATTGCATTCGACTTAATGTATTATAAGTTAAAAACATAATTTACAAACCATAATGGTGTATGTTATGATCCGTACATTTAATCGGTTGCAAAATTAAGAGTCATAAGTACGTATCTATAAATATATCCAATGAAAACTTTCATGACTGTTAAAAACGCTTTGAAAGCATAAAGAATTATATGGATTTGCGACTCTGTTAGATATTAGTAATTTGTGGAATAAAGGTGCATATTAAAATATGGCTTAATGCCACACAGATATTTCGGTAAATTGGTTGTTGAGGTGGACTGTAGTTTTTATCTTCCAAAGGAATGAAACGCCTGGCTTGATGGTGAGTTGATTTATTTTAATCTTGATCAGGATCGGCTTGTTGCTTCGGATTTCTTGAGAGAACTACTGCTGACTGAACTGAACTACATCGGTGCAACAAACCGTCCTGCTTATGTTCTATTTTACAGGGTGCAAGTAGTGAGTGGATGTGAGCGCAACGCATTCGGTTCGGCCAATCACAGCGCTTCGTCCGTGTTTTACTTGTGGTGGCGTTCGGACAGGTTTCGACATGTTCAAACCTGTTCGATCGTGCTCGCGTCCACTTTACATCGTCATGTTTTAATTTCTTATTTACTATGGGATAATAAAACAACCTTAATCGAATAACAATAAACATTTTCCTACTCTCAAATCGTTTTTATTGAATCATCCTTATATCTACTTAAGTCTACTTATATATTCATATTTATTTACATTATTTATGATCATTACTTAATTGTATTACAAAGCTACGACGTCCGTAACATCCTCCCCCCGGCGCAGGGCTACCGTAGCCTTATCTTCCACGCAGAGGACGGCGAGCTTCGTCGTGGGACACCGTAGGATGCCTGCTGTAGTCCTGACGTCGGCTGATCGCACCTTGCCGTCTGGACCGACGCATGTAGTCTCCACGACGCCTCGGGGCCACGTCCCTCGTGGCAGTGTGGGGTCGATGACGACAACCAAGTCGCCAACGCGCAGAGGTCGTCCTCGGTCGTCGGATGCCCCCCTGGGCACCAGCGTCGGCAGGTATTCATTTACCCAGCGTCGCCAGAAATGGTCGGCGAGCACCTGGGCAGCTCTCCACTGTTTTCGGCTGACCTCGTCGCAAGGCCCAGTATAGGGAAGGCCTAAGGAGGTCCCGATGAGGAAGTGGTTCGGAGTCAACGCCTCCGGATCCTTGGGATCGACGGAAACGTGGGTGAGAGGCCGAGAGTTTATAGAGTGTTCGGCCTCTACCATCAGGGTCAGCAGCACTTCTTCTTTTAGCGCCCGTTGATGCAGTGTCGCCCCCAACGCCGTTTTGACAGAGCGTACTAATCGTTCCCACGCTCCCCCCATATGCGGCGCCCCTGGTGGTATGAACTTCCACTTCATTCGGTGTGAAAGTCCGAAGTGGACGAATTCTTTGGCCCATTCTTCATAGGCCGTGCGCAGTTCTGTGTCTGCTCCTCGAAAATTGGTGCCATTGTCGGAGTACATTACTCGGGGCCAACCTCGTCGTGCTGCCATTCTTCTTATGGCCATTATAGCCGAGTCGGTCGACAGACTCGCCACCAGTTCCAGGTGAACTGCCCTGGTCACCAGGCAAGTGAACAGTGCTCCCCAGCGCTTCTCGTGTCTTCTTCCTATGACCACTGTCATTGGCCCAAAATAGTCGACTCCGCAGTGAATAAAGGGTCGCTGCGTCTCTGTTAGTCGTTCCATCGGTAGGTCCCCCGTGACTGGTTTTACTGGTGTCGCTCTTCTGATGCGGCAAAGTTGGCATCGCTGCGCTATGGCTCTTACTGTAGGGCGCAGATTGATCACCCAGTACTTTTGCCTTAAGTCGTTGACCACGCGTTCGTTGTTTGCATGGCCGGCCTTTCGATGGGCGTCTTCTATTAGCAGTCTGGTAAACGGGTGCTTGCCGTGTAATATGACCGGCTTCTTCTTCATGTCTGGAACCGCAGCGTGCCCGATTCTCCCTCTCACTTTGAGAATCTGGTCTTCCAAGTAAGGGTCCAGTTTATACAGGCTACTGGACTTGGGCACTGGTCTTCCTTTTTCCAACAGTCTTATTTCTTCTGCGTAGTCGTCGAGCTGCGCTTGTTTCACCCATGTCTTCTAAGCCTTTTCTATCAGGTCGACGGTCATCTGGCTAGCTCGATTTTTGTACTTTTCCTTGAAGAGAAAGAGTACCGCTGTAGTTCGTATCAGCTTCTCATATGAGGAGAATCTGCTTATGTCGGGCAGATGAGAAGCGTGTTTCTTTTCTGTGACTACATAAGTCACTTCTTCCTCTTGGTCTTCTTTCCTGGCTTTCTCTTTCGGCCAGAGTTCTTTTTCATCATATAGAAATTCAGGCCCGGTGAACCATCTGTCTTCTGGTTTCATTTGTAGTTTATAATTAGGGCGCGTTGCATCATCTGCCACGTTTTGTTCCGTGGGCACCCATCTCCATTGATTGGCGTCGGTCAGCTCCGCTATTTCGCCCAAGCGGTGTGCCACGAAAGGTGTGTACTTGATGGCATCTTTTTCTATCCAACGCCGAACGGTTTGTGAGTCCGTCCAATACGTCACGTTCTTGGGCTTGTCTCTATGCTCTCTCACGATTGTTTCCGCTAATCGTGCGCCGATCACTGCCGCTTGGAGTTCGAGTCGAGGGACGGTTACTGGTTTTAATGGTGCGACCCTTGCTTTTGCCGCAACCAGGCTCACAGTCACTCTTCCATCTGGTTTCAGGATCCTCCAGTAGGCGGTCGCCGCGTATGCTTGTTCACTCGCATCACAGAAGACATGGAGCTCTATGTCGTCTTCAGAGCTTTTGCCGTAGCATCTTGGGACTCGGCCATACTCAAACTCGGCCGGAGTTTCGTGGCCATGCTCAAACCTCGGAGCCATTCTTCGAAATGTTGTGCGTCTTCTTCGGGAATCACTTCATCCCATCCCACTCCGTGTCTCCACAGGTTTTGAAGTATGATTTTACCCGTGATAGTAAAATGGCTGATGAGACCGAGGGGGTCGTAGACGGCCATCACTGCTCCGAGGGCTTCTCTTTTCGTCGGCGCTCTGTCTCTCATCCTCACTTCAGGTGCTAGACGGCTAAGCCCTGTGTTGAAGCCTAGTTCATCTTGATCCGTATGCCAAAGTAAACCAAGTGTCTTATCGGAGTTTTCCTGTCTCTGACCAAGCTTCACTTCGGCTTTGAGCACTCGTTTTTCTGTAGCCACGTTGTCCACCACATTAGGCCTGTTAGAGCACCATCCACGGAGGTTGAAGTGTGCATTCTCATGTATCTTCATGACCTCTTGTGCTGTTCTTATAGCTTCTCGCTCTGTGACGAAGCTATCGACGTAGTCATCCATGTAGTGGCTCGATGTTATTGCTTGCACAGCGTTGGGGTATGCTTGTGCGTATCGTCTCGCGTTGGCATCTCTCACTGAGTGCGCGATGAACGGCGAGCACGATGCCCCGAAGATCATTGATATCATCTTGTACTTTTTCGGCGGCTTATCACGCTCTTCGTCTCGCCAAAGAAACATTTGAGCTGCTTGGTCTTGTGGTCTTATTCTTACTTGGAGGAACATCTCTTGAATATCTGCTGTCACGGCTACCTGACGTTCTCTGAATCTGAAGAGGATTCCTGGTAGCGATTTCAGGAGGTCAGGTCCCTCTAGTAAGTGATCATTGAGGCACACTCCGCTGTATCGGTGCGCCGCGTCAAAAACCAGCCGCATCTTTCCCGGCTTGTTAGGGTTCACGACCGGGAAGTGTGGCAGGTACCATATCTTCTTGCTTCGTTCCTCTTGTCCATCGCACTCTTGGGCATAACCTTTATCTAGGAGGTTTCTCACTTGAGCGCGATACTGTGCAGCGAAATCCGAAGAGGCGTCCATCTTTTTTTCTATCATCTTTAGTCTCTTCACGGCACAGTGATAATTATTGGGCATCGGAGCGTCTTCATCTCTCCATGGCAGACCCACTTCGAAGTGTTCACCAACCTTCCTCATTGTTCGTTGGACCACGTCGATTGCCTTTTGGTCTTCTGGTCTGACTTTCTTTGCCAGGGAGACTCCAAGGGCATCAATTCTGAAGTGTGCTTTCACTATTTCTTCTACGCGCCGTACATCTTCTGTCTGTTTGTTCGCAGACACGTCGTAGATATGAAGCACTAGTTGACCCTCCTTTTGAGTCAACGCTGAGCGTGGCACCGTCCCATGAATTACCCATCCCAGTTGGGTATACGAGGCCGCAGGCTCATTCTTCTTGCCCATGCGTAGTTTTCGCGTCACGATCAGGTGCCAATTGTCCGCACCTATCAATACTTTCGGTGTGGCTTTGTCAAAGAATGCGTCCTTTTGCATGTCTCGGAGGTGTGGATATTTGATTAACATTGATTTATCTACTGTCTGACCATGAAGTCGTAGATCCTTCATCGTTCGTGCGCGTAATTCTTGATAGTCGCCGTTCTGACCACGAATTTGTAGTTTGACCTCTTGACTGTGTTCTTCGTGTGGCTGTGAGGTCACTCCTTGTATTTTGAGTGAAGAAATTGGCCCTTTCACTTGGATACGGCGTGTTAAATCCTCGTCGATGAGTGAGATCGTCGATCCTTCGTCCATTAGCGCGAACGTGGTCACTTGACCGCCTGGTCCTTTCAAAAGGACGGGGCACATCTTTAAGAGTACGCGATGCGGCGCGTCGCTGCTTGCTGAGACAGTCATCACGGACTCCGCTGTCGGTTTGGCATCCGTCGCTTTTTCTTTGGTGTCTCGTTGCAACATCTCTTTGTGGAGCAGCGCGTGATGCGGGCGGGTACAGTTTTCTTTGCCACATCGCTTAGCTCGGCAGTGCTCTCGCCGGTGGCGATTATTCGGACATTTAAAGCACACTTTCTCCGTTCGTGCCCATTCCCACCTGTCGTCGACACTCATCATTGAAAACTTGGCGCACTTAGGCACATCATGGTCCCCAGCACAACACAGACATACTTGTTTCTTTTCATCTTCTTTTTCTGTCGTGGCGTAAATAACTTCTCTGCCCGCTTTCCTTTTTGTGCTTGCTTGCACCACATTTTTCTGTTCTTTCTTTGGTGCGGGCGTGGGCGTCGGGTTTGTGAAGGCGTACTTCATTGCACGGTCAGCTTCCCGCATCAGGAACCGAGATAATATCGTAATTTCAGGCTCACGTGACGTTTCCACTGCCTCAGAAGCGTAATCGCACCACCTTGATTTCACGTGCGGGCTTAATTTGTCTACAACTTCACGCACTAGCATCGGGTTCCACAAGTATCCGCGGTTGTTCATATTGGTTAGCACACACACTATGTTCTGTAGCTTCACTGCGAACGAGTTTAGTTCACTTGCCACACTAGTGAGCCGAGGCAACTTCTTTATGTCCTCCGTCACATGGTCCATTAATATCTCCGGCCTTCCATAGTATTGTTCTAGCGTCTTCATAATTGTCCGTGGGTCAGACGCAGAGTACAGGAGCGCGGAGACTGCTTCCCTTGCTGGACCTCTGACGCAGTTCCTCAGTCTCGCTAAGTTTTCCATCGCGGTGAATTTGTAGACACTCGATGAATCTTCATAAGCTGCCTTGAATGGCAGCCATTCCGTAGCTGCTCCGGTGAACACAGGTAGCTCAGTCACTTGTCGTGGCGGCGGGCGTACATGCATCATTTTGTCCAGCGTGTCGGCCAGTTGTTCGATGCCTCTTCCTACTCTGCGTTCCCCTCTTGTAGGTGAACGTGAGATCGAACGTTGTCTCCTGCGTGGCATGGCAGGCGTCGTAGCGTCGACACATGTGTTCGGCTCTGCGGCGGTTCGTTGTGCGGCGGGGTGCGTCGGCTGAGTTCTCTCTTCGGTGAATGGTGGGTGGGCTTGGTCAATACTTTGCAGCCACTCATCCACCCTGTCTTCACTCCTATGTCTGGAGCCCTCTTCACGAGCCTCTGCCTCTGCTTCAATTGCCGACACTTCATACTCGAACCGTTTGTTTATTAGGGCCTTTTCAATTTCCAATTGCTCGTTCCTAATTGCAGCAATTCTTTTTTGTGCCTCATATTCCGCTAGTTTTACTCTTGCCACATCACTGCTATAAGATCCCCTTGATCTTATCGTACTTGCGGTGTCTCTCATTGACCTATTTGCCGTCATTGTTCTGACAGAGTCCTGAATTCTTGGCTGGAACGACGTGCTTGGAGTGACGAGTTGTTCTTCACGCATTGTTACGCTCGCGATCGCGGTTGCTCGACTCGCCGGTACGTGGCGTGGAGCGGGTGCGGTAAGCGCGGCGGACGCACCAGACGGTGGCACAACTCCTCCCGTCGCGGCGGTGGCGGGCGGTGCGGTCACCGACACAGTGGCGATGGGCGTGGCACTGTCGATTCCAATTGCGGGCACTTCATGTTGGACGCGCGGCAACGCAGACGCAACGGTTGAAGGTGATCTCGGCGGCTCTTCGAATGTTCGGCGACGTCGGCTGTCGTATCCCGATTCTGCCTCACTCTCTTTGGCCGCAATACTCCTAGTCTTCATTTTTAGGAACACTGTACTTGCGTATTTTCTTTGTCTTCAACTCGTCAGGCGAACGATGATCCGACTGTATCCGGCGAGCGTAGGACCAAACTGTTGAGGTGGACTGTAGTTTTTATCTTCCAAAGGAATGAAACGCCTGGCTTGATGGTGAGTTGATTTATTTTAATCTTGATCAGGATCGGCTTGTTGCTTCGGATTTCTTGAGAGAACTACTGCTGACTGAACTGAACTACATCGGTGCAACAAACCGTCCTGCTTATGTTCTATTTTACAGGGTGCAAGTAGTGAGTGGATGTGAGCGCAACGCATTCGGTTCGGCCAATCACAGCGCTTCGTCCGAGTTTTACTTGTGGTGGCGTTCGGACAGGTTTCGACATGTTCAAACCAGTTCGATCGTGCTCGCGTCCACTTTACATCGTCATGTTTTAATTTCTTATTTACTATGGGATAATAAAACAACCTTAATCGAATAACAATAAACATTTCCCTACTCTCAAATCGTTTTTATTGAATCATCCTTATATCTACTTAAGTCTACTTATATATTCATATTTATTTACATTATTTATGATCATTACTTAATTGTATTACAAAGCTACGACGTCCGTAACATTGGTAGATGAGACATTATGAATGTAGTTATCTCCACAGTAAATAAAGATATAATTATAAGAATTAGTTTGCCAGAAAGAGAAAAAGAAACCTAGCATTGTGATGGTAAAAAGTGATTTTGGGTGGATCTTTAGATACGACCATATGCATCTCAGGTCCACATAGATTTCTTGTGTGCGTGTGTATGTCACTGAACTCCTTCTAGGTGACTGGACCGATTGCGATGAAATTTTTTGTGTGTGTTCAAGGGGACTTGAGAATGGTTTAGATTCACAATTTAGTTCACTGGAAAATGGTTTATTGGTTAATTTTTAATTTGTAAGTAGTTCTTGATTTTGGAATGTTTCACATTGGAACCGACCGAGAGGTGCATAGGGTTCCCTCCAAGAACTAAGGGTCCCAAGCCAACCTCACCTGCAAGTGGTGCACCTGCCGATCAATGGACTAGGCTCTGGCAAACAAAATATCCCGATAAGTGGCAATAGGCTCGCCACCTATTACGTGGGATCAAAACACTGGCGAAAAGTGGGCGTCTTGTCCCCGAAGGAGTAGGCAGAGGCGTGAGTCTATGTATGTATGTATGTAGTTAAGACGACAATTATACAAGTATCCGCCCAATAAAGGAGATTTGTGTTATCCCGAACATACATGATAATTATACTATAACTAGAGAACCCCGAATTTACGCGAGCGAATCGGCGGGCAAAAGCTAGTAATAATATAAACTTGTAAATATGCAAGCATGTTATAAAGACATGTAAACAAGAAAACAGGTAATCATGTTAAAATATAAACATATAGCATATAAACATATGCCATATGACATTCGATATATGACATAATTATGACGTATGCCATAAGGCATATAACATATTATGTGCTTGAACGCGCTAATCTGAGGTACTACTAGTCCGATTTGAAAAAGCGCGTGCATTTTAGTGTTAGATAGCCCATTTATCGAGGAAGGCTAAAGGCTATGCAACATCACACTATGAGCCACGGGAGCTGAGCAGTAGCCTTAAATAACGCGGGTGTAACCGCGGGCTCAACTAGTGTTAAAATAAAGACAATTGGCGATAACGGAGAGCAAGTGTGGCCGGTAACCGTGGAAACCGGGCTTGTATGAAAGAAATATTTTAAAATATCTACATGATAGGAATTTGTGAAAATCTAACACTAAACTAAAAACCTGTAAATCTATAATGGATAGATAAATAAAGTGAACATTGTAACGTGGTTAGCTACTATGACGTGGTTCAATGCAAATCGTTATTACTGTTATAAATAAAAATCAGTTTATTTCGTCAAGGCAATCTGAACATCATTTAGCAACGCATTAAACTGAAATTTATTTAGCTAATTATAGTACTAGTTACAGGGATAGAACCAGGGTCGCGTGATTCGGCGTAGACTTCGGGAATCCTGGGAATACGCTTCCGGTGTTGATCAGGAAAGCAGTGATGCACTTAGATTGTCCGACGTACAGCCGATGAAAAGGACCTAGCACTCCAACGCCATGATATTTATAGGAGCCCGAAGTGAAGTGCCTGAGGTGAGTGTCCTAGCAGCCAGCCAAGTGGAGTGGGCGGACGGTGTCAGCGCGACGTCACACTATCCCCCCATTAGGCCAAAATTTTCCGGGAGGGAAAATTCTGGCTGGTAGGTGGCAACTGCATTCCGGAACCCAGAAACGGGGTCAGTAGGCTAAGTACAAGGCAACTACTAACCCTGAAAGAAAAAAACAAAGTATAACCCTCGACCATTCATACGTCACCAAGCATTGAACGTCCGACCAACGGACGAGGCTTTGGCAAACAAAATATCCCGATAAGCGGCAATAGGCTCAAGTCACAACGGCAAGTGGGCGTTTAATTTGCCTCTGCCTACCCCTTCGGGGAAACAGGCGTGAGTCTATGTATGTATGTATTTTACTAGATAAACGAACTTTAATAATTTATTTTTACTAGCAGGAAAGTTCCCTATCATTACCATTAGGTGACCTTTTAGCACGTTTGCCACCTGTTTCATAAAAACAAAATTATTGTTCTAAATAACATTTGTACAAATAATCAATCATCCTATTGCAGTCCACTGCTGGACATAGGCCTCTCCCAACATGCGCCACAATGACCGATCCTCTACCTTCCGCATCCAGGCTGCCCCAGCCATAAATTTTAGGTCGATTTTAGGTTGTACAAATAGCTTTTTTTAAAATGTGCTAAGTCGATACAGGAAAAATATAGCAGTAAAACAAACTTGTCTTTACATCTAACCTACACTCACATACGCAAATCACATGAAGTAAAAGTGATGATCACGACGACACGGTTGTTCTGTGTGACTACCGTCGGCGTTGGTAGGATAGATGATCCTGTATTCGACCGGCCGACCTCGAAGTGCTCGTTTTATTTGGTTAATGTAACAATTACAGAGGCAAACAGCAGGAAAGAGTACTCGCATATTCCGTAATGTTAACCATTTGGGAAATAAAAATAAAGCTTCCCTCCGTCGAACAATTTTGTTTAATTTTTCAGTGTTTGATTAACTACCACGTAAATATGTTATAACTTTGAGGATCCGTTTTATTATATTGAATTTTTATGTGTTTAATTTAATTTTGTTTTGTGTTTCAATTAATTAGCATGAATATTTGTGTATAGAGTATACATAATAGTTTAGAATGAAATTAATTTAAATTAATTTTAGATTGTTAACTCTATTTGCGATTAATTATTGTAGTTTATGAATTTTGTTCATATCAACGTAGTCAATTATACCAAATTCTATTAGTCATCTTCATTCTCGCAATATCCTCATTGCCCCCGAGACTTTTGTCTCGTAATGGATTACGAGCGTCCGCTTTCTAATATATGTATTGTACAATGCGCCATACCTCTGTCCGCCCCACTAACATACAACATTGACACGTCATTTACAGAAGGTAAATTCCCTACACGATTAAAAATGTCCATAGTAAAGCCGTTATATAAAAAAGGATCTAAGACAAACATGAGCAATTACAGACCTATAACATTAACACCCATACTAGCTAAGGTCCTCGAAAAAGCTATACAAGGCAAAGTAGAAGCATTTCTATCAACATGTAACATTTTGAATAAACAACAATACGGTTTCAAAAACGAAAGCTCAACCACTTTAGCATGCTTTTCGTTACTTAAACAAATTAAATAAGCTACTAACGAGAAAGCAAATATAGCTTGTATATTTTTAGACATGACAAAGGCCTTTGACTTTGTCTATCATAAAACTCTAATGTCAAAACTATGTATACAATTACGGAATACGTGGTACAGCCTACGATTGGTTCAAAAGCTATCTAGAAAATAAAGTTCAATGTGTACAAATAACAAAAATTTATAAAAATCAACAAAAATAATACAGATCCTCATACCAACAGAATAACTACGGCGTCCCCTAAGGGAGCATACACGCCCCACTCCTGTTTCTACTCTATATCAACGATCTCCCAGACTTTATAAACCAAAACTGCATCTTGTTTGCCGACGATACAACATTAGTAATTAAAAGTAATAACATAAAAACTTTAGAGGCAGAAATTAATATTTCTATAGAAAGAGCTATAAATTGGCTACAACTTAATAATCTGCATATAAACATTGACAAAACAAATTTGATTCAATTTCAAACATGCAAAGCCAACATACCAAAACTAGAGATAAGATATAAAAATCGCACCATAAATAATGTTGATGAAAGTGTATTTTTAGGTATAACTTTAGATAAATTTTGTAACTGGAAGCCACATATTGAGAAATTAATCGAAAAAATAGACTGATTTATTTTTGTGCTGTGGAGACTACGAGAAACAGTAAATATGCAAACTGCAATAATAACATACCATGCCTATGTGTCCTCAGTGCTACGTTATGGTATTATTATATGGGGGAATTCTGTGAAAATGGACAAATTGTTTGTAACACAAAAGAAGTGCATTAGGGCAATAAAGGGAGCGGAGTTTACAGATAGTTGTAAACCCATATTTAAGCAATTGAAAATTTTACCACTGCCATGCCTCTACATATATGAAACATGTACTTTTGTAAAAAAAACATCCAGAACTGTTTATAAAACTAGGAGATATGCCAAACAGTCGGACAAGGTACAAAAATAAGCTCAAACAATCTCAAACAAGATTAGAACTATTTAAAAGAAACACATATTGCATGGCCATAAAATTGTACAACAATCTTCCTGACGACTCAAAAAACTTACCACTTACACAATTTCGCAGAGAGCTATATAAGATACTTTTGGAAAAACTTTACTATAATGTTAATGAGCTGGCTGAGCTGCAGGCTGGCTGAGCTCCGTGGCTGAGCTGCAGGCTATCGGAGGGGTCCGCAGGGTGGCGGATAGTGGAACGGCCACCAGATATGGTGGTTAGCTGCGAATACCAAATAAGCAGTCTCCGACCAAGCAGCGACAGAATCAACAGGACGTGGTGGGTAGTCTGGTGGAACGGACTAACTTAAAAAAAAAACTACATGTGTCCTACGACGATTCTGTAACACGGCGAATAAACGCCGCCGTCAAATAAGCGTTTCCCCGATGTTAGGCAGCAGTAGCATCGGTACTGGCAGGAGGCCGAAGAGGAAGGCTCTGGTAGGGCTCTTGACCGGACATCAATGGTGGGTAACCAGCTGTTGAACTGCGGTGTGGAAGGCAAGTGGGAAACCACCGCACTATGTTTCCTAAATTTTGGAGTAATGGAAATGTCAAAAAATTCAGTAAACGTTCTTGACAACGGGCTTCCACGATGTAATATTCCGTGGCGGTCTGAGTCCGGCAAGGGTAGGAACAGGGCTACTCGGGTCGTCATCATGCGAAATCCCTGTACCATAGGAACCTGGAATGTGAGGACGATGTTAACGTCTGGTAAACTGGAGAAATTATTATTAGAAATGGACAGATGTAAACTAGATATAGTAGGACTAAGTGAAGTTCGATGGGAAGGTAGCGGAGATTACTGGAACAGAAATTATAGAATAATATATACAGGGGAAAAGCAAGGTGAACACGGAACCGCAATAGTTTTAAACAAAAAATGGGGTGAACAAGTAGTGAATACCATACACCACAGCGACAGATTGACAGCAGTAAAAATAAAAGCAAAGTCAACAGAGATGGTAATAATCCAAGTATATATGCCTACAGGAACCCACCCAGATGAAGAAATTGAAGACATGTACAACCAAATAGATTCGATCATAGACATAGCTAAACCAGGCGATAATCTTATAATTATGGGCTGTTGGGCAATATGGTTTAGGTAAAAGGAATGAAAGAGGAGACAGATTGGTTCAGTTTTGTAAGGAACATCATCTTATAGATTTAAATACACATTTTAAACAGCCTAAACGAAGACTGTACACATGGAAAATGCCGGGTGACATTGGAAGATATCAATTGGACTACATTTTAATCAAGGACAAATACAAACATCTGGTAACCAACTGCAAGACCCTACCAGGAGCAGACATAGATTCAGACCACAACTTAGTCATAAGTACACATAGCCTTCAACCACAGAAAAATAAAAGAAAATCTAGACCAAAGAAATTAGATCTCACTAGTATTAAGGATAAAACCAGCAATATATCAGTGCAATATAGTAATAAGTTAGGCAATAAATTAGAAGAATATAGAAATAATATACAGGAGTCTGACCAAATAGACGTTGAAGCAAGGTGGTCATGCTTGAAAAAACATTATTAAAACAAGTGCTAAAGAATGTTTAGAGAATTTAAAAATAACTCCAAGAAAACCTTGGTTAAACGATGAAATAATAAATCTGATGTTACAACGAAGAAAGTTGAGAAATAAAAGCGATATCAATAGTGTAAAAGAATATAAAAGATTAACTAACAAAATTACCCTAAAATGTAACGAAGCTAAAGAGAAAAGAATAAAAGAAGAATGTGATTTAATAGAAAAATACTTAAATAAAGGAAATATGGATAAAGCATATAACATAATAAAAAAATTAGGCATAAAACACAAGACAAAAAGTACAGCTATTTTGGACTGTAACGGGAAAATGCTATTAGATGAAAAAGAAATAGTGCAACGCTGGAAAACCTACATAGAAACATTATACAATGGAGAAGGACTTAATGAAAGTGATATAGAAGATAAAAACCTTTTAGATAAAGTTAATCTTGGACCTCCTATACTACGAGAAGAATTTGATAAAGCTCTCCAAAACATAAAGAACGGAAAAGCTGTAGGAACAGATGAGTTAAACATAGAATTATTAAAATATGCTGTTTGTGACCCCATTATTGAAGAACTTTTTAAATTAACCCAACATATGTACATCACAGGCAATATTCCGAGTAATTTCCAAACAACAAAAACAGTAATGCTACCTAAGAAACTAAACACCCGCAAATGTGAAGAACACAGAACCCTTAGCCTTATTTCACACGCTTCGAAAATACTAATTCACATAATACACAACAGAATAAGACCTAAAGTGGAAAGCAATATCGGCTCAGAACAATACGGATTCAGAAGAGGGAAGGGCACACGTGAGGCAATCTTAGCCCTTAGCCCTTAGACTTATTTGTAGCAGAAGAATAGATTTAGGCAAAAATACACATATAGCATTTATAGATTTAGAAAAGGCGTTCGATAAGGTAAACTGGAAAATGATGATGGAAACACTGAAAACCGTAGGATTAGATTACAGAGATAGACAAATAATATACAACCTTTACAAAAATCAGGAAACTGAAATAGAAATAGGGAACGAAACAATAACGGCAAGAATAAAACAGGGAGTTAGACAAGGTTGTCCTCTGTCACCAACAATTTTCAATCTTTTTATAGAAAAAGCAATAAATAAAATAAAGGACTCTGACATTGGAGGGATTAAAATGAATGGAGATCGCATCTTTTTCATACGATACGCAGATGACATTGCGGCTTTAGCTGAAAATAAGAACGAATTGGAACAACTGCTAAACAATATGGATAAATGCTTTAAAGAAATTGGACTTAAAATTAACACAAAGAAAACAAAAACCTTGACAGTTACCAGAAATTTGCTCAGCAATAATCAAATCAAACTAAACAATATCCCTATAGAAGAAGTAAAATCATTCAAATACTTAGGAAGCCACATTACTAATGACTCGAAGTGCACCCAAGACATTAAAGCTCGAATTTCAATAGCAAAGACAGCATTTAACAACAAAAAACATATTTTAAAATCTAAAATAGCAAAATACATAAGAAAACAGTTCATCAAAACATACGTCTGGAGCATTGCTCTGTACGGAAGCGAAACATGGACAATGACCCAACAAGACCGGGAAAGACTAGAGGCATTTGAGATGTGGTGCTGGAGACGCATGGAAAAAATTAGCTGGACAGAAAAAAGACCAACGCGGAAGTATTAAGAATCGTCCAAGAAAAACACAACATATTGGCGACAATCGAAAGGCGAAGAGGAAAGATGTTTGGCCACCTTATACGACATGACGACTTCATTAAAAACATCATTGAAGGTAAAATAGACGGAAAGAGAGGAAGGGGCCGACCCAGGAGAGCATATATGGACCAGATAAAAGAAAGGACGAAGGTCATGTCGTATAAGGAGGTCAAGGTACTGGCCGAAGATCGTGAAATATGGCGTTTACTCCACCGACAAGAGCGACGCTCTTAAGTTTAAAGAAGAAGAAAGAGAATGTTAATGAATACTTAGAGGACAAATTAGTGATCAGATTATAATATCGCCCTCAGTAACATAGCTTAAGAGGTCAGCATATACACTGTCATTTTTGAATTTTATTTAATTTCTTTAAATTTATATTAGATAAGTTTAAAAAAAATATAATGAACTGTGTAGTTTCTTTTTTAATGTTTTATCACTTTTATTTTATTTCATTGAATTTCTTTTGTATGCTTTAAATGCGCATTATTATAATATAATATCCTTTGTCAATATAATATATGGATACATATATTTTAAATGTGAGCAACAACTGCTTAAGAAAGTTGCTCATAATTAAAATAAGAATTTATATTTTCACGCCTCTAATGGCAGAATATGTCGCATAACATAATTTAAGACCATGTATACCACCATATTCTGGAAAATAAAGTTTTATTATTATTATTATTATTTGTTTGTTTATTTATTTGTTTGTTTGGGTCAAATTTAGAAATTGGAATTTTACCCACTTTCTGATGACAAATTGATCTGATATTTGGTACACACTCTTAATCTTGATGACAATACAACATAATATATTCGTTATGATTGTAAATCCAAGATAGCCGCCGATACAAAATGGCGGATCACATAATATTACTTCACAACAACCTGAATATGCTTATCAAATGAAAGAGCTTGATTGGTAAAATAGAGCTCACTATAAAAAATCCAAGATGGCCGCCGATACAAAATGGCGGATGACATATTTCTTCACAAATATCTCATTAAGGGTATCAAATGAAAAAGCTTGATTGGTAGAATAGAGCTCACTATGAAAAATCCAAGATGGCTGCCACCACAAAATGGCGGATTACATATTTTTCACAAATACCTCAATATGGTTATCGAATTAAAGGGCTTGATCAATAGAATAGAGCTCACTATGAACTAACAACAAAACTAAAAACTTGAAAATAAAATAAAATTAAAACCATTTTTATGTTAAACGGTTTTATTACAATAAAAAAATATGTAGTTAGGTTATCGCGTCAAGCCAATGCTATTGGTCCGGTGTTGAGATGCAGATGGGGTCTCTCATGTGAGGCGCGCGCGCAGGGGAGGGCGGGTATCTCAGTTCAATGACCAATGCCTAATACCTAAGCTATATGACACGATCGAACGGATTTCGTTAGCGTGCGAAAACGGTGATAATTCGTGCTCTCGAATTATTAAATTATTTATTTTCTCAATATTTTTTTAGCTTATATTTCAAATATTATTAGCTGGTTAGGTTCTATTAACGATAAGTAATAAGATGGCTTTCGCTATCAAACCAATTAAAAATCAGCGAGTATATCACACTATCACCACGGCTAACCAAAAACCATCAACAAAAAAATATAACCGTCGAATTGGAATAAAAAGATTTTAACATTATTGCGAGAATTTATTTTAAGAGATTCATGGAAAAAAACAGAGACGCATAGACAAATACTTAGAGAAAATATTTTCCTTTTTTTGTCGAAATAAAAATTATTCTTAATATAGAACCGAACTTTAACTTGTCAATTTCAATTACTTAAATATGGTAACTAATTGAAATTGACGTTAAAATAATGTTTTGTTCGGCAATTTTGTAACATCACAAGATAATCCAGCACAATTTTTAAAATTTTTAACTAGTCATTGTTAATTTGTGCCTATTTTCATAAAAAAAATCCTATATACAGCAGTAGTTGAGCAAGTTTATTAAACAAAAAAAAATACCTATTTATTAACTGGTAAAAATAATTTTGAAATAAAAAGCTACGTCATTCGTTGTCTCAGTTGTGGTTGTAAATACTAAACAAATACGATATATTATTTATTATTTATGTCCGTGTGGTGACGGATTAAGAATACGAATTGTTACCACCCCATATCATCCCATGGGTGTCGTAAGAGCCGACAGAGGGAGCATATTATGCAGAGAACAGCACTGTAAGAGAAGGAAAACTTGATACAAACCCTATACCAACCCGCTTGGCCAGCGTGGTATAGTAGGCCAATTCCTCCTTTCAAAGGAGAGGCCTAGTCCAGCAGTGGACTATTAAAGGCTGATGATGAGATTTATTATTTGTATTTTGTATTCGAATGATGGTTCCTCGGGGACCATCGCGCATCGTGGTGCAATAAGGTAGGATCGAAATTCCCACGAGATCGGTAGAAAACGGTTAATTTATTTATTTTATAGACTCACGCCTGTATCCCCAAAGGGGTAGGCAAAGGTGTAATATTACACCTACATTTCGCCATGAATTTTTAGGTCCCACGTAATAGGGGGCGAGCCTATTGCCGTTACCGGGCACATCACCAGACTCCGGGCTGCTACTGAGTATTCGGAAACACCTAGTAACACGTTTGCCCGACTCGGCAATCGAACCCAGGATCTCTGATCAGCAGTTGCATACGCTATCCACTGGATCACGGAGGCAGTCATAATATATATTTTTACTATAATTCTCTTCAATGCCAATGTATACTTTAGATACCTCTGCGAAAGACTTCTGCGAAGTCTATACTTACACGGCTTGCAGATCGAGAGCTAAGCTAAGTTAGTTTAGCTTAGCTCGCATAGCTGACGCAGTTTTCCATACTTGTGTGCAGACCGCAAACTACGCAAACTAAGCTATGTGAGCTAACTAAAATATGCAAAGCTAAGTTAGTTGTGTATGCTGATGCGCAGCTACCCGAGCTAAGCCAAACCCCTCCCGCCTTCCCCGCACGCTCTTCGCACATCCTTCGCCAGTGCTGTCCAGTGTCCTTTGTCGTAGGCACGGTCGTTTTGTAGCGAATATGGAGCAATTTATGTGCCGAAATTGAATGTGTTGACATATCCAAGATCTGGAAAGCCTTTACCTTAAATAATTTTAAGTCAGTATTAATTTTCTTTTTCTATGTGGAACGTATTCATCATCGGAACATTCCTCGTCGATTATATTCATGGCGAGCTATCGTCCGTCTAATTGAACTTCGCAACACTGACTGAGCTTTGGCTTAGCTCTTGGTGTGCACGCAATTTATTTCTAGCTTAGCTTAGCACAGCGTAGCCTAGCTTGCTTAGTTTAGCTTTGGCATAGCTTAGTTTTCGGTCTGCAACCGGCTTTAGATGGCCTTGTGTATCAGATGTACAGGCATTTTACTTTGCTTCATTCCTTCACTTCTACTCTTGCAAGTTATTACGCCCGTCTGACATTGTAATCCTAATAACTGCTTATAATATAATGCCTTGATGTCACAAACATCTAGTGTTCATAACTTTTTATAATTATTGCAAAACGGTTTTACTTAGTTTGACCTGCTTATTTGTTTGTTTGTTTATTTGTTTGTTAGGGTCAAATTTAGTAATTGGAATTTTACCCCCTTTCTGATGACAGATTGATCTGATATTTGGTACATACAGTTAATCTTGATGACAATACAACTTGATTAGTAGAATAGGGCTCACTATGAACTAACAACAAAACTAAAAACTTGACTATAAAATAAAATAAAAACATTTTTTATGTTAAACGGTTTTATTACAATAAAAAAATATGTAGTAAGGTTATGTACTAAAAGCTAAAAAATAATTCAGTAAGTCCTAGCTTCCAGATCGCACCAATCTTCTCATCAATCTGGGGTATCGATCAGATAAATATAAAATCGTTGGGCGTAGCGTATCCAGAGTAAACATTTTGATAGAAATTTCACGCGCCCAGTGATTTTAAATTTATCTAATCAATACCCCAGATTGATGAGAAGATTGGTGCGATCTGGTAGCTAGGACTTACCGAATTATTTTTTAGCTTTTAGTACATAACCTAAGTACATATTTTTTTATTTTTATAAAACCGTTTTTAGATGAAAATATTAAAAATAAATACATTACCTAATTTTTTTTATAATAATATAAAGTAAAGTATAATTGCCATATTTTAAATTGTCTTTCGGGATAAATACCACGTACCTTTGTTTGGAGTAACCGATATTTTGGCACTGTTGCAAGCGCCATGTTCACGGATGTACTGAGGGCATTGCGGGTGGATGAATGTTACGAGCAAGTATAACGGTCTACCCGCTTTCTTACTCGTTTTTTGCATAAAACACCACTGTCACTGTTTTCACTATCGCACTGTAGCCGATCACGACATACTACACTCACTACGTCAGCTCGCGGTTTGACTTTTTGCTTTTCACTGGTTTTACATAGTCGTACCACTGGATGCCAGATGTTCGAAAGTTGAAACCCACCCTCTCTAGTAAAATTTTTGCACTTTTTAATTTCAATAGCCTCCCTAACCATTTGAGGTTTGTAGTTGCGTTCTGTCGAAAGCACCTGAGGGTTGTGTAACTTGTGGTTGGTACCCGAGTCTAAGAGGTGTTGAAATATGGCTGACTTGTGTGGTTAATTATTTTTGACTGCCCTGATGTGTTCTGTCTGTCTATCGGGCAGAGTCAGCTGACAAAGCTGAAGACGGAGGATGGCAGAATTATCTCGTCCAAACCTCAGCTCCTAGAGGAGATCGATACACGACTACACGAACACCTTTTACTACTCCAGCCACTGTTCCTAGAGCTGGATTGACCCAACACTAAACCGAAGATATCCCGGACTTCAGCATGCACGAGATCAGTGTAGCCCTAGAACAACTAAAAAACAACAAGGCACCGGGTGATGACGGAATAACTACAGAGCTTCTGAAAGCTGGCGGCACACCTGCTGTCGAAATGCTTCGGAAGGTATTCAATTTCGTCATACTCGAGGGCAAAACGCCACAGGCATTGCACAGAAGTGTAGTGGTGCTTTTCTTCAAGAAGGGTGACAAAACCCTTTTGAAATACTACAGACCCATCTCACTTCTGAGTCACGTTGTTTTCTAGGGTCATCACGAATCGTCTCGAGAGCAAGCTAGACGACTTCCAGCCTCCCGAACAAGCCGGATTCCGTAAACGCTATATACCATAGACCACATACATACGCTGCGGCAGGTTATACAGAAGTCCGAGGAGTATAACCAGCCTCTATGCTTGGCGTTTGTGGACTATGAGAAAGCCTTTGATTCGATCGAAACCTGGGCTGTGCTGCAGTCTCTCCAACGGTGCCAAATTGACTATCGATATGTCGAAGTGCTGAAGTGTTTGTACGAAAACGCCACCATGTCAGTCCGCCTCCAGGACCAGAGCTCAAAACCTATTCGGCTACAGCGAGGGGTGAGGCAGGGAGATGTTATATCTTCGAAAGTCTTCACCGCTGCGCTGGAAGATGTTTTCAAGCTTCTGGACTAGGAAGGACTCGGCATCAACATCAACGGCGAGTACATCACTCACCGTCGATTACCTGATGATATTGTAGTCATGGCTGAGATGAGACCATGGAAGACCTCAGCACAATGCTTGATGGCCTCTGTAGAGTCTCCCAACAAGTAGGTCTTAAGATGAACATGGACAAGATGAAAATCATGTCTAACGTCCATGTCGTACCTACTCTTATCCAGGTTGGGAACTCTACATTCGAAGTTGTCGACAAGTACGTCTACCTGGGACAAATGATCCAATTGGGTAGGTTCATCTTCGAGAAAGAGGTCATTCGTCGAATCCAACTCGGTTAGGCAGCGTTCGGGAAGTTACGGCATACCTTCACGTCCGATATCCCGCAGTGTCTTAAGACAAAAGTCTTTGACCAGTGTGTGTTGCCAGTGATGATCTACGGCGCTGAGACATGGTCGCTAACTATGGGCCTCATCCGAAAACTTGGGGTCACACAGAGGGCGATGGAGATAGTTATGCTCGGAGTTTCCCTGCGAGATCGAATCAGAAATGAGGAGATCCGCAGGAGAACCAAAGTCACCCACACAGCTTTCCGAATAGCCAGGCTGAAGTGGCAATGGACAGGGCACATAGCGCGAAAAACCGATGGCCGTTGGGGCAGGCGGGTTCTGGAGTGGCGGCTAAGTACCGGACGACGCAGTAGGGGTAGGCCTCTCGCAAGGTGGACCGACGATCTGGTTAAGATCGCGGGAAGCGGTTGGATGCGGGTGGCTCAACATCGGTCTGTGTTGAGAACCTTGGGGGAGGCCTATGTCCAGCGGTGGCCGTCTCTAGGCTGACATGATGATGTATTCCTTTATCCTGCAAGAGAAAGTGCGTTTCATCATTATCATCATCATCATCAGCCTTTAATAGTCCACTGCTGGATTAGGCCTCTCCTTTGAATTGAGGAATTGGCCTAGTGCGTTTAATTTGTCCTATATAGGAACTCCTATATATAGACATATATATCCCGAAAGACAATTTAAAATAAGTTTAAATGACCACGAAAGTTTAAATTTCTATAAAGTATAATTGCCGTTGCAATGTAAGACCCGTGGAAAACCTTAGTCCTACTTTTGCCGAAAACGCCTTAAGCCGAGGTCGGTGGTAGTTCACCCTTGAGGAACGTTGTCTAGTTTACTTGTAAACGGGTTGAAGCCTTCTGCGCTCATCCAGAGTCCGCATAAAGTTGTCAAGGCCATCAGCAGCCAACAATTAGTCCACACACAATTTAAGTATTCGTTTTAATTTACGTGCAATATATCTAATATTTAAGTATCGCTAAGTAAGCGATCATAAAATTGTTAATTATCGCTTACTTAGCGGTAAAGGAAAAGATCGTGAGGAAACCTGCATGTCTAAGACTTCTCCATAACTTTCTTGAAAGACATGTGATGTCTGCCAACCCGCACTAGGCCAGCGTGGTGGACTATGGCCTTACCCTTCTCATAGTGAGAAGAGGCCCATGCCCAGCAGTGGGGCAATATACATACATACAGGTCTGATGATGATGATATCAAATAAATCAATTACAGAGAACATTGAAACATTGAGAACAAGTCAAAGAGGCGTAATACATAATAAGATACAAATTTAAAAACACTGTGATGAAAGTATTAATAGCTTAGAGTTCAAGCCTATTATATTATAGCCTAATTTGGGAAAATCTGTAATGTAAATACTTAATTATTTTTACTTATTACTATACAATACTCACCTAGTAAAATAATTAAATAATACAACTTAATCAGTAATATGGTA
The DNA here is from genome assembly GCA_944739405.2 of Euclidia mi. Taxonomy (NCBI): domain Eukaryota; kingdom Metazoa; phylum Arthropoda; class Insecta; order Lepidoptera; family Erebidae; genus Euclidia; species Euclidia mi. The sequence continues at coordinate 45,559,224 of OX123189.2, forward strand.
TTTACGAAGAACCCATTATGACACTCATTATATAAGATGTTAAAGAACACACCACAAAATAAAAACTGGACATTGGATGGTATGATTCAAATCCGAATTCAAGGTATATGGTGAGATGTTACAAAATAGCAGAAGTGCAGTTATGTGTCCTGCCAATGTTGGCGTACAAATATTAATAATGACAAATACAAATAACACAGAAAAATATTAATTATGACAAATAACACAAATCTCTAAAAAACAAACCTAAAAACTAATACATCTTACGGATAATACATTTTTATAGTACATTAAATCTTGTCGTTGGGATAACACTTTTCAGTCAATAATATTCGTAATTGTTTTCTAAAAAGGCTTACGTTTAATGTTTTTATTGTCTCCGGTAGTTTATTGTACATATTAAACAAAACACACTTTTCCATTAGAGCGCCGTATTCACCTTACAAATAAATATATTGTTTTTGCGTTTACTGCGTATGACGATATCTGACAATCTAATAAATAACTGGGGATTTTTCTTTACAAATAACGCTACTTCAAATATTAAACAAAGATGGAAGTGTCAACATTTTATTTTCAATAAAATGAATCATAATAATTAAGAACCAATTGATGAGCTAAAAATATAATAGATCAATGCTTCGATCTATGCTCTTTGCTTGATAATGTAATTTAATATTAATATCCTTTTGTGTTGCAGAATATTTTTTATTTGCATTATCTACGAGTATATATAAATACGTGAAGCTAAATTTTGTGATCCCTTTTTACGAGGAATGCGCGAACGGAGGATTATGAAATTTGGCACACTTATTGCTTACATGTAGAAGGTGTGCAGAATGCTATTTTTTAAATAAAATACTCATTATAAATATATAATTTTATGGAAAATAAACGATACCTATACACTCAAACATTTGACACACACACCCATGACATGTTTACGTATACTGTATACTCTACTTTCAAACTGGAAAAAGATTATACTATTTTTTTCTAAGGTTTAAGTATCCTATTCTGTCTAATAGATTTTACATTTGACATTAAATTTACCTCGGCATATCTTTATTTACTAATTTAATATAAACATACACATATTAGGCTTAATGTATTTTTTAGATTGCCATTATAAATTTCTGACAAAGTGCAAAACCACAAAATTGATATCCGTAGAAAAAGAACGTTATTGCATTGCATTGTCGAAAATGATGAATTCAAAGCACCGCGCGCGGGAAACTTAGATTTCAGTAGGATTTCTTATTGATTGTGAAATTTAACATAAAATCTTTTGAAATTAAACTACAGTTTACGGATTTTATCGCGTTGTATTGGTTTCACTAAGTTATTACATTTGAAACTAAAGATCTAGAAAATATATTTTTAATTTATTACTAGCCGACGTTTCGAATTCTTTACAGAATTCATGTTCACAGCAGACTGAGGTGATATCTGTCTTTTTCTTGAATGTATAAGTTATCTCAAAGTACCCGAACATTTTTCAACTACTGGTGTTACTATTTACGCAGAATGAGCTCACAGTGTCCTTAGGTCTTCTGGTGACTTTGTCCTTCTTGGGTTTCATTAGCCTTATGACAGGGTCCCAAGCTGGAGGAACATTCCAACCATCTTCCCTATTGAAATTAGGGTGTTTTTTTAATTTCAATAGCCTCTCGTATCATCCTTGGAAGAAATCGATGTTCTTTTGCGAGTATCTGTGGTTCATCAAATCGCAGGTAGTGGTTGGGTCCTTGTTCCACATGTTCACACACAGCAGACTTTGTTGAGCGTTTATGTTTTATGTCAGCTATATGTTCTTTGATTCGAATGCCTATGCTTCTCTTGGTTTGTCCAATGTATGAGAGCCCACATTCACAGTCGATTTTGTAGACACCGGCCTCAATGTGTAACATTCGCGTAAACCCAAGAAGATACTATAAAATCTTTTTATCATTCTGTAATTTATTTGTGAATTATAGGTTTTTTTTTCATATAAGTATCGGTTTTATGTATCAATGTGAAATTGCAGGTATTGATAGGTATTCAGTGTTTCTAATATTTAAAAATGTTTGTTTATAAAGTGCAACTGGTCCTACTGGAATAGGGTTGTGACTTGTGTACTGTCTTACACCAATTCTCCTTGGAAATGTGATTGTTTTAAAGGAGAGAGATAGGAGATATGTGTGATAGACAGTTTTGTGGGCGTGAAAGTTTTATAAGTTTTATAAAATATTGCATCTATACCTAAAGCCTTTCCTATTGTATGGCGCTGAGTGTTGGGCCAGAAGACGGATGAGAAACACTTGCAAGCGATTTCACAATACATGTTATGTTATGTGAAATCGGTTGGCATGGTGAAGAGATGGTTTGTATATAGGTAAATAAGTGATGAATATGAAAGTAGAGGGGAGAAAGGAAAGAGGAAGTGCGAAGAAAAGATAGAAGGATAGGAGGAAATGTATGGAGGGTGAGTGGATGGATATATAAGAGAAAGGGGTAGGTGATGGGCGATAGGGAAACATTTAACAAAAGGATTTACTGTGCTGACCTTAAATACCATTGGGACCAATGCAAGATAATAACATGATAAAGTACAAGTGTATAGAGTTTTATTTTTTAGTCTATAGAACATATTTTGTTTTTTTTTTTTAACAAAATAAAGTATTTTATAGCTGTTCCAGTAATTTTATAAGAGATTTTCTTATTTGCATTAAGCGGCGAGGTCTGTGATTGTAGGGGCTTTGATAATAAAACCTTAATAATGTAGAAACGTAACAAATAAATAAATTATGGTCGAATTTCGACCACTAGGCGACCCCTAGTCGTCGTTGTCTTCTTCTCACCTCCCCTGCTGGGGTGGTGGGGAATCCTTTGGAGGTTTACTCCTTTAGGAGGTCTTCTGCGCGGTCCACTACTGTGGACCGGTCATTGGGTTAGCCGCCCTCGAGGCTAACCAGCCGGGTGAATCTCCGTTGGGAGAGGCCCAGTTAGTCGCCTGCGAGAGGGCGGCGGCTGGTCGTCTGGCTGGTATGGTGGTAGTGGCGGTGATGAGGCCCCGCTCGAGGGAACCGAGATCAGTTCCCGAGCGGGGCGCTTCAGTCTCCTCCGGATGAGCGTGGTTGAATCTGGATGGGGGAGGGGAGCGATGTTGACGAGGTGGGGGTGTTCTGAGCGATCTGCACGCTCGAACATACCCCGGGCCAACCCGCACACAAATCCCTTGATCGGCTCCCATTTGAGGTCCCGATAGATGGTCGCGTTCCTGAGGTACCTGGGCGCGTCCACCGCCAGGCGAAGACACTTGTTCTCCACCCGCTGCAGTCGCTGCCGTGTGGTCTCTGCTGTCAGGTTGTACCAGGCCGGCCCCGCATATGTGAGGCGCGACCTGATATAGGTTTTATAGAGAGCCAGCTTGGCTCGCAGCGGCAGTCTTGAGGACAGCAGCGGGCGAAGTTTCGCCCTTGCAACCTGGGCCTTCGCGGTGATCGTGTGGACATGGTGGGCCATCGTCAGATTCCTGTCGATGGTGACGCCCAGGTACTTGACCGTCGGCGACCAAGGGATTTCCTCCCCCATCAGCTTCAGGCACGGCGGGTACTGTACCCGTCCAGTTACCAAAGCCTGGGTCTTGGACACATTGCACTTGAGCCTCCACTTCTTCAGCCAGCCCGGGAGCGCCTCAAGTGTCGGGCTCAGCTTCCGTGCAGCGTGTCTGGCATTCCGGGAGCTGGACAGGTACGCAGCGTCATCCGCGAACAGCGCCAGCTTCACGTCGCCCACCACAGGAATGTCGTCCGTGTAGTGGGCGTACAAAACAGGGGAAAGGCAGCTCCCCTGTGGAACTCCAGCTTTGATTGTCCTCTCCTCTGACGTGACGTCCTCGACGGCCACGTGGAAGGTTCTCCCTCGGAGAAATGATGCGATGACCGTGATGAGTTGTCGTGGGATAGTGGACGTCGACAGTTTGTAAATGAGGCCATCATGCCACACTCTGTCGAACGCCTTCTCCATGTCGAGCATCACGGTCACCGTGTGGCCTCGCTTGTTCATCCACGTGGCCATCTCGCCCAGTACGCGAGTCAGCTGTAGCGTGGTTGAATGCGCTTGGCGAAACCCGAATTGTTCGGGCCTCGGGGTGAGGTGCGGGGTGATTCTCGCCAGCAGCAGCTGCTCGAACACCTTGGACGTCGTCGAGAGGAGAGTGATGGGCCTGTAGTTCTCCGGCTTCCTGGGGTCCTTGCCGGGTTTGGGGAGTACAATAACCCGGCCACGCTTCCAGATGGTCGGGAAGTGGCCGGTCCTCAGGATGCCGTTGAAGAGCTGGGTCGCTGCAATCAGTGATTTCCGAGGAAGTCGATGCAGCGCGGAGTTCGGGATGCCGTCCTCACCAGGCGCCTTCCGGGGGTTGGTTTTGCGGATCACCGCTGCAACCTCTTGCGGGGTCACCAGCAGGTCACCTCCATCCGATGAGACGAGGGGCGTTGAGAGGTAGGTCCGGACTAGCTCCTTTACCTCTCGTGAGTGGGCCTCGTCTTGGACTTCGTGGGGGGTGAACTGTTGTTCGAGGCTGCTCGCGATGATCTCCGCCCGGTCTTCGGCCTTATAGCGCAAAAGGCCGTCTCTTCCAAGCAGGGGACGCGTCGGGTTTGGGTCCGCAGACAGCTGTCTGCAGAGGCGTGACAGCGAGGCCTGGTTGTCCTCGATGTGGGACAGGTGTTGCTCCCACTCGTCCCCCCTGTGCTCCCACAGAGCGGCCTTGAGCGCGTTGGTGAGGCGGTTGTACCGGGTTTTGTCCCGGGGGTGCCGAGTTCTCATCCAGGTCTTCTTGGCATCGCGCTTTTCCTCGAGCAGCTTCCGTATCGAGGTGGGAAGGGGTGCCCGCCTCTCGGAGTTGGACCTGGTGCTCGAAGATGCTCGAAGCGCGGCCTGAATGGTGCTGGAGAGCTCCTCGGCGGCTGCGTCGACTTCCTCAGAAGTGTGGATGGTGAGCGGCTGGTGGTAGCCGGCCAGCTCCTCCTCATACTGGTCCCAGTTTGTCTGGGTGCGTGGTCTCGGCAGGTTGACCATCGTCGCGGGTTCCCTGAATACCAGCAGTACCGGTCGGTGGTCGGAGGGCAGGTCTGGCAGGACCTCTTGCGTGGGAGGCGCCCTCAGTCCTCGGGAGATCAGGATGTCCAGCACGTTGTCATTTCGCCCCGAGGGATCCAGCCGGGTAGGCTCTCGTGGGCCAGCGACTTCGTAATTATAGGTGCTGGCATCCTGAAAGATGAGCTCCCCCGCTCGGTCGCTGCTCGCGCAGTGCCATGCCGGGTGCTTGGCGTTCAGGTCTCCCGCGATGATGGTGGGCGTGGTTGGAAGAAGAAGCTTCCTCAGCTCGGCCACGTTGAAAGTGTTCGTGGAGCCGGTCCCTGGTGGTCGGTAGGCCGCATAAAGGCGCATCTCCCGTCCGCCGACTTGGACATCAACACCGAGGGCGTAGATGGTGTTATGTCTCTTCGGCTCGACGAGTTGATGCACCATTGTCCTCCTCACCAGGACAGCAAGTCCCCGGTAGGCTGTGCCTGCCGGCGAGACCTCATCCTGCCTGTACACGATGTACCCCGGGATCTTGAGTGGGGTGGTGGTCTTCAGGTGGGTCTCGCTTATCAACATGATGTCGACTTGCTGCTCCTTGACGAAGAGGCGTAGGAGGCCTATCTTTCCAGACAGGGACTGGGCATTCCAATGGACCACCCTGAGCGGCTTATCCATTGGAGGGGATGGTCTGCAGCATTCCTGTGACATCTATGTCGCCGGCCCTAACCTTCTGGGCGAACAGAGAGAGAAGGGCGGCGAGCTGTTCTTTTTCGCTGGTGGCGGAGGCTGGCTTGGCAGGTCCATCCCCTACAGTGGCCGCAGGTGGTTGGTCCGATCCGAGCTGAGGCTTCTTCTTCTTCTTCTTCTTTTTCCTCTTCGACTGAGTGGCAGCTTTCTCAGCCGGAGCGTTGGCTTTGGCCATCAGCGTTGCCGCGGCAGATTCCCCGACTTGGTTGGGGTGGGCGACTAGTTGGGGAGGGCCCGTCTTGGCCATGAGTCCCACTTTGCGGCTGCGTACTTCCCGCTTATAGGCGGGGCAAGCGGGACTGCTGGCGGTGTGGGCGCCTTGTCAATTTGCGCAGGTCGGTGGTTGGTCCTTGGGGCGTGGGCAGTCCGAGGCGTGGTGTCCGCCACCACAACGCACACAGGCAAGGGGCCTGTGGCAGTTGTGGGAGCTGTGTCGGAAGCCCTGGCATCGGTGGCATTGCGAGGGGCCCTTTTTGCCCCTCCAGGCCTCCACTGTCACTCCTGGCATCAGCAGGACCTCGTTGACCGCGTACGCGGCCCTCGCGGCTTCGGGGGTCTTGTCCACCTCCGCGAAGAAGATGCATCCCGGTCTGCCCGTTCGGGCCCGGATATGCTTACTGTACCTGACCGGTACTCCCTTGTCGGTCAGGTCTTTGGTGATCTCCTCCGCGGGGGTGTCGGCTGGAAGACCTCGGATGGCCACCTTCAGCGGTCTCGCCGAGGGGGGTGCGATGGCGTAATATGGCGCCTGGTCTTGGCCCAGGTTATCCAGGTACGCCTGTATGACCCGGAGCTCCTGGTCATCACGGGGCGCGAACCTGATTCCCTTGCCAAAGGGGCGACCGTTGGGAGCGTGGCCAAGTTGGTCGGCCAGCTTCTTGAAGTGGACCGTCCAGTTATCCAGCCGGTCCACAACAAATACGGCCTGCTTCTTGGTGGTTGTGGTGGTGGTGGTGGTGATGGTGGTGGTGGTGGTAGGGGCAGCGGTGTTTCCGACTGTCGGCTTCGGTGGAGGTGCTGATGTCAGTACGGCGGCTGCCGTCCTTGGGCCAGGTGTCAGAGCCGGCGCGGGGGCCGGTGCGGGGGTGGGGGCGGGTGCTGTTGGCGGTGCTTGCACCGACACCGATGACGAAGTCGGCGCCACTGCTGCCGACGAAGTCGATTCACCCGTGGGGAGGGTGCGGCTGCACTTCCCTGCGGGGGGAGCACGCTGAGGTAGGGGGGGGAGGGACTTGTAGGAGGAAGAGAAGTCCTCCTGCACCTCCATCCTTCCCTCGCTGGGTCCCGGCGAGGTCGCGCGGGCCGGAGTTGAGTGGCCGAGGGGGAGGGAGTCCCCCCCCTCCGACGGGAGTGAGTCCTCCAGGTCGGGCCTCTTCACCGTCTGGTTGTCGTCCTCCTCTTCGCGCGGCCTCTTGGTAGGCGCTGCGACGGAGGGGGTGATCTCAGGGGTGGTGGTGGTAGTGGTGGTGGTGGGGGTTGGGTCGGTGGTGGTGGTGACAGGTGATGAGTCACCGTGTCCCGCTCCTGGAACTTGCGTGGTGGTCGCCCGCTCCGGCGTATGCGCTGGTTCGGGCGAGGTGGTGGTGGTGGTGATGGTGGTCAGGCCGGTAGTCGCCGTGGTGGTGGTGGCGGCAGTGTCCGGTCCGGTAAATATGTCCGGAAACACGGCCTGGACCACTTGTATTGTTTTGAAGTCGTTGGGGGTGAGTTCCTCCTTCCTCCTCTCCCCCAGCAGGACGTCCATCGCCCGGAAGTAGGCCTCAACCCAGCGCTGCAGGCCCCGCGTGATGCCACCCTTCGCACGAAGGGCGTCGAAAGCACGAAGATCGCCCTCGTGTTCCGCACGCCTGGTCTGCAGCTCCGGGGTGGTATTAGCCCCCATTCCAGACGATCCTTGTTGCTGTTCCTCCATCTCGGGATAGTGCCGTCACGCGGCGCCTAAGCGTGGTGGCTGGATGCCAGTCACCGCGCAGTCGGGAGTCGGGGCTTGGCGCTGGTGCCAGACCGACCCCTCCCACACGGCGAGGGCACCACCACGCCGGCAATCAACTTGGAGGCACTCCCCGCACGATCCTGTCGCGACAGAACCGGGCGCAAACAATGGCAATTTTATAATAAAATTATCTTGTTTCGCAAATGTAAACAGAGGCGCCCGAGCGTTGGCGAGCGAGCGAGCCGTGTCGAGCGGCACGTGCGATCGCCTCGACGTCCGCGGCGGTCTGACCCCTAGTCTGTATTATTATGTTGTATCTATACTGGTTGTTGCTCGTAGAAATAGGTAGAATTACATCCCCCCCGTGGGATCTCCACCTTGTCGTGGTGGGGGGGCTCAGTAACCGTGGATTGGTCATCCGCGGTGAAGCTAAGAGGGATCCAGGAGGGGATGCTCCGCGTGGGCTTGGAGGGGCCTGCGCAGGATGCATCCAACGGTGCGGGTGCGGGGGACAGTTCTGTCTATCCCTCGCAGTCGGGCGCGGTCGCGGGAGGAGAGGCGTGTCGGTGTTGCGTTGCTGCACGCCCTATCTCCCGCGACCAAATGGGGGCGCACCATTCGATGCGTCGCGGCGGGGCCGCAGAGGAAGAGGAGATGCGGTGTTGCGTTTTCGTCCTCCCTATCCTCTGCGTGTTTTGGCGGCGGAGTCCAACACCTTAATCCGCCGCCAATAGGGTCTTGTTCGGGGCTCGCCTGACCATCTGGTTGGCCAATGCCCGTCGGAGGGCAGCGACGAGTGCTTCGGCGATGCCCTACCCTCCGACACACGGGTACATGGAGAAAGTCGAGGTGGTTTTTAGTGGAAACACCACATACTCCGGCTCTTATTTCCCCCAAGAGTCGGAGATCCGAAGGGATTTTCCACCTCGTAAAACAAAAAAAAAAAGTTAGAATTACATAAAATACTTTTACTTTCTATCATTTGCAACACAATAGACATCATGTTTTGATCATATTCATTTCTGCCCAATCTAGCAATTGGTTTTCTAGTAAAAGTGTAATTTTTCAATACCTCACACATTCAAATTCCAATAAAATCCTAAATTGGACTAACACATTCAGTCTACGTGCTCAAACTGAAAACGTTAGTCAACCTTGCGTGCTTCTTGCGCTAGTTTTGCGACTTTATGCACCCTCGCCGTAAAGTATTCGAACGTATATCGCAGCCAGCGATATTTTTGGATAGGAATTGTTTAACAATACAACATAAAAAAATATAGCTATTTCTACAGCGTTTTATTCCCTTTTCGCTCAATATGAAAGAGGAATTGCATTAAAAAATCGTAATTCTCAACAGAAAATCTGCATCTGAAACGATGACCAATAAAAATACCTATGTGTCAGATTGCTCTACCAAACCAAGATACACAGTGGTGGTTATGATGAAGAGAAACTACAACTCCAACAAACCACCTTAAAATTTCTTACCGATAGAAACCATATATTATTAAGAAAATAAATGTACTTACCTTTTAACAAACAGTCATCTCACATACACGGGACAAAGTCTATAATACCTCCAGTGGCTTCAGCATACATACATATAAAAAGCAACCTGCAATTGAATATTAAACAAAAGTAAATGGAAGCCATCATCCGTGGCCCTGAATATTAGTAATCCTGTTGCTTCCCTGAATTAGACCCTTATAATCCAACCCTTCAGTTTAATCCTTGGTTCAACCCTCATTTGATTGACGTTTCGGTAGCGATTATTGTGCGAGGACTCTCAGAACCCTCTTTGGCGGCAAGCCCAGATTATAACCGCAGACTTTTTTACTCATATGTGTATCAGTGACAGCGCAGCGATCATAAGATTTGGTCCAGTATAATTTAAGGCTTAACATTGGACAGCTCCCGGCCATTCCAAGTTATTTTTTATAAAGAGAGTACTAAGAGCACTTAATACTGTGTCTGTTCAGTATTAACTGTATTTTATATTTCAATTAAATGGTAAAATACAGGCAAGTCACACGTGCCAGTTTTGAAATACTTTTATTTGTGTTTCTTTTTTTAAATTTCACTGTTGTTTTAAGGATAATAGGCACTTAGTTAAATAGCACCAAACTATTGTTATTTACTTCTAATTAATTATGTTTCGTCTATCTCGAGGTCATAGTAGGCATTACTTTTAAATATATAGATATTTATAAGTACTGTCTACAAGATATTTTCTGTTTTATTATAGAAATTACCTTCCGAAAAAGGACACGTTTAAGTGATAACTTGGACGAGCACGTCTCACAAATGGCAACTAAATATCCACTCCATGCCGCCTAATCTTAAGCGGTTGTGGAATCCCATTAAAGGTCATCATCCCAATATAATATCAATATGGCATGGTAGCCGGTGGCTCTCACCTTGGGGATCAAAGAAGGAAAGGAACACGCGGGCAAGTATTGAGTTCCTCATCTTGGACTACAGATTTAATGTCGTAAACTAGGCGGTAGTTATCGAAATGACACATACTAAATTGGCAGCGTGAGGTGCTTGTATTTGTGACAGATATCAAGCAGAAGTTGTGAAGAGGATGGAGTTTTGCCAATCCAAGGGAGGAGACCTTTGCCTAACAGTGAAGGATATCCTACCATACAAGATACAATCGCGGGCTTATAAAAATATTCTCTTGAAGTCACAAGGGTCTTTGAGTTTACATATCTTGCGACTGAAATGGGTAGTTTTAGTTATTACAAGGTGTTTTATTAGGAAGTCTCGTCGGCTGCCTTGGCCCGTAAATTTGAACTAGATGTATACTTGTTTTTTTTTTATTCTTTATTTTTTTGGGGTCGTTACTCGTGCGAATACGCAAACCCCATCGTAACTTATCCTAATATTACATCAATTAATGACTTACTAAAATTACCTAAACTATTAAAGTATAGTTTTGAGGTGTCATTTACATGAATTAATGCATGTCACTAAATTACACAATTTCTTCGCGATCTCGGACCTAGGCTCCGCCAAAATTGTATGAACCGGTCCAACACTGAGTACATTCAGTCGGAAGTCGCTGATGAATGCTTCTCGCTCTTTTTTGTTCTTAAAACAATCCATCAGCAAATGATGTACGTCTTCTAACTTATTACACGCTGTACAATAAGGTGAATTTGTCTTTTTCATTAGGAACGCGAACTTTGCTGATGGATAGTGCCCCGAACGCAATCTTACAGTTAATTTAATATAATGTCGACTTAAACCTCCTCCCTTAAACCATGGCAAATGCGGAAGCTCACCTTGAATGGCTTCATATTACTTTTGTTTTTGACAACTCATTAAAATATTCTTTCCAAATCATTAAACATTTTAATTTAAATTTCATCAATCCAATGCGCGCTGGAATCCACTGCAATCTCACTTCTATTCCTCTTTGTTGACAAAGAATAACTATTTTCAAAATATCATAAGCTATCGATGCATCTCTGAAACCAGAGGCGCATAGAGCCAAGATATGCAAAGCACTTTTGCTATCAGAGAAAATTACTATTTTAGAGAAACGTTCTTTAGTGGCGTAAATTGCTATGAGTTCCAGCGTCACAATAGATACATTTGCGTTGACTTTAAATCCAAAAATTATTGCCACATTTCTGATCAACAAAACCTGCTCCTAATCCCAGATTACTCTTTGGTCCGTCGGAATATATTTTGTGCCAATGACTGTATTTGTATTTAATTCACATATCACATTGTTGACTAAGACACAAGGTTCATAATTTGACTTAGCTAATTTCTTACATTCTAAATCAACCATAATGATGTTATTAAAATCAAAAGCTGAAAGGCACTTTTCAAAACTAAACATTTGTAAAGTATCAAACGACGTTATATTAATATGTTTAACATCCGCATAAATATGGGCTAATAATGGCTTCTTTTTATTTTTCCAATAGACCAATGAAAATACTTAGCTTATAAATACGGAGCAACGTTTAATTCGCTCTCCATGACATGTATAGGAGAGGTTATGATAAATCCACCTACAATTCGCAAGGCCTGATTTTGTAATTTATCTATTTATGAAATGTGACTTTTAGTGCTGCTGTCATAAAGAAAACATCCATAATCCATGCGACTCCTGATCAACGAAAAGTATAAACGACGAAAATGAGAGACGTGTACGCCCCAGTTACTACCGGTAATAATTTTAAAATATTTAATAATGTTGAACATTTAGCTGTTATTTCATTTATATGTTTACCCCAAGTTAAGCTCCTATCCAACCACATACCCAAATATTTTACGTTTTCAACATACATTAGTGGCTGATTATAAATTATCAGTCTAGGTAAGTTCCTCCTATGACCCCTACTAAACAAGCAGGAATTTGTTTTGCTTGTAGACAGCAATAAGCCAAGTTTATTTAATATCTCCACTACAGTGTTCAAGGCATGCTGCATATAATCTTCACAATGTTTTATGTTTGCATTGCTAACATATATGATATAATCGTCTGCATACTGGGATATTATGACATTTCTCAGACTATAACATATTTTGGAAGTAATAAGATTAAACAATAGCGGAGAGAGCGGATATCCTTGTGCAAGGCCCTTATTACTACGTCTAGTTACAGTAGTATCTTTACGAGATACTTTCAAATATCTTTCGCTCAAAAATCTCCAAAGGTAAACACACAATTTGGTTCCAATTTCCAAATTATCTAGTCTGCGTAACGCAGGGTCAATCGCCTCATCATTGTAAGTGTTCTCTATATCAAGAAAGCATGCTAGTGTTAGAATATTTTTTGAGAATCCTATTTGAATAGAAGTAACCAGGCGAGTTAAGGAATCCAAACAAGATTGCGTCCTTCTGAACCCAACGGTTAAAGGTGATAAAAGTTTATGCCTTTCAATTAACCACTCCAGTCTTTTAAGTAACATGCTATAAATATCTAGCAAATGCATGACATAAGGGATATAGGCCTTAATTTAATCTCAGAATTATAAGTGTTGATTTTTGGAATTGGTCATATTCTAATGTTTCTCCATTGAGAAGGTATGGTCCCATATGTAAAAATATTATTAAATAAATCGAGTAGAAAAGTTTTCGCTGCGCTAGGAAGGTAATTCAGCATTGTGTAAGAAATACCATCTTCACCTGGGCTATATCCTTTTTCTTTAAAACGCTCTGAAGTTCTTGTAAGGAGAACCACTGTTTTCCTTTCGAGAGTCACTACTCTAACTTGTTATTTCGAGATGTAAACATTGGTTCAAGACTAACAGCAGAATGGGGAGTAAGTGACTATAATAAGTCTAACACTTTCTCTGCGGGTGGGTACGTCTTTGATTGCCTGTATCCTTAATCCATCTCATGCGCTGCCACATTTCCGAAACTGAAACTTTAGAATCAAAAGAGTCACAAAATGTTTGCCAACTTGTAAGCTTTGCTTGGCGTATTAATTTTTGAGACTTCTATGTTATATATTCTAAGTTAGTTAAATTGTCGGGTGTCGGGTTACGGCGGCATTTTGATAAAGCTAACCTTCGCTGTGCTACGACTTGTGATAACGCCGGAGTCCAATATTTCTTAGGGGTATATTTTTTATCTGGCTTGTGACCGGTTTTAATATATGGGATGCTTTCATCGGCGGCTTTATTAATTTGCGTTAGAAAATAATCGTACTCTTGCTGAATGTTGTCAGGAAAACTGTTAAAGTTATCAAATTTATATGAGAGACACCGTTAATATTGACTCCAATTAGGGCGTTTAAAGTTTCACCTTTTTATAATGCTAAAATCACTAGATATACGCATCAACTTTTTTATGATTAAATGGTCACTTCCTAAATTTTCATTCCACACTTGCCAATCTAATTTAATTGCTCTGTCCGACTAAGCAAACGAGATGTCCGACGAAGTTTGTTGTAATCGTCCCGCAACTAACTTTACTCGTGTAGCATTACCATTGTTAAGTGAAATAAAACCGTGTTCCAAAGCTGAATCAATGATTTGGATTCCTCGTACATCAGATTTTGTAAGCCAATTTCTTTGGTGACCATTTAAGTCTCCAGCTATTAGCGTTTTCTGAGGTAGGCAGGAAAATATTTCATCGCAATCAGAAGATTGAGTGTGCACACCAGACGGGCAATATACAGACATTTAATGCTCTAAATCCTTACAATTAATCAGTTTTACACAGACTACTTCAGTTCCAGCATTGGTTAATTGACATTACATTAAATGCGATTGAATCGATTTATGGGTTAATATCGCAACGCCACCATATGAGCCATCGCGGTCTTTCCTATAAATGTTATAACCACTAACGAAACTTGGTTCGACCATGAATCTTGCATTAAGCAAGATTCGCTAACTATCGCTATATGAATGTTTTCTTTAATTAACAACCCTGAAAATGTAAGTAACTTAGGTCGCAGACTTTGAGAGTTCCACTGAACAATGTTTTTTGCAATGTGATTATTTGTGTTAGCCATTTAAAGGCCCAAAAAAATTGTTCTAACAACCCTCCTCTCAAAAACATATTCAAAACAAAACTCTTTACCTCACTGCATATAACTTTTACAATCGCCCATGCTTTTTCTTGAAAATTACTTTCTTTCGCAATAATATTTTTAATTTTTAACGATAGTTTTTTAAATTCAAACCTCTGCCAGAGAGATTTGTCTCGTGTTCTGTTTTCTTCTACGTTCTGCGGTGTAATGGGTTCATGATCCAACCTTTTTTTCCTGGCTAATAGACTCCCAATTCCAGTCCCTTGACGCATGTTTTTCTTTTCTTGACCGTTGCCTGTTAGGTGCTGCCAAGTTTTTCTCCGTATCCCTTTCAACCGGCAGTTCTAATGTTTCCTTAATCGATTCTGGTTGTTAATGAATTAATGCCCTATTCACTACACTGCTGTAGGTCTCCTTTCCGTACATTGAGCTAAGGGATATATTGTTAGTAGCAATCTGAGATGGTTCTTGCGGGTTCAAATCGATATGCCTTTTCCTATCTATATACAAGTGTATACAGAAGAACAACTTACCTACAGAAAGGCGTTACAAGTATAACGCCTTTCTGTAGGTAATTTGTTCTTTACTTATAATAATTCTAACTTCCTTTTCCATTATAAAAAAGGGCAAGTTTTTTCTAGGACAAAATGGTCTCCTTTGCAACTCAAGCATTTATATGCTGTTATCGGGCAGTTATCATGCTCCTTACTGCCACATTTTGGGCACAATGGCTTTTTAGCATACAAAAATTCTTAATATGCCCAAATTGCCAGCATCACGAACATTGTGTTACGAGGAAGTTGTATGGGTTCACTTCAAATCTACATCCATAAGCGTATGTTTATTGTGGCAAGGTTCCACTTTTGAAACATATTCTGACAGCTTCGCTGTCAATCAAAGACCCATCACTATCAATTATTTTTAGTCTTCGTACTGATATGATTGGATTATCACATTCTAAAGTATTTTGAATTACCTCTTCAGATAACTCAAAGTCATTACCTTTCACTACTCCATAAGAAGAGTTAAGCTCCTGTGTAAGTTGACAGCGAAATCCCATTTCCTTAAATTTGAAATTCTCCATCAATTTCTTTGCATCTTCTTTGTTATTGAAGGAAATAATAACTCTGTTTAGCCCCTTGTACTTAATGCGCTCAACATTGTTTATGTTTTGAGAACGTAAAAGTTTAGCCAGAGCAATTTTTTTTGGTAGTTTTTCTAGTGCAGTTATGCATATCTCTTGTTTTTCATCTAAATTAGAGCGGTCATTTTTTTTCTAAGTCTACCCTCATATTATTAGGCACCGAAGATTCACTTCTAATTAACCATTTTGGTTCCTGCGAATGACGGTAACAAAGCCGTCGTCTTCCATAATTATATCTTCTCTATCTTTTCTTTTTTCTGCACTCATATCAGATGTAATTGTATTTTTCCCAATTATTCCACATTCTTTATTAACTTACGTTGACAATTGTTCATAAATTCCGTATCACTAATTTCTTCCTCACTCTCTTCCATAACACACTATTAAACAGAAGAAATAAAAGTAGTAAAGAAAAAAACGTATCACAAACGAGTACAGTTAATGCGTGCGCACTGTCCGACAGATCGCGGCTCTGTGAGATGTATACGTGTTCCATCAAAGATTTAATGTGTTTAAATTTTAAAATGTAAATATTGAATCGTTACCTAACTTACCAGTGAAATGGATAATCTTAAGCGTCACTTCATAAACTAAGCGAATAAATGATTTATAATCACAGACAGCAGAGCAGTACTATCTATAATTACTATATTAATCTATGATAAATATCCTTTCCACCCTGTCTGCTCATATAACACAAAAACTACCGTAAGGATTTTAGCAATTTATCAATAGATCGTGTGGTACGGGTTCCTCCCGTACCACAAACATATTATATGTTGTATTGTTCTAAGCTGCCAGATAAAACATCATGCAATCCATCCATAGTCCAATCTGGAGGCATTGGATAAATATACATAAATCGTAGGATGGTACTTGTTTTGTTTCTTTTTCCTTTCTTGTTTGTGTGCTGTATGTGTAAGTTACTAACATAGTTTTAAGTTATCTCGATGTACTACTAACATTTCATGGACTGAAAAATCTGAAATAAATTTTTTGAATTGAATACAGACGCACTGGTGGAAATGGAGAGGATTTGGGCTCATTCGCCTACTTTAAATAAATGTATAAATGTTAAAAATATTTCATTATCTAAAACCAAAAAGTATAAAATAAATTAATAGTTCAAAAAACACTAGAAAACACGCTTTTATAAATGCACGTAAAACAAAAAATAAGTTATGGATCGTTCAAGTTGTCTCTCTATTTCTGGGCTGAAGTGTAAATTATGTGCTTTTAATTATAATATTTGATTGTAAAAGAGTGGGGCGCTGGAACGGGAAAGACTTTCTTGTTTAACTATTTTTTTGTTTTTACGTGCATTTATAATAGCGTGTTTTCGAGTGTTTTTTGAACTATTAATTTATTTTTTCGGTTGCAGTTAGTGCGGACGATTAAGTAAATTTAAGCAGACAATATAATTACTATATATTAATGAAGGCACTAAGTATAAAGGGGATACAGAACATAATAATGATACATTATAGTTATGAGTCACGTTAATTTAAATACAGGCATACAACCAACATTTTAAATTAATTCTAAATAGGTACATAGAAATAACGATAATTCTAAAGAAAAACAAAAATCATTATTGGTTTTGAAATAACAGAGTTAATATCCCACAGGTCACATTTAATATTTTATCTTAATATATAAAATCCTTGCGTTACTGACTGACTGACAGACATGCTACAGCCTAAACTATTGGGCGCAGGAAGCTGAAATTTGGCATGTATGTTCCTTGGGGACTGTAGGGGAGCACTAAGAAGGGATTTCCTGAAATAACCACGGGATCGGTCAAAACAGATAAATAATAAAAAATGTGCAGGCGTAGCTGCTGGCGTCCTCTAGTTTTAAATAAAAATTATGCAACCATGATATAAAGGTATATTTATTTTAAGATAGCATCCTATATTGTTACCGTATGAAAGTTCAATTTTATCCTTCCTATGAGGCTTTTTAGCGTGGAAAGCAAAAGATTATACGACACGTGTATACTAAGCAACTATATCCTTCAGTAAACTAATAGTACCCCACCATATTATGTGGCACGGTGCAAAAGGTAGTGGTTATGGGAATATTTTCCCAGAACGGAGAACCTTCCAGATTGTTATGGATTTTTATAGGGTGTGCCTATTTGCAATGGCGGATTTAATGTGTTGTCGTAATATTTGCATGGGAAGAAAAGTGCTGTGAGGGTTGAGGCGCTTTGGAATATTAATGTTCAGTGTCAATTTTCAATCCAATACATAGGTTATTATTTTGATCGCTGTATGCACTTTAGACTATTGCCCATATAAATTAATACTGATATTCATTGCTATTGAAGGACGAGACGGAGGTCCTGTGGTCCACCTGATGTTAAGCAGTACCTTGTTATGCTAAAATCTAAATCAAGATCTTAGTATTATGCCGATTACATCCTAAACTTTTACCTTAAAGGTCCGCATTCAACAGAATCGGTAAAATTATTTTTCGCCGAGCAATTTAATTTCTGTCTATAGCTATCCAAATAGAGCGAAGGATTTAAGTTGTATGATATCTAAAAATATATATGGTACTTTGGGAAGATTTAATAATTAATCAACCATGTAAATTAGCTGAGGTACCACATGACCTCCTCTACATAACCGATATATTGTAATCTACCCAACATCTGTATAAATCACAAAGCCATGTAGTCAATGCCTCAGAAAAAAATTGCGACTGAAGCGTAGTGTAGAATCCAATACACACACAATATTTAGCTCGGTGACAATGTGTCCATAACAGCACGTCTCTTAAAAGCATGGATTAGGCATAGTTTTATTTAAAGCTTATTTATAAATAGGCGCAAAATAGATAATTATGATAAGTATTCTACGTTCCGTAAAATAAATGAAGCCTTCGCATCAAACTCGAACATTTAAAACAGTCATTACTGAAGCCCAGTGGCGACTGATCTAACTTTAACTTAGTACTACCACAGATTACTAAATAGTTACTGTACTACCGTACTTCGATTCAGAAGTCTGCCGGCAGTTGCGCAGGAAAATGCTCGCAATTAGTCTTATTTAATCAAACTTCTACGACATTACGTCATACAAACTAACGATTATGTTTCAAGTTCTGGGTATACTTTGTAATTAGTGTTCGTCAATTCTGTTTGTTAAAATCTCTTCCAACTGCGACATTAATTTTATTAGTCTTATTAAAAAATATATAAGTAGACAAACGCACATCGCTGTCGTTTCAAATAATTCGTGGATATCTCGTGCACGTGACGATTGTTTAGTTATCTCTTTCTCATAAGGAGGATTTACAAGACATGTAAAAAAAATTGTTAATTATCGCTCGCTTAACAATGTTGTGTTGCCCGCTAGATGGCAATAGGCTCGCCCTCTGTTACATAGGGACCCAAATATAACTTGCAAAGTGTGCGTGTGTAATACACCTCTGCATATCCCTTCGGGGATAAAAGGCGTGAAGTTATATTATATTTTATTCCAGAAGTAGCAAAAACAGATTCTGTCAATAGGTACTTAATGATCTTTTGCGTTCTCTGTTATTGCGATCCGTATCGTAGACCGTAGGGTCATCCGAATCCTAATGGTGGCACCTCCTACATACACGCATGAAGTAATGTTATGTTATGTTACTACTTACTGACCAAAGTCGCAATCACTTATTCTTCTCAGAAAATTTTTTCGTGAACTTAACCAAATTAAAATCTAAATTGTGTATAATAATACTTAAAATTTGTAACAGAATGTTTAGAGTGTTGCAAGCACCATCTTCCCCATGTAAAGTAACAGTATCTTAGCCAATGATCTGAGCTATATATTATGCATTTCCTAAAAACAAGTTCTCGAACGAACTTATGCGCAATAGGTATCTGTACAAGGTTACATTTACGTGGAAAGTATGGCTGGCTTTTTTTTTAAGGCAGCAATAGCCTAGTGGAGATACCAACAGACTGCCATGCAGAGGGTATCGGGTTCGATTCCACGGCGCGCACCAATGACTTTTCGGAGTTATGTGGGTATTAAATTGTGAACTATCGCTTGTCCCGTGCCTCGGAGAGCACGTTAAGCCGTCGTTCCCGGTTGTCATGAAGATCTTTGACAATCGTTACAGGGTGTCAGTACCTTCCAAATAAACTGACACTAGTCTAATCCATGGATTATCGCTAGACCTTCGGGTTGCGGAGGTCAGACAGGCAGTCGCTCCGTGGAAAAGCTAATATTCAGCCAAAATCCGGTTAAACTAGTAAGCGGACCCCAGATTGAAATTGGGATAACGCTAAGAGGATGATGATCCAGATGCGGGTTTTTCGAGATTTTTCTGTGGCTTGAGAAATTGCCTGTGCCCAGCCGTGGATCTCTCCAGGCTGAGATTATGCTTTGTTTTAGTAGGTACAGACCAGTCCCTCCTCTAGTTCGTTGCGCCATCGTCGTCTTCAATACTCTTTTCACGTTGCCACTAGCATCTTCGGGACACAATTAGTAGTAATATTAGCCCGAAATTCTAGTTCCGTTTCAGTTTACTACCTTTATAGGTGATATCTGCGATTTGTGTTTTGAAGTGTGGTGTTGTAGTTTTATGTACTTTTTTGTTTTTGGTATATCGATAAATTTAATAGTTTGTAACTTTTACCGTAAAAAGTTGCTGTGCCCTGCCTGTGAAAAGCATTGAAAATATTTTTCATTTCGCTACGTTTTTTTTATATGGTGCAATTGCAATAAAATTACTGAAACCTCGAAAAATATTTTGTGTTAAAATTGATAAAATATCATTTTTTTACATTGTTCTATTCCTGTACCTGATTAGTGCTATATACAAGAAACTAGCTTTCTGTCTCTATCATTAAACATCTATTACGTTTCGGTAGACGACAACTTTAGAGCCCCTGCCTTCTTGAGCAAAACATGAACAACCAAATCTACGGAGTGCAAATCTAATCTAAGCGACACACATGGGCTAAATGCCAACATAATAATAGTGTTGACACAACATTATAGTTGATAGTGTGACCTCCCTCTATCGTTAAAGGAACACGGTATTCGTAAACACGCCTGGTCTGCAAATCTACTAAGGATCGCATGCGTGAACTTAGTTTTGCACTCGAAGTGGTGCAAACATAGATCTACTAGAGCTGTACTAGATGTGCCTGAAACGCACATGCGTTTCATGTATGAAATATTATAAACTTAGTATTTTTATGAAAACATCAGTTATGGAAAAGAAAGAGTTTAGCTTGAAGAGATATCTTTTCTCACAAAAAATAAGAATACTATGATTTAAATATGCATGAGTATCAGAATTTGTCCTAGTACGTAAGTAGTCTAAAACGCATTTTAAACGTCAACAGAAGTATGCAGTAGTCATGAGTAGTCAAGTCAGTAGTTGCCTCAAAGAGGCAACAGTTTGATGAATGTGAATTGCAGTAATTTGCCTTTATTATTACAACTAGATGAGCCCGCGGTTGCACCCTCGTTATTTAAGGGTACTGCTGCGCTCTTGTGGCTCAAAGCGTGATGTTATATAGCCTATAGCCTTTCTCGATAAATGAGCTATCTAACACTAAATATTTTTTCAAGTCGAACCAGTACTTCCTGAGATAAGCGCGTTCAAGCAAACAAACTCTCTAGCTTTATATATTAGTATTAGATTAGATATGAAATAGGTGAAACGGCAAGCAGAAGTACATAATATTGAATGTTATATGTATAGCATTAATACAAGGCGCTTATCACAGTTTATAATTTAATAGGATTTGCAAGTTAATTTTAATGAGGTAACTTGTATAATTGGTGCAGCGATTTGGATGTTTTTGATGATATTGAGCATAATTTATATACGGTTATGTATACACTAGAGTATTTCTACCACCACAAAACCAGACCACCAAAAATCCTACTGGTGCAAATTTTTTTTTTCATTATTCTACCGATGCAAAGTACAATACCACTTCTTTCTGCTCAGACTACATGTAGAGAGTTACCACTTGTTTCTCCTCAGACACTACAGGTAGAGAGTTACTTCTTGTTTCTCCTTAGACACTACAGATAGAGAGTTACCACAAGTTTCTCCACAGACACTACAGGTAGAGAGTTATCACCTGTTTCTCCTCAGACACTACAGGTAGAGAGTTACCACAAGTTTCTCCACAGACACTACAGGTAGAGAGTTACCACCTGTTTCTCCTCAGACACTACAGGTAGAGAGTTACCACATGTTTCTCCTCAGACACTACAAGTAGAGAGTATCTATCGGCTGTCCGAGAGCATTTTTGCTTTAAAATAACAGTACACAATTTGACTGCGATTTGCCATCTAAAAGAGAAAATCCAATTAAACTTTGTAAAAAGAATTAAAATCTACAATAACGTACGTAAGGTTTTACAGTAATATACCATATTTAAAATGAAATAAACATAAATTTGTAAAAACTGTTTATCGCGTACTAAAGAAGAACGGCAATATCAGTGTCACTTGTTTGTGAAAGCGAGCATAAACGAATTTATATACATTTTATAGACTGATAGCTGTAGTTTATTTTATTAGTTATTGTTTTTTTTATTCAATGGGATGAAGCAAATATCTAATAAGTTATATTTTGTTACATTTGAAATGCACATAGCAATAACTAAACGTCAAAAACGAGATTTTATAAGAATCATTAAATCCTCTTTAATGAAATCGTTAGAAACCTTACAAAAAAACGACGAAACGCGTGAATTGTCATCTGTCATTGATACAGTTGTCACCGATCTTAAAATGAATATGCGTCTGTATTATATTTATTTTACGCATTTTCGCATTGTTTTGTTAACTTTTCTTAGCTTAGCTTTCGTTTCTGCTTTCAATTAAGCTTTTGCATCCTGAGTGTTGAATACCTACTTACCTACGGTGTTACACAATTACGTTGTTGTGATACTGGACATACATTACGTATGAGACAAATATCTAATACGTATTGTATTTTGAACAGATTTTTTATTTGTGTATTATGGGATTTGATGAATATACAGTATGTGCATTGTATGATATCTGGGACATATTCGTCGTCAAGCTATTATTCCGTCACCAGTTCAGTTTTTCGAAAAAGTCGGATTAGAGGCATGATATAATGGTTAAAATGTAAATAAATGCTTTGTTACCAAACATATTTTATTTACTATTTTATGATACATATATAGGGCTGATGAAACGCCAAATCAGTAAAGTACCCCTAAATGCTCAATAGCGCGAGAGTTTGCAAAGTGTATATTAGTGTAAGTTTGCTGGATAGAGTAAAGAGCAACATAATTAGAGAGAAGTGTGATATAACTATATAATTATAAAGAATATCGTAGAAGTAAGTGTTGGAAAAGGTACTCTCAGATAATTCCAATTCAATCACAGTTCTGTTATGCTCATGATACCTACTCCTATAATTATACAAAGGTACTCTGTGGTATTAGCAAAAGAGCTCAGATATTTACATAGGTAGGTAGGTAGCTCCTTGAAACGTCACCTGACCTTAGTCACTAACTCACTAGCGTTCTGCGCAATGTACGTTTATTCATTGTACTGCACATACGTGAACTTATCACTGTGACAGCTGTGACACAGAGAGGTTGGACTGGTTATATTTCTTTGCTGTGACATGACATTAGTGACCACAGATGATAAACTATAACCATATTAGTGACTAACTTCAGACCTGCCTACACTTAATGCGCGAGGTGTAACTTACAACTCTAACTTCGTTTTTTATTAAAATCCCATAACATAAAAATATTCTGTAATTACATTTTACTTAATAGGCCTTAGATCTATCTTTTTAAAGTATTTGTACTATTGCTCGCGAAGTCTTAATGCGACACTGATAATGTACGGTGATTTGCCATTGTTTTTTGCAGTACAAACTTTAATCAGAATCAGACTGTCTGTTATTTTGTGGTGGCAGTTAGATTAGCTAATTACAGTCAATTACTATAATGGACGCTACACGTATTGAGTTGTCTCAATGTATGTGGTTTAAATTTGATACCCAGCTCATCTAAATTTCAGGTTTTCCTAATTAAATGGCTTTAGTCTAATTAATGTTAGTTAGAACTAAACCAGAATTATTCATATAACATATCGTCACGCCTTTTATCCCCGAAGGGGTAGGCAGAGGTGTATTTCTACACCCACTTTTCGCAGATATACTTTAGTCCCACGTAATATGCGGCGAGCCTATTGCCGTACCGGGCACATTTCCAGACTCCGTGCTGCTACTGAGAATTTCGTGGCAGAAAAACCCAATAACACTGCCCGACCCAGGAATCGAACCCGGGACCTCCCGATCCCACGCGCACATTTATGCCGCGAGACCAACGAGGCAGTCATTATTCATATAAATAGTTTAAAAATATTAATATTTTGTACAATTATGTATATTAAAACTCTCTCCACTCGAATTTGTTTTAAACAGTGGTGTGCAAAAATTCTTGAAGGGCTTCTCTGTAATGTAAACTTAAAGCAAAGACGTGGCGTGTGATAAAGCTTATCCAATACCCCGCGCACTCCCAATAGACATAATTTCTAGACATAAATCTGTGTCGAGGCATTAATATCTGTTCATGCCGCTTCACTGAAGCCCCAAAACAGTAATCTCTAATCGCACATTGTCAAGAAAGAGCAAAATATTCATTAGACTACATATTCTTATTACGTGCGGATGAGAGCGTTAGGTCGGCGTCGCGTCGGCGCATAATGTGTTACAATCTGTTCCCAGATAAAAACCTGGGCTTATGAGGCTCTTGTGGTACCACAGATAAGGCACGCCGGAGGCTTTGTGAAGGTACTTGTACAATGTAATAAGGCAGCCACGGTAATACGGAGAAACCTGTCTATTTCGTACCTATTATAAACAATGTTTACGTATAGCCCGCACGGGCCCGTTGTATCAAGGACGCAATTAGTTTTAGGTATATTGTTTTTCCTAGGAACTCGCATGAATACAACGCGTGTCACGACACACCCTCTCCAGCCGCTTTGGAGGCACAGCTCATGACGCATGTCAAAAATTTTACTCAGCTGGTATTTTTGGCACCACGCGTCGCAACCACTAAGATAATATGAATTTTTCATGAAAGCATTCTCCAGAATACTTCGTTTATATACTATTTTGAAGCTTCATGCAAGGAACGCTATAAAAATGTGTTGTTATTGTGTCTCTTTAAGTGACGTTCGTACGGTAAAGTACGCGGTGTGTCCGCACTTATTAGCACGAGCAGTGCCAACATCATTGTAGCTCACAGTTGCGAGAAGACTCGTGATGGAACGAGTACACACGAGTAAACTAACGAGATCTTTGAGCTCTTCAGATATAATAAAAGTGTCCTAAATAGTTTCTCGGCGCAGGCTAAAAACGTGAATCTAGTGTTTGAGTGGGAATATTCGTCCGTGAGATAAAATGCCAACGCCACTTCAATTTTCACTGCGGTGTTTTTTTATAAACGAAATTATTTCGAGTCTATTCGAGATACGCGATTCATTATGCTCGCAGTTGCAAGAGTGGAGCGCAGTGGAGTAAGAGGCAAGTTTTAATAATGTAGGGCGGTTGGCAAGGCTGCTGCCGTTTCCTTCCAATCATCTCTCCCCTTTCCAGCTGGCGCCATTAAAATGGTGGCTTGTTCCGGCACTTAAAAAACTTTTAAAGTATGGGCACAGACAGTTTGAACAGTACCTACAGGCACATTGTTACGAAATACACAATAAATTTCTTTAGGGAATTGTATTAATTACACCTTGTTACCGTGATCATTGTTGTTTTTGTGATAACATTGTTATAGAGATTTGATAATAAAATGGCATTTCGTTTACAGGATGTTACTGCACGTATGTCGTACGACGTGGATCTACTTAAGTCACGTCTGTCAGAATCTGTTTGTTACCCACCCCTCACCAGTTATGTTGATGCCAACGAACACCTACCCCCCGGTGGCAATCTGCAATGGCCCGTATGGAGATCCCTGAATCGATTACGAAGCCAGGTTGGCCATTGCAGATATAACCTAGCCAAATGGGGTATAATCGATCCGGCCAAAACGCAGTGCGAGTGTGGCATCCCAGAACAAACCACGAGCCACCTGCTGGAGTGTCCCAAATGCCCGCACAGATGCTCGGAGGTCGATTGACACCAAGCCACCGACAATGCAGTTGCTGTGGCCACACACTGGGCTGATGCCATTTGATCTCTTTACCATCGACTCGAGAAGAAGAAGAAGAAGAAGTATCTGTTTGTCAAGGAACAGCGTCGCGAGTCACCACGTCATTCATAATCAGCAAGGAGACACAGCATGTCGTGTCACGACGGCTTGGCGGCTCGAGCGGGAGACGAATGACGCGTGACGCGACGACGTCGGCTCGCCTTTCGATCGGGCCAGCAAAACGTCTGAATCATTCGCGTGTGGTTAAAGCTATTCACCACTGTGCTGAAGTTCCGCTACGCTTGATTAATGGTCTCGCGTTTCCTCGACATTGTGTTTTTGTGATGCAAATAACTCGAGCCGTCGGAACAAGGAAAATTGAGTGGGAGGACCACGCACCACCGCAGTTTCAATTGCTTCGCCGCTGAATACTGATGAACCGTTTAGGTTAAAGGCATTATCTCAGTTGCAATGTTTAAGGAGAAAAGCTGTTGACATAAGCTGTGCGATTTGTAACTCGAGTCCTTGGTTCACCTAAATTAATTTAAGCTGGGATTTCAAGGGCGTGGACTTTTTATTCTGTTTCATCCGATTATGATGAATGCAGAATAAGGCTTTTGTAGTTATCCTCTTAGGAATAAAATAAATAAATAAAACAAAGGATGCCTGAACGAGGTACAGTCAAAGAAAGCAAGGATAAATTGAATTGAATTTTGGAAATATTTAGTTGGTACCATCTTTATATTATTCACTGTACAATTGTGATACGATATTACGAATTTTATCTAGTTCCTTAAAAGAATTTTGAAAGCATAAAATTTATTTTTTTTAATTTATTTTAAAAACATTTATTTGGTTAATTGTAGCAATAACTTCAGTTTACATTTGAATCTAATAATTATTTAATCCTAAAATTCCGTTTAGTACTTCAAATTGTGTTGTTGTGCCTCGACCAGCGTTTTATTTACTGGAAAAATAAATAATTAGGTCTATCACAGTTGCAATACCTATGTAAATTCTGTCTGATTTTAACAATGAGCATGTTTAATAAAGCTTTTTAGCATTATGGTGATTTTCTGATCGTCAGCGATGCTAAATAGTCTAGTGGGGTGACTATATTATGTTTAACTTATTGTAAAACATTATGGATATCTCTTAGATATGTCTATGTATAATATAAAAACTGAGTCGGCCAGTCTGCAGTGAGCCAGCGGAAAAGCCCGCATATAATAATATTATGACGTTTGCATGGCAGAAGTTAGTTTTTTTATCTGCAAAATCCCCCGTGCTTATACTGATGCAAGCATCACCCTACTTTTTGGCCATGGCTATGAGTGCAAAGTCCATCAAGGAATCCCTGCTTCTCCAACATACTTTCATCCATACCTATTCCGAGTGAATCACTAAGTATGCAGTGTACGAGTGTGTCCTTCTGAAAACTAAGCCATACTATGTGAAAGATCAAGAGCCACCATCTCGTGTTTGCCGACTGGTTTTTATGGCAACTGATTTTCCTAAGATGCCAACACGTAGGCCAAACTGACAGTTCTTTATCTAATCAGACTTACAGACACTCTAATATTCGGTTTTCAGAGCAAAGGGATAGCCAAATGCTACGGTTTAAACTGGTGTCTGGATGGTTACGGAGAACTGATTATCATAAATCTTCATGACAGCTTTGAGTCACTACTTTACGTGCTCTGCTAGGCGGTGTAACTTTTTGAGATACCTAAGGCACCCATCCGTAAACTGGACGGCGTGGATTGCGCCTAACCTTGCGAATCGAAAGATTTTTGCAGTTGCTACTTTGCCTGGGCTTAAAATAGGTGGCAGTGGCATTGTGTATTGGCAGGATTTATCAGATGGTTTTGATATTGATTTATAGACCTTCATTTGCGTGTGTTATGGTTGATTCCTTCCGAATGAAACGACGGCAGCGTGGAGGAAGGTCAATAGCACCACACTGATTGCCATAGGGCAAACATAGAACTATTCACATATTTAATGTAATTAATTAGATAGTTTAAGCTTTTTGGCAAATTGTATGCTAAGGTACTGATTGAAAGAGTTATTGAACACGGGTTAGCAGCCCTACGCTATTAACCCTGCTGTACAGGGATGATTAAATGGTAAGGGTTTTATCTAACTTATTAACCTACACTATCCTAATTTAAATTGTCTTTCGGGATATGTTTCAGTTAAAACTATCTTCACTCCTTTTAAGAAACTGTCGCAATATATAAGAACGCCGAAAGACAGTCTTACCTTAGAAAAGCCAGGTGTATACAAAATTGACTGCAGCTGTGGGAGTTCCTATATAGGACAAAGTAAACGCACAATTTCTTGCCAAATAAAGGAACACATTAGGGCAGTCAAAAATAATGAACCACACAAGTCGGCCATAGCTCAACACCTCTTAGACTCGGGTGCCGACCACTGGATTGAGTTACATAACCCTCAGGTGCTTTCGACAGAACGCCACTACATACCTCGAATGGTTAGGGAGGCTATTGAAATTAAAAAGTTCAAGAATTTCAATAGAGAGGATGGGTTTCAACTGTCGAGTATCTGGCATCCAGTGGTACGTCTATGTAAAACCCGTGAAAAGAACAAAACAAACCGCGAGCTGACATAGTGAGTGTAGTATGTCGTGATCGGGTACAGTGCGTGGTGATAACAGTGCTAGTGGTGTTGAACGCAAAAAACGAGTAAGAAAGCGGGTAGACCGCTGTACTTGCTCGTAACATTCATCCACCCGCAATACCATCAGGACATCCGTGAACATGGCGCTTGCAACAGTGCCAAAATATCGGTTACTCCAAACAAAGGTACGTGGTATATATCCCGAAAGACAATTTAAATTAAGTTTAAATGACCACGAAAGTTAAAATTCCTATATTACACTATTCTTACCTAACGTATTACCCTATCACCTATAATATCCTATCCTAGTAAACCCTAATTACCTATATGTATCCTAAACCTATCCTAACTTGTACCTAGCGTATAATGCGTATAGGCTTGGTGCTATGTGGTATTCTGTGATACAAACCAGTACTTATACGCACCTAATACTAGGCCCTTAACCTAGGGCACGTACTATCGTGGTACTACTGTGGTATGCTGTGATACAGACCTACGATTCGTACGCGCCTAAGACCCTAATCCTAGTGTCCCTACAGTCCCTAGATCCTAGCCCTACTATACGTATTTATATATACTTATATAGATAGGTGCGGGATATCTGCCACCGGAGATCTATGATGACAGACGGACTGTGGGTAGGAATCAGGTATGGTGGAGATGGTTTTCTGACGGCCAACTCAACAGACTCATCGAGCTGATCGGTATTGATGGCTTAAGGTGTCTTGGCCACCGTCAGAGGTGTGGGAAGGGTATTGAGTCAAAGTCGGATTAAATTTGTGACCGGTTTATTTCTTATAATACATCGTCTTATATACTAAATTTATCCTATGTACACACAAACAACTTTACGTTTGTGTGCTGTGTGTGGAAGGTACCATCTCAGCGGTATGTACCTTACGTGAGTACGTGATTTTTTCTTAATTTAATATAAATCGCGAACTATCTGTGTTCCAGTTAATACTCATGTAGGATTATATTGCTAAAATGCCATGTTCATGTGTGAACCGTTATGTAAGTAACTGATAAGAAAATATGGGATGTACAAGCGGGATTCCGAAAGGGTATGAGGTGCACGGATCAAGTATTTTCCTTGCCATGCATAGCCATAGCAAATTCTTGGCCAAAGGTTAAAAGGTCTATTGCGCAATCGTGGATTTGGAAAAGCATTACGATAAAGTGGTGAGGAATGAAATGTGGTCGGTACTGTCGATATATGGGGTGAACAGCAGCCTCCTACGAGCTCTGAAATCCCTTTATGAAGATTATAGAGCTTGTGTGAGGATAAACGGTTCGTACACTGGCTGGTTTACCATAGAGACAGGTGTTAGACAGGGATGTGTAGCGTCACCGTGGCTGTTGAACCTCTTCATGGACAGTTGTTTGCAAGATTTGAAACAAAGTGACTGTGGATTAAGGATGAATGAGTTATGTACTTGTCAAATGCCTCCTTTATGCTGATGATCAGGTAATACGCGCGTCTTCAGCGGAGGAGTTGCAGGAGATGGTAACAATTATGCATGGTGCTTTAGGGAGGAAAGGAATGAAAGTGAATGTGAGCAAGACGAAAGTTATGGTTTTTGAAAAGGAGGAAGGTGTTAGGGCTTGTAATGTTATGATCGATGGACAAAGAGTGGAACAAGTGAATGAGTTTGTATATTTAGGTACGCTGTTTACTAGGAATGGTAAGAATGAAGAAGATATTGAAAGAAGAGTTAATGCAGGTAATAGGCTGAATGGAGCTTTGAAGACCTTATTAGTACTTACACTTATGTATGGTAGTGAAAGTTGGGTATGGCAGAAGGGACCTGAAAGTAGAATAAATGCTGTAGAAATGAGAGCACTGAGAAGTATGTGTGATGTGTCCTTAACTGACAGAGTAAAGAATTATGTGATAAGAGAGTGTTGTGGGGTAAAAGAAGATGTAGTGACAAGCATCGAGAAAGGTATGCTAAGATGGTTTGGACACATTGAGAGGATGGATGACGAAAGACTGACCAAGAAGATATATAAGGCAAATGTGAATGGGACAGGACGAAGGGGAAAACCAAGGCGGACGTTCTCTGGCCAGATTGGAGACATCCTTAAAACAGGACAGGTTAGAAGTACCCTGAACCGAAGACCATGCACGAGGAATCTGATGGGAGTGAATGAAGCAAGAGAGATATGTCAGGGTCGTTGCAAATGGCGTTCCGTAGTCTCTGCCTACCCCTCCGGGAAATATGCGTGAGTCTATTTATGTATGTATGTATGTATAAGCTTCATAAAATAAGTTGGGATTTGAGATTACTGACACATGTACATCTAACTCTATTTTAGCTCATATGGCAGCCAGTAAGGCATAGTTAGATTTCTTCTATACTAAAATAACTTAAAACTCAATGCGTAATAAAATTTAAGCTAAAGAAGTTAACACACTTTTTGTGCTACCTTATTAGATAGTCAATGGAATGTTTAATTAACACAGTCCACCAAAAACGGGCATAAATCAGTGTTCAAACCAAAATGGTATCCGAACAAAGTAAAAATCTTTTGAATATTTTGTATTGTTAAGATCCCCCACCATAAAAAGTTCTAAATTAACTAAGTTATACAGGACAGTAATTTTTGCTTCCTGTCTCAGTGGTGTCTAATGAAGTGTACCGAAATAGCAAAAATAAAGATAAGATCTGATAAAATTTAGAAGAGATGTTGTTTTGTTGTGGGTAAATGCTTTGAGCCAGTCCATTCAGAAAGTTTTTCGAAGCACAGATTTAAGCCACCGGGGATGTGGTCTATTAAACGTATTTACTATTCAGCTATTTTAATCTTACAAGCTTTATCGCGACAATGCACTCGGGTTATTTGTTTATTTGCGTTTTTATCAATTTTGTTTTGAGCTTGTACTTCTTTATTTGATTCTGTGTGTGACACTGGATATAGTGGTGACTGTAAAACGTTTTGTATAGCGCTCGTACCATCAGTTTCCTATAAAAAACAACATTCAGTACAACGCCATCTAGCGGAATCGAGAGAACTATCGAATTTGATACTACATAATATTATTTACAAATCATGGCTAAATGTGCTGCTTGTGGCAAATTTGTGGCTGCCAAAGGGGTTGCCGCTTGCAATGTTTGCAGCAATAAATTTCATCTTGCTTGCGTGCAACTAAAAGAATCACCAAAGACTAGCAAATGGCAATGTTTATCTTGTAAGAATAAGCCTAATTCTTTAACCGCCTCCACAAAAAAAATATGTGGTGATGGCTGTGAGAGTATGGCCTCTGGTTCCGCTAGCACATTTGCCTCATTTGAGGACGCGGCAGAACAGGAGACTTATCAGCGTGAAGATCTAACTATGGACTCTCGAGTGGACTTGTTGCATGAGATACGGCTGATAAGAAGCGAAATACGCAACATGAGAGAGGAGTTAAAGAGCGAGCTTACAGAAATTCGCAGGGAAGTGGCCGATCTCCGCCAGACCGTATTCACGTGCCAGGAACGGATAGATGCCCTAGACGGCAGGGTGGAGGCTCTCGAAAAACGGCAGTCAGATGATACCTCTACTGATTTACAGAGTAAATTAGAACAGACGGTTAACCATCTCAAATCGGAGCTGAATGATCGGGAACAAGAGTTGCTGTTTTCTGACATAGAAATCTCCAACCTTCCGGAGGGTAATGGAGAAAACGTTACCCACACCGTAGAACTGTTGGCCAAGAAGCTGGGCGTGACACTTGAGACCCGAGACATAGTCTTCGCCGAGCGGGTGGGACCTAAGCCCAACATGGAGACAACTGGGTCGACTGGAACGAGTACAGGACATGGGCGGGGCGGCGCGCGTGGGCGTCGGATCGTGGTGAGGCTAACGCGCCGGGAGCTCCGTGACGAGCTGCTGCGGAGCGCGCGGGTGCGGCGCGGCGCCACCTCGGCGGAGCTCGGGCTCGCCGCTCCCCCGCAGCGCTTCTACGTCAACGAGCGGCTCACCCGCACCAACCGCCAGTTGCTCTACCGCACTCGTCAGGCCGCCGAGCAGCATGGCTGGAGGTATACCTGGACGAGGCGAGGAAAAATATTTACTAGGCAGGCTGACGGTAAGCGCGCACACAACATCCGCTCTGAGGAGGACCTGAACCGTGTTTTTGGCAGTGATTCTTTCAAAGACAATAGCGTTTAAGCACTGCTTGACCAATAATGGGCACGTTTACAGTATTTATTTATATGAAGAATCTGTAAGTAATTGTATTTATCTCTGTTGTACACCTCTTTTGCTAAACATGTTTAAAAATACTTGTTTTAATTACAATTGGAAGCTTCTCATTTATAACATTACATATAATCTAGCTCCAATACTTTTTCTAAAACATTATGACGACCTCATCTATCTGATTATTATGCTGTTTATATTGCTATTGAATTATTGTATGATTGACAATTATTTGGGACATGACACTATCAACAAATTACATTGCTTACTAAATTATATTTACAAATGTCTTGTACAAACTAAACACAGATGCTACTTAAGTATTAAACTCAACATATTATATTTACATACTATTAAACAGTTAATAGTGGAAAAGCAAAATACAAATATATCTACACTCACTAATGGTTAGGGACAACAAATTAAGTGTTGGACTATTCAATGCAGGGTCCCTAGGGTCACGGCAGGAGGAATTTCTGTTAGCAATGGAAAATGCTAAAGTAGACATCATGGCAGTAAATGAAACCTGGCTCAGAGAGGGTGAGGAGGGTCGTGCGCCCAAAGTACCACAATATAGGTTACGGCATGTACCCCGCCCGAAGAATGTGCGTGGAGGAAGGGGAGGTGGAGTTGGTTTTTACGTGCGAAGGGATATACGCGTTCGTACCTTGTCACACCCGCCATCACCTATGGTGGAACAAATGTGGATCAGGATGCAGGTAAATACACTGTGTGTAGTTATTGGCACAGCTTATAGGCCGCCCTGGCTAGATGTAGATACCTTTTTGGATGCTATTACTGACTCTCTGACTACATGTCCTTTTGCTGATAGAGTTGTTCTCCTTGGTGACTTCAACATTAACTATTTAGATACAAATGATAGGAAAACTAAATCTTTATGTACGTTTCTGCAATGTACTAGTCTTAAGAATGTAATAACGGAACCTACACATTTCACAGATCACAGTGAAACCCTGATAGATCTAGTATGCACAGATGCTCAGGTGTGTAAAACATCAGTGTTACATATACCAGAGCTGGGACAACATGCACTGGTCACAGTTGAATTTAACATTAAAACTCAGAAGCCTATTCCTCATTGGGTCACCTACAGGCCGATGAAGGATATAATTATTGATATTTTTAATAAGGACCTAATAAAAATTGATTGGAATCACATATTAAGCCTAAGTGATGTCAATGAAATGGTGGATACTTTTACCTCTTATATCCTGAAGCTATTCGATTTACATGCCCCACTTAAAAAGGTCTTAATTAAGGAGAGAGGTCATCCTTGGATAACTGATACTATCAAGGACATGGTCAGGCTACGGGACAAGACACACCAGCGGTACAAATCCAGTAAATCAGAGTCGCACTATAACATGTATAAAGACCTTAAAAGCATTGTTAAAGCTGCCATGGATAGTGAGAAGAGTGCTTATTTTAAAACTAATATTAATATGTACAATAGAGACCCCAAACAATTATGGAATAGTATCAAATCAGTGGTAAATTATAAAAATAAAAATAATTGCCAGTTACCATACTATTGTAACGATCCTGAAGTTATTAATAGGCACTTTCTTGATGTCCCAGGCAGTGGCGACGTCACTATATCAGAGTTAACTTACTTTGAATTTAACCGCTATGGTTCAGGGTGCTTCCAGCTTCAAACCACTACTGAAGAAGCTGTCCTTAAGATAATACGTGGGCTCCGATCTAATGCCCTAGGGATTGATAGTATATCTCTTGACATGCTGGTTTTGACACTTCCACATACACTTTCGGTGATCACTGGTATTGTGAACAGATCAATTTCATCATCAACGTTCCCTGACTTATGGAAGACTGCAATAGTCAGGCCCATTCCTAAAAAGGCCACTCCGCACAGTGTTAAAGATCTGCGACCAATCAGTCTTTTGCCATGTATATCCAAGATACTGGAGAAAGTAGTTTGCCTACAATTAAGGCAATATATTGAGGAGTATAGTGTTCTACCTGAAACACAGTCTGGCTTTCGGGTGGGTCACAGTACGACTACTGCCTTAATTGACGTTGTGGATAACATCCTGGAAGACAGAGACCAGGGCAAGGGGACGTTACTTGCACTACTGGACTGTTCCCGGGCATTTGATTGTATCAGTGTACCACTCCTACTTTCAAAGCTTGCATATTATGGATGTGATCACAATTCAATTTGCTGGTTTGCTAGCTATTTGACTAATCGATATCAGATTGTTCAGGTGACAGAAACTGATGGTAGCAAGTCAACATCTTCACTCGGTTCAGTGGTGAGAGGCGTCCCCCAGGGATCAATTTTAGGCCCACTTCTGTTCATAATTTATACCGCAGACGTAGGTAGAACTATAACGCATGCTAGATTCCACCTGTATGCCGACGACATCCAATTGTACGTGTCCTGTAGGCCGGAGAGCTGCTCGGAGTCTGTGGGTGAGATGAATAAAGATTTAGACAATATATCAGACTGGGCAAGCAGAAACTGTCTAATACTTAACCCAAACAAGTCTAAGTTTTTGTTCATTGGCACTAGGGAGATGGTGAGCAGAGTGCGGGAGTGTGAGCTGGATGTGAGGATCAAAGGCTGTCAAATAGAACAGGTACTAGAGGCACGGAACCTAGGTGTTATATTTGACCAGTGCTTGCACTTTGAAACTCACATTGCAGGGGCAGTGCAAAACTGTTTTTATAGGTTGAAACTACTCTATCAGATTCGACCCTATATTAGCGAAGACATGCGTATTCTCCTATGTGAAACATTGATCTTGTCCAAACTGAATTATGCAGACACGGTATATGGTGCCTGTCTGCTAAGCCGAACTGAAAGGTTAATACAGCGGGTGCAAAATGCATGTGCACGATTCTGCTTTAATGTGCCACCACGCTCACATATCACACCCATACTAAATAAAAACAGAATCCTCAGGATGTCATCTCGCAGGCAACTACACCTGGCCTCCCTTCTTTTCGGTGTTGTGTCTACGGGTAGGCCCAAATATCTCTTTAATAAACTAACATGGTCCAGCGACCTCAATAAACACAATACGAGAGGGTCTACTTACCTACTGGTTATGCCTAGACACCGAACTGCTGCCTTTCGTGGTAGTTTTAAAATAACTGCAACTCACTGTTGGAATGACCTGCCACCACCATTAAGAACCCTGAAATCAAGGTACAGTTTTAGTAGAAAATACAAGCAACATCTCCTAAAACAACAGGTTCAGCTTTAATTTTAACAACTTACCACAACACAGCAAACAAGCTCAGATTTCTCACTGCATGACTGTATTGTCATTCAACCAGCCAGCGACGTATTTCTTACATATATGTACTAGGCCAGTGCTTATTGTTGGTATTTTCATTTCCTTTTGCTCGGCTCAAACAAAACTGTGTTTAGGTAATGTACTCCCATATAACAATAACGTTTTTGATTTGACGCACTGAAGACACATAAAGCAAATGATCCGATATATAGGTCTATGATAATGATGTATATTGTAATGGTTCACAAATAAGCATGTTAAACACGTTTTTAAATTTAAAATTGTCTCCTAAATTATAATTGTTGGTTTCCACCATTGTCACTTTGGCTTGGCGTCTAATTCCAACTTTTAAACTCCGCGCGATCAGCGCGTGCACAGATAAAAAAGAGACATGGACGTGCCGTGCACGCCCAAACCAGAGACAGGTGACCATGGTGGAGGCTTACAGATTGTCCAGTCATGTATTTAGTTTTAAGATTTAACTCACTTGTGCAGCATGTATTTTTTATGTTTCTGTCCGTAATATACATATTTATTTTATTTATTATTTATTTATTAATACAACGGTCCCAACAGAATACCAGCGCTATCTTGTGTCTCAAGACGGCAATATGCTGAGTTGGGAACCGATTCTGTTTATGTTAATAGGATGTTAGTTTTTATATTTTATATTTCTGTCAAAAACTTAAACAGAATAAATTGGTTTTTCTTTCTTTTCTTTTCTTTTCTTATTTATGAATGAATGAATATGTTTTTGCAATTTCATTTAAAGCGTCATTAGAGGACACTAAGGAATAAAAGAAGCTAGACTCAGGGCAGCGGGGTCGTCATTTAAAACTTGTTAGTTTGTTTTTCTCTTAATGTTGTGGTGGCTACATTTTGCTGCATTTAAAGCCGTATTTCAAGAAATTTTCTAACTAATAATGTAAATAACAATGACAAATCCAATAGCAAAATAAAATTATGAATACACCTATTTTTGTTTTCAAATGGTCAGCACAGTAGTCTAGGCAAAATTCTCAACATATGCAAGTGGGCTATCATAAAAATCACCGTAAATGATGTATCCTAGCGAAAAGTAGGTACTCTAATCAAGTCAAATCAGACATGTGAACTTGCGTTTGGACTTTAGCTCACCTTTTGGCTAAAGCCACAGAGAAAACCTTCCGATACGATTAGATCAAACAAAATTAAATAACTTTCAACGTGATAATAATATAATCTCCTGCGAAAACATCCAGAGAAACTTTCATGCTGAAGTTTTGGCAGCGAACGTTAACTATGCAAACTTCTCCTGTCGTTCTTCTACTTTGAAATGTGAAAACAATTCGTGTCTACCATGAAAGGCGGTCGCAACAAAAAACCCTTCGTAAGTAATTAAGAAGTTTCAGAACACCGGCTCATTGGCATACTTTCGGCTTGTAATAAGCAGTAAATCTCGGCGCAAAAACTTGGCGTTCAATGTTTTAATTCACGAGGGCTCGCCCAACGCCACCGACAAGGGTGAATTTCTTATGAGCCCGACTAGTATTTGTCACAAAAATCTATACTACGCTTACCGGCAGGAGGCACAAGGCAGGCGCGTTCGACGGCGCGCGCCGCGGCGAAGTGCCTCGCGATCTCTCTCAGATAACGCGTTACAGACGTAGTTCTTTATTATTCCTAGTCCGACTACATTACCATTCATTATTTCTTTCGTCATATACTTTGGTTGAGTAAAGAGTAATTTTAGCCCTTGTACCGCCCTTAAATTGTAATAAAATTCGTAATATTGTCTTCCACGCCCGGAGCAGCTGGGTCACGGAGAACATTTCATTACGATTATTGTCGAGTTAATGATGTCTTACTAACTTCACTCGCTCGAGCCCGAGCGAGGTATGCTGCGAATTTAAATAAATTCGGGCACACATGGCTAAGTTATTCTTCGCTGTGATACACGAAGTCGGGCCGGTGTCGCACAAAAAAACAGTGATAATTCACCAGCTTAGCGCGATCCACTCTTATCTCTTTCAGTTGTGCGAGCGACGACGCTCTTAAATCTTGCCGAGGCTCGAATACTAGTCAAGAATACTTACAAGCCTTTAATTCGAGACAAATTATTGCATAATTTAGGAGCACCTATTTAAATACCAAGCAGCGAGCTTCGACGGTGACACTCGTCAAGGCTTAGCTTCGTGTTCAATTACATTTTTAAGAAAATATATTTTGTGTTCACAAAGGAGTATAGCATCCTAGACTGTAAATTGCCCGAGTTTATAATTACCGCAATAATGTATGAAGTTTAATTTGCTTTTTGCGCAGTACATATTGTGTTGTGTTTTGGACGGTTTTAATTTGTGTTCGCACATCGTTGTATCCCAAATATTTAGACTGAGAACTGTTTACATATTATTTGCAATCTAGATAGTTCGTTAGATAGTTTTAGATTAAATCCATTTG
Source organism: Euclidia mi (assembly GCA_944739405.2). Classification (NCBI taxonomy): domain Eukaryota; kingdom Metazoa; phylum Arthropoda; class Insecta; order Lepidoptera; family Erebidae; genus Euclidia; species Euclidia mi. Next base: position 45,597,345 of record OX123189.2, read on the forward strand.
CATATTATGTAACTTGTTCAACTTCGAAATGAAATATATACGCGGTAGTAAAAATGTTCGATTGCCATGCCAGCCGTTGCATATTCATTGAATGACCAAGTTCTTATATTTGAATTCGTGTAGAAATTCCGACTTAAAGCTTCTTTTTAGGGTTCCGTAGTCCACAAGGAACCCTTATAGTTTCGTCATGTCCGTCCGTCTGTCCGTCCGCAGCCTAGCTCAAAGACGCCTGGTGCTAGAAAGCTGATATTTGACATGAATATAGACATACGATATTGCAACAAAACTGTAGAATAAAATTTAGGAAAATATTTTTTTTAAGGGTATCTCCCCTACATATATAGCGGGGTTGATTTTTTTTTTGGTTGAGTACCCCATTGTGTGGGGTATCATTGGATAGGTTTTAAAAAATATTATTAGTTTGCTCAAATCATTTTTCGATCAAGTGATTGGTTTGTCAAATATCAAACTTTGAAGTGAAAAACATTGTTAGACTCAAGTGTCCCCCCCCCCCTCTGCCGGCTAAACTATTAATTTGGAAGAGATGAAAAAAATCACAAATGTAGTACATATAACGAATTTAAAAGGAAAACTATCACGGCTAAGTAGACATCACTAGTTTACGAGTAATCGCCGGTTAACTTATAAATACCTATTTCTGTGAGTTTACATTGGGAGCGCTGGCCGTTTTTAGTCCCATGTGAAACAGAAGTTATTATCAATAATGACCATTATGGGCAACTACGGAACCCTACATTGCGCGTGGCCCGACACGCACTTGGCCGGTTTTTTTAACTTATTTAGTGACGTTGTCATTGTAAATTCCAAATTGATTTATTTAAGTTGATGCTCGAGGGAACACAATTTTGTGCAATCACATTCTTTCTTATTTGAAGATCCTGTAATTGTCATCCAGAAACTATAAGTTACCAAGTGACTGAAGTTCTTGGAGCTAAGGCTATCTACGAGTACGTTGAATCAGAGAAAATTTAATAATTAATTCATACATCATGCACATTCACCGTAGACATAATAATGTTACGAATGGCGATAATTGAAAATAACGCCATCTATCGGTGAATGAGAGAACTAGAAGAGATTGGATGTATCAGTGGTTTAAAAGTATTTCATCTACTCTCTACTAGATGGCGTTACTGTATCGACTGTCCCCGACTGTTACGAGAATATTTCAGAAACATCGAGAATGAACTAGTTTGTTATCCGGCCGGTATAAATACCGCGCGGATGAGCGAGTTCACACAGTTACAGTTGAATACTGAAAGCGATCATGAAGCGAAACAGTGCGAAGATTGAGGAAGTTGGAAGTGTTTTCTAGTGGTGTGAAATAGTCTTTTATTAGTGTTGGAAATAAAGTGTGTATAAGTGTGTGATATAAAGTGCAGTTATAATGGCATAGTGCATTTAATCTATCACCGAACCCCAGCTCGTAACAATAATATACGCGAGAGCAAATAATAATTCAATATAGTATTAACCGAAAGCAATAAATAAAAAAAGCAATCATCGCTAGTTATAAAGCCGTAAGTTGTTTGGTTTCATATTTAATTTAGCGACAATTATCCGGGTACGTTACAAAGGCAGGTTTTGCTGGAGTAACCTGAGTTATAAAAAGGGCCTCGACCCAACTAATACCCTTGTCATGTCGAGATGAAATTTGTTGAACTCGTGCAGCTGCGCCACCAAAACCCGCTGTTCGTCCAAAATTTATGTAATCTGATAATATAACGTCAATGTACACGAATTGCCTTAAAAACCGCAACATTGCGTTTCCTCTGTACAATTACGGTTAAATAATTGACTGCTATTAAACTGAAAAACGTGATATGAAATAAGAGATGGAATTGAATGTTGCTTAGACAGTCTTTGTAAACTACTCGCAATGAACACAAGTTAGTAACTAAAGTGGAAGTTCTATTTGTGAATACGTAAGTTATCTGCATAGTTTCAAAGCCTGTTTAAACAGTGTACATAAGAAGATGAATTGCCACTTGCAACGATACTGAAGTTTATTGTTTTTTGTTGGAGATCTTATTTGACGATAGAGTGGTTAACATTGTTTTACGATTAGGCAAGAAGCTTCTAACGGCCGGCCGATTCAATATTTCAATATTCGATCTAACCATGTCTCTTTTAGCAAAAACCATGGATAGATCGCATAATGGAACCGGTCGTGGCTCACGAAGCCAAAGGTCCTGCCTTCTAACTGCCACTAAGTTGTTCTTCTTAATATCGAATTGATAGTACACAATACTAAAACGTCCTTAAAAATTGAAATAGGCCAATAGATAGAACCCTTGAGGGATAAATAGGATACTCCAAGTTGAGTGTAAAATAATGAACTGCTCGGATGGGGTTTTCATTCAAGCTGCCGACATAATGCTCATTTTATGTTCAATTTGTACACAGGATAAAACTATGCGCCATCGACAATATTTTTGTTCAGAGTCTGGCTGTTCATTGTGTCTGATAATAAGATATTTGTAAAGTACGGCGCAACATAGCAGTTTTAATTTAGTTGACCAAAAAGCCACAGTATTTTTGCTGCAAAGGAACCTGTGATAACCAGTCATTTATATATTATGTATTATTATCTGATGAAGATTAGCTAATTACAATATTTTATGTTTTTTTCTTACCGCCACACCCACGTAGCCTAAGTCATAAATCTTGCTTTAAAGTGCATCCAAGCTAGGTCTCAATAGGTCGGTAAAATACACTGACGACATTAGTGCGTGAAAGTACACCAAAATCTAAATAACGCTAAGATATCTTGTACCAATTACCATATTTTGGTTAATTTATAGCCTCACTAAACATTTAAAGTAGATAAATATTATATATATTTTCAGGGTGATAACTGCTCGCCAGTTGATTAGGTGACCATTCACACAGTAGGCGAAATATAGCTTCTTGCTTGCGCAAGAATTTCACACGATTGCTCGTGTGATATTGGACTCATCTATAAAGAAATAAACATAGTCATAATTATAGGACTCTTACACATAACTATCATCGTCTTATCCGGACGGTAAAGATTTTGTTTTTTAAAGCAGCGCTCTTAAGAGGAAAAGAATGCATCCTGTGTCGCGTAAGACTTTACAAACATTATACCTACCAATAAACATAGAGAAAAACCAGACTCGCAACAACAATTTGTCAGAAGAGTCAATTCTTCTTTTTCAAACCCTTACTTTTATGACGTGACATTCATACTAGTCATCATCATTACCCCATCCCGGTTGCAACCAAGACTCCGGGGTCCGCTTACTGGTCTAATAAGATATGACTGAATATCAACTTTTCCACAGAGCGAATGCCGTCTGATCTTCGCAACCCAAAGGGATAGCGATATTCCATGGTTTAGACCAGTATCAGTTTATTTGAGGGTAGTGACTCTTCGCATCGACTGTCAAAGATCTTCATGACAGCCGGGACTGACAGTTTAACGTGCACTCCAAGGCATGGGGCAAGCGATAATTAACAATTTAATACGCACTTACCTTTGAAAAGTCATTGGTACGCGCCGTGGATTCGAAGCCTATATCCTCTGCAGGGCAATCCGTTGGTATCTCCACTTGGCTATCACTGCATTCATATATCGTGACATTCATATTAGTATCACATCTAATAGTGTAATTGTATTTTTTATCAATTTATTATTCGTTCTATAAAAACCTCAATTTTAAAGCTGGCTAATCTGTGTAGAGTCGCCAAAAATAATTAAAAATCACGAGTCAGTCTGCAATCAGCAAAATATTAATGTCACCGTCCTTGTAAATTATTACCCAAACAGATGTTACAAGGCAAACAAGAGGGTATTCGTAACAAAGATTAACGAGAGAGAACTTGTATAAAAAGCGTTTCAGTGAACGCGAAGCGGCAATAAACTGATTTTATGACAAATATACCACCATTTACAATAACGATGTATAGTATGTACTTAGATGAGTACTTAAATGAACATAGATTGTGAGGTAAAGGCGTACTTAACTGTGTCTCGTTAATCAAGGGGACATAAAACAGTCACGTTAGTACTACTTACATTTAAGACGGCGCCAGACATGCGACTAAGTCTGGCAAACTCACGTCCCATTCAGACCATTACTAAACAATAATATTGCTAAGTACCTTATGTGCTTATACACGTTCAGCATTTTCATTTAATAATTTGACATACCTACATGTATATTTTACAATGTTACCATTACAATGACATACAGCTTTCTTTCAAGTCAATGCTGATACAAAATAAATGAGCGGGTCTTAATCGCGTACATTTAATTTATTTAAGGTATAAATAAATATTTGTTTCCGACGTTTCGCTCGTCTTGCACCGAGCGTAGTCGCGGAGAAACTGATGAGAGCTCAGCGCCGTCTTGTGGAGGTGCGGGTTTCGGCACCTACCCTCACTTGGTCTTTATTTAAGTTCGCACTGTCGGTACTCTGACACACTACACTAATGACGTCTACACACTGTTGAGATTTATCACTGCGGCGCGGCGGCAGTGTTTACATTTGCTGATGACTGGATTCCAAGTAGCCGATAATCTATATCCATCCTCCCGGTTCAAATTGTTATATTTTTTTATTTCTACCGCTTCACGTACTATCCTGGAGTAATAGTGATGATCGGTGGATAAGACCTGTGGTTGATGCAGTTCTTAGGCGCAACGGATAGAAGAAGATACTCCGTCTGAAGAGGAAAGATCGTAGACCTGAAGTAAGCTGAGTGCCGGCTTACATGCCGTATTATAGGCCGGCTTACACGACATATTAATAAGGGAATATTTTTAACAGCGTTTCAAAAATGTTATGTAACACACTTAAGTGAGTTACGCAAAAAAACATTATTATTTCACTAAAATACTGACTTGCACACTAAAATACTATTTGTACACCAAATATGATGATCTTTTTACAAAATATCATTTGATATGAAAAGTTTCGTCCGCTCGGGAAACTTATCCACTCAGAAAACTTAATAGGTTACGTTAGGTTCTCTTGTGACCCTGCTCCCAAAGATAGGAGCCCGGCGAAGCAGGGCTCCGTCAACTTAGCTTAGTGGTGCAATTAGTATTTTTGGTGGAAAATTAGTATTTTTGACTAACAGTTAAAAACAACCCATTAACCGCTTGGCTGCCCGCGCGATGTCGTAAATCAGTCGCCACTTGCCCGCGGCATCATGCGCTTTGGAACTCGATTGCCCGCTAAAGAGAACGTACAATATCCCTCGCTTGCCTCGCCGATTTTCGTTCCAGCGACCGCCCGGCGCGGAGTCGTAAATCGTTTATTAGACCTACATTGCTACTGTAACGCTACCAAGTGTTATGTTTTTTATCTTAACTATGAGTTAAGCTATAAGATGTTATATTTTGTTTGTCAGATAATGACTTTTGTGTTGAGCTATGATGCGCTGAACTTTGTGATGGCGCGATTTGAACTTTGTGATGAATTTAAAGGATCATAACTCAAAAATGAAATCGATGACATAGGGTTTTTAATTTAAAATTACGTTACTTATAGAATACATAATAAGATGAGAAATAGAAACATACACTCGTCCAAACAAAAATATTTATTTCAGAACCCTTGATTATGAACAATAATCTGGCGCCACGCGGGGTAATTTCTGTTAAATTGCACAAGGCTAAGATGCACAAATACCACTTTTAGGCTTGAAATAAAAATATAACAACATAAGCAATCTAATATTCTCTTAAAATAAAAAAAATCATAGCGATATCATTCACCACGACTGAGAAATATGAAAATTAGTACAACAATTCCCATTCCCACAGTGATATCAGTGGCCGTGACACACTGTAGCCGTTCTGATTTTTTTGTTCTACATACTTGATACTTGATGGCACGGGCTGTTTCCGCAACTCCACGTCTTGGCGTGTATTTTGCGTGCAGGTGGGAATGGTGTCTTCATTCGAGCCACCCCAGCTCTTCGAGGAAGGCCAGCAGACTCTTGATGTGGCCCACTGCCTCCCTCAGGGTGCTGTATCTCGTCAGGTACTGCTGCCTGTACTGTGCGACCTCAGGGCAGTCGAGGAGCAGGTGGGCTGCCGTCTCGTCCGCTGCCATACAGGCCCTGCACAGCGGGCTGTCGGTGATACCTATAGTAAATAGGTGTTTATTAAAGAATCCGTGTCCTGTGTAGGCGGCCGTGACTGTCCGCAGTTGTTGTTTGGACAGCCGGAGGATTTGTTTGGCTATCTTACCGTCTACTGCGGGAAGAGCCTCCTTGGCCTGCCTACATGTTTCAATACCAATCCAGGACTGGTTGTGTTGGGTCCTGGTCCTATTCCTTACCAGGTTGCGATAGAAACCAGAAGGGAGGGGAATAATGGGCTCGGGTCCCACCACCTCTAAAGTGGCCCCTCTTCTGGCAAGTACGTCGGCTGCGTCATTCCCTCTTGAGCCACTGTGGCCCTTGATCCATTGCAGTGTTAATTTGTTTTGTTTACCTACCTCTGTTAGTTTCTGGTGGCATTCAAGCGTGAGTGCCGAGGTGATAGTATGGCTTTTGAGGGCTGAGAGGACAGCCTTACTATCTGAGAGGATCCTAATGGATCGTTCCCTTACCTCACGTGCCATGATTGCTGTGGCAGCTAGGATTATGCCAAAACATTCGGCCTGGTAGACCGTGTTGTAGGCTCCCAGCGGTGCTGCGATGTTGATGTTAAGGTCCTCGGAGAATACTCCTGAACCCGTACCTGTATCCGTCTTAGACCCATCTGTGAAGATCGTGAGCTCGTTGTGGCCAACCGCTCCCTCGTGTAGATCCTCGTACAGTTGGATTTTGTATTTCTTATCGAAAACAAATTGTTTCGGTATTCGGTCGCCAATGGCTTGTGTGAGAGGAACTTCTTTAAAGAGTGTGTTTAAGTTGCTAGTGTGCAGTGTGTTAGTGTCTTTCCAGAGCTTCAGTGCTCTTAGCCGGATCGCCGACATCGTTGCTTCCTGTTGTATGAACAGGTGCAATGGAGGCAAGTCCAGCAACACTTCGAGTGCCGCTGTAGGTGTAGTTTTCATGCAGCCCGTGGCCGCTAGGCATGCAAGTCTTTGAAGCTTTTGAAGCTTGTTGGCGGCCGTTGTTAGGTTGGTCCGAGGCCACCACACTACTGCGCCGTAGCTTATCATCGGACGTATTATTGTCTTATAGAGCCATAAGACAATTTTGGGGGATAGGCCCCATCGTTTACCTATCATCTTCTTGCACTGCCAGAAGACGATGCTGGCTTTATTGAGCTTATTTTCCATGTGGCTGTTCCATGTCAATTTGCTGTCAAGAGTGACTCCCAGGTACTTTACCTCGGTGGACAGCTTGAGCTCTGTGTTGAATAGCCTGGGCAGTCGGTAAGTACCCAGCGCGCGTTTGTGTGTGAACATAACTAGTTCGGTCTTGTTCGGGTTTACTGATAATTCGTACTCATTACACCACCACTCTACTATGCGTAGAGCCTGTTGAGTAAGGTCGTACACTGTACTAGTTACCTTACCTGAGGTGAGAATGGTCAGATCATCTGCATATCCTATTGTGTAAAAATATCTCGCGTTGAGTTTGTCTATGAGTTCATTGATGACTAAGTTCCACAATAGCGGGGAGAGTACACCGCCCTGCGGGCAACCTTTAGTTATCAAGGCTGTCTGGGAGTCGCCGTGCAGGCGCACTACTCTTTTGCTGAGCATGTTTTGGATCCACTGTATGAGCATCTGGTCCACACCATGTCTGGCTAGGGCGTTGCTTATACTGGAGAAGTTTGTCTTGTCAAAGGCTCCTTCTATGTCAATGAAGGTGCCCAGACAGATGCTTTTTTGTTGTATAGCAGCTTCTATCTGGTTCACGACCTGATGTAAGGCCGATTCCGTCGATTTCCCTGAGCTGTATGCATGTTGATTGGCATGTAGGGGTAGGTGTTTAAGTGCCCCACTTCTTAATTCCCTCTCGCATAGCCTTTCCAAGGCTTTAAGCATGAAGGAGGTCAGGCTTATTGGTCTGAAGGACTTTGCATTTGTGTAGTCTGTTTTGCCTGGTTTTGGTATGAAAATTAGTTTGACTTCCCTCCAATTCTTCGGTACATATCTAAGGGCCAGGCTAGCCCTCATGATTGCCAGAAGTCTTTTGCGGACCGGTTCACCCCCCCATTGTAATAACCCAGGGAAGATGCCGTCCAGTCCGGCTGCTTTGAAGGGATGGAAGCTATCGATGGCCCATCGGAGTTTTTCTTCTGTGACCACGGTGTTTGCGTGTCTCCACTCGTGTTCGGTCGCCACTGTTGGTGTATCGTGCCACGTTATTACCGGGGTGAGGACGCAGCCTGGGAAGTGTGTTTCTAGTAGGACGCGTCTTGTCTCCTCCTCCGATGTGGTGTATGTGTTATCCGGTTTACGGAGAGTACCTGGTGCAACCAACGGTTGCTGAGCCAGTAGTTTCCTTACCCGGTTTGCTTGTTGGCAAGATTCAATGCTCCCACAGAATTTCCGCCATCCCATGGTGCGTCTGAATCTGAGGCATTTCTTGTAGCTTGATTTGGCCGCTTTATAAGCGTCCCAATCTGCGTCCGCGCTTGTGTTCATTGCCCTGTTAAGGGCCCTTCTTACCTTCTTGCGCTTGCGTTCAAGCTCAGCGCCCCACCAGGGTTGTTTACCTGGGGTTGAGGGTAGAGTGGTTTCTGGGCATGCTGCGTGGTAGCTGTCTAGCATCGACTGCGTCAGTGTACATACCTGCTCGTCGATCTGTTCATTGTCACCCAGTACCGTCGGCATAGCAGTAAGGGTAAGTTTCTCTTTAAGTAATTGGACATACTTTGCTTTGTCAGTGTTGTGTGGTTTCCTGCGTGGCTGTGTAGGTTGTATAACGACTTCCATAGAGAAGCTGATCCATCTGTGGTCTGAGCACGATGCCTCTTTCGAGACGTGCCATCCCTTGATGCGTTCAGCCGCTCCTTCTGTTGCGAGAGTTAAGTCGATAATTGTTTGACTACGTCTTGTGACGAAGGTGGGCTCCGTACCTGTGTTTAATAGGGTAAGATTAGTGGTGAATAGGTATTCAACCAGTGATTTACCTCTGTTGTTATTGCAGTTCATGCCCCACATTTGGTGGTGGGCATTGGAGTCCGTTCCTATTACGACCTCCGTTTTGGTTCTCTCGCACTGGTTAACCAGACGCGTGAGGTCGAACGGTGGCGGGTCTTCGGCCTCGGGCACGTAGACCGATGCGAAAACAACCGCTATACTCCTTGGCTGCTGTGCTATTTCAATTTGTATCGCTGTGATGTCTCTGGAACAGAACTCCGTTAGAACTTGGGCTCTGATGTTTTTAGTTGTCAGTATGCAGGTTCTTGGATGTGTGTGGTCAGTTGAAGAATAAATCTTACCTCCCAGGCTGGAGAGGCCTCTGATGAGGCCACCCCTTATCCAAGGTTCCTGGATGAGCACGATGGCTGATTGTTGGACCTCCATCCATTTGCGCAGTTGTGCAGTGGCCGTTTGGCTGTGATGGAGGTTGATTTGGAGGCAACTGACGTCACTAGGCAGAGGGTTCATCTTTGGATGATGTCCCCACCTCCCCGACCGTCAGCTGCGTTAGGCCGGCCAGGATGTCGCCAGCCTCCACCCCGTCGTCCCGCCGCACCGGGCCCAGGAGCAGGCTCTCATCTTCCGAGTTACCCTCGGCTGACGGGCCAGCCCCCGAGCCAGACGCGGCCGGCTCTGACGGGCCGGGTTCTGCGTCGCACCCTGGCTTGGTGTTTGAGTCCTGCTTGACTCGTGTGGAGTTGTCGTCCGGAGGATGGTCGACAAACTTACCTGAGGGGTCCCGGAACCTGACGTAGACGGCACCTACCCCCAACGCGAGGCGGCGCTCGTTCTTCATCAGGATCGGGACCTGTTCTACTGGGACGCCCACTACTAGGAACCACCCACCCGACTGCCTTTCAGAGTGCAGCATCGACCATTTGTTAACCTCCAACCAGGGGTTCTGAAACTCCAGAGCGCGACCCACGTCGCGCACGTCGTCTAAGACCCCCTGTTCGTCGGGTACGACAATGCCGCACCGCACTCTCTTCGGGGTCTCTTCCTGGCCCCTGACCTCCAGTTCGAAGCCCGGTGGTGGGACCAGGAGAGAGACTGCCTCCGTCAGCCAGGTACGCGTTGCCTCGTCGGCGCACCAAAGTTTGAGGACCCCGTCCGCGTGCACGGGTTTCCCGGTGAACGCTGGAGCGGGGCGTTTGGGGGTTTTGGTCGACCAGGCATCACTCAGGATCTTCTTTTGGAGCTCCCGGAGTACCTGGTCCACCAACTCCTTCGGCAAGTTCCCTGTGCGTTTGCATGTTACTGCAACACCCAGGGACGCCTTGGAGGCCTGTGCGTAGGACTTACCTTGTATCCTGGAGGAGTCGAGGCGGGGCTTCTTGTGCTCCCCTCGAGGCGAGCTGGTCTCGTTGAGAGCACGTTTGGCCTCACCTCTTTCCTTGTTTTCGGCAGTTTTACCTGCCGCGTTTCCCGGTGGTGCTGGGGCTGGATGCCGTCCAGGGTGGCCAGCCCGCCGCTTGGCGGCAGGCGGCTTCCCCGTACTGCCTCCGGCCTTCGTGCACCCCTCGCTACTGAGCGTGGGCTGCGCGCTGGTCACATTGCTGGGACCTGCGACGGCAACCTGCTCAGCTGTTTTAGTGGAGGCAGCACCGGCAGTAGCAGCGGCTTGTTCAGCCTTCCGCCTAATTGCCATGCGCTGTCTCTTGCTTTTGTTGTTCCTCTTTTTCTTCGTGGAACTGGTAGCAGCGGGGCCACTCGGTTGTGTGGTGGGCGTCTACATATTATATAATACAAAAATAGCAATTAGCGTGGCACAAAAGGCTAGTAATGCTCTTTCCAAAAATGTATCACACTTGTATATTGTAACACACACATTGTACAAAATATGTTCAAACGTAAACAAAAAACAACTGCGACGCCTGTACTTGCTCCTTGGACGCCACAGACGCAATACTCAAACAGTCAACTGTCAAACGCTTTTTTTCTATTTTTCTCCTTGGTTTGGATACTTGGCTTTGTATATTATTTTAGAAAATTTAACGGAGAAGCGAGATAAATAATACACATTGACCTTAGAACGACAGAGACGAATATATTACATGAATTGGAGCGCGGGTGCCATGTTGACCAGTAGTCGACACGGGCACGGTAATAATATTTAACAGTATTGAGAGGCTGGGTTGGCGTTACACCTGGACGAAGAGGGGTAAAGTCTTTACAAAACAGTCTGATGGTAAGCGTACACACTTCATCCGCTCTGAGGAGGATCTGGAACGTGTTTTTGGGAGTGACGCTGTTAAAGACAATAGTGTTTAAACATGGTCTTCAAACTGTGCACATTGTTCATGCTTTGGCAAATGCTTATTTGAAGTGTTTTTTGGAATCTGATTATACTAGTTGTAACATCCTTCTTATTTACATTTTGTTTATCTATCTGTTATACCATTGCAAACTTACATTCTATCATAGTTCATTATCATATGTTGTGTTGAAATTATTGAGGAAATATAATAACCTGTCTCGTCTCAAACTTAAATGGTCCAAATCCCTGCTAACTAACTTTGCTAATCTCAAATGCTTAGAGGATTACATGCTATGTAACACCAATTTTTTAGAGAGCTATATATACACAAGTAGACTACCATGTACACATATATACAACTTAATCTATCCTATTGACATAAAGAACATAAAACACTGTATGTCATTGACATATGCAACATATTATGGACTGAGTTTATATATCTACACATATACAAATGAAAAAGGATAAGATATTGAGTGTTGGACTCTTCAATGCTGGGTCTCTGGGGACACGCCACGATGAATTTATACTGGCTATGGGGAACGCTATGGTGGATGTCATGGCAATAAATGAAACCTGGCTAAGGGATGGAGAGGAGGCTCGAGCTCCTAGAGTCCCTCATTATCAGTTACGGCATATTCCACGCCCGCAAAGCGTACGGAGAGGAAGGGGTGGTGGTGTTGGTTTTTATATCCGAAAGAGCCTACAAGTACGCACTATGCCACACCCACCTTCACCACATGCAGAGCAAATGTGGATCAAGCTAAATGTTAACTCACAGACAGTCATAATTGGAACAGCTTACAGGCCTCCCTGGCTGGATGTGGACCTATTCTTGGATTCTGTTAGCGATTCTCTCTCCTCATTTGCTTATGCTGACAAGATCATCCTGCTTGGTGACTGGAATATCAATCTGATGGCTGTCAATGACAGAAAAAGCAAGATTTTATGTACCTTTTTACAATGCTCTAACTTAAGAAATGTGATAACAGAACCCACACACTTTACTGAGCATAGTGAGTCTCTCATTGACTTGGTATGTACGGATGCTTCAGGGTGTGAAACATCTGTGTTGCACATACCTGAGCTTGGGCAGCATGCTTTGGTAACAGTGAAATTTAACATCAGAGCAGACAAGTTTGTCCCTCATTGGATTACTTATAGGCCAATGAAAGACATACTTATTGATATCTTCAATGAAGATCTCATCAAAATCAATTGGAACCATATCTTGTTATATAATGATATTGATACAATGGTAGATACATTTACATCATACATCCTAAACTTATTTAACTTACATGCCCCTTACAGGAGGGTATTGATCAAAGATAGAAACTACCCATGGATTACAGACACTGTGAAAGATGTGGTTAGACTGCGGGATAGGTGTCATCAGCGTTATAAGTCTACCAAGACAGAGTCTCATTATAACACCTATAAAAACCTTAAAAGCATAGTAAATGCTGCAATCAATAGTGAGAAGGTTGCTTATTTCAAACATCATATTAATAATTTGTACAAAAGAGACTCAAAAAAGCTTTGGAAGAATATTAAATTTGTCTTAAATTATAAAAATAAAAACAATGACCAGCTGCCATTTTTCTTTAACAATCCCGAAGCTATCAACAAGCACTTCTTGGAGGTACCTGGCAACGATGAGGTCTCAATTTCTGACCTAACTTATTTTGAATTTAACAGATATGGCTCAGGGTGCTTTCTACTTGAGCCTACTAATGAAGCTACAGTACTTAGGATTATACAGGGGCTCCGCTCAAATGCATTAGGGGTTGATGGAATTTCCCTAGATATGCTGCTCATGACTCTTCCATATACACTCACAGTAATCACTGGTATTATTAACAAGTCACTGAGTACTTCAACATTCCCCGATTTATGGAAGACTGCAATAATTACACCTATCCCTAAAAAGTCAAATCCTAGCAGTGTTAAAGATCTGAGACCAATCAGTCTCTTGCCCTGCATATCTAAGATCCTGGAGAAAGTGGTATGCCTTCAGCTGAGAAAGTATGTCGAGGATTTTGAGGTGTTACCTGAAAGGCAATCGGGCTTCCGTATGGGTCATAGTACTACCACTGCACTGATAGATGTAGTAGACAATATGTTGGAGGATAGAGACCAGGGTAGGGGTACTTTGCTTGCCTTATTAGACTGCTCGCGTGCATTCGATTCCATCAGTATTCCGCTTCTGCTTTCTAAACTTGCGTTTTATGGATTTGATCATAGGACAATATGCTGGTTTGCCAGCTACTTGAGCAACCGACGTCAATTCGTTCAGGTACCTGGTAACAATGGAGACAGGGTGGCATCTTCCATCAGTTCTATCGATAGAGGAGTCCCTCAGGGCTCTATTCTCGGTCCACTTCTGTTTATAATATATACAGCAGACGTAACTGGATCCATAAAGAATGCCAAATTTCACCTTTACGCTGATGACATCCAGTTATACACTCCCTGTCGACCGGAGGACTGCCTGGAATCTGTAAGTAGAATTAATGAAGATTTAGACAGAGTCTCTTGCTGGGCAAAGAAGAATTCTTTGGTACTTAACCCCGCTAAATCTAAATTTTTACTTATAGGTACCAGGGGTATGGTGCAGAAATTACAGAGCAGGCGACTGGATGTCAGAATCGATGGTTGCCCATTGGAACAGGTACTAGAGGCACGCAACCTGGGTGTGGTTTTTGATCAGTCTCTGCATTTTGAAACGCATGTTGCTGAGGCAGTACGGAACTGTTTTTACAGGCTGAAGCTACTGTATAGAATACGGCCATACATTAGTGAAGACATGCGTATTTTGCTCTGCGAAACACTTATTCTATCGAAGCTGAACTATGCTGATACAGTATACGGAACCTGTCTTCTAAGCAAAACTGAAAGGCTGATCCAGCGGGTGCAAAATGCATGTGCTCGGTTTTCTTTTAACGTGCCACCATACTCACACATTACACCTTTCCATAATCAAAATAAGATTTTGAGAATGGCTTCACGCAGGAAACTTCACCTTGCTTCTCTTCTTTTTGGTGTGGTGTCCACGGGGAGGCCAGCATACCTCTACAAAAAGCTTACTTGGTCTAGAGACATAAATAGACATAATACTAGAGGTTCCACTTGCCTGTTGATTATACCGAGACATCGTTCAGCTGCTTTTGGTGCAAGCTTTAAAGTAACAGCATCACGGATATGGAATATCTTGCCGCCACCGTTAAGAGCTCTGAAATCAAGTTTCAGCTTTAGTAAAAACTATAAGCAATATCTGCTAAATGAACAATTACTACAGAACTAAACTTACCGCAGGTATTGTGGGGCATTGGGGTGAGTTCCCTGTAATTGCTCGTCGGCCAGTCAGTTTTAAGATTGTTTTACACCTATAACACTGCTCTCCTTAGTTTTTGTTTCTATTGACATTCATCTTTTCCTAACTTTATCTTATACACTACATACACACCATAATTACCACAAGCATTATTTTATTATAGACACGAGTGATACGACACACAAACTCAAAGATAGTAATGATACACAGCACAAATGAAGACTATTCACAATATTCACATGGTAGGTAATAATATATTTCATACATGTTTTCTATTTTGAATTTCCTCTGCGAAATAGTTGGCAAATGGCTTGGCGTCGCTTTCAATCATTTGAGAACCCCGCGCTACCAACGCTTACGCATTACAGCCATAGACAACTAATGACAGTACAGTGAACGCACCAATAACAAAGCGGGATTCATGGACTTTTGTTGGTTTATAATGATGCCTCTAATAAATTGTTTGTCTTGTTAGTATTAGAACCTGAGATTATAGGAATGTTCTTACATTATGTAAGTTAAGTCGTATAATAATAATGCATGCCATGAATACTTCATCTTTGCGACACACATGATGGTGACTTTGTCCCAAGATTAAGCAAATGTCTTGTCTTGCTTGGGACAATGTTACCTTCATGGATTTTTACGTGCTGGCAGCATAGTGCGTGAGTTGTTGCGCTTGTAAGTTGTTGCCATTCTCATATAGATATAAACTAAGTGTTGCATATTATTAATGTATTGATATTTACATTGTTATATTTGTCAATTCTTGGGACTATGTTGCCATAACAGATTGGTTTGAGATGCGATAAACATGATGGTGACATTGTCCCAGGAATGGACAAATAAATGTTTGGTCTTGTAATAATGTCACCAACACTTTAATTGTTTATTCTAAACAAAATGTGTACCGACCGGCCGGGGTTAGTAATATTATCATTAATATTATTTGGTATATATTTATTTATTTTTATTTATTTGTCAATAAATGGTACCAACAGAATATCAGCGCCACCTAGTTGAACTAGATGGCACTACGCTGAGTTGGGGGCCAATTCTGTTACCTCTATAAAAACCTAGTATGTTAAAAAAAAATGTAATCACTTTTTCTTAACAGAATAAATATGTTTTCTTTCTTTCTTTTCTTTCTTTCTTTCTCTATTGTAACTCCATACAAACGCACGAAACTCGAGTTATACCTACGCGCCTCGAGCAGAGTACCCATTTGACTGGTCGGACTGTGCCTACAGTACCCGCAGCCGCTATCGTGCCGCAGCTCGCATGCGGCGCTTCTGGTAGGTAGGTATATAACTCAAGAAAAGGCCGAGTTACAATACTGTTAGATTATATTACCGTTACACGGGCAATCAACGGACTAAAACGCATGTCGACTTGCGGTCGACACGGGCAAAATAGCGCCCAAGGCCATGTCGACCAGTAGTCGACACGGGCAATCAACGGAATAAAACGCATGTCGACCAGTGGTCGACATGGGCAGTCAAAGGGTTAATAAGTCGGCTATAGCTGAGAATTTGTTGGAGTCTGGACCAAACCACTGGATAGAACTATTTTATTTAATAATATTGTAGGAAACCTAATGAACTAAAGAATTATCCTGTTTATTTTCGGTAGATCCCATCAATATCAAATGCTTCGGTAATTTAAACCTTATTAGCATAAGCGGTACACTGAGTGTCAGTTGCTACTAGCAACCGAGTGGGATAAGCGGCTTAATTTCAACAACGCTTACAACGTTGTACTTATATTGAAAAGCGCGCTTTTAAAAAAGCTTTTCACTTAAAACGCTTTTTGCAATTCGCTGTGAAAGCGGAAATGCTGCCGCTTCCCGCTTGTGAGATCGTTTTATTATTGCTTTCGTTGAACAATACCTAGTGACAACGTTGGCTTACACATCTACGACAACGCAACAAAATTGTGTACCTACCATACAATACATATAGTTTATAATGCTATCAATGAATTTTCCATCGTATTTTATCAGGCTTAGGACTGTCTGAAATGAATTTTTAAGACAATACATATATTGTTCAAACATGAACATGACATTCTTGGCATTCCAACACACATCCAACTTATCACCGAGGAAGATGCGTGATATTTTAAGATCATCTAAATTATCACGTACGGCGGTCGGCTCAAACATGCTGCATCGGCACAATACACCGACGGCACACAACTAAATACGTGTATGTATGTGTATATAGAATAAGTTTAGTATATAAGACAATAATTTTAAGAAATAAATCAGTCATTTGTTCACTCCTGACTTTGACTCATTACCCTTCCCAAACCTCTCACTGCGGCCAAGACACCTTTAGCCGTCACCCTGATCGGTCATGTGAGTCTGCTCGACCGGCAGTGAGAAAACCATTTCCACCACCCCTAAATCCTACCCAATTCCATCTGTCGCCTTAGGTCTCCCGGTGGCAGATATCCTGGACTATTATATATAAGTATTTATAATCGAAGGTTAGGCCTTAACTTGTACATTGGTCCTTCGAGCAAGAGCGATATAACATCTCTGGAACTCCTGTTCCCGTAGGCTGACTAGCTGACTGACTGACACTTATTATATTGCGGGCTAGTGTTCCCCAATCGCACTAGTCTCGTGGTATAGTAAGAGACTAACTAACTTGGTTGCGTCGGGCGGTAGCGAATCAGGTATCGGTCTCCCACAAGCGGGTCGCCCCGGTACTCGAGAAGTTGCACTTACCGTTTCGAGGACGAGATTGCAACCAAGTTGAGGGAAAGACATTAGTATTTTAAGGTTTATTAGGATAGGATAGGGATAACAAGGAAGTATGGATACCCTACAAATAAATGAACTTATAAAAAGCCAAGAAGGCAACTATACAGAAATAGCAAGAGTATTTACTAATATCAAAAAGGATTCAGCATCCAGGAAAACACAAAACTACATCACCGAAAGAAAACTACGGCTGACAGACATTTATACAAAAGCGAAGGAAAATCATGCAAAACTACTTGATCAAGACATTTTGCAGGACCACGCTTACATCAAAACTAAATATTTTGACACAATTACGAAACTATACACGGAGGTTATGGAATACTTAGATAGCTGTGACCCGGGAATTCAGCAAAACAAGCCTGTTGAAGCGGAAATTAACCCAGAACTTAAACCAAACTCAAAACATTCCGTGAAGCTAAATATACAGCTATACCGTATAAAAAATCTTAAACAAGTTTTACAAAAAGCAGCATCGTCGGTGTCAGAAGACAAAGGCAACTCATATTACACAGCATTAATAGAGAATCTTCAAAAACAGTGGCGGCAAGTGGAAGAAGACCATTTTAGCATCCTTAGCGAAGAAGATATGGAACACAGCTATTTCCGAGATAATGTCTTGGACATATTAAAAACAGAATATGATGACATCATGGATCAATTGTATGATGCAATACACTCCGAAAAATCTAATCATACATCAGTAAAATTACCAAAAATCATTATTCCCCAGTTTACTGGAAGCTACGAATCGTGGAGCTCTTTTTACGACTTATTTTTGAAAATAATACATCAAGATAAATTCTTAACAGCTACAGAAAAAATGCAGTATTTAAAGACATACGTCAAAGGTGATGCAGCCAAGCTAATTAAGCATCTAACTGTCTGCGAGGCTAACTATGCAACGGCGTGGTTATTGCTAACAAATCGCTACAATAACGAAAGACTGATTATTACAAAACATATTGATAACATATTAAATATACCGAAAATTATGAAGGCTACTGCCGCCAATTTAAAAAAGTTACACGATACGTTCAATGAAAATCTAGAAGCGCTTAAAAATCAGAACATAGATATATCAACGTGGGATCCGATTCTTACAAGAATTTTGAGTCGGAAATGGGATAGCGAAACTGAGGAAAAATATGAATATCAACTATTAGAGCCAAATAAACCACAACCGCTTTCAAGCATGATGAGATTTTTGGAAAAGCGTTTCAAATGCCTAGAAAATCTTAATAACGATCTATATCAGTCCAAGCCACGCTATGAGTCATTACAAACAATTAATAAACAATTAGATAATTACAGGGAAAAGTGCTGGTTGTGTAAAAATTACGATCACATAATATACAGGTGCACACGGTTTTTAGCGTTATCAGCACAACAACGTAATGACAAAGCGAAGGAACACCGAGTCTGCAAAAAATGCTTAATGCATGATTCATTTACTAGATGTCACAGTGTAAGAAATTGTAGAATTTGCGGAAATAGCAATCATCACTCATTATTACACCTTGAACTTGAATCGGAAGTATACAACAATAATAAATACGAGGGAGAGTACAAAAGGGAAAATAGAATTTATAAAGTATCGGTGCCTGAGACAAACAAACCTGAATCAAGAACCATGTCAAATATATCATTCATTTCAGAACCTGATGTACAGAAAATGACGTTGTTAGCAACAGCACTAGTACGAGTTAACGGTATAGATGGGCCGCCACATTTGCTTAGAGTACTGTGCGATCAAGGTTCACAAGCCTCCTTTTGTACGGAAGAGGTAGCACAATTATTATCGTATCCTCGTAGCAAGCTCAAATCCGAAATAAGCGGTATTGCGGACGAGAAACCCAAAATATCAAACTACTGTATAGATGTCGAAATACAACCAAGATTTCCCACGGAGTATAAGCTGCCCGTAACGCTTATTATTCTACCAAAATTAACTGGTGCCTTGCCAGATAGAACCATAGAGCCGCTAGAAACAAATTGCTTAGTAAACAAACTATTTGCAGATCCAACTTATTACAAGCGGGGTCCAATAGACATAATATTGGGCGCTCAAGAATATAGTAAGTTACTGTTAAATGGTTTACATAAAATTCAAGATGGAATTATCGCCCAAAATACAGAGTTTGGCTGGATTTTATCCGGAATTTGTAACAGCTCGAATAACAACAGTTTTAAAATTCTCAGTGTGACAACACACACTGCTGAAATGAAGCAATTAACAAGATTTTGGGAATTAGAAGAGGTTTCTGGAACGTATCAATGGTCCAATGAAGACGAATTATGTGAAATTTTTTATCAACAAACAACGAAACGTAATTCGGACGGAACTTATACCGTAAGACTTCCGTTAAAAAATACCAATATAGACTATGGAAACACGCGGCAATTGGCGGTAGCAAGACTTTTACAGTTGGAACGGAAGTTCGCAAAAAATAAAAAGTTACAAACCCAATATCAAGAGTTTCTCACTGAATATCGTGAAATGGGGCATATGAGAAAAGTTCGCAAAAGTGATTATTACCAAGGAAAATATTATATACCACACCAACCAGTAATTAAGGAGGACTCAATAACAACAAAACTAAGAGTAGTGTTCGATGCCAGCTGTAAAACAAATGATAGTATAAGTTTGAATTCCAATATGTTTACGGGACCCAGATTACAGCAAGACCTTGCTTCAATATTATTACGTTGGCGAAAACACAAGATTGTGTTTATGGCAGACATCGAAAAAATGTACAGGTTTATAAACATTGATAAACAAGACTGGGCATACCAACGAATACTTTGGCGAGAATCACCAGAAAAACCCATAGAAGAATATGAATTAACAACTGTTACATTCGGAATCGCTTCGGCTCCTTATCTAGCCATAAGGACTCTCCAAGACCTGGTTATATGTGAAAAGGAAAACTACCCAGAAGCCAGTCAGGTGGCACTACAAGATTGCTACGTCGACGACATTTTGTCAGGCGAAAATGACATACAATCAGCGAAAATGTTACAAAGAGATTTAAAACGTATGTTAAGGGCAGGTGGATTCAATCTTAGAAAATGGTCTTCAAATAGTGCCGAATTACTAGAAAATATACCGAATAGTAGTCAAGATAACATGTTAAAGATACCCTTTGATGAGACGAGGAAGTCACTTGGAATACTATGGTCTCCAACAAAAGACAGTTTTTATTATGAAATTACGGTAAATAAAAGACAACAGCCAACCAAGCGATTTATTCTCTCAGAAGTCGCAAAAATATTTGATCCACTGGGTTGGTTAGCACCAGTCATAATTAATATGAAACTTATTATTCAAGAACTATGGACGAATGGAAGCGAATGGGATCAGCCCGTAAATAGCAGTATAGAAA
The DNA here is from genome assembly GCA_944739405.2 of Euclidia mi. Lineage (NCBI taxonomy): Eukaryota > Metazoa > Arthropoda > Insecta > Lepidoptera > Erebidae > Euclidia > Euclidia mi. The sequence continues at coordinate 45,618,206 of OX123189.2, forward strand.
AAAGATGGATAGAGATACAAGACCAAATGAAAACACTTGAGAGCATTTCTATCCCAAGATAGTGTAATTTTACGCCGATGGCACTATTCGAACTGCATGGCTGTAGTGATAGCTCCGAAAAAGCGTATGGAGCAGTGGTATATGGTCGCGTACGTAATGACGACAATAGTTATAACATAATACTATTACAAGCAAAGTCTAAAGTAGCACCAAAGAAACAAAAGATCACACTACCTAAATTAGAGCTATGTGCAGCTCGATTACTAACAAAAATGATGGACAAGATTATAGACGTTCTAAAAATTCCGATAATACACACATATTGCTGGACAGACTCAATGATCACGCTTGGATGGATTAAAGGAGAAGCGGATAGATGGCAAACGTTTGTAGCTAATAGGGTATCTGAAATACAAAAAATATTACCTAACGCAAAATGGAATTACGTTAAAACGTGTCAGAACCCCGCAGATTTTATTACAAGGGGTGTTGCTCCGAATAAATTACAACAGTTAGAGTTGTGGTGGAACGGACCATCATGGCTGAAAAATTCGACCCTTCCGTTAACAAAAACCATACCAGAAATATGTGAAGAAATCAAACGATCGTATCACATAACGTTAAAACCATGTGATGCGGTATGGGATAGATTTTCCAGTTTCAAACGAATGATAAGAGTTTTATCTTATTGCTATAGATTTATAAGTAAACGAAAAAACACTGCAGTATTGAACCTCGAAGAAATGTCCAGAACAACAAAGCAGGTAGTACTAATTGTTCAGCAAGAGGCATTCCCAGAAGAATACACATCAATTAAAAATGGATTGTCCATAAAAAAGGGCAGCAAGATATCAAGTCTTGATCCATTTATCGGCGCAGACGGCCTATTGCGCGTTGGTGGCCGGCTACATAACTCACATCTCCCATATGATCAAAAGCATCCTGTACTGTTACCTCACAACCATCATGTAACATCTATTTTAATTCATGATGCTCACTAAGCAACACTTCACGGAGGAAACAAATTAACTTTAGCATACATACAACAAAAATATTGGATCCTTGGAGGAAAACAAGCAGTGAAAGCATACGTAAGAAAATGCGTAAAATGTATCAGATACAAAGCGACCCCCATGGTACAAAAAATGGGAATACTACCAGAAGCTAGAGTAACAAAATCCTTTCCATTTAGCCACACAGGAGTAGACTACGCAGGTCCTATACAAGTCAGAGCAATGAAAGGACGTGGGCATAAGTCCTACAAAGGATACATTGCCATTTTTGTCTGCCTCTCAACAAAGGCAATACACTTAGAACTAGTTGGTGACTTATCTACAGAAAGTTTCATTGCAGCGTTACGTAGGTTTACGGCACGCAGAGGTCCAGTATCTCACATGTATAGTGATAACGCAACGAACTTTGTGGGAGCTGCAAATTACCTGTACAAAGAATTATTAGAAATAACACAGTCGGAGAATTTTCAAAACAACATGACTACTATGGGAATACAATGGCATTTTATACCCCCATCGTCACCGCACTTCGGAGGCATTTGGGAAGCCGGAGTTAAATCAATGAAATATCATCTACGCAGAGTTATAGGGGAACAAACCCTTACATATGAAGAACTGTCGACATTCTTACATCAAACGGAAGCGTGTTTAAATTCCAGAACACTCTGTGCGCAAAGTGAAAATATAAATGAGAACGTTGTGTTAACGCCTAGTCATTTTTTAATTGGACGAGAAGCAGTTGGAATGCCGGATCCGATCGCAGAATTAAATACAGATATTCTAAATAGATGGAGGCATATACAAAAAATGAAAAAGGACTTCTGGAGAAGCTGGACGAATGACTACTTACATCAATTACAACAACGATATAAATGGAAGACAAACCAAGAAAATTTAGCAGTAGGAACTTTAGTGTTAATAAAAGATGAAAATTTTAGCCCCAGCAAATGGCCACTAGCAAAGGTTAAAGAAATATATGAGGGCAGCGACGGTTTAACTAGGGTTGTAACGCTCATAAAACCGTCAGGTGCTACGCAGAAACGATCAATCAATACACTTATCCCATTACCAGTAAGAGATGACGACGTACAAAACAATAATACTACTACAAATACCGTGCATGCACACGGGGCAATACTAAACGAAAACAAAAAGAAAACACTATATCCGAAGACGCCAGTCATAACGTTAAAAGGATTTACGAATTTATTATTGTTTTTTCAAATCTTCGGGTTAGTATCATCCACACCTACATATTCAGTAAAAAACTTAGCACCAGGATTCTATGTTGAACAAATAGGGGTAGCTAACATTGACAGAGGGATGTTTAGAATAGAAACAATATACAATAGAGAACGGGTGAACCAAGACAATTTCAAAATAAAAATGGCAACGTCAAAATTTCAGCAACTGTGTACCAATGCCGCGGCAGTAACAACAGAAACACATTGTGAACAGTTTTATCATCATTTAGTGGAGCAAGAAACAAAATTTGAGCGAATCAAAGAATATTTCTCTGAGATACCATATACCAGGCGCAAACGTGGATTACTACGACAATTTCTAACATCCATTTTTGGCGTAAATGACGAGGTTTACAAAGACATTGATTCTTTAAATATAAACCAACAAAAACTTATAGAAGCCGCAAGCCATCAGACTAAATTTATGATATCAGCAGTCACAAGTTCACTCCCGGCTTGGACTCATACCCTACCCCACACCTCTCACTGCGGCCAAGACACCCTTAGCCGTCACCATGATCGGTCTTGTGAGTCTGCTCGACCGGCAGTGAGATAACCCACTCCGCTACACCTTAATCCTACCCACTTTCCGTCTGCCGCAGGTCTCCCGGCGACAGATATCCCGGCCCAGGGATCCCAGGGACTGCTAGGGAACTAGGGATTAGGGTTGTATACGCGAAAGTCTGTGTGACCACAGGGTACACGGCCTCGCTATACAATATACCTAACAGGGGTAGGGTAGCACTAGGGAGATAGGGAATAGGTGGACTTGGTTACTGCGACGGTAGCCAAGTTGAGGGATACTACTACAACAAGGGAATAGGAGGACTTGGTTACTGCGACGGTAGCCAAGTTGAGGGAAACTACTACTACAACAAGGGAATAGGTGGACTTGGATACTGCGACGGTACCAAGTTGAGGGAAACTACTACTACAACAAGGGAATAGGTGGACTTGGATTCTGCGACGGTACCAAGTTGAGGGAAACTACTACTACAACAAGGGAATAGGAGGACTTGGATACTGCGACGGTACCAAGTTGAGGGAAACTACTACTACAACAAGGGAATAGGAGGACTTGGATACTGCGACGGTACCAAGTTGAGGGAAACTACTACTACAACAAGGGAATAGGAGGACTTGGATACTGCGATGGTACCAAGTTGAGGGAAACTATTGCTACAACAAGGAAATAGGAGGACTTGGTTACTGCGATGGTACCAAGTTGAGGGAAACTACTACTACAACAAAGGAATAGGAGGACTTGGTTACTGCGACGGTAGCCAAGTTGAGAGAAACTACTTTTACAATTGCTACTACTACAACTAATACTACTGTTAGATAAGGGAAGGAATATAATTTCTGGAGGGGTGAAGAACATGCAATTGTATAACAAAAAATGATTACAATTGCGTGTTGACTAAATATATATATATTTTTTTTAATACATATGTACCTACCGATTAAGTTCTTAACATTTCCCCCGCAACGATCGCCTTAAGACTCTACAGCATACAACGAGGTCAACTGTCGCTGCCAGGGTTGCATCGCACGTGGCCTACAGCCAGCCAACCGAAGCCGTCAAGAAAACAACTCACCAGTGAACAACCAACTACCGATGCAGATGAAGTTGAGCTGAAGCCTACGCCAGACACCCGCCAGAATGTTCACGCCTGAACATAAGAACTTTCTAGAGCCTGCCCCGGAGAGACGCTAGAATGTTCACGCCGTAACATGACCTTCCTGAAGCCTATCCCGGAGAGACGCCAGAATGTTCAAACATGAACATGACATTCTTGGCATTCCAACACACATCCAACTTATCACCGAGGAAGATGCGTGATATTTTAAGATCATCTAAATTATCACGTACGGCGGTCGGCTCAAACATGCTGCATCGGCACAATACACCGACGGCACACAACTAAATACGTGTATGTATGTGTATATAGAATAAGTTTAGTATATAAGACAATAATTTTAAGAAATAAATCAGTCATTTGTTCACTCCTGACTTTGACTCATTACCCTTCCCAAACCTCTCACTGCGGCCAAGACACCTTTAGCCGTCACCCTGATCGGTCTTGTGAGTCTGCTCGACCGGCAGTGAGAAAACCATTTCCACCACCCCTAAATCCTACCCAATTCCATCTGTCGCCTTAGGTCTCCCGGTGGCAGATATCCTGGACTATTATATATAAGTATTTATAAAATACGATATAGTAGGGCTAGGGGGATAGGGACATTAGGGTTTAGGGACCACAACAACGACGCCTTTGTAGGAATTAGATAGGTTGTAGGAAAAGTTCATAGGACACCTAGGTTTACGACATAATACGTAGGATAGGTGTTAGATTAGATCTAAAATAGGGATAGGTTTATCGTAGGTAGGTTAGGCTAGATATAGGAACCAGTAGGCTTAAATTAGGATAAGTCTAGGTTTAGGTACGTGCAAGCTTAGGGCTATACTTAAGAGCTATCGAAGGTTAGGCCTTAACTTGTACATATATTATTAAGTTATTAGTGTTATTACTCATAAAAAGCAACACAAGTCTATTTACACAACAGGTACCTACTAAAAGAATTTACAATTAACCTAAACTAAAACTTATCTGAACTATTTACACACTGAACTAAATTAATTTAATGTATACAAAATTTAAACTATTGACAGGCACAGGTTTAATTTTCGTACGAAAGTTCCAATTTATAGGTATTATTTACGTACGTTTGCATGCACTTACGTAATGGCCGCGAAAAGCATACAAACCTAACAATACATTGAAGAAAAAACAAATCGTTTAAATGAAAGTTTATGCAACTAAAAACAAAAAACTTTTTACTTTAAATATTATTACGTAAACAAACAACTCGTAATTTAGTAGCTTAATCCTAATGTTGACGTGTTTGTTTGTATATTAGTCTCTATGTTCACATACGTTGAGTTCATTTTGAATATTATTTTAAAAAAGCAGTGAGCAGTGCGGCCAACCTAACGTTCGCGAATCGTTGTTGTTCAACGCGCTAGCGGCCTGCGTCCAGCGTAGCGGCAGCGTTACAGTTTGTGATGTTGCTTTCCGTTTAATCGAAATCGGTCTGTACTTATAAACGGACGCTTATGCTTATGTTGATAAGCAGATTGTGTTTACAGCTTTTCGTTTAAACGCCCACTACGAGTTGCCAGTTTACGCCCCGCCCAGACCTCTTCATTCGGCTATGGGCCCTGTGAGAGATAGGTCATGTCGCTTGCGTCTCCGCTGCACGAAATTTTACGTAAACCCGTTTGTTATTGTAATACGCTGATTTGAGTTCGTAATTTTATGTTAAAGACTGAATACTTTGAATCAAATAGACTTTTCATGTGACTATGGACGCATATAATTAGGACCTAATTTTATACTCTTGTTGCGTTTAATGTGTTATTGTTTCTGTGCTTATAATAAATAATTAGAAGAATAAAAAATGGACAATTAGAGAAATAAAGTACTACGAAGGGTTTGTACAAGAAAACGTCATAACAAAATAAAAATTCATCCATGGCCAAGTGAGTTGTTTTTTTATGTAATAATAGGCGGCAAACGAGCAGACGGATCGCCTGATGATAAGCAATTACCGCCGGCCATGGACACCCGCAACACCACAGGAGTCACAAGTGCGTTGCCGCCCCTTGCGGTTGGGAAAAGGGATAGGATAAGGACTGGGATGAGGGAGAATGGATAGGGCCTCTGGCACTCTCACTCACCGAACGAAACGCAACAGTTTAAGTACTGTTACTTTACGTCGTATTTTTTTAAATAATAAAGTACCTAAATAATTATCTTTATTGTAATTACAGTGAATTTAAAGATAACAGTTCTGCAAAGTCACACACATTTGACTGCAGTAAATCCTAACACGATTTGTTCAAGAGCTAGCCAAGGACAAGATGAGTAAGTACATACAATGATAAAATATACTAGACTATTATAAATTTTGTTTAAGGTATATGGTAGAGTGTTATAAATTGTTAGGCTCCTACACACAGTGCCGCCGGCACTGCCGCCGGCCAAGCCGCGTGCACCCGGTGGCACATTCCAGGTAGTAGAGCCTTGCTGATTTCAGCATGAATGGGCCGGCTCGACCGGGGTAGTACTACCCTCTCACAGAAAATCGACGTAAAGTAACAGTACCTATACTGTTGCGTTTCGTTCGGTGAGTGAGAGTGCCGGAGGCCCTATCCCCTATTCCTTGTCCCTCATCCCACTCCTCATCCTATCCCTTTTCCCAGCCCCAAGGGGCGGCAACGCACTTGTGACTCTTATGGTGTTGCTTGTGTCCATGGGCGGCGGTAATTGCTTACCATCAGGCGATCCGTCCGCTCGTTTGCCGCCAATTGCAATAAAAAAAAAATACAAAGCGGCCAGCTTTGCCGCACGAAGGAGCGCCGGCATGGCTGCCCGGGTAGGCCGGCGTGCCGTTCATGAAAGAGGAGTAGGAGGAGAAGCGGTATGGGCCTGCTTCTCCTCCAACTTCATTTTTTTTCTAGGCGGGAAACTCACTTACAACTCATCAGGGGGCTTATTCACTATGACCATTTTGAAGTCTTAACGTGTTTTAACGTGCTAGTTACCCACGTCGGCACGTTATTGGCTTAAACGGTATTCACTATGCCAACTTCAAGTTTGACAAGCACGGTAGCGCACGTTTCGGATGCGGTTTTAGTTGTCAAAATTCCGTGAGCTAAGAGGTCACGTAACGCGTTTATTGTAAAACGATAGAGGATAAATAAGTACGAAGTTTATTTGTTTTATATTATTTTCAGTGTCCGTTAGTGGTTAAATGCTAAGTTTATTTGCTTTTTTATTTATCAGTGTCCGTGTCAAAGTTGTTTAATTAAATATTATGTTTAATGAAAATTTACGCCTGTCACCTGGCGCCAGCGTGTCACTCGTCTTCGGATAAATAATAAATCCATTATGATTTATTAGATTCTGTTAGAATTTGGGCTATTTGCTGCACTAACCGCACTTATATTTTTTTTATATTGTAGCGCGACTGCAACTGTCATGTCTGTCATCAATGTATATATGTTATCGTTCAAAAATTGACTTGGGTACAAAAGCTGAAATAAACTTTTAAGATCAATTTTTTCTTTTGAGATTGTTCCTGGCGAAATTGCACTAAAATAATATAATTAAAGTTTTATTAACCGTTTTTATTTGTACTGTAGCTTATAGTGAAATTTACAAGTTAATGAATAAGCCCCCTGGTCTTAGTGAATAAGCCCTCAGGGGGCTTCCCTGGTGTGTAATTTAGAACCTTGTGAAAACTATAGTGCGTAAAATAAATGTTATAAACAATTATAACATTTATTTTACGCACTATAGTTTTCACAAGGTTCTAAATTACACATCAGGGAAGCCCCCTGAGGGCTTATTCACTAAGACCAGGGGGCTTATTCATTAACTTGTAATTTTCACTATAAGCTACAGTACAAATAAAAACGGTTAATAAAACTTTAATTATATTATTTTAGTGCAATTTCGCAAAAAAAAAATATAGTATTTTCTTGGATTTACGCGAATGTTACACATTGAAATTAAACTATAATTTACGGATTTTATCGCATTATATTGCTTTCACTGAATTAAAACCTGTAAAGAAGATTAGATTTCAACCTGTAAGGAATTCGAAATGTCGACTAGTTAGTAATAAAAATGTAGTTTCTAGATCATTCGGTTTAAATGTAATAACAGTTAAACCAATATAACGCGATAAAATCCGTAAACTGTAGTTTAAGGCGCTGTCCTAAGCGAATGTTTTGGTAACAGAGGGGGTGAAGCAGAGGAGGTGAAAAGCACTTAGCTCCGGCTACTGCGGGGCGCCCCCCTTCATTCTCGTCGCGTGCGGGCCGTTTTCTGGGCGACATCCGTATTCCAATATTTCAAAAACGCAAGCAAAACGTTTTAGCATATTGAATTGAGATACTGATATTTAAATTTATATTACATATTGACGATTCCTAAACTATTATAATGAAAATCAATTTGTTTGTACAATAAAAGCATAGCGCAATTTTTGTTCGCAGTGGAGCCTATGAACAAACTGGTTTACATTAGACGTTATAGGTATTAATAGTTGACGAAAGTAGGTAAATACCTAGGTGCCGTAAGATGATAAAAATAATTAAGTCAGTTCCATGTATGGAGAGGCCCTAGTTATTTTTGTTTTGTTTTTGTATAAAAATGGTGCAGCGGTTCATAGAATACCTACATCTAATAGTTGATTGAATCAGGCGTTACTTGGGGGACGCGGAACCCACCACGCACCCTCGGATTGACCACCCCAACTATTGCAATAGAAAAAGGTTGACAATACCGAACTCCTCTAAAAGGATAAGGGATATAGGAATGGTATGGGTTCCATGAAGATACCTGACTTGCAGTATCCCGCTGTATGCGCCGACTATTCTTCGACACGTGTTTCGCCTCTGCACGAGGCATCCTCAGAAGCGATGAGCAACGACTGTCCACAGTCTCAGTCTTTGCCCATCGCTCCTGAGGATGAAAATTTTATGATTGTTATACTAAAATATGCACATTCTCGCCCACCACTCAGTCCGCCTATATACTTTGTGTAGGTATATGAAGCTTAAATAAATAAATAAATTTTTGTCTTAAAGTTTAATTTAACAGTCGTAACATTTTGGCATTTAACGCCTGCGCTGTGTGACTAACAACACAGTACTATTTGAAAATATAGGCATTTCTGTAACTAACAACACAGTACTATTTGAAAATATAGGCATGTCTGAAAAAGAAAAGAAATGAGTAAGTGTTACAAACACTTACTCATTTCTTTTCTTTTTCAGAGAAAATATTGTAGGCGACCCATACCATATCGAAGCCTTAGAAGATGTACGACCTGAACCAATACAAGACCGAAGAGTCGAATTGTGGTTTCGAATTAAAACCATAATCCAATCCGTAACTTCAAAATCAAAAATTCTGCTGGAAGGTGTTGATACGAACATAGTAGAATTTTTTAATAGTGTAGTGGCAAAGATTTGTAGGTGGCAAAAGAATCAATTTCTCTCTTCAACGTGGTTACCGTGCACGATGTTCTGCTGTAGTTTTGACTTTTAATGACCCTCATCCACGACAAAAAACCCTTCAGAAAGATTACCCTATCGCACTTGTACCATAATTCACTAAGGGTATTAGTGATATATCAATATTTCGTAGGCAAGCAACCGTGTATTTTAATCCATCAAAGTTAATGTATGACTAACCGCTGTGACATTTCAATGAATACTTTGTTTGTCAATAGTTTTGACATATGAGACGCGGCTGCAGCGCAAATCAAATTGGCTTATATTATTGATTGATTTATTTTTTAAATTATTCTAGTGATTCTCCAGACTGTTGAAAACATAATAAAATAAAGTCTTTACTATCAAGTAGCCAGTAGGTACGTCTCATATAGTCATTGATTTACAATAACCATACATACACAGTCAGGGTATAAAACCCGTCCAGAAAAATAGGCGCAAAATGCCTATATTTTCAAATAGTACTGTGTTGTTAGTCACACAGCGCAGGCGTTAAATGCCAAAATGTTACGACTGTTAAATTAAACTTTAAGACAAATATTTATTTATTTATTTAAGCTTCATATACCTACACAAAGTATATAGGCGGACTGAGTGGTGGGCGAGAATGTGCATATTTTAGTATAACAATCATAAAATTTTCATCCTCAGGAGCGATGGGCAAAGACTGAGACTGTGACAGTCGTTGCTCATCGCTTCTGAGGATGCCTCGTGCAGAGGCGAAACACGTGTCGAAGAATAGTCGGCGCATACAGCGGGATACTGCAAGTCAGGTATCTTCATGGAACCCATACCATTCCTATATCCCTTATCCTTTTAGAGGAGTTCGGTATTGTCAACCTTTTTCTATTGCAATAGTTTGGGGTGGTCAATCCGAGGGTGCGTGGTGGGTTCCGCGTCCCCCAAGTAACGCCTGATTCAATCAACTATTAGATGTAGGTATTCTATGAACCGCTGCACCATTTTTATACAAAAACAAAACAAAAATAACTAGGGCCTCTCCATACATGGAACTGACTTAATTATTTTTATCATCTTACGGCACCTAGGTATTTACCTACTTTCGTCAACTATTAATACCTATAACGTCTAATGTAAACCAGTTTGTTCATGGCTCCACTGCGAACAAAAATTGCGCTATGCTTTTATTGTACAAACAAATTGATTTTCATTATAATAGTTTAGGAATCGTCAATATGTAATATAAATTTAAATATCAGTATCTCAATTCAATATGCTAAAACGTTTTGCTTGCGTTTTTGAAATATTGGAATACGGATGTCGCCCAGAAAACGGCCGCACGCGACGAGAATGAAGGGGGGCGCCCCGCAGTAGCCGGAGCTAAGTGCTTTTCACCTCCTCTGCTTCACCCCCTCTGTTACCAAAACATTCGCTTAGGACAGCGCCTTAAACTACAGTTTACGGATTTTATCGCGTTATATTGGTTTAACTGTTATTACATTTAAACCGAATGATCTAGAAACTACATTTTTATTACTTACTAGTCGACATTTCGAATTCCTTACAGGTTGAAATCTAATCTTCTTTACAGGTTTTAATTCAGTGAAAGCAATATAATGCGATAAAATCCGTAAATTATAGTTTAATTTCAATGTGTAACATTCGCGTAAATCCAAGAAAATACTATATATTTTTTTGCTAAATTGTATTTAAATAAATTTACAATAATTTTAAAAGGACAAAGTAAAACAAATTCTTTCAGAAGGTAATTAAAGGTTTTTACTTAGTATTTATGAAAAAAATGATTTGGGATATTTTGCGTATATAAGATATTTTATATTTTGGAATAAAACTTGCTGCTTAAAATTTTTATTTTGGAAAAAAACTTGCTGCTTAAAATGTGTTGCTTTATGGAAGAAACGACAATGAAAGTTTATTCACTAATCTCTCACAATCTATTTAATCAAATTAAATTACAAAATTATTTTATATCTTTGACAATCTCTTTTTTCCTTCCTTGACATCCGTCATGAGTTTTCTATTTTAATTCTGGGCCCGATTCTCCTAAGTAAATATCAAGGAGAAATTATCAAGGAGCAAATATAGTAATTGCTCCTTGGTACATATAGTTTCGATATCATGTCAGTGTCATACTTACGTCACAAAAAGCGTATTCTTCTAAATTTTCTGATAATTGAACGAAGTTGTAACGAGGTCGTAAATTGAAACAAGTGTCAAAATATATGTCAACGACGAACTTCGTCGTTGAAATAAACACTTCGTCAGACGAAGTGTTTATTTCAAATTATACGAAAATGACATTAGGTTATCAGAATACCGCTTCTGAGTCCATTCAAAATATAATATCAATGTCATATAAAAATAGGAGAATTGGCCCTCTATATTTGATCTCTTCAATCAGTCTTCGTAATTAGAGGTTGTATATTAAAAGAAATACTAATTTCTTTACATCTCCCCCGCAAAGGAAAGAAAATTTACTGTAATCTTATGTCAATAATGGTATAAGTTTTATTATATGAAAAAGATTTGATTCCGTTTTTCTATGTCCGGTGTCTATTTTATATATCGAATCTGAAATCCTTTCTATAGTTTCATATGGTCCAATTTTCAGTTCATCTAATGTTTTCCTGTTCAATTTGTTACCATTTTCTACATACACCATGTCTCCAACGTTGAATGTACAATATTTCCAATTTTTGACAAATAAATTTTTGTAATAGTTATGGGAATTTATCGTGTTTTGTAGTGCAGTTTCTCTATCTTTTCTCCAATCACTATCCGACTTTTTTTCCTGTAATTCTTGAGGAAATATATTGGTATTTGTGCCATATAATGGTCTATCCACACACATCCGGGCCGTGGACGGGACGTGGACGGGACGGGGACGGGCCGTCACCGTGCTTCCGGGTCCCGGCCGGGATATTTCGTTCACACACGTCAGGGGTGCAACCGGAGCGTGCACGGGCTGTCCTAGTGACAGCCCGTGCACGCTCCTAGTGACAGCTTGCATTTTAATATTTGAATTATTAGAATTATGATTTGTGTCAAATATTCCAAAGGAAATTGCAATATCCGATTCTAGTTCGAACAGCGTTCTCAAAATTGTCCTAAATACATGCACCAATAGGTAAGCACATCTAGTTGACATTCTTAACATAATTATATTACAACATAAATTAGATTTTGTTTTTTTTTGCGTATGAAGCCCTAAAAGGAGGAGTTCTAATAATAATAAGAAGAATAGCCGAGAAAAAAGAATCATAATAATAATAAACATCTCTGGGGGGCAGTCATTATCTCAACATGAGACTAACGCAATCGGAGGGCAGAGTGACAGCTTTCAAACATCACCTTCATCTTATGATAAACAAAAACAGCATCACAGGATGAAAAGAAAGGTTAGAAATCACATGGCAGCTTTGTGGCGAGCTGTCAGTGCTCAAGTCAGGGCCTCGTCTTCGGCTTGCCGTTATTGGACGGTTAGAGTGGATTTCCAAAAGCGCCCACAACTTCACACAACTTTAATATGCGTCTCATCGCACCGATTGTTGGGCCCAGCAAGACCATGTCGTCCGTTCCTATAGCTGATGTTGTTCATAACAACTCCGTCATCATGACAGTCGACACCAGCCTTGCTGAGTAGGTACAACAATAAGCTGATTTATAAATAATAAAAAAAATACATATAAAGGCGTGGCGAGGTGATTTTCTCATGCGTCACGCCAGATTTCAGCCCATATTCCTCACGCAGAGCTGTACGCGCCCGCCTGACAGTGTTTATTGGATTTGCATACCAATATTGTACCATTCACGTACCTACCTCATAGTTCATACCATTATCTACCTCACTCTCAGTTTTTAAATTACCCCATACAGATCGGCAAAGTTAAGCAATGCTTGCACATGTCGCCACTTGAATGGGTGCCCACGTGTGGCATTTACATCCAAGCGCTATCTTGCTTCGGAGGGCACGTAAAACTGTCGGTCCCGGTCCTTGTATCAGGATTGGAATCGTTGGGCTATGAAGAAAACTCCGACACTAGAGGTGGCCACAAACTCTCACGAAAAACAACAACTAAACAACAAGAGGTTTAAGGTCCAATGCCTTATAAAGGTCTAAGAAAACCGGATTTACATATGTTTCTAACTATATAGTACCGGACGGTCTGTGTTAAAGACAAAACTAAACCAATTAAACTACGCGACGTGCAGACAAATTTTAGGGGGCATGTATATATCCAGCAAACTATCGAGCACCTTAGTTGTAATGGTTGCCAGGAATATAGGCCTATAGTTATGAAGTTCAATAAAGAAAAAAAAATTTGAATATAAAATATCAAATAAGTATTCGAATAAAAATTTAAAACATTTGCAAGCCCTAGCCGCGACCTTTCATCTGTCACTATTTGCACTTGGGCAAGTCCAATACAAAACACCGATCTGGGAATAACATGGATTGGACATACCTACCTCCGAAATTAGCGTGCATACATACGATTTTGTAAAAAAAATAAATTTAATTGTATAAAAATATGTAAATTTATATTAGCTATAAGTTACTTTAGTTCCAAATCTGTTTAAATGCTTTTCCAGATTAGTTTATTCCATTACGCAAATGCAGGCAAACAAGGTAAAGCAAATAACGTCCCTTGACATGAAGACAAACTAAACATGAAACAAAATATTCTCTCGTAGCCAATATCGATACAGTGTCGCTGAGAAAGAAACGGATATGAATGGCGCCAATCATACCGTAATGAAACACACTGCCACACTGAAATACCATAAGGGAATAAGAAAATCAAAATTGATTGATTAATTTTATTTACAAATAATATTATTTTATTCAACGTTTCATTTCTAGGAATTCTCGCATACAGTTGCTGTTCATGTTATCTTTTGGCAAAAACAATAATTTTCCATAATTATGTACTATTTGCCCTCTCCATGTATATTCTTTACTCAAAGAATACAAACAAAAGTGGGCGAGTCCATTGCGATCTGTCAATCTTATTATGTCAGGTTTGGGTCATAGATTAATAAGAAAGATAAGTTAATTTGCAGTTATTATGAACTAGATAAATTCTTATGAAAATCAGGAAAGCATAATAATAAATACTACAAGATTTATTACCAGTTTATTACTAAGCGTTTTCTTGGTAGACTTATGTTCTGCAGTGGACTTTTATTTGCCAATATGCTGATGAAGTTAGTTAGCATGAAATTGAACCTGCATACATTTTATAGTATTTCTTAACGCTACAGTACCGTCGCACGTCTCGCTGTATGATGAAATACTTCGAAGAATAAGTATAAATAAAGTTTCAGGAAGTTAATTTCTACCAGTGATCCTTCTTCTATTATGTTTGTAGGTACTACCTACGTTTCTATGTCGCAATAATTCATTTCATATGTCATGAATATGAAAGGTTAGGTTAGATGCCTTTCATAATTAGTAATTGCGGCAATTTATTTCATATTACCACTTCACAACATTTTTTACCTCATATATAGATATCCCTATAATGTTTATCTGCAGAACTTCAAGAAGACCACAACATTAACAAGTCTCAAAATCAAACCCGAGTCCTATTTCATAGCAGTCTTAAACTCCAATCAACCATGATTACAAACATAAATTAAAATTTTGCCAAATTTTTGTGAGTACTTAATACATGTCAACAAATCTTTGTCACATCTGTTTTATTTCAGTATTAATCTATGGCCAAATTATTCAGTAGTTATATATGTGTCATAGCGTGTCTATGGATATATGATATCCTAGAAGTGACAAATATTTGAATCAAGGAATTTATATCGGTTAAAACGGAATTATCTCATATATAAATTTAGTGTCATCGCTTATGTATACAGGGTGTCACAAGACCCATCACCAAGCCGAAGTCTACTCGTTTTGCACATCATACCAAGTCATACTACGCGAAAAGAATACCTGGGAAACGAAATATTTTTTTAAGCTTAAAGAAATAGATACAATTTATAAGCCGCAATGTATAGCGAGCGTTTGCAGGAAAAATTGGCGCCAGGAATGCACTGTACCTACACCGGCCGTATCTACGCGACGACGGCAGTTTATGATCATGTGGTCGCGTGGCCGAGGGGGTAATGCACTTGTCCACAGCTCAGCTGATGACTTGTATCGCGTCTATTGCGTTTAAAGAACTTTAAAGATGCTTATTTTAGAGAAATATTGAAAATTTGTTTATGTTTATTTGGAAGAAAGTTTACATTTATCATTCAAAACACGATTTTGGAATTATTAGAAAAACAAAACCTCATACTCATACGCACCCTGCATGTGTCTGTAGTAACTGGGAAATTCCTGGTTCAGGGATATTGAGGCTCCAAGTCACGACTTTTTTTCTAATTATTCCACTCGTACGAGCGTTGATGCACATCTAAGCTCGTCTAAGCTTGAGCCGTCAGAGTTTATGTTGACACTGACACAATGTCACTACCATTTCGAGCGAACATGCCGAAATATGCCCGTTTACGCGGGTTCGGTGATTTACTTTATTTGACTCGTTACCTTAAAATGTAATTATTTTGCGATTTTCTCAATTATGATTGACCATTTTATGAAGTTTGTTGATTAAACGATTTGTTATCATAGATCTGACCAATGCAAATCATGAAATTACCAATGGATAATTATAAGACTTTTCTTGAAATGCGATCATTTAATAAAATGGCCAATTTCATGATATGGCCTAGACATAGACCCGCTTTTACATATAAGCACCATAGTGATACAAATGTTATAGCGCAACGTGCTGTCATCTATTGTCAATACGACGTAGTTGTGAGTAATTGGCCATAAACTTACATTGAAATAAGAATAGATAAAGATTCCTTTATGGTATACGACACCCCACCCTACCTCACGCCACCCCACGCATGTTGAGACTAATCAATCCCATATTTATATTTTTCCTTTACGGTAGTAGAGCCTTGCTGATTTCAGCATGAATGGGCCGGCTCGACCGGGGAAGTACTACCCTCTCACAGAAAATCGACGTAAAGTACCTAAACTGTTGCATTTCGTTCGGTGAGTGATAGTGCCGGAGGCCCTATCCCCTATTCCTTCTCCTTCATCCCACTCCTCATCCTATCCCTTTTCCCAACCCCAAGGGGCGGCAACGCACTTGTGACTCCTGTGGTGTTGCTTGTAGCCATGGGCGGCGGTAATTGTTTACCATCAGGCGATCCGTCTGCTCGTTTGCCGCCTAATGCTATAAATATATATATATATATATAAATAATAGCTACAAGCCACGAGCTGCTGGCGCCGTGCCGCTACTAGCCAGCTGCCACCCAAGCCTCCGTTCCTGCCTACGAGCTCCTACAGCCAGGCCACGGACGCCTGAGCCTGACCGCTCGACCCACATCGGCTGCACCGCCTGAGACCCGCTCAGCCTGAACATCGACCACAGAGCTGCCTGCGCAGCGCACCTTGGCCAGCTCATCGGCGACCCTTCGAGCAGCTACCCTGCGAGCGTCGGAGAGCAGCAGGAGTCTACACTCCAGCCAGCTCAGGCCAGTGCTTACCTAGTTTGGTCATACTGTATGTAAGCGGTAGTGAGACATAATAAAGAACCTGTTCAGCCTAGCAGTGTTTCTCTCGAACCCCGACATCCTACCTGAGATCCTCCGTCTCAGTGGCGCCCAACTCTAATTGTCTCACTTCCAATTACTGCAGTTGTTCTTGTTTAGGAGGTCAGTCTTTGTAAACGAGGAGGTGCAGACATCAGCGAACCGGTACGTCTAACTATCTAACTTGTGTGTATCTGTGTATTGCTGTCTATCTTTAATTTCTATTCTTGTATACCTATTATGTGTTATCTTACTATTGTCTAATTCAAATTTCAACTACCGATTCCCTACGTAACTGTTCGCAATTTGAAATAACCGTTTTTTATTTTTGCAAGTCACTATCTATTGTCTACATTTTTACACCGAATCGTCGTAGTTTCTTTGTAAAGCAGAACTATTGCACATGGAGGGCTGTAATATACTTACGTTCTTTTCTATCATACTTATTTTATATCATCATGAGCACTAACCCTATCAAGTACTTCCTACTTAATAAAAATGAATTGGCCTACGAGGTCGCTATTCGCGGAGAGGAGCCGGCTACCTCTGTTTTAGGTTTACGGAAGCAGCTACCTAAACTACTCGAGCTGATTCCGAATGACGAAATCCTAGAGTCAGGCCTAGACATAGCAGACGACTTCAAGGGAGCTAGCCTGTCAGTTACCAATTTAGATTCGCGAATCTCTTCCCTTAAGGAACTATACGACCACAACTTGGCGAAGCGAACTACGGCTTTGCACAACTGCCTGATTGGGCAGATTAGACAAATCCGAACCTAAATACGGCAAGAAAATATCCGACCTGACTGAACGCTTTCGGATGCTGTCGGCAGAGCTATCTAAGATAGAACACTCGAATGTTCCGTTGGCGGAAGTCGGAGTCACGATGACTTGCACGGATTCAACCCCTACACAGGCAGCGTCGACTCCGGTAACTGTCCACTGTGAGCATTTGAGGGTTGGCGAACTATCGAAACTCAAATTCGACGGAACAGGCTGCGTTCGCGAATTTCTACAACGCGTGACGGAATTTAGGACCGTTAGAAATCTACCTGCCAATAGATTATTCGATTACGCGTCCGAAATTTTTACGGGTAATGCGTTACACTGGTTTCGCGGTGTTAAATATTCCATTTCTACATGGGACGAACTAGCTAGTAAACTCACAGCTGATTTCACACCGTACGACTATGATTATAAACTTTTAGCCGAGATTCGTAATCGTACTCAAGGGCAAACTGAGGGTATAATCATCTACTTATCAATTATGTTCCAACTTTTTGCGCGATTGTCACCGAACACGGTACTAACCGAACATGAAAAATTAAATATATTGCTTCACAATATTAGACCGTGTTATTCTACAGTACTAGCTTCATGTACTACGGCTATAGACACTATAGACACTCTAAAAACACTATGTCTAAACTATGAGAGGTTCCAGTGTTTAAGTGCACAATTTCACGAACCTAGTTACCCTACGTCTAACACAGTAGCACCTGATTTAGCTTACATAAATAAAAAGGACACGCACGGTCACTATAATAATTCACAGTACTATAAACCGTCTAAACTAAAAAACTACGCTTCTGTCGCATCTATAAATGTCGAACCGAACGATACACCTGTGCCTAACCTACAACACTATAATGTAAACATGATATCTAAATCAGCTGTGCCTACAAAAATAACTAATAAGAGGTGTGTATTTTGCCCGCGCTGCCGTTCAACTGATCACTCACTAGGGACGTGCAAGCGAGAACGTTATCCGATATGTTTTAAGTGTGGCCTTAGGGATGTCACATTCGTAAATTGTCCTATCTGTAAAAATAAATCATTTTCCAAAAAACTAATTTATTCGGATCGTCGTTCGTCAAATAAGATGACAAACCCTACCGTTTGTACATCTTCTAAACCTAAATATTTTAAAAGGAAGACTGGAAAAATTGGCTGAATACTCTAAAAGTGTATTTTTCTAGTCATTCTGTGGCTGCGACCCGAGATCAAAAACCTAATACTGATTTTCGACCCTATGTTAATGTAACCATTAAGAATCTACCCCTTACTGGTTTACTTGACTCAGGTTCTGCCGTGACTATATTGGGCAATAATTCTCATATAAAACTTATTTCTAAAACTAATCTCCCTTTGAATAAGTGTGACAACCCTACTATATTTTTTCGATCGGCGGGTGGTCATCGGTTGACACCGATCGGCTATTATCAACCTACCCACCACTTTTAAAAATAAAACTTGTTATTTAAAAGCGTACGTAATTCCAGAAGTTACTAGTTCGTTAATTTTAGGTATTGACTTCTGGAAAAGATTTAAATTGTTACCAAACTATATTAACTCTGTTTCTTTATCTAATAATTACTCTCGTAGTAATTCCTTGTCTAATAAAGTTAATGCTACCGTGTCAGCTATTGATACTAACACTGATAACGAGACTACTATAACCTCGGATCAGTGGTATACTACAATCTACAATGGCTGTAAAAACTCACCTACATCTTTCCCTAATTATTCTATCAGGAATGATAAATTGTACAGATATATGGTATCTAAATGTACATTGCGTAAAGTATTCGATTGGAAAGAGGTCCTACATACCTCGGATAGAACTACCGCTATTAAAGAATACCATTCGGAACTCGCTGCGGGTCATTTAGGTATTTTTAAAACGTATAAACGTTTAGCGCAGCGTTATTATTGGCCTGGTATGCACGCTGACATTATTAAGTTTATATCTTCGTGTGATACTTGTGTCGCACGTAAACACCAAAACAATTGTACTTTATATACACACACATACAACTTACGTCGTAAACCGGCTGGGGTTAACGTGGGTGATACTGTGTGGAAAAGAACCTACGACAAATCATTTGGCAAAAAACTAGCTCCTAAGTTTACCAAGTGTACTATTATTGCTAAAAAGTCACCACTAGTATACAAATTAGCGGATTCGTCGGGTAAATCTATTGGCAGTTGGCACATTAAAGATTTAAAACTAATTAACTACACTGATTCCTAACCTAACTAGATTCTTTCATTGTACCTACCTGCAGTTTGAGTTTCATAGTCACTATCTACTTAGCACTGTCTACAGAAGTTCGGAGGTCTTAGTTAGACGGATTTTTCTTGTCTAGACACGAAAAATCCTGCTGTACAGAGCGGGGTATTGTAACGTAATACTACACGTATTGCGTTATAATATCTCGCAGGCGCTTAACGCCAGCTTAGCCAGACATCGTTCGCAATATTACCAAATATGGTCATATTCACTGGCCAAAGGCAGTTGTGAGTCATAGGTTTATGCCTATATAAGATGGGTGCGCGTTGTAGAATGTTCACTTTCCCTAGACATCGGAACGCTGCCGCTACACCTCGCGATTATTCTACATTCTACTTCCTATCTACTGTCCCGCTGGGGTTCACCCTACGAGCTCACTGCACCTGACGTTCTTCCTACGGGCTACGTTCTTCCTACGGGCTACAAGCCACGAGCTGCTGGCGCCGTGCCGCTACTAGCCAGCTGCCACCCAAGCCGCCGTTCCTGCCTACGAGCTCCTACAGCCAGGCCACGGACGCCTGAGCCTGACCGCTCGACCCACATCGGCTGCACCGCCTGAGACCCGCTCAGCCTGAACATCGACCACAGAGCTGCCTGCGCAGCGCACCTTGGCCAGCTCATCGGCGACCCTTCGAGCAGCTACCCTGCGAGCGTCGGAGAGCAGCAGGAGTCTACACTCCAGCCAGCTCAGGCCAGTGCTTACCTAGTTCGGTCATACTGTATGTAAGCGGTAGTGAGACATAATAAAGAACCTGTTCAGCCTAGCAGTGTTTCTTTCGAACCCCGACATCCTACCTGAGATCCTCCGTCTCAGTGGCGCCCAACTCTAATTGTCTCACTTCCAATTACTGCAGTTGTTCTTGTTTAGGAGGTCAGTCTTTGTAAACGAGGAGGTGCAGACATCAGCGAACCGGTACGTACTATCTAACTTGTGTGTATCTGTGTATTGCTGTCTATCTTTAATTTCTATTCTTGTATACCTATTATGTGTTATCTTACTATTGTCTAATTCAAATTTCAACTACCGATTCCCTACGTAACTGTTCGCAATTTGAAATAACCGTTTTTTATTTTTGCAAATCACTATCTATTGTCTACATTTTTACACCGAATCGTCGTAGTTTCTTTGTAAAGCAGAACTATTGCACATGGAGGGCTGTAATATACTTACGTTCTTTTCTATCATACTTATTTTATATCATCATGAGCACTAACCCTATCAAGTACTTCCTACTTAATAAAAATGAATTGGCCTACGAGGTCGCTATTCGCGGAGAGGAGCCGGCTACCTCTGTTTTAGGTTTACGGAAGCAGCTACCTAAACTACTCGAGCTGATTCCGAATGACGAAATCCTAGAGTCAGGCCTAGACATAGCAGACGACTTCAAGGGAGCTAGCCTGTCAGTTACCAATTTAGATTCGCGAATCTCTTCCCTTAAGGAACTATACGACCACAACTTGGCGAAGCGAACTACGGCTTTGCACAACTGCCTGATTGGGCAGATTAGACAAATCCGAACCTAAATACGGCAAGAAAATATCCGACCTGACTGAACGCTTTCGGATGCTGTCGGCAGAGCTATCTAAGATAGAACACTCGAATGTTCCGTTGGCGGAAGTCGGAGTCACGATGACTTGCACGGATTCAACCCCTACACAGGCAGCGTCGACTCCGGTAACTGTCCACTGTGAGCATTTGAGGGTTGGCGAACTATCGAAACTCAAATTCGACGGAACAGGCTGCGTTCGCGAATTTCTACAACGCGTGACGGAATTTAGGACCGTTAGAAATCTACCTGCCAATAGATTATTCGATTACGCGTCCGAAATTTTTACGGGTAATGCGTTACACTGGTTTCGCGGTGTTAAATATTCCATTTCTACATGGGACGAACTAGCTAGTAAACTCACAGCTGATTTCACACCGTACGACTATGATTATAAACTTTTAGCCATAATCGTACTCAAGGGCAAATTGAGGGTATAATCATCTACTTATCAATTATGTTCCAACTTTTTGCGCGATTGTCACCGAACACGGTACTAACCGAACATGAAAAATTAAATATATTGCTTCACAATATTAGACCGTGTTATTCTACAGTACTAGCTTCATGTACTACGGCTATAGACACTATAGACACTCTAAAAACACTATGTCTAAACTATGAGAGGTTCCAGTGTTTAAGTGCACAATTTCACGAACCTAGTTACCCTACGTCTAACACAGTAGCACCTGATTTAGCTTACATAAATAAAAAGGACACGCACGGTCACTATAATAATTCACAGTACTATAAACCGTCTAAACTAAAAAACTACGCTTCTGTCGCATCTATAAATGTCGAACCGAACGATACACCTGTGCCTAACCTACAACACTATAATGTAAACATGATATCTAAATCAGCTGTGCCTACAAAAATAACTAATAAGAGGTGTGTATTTTGCCCGCGCTGCCGTTCAACTGATCACTCACTAGGGACGTGCAAGCGAGAACGTTATCCGATATGTTTTAAGTGTGGCCTTAGGGATGTCACATTCGTAAATTGTCCTATCTGTAAAAATAAATCATTTTCCAAAAAACTAATTTATTCGGATCGTCGTTCGTCAAATAAGATGACAAACCCTACCGTTTGTACATCTTCTAAACCTAAATATTTTAAAAGGAAGACTGGAAAAATTGGCTGAATACTCTAAAAGTGTATTTTTCTAGTCATTCTGTGGCTGCGACCCGAGATCAAAAACCTAATACTGATTTTCGACCCTATGTTAATGTAACCATTAAGAATCTACCCCTTACTGGTTTACTTGACTCAGGTTCTGCCGTGACTATATTGGGCAATAATTCTCATATAAAACTTATTTCTAAAACTAATCTCCCTTTGAATAAGTGTGACAACCCTACTATATTTTTTCGATCGGCGGGTGGTCATCGGTTGACACCGATCGGCTATTATCAACCTACCCACCACTTTTAAAAATAAAACTTGTTATTTAAAAGCGTACGTAATTCCAGAAGTTACTAGTTCGTTAATTTTAGGTATTGACTTCTGGAAAAGATTTAAATTGTTACCAAACTATATTAACTCTGTTTCTTTATCTAATAATTACTCTCGTAGTAATTCCTTGTCTAATAAAGTTAATGCTACCGTGTCAGCTATTGATACTAACACTGATAACGAGACTACTATAACCTCGGATCAGTGGTATACTACAATCTACAATGGCTGTAAAAACTCACCTACATCTTTCCCTAATTATTCTATCAGGAATGATAAATTGTACAGATATATGGTATCTAAATGTACATTGCGTAAAGTATTCGATTGGAAAGAGGTCCTACATACCTCGGATAGAACTACCGCTATTAAAGAATACCATTCGGAACTCGCTGCGGGTCATTTAGGTATTTTTAAAACGTATAAACGTTTAGCGCAGCGTTATTATTGGCCTGGTATGCACGCTGACATTATTAAGTTTATATCTTCGTGTGATACTTGTGTCGCACGTAAACACCAAAACAATTGTACTTTATATACACACACATACAACTTACGTCGTAAACCGGCTGGGGTTAACGTGGGTGATACTGTGTGGAAAAGAACCTACGACAAATCATTTGGCAAAAAACTAGCTCCTAAGTTTACCAAGTGTACTATTATTGCTAAAAAGTCACCACTAGTATACAAATTAGCGGATTCGTCGGGTAAATCTATTGGCAGTTGGCACATTAAAGATTTAAAACTAATTAACTACACTGATTCCTAACCTAACTAGATTCTTTCATTGTACCTACCTGCAGTTTGAGTTTCATAGTCACTATCTACTTAGCACTGTCTACAGAAGTTCGGAGGTCTTAGTTAGACGGATTTTTCTTGTCTAGACACGAAAAATCCTGCTGTACAGAGCGGGGTATTGTAACGTAATACTACACGTATTGCGTTATAATATCTCGCAGGCGCTTAACGCCAGCTTAGCCAGACATCGTTCGCAATATTACCAAATATGGTCATATTCACTGGCCAAAGGCAGTTGTGAGTCATAGGTTTATGCCTATATAAGATGGGTGCGCGTTGTAGAATGCTCACTTTCCCTAGACATCGGAACGCTGCCGCTACACCTCGCGATTATTCTACATTCTACTTCCTATCTACTGTCCCGCTGGGGTTCACCCTACGAGCTCACTGCACCTGACGTTCTTCCTACGGGCTACGTTCTTCCTACGGGCTACAAGCCACGAGCTGCTGGCGCCGTGCCGCTACTAGCCAGCTGCCACCCAAGCCGCCGTTCCTGCCTACGAGCTCCTACAGCCAGGCCACGGACGCCTGAGCCTGACCGCTCGACCCACATCGGCTGCACCGCCTGAGACCCGCTCAGCCTGAACATCGACCACAGAGCTGCCTGCGCAGCGCACCTTGGCCAGCTCATCGGCGACCCTTCGAGCAGCTACCCTGCGAGCGTCGGAGAGCAGCAGGAGTCTACACTCCAGCCAGCTCAGGCCAGTGCTTACCTAGTTCGGTTATACTGTATGTAAGCGGTAGTGAGACATAATAAAGAACCTGTTCAGCCTAGCAGTGTTTCTCTCGAACCCCGACATCCTACCTGAGGTCCTCCGTCTCAACCCTCACTATCAAAAATACACTTCTGCTTAATTCTGTAACATTTACTAAATAGGAAAAACATTTCTCGCGCGCAATAAATTGAAAAGACGCATTTAAGTAGAAGCGCCTTATTACTTAATATAATAACTATTAGATCATAAAATGAAAAAACGGCTTACTTTGGTCATAAGAAAAAAAGACATATCTGCGTAGATGTGTCTTTTCTTTTTCGTATTATGAAAATTAACCGAGCGCAAGTGGCAGTAGCGTCTTTTCTACTAAGCATTTGTAGTTTTTTGGAGTGAAGTGGTGGTCGCGGTTGCAATACTATACGATCAGTTGCGCCCAGTTTGTGGCGGGCAAGAGACGTGTGTACGCGCATTTCTACAGGTTATAACTGCGGCAAAATCATAACGTTAGTTGTGATTCTTTTATTGTTAAAATATGTATTATTGTTTACATAAGAAGATCGTAAAAGTTTCGCGACTAGTAACCTGTGAAAATGTTTTATAACGGGTCAACGTCGCGTATTATATTTAAAGGATAATAAATACCTATTTTACTGTCGCTTATTTATTCAAGTTATAAATAACGTATTTATAATCCTTAAATATAACACGCGACATAGACTCGTTATAAAGTAATGAAATTAGATATATGAAGTATAAATACATGCAGTTAATTTACTTACACGTTCTTCGTAATGTACCTACCTATCACGTGAGATTAACAGACTATTGAACTGAGTGTTGTAAGCAACTGTGATTCTTTTGAGTACAACATGTATTTACCTCATAATTTACCTACTGACATAAAGTATTAAACAATAAAAAAGTATACATTTTGGGTCAGATAAATTTGTTTATCTATTTATGTTAGCCATAACTTTTTTTTAACAAAAATGTCTTCTTTTTGTTGTAAATATTTCATTTAGTTCATACCTGAAGTTGACAATTTGTTTTAGTTGTCTCACTATTGCAATGATTTTATACCAAGTTTTCTGACGTCACGTATCCTATAATTGTTTTTTTTTTCAGTGCAAAAATGAAACGCAATCGTTGCTCAAAAATAATTTATTTGGTGCCATCAACCAGTTCTTCACAAGAGTTACAGCAGAAGCATATAGCTTCTTCCTCCCTGTCTCAGACGATTATGAAGTACGTTGAGCCTTTGCCTACAACGGACGAAGGTGAAACTTTGAATATAACGGATCTTCAAAACATGTCTCTTAGCGATCTAGATTTTGATTCTGATGATTCCGTTTTTGATAAGGATTATGTACCCACAAGTATAGACATGAATACAATAAACCAAGATTCAGACTCATCTACAAATACCAACCCTAATTCACAATCAGTTACGGTTACGATATCTGAATCACCTGAAATTTCAAGTGACGAAATAACGCCGCAAAATCTTATAAAAAAAGGAACAATCAGAAAACGTAAAAAGTGTGATCGATCACTAGCACAAAGAAAAAATAAGGAAAAAACTGAAAGCCATAGTATCTAAATACAAACTAAAGCCAGGTTGTAATACCGATGTGTGTAAAAAAAAATGTCATTCTCAATTTATGGAAGAAACACGGCAACAAATAAATCATTACTACAGAAATTTGTCTTGGATAGAACACAAATATTAAAACAAGAATATTTTATAATACATAACACGTCTAAAGAAAACCCTAAGAGAAAAACTGTAACAGATAACCGAAAATTGCCGAGAAACGTAAGCATATCGTATTTCCTACTAAATGAAACAGGAACTAAAGTCAATGTCTGACACCCCGATACGCGATACACCACTAGGTAAACGAGGAACCAATCCTAATCCGAAAAAAATTTATGACACCAAAGTAATAGAACATATAAACTCATTTAATCCTTCCATATCACACTACCGCCGCGAGCACGCTCTAAATAAAAAATATTGCAGGTACAAACAGTACAAAATTATAAATAAATAACCAGTAATCAAGAATGAACCAATTTAGTTAATAGCTTATTTATGTTACCAATTGTCAGTGAACTGCCTAAAGTTAAACTAGACGCCAATGCCAGTAAAAGTACTCTTGGTATGAAACGGTACAATAAATAGTCGTGTAGAAAGTCAAACCAGACACTAGTTAAAATAAGTTTAAATTCAGACCAGTCGGGTAATATTTCAATATCTATAAGTCAAGTATACATACCTAGATTTATTCATTTAGGTCGCAACACTTAAAAACATCAATGTAATTATACAAATACTTATTATATTAAGCAGAATATCTTATTTAATTTCATCAATTTCAGTTTAATTTATCAATTGTATCATGGTGATTGTGGCTATTTTCATGCCATTTACACAATCAGAATACTGACATCGTTTTTAATTCGTTTTTTTTTTTACGTATTTTACGTTAGGTATCTGGTTCATTCAGTTTCATTATAATTAAGATTTGACGATTCGTAAGAAGTTTGGTATAAAAATAGTAAGCTTACATGTAAGTATTGTTTAAAATAAATACACAAAACCCTTCAAGCACCTAGAATGATTAAATCCCATTTTAATCATTATTGCCATAGTCTCCTACAATTGAACCACACAAAGTACATGTACACATGTATAATATCTTTGCATAAAAATATCTCTAAATAGCTTATCTATCGCAGTGTTTATACCAGAAATACTTAATTGATAAGATAGTTCATTACCGAGAGCTTATCCTAAGATTGATTATTACTATATGGTCTAAATAGGTTTACAGTTTAACACATGGCACTTCATAATAAAAATACATAATTTCAATGAATAAAAGCAGATAAAAATAAATACCGTCTCATATTTTATTAATTTATTGAATTTATTTGTATTATTCCCGAGAATGGATAAATAAACTATGAGAATGTTTTCGAAAAAATCAGTGATGTAATTTGGAACTATTTTCAAATTGAATCAATTTAGTTGAATAGCTTATTTCAGATCCATTTAATTAGACAGATGTCTGCATTTATTACACATTTCATTTTAACTATTTTATCTGCTATTATAGTTATAAATAACAGGAAATTATCAACCATAATAACACTACTTGAAAATATTGGATACACTGCCATCTAATAGTGCCAGACATAAGCAAAATGATGTCACTTTCTTTAACAAGTCAATTTAATCCTATGTAATATAAAAACATTCTTCAATAACTACTTTTTAATAAAAATACCTTGAGCTATATATTTAGACGTAGCATATATGACCCCTCAGGCCTCAGGAGGATGAGGTTTGTTTAAAAAATAAAAGGAAATAGTTACTAAACGAAACTATAATTTTATCGATATGATCTAGCTAGACACAGACCCGCTTGATATAATATAGAATATTTCTGTACGTACACACAAAAGTTCGCTTGTAGTAATAGTTATACAAAACTCATAGGTTATCTTTACAACATGTCATTCAAATGTGGTGCCTCTGAGACAAATGGAAGCTATTTGGTTTTGTTCTTCCAATAGAAATCAAAGTGACAAAATCATAAGTATGTCTATTGCAAGTAAACTGGTGGAAATTATCTGGGTACATGACAATTACTCACTACACAATTATAGAAAGTGCATTATTTGTAATTCGATACACAAATTATTGTGCCATAAACAATTATTAACCAGTTAAAAATACGAGTATATTTCAAAGATATGTTGAAGATAAATTTACAGTTTCGTAGTTTTATCTCCAGGGCAACACATTCAAGAGCTTAACATTAAAATATTCTTTTGTTTTCTTTCGTTATAGTTTGGATCCGATTTAATAAAACTATATAGCATGAACTGATTAATTTGGTAATTGTGGCGAAAATTTAACTACAGCTCCATCTCTTCCATAGAACAGAGCTAAGGCACATTCCTACACCGCAATATTGGTCTGTATGTAATGAATACACAGCCAACAAAATTAATGAAGAAATCTCTGAAATGTATTCTACCTACCATCGTTTCATATTCGACTTGTAATGAAAAGATTCGTCACAGCACTTCATTCTTGGAATTCAAATATGCAGGACGATTACGCTAATCAGTACTTACACTAGAAAGAGTTATCAACAAAGCACAACACAGCTAATGCTCATACCGAGTCTCGGTCAATCACTACAAATAATGCCTATTTAAATTCCAACAGATTAGAACAATATCGGCTACTTTAAAAATCTATTATACCTTTTTTGTAACTTTTTCGCTATTACCTACATAGTTTTATACTCAGATACATTTTTGATGAACATGTTAAAATAACCTGGTACCACATAAACACAATAGTCATATTTTTCGACCATTCATGGCTATAATCTTGGCGGAAGTACATTACCAGCGTTTGCAGTTGGTTGTTGCTGTTGGCTTCAGCATACTGTTGCAGATCGTTAAGATATGTAGTCGGTACTCATCCACCGGCTTGCTCTCGGCAACGTTGCTACTGGATCGTAGGGCAATCGTTCTCCGTCGTCAGCTGAACGGTGCAGTGACGGGCTTAGGCAAAATCATGGCATCACGATGAGGAGACTCTGGAACTTGCAATTGGGTGTATTAGTATTGTGGGCGCAAATTTATCCCACTTCTGATGTCAGAATCAGGAAAGCTCCCTATAGTGTAGAGACAGTTTAGATAAATAAAAGAGAAAACTATCAAATCATACTTTCATTTATTCAATTTGGCACAAGGATATATCTTTAGATTACGTCATGATTCTACATTTACATTTAGAGCCCAGTTCGCTACTAAATGTATACCACAGGTATATAATGAATCTCATTGATACAACTTGATCCATAGTATATTATTCTATCCTATATTACAATCTTTAGTATCTCACAAACGATCAAACTACCCACAATCAATATCAATAAGCTAATGATTACACCATCTTACATTATTTCCTAGATGATTAAACAAAAGAACAAGCAACACAATATTGAAACACAGTGGCAGTTAAATAGTCAGAACCATATCGTACCTGAGCAGTCGTCGAAGGAGAATAGAACGAACTAGCCGTGCCTGTCGACTTATATAGGTACACCTTATTTACACGTTTGACAGAGTAACTGTCAAACGTCATGTTAGTGTCATTTAATTGCCACTATCCTCTTACATATTATGTATAAACACTTGGATATCAGTAATTTCAGCCCAAAGCCTAGATATTATTACATATCTCTCACGCGCTTCGACAGAGTCTACGCGTCACGTTCGCTAGAGTTGAAGATGACGGTTGACGTTCAACGGAGCAACGACAACTATCACTTCTCTTAGAGACGCCGGGCGGGCAACAAGTACCTAGAAACTGTCACTCGTTTCGTGTTCAGTAATACAAAATAATTATAGTAAGTTTTGTTAAATTTGATTTGGTGTGAACTTATAACGAACTGTGATGTGAAGTGTTGATATTGATACCGGCCAAGAATCAAGCAATCCGCCGTCATATACAACAAAAAAGTAATACCAAGCATAACAATAGAGCGACATGCTTATTTAATTTAAATAGAAATGAAACAACACAGCTAATATCATATGTTTCATGAAACTCAAAAGTAATATAGGAGCAACACATATTAATATTTACGCAGAAATATGTAATAAAGTCGTATTTTCGTTTCAAACACGTTATGAATACATCTATCATACATCTTTTGCGCACACATCTAAGTGGACAACATAAACGAACGAATGGATATAGATTATCGGCTACTTGGAATCCAGTCATCAGCAAATGTAAACACCGCCGCAGTGATAAATCTCAACAGTGTGTAGACGTCATTAGTGTAGTGTGTCGGAGTAGCGACATTGCGAACTTAAATAAAGACCAAGTGAGGGTAGGTGCCGAAACCCTCACTTCCACAAGACGGTGCTGAGCTCTCATCAGTCTCTCCGCGACCACGCTCGGTGCAAGACGAGCGAAACGTCGGAAACAAATAGGTATTTATGCCTTAAATAAGTAAGGTTAACGTAGGGTAAAGACCCGCTAAATTATTTGTATAAACGAAATAATTATCCAAATCTTAAAATACTTTAATTTAGAAAACGGAGACATCTAAACGAATTGTTTTTGTCTTTAAACATTTCTTTAACCGTACAGAACTAATTTGATCAACTAGAAACCATTCCGTATCGGGAATGGCTGCCAGCAAGAAATGAGAGAGGCATTTTAAAAAAAGGTCCGAGCCATTGTCCCCGCTGCGTCGCGATGCTTAACCCGCCAGTCTCCGAACACAAAGCCACTACAAAAGGTAAATGGGCTTTCTGCTTCTGAAACTACGTTCACATTATGCTTTACAGCAGACGTTGTAGGTACGCCGTGAGCATTGTTGTTGCGTCTTATTACAGTATGCATAATAACTGCTCTGAGGTGCTCGGTTTATTAAAACCAAGCAGGGTTTATACTAGGCTCTTTTGAATGTGAAATCGCGGTGCTTTCTTGTTATACGGGCGCGACTTGTTTCGTTAGATCAACTATCTTAAACGTTTTATATTTTTACAAACGTAATGCTTACTGTAGCGTTTTTAATGGTCGCTCTCGTTTAGTGTTATTCTGAAAATAAATCTTTGATTTATTATTTTGGCCCTATAGTTGCAATGGTTTAAATAACGCAGCGGCTACGTATGTGTAGAGTAATACTGTTCTAAAACTTTTATACAACAAAACAAAATTCTAGAATTCGCATGAGAGATAGCTTACAAAAATATTTTTTTTTATAGCAGACAATATAATATTGTATTTTATATTATTCATTTCAGAAACCGAGAGATTTCAGCAAGTTTCATTTTATTTTTTAAACCAGTTTCAACATTTTAGATAACATTTTCATAAAATTTTTCGCAAAACCTGCTTTTAAACTATGACTATATGCAAAAAGAAACCATACGTGCTTTTTCGTACTTTAACGGATTATAATATATTAGAATACATAGACCCTGCTTTTTAATCCATTGAGCAAAGTTATGCAGCGGACTTATACCACTGTGTTGTACCGTAAGAAGGTATTAAAAAATACAAATCACAAAGGATTTTCTAAAGCTGCTTTATTCTGCACCGTCAGAATAAGCAGTGGGAGTACAGAATTAACTGATATTTCTACATATTTTCCTTATTTACTTTGTTTTCTTGTTCATTATGCATGCTGCTGTCTTGTCATCTGGTTACACCCGTCTCATCTGACATGTATAACGTTGTCTTGGAGTTCTTGCAGTTATATTAAAGACTGCAGCGGTAGATGAAGATAAAACACAAGAGCAAGACAAAATGAGACAATTTGTTGTTCTGTAGATGTAGTAAGTAGTACCTATGGTTGTCTAAATCTAATACCTTAAGACGAGCAATTATTGTATATCTATACTATAATAAAACAGTAGAGGTGAAAAAGTCTGTACATTAAAGATATTTTTACGAAAATTAGCTTAAAAATCTAGGAAAATTCTAAAAAGCAATACTTGATATTTTTTTGAATTTATGTCTGTCTGTCTTTCCCTATGTTGCTAAAGATCTCTAAAGTGGCGAAATTGATTTCAATAAAACTTACACTCATGTACAAAGGATACTCAAACCTATAAAATAGTATATGTTACATCACAATCGGTTCAGTGGTTTTCAGTGTACAGCTTGACCTCTCCTATGTACGTAGTCCCAAACAAAACAGGGATCATCCAAAACTGGTTATATATGTGGTGCCATCTATGATCATTATACGTTTGTTAGTAAAAGTATAGTTAGTGTAAATAGGTACCTTCAAAGTGTTTTATGGCTATTTACCCGACTTTAAAAAAGGAGGCGATTCTTAATTTCGTCAGTATATTTTTATAATTTGTTAATAGGTAATTTATGATTACACATTAAATAAACATCATTTTATAATCTATATGTAGCTTAATCTAATCTTAATGTCTAAGTAGTATATGTACAAAAAAAAGTAAAAATAAATTGAAAATATTTACAAGGTTTAGGCGTCGTAAAATGCCTCCGCATCAATGTCATCGGGTAACGTGCCCAGAAGGCTGGCAGCATTGCCACGCTGGATGGCAATGCTGATTCTCTGAGCAAAGAATAAACCAGCCTTCTGGTCACGTGAGACGTCGATTAAACGTTTCGAAATTTCCCGGAATAGTGAACGAGCGCTCGGACCCCATGAGCCTAGCGTTTCCACCCCAAACGGCTCAAACACGTAATTACTCGCTAAATTACTGTATTTGCGCCGTTTGAGGGGTTCCGCAGTTGCAGCAGCAGCGCCAGCATGGCCTCCCGTGCTTGGAACATGTGATGGCGTGAGAGTGTCTACGCAGGTTGCGTCCCACACCAAAGGCTTACCCATTTTCCAAGGCAACAATGACATACCATCAGGTCTCTTACCATCGTCGCGTACCAAACCACTTGGTTCAAGTACAGCTGGTACGCCAGACGCGACAAGAGCACGACGAATTATATCATTC
Source organism: Euclidia mi (assembly GCA_944739405.2). Taxonomy (NCBI): domain Eukaryota; kingdom Metazoa; phylum Arthropoda; class Insecta; order Lepidoptera; family Erebidae; genus Euclidia; species Euclidia mi. The sequence goes on from OX123189.2 coordinate 45,651,272, forward strand.
AGATGGGCGTGACGGGGAATTCTACCAGCGCTTCTGCTGCAAGACAGCCCATGGTGTCCGAGGCTATCGACGTCTTCTCCACAATTGACATCGATGCGGAGAAACACACGGAGCACCTAAACGAAGACAAGTGGTGATACGGAACGTCTCATCGTCCAACATGGTTCCAGTGTTGGACGATGGTAGTGCCTGAAGCCACAGACCCGATTCCCACTCTCCCACAGCCAGCAAGCGAGCACGCTCTGCAACATTAAAAGTTGTATCTAAAAGACTTTTCCTTACAATGTCACAAAGCGGCGCGTCCCACTATCTTTGGGAGAAGAGGTTGGTAATTATTATATTTTATTTTTATATTTTCGATAAATAAATTACTGGAACCGAACATAATTATAGTTATCCTTCCAACAGATAGATGTCACTATTTTTAAATAATTTTCTAGCAAAATAAATGTTGCAAAAAAAGCAATAATTATTATGTGTCAGGTCCTCTTATTAAAAAAATAATAGAGTATAATATTCGGCACTTTCATAAGCAAAAGGTCTGTGTGTCAAAATTTATTACAATGTCCACTTAATTTAAACGGTCAATCTCATTTATTTCAAATTATTATGTTTATATAATAGGTAGTCATATAATCATTTCATATTATTTTAAATGATAAAAACAATGACTATAGATCCTATTTTCAATAAATTGTCGATTAGTCCATATTATTTTCTATCTCGGTCGGTTTGTGTATGTAAACATAAATGACGTCATTTTCTGAATGGCGGTGTTAAGATTCTCCGAGGATTGATGAGGTTCTCGGTTAATTTTCTTTCGTCGTCGTTGGATTACTCAGATTGATGTCTTTGTCGTTTCTTTTGATTTTTTTATTGATGTGATTGTGTTTCTTTGATTTATTTCGTTCGTTCGTGTTCTGTTCTTATACAGGTGTCTCATTATTCCCAATTTCCCACTACTCACGTCACGTACGTGGGAATCTTTGGGCGGGAGACTGACGCCTGAATTCAGATACCTCTTGAGTTACTCAACGGGGCTATCTTACTCTCGGCAGGGCTAGATATTCGTAGTCCTGTGTGTATTTTCTAATTAAATCTCAGGGACAGACACTTGAAACTGCTGGAATCTACCTGCTAAGATAAGATAAGATAAAATTTATTTGCTAAAAACATGTGTATAGATACAGTTGCATGCAAGATGTTATACAGTAGGTACATTGTTATTTTTGTGCGACATGTTTGTCATATACGATGACGTGCAAATGTTATACATTAATAAAATTAATTTTATAATGTCAATCAATAAATTGAAAAATAATAGATAGAATATAATGTCAAAATTAGTAAATCAGAATTTGTCAGTCAAATAATCATTAACATTATAATATGCTTTATTAATCAAAAACAATTTAATTATATTTTTAATTCGGTATTGTTAAGTTCCTTCCAAGTCTTAGGTAGCTTATTAAATATGACTGGTGCCATGCATAGGACACTTTTGCGCGTAAGTGCAGTCTTGGACGGGTTCAGACATAGTTTGCTGTTATCACGCCGGTTTCGAGGAAACATATCTGTCACCCATGAAAATAAATTAGGATTCTGTTTTACGAACAAAACCATTTCTAATATGTATAAGCATGGCAACGTAAGTATCCTATATTGTTTAAAGTAAGACTGACAGCTATCCGCTATTCTTAAATTAAACATTGATCTGAGGCATCTCTTTTGTGTTTTAAATATAATGTCTTTGTCTGTTGAGTAGCCCCAGAATATGATTCCGTATCTGATAATTGATTCAGCCAGTGCGTAATAAGCAGTAAGTAGTGTACCTATCTGTACTAAGAGTTCGCGATAAAGTGTTTAACGCAAATGCACAACTGCTTAATCTTTTACTTAAGTTTCAATCAATCAAAATCAAAATCATTTATTCATCTTGGTCACAAGGTGACGCTTATGAACGTCAATTTTAAAATTAAATTACTTAATGCTTCTACATTTACATTTACTGCCTCGTTCGCAAAGCAATAGGTAGAGCCACGAGAAAGAACGGGCAATAAAACTCGAGGCCACTCTTTTAAATCGCCAATATTATGGTACATATTTTCATTTTTGTAAGGAGCTGCAACTGTTGCACATTGTACTAAATTACTTGTAAATAGTAATTAGTTACAGACATAATACTTAAGCAATTAATGTAGTTACTAAATGATGTGTTTTAGTTAGCCTTCCAATGCGAATATTGTGTAACAGGAGCATCCACTTACGACTTATAATGTATACAACTCGTGACCATGTTCAGAACTATGGTGGAAATGTATGTTACAGAAGTGACGGTATATGAATACACAAAATTACAAAAACTTTAGTTCACAGACCATGATAACGAGTTATCTTCATCTTACAGTACAGTAAATTTAAAAAAAAATAGTGGAACAACAATGCAAATGTAGATGTAGTAAGGAGAATGACCTAATTATGATAAACGAATAATAATTTGAAAGGACTAGAAATGTTATATAATGATAAACTGAAAAATGCTAAGTATCTATATAAATTCTAAATAAGTAGTAGATCATGAGTTGTCTAGTGTAAGTGACCATCTATCCTTGTCACTGAAATAAACATTAATAGTATAATAACCTTTCTTAATAAGGCAGTCTTTTATTTTAGCTTTAAATGTACTAAATGGTAATTCTAAAAGACTAATTGGTATTTTATTGTATATACGAATACCTAGCCCTACAAAAGAATTATTAACTTTATGTAAACGATGATAAAGGGCATATAACCTATGCTTGTTTCGAGTATTTATATTATGTATATTGCTTTTTGAGGTAAATAAACTTATATTTTGCCTAATGTACAAAATATTAGCAAATAAAAATTGCGAGGCTACTGTAAGAATTCCTATAGACTTAAAGCGTTCCCTAAGAGTATCTTTTGCACCTAACATGTATATTGCTCGTACCGCTCTTTTCTGTAGAACGAAGATATTCTGAATATCCGCTGCTTTGCCCCATAACAAAATACCGTAGGACATAACACTGTGAAAATAGCTAAAATATACTAAACGAGCCGTGTCGATGTCAGTAAGTTGCCTAACTTTTCTGACGGCATACGCAGCAGAGCTGAGCTTTCCTGCTAGACATGCTATATGTGCACCCCATTGTAACTTATTATCTAATGTAATACCTAAGAACACTGTAGAGTCTACTGTGTCAAGTTCCTCCCTATCTAGCATAATATTAGGTCCCAGTTGTCTAACGTTAGGTAAAGCAAATTTAACGCATTTAGTTTTCCTTGAATTAAGTACTAGGTTGTTTGCTGTAAACCATCGTGTAACTTGTAATAGTGCATTATTTACATCATCAAATTGATTTCTATTCCTATCTACTTTAAAAATAAGTGACGTATCATCTGCAAAAAGTACGACATCACAGATGTTTTTTAAATAAAAAGGTAAGTCATTAATATATACTAGAAATAGAAAAGGACCTAAAATTGAGCCTTGTGGAACGCCTAGCTGTATAGGTAATTTAGAGGATGTAGTCCCATTTACATCGACACACTGAAATCTTTGCCGCAGGTACGAATCGACAACACTAAGTGCGGTTTTCTCTACGCCGTAGTGGCGGAGCTTACGCAGTAGTGTGTCGTGCTGAACGCAGTCAAATGCTTTAGATAGGTCACAGAACACTCCAATAGCATTCTTTGATGACTCCCAAGCACTATAAACGTGTTTTATGAGAGCAACACCCGCATCAGTAGTGGATCTACCTTTAGTAAACCCGTATTGATCTTTGTGAAGCAGACTATTTATATTGAAGTGGCTTAATAGCTGCTTTAAAAGAATCTTTTCAAATATTTTACTAAATGCCGGCAAGATAGATATGGGCCTAAAATTATTAATTTCATTTTTACTGCCGGATTTGAATAAGGGTATAATTTTACTTAATTTCATCAAATCCGGAAATACGCCTAGGTCAAAGCATTGATTAAAAATTATAGATAGGTAAGGCGCAACAGTCTCAACTATAGTACCTAAAATTTTAATTGAAATGCCCCAAAAGTCTCCGGTATTTTTAATATTAATTGAATTATATGCGATCAATATATCTCGCGGGGTAACGTGCTCGAATCTAAACACGCTCTTGCATTTAGGTACACTGCTAAGCAAAAAATTTCCAGCGTCTAAAGATGATGATTGTAAAGAGCTAGTAGTTGTTAAAGGTATGCTCGCAAAGAAACTATTGAACATATGCGCTACTTGAGTTTTGTTAGTGACTAATAAATTGTTTTCTTTTAGTTCAAATTGGTTTTCCCGTGGTCGAGCTCTTCCTGTTTCATTATTTATAATGCTCCACGTTTCTTTAATTATATTTGTTGAATGCTTAATTTTACTACTAATAAATTTAGATTTTGCCATAATACAAACTTGTTTAAAAATTTTTGAGTACTTTTTTACATAATCTCGAAAAGGTGTGTCAAATCTATGTTGTTTCATACCATATAATTCAAATAACTTGGCTCTACTTTTGTATATACCTATAGTGGCCCACTGGTTAAAAGATCCCATAGTACCCTTTAGTGTGACAGTTTTACTCTTAAAAGTATTTTGAAATTCATTATTTACTAGTCCAAAAAGTGAGTTATAAATTGTATTTGGATTTTGTGAGTTTAATATTGAGGTATTGAGTTTAGCAATAATATTGTTTTTGAAACGTATTAGACGATTGGTAGTCTGAGGCCTACATTCTACTATACGTGATTTATCATATGTTGAACAGGGAAAACTAGCTATCTGTCCACGGTGATCAGAAGGGAGAGAACTAATTACTACTGGGTTTGTGGCAGCACAAGAACTAAATATGTTATCCAAACAAGTAGAAGATGTTGCAGATACTCTAGTAGGTTCACAGAATAGGTTACTTAAATTAAATGACTTGAAAAGATTCAGAAATCTAATACACTGTGAAGAATTCTCTAAAATATTAATATTAAAATCGCCACATACTATAATATTCTTATTACTACATTTAACTTTATTGATAGCATCTTCCATAACAGTCTCAAATAGATTATAGTCACCAGAAGGAGGTCGATATACACAAATTACTATATAAAGGTCTAGTTCCACACAGGACAACTCAATAGTGCGCTCAATAGATAAATTAACAATATCTTTACGTTCCTTACATTTTAATAAATTTGAAGTTATTATGAGAGAACCGCCTCTAATAGCCTGCATTCTTATATACGAACTCTGCACTGTATAATATTCATTTATAACAATAAGCTCATGATTCTTTAACCAATGTTCAGTTAAGCAATATGAGCTTTCCAATTACCCATTAACTGCATGATTTTTTATTTTGAGCCTAGAAAAATCCTAGGTGTCCTAAATGAAGTGTACATCACAGGAAAAATAATGAAAAAAATCAAACTACAGTACTTTGTGAAAAAAATTAGTTTTATTTATTGATGTAATATTACATCATCATGCAAAATCGTCTTAAATTATCATACTAAGGAGTAATATGAAAATCTGTGAAACAGTTGTTAGTTCTGTTAAAACATAGAGGGATATAGCATTTTGAGCATGCCCATTGCTACATTGAGGAAGTTTACAACGTAAACGCTTTGAAAATGTGGGCCAGTGTGCAATACCATCTGAACGCACATCCTTATAAGGAAGCGGATGAGCTGGTCCTCTTTGTTTCTTAGCTTTTTCTTCTAAGAAGCTGTTGCTTGGCCGACCTCTTTTGTTGCTGTTGCTTGTTCCCACATTGCACAGGGCATCTGCTAATTCATTTCGGAACAAATCAATCTTCCACATTATCCGAGATCAAGTCCTGTACGAGTTACTGCGAATTGGCATAAAAGTTCTCTTCATCGTCATCCTCATCCTCATCTTCTAAGCCATCTTCTGAGACGTTACCGTCTTCCAACTCCTTCAATAACCTTTCAATGTCATCATTACTCGCCTGGCTTCGTGACATTGTGCTAAAACATAATACATGCATGAAAAAAGAACCACTACCTAGTGTGAAACGTTTCGCAACAGCTTCATTCCATAGAAATCCTGTTTAGATACTGAAAAACTAGCCGTAATAAACAATAAAACGTACATAATACATTCATTACAGTTATATTACAGCAAAATGGTCGAAAAAAAAGGTCAGCAAAGAAAATTCGTACTTATTCCATAGTAATAATATTTTATGCCAATTCCCATGATGATATAGTACTACATCATAAACAAAAATCATTGTTTTCGGGAAGTTACAATGCTATTTACAAAATGCTAATACAATACCATTTCTACGTACCTGTGTGCTGCCGGAAACTATTTTTGTTTATTATAATTCAGATTTTTTGACAAAAAAAACATTCACTGCAACTGTGTCTAAAACCGAGAATTGCAATTTGGCGCCAAAAAACTATTCACGTCACTATTTTGTAAAAAAATCAGTTTTCTATGGCGATAAGCTGCGTTCATACGTGTCAGTTAGAACTTTGACAATACTTCAAAAAAAAAGCACGTAAGTGGAGTAGCTAGATAAAAATATATTCGAGGAAAAGTAAACTGATGTAATATTACATCATTATGCAGTTAAGGGTTACGGGCCCTATCGATTGTTAATCCTAAAAACTTGGTGTGTTGCATGTTGTTTTTCACATGGTCAGTTATATGTGGCATATTCACGAGTGAGCGGTAAAAATAATTTACCTACATGTTCTATGTGAAGGTGGTAAAACAGTTAATGTAGTGTATAAAGAAATTATCTAAAGATATATCTATATATATAATATACATATATTTTACACCTAATATAGATATATATTTAGGGAATTTCTTTATAAATTATTTCTTTATAACTTTTATATATATAAAAGTTATAAATATTATATACTTTTGCCATAAATGTCACGCTAATTAAACTTTAACATTTACGCGAACGAAGTCGCGGGCACAGCTAGTATGCATATAAATCACCTGAATCTCGAAAACGGCTCCAACGATTTTCATGAAATTTAGCCTAGAATGACAGCTAGATCGCTAGCTAGAATTCATTTTTAGAAAACACACTTAAAAAAAAAATAACCGATCAAAGCTCAGCCATACAGGTACTCTAATATAAAAGCCCTATTTTAAAAGCATAAATTTAATGTCAGATCCTCACATGTATTAAAATGTGATTTAATTTAACAAAATAGGTGTAGGTACATTAAATATTAATTAACTGTCGTAACACGCTTTTATGTTCGCGACGTTCCATCAAATACTGTTTTGCGAATATTGTGTTTCTGGAAAATTTGTGAATGAGGAATAATGTTTGAAATCACGTCATTATTTTAAAATGACTCCGTAATATTAACAGAAGTAGCTTTTTGATGCAGTTTTCCACAGCGTGGAATAATTTAAACGTACTGGTCCCCTAAATACCACAAAAAAGTATACCTGAATAATTTGCCAGATTTGTTGATAGCAGAGCGTCTTTTGCGGTTCAAAATATCGCAACGTAATTTTCTCATATTACCTATATTGTATTCTCCTCATAAAAACAAGCGATTTGTCTTTGTTTTGTTACATTTAGAAAATAACCAAATTCAATTATTGGACATTAAGTGCTCAAACTCGAAACATCACTTTCCGAATCTGACAAAAAAAATGTTGAGGGGATCGAACCCACAACACTCTATGCAGTTTTTAACCGCAAGGTTACAACTTTAGCGACTACGCCGTATTCGTTTAGGCGATCTTTTTAAAACCAATTCGTAGTCATACAAGTGACACAAAAAATATGTGCTTACCAACGTAAGTACATATATTGTGAACATTTTTTTAACGTTGCCCGATCATGGTATACATCAGATGCATTTATCAACTAATAAATGAACGTAGCTGAATGTTGCCCAGCCAATAGATCACTAGAACAGGCGAGCGTAGAGCGAAACTGCCATGATCAATACGCTCCGTAAGCATAACTGCGCAACACACATTAACTTACTAGATGGACGATTTACGTGAATGTTTGGTTACCATATTTCTTCTTCTTCTTCTTCTTGATGTACTCTATTACTGAAGTGGCGGTCAGTTTTTTGAACTTTTCTCTGTTAATTGGAAGTCGGAACAGTTCTTCCACAGACTTGACTTCTCATACCATATTTACAACTATGAAAATACATTCTACTGATGACTGGTCGAATGGCGTAGTGGCTTAAGCGGCTTCTTCAACGTTGGGTAATCATTGAGTATTGTGGGTTCGGAGACCACACGAGAAAACACTTTTTGTAATCCACAAGTAAGGAAGTTGCTGGTGTGAATTCGTGGTTCTTATTTATGTAGTGTGATCTATATCGCGGTGTGCATTCTATGTTTATATTAAATTCATTTTACGGGTGTAAATAGTATAAAGCCAACAGGGAGATTAATAAACAAATTCAAAGTTGTTTTCATTTTGTTCTTTTTTTTTTGCTTAATTTTAGATTTGTTTTAGGTTTAGCTTTAAATTTTATTATAATAATGAACACCTATGTTCAGTAACATAAATAAAAATTCAAATATATAAACCAGATTACCTTTAAAATAAATAAAGCGAATTTACAAAAACATCAAAATATGAGCGTATATAATTTTGCACTAACAGTGTAAGCCGCGAACAACAAAAGTAAAATGCCCCATCATTAAAAAACCTCTCAAAGGGTTTAAATATTTATTTAAATCATGGACCATTGTAGCATTTCAACAGCACGGAGCCTGGTGATGTGACCGGTATGGCAATAGGCTCGCCCCCTATTGCGTGGGACCTAAATATTCATGGCGAAATGTGGCTGTAATATTACGCCTCTGCCTGAAGGGGTTTCAGGGATACAGGCGTGAGTCTATAAAAAATAAAAAATAATAATAATTATATAAATGCCAAATACAGGTCACGCGAGGTGTCAACAAGTCTCTTTGAAAGATCTCTAAAAAGAGATCTGGCACTTGGACCCCATGGTCCCAACGTTTCAACACCAAACGGCTCAAATACATAATCCCCTACTAGATTTATGTATTTGCGCCTTTTGAGAGTCTCCGCTGAAGCAGCAGCAGCGCCCGCACAACCCGCTGTGCTAGAAAGATGAGATGGCGCAAGGGTGTCGACACATGTTGCGTCCCACACCAAAGGCCTACCCAGCTTCCATGGCAGTAAAGACATACCGTCTGGTCTCTTACCATCGTCGCGTGCCAAGCCCTGAGGTTCAAGTTGGGCTGGAACGCCAGCGGTGACAAGAGCCCGACGAAGTATGTCAATGAGGTTGGCGTGTCGTGAAATACGACCTGCGCTCCTGCTACATGACAGACCATGGTGACCAAGGCTGTCGACAGCCTCTCCACAGTGACAGCGATGTGGAGAAACACATGGCGCACCTAAACGAAGGCAAGAAGCAATGCGGAAGGTCGTATCGTCCAACATGGTACCTATGTTGGACGATGGCAGTGCCTGAAGCCAAAGCCCTGACTCCCACTCTCCCACAGCCAGCAAACGAGCACGCTCTGCAGCATTGGACGACGTACTTAAGAGATTTTCTCGTACCACGCTGCAAAGCGGCCCGTCCCACTGCCTCTGAGAAGATGGGAATCGGGGTAACTCGGTGCTTGGACAAGCCATTCTCCATGCATTCATGGCATCGGTCTTACACGGCACCTCAGAATTGACCAGTGTGGGTGCTAAAATTTTCCTGGTCAATTCTTCAGTGCTGTGGACCGAGGACAGGAATGCTGGTAAGCTTACGTCAGTAATTTTGCGAACGCCAAGGCCGCCCAGGCGTACAGGCAAGGACGCCTGTAGCCACACTCGGTCGTTCAGGACCAGATTTAGAATTTTGCTTAAAGTAATTTGTATAAGTTTGTCAATTTGGGCAAGTGCAGATGGGTTTTTCCAAAAAGGGGAAGATCGAAGAGCGTGTGTAAATTTAGGGACAAAAAGACAATACTTGATAATAGTAAAAGCCGAATGCATATTAATTTTGAGTAACCTGTCTGAAATATCACTAAAATTTTGAATTTTTTCTTGTATAAATGAATCGAAACCTTCGTCTAATATTGGGGACCCAAGGAGGCGAAGAGCACTTTTTTCAACGTGAGTAATATTGGGAGCAAGATGTTGAAATTTTGAAAGTATATCGGATTTGTCTAAGTTATCGTTAATGAAAATTTCGCATTAACTGGGATTAAGTTCTAGGCCAATGGATAAAAATTTCGACTTTAGAAGTGCCAGGTCTTGATAAACTGAGTCTACGTCACCTGCGAGGGTCCCGTCATCCAGGTACCAGATGTTAAATTTTGAATTTAGCTCTTTGATAATTGGGTGAATGGCCAAGCTAAAGAGTAGTGGTCCAAGCGGATCGCCTTGTTGACAGCCAACGGCGGATTCCAAAACATTTTCCTTATATATCAATTTTGAAGGGTGCCTGTAGCACTGCCAAAGAAAACTGAAAATTTCGGGTGTTTCTAATTTAGCTTGCGTCAGCAAGGTGTCCCTATTGACCGAGTTAAAAGCATTCTTTAAGTCTACCTTCAGGATAACCTCATCCTTATTACAGCCAAGGTATGTTGACAGGGCATGTATGGCAGCCTCGCAGCCCCCTCTGGAACCAAATCCCAGCTGTTGTGGCTGAAATTTACAAGAAATGGAGGTGTTATAATGGCGGCAGCAAATCTTGGCTGCCATACGCCTGAACGTACACCCAACGGCAATGGGACGAATGCCACCGTCTCGCTTCTTCAAGGCGCACAGATTTGCGCCATACAAAATATCGACGATGGCATCGTTCACATTACCGGAGAGCATAAGATTAATTAAAGCCGTAAGCTCCTTCAAAAGCGCGTCGCCGGCCGACCCGGCGCTTGCACACACAAGATCCTTTAAATGCTGTGGTGTTAAGCCGTCGAGGCCACCAGCAGACCCGCTTTGGAAGGAGCAAACGGCTGCAACCACGTCCTTGGCTGTAATACTGAGGCAATCTGAAACAGAGTCAGGTGGGTCAGGAAAGGAAAGATTATCCCCTGGCGCTGGATGCTTGCTCTGGAGACTCGCGAGTGTGTCTGCAGAGCAAGGCGCCACCACATCGCTGCTAAATAGGAGTCTGGACGCACCCCTGATGTCACCTTCCCTTAGTTTGGTTTCTACGTGGTGGTAGATAGTACTGTTATGGTATGGTTTGGGTGTATAGTCCAGTAATTTTGACGCCGAAACATTGCAGTTTTATTTTGGTTGTTAGTGTTTTTTTTGATAGCCGATCATCTTGTGCGTGTAAAATTCTGTAAGGGAAAGTGAAAAGTTGCTCCCAAACCGTCACTGAATTCTCCCGTACCACAAGGCCTATGCACTGTGCTAGATTTTGAGCCACTGAAGGCCTTGCGCCACGGGGAATTCGTTTGATAATCGGAACTGAATTTTTTAATTTACCCAAATATTGCCAAAAAGGAATTTCGCAGGAGACTATTTGCTCAGTGTGTATACTATTGTGTATTGATGTATTGGGGCCAGAAGGTACATTCTGGTGTTTATGAACTTTACCAAAATGTACCCTTAAGCCCCGCTCACCTTTAAAATAACGTGCCTGGGAATTATTTGAAACGTTGGGACCATGGGGTCCAAGTGCCAGATCTCTTTTTAGAGATCTTTCAAAGAGACTTGTTGACACCTCGCGTGACCAGAAGGCTGGCCTGTATTTGGCACAAAAGATCAGCATTGCCATACAACGTGGCAATGCTGCCAGCATTCTGGGCACGCTTCCAATTGATGGCGATGTGGAGGATTTCCATAACGCCCTTTAAATTCTGCTTTTACTTTTTTTTATGTATTTCCTTTTATTTGTTAGTTATTTAAGTATAGAAATTATTGTTTTAATTTATGTGTAAATAGCCACTTAGTTATAGTTAGTTTTAACAACATTTATATTTATTATCAAATAAATATTAAAGTTTTTATTTTAATAAAAAAAAAAAAATATATATATAAATTCTGTATGTATAGTTATATATCGAAACATGTTCTTATTAATAACGATGTGACTAAATAGCACAGCACATTTTCCGTTTGAAACATTTGTTAGAACTGAACGGATCGCGTATTGGTTTAAACAACCGCCTGCAGTTTAACTTTGAACCATGTGTTGCGGATTCAATTCCCATGCGACACAACACTTTACGTTGATGACTAATGATGATAGAAGAACCATAAATATAAATAAATGAAAACCTGATTTAACATTAGCGGGCGCATTGTAAAGTTTATTGGAGCTATAAAGAATTATAGTTCTTTTCCAAGGCCTAGCACATTGACATCGATCTGTGCCTAATAGAAAGCGACTTTTTGATATCCAAAATTTATTGTTATGAGTAATAACCGAATGGTTAAGAACCATCAAAGTTTCTAGTAACATTCGAGAGTATTGACTTAAGGGCTAGAGGAAACGACTGGAATTGTGGTTTTATATGCCTTTCTCAGCGGAAACTTTTAGCTTTGCTACTACTAAGCCCTCGCTCGGAGCGTGGAATTTAAATAGCGCTGTGTCTGTAAAATAGTAAACGAGGTCACTACTTTTAGTCTGAAGAAAAATATATTTTAGCAAGAGTTAAAAATAAACATACCGGCTATAAATAATTCACTGCTTTCAGATAGCTACATTTTAGGGTTCCGTAGTAATCTACAAGGACCACTTATAGTTTTGCCTAGTCGTGTCAACGGCAAGATAGCTATGTAGCCCGACATTGAGTAAGAAGCAACTCTTATTTGACTAACTTAGGCAAATTTTATGATAATTTAACTCGTTAATCAGCAAAGCCTAATGAAATCTGCCAAAATTTATCGACCGCAAATTACCTGCAACTTATGAATATGTCTTCTATGATGATCATCTGTATCCGTTAATTATACAAAACTATTTTTGCTTACAATATATTTCAGCGTGGCAATAGCCTAGTGGTTTAACGAACTGACGAGACGATGGTCTCCGGTTCGATCCCCAGATACCCCGGGCACACACCTCTGAATTTTCGATGTTATGTGCATATCAAAAATGTTATCTATCGCTTGCTTTATAATGTGTTGACCGTGACATAACCAGAGAAGTATGGATGTTTAATAGGCCTCTGCCTATCTCTTCGGGGATAAAGGCGTGAAGTTATGCTATGTTATGTTATGCGTTTTGTAGTATCGGAAATAAATTCTATTGTTTTAATAAATAAGCTGATATTTGAATGCGACAATAATAAAAATATTTTAACATGCCTACTGGTTGACAAAGTTATAGTAAACTAGCCCCTAGAGAAAATAACAATATCCGTGTAGTATACGAATAAAACACAACAATTCCTTATCCAATTAAACGAAGTCTATTTCTGCTAATGAATCTGCTGGGCACACATGATCCATCTATTTCACGCGCACACGGCGTAAGACGCATCGCGGTACTTATTCCAAACTTATTATTTGATACCCGTTGACCAAACATTGTATTACAAAACTCGCTGAGAGGGATTTAGAGGGATATTGATGCAGAAAACAGTAGTTATCGTCCAAATAATAGGGGTGTTTGGTTTTGGCTCGTTTTGTTTTATATGCCACAACTTACGCATGAGCGTGGTGTATAAAGCAAGATAACCAGCAATCGTACGAGGTCCATACCGTATGCAAAGTTGCACATACACATTTTCATACATTTCTCTTGGATTTTAATAAAACCGACAGTTGGATGATTTGATCTTGCTTTTAGTTAGGTAAATATTGGCGACGCTGTTGAGGCTACTCCGATGCTTCCGAGTAACCATTACTGGAGTGTAAACACACATGTAAATAGAAAACTTTGGAACACTGTAGTTCCTACGAAGAGACAATAAAAGTCTCTTATTGTTTTTATTTGGACTGCACAAGAAACTATACGGGACTCGTAAAAAGAATAAAAAAATATTGTACCTTATAAAATGGAGTTTAGTAATATGAATAGAGACTGCAAATGTCTATACATTAAAGTCTGAAAGGATGCGCTAATAGCCTGACTAGACTTTATTTGCATTCGAAATATAATTAATTATTCACAATTTCACTACGTCAGTGTTGTCAATAAATATGTTTAGTATTTAATAGAATAGGTACCTAAAAACAAATTTCATTGCAAACTAGTATTTTATCCCACTTGTATAATTTTTGAAAAATATGTACTTTTACATTATATTACACAACAAAAGATGCAAAGTATGTAGCAATTTTTCACACGTGGACAATCCTAATAATTACTCATGGTATCATTGTTCAAATCTTATCTACAGTTACTTAATACTGACTGCCTCGTTGGTCTCGCGGCATAAATGTGCGTGTGGGATTGGATGGTCTCGGGTTCGATTCCCGGGTCGGGCAAAGTTTTATTGGGTTTTTCCTTTAGGAAATTCTCAGTAGCAGCACGGAGTCTGGTAATGTGCCCGGTACGGCAATAGGCTCGCCCCCTATTACGTGGGACCTAAGAATTCCTGGAGGTTTATGAAGCTATTAGTAGATAACAGAACAAAAACACGATGTAAAAGTACTGATTACGAACAATTGTTTTGTGAATGTAAAATGTTACCAGTACGTGAGAAAGTAGTGCTACTAATAGCACTAGAACATTACGAACGCGACCAATACAAGCTCAATAAAACTAACGTTAGGCCCCGAAACGCAAAAAACTGGAAGCCGTATGTGGTGCCCACTTATAGCAATTATTACGGACAAAGATGTGCGAGTTATCTAGTACCAACAATATTTAATCATTTCCCATTAGATCATGAAATTAATTCCGTAACAAAACGATCCTTCAAAAACAAAACCACAAAGTTTCTTTTGAATACGATCCATGAAAATTTAAGACAGCATGAACAAATGCTGGTGTGAATGTTATGACTCAAATAAACTACAATAATTGTTACGTACCTACATAATTATATTAATTATATGTTATGTACTTGTATTTTGATTTTACTGTTGAGAGAATTTGTTTTTCAATCTTGTGTAATTTATTTCTTTTTTAATTTTGTTCAGCGACAAAAATAATTGTGCTTTAGTTAATAGGTAGATTAACTAAAAATTGTCACTATTTTTATTTATTGTAATATGCTTTGTGTATGACTTTGTGCCTACTATGTATACTAATACATGCGTCTGCCAACAAACTGCTTAGCAGTTTGGCAGAAGTAATTTTTTTTTTTTAAATGTCTTCTTTTAATGTGAATAAATACTTTTTTACTTTACTTTTTACCAACTTCTAGGTATCGAAAGAGATTTCACTCCTACTCGAGTTACTCGTATTATGGTTTTGATCCACAAAAGATGATTTACATTCTGGTTGTTTCACGATTAAATGTGTTTGAGCCTCTCTGGGACAAGTTTTGTTCCTTAAGCAGGAGTTCCCTTGCAAACAAAATATCCTACTATTTGAAAAGGTTTCCTTTTCAGCCACTCGCAGTGCACTGCTGGGTTTAAGCCTTTCTTAATTTGCTTCAAAGTAGCACTTTGAGTCAAATAATAGACCACAGACCGGTTGGTACAGTTTTCGATGTCCAGTTCTCCATCTTTTCGCAGAGATTGATTCGTGCACTTACCTTAGACATCTACGGAATGTAACATGAAAATGACAAGTGCATCCTTAATCTGTCACCGCGCTGAGATTTGGCTGAGATGAAAAGGTTTGTCAAATTTTGTGTTTCTGCCACCAATATGATTTCTAATCAGATAGCTCAAGTAGGATTAATTGTCAATATTAATGAGCAAGCGGTTGGCATCACACGGATAACTACTGCTAATCAGAACATATTTGATTAGATTGGCAACTGCCACAATACTATAATGACTTCCAAGAAGCCGATCTTGGTACGACGGTGTTTCTGACGTTAGTTATAACGTTAGATACTATTTGTATCACTCACCAATATTTTTATAAATAGTTGGCGTACTTGAAATATAAGTCGATGAGTGCAAACCAAATAGAATTATTACGAGCAGTCAGAACAGAACATAATTTTAATTTTCTTGCCATTGACTAAAATTGAAGGAAACAACGTTCCCTTTTATTAATACAATTCTTGCACTAGGTATAAAAATACTCGCGTGATCGATGGATAGTTGCTACGAACCCCTTGTATTGTTTGTTTATAAAATCAATAACTAAAATAAAGTGCAGAGTTCTCTAAGGAAACGAGAAGGATGGTTGATTTATTCAGTGGCATACATATAAATGTTTGTTTTTCCATTGTTTACCAATAGCAAAATGCAAAAAGTTTGCTAGTCTACGGAAAAAGTTTGGCCAGCAGTGAGCCTAAGTCATAGAAAGAAGAAAGAGAAACTATTTATTTGTCACAGACAGGAAGAGTATAACATGTAAAATAAAACATCGCAAGGCATAACATTAGCCTGAGACAGATAGGTACACGCTCACCTATATAGATATGGGACGTATTCCTGGTGATATTCTATTGAGAGCTATGGAACATCTTGGTCCATTATGGGTCTGGTTTTGCTTATGTTATGTCACTGATGTAGTTTATGTTCTTTACAGCGCGACGTATGTATGTATGTTTGATTTACTTCACCTATGGACGATAAACTTTGTGTGATATTATTTGTTTTAAAATCAAGGGATATGAATGATTACCTATTATGTAAGTACATATCAATAGGATCTGATATCAAAAAGAACTCAATTGAGCAACCCTTATCCATGTTTTTGTACCCGATCATTAGCCGCATGTAAAACGCGTCGGTGGTCACTTATTTTTGCTATGGTACAGTGAGTTCGGGATCGAACGTAAAATCGTGACGATACCGTGCTGTGGATAAAATCCCTACTCGCTAAACGTAGGTAAGTATAGATACTGCTATTGAACCTAGATAATTTGTGAGAGGTAGCAATATCCTAGTCTAGCTAGACTATTCAGTCCGTAATTTCGCGTTTGTACAGTAATCCTGCACCACAAAATATTTTGTAATTCGAGCTATCTTTAAAAAAAGGTGCATCGGCGGGAAGTTCGACACGAGACGGTTTACCAGCGACCTCAAAGACACACTATGTTGGCCTCAGGCGGGTTTTGTGCCATACATATAAATAATACACACTTTGTATAGTACGATACTACTCCTTGTACGATACACTGATATTAAACACCAAAGATATTATGTACACCTCACTTTTCAATTGTATTCTAACGGAATCTTGTTGTTTTTCTATGAATCAAGCTATGAGTCGAGAGGTACTTACCGTGTCTTGAACGATTAGGCACTGAATGCCTAGTTATGCCTAGTAGTTAGATCGGTGACATGTATATTTTATACATCTACCAAATAAATGTGTTTCATAGTCACAAATATATTTCTTTTAAGCTACGAACTTAAAAAAATAATAAACAGAATAACAAGAAAAAATATCATACTATAATTAAACTAAATATTTCAGAGTGTCTAATTAATTCGACTGACACTTGTTACTTAGTAAACTTCACCAACGAATCGATTACCATGTTTGCAAGCTGCTCTCTTCTCACATTTACTTTCACATTTTTCTCAATCGATATTGGCACATGTGTTGTGAATACCGTTCGACTATATTTTGCCGCTAAGCCGAGATTCGCTAACGACATAAAAAAAATTTGATGGATTTTTCATAGCCCTGGTAAAAAATACAACAGTGTGTGGTCATCCAATAACGAAACTTCCCACTGTCTTTTTCGAGTTAGAAGAATTGGGAAAGTTAAATCCACATTTTGAAAGATACGTCAAAAAAGATCTAGACCAAATAGACCTAGGTATTGTCTAGAGAACTTCCACAACCCTTCACATTTTATACACACAACTTACGTGCCGTAATAATCTTTGTTTTTCGTGTAATATGAATTTTGCAGGATGGATATTCAAGACAGCTGTTACATATTATGATAAATAAAACATAAAACGTTTTCAAGAGCATCGAAATATAAAATACTCAAAATGAAGATAAAAACAATTTCAACTTAATGTTAATAAACACAGAGAAATTCAGTTCCTACACAATATGACCGAAATACAATACAACATCATAACGCTGTTATTTAAAGGAACACTCGTGCTTCAAGCGAACATTAAATATGCTTTATTTTATAAATAAAGTACGAGACAAAGGTAAAAGGTTTGTGTTCTCGCTTCCAGCACAAAAACGTGAAACAGAGACAGTATACAATGTCCGAAAAAGAAAAAAGGTTCTTTGTGACATTAGATGGTGGATGCATATTGAAAATTACCCTCGCGTCAATGTTTTATTGAGCCCAATGCATTGACGTCATGTATGTGCCTATAAGCATTTTTTCTGCTTTAAGGATCTGATAAATTTTGGTATGGAACTATTCTAGTAAAGGGAATAAAAAAATATATATTTTTTAGATCGATCTTTTAGAAGTAGTATTAACGTCGGTATTATCGTCGTAAATTTCGGGTTACTTGCATATTAAAGATTTTGGTATTTTTTACTGTCCAAAGGATCACAAAAATATTTACGGACATTTTCAATATTCGAACTATAGATAGATCTGTAGATTTTTTAATCGTGTTTGACATATTTTGTATGGAGCTTATGTCAAAAACGAATCTTAAATAAAATCTACAGATGTATCTATAGTTCGAATATTGAATTCCGTAGTTAAACTGAGCGCATGAAAGATAGAAGAAAAAGTTTAATGTTGTATTTTCAACACACTACACATACAGTAAATTATTTAAGCGGATTCTTGTGACATCGAGCGATTCTGAACTAAGTACAATATGGAGTAGGGCTCCAGCATGTTTAAACCTCATTGTAAATAGAGATGATATTGTGAGTTGGCTGTTAGAACATTCCACATTATAATTTAATTGCTTCACATTAAACATTTCGCTGTTCAATCTCCCGTGTATTATTATTTTTCATTGTGGTCCGTTATTGCGGACGCGAGTTGGAAACAGAACAAAATAAAAAAAACAATTTATTTCCCTTTTGAGCGAACATGTTCTGGGCTTATCCAGTTTGTTTGACCGCGCAAGGGTTGAATCGTCAATAGGAACGCAGTCCAAATGTAAAAGTGTGCCACTCGGGGAAAAAGTATCGAATATTGGCTCATCGCAATGAGAACCCGGCCATGAATGAGATCAGTATCTATTTGTAATTCGCCTTACTCGTAGAAAAATCTGACTTAAGTCTTATATAGTTGCTTAAGTAAGTCCAAACTCGGTGTGTGTTTGCGGGCGTTTTATTTACATGATCACTTCGTGTTTGAAATGCATTACTTCTGGGAATCGGGTAGTATCTTCGGGGCTATACATTGTAATGTGTTAACATGTGCTCTAGGCATACGGCAACGTAAGTACGCATTTTACTTACTCTGATAACTTCTATCTTCTGCTACTGTAAATGTGTCTTTTTTCCTACCTTACGAAAGAAAAAAAGATACTATTAGAGATCAAATTGGCTTTATATGATTCTTATATGTACAGTCGCGGTCTGAAAGTGTTTACCACCTTAAGGTTTATAATTGCATGAACACATCAATGACACAAGGATGACGATATTGTACTAGGCAAGCAATCTATGATAACATGCGTTGCGTAGCAACTGGTGTCAATAACGATTTATAATTCCACATTTATAATATACGTTCATTTAATTACAAGCGTGATATTTACACTGGAACTAAAATATTTGTAGTCTTCAAATAATGTAATTTTAAACTTGCTATTTACGATTTTGGTATTTGTAATTAATAAGTTTATCAATTGACTTTTACATTGACAGATTATAATGAAAGGGATGGCGAAAATACGACATCCTGAATATAAAACCTTTTTGAAAAAAATACAATATTTATATCGTCTAGCGTAAGACTGCCTCGTTGGTCTAGCGGTAGTGCATACGACAGCTGATCATGAGGTCTCGGGTTCGATTCGCGGGTCCAGCTCAGAAAATGTTGCTAAGGTTTTCTGTTAAGAAATTCTTAGTGACAAATTATTAGGAATTTCTGTCAAGAAATTCTTAATAATAAGCCCAAAGTTGGCGGTGTTTCACCCCCGTGCATCAGAAAGCACGTTAAGCAGTCCCGGCTGTCATGATCTATGGCAGTCATTGGTGGGAAGTCAGTGCCCTCAAATAAACCTACTGACTACTGGTCTAACCTTAGAATGATGTTAGATGGCAGTCGCTCCGTGTAAAAACTGATATTCAGTCAAATCTCGGTAGACCAGTAATAGCAGGCCCTGGGCTCCGAAGTGCAAGCTTGGGATGCAACTAAGAAAATGCTAGGGTGATGATGATGATGATATCGTCTAGCGAAAATCAGGGCGCTGTCAGACTGTGAGCGATAATGATAGTGGATGGTATGCTAGTCACGTTAAAGCGCATGCTGATCACATAAGTGAGCTTTTGTTTAGATAGTACCATTTTATTATAATAGGTAAGTGTTTTTATAATAATATTAAAATACAGAACTTTTACAGCAAAATAAATGCAATTCTGTCACTATGTCAAATTATTTCATCGACCTAAAAATATACATACTCTTTTTGTTTGAATCGATGTCTTACCAATGATTGAAAGGTAATAAGTACTCAGATACAGCATTTTAGACCTTGCTGAACCCAGCGTGACAAAGAATGTAATTTGAAAAGTGGTAAACATTTTTAGACCGCGACCGTACATACATAGATCTTCATCCTTTTATATTCATGTGTGCACAGCTCAAAGTGATAAACGGTTTTTATAGAACATACCGACTCAAACTGGACAAACACAACACGCCAAATTAAAATTTGAAACGCCTTACAAAAACCTCTGTGGTCAGTGAAATATAAAACGTTAATTTTTAACGAATTCCTGTGCTGAGAAATGCTTTTTATCTTCACCTTTAAGTTTCGTTATATTTTTTTGTAAATACTCTTTCATTTTTTTCAGTACGGCAATAGGCTCGCCCCTTATTACGTGGGACTAAAGTATATCTGGCGAAAAGTGGGTGTAGCTATACACCTCTGCCTACCCCTTCGGGGATAAAAGGCGTGACGATATGTATGTATGTGTAAATACTCTTTCAGTTTATATTGCGCGTTCATAATTTAACTTTATCTCGAGAAAATATTTATTTTACGTAAAGTATTAATTCTTTGTTAACTGTTAAATAAACAACAGAGACTTTCTCTAATTAGTTGGTGTAATCGAGCCTGGAGGTGGAGGTATCTTTCGAATTTCTCAAGTATTTGTATTATCAAATTTAATTATGCGTAATTTATTTAGACAGTAGCAGCTCTAAATATACTACGCTATACTAAATATATACAACAAATATTTAAAAGAGCTAAATTATTAAGCAGCTGTGTTTATTATTCACCCTTAGTTTTGGTTTGATGTTCATAATCATCATCATCAGCCCTTCATACTGTCCCTCTGCTGGGCACGGGCCTCTTCTCACTATAAGAAGGGTAAGGCCATAGTCCACCACGCTAGCAAAGTTCGAGTTGGCAGACTTAACATGTCTATCGAGAACATTACGGAGATTGATGCATTTTGATGTTCATAAATTTGCTAAATAAACTTATATAGAAATTCAACCAAAATAGCTGAGTCGAAAAAAATAATAACGGTAAAGTTATTGATACTGTTTTCGAACTGTTGTTAGACAAAATTTAATACACAACATTATTTTGTCCAATAAGCATTCTAGGTCACAGTGAAAAACCCAATTACATAATTTTTAAACTCTGACAAAAAAAGGATTATTAGATTTGTTTAACCGCTATGTGTATTTGTAACGAAACGACTGACGAACTAAAACGACTGAATTATTTTAAATCCGTTTTTTGGTAGAAATCATGCTTTTTGCTCAATGGTTATTTTATCGAAATCGGTTTGATTTTGATAAAACACTGACTGTTTACTGGGTAGGTAAAGTAGGGATGAATAATGAAGACTTGTCAAATAGTATCCTTATAATAGGGTAGCTTCCAGGGTAAAAATAATTACATTTTATTTAGTCCGTATTTTAGATTATAAAAAAATATTAGACACGTATTTTTTCTTTTTTCGATTAAATAAAAAATAACAAAGATATAGCCCATTAAAGTTACGTGTGACGTCATCTAGTGCGAAAAAATGCAGCACGGTGTGCTGTTATACGTAATTTTAATGAGCTATATCTTGCACATTTTTGGTTTAATTTACAAATAAAAAATACGTATCGCTTATTTTTGAATAATCTAATGGACGGACTTATAATTTTTTTTTTGTCAACTAGCCTATTATAGTACACTAGCTAATTGACTAAGTAGCTAGGGTACTATTATAATAAGTACTTAATGAAATGGCAATATGATTAGATATGACTCGTCAAAATCGGTTTATTTATTAATTAGATATGAGGACAATTACTTAACTGGCCGGACTGCGTGCTTAACAAAACCAAGAAAGCGATCTAAAATAAAGTATAAATACGTCTATAATAATCGACACTATTTTGGGACTAATATTATAATCTAATAGTAGGGTACATTAGATACTGATCATATTGAGTTGGACACGAGTTTGCTTTTTACTTATATCCTTGCGTAGGCAGTTCCACGATAGGCCCCGACTATTTATATCATAGTTGGACTTATTTCAAAAGGGTAAGAGGTTGATGGCCATTGTAACTCAAAGCCTGTATCGTGGTTTCATATTGAGGAAACTTCTTTGATCTTTATAAACCTAAGAAAACACTGGATAAGATTTATTGCTGAACTAAATAAGAAAAGTTTTAATTAGCAATGTAAATAAAATCATACAATTTTAATAAACGGGTCTTACTTGTGTTTTTTAACTAATTTAAGGTGTGAATGTCTCTGTTTTTCTCCGATGTTTAAACCGGCTTAACAGTCTTGCCGTTGTTAGTAGGTCGCGAAAGTTTAAAATCAATAGAAATAAGACATACTTTTTCTCTAACGTTAGCTTTTTGGCATCAAAGACACAAAACTATATGTACCTATATTGAATTACTCATCCTCGGGTGTACATATAAAAGTATTTGATGGCCTGTGTATGAATGACTGGCCTGTTATTCTACTGTCAGAGAGCTTTACTGCTACCGCGGACGTAGTGGGTTCCCACACAGAATAATTATATGTGTAACGAGCAAGATTATTTGTTATTTGTGTGTGTTAAATTGGTCATTAGTGTATTCATTTATATATGTATATTTGTTAAAATATACATATAAGTATGTCGGAGCAAGGTGTCAGTTGGACAGATAAAATACGTTTATGGAAGTTGATTTGGTTTTGTTAGTGGGGAAACACCCCCCCCCCCCCCCGTGGGATCTCCACCTTGTCGTGGTGGGGGGGCTCAGTAACCATGGATTGGTGACCCGCGGTGAAGCTAAGAGGGATCCAGGAGGGGACGCTCCGCGTGGGCTTGACGGAGGCCTGCGCAGGATGCGTCCAAAGGGGCGGGTGCGAGGGACAGTTCTTCTGTCCCTCGCAGTCGGGTGCGGTCGCGGGAGGAGAGGCGTGTCGGTGTTGCGTTGCCGCACGCCCTATCTCCCGCGACCATATGAGGGCGCACCATCGTTGCGTCGCGGTGGGGCCGCAGAGGAAGAGGAGATGCGGTGTTGCGTTGCCGTCCTCCCTATCCTCTGCGGCCGCTGAGTGTTTTGGCGGCGGAGCCCAACACCTTCATCCGCCGCCAAGGGGGTTTGTTCGGTGCCCGCCTGAGCATCCGGCGGGCCAATACCCATCGGGGGGTAGCGAGAAATGCTTATGCGAATCCCTACCCTCCGACACACGGGTACATGAGGAAAAAAAAAAAAAAATTGGGGAAACGCCAGGTTTAGTACCTGGTTGAAATCCTAGATGGCGTGACTAACACGTAATAGTGTGTTAGTATTATTTTAAATTGGTAACACAGACGGTTGACAGCAAGCGAGCGGTTATGACGTAAAGTGCGAGGATGGACAGTGGAGGCACTTTGGAACGAAGCGCCGAAGGGAATGGTAGTCACGCCATTCTAGGGGATCACCGCGTTTCTATCCATCTACATCGGGTTAATTAATGGTGTATTCGTTTGACTTTTGCTTAAAATCATTAAAGGGGCGTATCAACTACCGTGTCGAGTTATTATTTCCACGTCTGCTGCCACACAAAATGGAAGACGACCACGATTCTGGTGAAAGGCATGAGGACCCGCCGTCAAGTATAATCCATTTCGCTATACCTCATATAGAAAAATTAATGAAGAGGTCTCAATCGCGTAAAAAACTAATTTAACGTATGAATGCCTATGTTTTTTCGGCGTTTCAGCTCACTCGTAACGACCGTGGTGGCGAAGAATGCTTTAAATTTGTTCAGTTACACATTCAGACTGACTTAAGTATTATAAGTATGTTTATCATTTGATTGAATAGTACCTTTTTGGGATCAGATGCTCATGTGCCAGCCCACAGTCCATTCCCATCAAGCGTATTAATATTAGGCATCGATAATACCTCATCAACTATGAATCATAGTTCATCACCTCTGAATACTTATTTGTCTAGACAAAACAATTATCTACATCTAGTCGATGCCCGCAGCTGCGCCAGCGCATTTTGTTTTAATTTAACGAATTTTCTGGCAATCCCTTATATAGATGCCAAAGTTCAACTTTTTGCGCAAAATAATTTTTGCGTATGCGTTGTCGGCCAGTCAGTTAAGAGCAGAAGACTTGTTTGTATAATCCAGAAGATTTAGCGAGCGTCACTCCAAACTTAGCTTTTAAAAACAACACATGTTCAACATTTGCACTAAAGATGAAGAAGCAAAAATTCCTCACGGGCAAAAATATTATGCGCTCCAGTTATAACCCTTCGCACAAAAACAAAAATATAGAGAGGTGCCACTAGGCTCCTCTGGGTAATCCCT